>JAYKQN010000009.1:15322500-16634375 GCA_036785175.1 Eupleurogrammus muticus
AGGCCCAGGGAAGTGCCTTAGGGAACCCCTTGTCTTCTTCTTCACCTCCACACACACACACACACACACCTTCTTCCCTCCCCTCTAGCCCCCATAGCTCTTGCAAGGAACACAGTACCATGTTGCTTTTGGCAGAACTCTGCAGGCTGTCCCTGCGTGCCTGAAAACCAACGTTCTCCCCCTCTCTCCCTGCAGCCAACGCGCACATTTCTCACATTTTCTGCCTGCTCTCTGTAAACAGTTCACTTCAGCCTCCTCACATCATCCGAAGCTCCCAGGCACAGGACAGGGTGGGACAGATACGTCCTCTCGCTTACATTACATCCACATCCTCCCCGTCTCTTTCCCTCTGTCTCTAATGTCTCTCTATAATTCACTCTCGCTCTTTCCAAATCCCGCTCTCTGGTGGTTACTTGCCCTTTTCGCTCTGTCTGAGCAAGCCAGCGGAGTGCAGGTGTGTGGGTGTATGCGTTACTTTAGTTAGATTCAGGAAAGCTGTTAATATGAGTGTCTGAGCTAATGGGGAGGAAACCAGGTGTCTGGCAGGCACTGTCTAACAGACAAGTGTCACTTTGGGGGCACACAGATGTCACAGCCAGTTAAGGAGCTGCCACTCGGATTAGTCGCACAGGTGCAAGAAACAGCGTGTGTCAAATAAAGGAAGTTGTGGCATAACCACTATAATATGGCGGATAACCTTACAAGAGCTGAATGAAATGCAGAGAGGGGGAGACGGGGTGAATGGGTGGTCGAGTCAGGCTGCACATAGGAACACGTCCGAGATGAGCTCGATTCAAACAGCTGGAAATCGAAGGATGGACGTTTAACCTTTATCCCACACACCGGGCTGTTTGGCAGCACATCGTTGTTTGTATTTATTATTTAATTTATTTCTTCTAAACTTTAATTTAAACTTTATTTCCTCTGTGGGTCTGGGCATTGCTACATAAATGAACATTCTCAGAAAACAGGGAGAGGGGGAGAAAAGGAGGAGAAGGAGAGGAAAAAAAAAAAAAAAAAGGAAGAAAAAAAGCGCAGCCTGTCTCTTGGGTGCCCTTTTTGCCATCCCATTTCCTATGCATCTGGTCTGTGTTTGTGCGGAGAGGGAGAGGGGGAGCAAAAGGCGGACGGCCGTCTGGGGCCGATTAATAACCAGTGATTTATAGGAACTTTTATAGAATAATACAATAAAAATGTGTGCGTACGTGTGTGCGAGCGCATGTGTGTGCACATTCATTTTGTATGTGTGCTCGCCCCAGTGAGAGAGCACACAATGCTTTTCTAATTCTGGTGAATCAAAAACAAATTATCGGGAAAAAACACAGACCGTGCTCGGGATAAATTGGGCACAGATGGAGGCAGGAAATAAAAAACGAGCAGGGAGAAGACACTCGGCGTACAGGAGGACAGGAGGATCGCGAGGGGAGAAGGGGGTACGGTACCGGAGAGAGTGACACGGCCAGGGCAGGACAGGGTGACCATGGGATGGAGAGAGGTAGAGGAGGGAAAGGAAAGAAGGGAAGGAGAGAGGACGAGAGGAGAGAAGAGAGGGTGAGCTAAAGGACAGGGATGATTTGGAGGAAGAGAGAAGAGTGGGAGGAGAGAGATCAGGGGAGTTCCCATGCCCTGTGCAAAGGAAATGGGCTTAAGAGTGGGGGTTAGCATATGTGTATACTGTACGTGTGTGTGTGTGTGTGTGTGTGTGTGTGTGTGTGTGTGTGTGTCAGCGGGCAATGAGATGAGCAGACCCTCCTCTGGCACAGAGCAACGTTTCCTTGCCAAAGTGCAATCTGCCCCCCTCCCGCCCCCAAAATCCCAGTTCATCCCCATCCATTCTCATCACTCTGACACACACACACACACACACACACACACACACCAAGAAGACCTCAATAACTGCCTCACTGTTGGTGAACATTCAGTTCATTAGACCTGATTATGCAACACGACCGCAGCAGCTCCCTCCTCCACATACAGGTTTGGTTCTGTTGCACGGATTGTGTCAGATAACTCTTGACTGTTCACTAATGACTGTACTACGCCATGTCTACATCTCTGGAGTATTGTACGGAGAATTTGTTTACTCCATACATGCATACTATAAAATACAAAAGGCGGAATAGCTTGGACAGTGATTATTTATTATATTATTTTAAGGTCCTAACACACACACACACACACACACACACACACACACACACACACACACACACACACACACACACACACACACACACACACACACACACACACACACACACACACACACACACACACACACACACACACACCAGCTGTTATACTATATATTGTCATTATTTTTCTGTATATATATATATATATATATATATATATATATATATATATTTATTTTTTCGATGTACAAAATGCTACGAATAATATATGTTTTTGAAATTCATTAGAAACAGAAGTTGTGGGCTATAGAAGAAACCTGCATTTGCAATTAAGTAACATCTCCCCATGACCGTGTTAAAAGTGAGGTGTGCATACATTATGCTTTTTTCCTGATGCATTGGGTGAGAGCTGATTGGTCACAGGATGGTCCACAGTTGGGTAACTGTGGGCCCTGCCGCTGCTCTGGACAGTGGGAGCCAGCAACAGGCACTTCCAAATATGAATGACTTCCTGTGCTGTGGGCCTGGACTGTGGCATCTGTCAGCCCCCTCACCCCCCTCCCCGCTCCATCACGCCCTCCACCTCTCCCCTACTCGCCACATGCGGCCCACCAGCACTCCCTCCACTCATGTTTTCCTCTCCTCCTCGCTGCCCTCTTGCCCACTCCCCCCCCCTCTCCTCCCTTCACTGGGGCCTGAATCACATAATGTTTCACTCGATTTGCTGGTAAATCCTCCCTCGCCCCAGGCCTCTGGAGTGCCCTCCCACCTTCCTCTTCTTCCTCTCCATTCCTTCAACCATCCCCTGGCACTGTCACCCACACACCAGTTCCTGTTGATCTCTCTGACCCCCCTCACCATCCCCCTGGACTAATTCTGGTTGCCCCTGGGTAGGGCTAAAGCCAGGAAAGACAGAGGGGATGGTGGTTGTTGGCAGGGTAGCAGAAAACTGAGAGGACTTTCACTGGAAACTCCATCAGAGGCTGAAACACTCAGCTGTGCTGTACTGAGGAGTAAAAAGCTGGCCCACGCACTTCATGCATCTCAAAATTAATTAATAATCCCTCTGCTGTTTTGGTTTATAAAAAAAAAAAAAAACACACACAATGGCAGACAAGACATATTGAGAATATCATTGCAATATGGCCAAGATCTCTCTCTCTCTCTCTCTCTCTCTCTCTATATATATATATATATATATATATATATATATATATATAAAACCATTTACCTCAAATCCTCATCAACCTTTACTACCTTACATGGCAAATAAAGTACAAAAATTGTCTTTTTTTTTTATTACCATATAATATTCCATCAGCATCTGACAAATACATTGGAAAAGTTAATACACTCAATAAAAATAAATAAATAAATAAATAACTTTGCACTACAGTGTGTGTATGTATAAACTTGTTCTTGTCTTGTTCAACTGAAGTTCTGTCAACAATTTCTGAAATGACAATGAAAACCCAGCATTTCATCTGGTTTCGAAGAGCAACAAAATAAACGGTCATATCTAGTTACCCCTGTATTACTTTCATAATGAGAATATTTTTTTTTCTCTTCATGGGGTGTTTCCGAACAGAGAAACAGTTACACTTATCATTGTCTGTTTCGTGCTATCTTTGCTCTCACATCGATAGAAGCTGATGGACACGGTCATATTTCCTCCTGCGAACCGCGAAAGACACATGACAACTTATCTTTCTGTGACTCTAAGAGACAGGTCAGGCTTAGAAGAACTTGCTTTCATAATCACATCCACTCACAGCGCATCTGTGACTATGTGAAATTAGACACGTGCCTTCTCATGCATAGGTGGCTGCGACGACAAAGTGGCAGAGGAGAATACGTGCACGAATCAGGCTGCGTACGTGCCGACCTGCCCCTTTGTGCATGTGAAAGTGTTCACATAATGACTTTTGGCCTCTGTGTGACTGCGATCCTATGCGTACATGTGACCGCACCGAAGTGAACATGCCCACCACAAATGGAGAACAAAAAGACAGGCAGGCGTCAGAGGTGCAGCAGAGTGCTGTCTGTACAAATGTGGGTATGAAAAAAGAAAAGTTTAGAAATACACATACACCGAAAGCCACACACCCACATGTTTCACTTCTGCCTTGTGTGGCAGCACTCTTGAAACGCCAGTGCACTGGGGTTAAGGTTCATACGGAGGTCGGGGTGCATGTACGCATGCACACACAGGAATTAACCAACAGTTTTACTCAATGTAAAGAAAATTATAGAGTTTATAAAAGGTAGCAAATCAGTAAGAATCTGTAACATATAGCTTACATGGTATATACCTGATGGCATATCAAGTATCTGAAAGGTTTTATTGAAGAAATGTTGGCATAAGGATCACACAAAAAAGGGCACACGCCCACATGTTGTACGCCGGCAGAGGAATGTGTCACTGAGTGTGCACGTCACTCACAATTCAGGTGAAAACAGTTCAGTGTTTGGGAAGTAAAGTTGGTGAGAATGCTAAGACTTGCCCTGATTGCTAAAGGGGAAATAAGCACATGAGAAAGTGCTGTGGTGACGATATGAAGTTAAACTGAGATGCAGAACTTGACCCTGGGAAACGAGCCGGAGCTGCGTTGTACCTCATTTGTATGTTCTCGGTATCAGATGATTTCATAATCAATCCGCATGCTTATCTTTGACCTTATGACCTGTGGCTACACAAAATATATATATATTCACTCAAAAATGTGGTGGAGCACCTGCCTTTTTGCAATAGATTAGTGGATGACACTGTATCTGTGTGGGTTTGTGTTAAGGCATATGTGACAGACTATAATAAGTATGTGTTTGCCTGTGTGGGTGTGTATGTGTGTGTGTGTGGGTGCGTGCGTGTGTGTGTGTCAGAGCGATGGCAGGGGTGAGAGCAGCGCTGGTTCGGGGGGAGAGGTTGCGAGTGTTGGAGGGGCGGCCGAGTCTTTCTCATGGCCCCTGAGCCCCCTCTGGACCCGGTTCTCGTCTTGTGATTGGTTAACTCCCAGACACTGTCACTGAGACCAGACACAGCACACGCACACACACACTTATCTTGTACAGAGAAAAGAGAAAGAGAAAAAAGAGAAGAAGATGAGAGTAAGAAGAGGAAAAAAAGAAACAGGCAGACACAGGAAGGCGAAAGAGAGGAAGAAGGTGAGTCAGGCAGGCAATGTGGAGTTTTATTTATTATTATTCTTGTTTAATTATTAATACAAATGGCAATCAAACAGCACAGCAATAGTTTATATCATCCAGAGACAGCCAGACAATTACAAAAAGCCTGCAAACAAACTAGCAATAAGCAACAACAGCAGCAGAAACAATCATTTGGTAATGCAGCGAGTGGACAGATTAGATTAGAGGCATTAGTCAATAACTAGAGTTAGTAAACACTATGTGTTTTATTAAAATGCAGCACTTTAATTTGGTAACTTTTCCATCCATTAGATGGCACCATTTATATGGGTGGATGGATTAGCCGTTTTCTTTCAGGAAAAAAAGTCTCTCATATTAGAGATAGTGCATTAATTTCTTACAGCAGGACATCTGGTCCATTGTCACCCTCACACCAATTTACCGCCATGAGCTCAGTGTCCACTGTACATTCTCAACTGTTAACTCCAGAAATCTGGAGGAAGTAATTCAAGCGCCTAAAGTCTTGCACCTGTTATCGTGATTCCATCGCTACCAAACTGCTCATAACTGCCTTTCATTACTTTATAATGGCATATTACGATTAATGATGGCTTTCTGCAGACCAGTATTTTCCCTGCTTCTCTGAGGACGTGCAGTAATTTCTCCTCTGCTGGAAAAAAAGCAACCTATTTCTAATAAAATAATTACGAACCAATCTCCGATCTTCCTTTTCTAAGTGAAATACTTGAAAAATGTATATAAAACTGAATGAATGTCTATCAATTCACAATATATACAACACATTCCCTTCTTTTAAATCACAGCACTAAACATACTCTCATAAGAGTAATCGATGACCTTAAGAGCAACAGTGACTCACAGAATTTCCATTTCAGCGTTGCTTGTTCTCACTGCTGCCTTTGACTCCGTTGATCGTGACATTTTAATTCAAGGCTTCATGATTCAGTTGGCTAAGCAGAACACGTCCTATTCTTAACTGCTTTACATCCCAGCAGAGCTTTGGTGGTTTTAAACTCTTTTTTTTTTCCCCCTTCCTCGTTGATCCAGATTGGCCCAAGTTTCTTTTTTGGAGTTAAAACCCCCAATTAACCAATTTGTCTTCTTGATTTAGCATAAGTATATTCACTCTGATTATCATCAACAATTCATAGCCTAACATTTGAAATGGAAACATTTAATAATTCAACCATTTAATGGCATTTCACTGTGTGTATAATCAGTCATAATAATATATCTCCATCCAATTAAACTGCTTCCAAACCAACACTTATTCTACACAATATACATTAAACTGATTTCTCTGATTTAAATTTCCATGTCCTCAGTAAAGCCTCACCGTCAATTCTCACTTCTATAACCGGTCATTAAATTCTATGGCCCAGTTTAAGTCTTTTTTTTTTTTTTCCTTTCTGCTTGTACAGACTGCTGCCAGCTACATGACAAACACTATATAAGGGGCTGTGTCATGAGTTACATTTATCTAGAGAGCCTTTACGCATTGTAAATTACTTTTTCAAGTTGAGCTATTTTCAACAGTGCATTAGCACTGTTGTCTCTCCATTTAGAACAAATCTACTTTTTCATGTTGTTGATAAGTCAAACATGACATGACGTCTGTTATAGAAAATACACAATTAGGCTGAATTCACTTTTGTTACAGCACAATGTGCTGCAATCCAAAACTTCAAAAGGAGCATATTTCCATATTCCGTTTCCATCCATCAACTTATGATGTAACCCTTTACTAAACAAGTGTTTTCAGTATATGTTGTCTGGTAACCCCACAAGGTATAGGGGGTCCAATGATCCCTGGGTCATGATCTGATCTGAGGTAGTTTCAATGAGACGTTCTTGGAGACAGACTTCACTCCATTCAACATGTTTTACCTACATCTAGATTCCTGATCCTTTCCAAAGCTGGAAAATGAAACATTATGTTTATAACTTCTTTAGAGGGATATAATGTTTTTAATGGAGAGATATCTCTTGTTAGTAAACACATATCCCAATAGGAGGGTTTGATTAATAAAAGCAATAACCATGCTCCTGACTTGGAGATAGCTCCACCAAGGTATCTGTTTTGGGGAAATCTGAGTCAATACTGTATCTGCCTTCATCATTCTAAATATTAACTACTTCATCAATTGTGTTTTATTAAACAGCAATGTTTCAAATGATTGGGTGGGACAGAATTCTGCTCAATACTGACTCAGGATGATTTAGGTGGATTCAATCCATCTTCTAAAGTGCATGCACAGTGAAAGGCCAGTGATGCAACTGAAAATTTGGCAGTTGAACCCTCTTTTGTCTTTTGGTGTTTGCAGAGGTAAAATGTGTCTCCAGTTCCATATAAAAGAGTTTTAACAAGTTTTGTTATACAAGTGTTGGAATTTTGCAGCACGCTTAACACATAGAATCATTTTTTTATTGCAGCCATTTTAGGACAGGTCCAGGTCTTTTGAACATATTTTTCAATTCCCTCAGAATTGGGAAGGATCTGTTTTCTTATTTTATCCAGAAGAAGGAAGAATTATAATGTCAAAATAAGTGAGGCTATTGTGCATGAACTTGATGTTGAATTAACTCAACTTTGACTTCTTAGAAAGCAGAAGAGACTCTTTTGATCAGTTGACCTTATAACCCGAAAAAGAGAGAAACATTTTATAATACTGAATATTCTTTTTAATGATAGTGGTGGCTGAGTGAGAAACAGGATTATATCATCTGCATAGAGTATGGAAATCCTATGAATCTCATAAGCTTTAGTGCATCATTTATGTTTTCATCTTCCCTTACAGCGACTTAATACCCAAGACTCCCTACATACAGCAAAGGAGAGAGAGAGGATGTTCCTATTAGTTCATTAGGACTGAGGCATTCGCCTCATTAGCCCATGTGGAATAAATAATCCCACTCTGCCCTATCAACCTATTTTAACCTATTTTCTTGGCAAAACCATGGTAGATTGGCTGGGAGATCTGTGCACCATTTTATGTTGAGTAAAGACCTAATCCATCAGCACCAAAGCAATTTCTTATAAATCAAACTTGGTCGGGATACACAAGATTGGTTATCACCTTCTCCAATCTAATTGCCTGTGCCTTAGCCGAGATTTTACAATCACAATTCAATATTGATAGAGGGTGCCAAATCTCATATGAACTTAGGTCCTTATCTCTTTTTAGGGATCACAATTATAGGTGCTGTATTAGAATTTTCTGAAAACATTTCTTTTTGAATCATATTATTTAAATGAGCCAAAAGTAAGGGAGTGGGTTTATTATAACTGAATTCTTGAGGGAAACCATCATGGCCAGGTGATTTCCCACTAGTCCTTTGATGAAAGTTGTGTTAATTTCATCAATTGTTAAGTCATTTTCCAGCATCCTTCTCTTGTCAGTACTAATAGAAGGCAGTCTGTTGATAGTTGACCAAAAGCAGCTGATTCTTATTGGAACAGTATTCATAATACTCCCTAAAGATACAATTTATTTCCTCATCATTTGATGTCAGGTTACTATTATTATTTTGTGGTAACATTTTTACTCTGACCTTTTTTTAAAAAAAATTTTATTTACTAGCTCGAAGTTTGGTCGATTGCACACCATCTTCACAGAAATTGGCTTGAGATCTTAGCATCTTTGCTAGTGAGAGCAGCAATAGACTGGAATCACATGTATATGCTGATATTTTCCACTTTCATAAATGTGTCAATCTCATCAGCTTTTAATAGAGCTTCAAATGTTTTGTCACGCAAAAACATAATTGTAGAATACAAATCCAACTTCCAATTCAGCACCACGGACAGCACCTTGGATTCATCAATACACATCACAGTTAGGCTACTGATATTTCAGAGCCATTGTAGGGGGTGTTTGCAGGTGAATAAGTGGGATGCATTTTGGTTAGTTTGCTAATAAGGGGGATAGCAACCCCATCAAAATGCCTGCTGGTTACACGTATGGTAAAATACACATATGAACACTGCCACTAACGCTTGATCAACCCATGACACAATATACAGAGAAATAAAATTCTTTTAAAAAATAAAACACACACACACACACACACAAACAATTCCTTTACCCTAACAGACAGGCAGGCAGAGAGGCATATGGGACAAATGCGAGGAGGCAGAAAGAGACAAAGTGAGACTTTGAAGTAGGCGTGGGTTTAAATGAACATGACACTGAATGTCAATGTGTCCATCAGTGTCACAGTTAATACAGCAAAGCAGAGACTGGCTCTCTCTGTCATATTAAAGGAAGAGTCTGCCCTCTGCTGACCACATTTTTCAACTACATGTGTAACATGCACGTAGAATGCGAGATGACAGAGCCGGTTCTTAGGAGTGAAGAGGCCGTAAGCAGAAGTTGAAAACACAGGAAGGACTTTGTATCTCAGACATCAAACTGTACATTTGCTTGACAAAGACAGCCAGCCTCCCGCCCACATCCCCACACACTCAACATGTAAAGTCACCGTGACTGATCCAATGTGGCGTTTGGTTTATGATCATTTCAAAATAAATTCAACTCACATGACTGATCCATTTCCAATTTACTGATTAGTTGTCTTTAGTTAAAAACATGTTTCCTTGGTTAAAAAAGGGTTTTTTAAACAAACTTAAGGACCGGTTAATGCATGAAAAGTACCAGTTTGTGTTGTCTGAACATACTGAAAGACAAAAGGTTTTACAGCATAGGGAAAAGCCAAGCATCACAGAGAGAGGTGAGAAGTGATAATTGATTAAATATGAGGCATTCATATTCAGCCAGTCTCTCCTTGGAAACACGCACAGTATTGCACAAGTGAAACAGTTGTGTAATGAATTGAATGAAAAAAAAAAAAAAAAACAACGCTTAAGAGAGAAGTTAAATTGTTGCAAACGTTCACACCTCTGTTCAGCTAATCACTGTATGAAGTAGGTGTGTGTGCAAGTGTTAGTTCACTAAAATCATTTAACACAGGCCCCCTCAATACTGACATCAGGATAATGTCAAGCAAGGCCCTCCAAAAGATGTTTGGCCAACAAGAAGTTCTAATTTATGCAGCTATATTGGCAACTTAACCATCATTTAAGTAAAATAGCCTTGAAGTTGGAAAATGGCCATAGATAACCCCATAAACTCAGTCTATCCAAATGCATTTGAGTACAGTACTTAATAAATGAACTTAAACATCAACAAGCCTCAGCGGGAGCAGCAGTTTAAATACAATGCTAGTTATGGCCTATTAGAAAGACAATCTCTCAGCAGACTAAACTAAGAAAAGGCAGCCCTTAGTGGGAATAATATCGCTTCTTTGTGTGTGCGACAAAGCTGAGCCAGAGCTGCATCAGGAGACAGGACTCTGCTCGGAGGCAGCCTCGGGCACGGAGCGGCAGCCATTAGTCAGAAGCTAATGGCTGTCTTTAATATGCAGAGTCATATAGACAGACACTAACAAGGCACTGACCCAGAGCAGGCAGGATTAAAACAATAGTTTATACAGTAGCCTGCTGAATCGCACGTAAATCACCTGGAGTATCAACACACCATAAGAGTGTTTCTATAGATTATACACACTCACTTGTAGGTGTGTATACAGACGCCCTGCAGCAGGTCTGCCACTTGGCTGTTAGCACGAGTGGCGAGGTTGTTTATGCCAGAGTCAGCTGGTAATCCCTCTGTTAGGGTAAGTGCTGCCCTTACAAGCACGAGATGCACAGAGTGGCGCGGACGTGTGCTACACACACACACACACATACACCACAGTGTCACAGTGTGGATGCCATTACCAACACAGTCTGATACGCATTGTTAAGTAGACTTTTATCAAGTTTTAGGCCACTCTTTTAGACTGTTTTTTTTAAATCGTGGCACTTTTAACTCTTTTTTTTGTAAATCAGCTGATGTATTTGTCAGCTTTCTCCTTGATTTTAAAAGATTTTAACATTGCCATTAGACCTGTGCCTGCTAAATAAAATAAGACAATTTCTGACCTTAGACGACATCCGACGGTTCTCAGAGTCCCTATTAAGCAGCGAAGTGGGTTTTCTCCCACTGATGTCCACCTTCACGGCGACAGAACAGTCCAGAAGGTCAGCTGTCGGGTCATCTCTCCAGGTGGTGTGGGACCTCAGATCGAAGTAGCGGCTGCCCTCCTGCTGAACTCTGAACCCTGAGCAAACCTGGGCTGAGTTGGTAGTGGAGGCCTAAAAAGGGTTGGACATGCCCTCCTCTCTGCCTTGACCAGCCCGGTCCACTTCGGCTGGACCAGTGGTGGCCTGCTGCAGCCCCGTTCTAGCAGTCCACTTGTAGGGGATAGCAGCTTTCACTTTTTTTTTTTTTTTTTTAACTCATCCAGGCTCTGTTTCCCTGGAGTCACAGCCAGACCTCATGCAGTCTATCCTACTATCTGTGGTCCGTGTTGGCTGCAACAACACTGCGAGCTGACAAAAATGTTTGTTCACAAACTTTTAGGTTTCTTTTTCAAGGGCTGTGGAATGTTTCTTTTTTATCAGTGGCCACTTCCAACACTGGCCTGGGGTGCAGGTTGATCCAGCAGACTCCTCAGTCTGGACACATGGCTCCAATTCTCCTGCAGCACCCATGACCTTGGTTTTAATGACAATTTTAACCTGTTCTGGAACCATGACTCCTTTTATAGGTCTGATAGAGTTCATGCAATGGAACTCCGCTAACATGCAGCATGCTCTAGAGCATAACTAAAACCACCCCACCTGCTGATTACAGGCCACGCCCCCTAACCTGCTCACCTGTCCAGTCACATGACCCAACATGTTGGCAAGCACACGATCGATCTGGCTGTGTTGAACGTGTGCTCTCGTTTTAAACAAAACTTTTATCTTGAACGATCTGATTTTAGACACCCGGCTTGACAGTGTGCTCCTTAACAGGAGACATGGCTTGGCTCTGATGCACAAGTTGTTCTCGCTGGGGCTTCTCCAGAAGTTTTAACTCTTTTATCAGTGAATTGTCTGAATTGTTAACAATTATCCACTGCACTTAAAATGATATTGACATTAATACAGTGATAAAATTCATATTGACAAACCCATCCAATGTCCAGAGATTTTTTTTTCGATTTCGACCAACGGCACAATCATAACAGAGAACTCAGTCTGGACCTCTGATCATTGACCTGGTTGTATCTGACCACTACTCTATATTTTGTAACGCCACCAGTTTTAACCATTAGAGCTGCCAACAGTGGGGAAACACTAGCTAACTTCTGAAGTCGATAAAACTGGTTTTGCACTGGTTGGAGTTTTCCCCTAAGTAACAGCCTGCCTTTTAGATCCTTTTCCCAAATCACTTCTTTAAACCTTTCATGGGTTCTTTGAAACACAGTAGTTGCTCTCTTCGGATAGGTTGGTGTCATCTTTCCTGCTCCCATTAAAACAGGGATGGGGAAACCCCTCTTGAGGAGAGCAATTTACACCCGAGTGTAATTTTTTTTTTGATTTGAATAGAATCAGTATTTGAGAGCAATACCAATCTTTGTTTTAGGATGAGTCACAGTACGGAGACTGTGAGTGATATTAGGTGTAATTCAGATTCATGAAAACTAACTGTAGACCATCACGTTTTAATAAACAGACTCAGAACCCTAGCGGGCCTCCCTGGTACTGCTTTTAACTGGTTCAACTCTTCTCTTACAGATAAATGATTCTCTGTAAGTATAGATACATAGATAGATAGATAGTTTCTGAAGACACATGAAACACATGAAACACATGAAATTTTAATTTTAATATTTACAGCTTCAGCTCAGAGACGTCATCAGGACACAGTATCAGCTTCCACAGCTGAGCAGATGATACACAGCTGTACATCACTGTGTCTTTTTAAAACTTAGGGCCGATCGATACCTTTTTAAACTGCATTTTAAACATCAAGTCGTGGATAGAGGTTTGTTTTCTCCAGCTCAACTGGGACAAAACAGAGGTTTTAGTCATTTGTCCTGAAGGCAAGAGAGAGAAACATTGCTGTCTTTTAGGGTATAGCTCCACTGTTTCCTCGTAAGAGGGCTCCACATCTGGATTTGGATCCGGTTGGTCTTTATGTGGCCATAGGCTGTGACCCCTCTTAGTGTGGATGACCTCCATAGGTGGTATTCTCATCTTGATCCTCAATGCCCTGCCATGCTGCTATAATGCTTTTAGATAGTTTTGGTGTGTTTGTGTATGTATGTGCTAAATTAAACTACTAAAATAAGCTGTGAACATGAGATGTTAAATTAGCTAAACATCAGACACAAACATTAACTGCAGATGATAAAATGTTATGTCTGTTTGACGCTATGTATTCATCCACATTTGGTTAATATTTATGGAAGCAAGCCTGACTTTAAAAAATGTTATCTTATTTATTCGTCTTGGTGTGATTTGAATAGTTTTGCTCTTTTTCAGGAAGCAGGCAATATGGAACATTACCTGCTTCCTGTAACGCTGCCCTCAGAGGCATGTGATGCAGACAGACGCACGCTAGACATCTGCTTTCTTAGGGACCCCTCGCTGACAATATTCAAGCCAAACCTTTCATTCCTAACAATGACCTTACCCGTTTCCGCCCGAGGCCTGACCTTCATGGCTACTTATGTGACGAGAACCTGGTTTTTGCCATATTGTTCTCATGTCAATGGCATAAACCTGAAGAGCCCAAGCACACACAAAAAAGCAGACAGTGATGCAGCACAACACTGTACACTCAGTCTTCCAAGGGTTCTCGGGTGCTCAACCCACACATTTTAAGAAGTGTGCCTGGCCTTGCCTTTGTGAGAGCACCACTCCTGCGTGTGTGTCTGCCAGTGCTGATGAGAGACGGTAACCCTGGCAACAGCTGCTGAGGTACTGCTAGCTCTCCTCCCTACCAACTGATACACACTGCTCGCACTTGCCCCCCCTCCCTCCCCCTCTCAAATCCTTTAGTGAGTCATGATGGTGTTCATCAACTTCCTGTGAGATCTCACATTGATCGCCTGTAGTGCTCCAAGGATGTGCTTTGTGCTGTTTACCACTGTGCTGCAGGTTGAGATAATAGCAACTTTTTTTTAGATGATTGTTGATATTTTTTATTTTTCCCGAAATTGTCATCTGTGCCCTTACAAAAAAAAAAAAAAAAAAAAAAAGTAAAAGCAAACAGTTGGTTCATTCAAACTGGCACAAAGAAGCTCCGTGGTAAAAAAAACACCCTAAGATATCTTCTTTGACATCGGCTACTTCTTCTAATGTGGTTTTTCATGCTGGCTGACGTTTCCTCGTGGTACGTGTCTAGAAGTGTGCATCTTGTGTGTTTCCGCCCCCCACAGAGGCCATTTTCTGGTAACTGTGTTGAAAATAGTCCATATCAAAGCTTGGTTTTTAACTACAGATGACGTTGTTACAACAATGGAAAAAACACATCACACCCCTGAAACTGACCTTTACCTATACTGTTGATTCATGAGTTTAACACATGAAAATCATGTGTGAATGCATAGTCCAGATTTTTCTTTTCCTGCATATTTTTCCAACACTCATGAGTCCCAATTGAGTCCAGTCTTCAGTGTGTGTTTGTGTGTGTGAAGATATGTGTACAGGTGGAAGATTGTTGTATCGACATGAGCCAATGCTGTGATCCATGAGCTTCCAGAATCTGATATGCGGAGAAGATAAAGTCTGTTTGAAAGGCTAGCCACTCGGGTTAGCCAAGACTCATTTATGGCCAACAACAGCTGGCTTGGCATACACACACACACCTTCATCTGTCTGATCTGGCCCCAGACTCTTGACAGCAGATCATAATCACATCCATTCAAAATTCATTCACCGTTTCTGGCACAGTGAGAAGAAGAGTGAGTCAATGGGAAGTATGAATCTTGGCTGAAACATATGTGTTTCATTGACGTTAAATGTGTTTTTTGAGCAAAGTGTATGTTTCATTGGATGGATACACAGATTCATTATGCAATGACAGACATGATGGTTGGTGTAATTATGTGTGTGTGTGTGTGTGTGTGTGTGTGTGTGTGTGTGTGTGTGCACATGTAGGTGCAAGTCCAGATACCATGAAGTATGAGCACAGTTCTGCATAAAAAGCAAACCACATTGAGAGCAAAAACAGGTCAGACAAGCGGTGCTAAAGATAAGCAACACACAACACCGGAGAGACGCCAAACTTCAACACTAGTTCCCTTTGCTCAGATACCCTGAGATTACAAAGCGCTTGCTGTATGACTCTGAAGCCACACCACGTTCCTGTTTACACTTCAGAAGTCAGAATAACCTTTTGGTTTAAATGTTTTTTAGGGTTGGTTATGTTATGTTTTACAATATTAGCTACAGGATCTTAACCCCCACTGATCATTTTATGGAGAAAAATATGTAAAAGGTTTTATATTCTATATAAGTTAAAATATTTATGTCGAAATCATAAAGATACATAAAAGGTTATTATTACTATAATTATGATTAATATTGTTATTTTTTATTATTGACTTACATTGATTTATGATGTGTCCATACTTAAAGTGACAGTGTGTTAAAGGATGTGGAATTAAGCTGAATTCAGTGATTTGGGACTAAGCCTCAATTATTCTATTTCTTAACCTGCATAACTGTTTTTGTTGCTACAGCAGTCCAAGAAACCTTTTCATATTTAATAAAAAAATGTTATTAGTGAAGATAAGAAAGTTTCCCTACACCTAACATGAGATGGATATCTTATGTTAAATGTGGTGAATTTACAAACCTTCATTAGCTAATATAATAATAAAAAAAAAACATTGCTGATCTGATCTTTGAGTCAGAGTAAAGAGGTTTATCGGTGATGTGTTAATCTCGCACCAACAGTAACATGAATGTATCATGATGATGCTACAGAAGTGAGAAAATGCATTGCTACCGAACCATACAAGTAGATTATAAAGTGCCTTTTGCCTCATGACCTGTTAAGCTTCTTGTCTTAAAACAATATATTATTCCTACATTTAATAAAAATGTATTTTGTATAATTTCCTCATATACAAATTGATTTCGCAAATAACATACAACAACATACAAATAAAATATTTAGTTGAGAAGAAAAACATGGTCAGGAAGAAAGAAAGAAGGTACAAGAAGAACTGCTGCAGAGGATCTTAGAATATCTCATTTGGCTCTTGACTGCAAATACTTTTATCTTGTGAAAAATGGAGGGAATGAGAGCAGCACAACACTGGGACCGACTGGGGATTGATGAAGCCCTGTGGAGCCAGTATATACATATATACATATATATATATATATATATATATATATATATATATATATATATATATATATATATATCAAATGTCATAGGTCAAATGTCATCCAGAACCTATCGCTAGGTCAACTTCTGTTGGATGAGAGCAAAGCATGTGTAAGATGTGAATTATCTATTATTACCATTATTAATATTTCTTTATTTTGCACTCCCTGTACATATTTCCATTGCATGATTCAATTTCCTAATTGTTCAGTGACACCTTTTGAAATGTAATTTCAGTAGACAAATGTCTGCAACTCATAAACTACAGAAAAGCTTCAGAGGATCATAATCACGCAGTCAGAAATGAGGAAAAAGCAGCGGTACAAAATCAACTTCACAGATCAAGTGGACATGAGCGAAAATATTTCCCATCATAACTTTCATAGTCAGTCGGGTGAAGTGAAACTGGGTGCAGAGACAGAACACCACACCACAGCGGCTAAAAGATAAAGGTCCTGACCTTGAGTTAGCTGAGTTGCAGCATGTGTGGGACAGAAAAAAAGCAGCAGTAGAGAGAAGTTTCTGACGCTGGCTGCGTGTGTGGCTTCCTCATCGGTCACTGCTTCCCTGTCTGCAGAGGAAGCAGAATAGTGCCAGGGTGCAGTGTTTTATGGGCTGGTCTCATCTGAACTCACCACATTCCCACAAGCGTTGCACTGAAGGACGTGACTCTGGCCACGCGGCTATGAGGCGGCCAGACCACAGGGAGCCTGCATTGTGCATTATGACACACACCCGTATATATATGTACTCACATTTACATGTGCACACACACACACATATGTGTACTTACATTGACATGCACACTTCTTCTGACAGAGTCTCCAGTGAATTCCCCTGATAAACCTGTTCTGCTGCACTAATGACAGATGATGAATCCTGAGTTCTTTGAAGCCCTGGATTGACACAGGATAGCATGAACTAAATTATTCATATGTACCATTTGCATCAAAATCTGTTTTCTAGTCAGGTAACTGTTGGTATTTCCTATGTTTACAGCACATTTGTATGCTCATCATCATTTTTAGAATCTGCTTAAGTTGTATAGACATTACTTTTGCATTAGCTGCATACAATGCATGAATACCTGCTCTACAGACAGCTGACTGACTCGCTGTGGACAATAAAACACTTGTGCTTTAGGGCTTTACCATTTCAATCACATTTTAACTAAAAGAAGAAAAATATGTTTTTTTCTATTGGGCACTTTTTGGTGGAAAGAAGAACGGTAACTGGCCAGTGGTCCAGTGAATGATGTTGTGTATTAGAGAGCTACATATATTAGATAAATACAATCCATAGATGAATAAAAGCATCAATTCCCTGAATAGTATATCTGCCTGACTAAAATATGTAATTTATATCATCATATGCTCTGCTAATCAGTTGGCAATGAGAAGATTTTTGAATAAAGTTTCACTTGTCTGTGTGGTCCCTTACTGACAGCTGCAACCTTGAGGCAGATCTCAACCTCTTTCATGCTCACTGATTCCATTCCTATACCCAAACTGCACTTTGTCTTGACATTTACATCAAATCAAACAGTAAACGTCTTAGGACTCACAGACTGGGACTCAAGTGCAGATCCACTTAACTTAATATTTTCTTTTATTTCAAAAAAAAAAATGCTGTCAAAATCTACAGATTAATCAGATAAAGGCAAACTCTTACACACTAGGAAGAGTCAGAGCTCACACACAGACTGCAGAACAGGGCCGAGGATCGGACCCAGAACAGAGGAAGTGGCAGAACTTAAACAGCAAACAAGGCAGGGCACTAAACAGCTGACAACGATACATAGGTGATTACAATGAACAACCATTGAGGGTAGAACGCTGAGGAGAGGCAGGGCAGTAGGAGAAAACAGACACAGAACTAAAAACACTCCTGCAGTTCAACGAATGTCCAGTGGGTGCTCAGTGTCCAACCAAACGCTAATCACTCTTTTTTGGATGTCGCTCTGTAATATTAGAGGTCCCATATCGTGCAATTTTCTTGTTTTTTTTTTGTTTTGTTTTCCTTAATGTGATATATTTGCAATTTCAATTCTAAAAATTCAACTCACTGTAGTTGCATATTTTACTCACAACCTCCCCTGATGCTCATATTTGGTTTGTCTCATAAATATCCTTGAGTCTGTCTTCTGGTTGGTTGATTTTCTTCTTACCAGGGAGCTACTGCATGACATCACAAAGTCAAAGAAGTAGAAACGAGCTGTGAAACGGCAAAGCCTCAAATAGAGGGTGTGTACATTCTAAATGTTTGAGGCAGGGGACAAACACTTAGACCTCATCTAGAGTAAGGAAATCCATGAAAGTGTCTATTCGTGTGATATGGGACCTTTAAATTACTTGAATATCTGAACAAAACGCTTTCCTTTTTTCCATTTCTTTGAACTTTTATTAACATTAAGTTTTACTTCTCATGTCTGATGCTTGGTTTTGATAATGTTGAAAAAATGTTGGCCCTGCCATCATGCAAGAAAACCTCTGAACCTTGATTGTGGCCAAATAATATTCCCTACTCACATAAACTAATCTACAAATCTATGAAGGGTGGACATGCAGAATTCCAGTGGCCTTTTCCTAATTTTTTACAATCAAGGCCATAAAACAAAGTTTTCCATACTCTGGTCCAGCATGGCACTCAAAGACCTGACAGAGCTGTGAAAATCACACACGCAAATCACCGCAACCCCCCCACCACCACCACCATGTCTCAGACTGCAGATTATGAAGCAGAAATTGAAAAGGAATTGTGGCTTTCAAGTGTGTGTTGGCATATCCCGTGTGAGGTTGACCAGAGATAGAACACACAGCCACAACGTGTGGTGACCTGTGCTGCAGCAGCCAACCGGCAGATGTTAAGATTAACACTAAATAATTTCATATCGCAGCCATATCTGCTTTTTTTCAGACAGTTCGGAGCCACAATCTTGAACGAGACAGTCGTTAGAGGAATGTACAATAAAAAACAGGCTCAGAAAAGTTTAATGATTCACACATTAATGCATGGCGGAGTATGACACCTCCAGATAGCAGTCAGTTCCATTGCTATGCATATTCCTCTATGACATACAGCAGCATACTCCTACAATGTGTACCATTAAATAAAGCATGAAAGTGCCACACTTTTCCACTGCAGGTGCTGAGAACATGGAGCTACGGAGAGCTACATCCATGCATCACACTGCAGTTGTTTGTAGTCGGGCATACAGTAATACTGAATAATAGATGTGTGCAAGCAGAAGCCAATAGCCTCCATTTATTAAATCTTTATCTCCGAGATGAGTGAGAGGAAAGATCGGAGCTCTGAAAGTCAGGGAGAAGAAGAAGGAGAAGAAAGAAACATGTCTTGTGGCAACAAGTCCCAGGAGAAGAGGGAAAAGAAGCTGTATGACTAATTTAAACAGGTTCATGGGTTCTCTTGTTAGCTTATTGTTTGACAGGAATGTTGCGAGGCTTGATGCACAGTACGGCTCTCAGTAAGATTTTGTCAGATCAACACTGACATCTATTGGTGGCCTGAGTAACATCTTTATATGCTATATTTTTTGGGATAAAAGAGCAATTTTATTCAAAAGAACTAAACATAAAACAGTATAAGAAGAAACTAAACTCACATACTTAACCTGAGTATCCATATTGTATTTGATAATATATTGGATCTATTTTAAATAAACATATTGTTTGAAATATGTTGGAATAATGGATTTCCAGTGGTCTTCAGCGATATAAAAAAAATCTTGTTTGAGTAACATTCAGCACATAGGAAATACATTTTGAGTTCAATATGCATGGTTCAAAATTACGTGAATTTCATTAGTTGTGAGCAATATATATTGAATACAGACCGCATCTAAAGTGAATGAAAGTGTAACCGCTTGGATACATTTGCCAGTGTGAAAAGGGTAAATCACATTTTGTGCTGCACTTAAAGGTCTGGATCATCTTACATCATCTGGACAGAAATGTGGACTGCTGTTCTGTATACAGATTATACATGGTGCAATTTGTTGTGTGGATAGTGGGGATTTCTCCAACTTGTCTATTTATCCCTGTTTCTGTCTAGTTATTTAAATCACATGCCACACAACACCGATAACTTCCGCTTTTCTCCAAAAAAAGGATCAGTTAGGCTTTAATGTTCATTGATCTTCAATAGTTTTTACACCGCAGACAGATTCTCTGTTACACACTGATACCAGGTTTATCCGGTAGAATGTTTTGAAGGTTTTCTACTGAAGGAATTATCCTTATATAAACTGTCCACAGTTACTTCATTGCGCTGGAAACAGACTTTTCTGAGGCAGACATCTCAAAACAGGGATAATTAAAAGCAACAGTTGAATCAAACTGAGGAGACAGCCTCATCTTCCTAAGACATATTATACTGACCAAAGCTGGTTAGATCAGACAAGGTCAGTAATAAAGCACAGAGCTCGAAATTAACAGTCCTCAGATGCCAAATTCCTCTGTGGCGAGACAGATTTTTTAGCTGGATTCTCTTCGACTCATTTCTGGCTTTTTCCTTCTTTTGCTTATTAGCTGAATAAACCGCTGTTGCCAACGTTGGAATCTTTTCCCTATGAGTTCCTGCCATTATTAATTATCCCTTTGTAACCGAACTTGTTCAGAGCTGTGACGTGCACGCGCTTCGAACCTGAAAAAAACACGCCCACTTTCTGAAACGAGCTGTGATTGGCTGAGACCTCCCTGACCGGTCTGGATTTTCTCAGAGATGTTTAAAGACCGTAGAGAGATACAGGAATGTGATGATCTGTCTGACCACTTTAATTATAACCCACTATAATGTTATTAGGAATTTCTGTACAGCTCCACCAGGAAATAAAAGCTACTGCTTTCCTCAATCGATCAGTGCAGAGTTTTATTTGTTTGACTCATTTTTTAACAGTTTTAAATAATATAGTAATATCATGTTATCCAGCTAATCTGCACCTCACATACATTAGTATTTAAACAATATCAGCAAGATCACAGAAGCACAGTAATTTGTAATGTTGCATCCACTTTACATATCTAAAATAAAAGAGGAGACGAGTAAAGGCGACACCACGCCTGGGCCGAGTGATGACACAGTAAATGGAGCAGGTGTCACTTCCTGTCCTGCTCAGCGATTTAGAGAAAGTGGTGAATGAGCCCTGCACGGGTAAACGCGAAAGAAATGTTGAAGCTTGTTCATTATTGAAGTTTTCTGCATGCTGCACACACAGCTGTAGTGAACTGGGACTTGCAAGAATGACAATGTATCGTCATATCTGGCCGAGTGGCACTGTACAGGGCGCTGAAACGGAAACCTCAGCGATTTAACTCATTAATTCCAGCATTTAACCTCTTTGTTGTCATCACATGACCGGTGTTATCTCCATGGACTCAACGTCATCCCATTCTGAATATGTTGATGGAGTGGGACAGTGGCGCACCTCGTACATACACATACACAATCCTCTTCCTCTGTGAACCTCACACTATGACAGTGATGTATCTTCACATTCCCTATTGGATGTTCTTTTTCAAAAAAGGGAGATTATAATATAATTCCTGCAAATGCAGCGGTCAAGTTCAAGTCAAGTTCAGAACTATTTTATAGATGTTACTGCAGCAGCTGCAGGGAAATAGCCTGATATGGTTCATGGTCTATATCCTATAGAGCTATTGTGGTTCTGATATATTTTCATAATCAAAAATCGTCCCCTCCCCATATTTGAAACATTTATATGATTGAAAATAAATCATTACTATATATACTGTATAGAGAATATATTATACGCTTTAGATGGGAGCGTACTCATGCATCGCTGGGAGGAATACATGATGCACGCATGTGGTTTTAATAAAAGGATTCACATTTTGTCATGTTAGCTGTTGTTTGCACTGTAATATTTGACTCTCTAAGCTCTATTTGAAAGGGTTGGGGGGGGTGCTGCTTGCGGTCACATTATAAAAATGTTAATATTTACAGGCCTCGTCCGCCGGCCACTTATGTAAAACACGGAGGTGGCGTGAAGCAGATCGCCAGTTACGTCTTACAATAGGCCTACCAGCACCTTTCTGTGTTTCTCTGTCAAGGTTAGCCAGGGGAGATAATACAAAGATGTGTGTGTGTGCGTCTGTGTGTGTGTATGTCTGTCTGTGTGTGTGTGTGTGTGTGTGTGTGAGGGAAGGGGTGGAGGGGGTGGGTGAGTCATCTGGATGAGTCATGTGCGGCGTGTGTGGACAGCTCAGGGAAGGGATGGATAGGGACAGGAAGGCTGGGGCGTGGAGGCCGCGGCGCTGAGGTGTCACGGCGTGTCCGCCAGCGGTTCAGAGGACAAATGTGTCGGCTTCTTCGCCACGTACCAGCCGACTACTGTAAAAGCTGCGCGAGGCTCCACCCGATGCATTTTTAATGTATTCCGGAGAGACTGAATGACGAATATGGTTTAATATGATACACGAGCCCCGGCCTGTGGTTCGGGTTGATGTCCAGCAGGGGGCCCCTCTATGATGCACAGTTGAAGGCAACATCTCATAGAGAGACAAACAGTAGCAGAGCACAACGAGTCTGGGGGATTGTTGAAAACTTTGAGTGAAACTGAAAAAAAAACAAGACAACCAAATCAGGAAAGAAAAGGCTCGCTGAGAAGCTGGAAATATTCATGGCAGCGTTTCATTGAGACCTGTAACACGTTGTTTCATTCAGAGCTCATCCGCTCACTTTCTCACCCTCTCCCCCCCTCCTTACCCTCCTCTATCCCTTAGAGAATAGCTTCACATCAAAGACTGCTGTACTTCCCTGATGCCTCTGTTCTCACTTTCCCATCTCATCCTTATCACCTACAGTATGGTATACCGCACTCACACACACACACACACACGCACACACCATACTGCAGATTGCCTGACATATTTACATTCATGAAAAGGGACAGTTTCTAGGTGTGGAAGGAAGGGAAGGCAACAGCACTGAGGTGCAGCGTCTTGCTAGTGACGCTTCGAGGAATCGTGACAAGCTGAGCCAGACAACTTTGTCCAAACTTCTCTGATTTATCTTCAGTGAGTCAGTGGAGTACTTCAGGTCTTTACCTAACTATCGTTCTGCCCTTTTGCCTTGAAACAATCAGTGACACAAGCATACGCATAAGGCTGGAGCTTTAACGCGCCTGCGTCTGACTGAGGAGAAAATAAGTGAACATCATAAGTGATGCGCCGCCTGTTTTTCGTGTGTGTTTTTTTTCCCAAACAACCTCTAAAGGCTTTTTTTCCCCTTTTTTTTAACATTCACACCTGCACCGGTGAACGATCCAGTCACGTCTGGCGGAATCAAACTGCCTTTTCGGGTGATCCTGCTTAATTAATTCTCACCCACTAACGCTGGCTTCCCATTGGGGAGGGGGTGAGGTAGAGCAGAGGGGGGGGGGAACATTTGTGATGAAAGGTTCATGAGCAGTGGTGATGTTAGAATGAAGATCAGGGCTCCCACATCGATGTGAGTGAGAAGGGGAAGCTGGAACCAAATGAGACTGGGATAAATATGCATGAGCACCACATACAGTCCATATGCATCACAACGTATGCATCCCACAATTCAGAGGAAAGACTGAGGGAAACGGGATGTTTTGGGGAGGAAAACTGGTGCTGTCTTTGCTTTGTTGGCGCACTGAGCCAAGGTACATTTGACCACGCTCTCTAGCAGCGCCGTGGACACGGCTCCCGGCCCTCGCTCCTAACAAGCTGCAGACTGGAAACCAGGCTGAATCATTGTCGATGTTGCGCCTCAGTGCATGTAAAACTATGCAGCTGTGGTAGGATGAGGGACAGGAGAGGGAAGGAGAGAGAGATAGAGAGAGAGAGAGACTGAGTGGGAAGGAATGAGGAAGAGTGGTAAAGCAGAATACTGATTTGTGGTGTGTGTGTGTGTGTGTGTGTGTGAGAGAGAGGGAGAGAGAGAGAGAGAGAGAGAGAGAGAGGTGAGGCATGGAGCAGCACTCTGCAGGTGAATGCTGCTGAGCCCCTGTGGGGTCTCCCCCCCTCTCTTTCCTTTTCTATCTGCAAAATGATTCTCATGTAGCCGGCACACACCGAGGAGACGCAGACCGGATGGGGAGAGATGAGGAAATAGATGGAGACGGAGCGAGGGGGATAGTGGGGGAATTAAAGGATGCTACGGTGGGAAGGATCACTTGCACTTGGTGAATAAAAATGACACCAGGGATCAGCCGGTGTGTACAGAGACGTTGTGTGGACATCAAAGCGGCATCCCCCGACCCTTCCCCCTCCTGCTTTATCTGTAGTTATCTGTCTCTTTGCCTTTTTCTGTCTCTGACAGATGCAGCTGCTGCATTGGAGAGTTTTTTGTTTTTTTTTCTAGGGAAGACGTTAAAGCAGCAGGGCCGGTGGGGGGGGGGAGGCTGGAGATGATGCTCCTGTACAACGTAAGAAAGAGGGACTGAAGCGAGGAGTTGTGAAATATAGCCTTAGGCGGAGAAAATAGAAGGGTGGGGGGGTGCTCCAGAACGTGGGTGCACTGGGATCTTCACTCCCAGTGACGTATCACATTTTCATACTTAATTCATGATAACCCTGTCAGAACATCGGTGGCTGGGTTCTAGCATCTGTGTGAGTGAGAGCACTGACCAATGCTACCTTTGATACTATGATGACTTATTAATGAATGACTCATTAGTTTATATAACTCAACACATCTTTAGGTCTCTCTTCTACTGATGACTTTCTGGACCCCTGAGAGACGTGCTTTAGGATTTAATGAGCGCGTGGTGAGAGGAGTGTAGGTGAAGGGATAGTTTATAGAAAACTAAAGATAAATTATTGACACCATTAAATCATTAGCTTGATGCACATGCATTCAGTGCAATAGAGTTTTGGTAAACTGCTTATCATGGTGTTACTGGGGGGGTTTCAGCACATCTTTGAAATACTGATTGAAAAAAGGGGGCCAACGTGAAAATCCTGAGTGCGAATTGGTCACTTATCAGATGTTTTGCCTTTGAGAGCCAGCCAAGATCAACGGATGGAGTCACTTTAAAGTTAAAAAAAGAAAGAACGAAAGAAAGAGCACAGAATATAACACAGCTCACCATAATGTAGTACACAAACAACTGCAAGTTCACATTTATGGAGCTCATAATGTTCAATTTGAGATGGTCAGCGAGGCGTTCACTAACCTAATAGGCTACTGCAGATTTTGGAGCCAAGGACTGAGCCTCTTCTGTGATTGGCTGATTTGAACGGCTGCATAGTTACCCCATCAGTACTTCATGGAAGTCCCAACTTCCCGATTTACAGCTCAGTTTCTGCATTCCTCTGTGGACTGAGTGTTATGAAACATAGGGCAGTATTTATGTAACCCTTTTTATCATCAGAAAGCCTTTCAGATCCTAATTTTACAAGTGTGTACAATTAAATATAGATGGTGCACACTTGCTAAATGGTAAACATTATACCTGCTGATCATCAGCATTTGATTATAGTCAATGCCGTATTGTTCTTTTGGCTCATGGCACTGTTGTGCCTGTAGACTCTTATTGTCGTCATTTTCTTGTCCTCCATTTCCTGTATATCATGTCACACACACACACACACACACACACACACACACAAGATAATCCATTTAACTCAGGTGAAGAGACAGCTGCTGTGGACATACTGTTACCGTGATTATCTATTTAGGAGGAGCTCCATATGATGAACACTTCCTCTCCGTGGCACAGTGTTTTTTCTGTCAACCCAACAACCCATTTCGAGCGTAATGTCCAATATTGATATATTAAAAAAACAACAAAAAAAGCCTATATGGTGTTTACTCATGAGCCCGTCCTGTGTGTCCCTTTATTCTTTATCCAGTAGATATTTACCTCCTCCTTGTCACTCTCCTGCTTGCACTTCACATGAATCATCACTGTCGCGCCCTCCCTCTTCTGTTAACTGCAGTTTTCTCACTTACACTCACGCACAGAGAAATCAGCCATCAGCAGCCAATCAAAGAATACCACCTATGAAAAGGAGAGATTTATGTGAAAGAAGCAGGGGAAAAAAGCGGAAGAACGGTATAGCAAAGATGCAAGCAGGCTGAGAACATACGTATCAGGGATTGTTATACAAGTATATACTGTTATACAGCTTTTTCTAATTCATAAGCCATTTTTAGTGTGAACGATGCTGACCTTGTGACTAATAGAACTCCTACATACTTCTAAAGTAAAACAAGTTTCACGAGCTGCGTGCTTAAGTTTCTGTGTGCTCTGTAACGGTGTTATATGATGACAATATGGGAAAGGAGTATGTTTAAACTGCTGTAACTTTATTCTAGACATTCTTTTCAAATACAAATCAAGAAGTAGAAACTATTTTAAAGATTCAAATCATAATTTAATTTCTACTTGTGAGCTGTCATCACAGGTTATGGCTTTAGTATGGTCCTGTAATGTGAATAGAGGGATTTTCCTTCTTTGAAGTATTTTTAAAGGTCTGTTGAAATGGCATCATTTCTTCAGAAAAAAAAACTAAAATTAAGAGTTTCTGTTGTGTTTTCTAATTGCTGAATCATCAGTCTCCCACCTGCTTCTGGCAGGCTGGAGACTTTGCAATTGAATGCAAAACTTATACTGAAGAAAGTGAAATATTGTATGCAGTTAATATTGTTTCAGCACTGCATGAACTATTGAACCCTGTTGAGTTTGCTGTTCAGACATAATCATGAGTTCCCCTCAAACAAGGGAAAAAGCAAATGTAGGCTATGACTTTTTTTTCCCCTAAGTGAACATTTGGACTGGTCAAACTAACAAATGATCATTTTAATTAAGCTGAAACCATTAAAGTGTCCCAGGGGTCAAGGTCAAGAACATCCTGGTACATCAAGATAGAATGCAGCCATCATCCATTATGCATGTGCTTTTACTGTGCGAAAAGCCGATATATCTGCAGTGAGAAAAGTCTTTGATGATTTTTAAAAATATCAGGAAAGGGCTTGTCCTGAAAAAGAACATGTCAAACAGTTTTCAAAAAAAAATATCTGCCAGAAAATTCTCTCTTTAAGGCCCGATTTACGTAGTTGCTCATGAGCTTTTGACGTAGTCTCACAAAGGTAACCGGATAAACTTAACCAGGAATTTTGGAATTCTGATACATGCAATACATTCTGAAAGCTTCTCGTCCATGTTGGTTTGCACCTTGTGGTGAATTCTTGACCTTGGAAACAGCAGTTGACAAAACAATCTCCACTCAAGGTCCTCTTACTGCCTTTTTTAACGGGGTTTCTTTTCTCCAGCTTTTTAATGCTCAACTGTAGAAACACCTGTTTAACAAAAATTCCTCCAGAGACCAGGAGAAGAGGTTGCTGGCTGATGTGGAACTGATCAATTACTGTTTCTGCCTGCAGGAGAATTAAATACAGTTAGTTTAACCATTTGTTCTCAGTTGCTTCTCACATACATCAGGATTTTAACTAAACACTCCACTGATTTTTTACTCACCGTGAGTAAGGTGCTTGGCCTGTAAAAACCGTGTTTGACGTGTTCTTTGTGGTGCCTGGAGGAGCTGTCTGAGGAATCTGAGAAAAGAATTCTGATAGTGGTGATGAATACCTGAGCCGCTCTGGGGGTGTAAAGTTATAAAGATGTGGGCAGCTAAGAAGCAGCAGGGAAGTGTATGATCCACGGCTTTTACTCATAGGGGTCAGGAGTCAACTATCTGCTTTTAATTTGATCATCACATTTTCAACAGTGTTTCGAGCTTTCCCCTCATCTTTGTGGGGGTTTTACATTAAATCTTCGGCTTACAACTTCTAAACCACGATAGAGCCGAGGTGGCGGCGTCCCACAGCACCGCGCTGCCTCCCAGACACAAACCAGGGAACACAAAGAACCGCGTGATCCTTGTGATTATTGTCTGGTGAGGAGCAGAAGCCACTGATTAGATAACAGGTTAAAATGAGGAAGTGATACTTTGCTCAAACACATGGCACAGGCTTACAAGTAATAGGTGAAACTACAACAAAGCACCACAACATTTAACCAAGACTAGTAGGAAAAACGGTTTTAAGAAATTAAGAGCAGCAATTCTAAAAAGAGAAATCAGATTGGGAGACATTTGATAATCTGTATATGATAGTTTATTATTATTTGTGGTGCTAAATTATGTAATGTTATACTCATAACATATAAGCTTAATTTACTATTTTTTGTTATGTATATCTGAGATGATAAAATGCATGTGTGAGTGCTGTTTATCATTTTATTTTATTTATGGTGTTCTGGATTGAGAGGGGGGGGGGCTTTTTTTCTTCCTTACTCCCGTGAGAATTGTGGCTCATTTCTCACTCTGGCAAAAAACAGGCCTGAACGACTCTACAGCAACATCCTGGGGGACAATTCATCCACTGGTCTGGGGCTGCCTGTCAAAACGGGAGCAGGACGGCAGGGTGGCATCATTCCGCCAAGACAGGGAACAAAAAAGGCAAACATTGTCCCCCAACAGCCCGTCCAGCTCCGTCCGTCTGTCACCCCCCCAGCCCCCCCTCCCCCCTCCCCCTCACACGGAACCCTGAGCGTCCTCCTGTTGACTAAAATTTCCTCGATGACGTAAGAGTCCACGTACATGGTCTATGTAGGTGATGCTTCTGAATGAATGAGTGTCCCCTCCCATCTCCATTACTAGTACTACGGGGTGTCTATAAGAGCAGATCACCGGGACAGCCCGCTGGATTTCATGAGATACCGAGGTGCGGGGAGAAGCGAGAGATGCGTGATTTAGTAAATTAAAACACAAATCGAGATGCTTTTTTTATTATTATATATTTTTTTGCTAATATTTACGCAACAGTGCTGTCGTTGAGGATGAGACAGGAGATCAATATGATATGTATAAGGAATTTTATCAGCACCAAGTATAATTTAACAAGGTAGAAAATGTTAGAACTATGTTTTCTCTGTAGTTTCATCAAGTCGTGAAATGAAGTAGCGGGACCGGCAAAAAAAACAAGAGGTAAGTTTTGTTTTTTTCTTCTATTCATCGCGCCAATTTCTTACTTATTATCTTGTAGAAATGTTGACTGATCACAGAAATTCCGTTCCGACAAAACGGCGGACAATAACGACGAGCTCGTTAACCCGATTTCCCTCTGCGCGTCACTTCGTGAATGTACGGTAGATTACAGCGGCTGGAAGTTACTGCAGTGTGAGTCACTTTGGCGCACATGGGCAGTGACAACTGTGGAGAGAGGAGGGGGAAAAAAAAGAAAAAAAAAGCAGAGAATATTTCGCTGGGTGTAGGCGACGTTGACTGCATGTTAACCAGGCTGTTTCCCCGCAGAAAGGAGCCGAATCACGACCCGCGGTCGGATTCGGAAGGGAAGGGAAGGGAGGGGAGGGGGGAAGCGGCTTGATGCTCCGCGATGCTGCAGTCGGGCTGTTATTGAACAACTTGCGCTCGTGTTGCGGCTCGTTAGGAGGAGAGAAGCTGAACCGAAGCTCAAAAACGAAATCAGCCACTTGTGCTGCGAAATAAAGTGGCCCATCATTCATTCTCTCCGCTGCCCCCACCCCCCTTTTCTCCTCTTTTTTTTTCCCCATGTTGAAATTACATCGTGACGCGTTCCTGAGATGAAGTCAATTTTGCGTCATTCCTGCGCACATGCAGACGACTCCCAATCAGCCGTCAGAGGGCTTTAAAGGCGCAGCGCGAGGCGCTTATATATATATATATAAGCTGCATTGCGATGTGTCTCCATACAAGGTGGACAGGATGAGGGGAGGTGAGGGGGTGGGAAGGCCTGGGGGGGGTGAAAACTCGCCAAGGTAACTCCTGATGGGGGGGGGGCTCTCTGACCAGAATTCCAATGAGCGCGGTTCGATAACCTCTCCCACTTTGTAGCATTGACGTCCTGCCGCGCGCGGCGGAAACGCGTCCACTACGCGCTTCGAGCGACGCGGGCGAAGACGACGCGATTCGGGCGAAACGTTTCTCCCCCGAAGCGGTTTTTCAAAAGGGGGCCGAAATGAAATGAAGCGGCGCTGTCCGCGGTGCTGAACGCTGACCTGCACAGACACACACACACACAGTGAGAAGCTGCAGATTTTAAGTCACATATAAACTAAACTCACTTTGATAAGTCGGAGTCGTCATTTAAACATTACCCATCTGTTTTCAAATTATAAATAATCTGAGTGTGTGTATTTCTGGAAGCTCGAACCCATCCTACATGTACATTCAATCAGAACCGGAACAAAGCAAGAACATTTTACCTCACTGACTCGACCCAACAGCTGTTCTACAAGGAGAGAGGCGCGTCTCCCCAGATGTTTACGTCACGCAGCAGGTTTGTCGGTCAGGACCATGGACAGAGACAGACACTGACACTGACACTGACACTGACACTGACACTGACAGCGTTGGTTTAACGCTGCAACGATTTCCTTAATGTATTAGTGCGTGATGCACTCTACAATATGTCGTGGAGCAATAGGCCTCTTTAAATATATATATATATAAGTAGCGTTTAAATCAGAGTAAAAAGCATACTTTTAAATAAATTGGTGACAATCGGGAAGCAACTATACCCCCCACACACTCACACTTTTCAGAAGAAACACAAATGAAACATACAACCACTTTTTTTTTTAAACATAAACACTCGTCATATTAGCACCAGTGTCATATTTCCTGACTGCTGACGTCAGTTCCAGAGTAGTTGCGCTTGCATAAGGCACAGACCCCCCCCTCTACCCCCCCGCTCCCGTCCGTCCACATCCTGGCTGACTCATAGATAATCGGCATAGAAATCAATACTACAAACACAACAAGTGACCCCCCCCCCCCGGCGGCGTGGCCACAGGAAGCCGCCTGGCGTGCGTGCGCGCGCGCGGTGTCCCGTTATATGACGGGATTTGGATAAGGGCTGCGTGAGTTTGGTCCTGGTAGCCGCAAAGGTCACAAAATTCCACTGTTCCCTTTGCTCTCTAACTCGGTTTTACCCGTGTAACGTCGGTGCAGGAGGCTTTTCATTGTCGATGAAAAGGCAGAGTCACAGTGTCTCGATCTGCGTGTTCTATGCGTGTTTTTGTTTGTTTTTACGCGCTGCAGTTCCGGTTTGCCTCTCCGCTCCTGCTCCGTCCTCTCAGTCAGTGCATCAATACCTTGGCTCTAGACTGCTTACTACTAAAACTCCTGCGAAGTACAGTAACAGTCTACAGTCATGGCTACTGACGCCTGGCACGGCTCGGCTCGGCTCGGGATGACTGTGCCACGGCAGGAGTTGGAAGCCGAGTGGGAAGATGCCGCTGGAACTGTAGAAAGTTTCCTTGAAGGCTGCATCTCCAACATCATCGAACCCACCGAGGACGTCAGCGCTGGCCGCAGCCAATCATGTTCGCCCCCGCTGTCTCCATGGTGACCGTGGCATTAGATTGTTACTGTAGCAACAGCACCACTAGTAACAGTCTACAGCCATGGTCGCTAGGGGGCAAAACACACAGCTGAACCAGAGTGGTGCAAAAGAGCAAAAGGTGGGGAAGTGATCAAATAAATGGTTTAATGATTTGCAGGTTTTTATCTTTTAAAATAATAATAATCTAAGCCTAACAGCACATATTTACAGCTGTTGGTATGTGTCATTTATGTAATTCAATTTATTAAAAAAAAGGGAAGGAAAGAAACAGCATTGATCTACCTGAACCCTGCTTGTCAGATACATGTACCATGCACTTTGAGTAGAAGTAGCAAGAACAAACAAACTATCTGCTGTGCATTTGAGAAGGAATATTCCAACCACATCCTGGAGGACGAGGCTGACTTCTTGACATGTGGATGAAAGTCTTGGTTGTTGAAGGAGTGTGAGAAGGCAGAGCGAGGCAGGCGTGTCATGTCCTGAAGAGGAGAGTTCAGAATAAACATGTAGAAATCCTGACTTTTTACAGCCATAGCAGTAGGTTATGTTTTCAATTTATTTTGTATACCAAAAAATACTGATGTAATGTATAATTTCCTATCAATAAATTAATTAATCACGCATCCTACTTTGTATCTCCATCAGTATTGGTTATTTGGAATGCTTTTTTAAAATGAAAGCTCAGGATTAGTCACATTGAGCTTGGACCTTGGAGGATTCAATATCTTGCTGAGGACGACTTCAGAAGGTTTACTACTATTTTGAGAATGATTTGAAATTGATCAGGCCGTTGTGTCTGATCAATTTTAATTCATTCCTAAAAAGCTTTGATCAGAATCAAACCTGACGAGTGGTCTTTGTCTTGGCGCTGGAGGATTCAACATGCTGTGTCTGTTCCAGCAGCACACAAACACTCAGCGTCAGCGGCTCGGATCATGAATCATGTTCATAGTTATAATGGGGATGATTCATTCATCTTTGGGAAACATGGGAAAGAGAAAGCTTTTTTTTTTCTTACCTTTTCACCAGTGTTTGCAAACACTATGCTTTTCAGAGGTTAAAAAAACAGTGAAAAACCAGAACTAATATGCAGAATAGAAGCCTATGCTTCTTTTTTAATTTATAGATTGACAAAGAGATATTAAACAAATGTAAAGACTCAAGCTGCATATTCAGAAGCCAAAACAAATGGAAAAAAATAAGCATTCCTCTTGTATGTTAGTCTCAAGGCAACACATAACTTTAACTGTAGCATTTCATAGAAGAAGAATTCATATAAAATGATAAAATGAGACAAAACTGGCTGTTTGTGCCAAGCTGTTCTTGGACATAAGGTTCAGCGAGTTCATTTTTTATCCTTATTTTAAATATAAAACAAAAGAAGCTCTCATTTCAGACACAGCTGTCTTGTATATAAACCTGATGCCATCAGGGACTTAAAGCATCATTACTTTTATAACATGACATTTATACACACTGGCCCTATGCAATGAAGAAAGGAATTACTTGATTGGTAGTTACTACTCTCACCAGAATATAAAGGAGAACATTTCTTTGAAAAAGAACTGAATATACTGAATCTCGATTGTGAAAAAAAAAAGAAAAAATCCCATCCAGCTCCCGGGGAACAGTTTAGTGTTTTTATTGGCTCTGAAAAACTTGCTGCAGCAAAGGCCAGATCAATGAGTCCCAAGAAAACAACACGCTTGATGAGTGACGCCTTAATGAGCTCATAATTAACCATTCATCATATTTGTTATTGTCTGCGATTAAGCAATTACAATAACAACTTATAACAGATGAGTACATCAACAAAAATGACGGATAAGTATGTTTCATTTATAAAGAGAAGTGGAGCTAATGCATATGTTTTAAAGCATTAACTGCTGCAGGTATATTTGTCACGATGAGTTCCACATAGCATGAGTGAAGGTGTAATGCATCATGTACATGTAAGATGTTTAAAGTTGATATTAAAATAGTGTAATATTTATTTCTGAATAAATGCATTGAGAAACTTACTGCTTGCAAATATATAGAACATTAATTATGAGTTTAACAGGTATGTTTTTTTGAGAACAGCTGCTGGAATTTATGTTAATGAGTAATGATTAGTCCATAATTACGCCTGAAACTTTAAGCTGACCACTTTTTAAACGACTTACTCCTGATTAAGTGTGCGGCAGGTGTTAATGTCACAAAACCATTAATCATGATTACTGTAGTAGCTTTTTTCTCGGGGAGGCATCGTTAGCTCATGAATGACAGAAGACAGACAGCTGAAGCCTTTAAAGAGAAGATCACCTCATCATGTTCAGAGCACGATTTCCTTAATTTTTCACGTCCATATGCCGTTTTAGGAGTCAACACCAGCCGCGCTCGACGCTGGTCAGCTGTCAGCCGGTAAATCGTGTTGAGCTACGCGGCCGCCATGACTCACATTTCCTCCATGACACACAGCTTTTTAATGAGTCAGGGCCTGCTGCTCCCAAGTAGAAGTCAGCATTATTAAATCTATTTATTTCTTTTCTTTTTAAAGGGACAATATGCAGATTAACACTTATCCAGCAACTCAGGATAAGTTTAGGATCCAGGAGTTCAAAATCTTGTCTGCTGTAGGGTTATATATTATAATACTGCAAATCCATTATGAATATAACACCTTTAATATATCAGGGACCAGCCGATATCTACAGCTAATGTACATAAGAGCTAACCAAAAAAATGAGTGGTATGTAGAATCTTAATTTTTGATTGGCATGTTTTAAACCTTCAATTAACAAAGGAGACATATTAAGCCACTGAGGTTCTCCTCCTAACCATGTACCCTGAGTCAGATAGGACTACATCATTTGAATGAGGGAAAATAAAAAGGTAGATGAAAGAACGCGAGGAGGACGTGGTGGGTTGAGGAGGAAGGTGACTTTGGGTGACAGGCCTGTGCCGGGGTGGCTCTTGGCCGGATGATCAGGGACAGGCTGAGCTCCCACGCAGAATTAGTCATCTCTTTACACCACTTATTTGTTTTCCCACTACAGCGTCTTCTTCAACCCTCGAGCAACATTCATTCTCATTGCTGTATGGCTGCCCAGGATTCTTCTCTCTCTCACACACACACACACACACACACACACACACACACACACACACACACACACACACACACACACACACACACACACACACACACACACACACACACACACACACACAATGTCATTGGCCTCGAGACATAATCATTTAATTTTCAAATTTCCACCGGAATCAAGGGGCAGTTAAATACACAGCCGCTTATTTATTAGTATTTGCTATACTCCAGCAAAGAAGCACTTTGATGTTTTTAACATTAATATCAAAGGCTGCTCACTATGTCAGTTTATTTTCTCTCCTGCCGTTTCTAAAAAAAACATTTTATCTACATTTTCTTGCCAGATGTGGGAGCAGCAAGACACAATATTTGCAGACGGGTGGTGCAACAGCCGCCCAAGTCCTCAGTTTACTCAAGAACACGTTACCTTAAGGCTTAGAAAGATGTATGCGACACTAAGCGGTAACAGTAAATCTGTATGGATCACGCCTCTTTAGAAAACCCTCAGTAAAATGTCTGAATCATTCAGAAAGATCATTCAGTGCTCCTTGGGCCCTTTCTGAAATTGCATATGTATTGTCACATCAGATATTCATTATTTTTGCCCCGGCAGCCAAATAAATCTTTCAAACATCATTTCCCCCGCAGCTGAGCATTTCTTTTTTCCTCCTTCATATGTTTCTCTAAACACTTTCTCACCCACCTACCGGGCTTCTTGACAGATGCAAATACAGACGTTAAACCCAATCAGTCTCCTTTTGTTGTCATTTCTTTGAATGTGTATTGTAGTCCAGGGGAATCACAAGAGGAAAAAAAAAAACAGAAATACAGAAGGAGGGAAGCAGACGCTGAAATATAGACTTGTGTTGAGTCAGAATTTGGATCTTATATGCTTGTTGCCACTCCTTCACCCTGCACAGCCCGTCACATGTGGCCGTCTGTAGTCTCACTGCCGCAGAGCTCTGCAGACGGGAGGAGGAGGGAAAAAAAAGAAGCAAAAACAAACCTGCGAAACAAATCCCCTACATGTTTATTTTTGTTATAATGCCATGAGTCATAAAAAGATATTTCAAAATGTGTGTCTCTTTCGCACTCATGCTTGATTTCCCTCTTGGACCGAAGCATCCAGTAAAAACAAGAAACATATGGCAGGCGCATGAACGCTACGGCAGACTGTGATAAAAGCCTGAGATAATGCATTTTCTTGGGAGAGGGTAAAGTTTCCTGACATGCAGGAAGGTGCACAGATGGGGTCAGTGACAATGAAAGAGAGGAGCCGTGACTCAGCCTTTCCCCCGGTCAGAGGAATAAACAACTGAATGCATCACGGGTGCTGACACGAGGTTCTCCGCTTGCAGGTACACAGTCAGAGGAAAAATAACACACTCATGGGGGGAAGCAGTTCACATTCACATCATTTGTTTTTTAATTTCAAATCAACCCCATTTACATGTTTGCCATTGTGTTGTAGAGGGGCATGAGCTGATGGCTTTTAAGTCATATCACTGCCTACTGTTGCAGGCTATGCAAACAAGCTGTGGATACCAATAGCAACCAGCTGACCGTGCACGGCGGTTATACTGATATCAGTAGGAGCGCTACGTGACTCAAGCACCTGTTGTATTTAGCACAAGCTCAAACCTGCTGCCTCCGCAGACTCACAACACTCATAAACCCGTCACAAATTTTCTATGGCCAGCCAGGCCCTCGGGAAAGGAAACCGGGTGCTGATGGCAGAGGAAATGTGATGACAAGACTCCAGAGCAGGGAGAGTACAGGAGGGGTGGGGGGGGGTGAGATGTCAAAGAGGATGAAGGAGCGTGGAGTCAAATTTTTTCAGCACATCTGGAAACAATTGCACACGGCAGTTCCGAAAAGTACACTGGGTACTCGCACTCTGTCGAGAGACACGCTCGCTCTCATGCCCAGCCCCTCCACGGTGGAGAGAGTGCGACCTGGCTGCCTCGCAGCAGCGTCAGTGAGCCGTGCACACAGTGCCACCTCGTGGAGGATCCGCTGCAGGTGGAGCTGGCAACGGACGTGAGAGGGAACAGACTGGCTGGGGTTTACATGGCGGAGTTAAAACACATTTGTGGATTGGAGCCTCATTAACTTTCAGGTCCGACTCCACTCGTTTGCTACCACGGAGAGAATAAAGTGTCCACAATTTGCTTTGAAATAGTTCCACGCAAGTGCTGGTGCACTTTTATCGAGTTCACGGGGGTCGGATGCAACGCCACCATGTTTTTTTTTATCTCAATTTCTAACAAACTGGTCAGAGAGAATTTTCACCTGGTTTCAATAGCTTTACTTCACCAGGAAAAATTATATGTCTGCAAGTGACATCATGGATAATGATTATTATAATAATAATAAAAGAAACAATTTGGAGTGGAGAAAAGGCATGGTGCTGTCTGGACTACTCAATAAAAAATGTTCTGTGCAGAGCCAGGTCTCACTGGGATACTCTGTCTACTGTACTAATTTCTATCAAAAACATTTTAAAAAAGCAACCAGATGTTTGCACATCTTCCAGAGGATATTGATGAACATAGCACTTAAAAACATTAAAGAAAATATTGATTTGTGTATGTTATATGTTTGGTGTCAATTTATCAGGCTGGGATTAACAGTGACATTGTGACATAATGTACCGAGTGAATATGAATATATATTGTAATATACTGTATAATTTTCCGCATGGATCTCTGGAAGACTCACAGATGCCATGACATCTCATCAGGATCCAAATACACAACAATAAACAGTACAAATGAGGGAAAATAACAATAAGCATTGAAACATATTATTTAGAATACATTAACAACAATGTTTATATACAACCTGATCATAACTACTATAAAATAACATCTGGTGCATCCCTCCTGGCGGTGTGAGGCACTTGCAGGATGTGTCATTCTCCTTTGCAGCCACAGGGGGCGCCCTGGCTCTGCCCACACTGCGTGGTCGGAAGGACCGGCTCCGAGCCCGGTGTCTGCAGGCAGATAGTAGGGTAACGTTAGCTCGTGGAAAAGGCACAGTATAGCTCACATTAGTGGTAATTTGTGGCAGCAAGGCGACTGTAGAGTGTTGTCTTCTCTGCAACAGTACACATCGCATTTCTGACGCACGTCAAGGTCAAGGTCACAACCACGCCTTTGAGTGAGAAGCCCAAACGCATGTCTTGTGGTCCTCGTGCCACTGGGTGTCAGTGTGGTGACATATTGATAAAAGTAATTTAATAAATGCTTAATGTGTGGTTTCGCTCCTCAACAGCTCCTCCTCTGTTTCCTCTGTCACTCAGTGACAATAAGAGACGGGCACAAGCCTCCTGTGCAACGCTTCAACCTGTGCAGCCAGCACCGTGGTTACTGGGTAAGAAATCACTGTTTAATCAGCTGGATAATCTTATCAAATGTACAGCCGCTTGTCTGGTCTATAAGTCTCTGCATGGTGTGGCTCCCTCCCTTTGTGCTTATATATGGCACAAAATAACTGATGACAGACACACTAGGTCTGGGCAGGAGGGGGTTGTATGAAACCTTCGGACAGTCGACTCCTTTATCCGGAGCAGCTCACACGTGGTACGATCTGCCAGCGTTCGTCTGAGACTGTAATTAAATAGGACGTATTTAATGCTGCTACCGCATTTCTCAGGTTTTATTTGAAGTTTTCATAAGGCATAACAGGATATATTTGTGGTTTTGAGGTACTGAGAGTCTCAATATAGTTTCACATCTCCTCTCTCAAGCGTCTCCCTTGCTTCAGGCAGCCTGAGAACAAACAGGTTTCTCATTTATAGTGCTGATATCACAACTTTGCAGAAATGTGTGTGTTTATTTCATGGGACAGTATTATAACACCTAGAACTTCTTATAAATTAAAACAATTACAATTACCCTTTTGACGATACAGTAATTCTAAAATGATTTTAAAATAATTTTAAAAAATTCATCAAGCATGTGACTATTGTGAAACTGCTCATCAAGTTTCAAGCAGTTGAAAATTAGCCAGAATGGCTAAACTGGCACATTAACAGAAATGTCTACTAATGTGCACTGTTTCTGGAACTTTATACTGCATATATAAATACATTTTTTTTTTATCTTCCAGCCCTGCTCACCTGTGCCTGCCTGCGAGAAGGCCGTACAGGTTGGTTGTCAGGGTGGTTGGGCGTCCAGGGCCCAAGGCTCTTATTGGCGTAGAAGTCCATGGGGTAGACGTCCTTCCAGCCGATCTCCTCTAGAGCCACAGACGCCTGAACAACACCAAAACACGAAAGCAGAAAAGTGTCAGTACCCGATGCGATTCTGCAGCTTTCCTTCACCGCTATTCTACAGTAGGACCGTGTTCTTGCATCTTTTGGGGCAAAACCGACTGCAGGGGAAAAAAGAAAGTGATGAGGCAACGCAGCCGACTGAATATACAGAGAAGACAGGTGTCATAATATTAAGCTTGGATAACAGGAAGAGTTGTCATGTTATCCCTATGCAGCTGCACTGCACGACACAACAGCTGTTAAGAGGAGAGCAACAGCACTGGCATGACAGTAATGTGACATAAGTGCAGACTGCTCCATATGGAAGAGAAGTGCCTGTGAATATTGATTGTGAACGAAGGGAAAGAGCAGTCGAATGACTGAACAGATGAATAAACAAACAGGCTGAATGAAAGAACAAATGATTGCTCATTTATTAATTAATGGGAGCACTCATTCATTTACCATATGTCGATTTGAGCTTGTTTGGAACATGCATAATAAAATATAATGCTCAAATAAGTCTTAATGTTAAATTCACTAACTCAAAAAACAGAAGACATGAGAAACACAGCTGAAAACAGTGCGTGTTCTCCTTTACGGAGACGTGGTGTGCAGCACCACTGACAAGGGACTGCTCTCTTACGTACCTGCCGCACCTCTTAACAAACCAAAATAGAAACACAAACGCAACCCTTCCTTTAAAGTGATTTTCATGCCTTTTTACATAAACACAAAATGAGAGTGGTGGCAGAGGTAGAGATATGGATTCTCTTCAGGCAAATGCTTGCAATAACTTGTTCTTGTTAATAGAATATTTTTTCAGGTTCCAACTAAAAGTTCCCATCTCTCTCCCCTCGTGTTGCTCTCTGCAAGTATTTCTGCTTCTAGAGCAACAGAATCTGGCTCCGTGACTGCAAACACATACTGCTCCTGTGATCCTGCTCCACAACAACTAGAAATATTAGTCTTACTCTAGCTGACAGAACCTTGCACTGACATCTCTGGATTCTGAGTCATGGGGAAAGTAAAAGAATTGTCTAAAGAGTGGGAAAAGGTGATTGAACTGTATAAAATGGGTAAGAGACAGAATAATATATAAGGAAGGAACTCAGAATTCCAACCAGCAGTGTTCAAACTCTATTTAAGTTGAAAATGAGAAGTTCTGCTGAACCCAAACCACAATCAGGTCGGCCAACAACAAAGAAAATTTGCCACAACGGCCAGAAAAATTGTTCAAGATGCAAAAAAAAAAAAAAAAAACAGATGACTTGAGCTAAAATACAGGACTGGGTAAAAAAGTGGTGTGGATGTTTCAAGATGCAGAGTAGGGAGGCCAGAAGAATTACTGCCATTACTGCTTTAATGCCACACAAAAATCATGCTTACAATATGCCGAAGAGCTGAGTGATGAGACCAAACTTGAACTTTTTGGCCACAAACATAAACGTTACATTTCTAGAGGAGTCACAAAGGCCTATGATGAAAGGTGCACTGTTACTACTGTGGAAGTGTGAGCTACAAAGGAAGAGGAAATTTGGTCAACATTAATGGCAAGATGAATGCAGCATTGTTACCAAAAATACTCAAGGAAAACATGCATTCATCAGCCATCAGCCCACAAAATCGGGATGTACTTAGATGTTCCAACACGATAATGATCCAAAACACAAAGTCGACCCGTCATTGGCTACAGCAGAAAAAAAGTCAACGTTCTAGAGCGATCATCTCAGTCTCCTGACCTCAACATCAGCTACGGGGAGAGTGTGCGGCTCATACAAGACAGCCCGAGAATTTACAGGAAGTGGAGGCGCTTTGCCAAGAAGAGTGGGCGGCTTTACCATCAGAGGAAATAAAGAGCCTCGTCCACAACTCCCACAAAGGTCTCCAAGCTGTCGCTGATGTTAAAGGGGGGAATGTTGTGCAGTTCCTGTTGTCATTATGATTTAAAAAGAGTAAACACAGGTGTTTCATAATATATATATATATACACATATATTCGTTCCGCATTTCTACCCTGCTATCCCAGTATCTCGACCCCTGCAGTCCTTTCATGTCTGTAGCCGCTACCCGTTGCTCTCTCCTCTCGCCTCTCACACCAACTGCCTTGCTCTGTAGAAGCTAGCTCCTCCTGCTAATCCCTGCTTTGACAGGAGAGCCAAGTGTGTCTTATTGACTATAAATATAACATGAGACGCACTGAAAATAAATGCTGCCCCCCCACACTCCCCCCCTTGCTCAATCCACCCTCCCATCTTGTTCCTCTTCATCTTCATTCTGAATGCCACAGTGAAAAGCACATTGCAGCGAGACGTACAACACTCATAGGTATGAGATGGCTGAATTAGAACTTATCGCAAAGGAACACAAGTGGCGCATTTAGACACAAGTGCAGCTGCAAATTATTTAAATGCCGCGGACAAAGCGAGGTCGAACACAGGGGGCTTAAGAAAACAGATTTCCTCATCACAGCGGGACGAATCTTCAGACATTTCCCATGCACCATTACTGTATAAACCTTGGTTAAAACAATACATAATCATCATCACTTCGAGAAGGAGATGAGTCGTAATGGCATCTGTGTGTGTACTCCGCTTGCATCACCAGCGGAACGCTGAGCCGAAGACGAGCAGTCGGAGAGAAAAACAAAAAGGAACCATTTCAAATCACAATCCAATATTCAAGACAGCAATTCCCCTCACAGCCATTTCACCGGGATTCAAGTCAGCGGCACGTCATTAAGGAAAATCATTGACTTAACTAATAGCCGACATCAGATGCAAAACAGCCAAGCCACATAATGGCACATTATTGCCAAAACCATCACAAATAAAGTCTGTTTTTTTTGTTTTTCTTTTTTCTGTTTTTTTAACAGGGTGACGAAGACGGCTGCAGCTGCACACAAACAAACACTTGCTTTGAAATGGATCTTTATGGCTTGCTGACCGATCTATCTCTCTCCCTTCAGAATAACAACTCAGCTGCAGGGGTTGGGGAGGGCAGGCGATGTGGTCTGGAGCCAACAGGGGGTGCTAGTCTGCTGCCGATACTCAGCACTGCCGGGGCTCTACATGGCAGGTGTAGAGGGAGAGAAAATGGGAGAGGAGGAGGAAGAGGAGGAGGAGGAGGAGTACTCCATCTCCAACACAAGCAGGCCTTGATGACTTCTATACAAATTCACCACCCTTTCAAGCACTTTCCCATATATAACATTGTTGTAGTTTCCTCACTGGTGCACTTTGATAGGAGATTTCAGCAAGACATCCCCCTGTACAACCAGCAGGATAACCTGCGTGTGTGTGTGTGTGTGTGTGTTTGCAATGCATGATCAGCCTCTTCCAGGGAGCGAGCGACAACTGTGATCTCGCTGAGAGAGAGAGAGAGGCCAAAGGGCGCATGTTTACCTCATAAGGCGAGAGCAGGGGTTTGGAGAAGGCCGTTCCCCAATCGATGGAGAGGCGTGGACAGGCGATCTGGACCCACCTGTGGGAGACAAAGGCAGACGCCGGTTTTCAGCAAAGCTACGTCCACATGCATTCAAAACAAACAGCTGGAGAGGGCGAGAGACTGTGCTCCTTATTAGACAGGCAGGGCACATCTGCAGCTGCACGCCGCACGTTGGATATGTGATGCGGTGAGTTGGAGGGGGGGGGGCCTCCCTCCACCTGATCTCCAGCGTCTGTTGGAGGGATCCGTCCTGATTTGCAATAGTTCTAAAGACAGCCACGCTACACTGTCTGAATGCAGAGCCCCGCCGGTGAAAATAGGGAGGCTGGTAGTGGCGGTAGAGCGGGGGTGGGAGGAGGGGGGAGGGGGGGGGGGCGCGTTGCAGAAGTGGCATAAACAGAAAAACAGGGAACGAAGTGAACAGAGGTGAGAAGAGAAGGAATGCAGTGAAAGAAATGATGGAAAGGTTAGGTGAGTGTGAATAAAAAAGCCGCACCAGCCTGGTCTCCACGGAGGTAGCCTACATAGCTGGCAGACAGGGCGGTGGAGGGGGGGGGCTGTGTATGAGAGAGATGAGGAGGGGGTGAGAAAAAATGGAGAGGACACAGATATACAGCGATATGGAGAAAGAGCCATGAAGACAAAAACAGGGAGGGGGGGGGGGGGTGAGCGAAGAGGCAGGAGGAGGAAGATTGGCAGAGAGAAAAGTGTTTACTCTGGAAAATGCATGAGAGGGGGATGAGGAGGGCGCGGATGTAAACATCTGGAGGGGGGGAAAAATGAACAATGGGAAAACGGAGACAGAGAGAAGCGGGCCAGGGTTAGCTTTCACAGATCAATGCTATCCATAGCTCCATCTCCACCGAGGCGGCCGGCGCTCCCTTGTCCCTAATCCTAATGATGGAGCTCCTTCAGAAATATTGACAAATATGAATTAAGCTGCAGCGCATATAAAAGCCCTGGAGATGATGCCGGATCTAGGTAAATGTCAATAAGCACACACCTGTTTGAGAGTTGAGCAGAAGTGTATAGGCGAGTTCGGGATTTTTTTGTTGTTGTAATCACTCGAGCAGTTTCTTGTCAAATGCTGCAGGTCCCCCCCCCCCCCATTTCTCTATTCTTCATTTTCCAACTTCCACACAGTTTATCAGCTGCAGAATTGATTGCACCGTTGACTCTCACTCCACTCTGTTTTTCTGTCACAGAAATATTCTACCCCCTCCGGGTAAACGCATGGCATTTTCTCATTTTCAAATAATGCATGCACACGTGCACGTGCACGCGCGCACACACACACACACCCCTCTCAGGTAGAGATACTCCCACTAAGCACCAATCTCCTCAGACCCAAGTTTGCTGTATTGAGACGTGCAACCTGAAATATGACCTTTTGGTTTTCATAACCAGAGTCCTTTACATAGACACACTAATGCATCAAAAAGTCCCTCAGCCCGTGCACACAGGAAGAAGAAACTAATTACAGAGAGCAAGTGTGACAGTTTACAAGCTGAGGGGACATTTGCTAACGTGTGATGTATGTATCTGTGTATAATGTATCTACGTATATGCACATGAAGAACCATTAAGGGGGAGTTTATTAACCTATCAATCATTGAAATGATTAATCGATTGGTTGTTTGGTTCATAAAATGCTGTATAATGTCAATCATTGTTTCCCAAAGCCAAAGATGTGAGCTAAATGACAACCTTTTGTGATTTAGACCAACAGCTCACAACCCAAAGCTCATCAGTTTTAGTATTATAGAAAATAAAAAAAGAAACTAATCAAATTTGAGAAATTGGAATCAGAGAATGTGGTCATTTTTTTTTTTTATAAATGTTTAAATTCCAAATATTAATAGGCAATTATTGTTCTAGTTGACAACTAACTGATTAGCTCCATTAAGGATCCCAACCACCAAGATAACAGCTTTGTCCCTTTCTCTCTTTTTTATAATTATGATTACAGTTATTTATTCCTATTTAAGTGAGATAAATGCTTGATTGACAGATGTGTAGAATAGGCTGTAAAGAGCATAAGGAGTTAAAGGTAAGCATGTAGTTTCTGGTGACAGGAAGTCTGTGAAGCTAAGGTGGCTGGGAAAAATGGGAAAGTCATCCATAGAGCCAATCTCTGGTTTCCCGGTTGTGAGCTACTGTAGAAGCATGGTGGCTTTGCTGAGGTATACCCACAACTGGTTCAATCCTAAGTAATTCAAAACACAAAAAACATTTATTTTTTAATTCATTTATATATTCAAAACCTACTTATATCTATATTTCTACGTCCGTGCTTCTAAATCTTAAACGCTGTTTTTTTTTTTTTTTTCAAAAGGAGAGTAATTAATAAGCAAACCATAGCTTCCACTTAATCCTCGAGGCTCCCATTGAGAGCAGGGTCTAAGAAGAAAGTAAGACCGAAAGCATGAAAGGGAATGCAGAGAGGCCCCCTTCTAAGGAGCAGATAGCCGATTGCTGCACGGAGCCAGAAGGGAATTTTCTAACATTAGCACAGAGACGGACTGAATGGGTGCAGTTCAATAAAATGCATGGTGTCATGCCAGGTACTGCCCCATGAACACGGCCCAAATTGCATTCCCAGGCAATATCTGGCCTTCAATCAAGCCGGCACAGTAGAGATTGCACATCACAGGGGGCAGTAAAACAAAGAGGGAGCTGGAGGAAACAGGAGAGGGAAGGATGCAGACGAAAGGGAAAAAGGTGGGCTTTTGTCTTATCTGTAAAGCCTTGTTTCCCAACCTATTCCCAAGGAATATTAACTGAAATAAAGAGTGAGGAGATGTATTTGATGGAAACTGTGTCTCTTTAGTGCCTCTGCAAATAATCTGTTTAAATCTGTTTAAATAAAGTCAGAAAGAGGAACCTTTAAACCCAAAGAGACATGGCAGGATTAGAGGAAGATGATGCAGGACCGAGGAGGGAATTGCAATGATATACTGTATCAAGCTGCAACCACCTGACATTTGGGGCCGCGATGTAATGCTCGCTGCGGCCCCGGGCTCGCTGCATTACCTGCTGTGGACCATTACACCCTGACACTGGTAGGAAGACCTCCGCCTGCATGACTTCCTTTCAATTACACTAGCGGTCTTGACCTGCCACAAGCAAGCACAATTAACCTTTCAAACCTGAAGGAGACAGGGGGGGAACACGTTCATGTTTAAGGGGAACGTAACTGAAATAAAACAAGCAAATTTATCTCAGAGAAAATCAAACAAAAAGATAAAAGGCTACAATGAACTAGGTGGTATTTTCAGTCTAGTTGGGATAAGTGTGTGTGGTGTGACAGCCTAATTACAGACGTAGGAGCATATGCTAATGATGTCTCTAGGTTTATACGATTGAATATGTGTGTGTCTAATCAGAGAAAGAGCCTGTGGGTGGATCTCAGTAAGTGAGAGGTGTTGGCCAACGCTGAGCACTGATGTGTCGTCCACCCCGCTGTCTATCTCTCAATCTGTCCCCCTCTGCTTCCATCCCTCCCTTCACACAGCTGGAAAAGTCGACTGTAGCCTCATGTGCTGCAGGACGCCTGATCTGACAAACTGTTTGGAACAGCCAGGGAAACAATTTAGGCAAAGAATAGGAAGAGCAAAATGGATGATGGGGAAAAAAAATGAAATAAATAAGAGCGGGGCTTTTCAGAAAGCCCAGAAATAATTGTAGACAAGATACGGTGCGGCTGTCCAATCTCACATGCTAAACAAACAAATAAGGCTGTCAACAGGTCTCATCTTCTAAAGTGAACCTTAATTTTTCGCATTTCTTTTCTAACCCAGACTCATCAAGGGACACAACACTACTGTTTAACACGGACAAAGGCACCATTAAAAATAAAAAATAAATAAACAAACGCTACAGTCTCTCATAGAAGTGGGAATTGATCTTCAATATTTTTTTGGCACAGACCAAAGCGTGTAATGACAAGTACAAAGAGCCGGTATCGAATTCTTATTCTCTGATGAGATTGTTTCTGATTACACCATTTCATTTTTATTAGTGAAAGTATTTCAGAGATGTGTTGATTTGGCTTTGTCATTTTTACAGGCTGTATTTTGCTGAATTGTTGAATTGTACTGGATTGTACTGAAAGTTATTTCTATCTTAATATTAAAAAGGGCTTTATTTTGTGGATTTACTGCAGGGCAGTCAGCTGGGTGCATCTACAGCAATACACTGTGTACAGAAATACACACATGTAAACAGTGGGACTTTATTTTTTATTCATACCGTAAATGCTACTGAGAGACCTCATTGAAAAGCCTTTTTTTCCTGTAATGAGGGTTTGTTTTGGTCCGGTGAATCGTGCCTGACTTACATAATTTCAGAGTTGCACTCATACGCCATTCTAAAAAAGAAAGGCGAGCCAAAACACAAAAAGGGAAAAAAAAGAAAGAAATGCTTTTACCATGATCGCTCGCTTTCCAACACAGCCCCCTCAACTACCTTTCCATCTCACTCGGTTCCTCTCAGACCTTCTGTCCTCTCACCCACTCCTCCCTCACACATCACACCTCTCATTACTCCACAGCGAGAGGCCTATCTGAGGGAGTGTGAGGAACGTGTGTGTGACTGTGGGAGTGTCTGTGCCAGTGTGATTAGAGCTGTTGCACATCACGGCCTCACCGGGCCCCTTGTCCATCTTCACCTCACTTCTCCTAGTTGGAAGTCAGGTAAATCAGGGGAAACTGCAATGGGAGGCCCATCACCTGATTTTTCATTGAAGAAACTTGACTTTCCGAAGACATCAGAAGGTGCAGCCTGGCTGGATATGCATCAGCTGTGATGATCAGAGTTACGCTATCTTAGATTTTAGATATTGTAATATAGCACGTGTTGTCTATTCCTTGCATTAGTTACTGCGTTACAGCGAGTTATGCAATGTTCTGCACTCACCACAGTGTACTAGCTGTTCTATTAATGACATTTATGCACTTATTCATAATAACCACATCACTGATGATTATTCTTAAGAAATTTGAAATATGAATGTTTTGTGAAAGCAATAGTCATTCTTACAATATTTTCGCAATATCAATAATGTTCAATTTTGTTCATACAATCCGGCCTTAGAATGACTTATATTAGACTTTTAGTCTCATATTAAATTGATTACAATTCAAATTTGGACTCTAAAGGTAAAATATAAACAACAATCATGAGAAAGGGCAAAGGTAAATTCGTTTTGTAGTTTTGATCATACTCTGACCTTTTTGCAGAAATAAAAGAGAGAAAAATAATAAATAAATAAATACAAAATAACTAAATAAGTCATTCATCAATGTTGTATTTTCTCTATATCAAAGCTGAGAAAATTGTCACAAGTATTCGTGACACTGGACCATTTGTTGTTACTATGATGGCAAAACTATGGAATCTAACCAAGACATGAATAACAATTACTTTACAATAAGTATATTTGCAAGACGCAGTAAACTAGCAATTGGCAGCTCCTTGTTATAGAATGAACATTTGCAAATGATGCTGACTCATCAATTATATGTGCAAAAATGCTTACAGAATACTTTTCAAAAGTTGTTATTTGCAACTTTTAGGTGACTACTTGCAGTTCATAGTAGCTCTGCTGGATTTCATGATGTGAAAGAAATCATTTAATTCATTTAATGACAATAACATGTTCGCTGATTGACTGAAAACTTGGCTGCTGCTAGGCTAGAAGAATATGGGGCATAGTTTCTTTTCATCTGTGGTGTAGCTGTTCTGATTCATGAAACAGCATACGCAATACCTATACCTAATAATATACTGTTTGTATGTATATATATATATATAGAGAGAGAGAGTGAGAGAGCATGCCAGAGAGTGTGTATCTTAATACTCACGCATCTACATCTGGCATCAGAGCCAGCTTGCTGGGGAAAATCTCAGACAGGAGCACTCGAGATAAGGTCTTTCCCTGTGATTGCAGCTTTGACTCTAGATGCTGCAAAGGCAAAGCAGTAAAATAAAGTGAGGTTTGCAATCCATACATCACAACACAATTATAGGGTTGTGAAACTCGATTATACTACATATATATTATATAATATGTTACAAATCTCACAACGCATGACTTCAACCAACACATGATCCTTCAAACAGTGCCCTCCTTTTTTATGCAATTTGAGCAGGAAGTCATATCTATCTCTCAGCCTATAAAGCCTCATCCATCCATTTCCTGCTGCCTATCCAACTTCACCATCATTTGACAGCAAATTAACAAGGTAGCAAACAGATCCTTCTCCCCAGTGATGTCAACCAGCTTTGTGTAGCTATCCTAGCCAGATGGGACACAGAATCCCTGCAGCATATTATGGATCCTTCTTTGGCTCTTCCTCCAGTTGAGCCTGGCCAGAACACTTCCACAGGGAGGTGTCTTGATTAGATGTCCAATCCACGTCATCTGGCTCTTTTGAAAACAAAAGAAGACCCATTCCATCCAGCTTGCAGACATCCAAGGTCCTCAACCTTAGACTTCCTGCCCAGAAACATGATGTGTTGATATGTTTGTAGCCATGATCAGATTCTTTGAGTCTCTGTAAGAGACGGCTGGAATTTAGATCAGTGGTTTCAGGCTGCCTCTTAATATAAGGTGTCGATCTCACACTTACACACTGACTCATGGACAAGACCATGAGATGTTTCAACACCTTCACTTCTGGCAGCAGTTCACTCCAAACCCAGAAAAAGAGAATCCAGTGTTTTTTGGCAGAGTAATATTCCCTCAGACTTAAAAGAGCTGGCATTCACAATCACCTGACACTTACACCCCTGATTAAGCACCAAAAACACATCATCAACAAAAAGGAAAGATGCTATCCTCAGGTCAGCAACTCACTGTCTTTCAACACTTTGTGGGTTCTTCACTGAATCAGTGACATGTTACAACTACAGTGCAGACGAATGCAGACTAAATGGACACTCCTGTGACCCCTCCTAGAAATCAAATGGTCTGGTCCATTGTTCCACATCCAGGAGGGAAGAGAGTTTTATCTACTATAGTCTAGCTGAGCAAACAAAAAAAACCGAGCCCTGTACTCAGTGACATGCAGTCATATAGATATGAATATATCTTTCTATAGGGGAAACTCTGAGCTCAGAGCTGGGAGATGGAAATGCATATCCCCAAGAGCCAGATTTTATAGCCAGGTTCAGCAAACCATGGCCATCGGCTTTTCTCACTGCCCAGTTCCACAATGCACCTGGTTCCACTTTACTCCCCAAGGCAGAGCTAGATCAGGCCTCTTGGGCACAAAACCAGACACCAGACCTCTTATTCCATCAATAAATGAGAAGTGTTTAAGCCAGTTCAAAGACCTCTGCTCCCCTACTGACTCATTTAAAGTTTTGTGCATTGGTACTTGGACAAAGGTGTTATTCAGGCATTCATAAAGCCAACAAAACCAAGTGAAGAAATCAGATAAATGTTCTTCTTTTGGTCAGATCCAAGGTATGACTGACATTGATATCCACTGTCCTTGGGAGTATCGTGAGTCATTTCTATGACTGTGCTTTTATCAGAGATAGTTCTATCCCCTCACTTAAAAGGTTATCTGACACACTACTTATTATTCTCGACAGATCGCTATGGGAGAGCTAGGAGGCCTGTTCCAATCCCTATTTTTAAACCTATCCTCTTCTAGCACCCTATAATGAAATGTTTCCCTGGGTGAAATTTTACATCAATAGTAACTTCAATTTTAAGTGTGTACAATCACCAACAGGAGAAGGGCACCAAAATATACATTAAATTGTATAGTGACACTGAAGAAACCTGGCATTCAAGTAAAGGTGCGTCTATTCAACATTACTAGTTAGAGCTATGACGAGAATAGCAATACCTATGTCAAACACACAACTGTATATACCAAAGGTAAGGTAGTAAGGAATGGGGCAGTGGAGGGGAAGTAGCAGAAGGAGTAGCTGTGGGTTAAGAGACCAAGAGGGCAATCGATTGGTGCATGCTAGTACATAATAGCTCCTATTAGCAAATACGCAGTTTTTCTCACTTATGGGCCAGAAACTAATGAACCAGCATGTTACACAGGATGGTTTATTTCCCACATCAGTTCTATCTAAGCGACTCTTATCAGTGGCTGAATTCATGGTAAAGGTTGATACAGCTGAGATGAGTTCTATGTACTGAGAGTAATCTTGATCAGAGCCCATGATGCCGACAGAGCCAATGATGCTGACGCACCGAACGTGATTTCAATGTGACAACACTAAAGGTGATCTCTAGTATGAAAAAGGGGTTAGAATTAGAATTTAGTTTAATTGCACTGAATGTTTTCTTTTTTTTGATTTCCTGATTTACTTTCGAAACCTTAATTCAACAATCCCATATTTTACACTTTTCCAGGATTTTATTGGGAATTGTTATATCCCTAACAAGATATTTGTGGGTTTACATACTAAAACCCTCTCAATGCAGCTGTACATCTCCTTTTTCTAGCTTGTATTAAATTGTACTGTATTCCATCCACATACACATAACAAGCCTGACCATCTGAAAAGAGAAATCTCTCCTTTGTTGCAATCCTGAGGTTTCTTCCTTTTTTTCCTCGCCATTAAAGTGGGTTTTCTTGGGAGTTTCTCCTTGTATGATGCGAGGGGCCAAGGACAAAGATGTAGTGTTGTTGCTGTACAAACTGTGAAGCCTTACAGCAAATCTGTGATGTTGGTCTATACATATAAAATGACTTGAATTGATCCAAAGAGTAATTAAAATGTCACTTTCTACAATATGGGACTTTCAATGAGGTAGATCTTACACATCTCATTAAAGACAGGGTTTTCTATAGGTGTTCATCACAAATATGAAATAACAAGCCCTCAGTGTGAAGATCTTGTCCTATTGGTACCTCATGTCACCAATTATGTCAAAATCACACTGAAAAAGTATTACAAATCGTTGCACAAGTGGCCTCGGGACGTGTAGACGGTCAAAATGAGGATGCAGACTCTCACCTCCAGGACTTTGGGGCTCCCCTGCCGGCCCAGCGTGCCCAAGATTAGGCCCCATCTCTGTGCTGAGCGAGCCTTGTCAATAGCCTGAAGCCTCAAGGCGCGCATGGCCTTGTGGTCGTAGTACTCCCTGGAGAACACTTTACTGTAGGGGTCATATCTACAAACAAACACACACAGCAAAAACACACATACAGTGTGGATGTACATAAATGAACCTAGAAAATCCATATTAAAAACATTACCATCTATTGTTCAATTATCTATCGTGAGGAGGGATACGTCTGAAAGGATGAAGAAATCCAATCACGAAAAGCCACCAGGTATGACCCGAGTTAGTGTATCATAGGGAAAATGGAAGTATTTCTGAGCATCTAATCGCTTTTTCACTGGTACAAGGGCTTCACTTGAGATTAGAATCTTGTTTATGACAGAGACCTGTGATCAGTGCAGCAGTGCGTGTGTCTGGAACAACACAATTTCACTCTGCATACAGGTTTCATACAAGTGAAACAGAACTTTATCCCCACAAAATGTTATCAGGACACTACAATAAGGTGAGTGATCATAAGTGCAACTCAACTCCAGAGCAGTGATAGGACTCTAATATAAAAAAAAAATGTGTATGGTATTAGATATATCAAAATGCTTGCTATTTTCCTTGGCATCTCAACTTTTGCAATTACGTCTCAATTGATATTAATACTGTATAATAGAAATAATGGTGAGGACAGATGGTTTCATTTACAATACCTGTAAGCAGGGATGTCTGGGTTTGCTATCATGATTGACTCCAAGTGAAATCTTCCGTCTCCAAGGTAACTGTAGAAAAACACCAGTCAATTTACCGTCGGGTAAAGATGTAAAGAGAACTAATGAAGAAACACAATGCATACAAAGGAAATTAACTCAATATTAAATCACAATAAAAATAATAACTAATATTAACTTAAATAATCCGATTTTTTTTCATATCTCCATCAGCTTTCTCTCTCATTCTCTTTTGAAGTCCGTCCACAGCCTTTTACCGGTCGACCCAAGTGTCGACAGACAGAGGCCAGGGTGCAGGGTCTGCCCACCTCTGCTGTCAGGGAACATACCCCCAGCTATTGAAGCATGCTGTTTACAGGGAATGCAAGTCCTACCAATTAACCCAGGGTCCGGTGGACCACGAGTGGAGGCAGAGCTCAGCAGCCGTAAGTACAGGGAGACATGTTGGTTCCTAAAAACACAAGCTTAAGCAAGGCTCTTGCATTAAAATCCTCTCTTGGTGTCAGGCTAAACGGATTCCCGCTGAGCTCGGGTCATTGCTCCTACTCACCGCCGTACAGTCCCAGTAGGCCTACTGGGACGTTCATTTAAGCCCACTAATTGGTGAGTATCAGAGCTGCCTGGAACAAGGCGTGGGTGGTTTGCCATATAGGCTACCAGGAGACACGTCTAGACAAGACTATTTGTAAGCGTGTGTGTGTGTTTGTGTGAACAAACACACACACACGCTTACACACGCCATCGTCTGTGTTTGTGCACATCGTGAATAGCATTGAATGCAAAATGAACTTGAACAGAGCTTCAGTTGAATGGTTTCTCTCTGCTTAGCAACATCCAAGGCCCTCGGATAATTATGTTTCCCACCAATAAACCTGCTGCCCTCCAGCCTCAGTTGTCCCCAGCTCTCTGTAGCTTTAAGAGGACGGTTTGCTCGCCTCTCACCCTCCATACCATCTCCGTCCTTCCATCCATATTCCATTGTTCTTTGTAAAAGTGCTTTCACTATAATGGTAACCGCTGTGTGTCTTTGTGTTGCGTAACATCCTATCATCACATTCACATCTTCATATTGTTCCTTTTATGAGCAGGAGTGGGAATGGAAGCACTAGAAAACGGTCTACTGATCGTTTCTTGTTATAGCTCTTTTTGATGTGTTTCCCAGCTTTTAAAGAGACTTTTCTTCATTAGAGAAATGAGACAGAACAGGTTCTTTTCTAAAGACAATCTGGACTCAAAGACTAACACACCACTGCCCATTCTCATTATCCTCGAAGAGTTCAAACTAAGGAAAGATGTCATTCAAATTTGTGCATATACCATTTTTGGAGCAGTGAATCATCACTAATGAATCCAAGATTTTGTTAAAAATGAATTCAAATGTATAACACTATTGAAGGTATGAAAATGAGAAAAAACATGTATTAATAAAACGAGCTGCCTTTTTTAAGTTGTTACTCTTGATATCCTGTAATTAAAATTGTGGAAAAGTTTTACATTTTTGAAATCTCTCACACAAATCACGGCATAATAAAAAAAACATTTCCTCAATTTAGGATTACATCTTTGGAGGAAGGTGCCCTGTGATCAGAGATGGAGAGCGCTTCAGTGGGGTTGAAGGACGCGGTGTTATTTAAGTGCGCTGCATGTGCAGGAGAACTATGAGATAGTGGGAAAAAGAGAGAGAACCGTGCTAACTCTCAGGCAAGATAAATCGATTCTCTCTCCCCCTACACACCCCAACTCTCACATCAAAGACATCACACATTGGATTAGTAGGTAAAGCACACCCTAACCCTTCCACACACACACACACACACACCCTAACCCTTCCATACACACACACGAACACACACACACACACACACACACACACACGAACACACACACACACACACACACACACACACACACACACACACACCCTAACCCTTCCATACACACACACACTCACACACACACAAAGCCTGTCCTTGTGTAGCCATTTTAATCTCATGCATTGGGAGGTTTTAATCACGCGGACTATCAGTAGATGTGTTGGGATCAGACGTAGCGGGTAACGCACCTACGCATAATTATACCCCGGGAATTACTTCATCTCACCGTGCACCACGGAGCACAGGATTCCCTCTACTGTACAGCAACATGAGATGCATAGGCACACAAAGTGGCTGCGGAGGTGTCGTTTGTTGCCTGTTACTTTGCCAGAGCACTCTCCTCCCTGCAGAACAGGCGGCATAAGCATCACTTAGATGAGTCTCGCACGGCATTTATGTTGATGTAAAAACTCTCCAGAGCTCATCTTTTAGGAGACATGCTGCTGCCTTACTGGATCTCTTTAGAGGAAATGAAGAGGAAAACACGAACTTAACGCAGGCAATCACATGAGCTGGAGCCAATTTATAGACAAACAGTTTATCTTTTCGCTAGCGTGAACACACACACGCACAGTAGGTGCCATACTTTTTGGAAGCATTCTCTTAAAAAGACGGAAAATTGTCGAGCAGCTGGATGTGTTGTGGTTGGTTCAGAACAGTCCAAAGTGGCTGTGTCGGCCCGGCTTTTTACAATTTGTTATTTTGCACAGTGTGAAGGTATTTTTAGTCATGCCGTTTTGGATCAGCATCTAGCTCTTTCTGGTTGGATATAAGAGAAGCCTGATCAGAAGCACACAGATATAGCTACATGTCACAGCTACTGTCGCAGTACCTGCTGTGACTGCTGTGACGTCGGACTGATTATTCCCCATGTCATATGGGTGGCTATGGCAATGGCACGGGGTAATTATGGCAGCCAACAGGGGTGAGGGGTGCAGTGAATGAATGAGTCAAGGCTGAATATCTTTGCTTTTTTCTCAACCTAATAGGGGGGAAAAAAATGACAGGACCAAGCCTGAAAATGTGAGGCGGTGGAAGGAGGACAAGAGCTTTCCTACATTATGGCGTTGACATGGCGGTCCAAGCGAGGGGAGGTACAGCCCAAAATTTCTCCTGGTGACAGAGGTCGACACTGTGGGACGAGGATGTCATACTCTGGCTTGAGGGCTGCGCTCACCGCCTACGACATGGCAGAAAGGAAAAAAAAAAAAAAGAGTTAGCAATTCACAGGTTGTGTCTTTCTTACCCTAAAAGCTTTTCCTGATTATTCCCTTTATCCGTTCTAGGATGCTTTAGGAACATGGCAATCCTACATGATGGGCTCAATCTAAGGTAACAAAAACACAAGATGCTGCTCAATGCTGCTAACCGCCAGAATCCTCCACACTCGGATCCTCTACAAAATGGCGGCGGAGCCGATTTGTTTCCATTATAATAAATAATTGTGCTTCCAGCAACTCCAGAATAGCTGCGGCTGTTCAAAGTCTGGAGCAGATATGCAGAGCTTCTATTTTTGAAGGGTATCCCAGCACGGTGCAGCAATTCAGCACAAAGCAGATCAGTTCTATTTCTAAAATAGAATGCGCCGTGGTCACTGCGGATTATGTTTCAAACTACATTACCTTAAAAACGTCATAATGGGTGGATCCAAACCTGAAGTTACGGATTTAGGTACTATTTCACAAGCAAAAAATACCTCATCAACAACAGTGAGGTGCTTTTTTTGTTTTAAATTATGCAGACCATATATATATACATATATATATATATATATATATATATATATATATATATCCCGTTGCTGCCTATATACATAAATTCAGGAGTTCTGAATTGAGTTCTCCCAGATAGGAGTCATTTCTGACTGCATCCGCATCCACTAGAATTCAGGGCTAAATCTTACCTACTGTACCTTTAAACATAGTGAGAAGATAAGCAAAGGGGTGAGTGTGTGAGAAGGTCGACCAAAGAATTTAATGATTAAAACCTAACTTAAGGGGGTCCACAGGAAAGCAGGGTGAACTACCACCTTCTCCCAACCATATGGCACGACCTCAACAAGCCTAAATACCTTAGGACATGAGTGTGATGGAGGTATGAATGCCTACAGCACACACACTACAAACACAGATACTGTATAAATGCACACATAGATGCTCTCAAACTCCCCAACATAAAATATGACAGGGCAGAGTGCGGTTTAAAAATAACGGCGAAGGCCTACAGTTGAGTGGGGTTGGTTTAACACAGCAACTAAAAGCTGCAGAACACATTATAGAGTAGAGGAGGAGGGGGGGGGGCTGAATACTATAGCTACTGCCATTGCTTATATAAAGCCCAGAAAGCTGAACATAATGCTGAACCAAGAGGCCATCCAAGTTCATTTCACCTTTTCCAATCTAAAATATCTCTTGCTGGATTTCTAAAACCCACACTTGAACTAAATGTAACCGTGGAGTGCAAAGCTGTTAATAAAAGAACCAGCAAAAAAAAAATAAACTGCATTCTGTGCAAATGCAGACTAGTACATGGGTCTGTGGCTGCACTGCACACACAAATACTTGAGCAGAATAGAAAATACAAACACAAGATAAAGACACATGGTCCCCTCCACCACTTCTTCACCTGCAGTGCTGCCACAAACTGAATAGTGCCGACCAAGGCCAGCGACTGTCCGGGAAGAAAGTTCAACTTGACCGTGTCCAGGAAGTGTGCGTTGTCCATCTGGATATCCACGAACACGTACAGCATCTTAATACCCACCGTGGAGTCTACAGGGACTGCAGAGAGACAAAGACAGAAGAAAGACAGATGAATAATTCACTCTGTTATGACAGGTAAGGCTGCGGTGTATACACTATTGATGCTGCCTCAAACATTAGCGCACAGCGCATGTTGGGCGATACAGGCTTTATGACTACATGCACATACGTGGCTTACAGTAGCCACCCTTGTGAAGGGGCTTACTTGTGCATGCACATGAAGGAACTGATGCAAATACCTCAATTATTTAGGGAAGGAGAGGGACACATGTGATTACTATTAATGTCATTAATTTCACAGACCATTTGCTACGCCCAGGCCGGGGAGAGGTACCCAGAGACACACAGAGCTGGATGATGAACAAAGTAGACACGGGAATAAAAGGGGGAAAGGGCACGGATAAGAAAGAAGATTTATCATATGCATTTGTCATCGTTAAGTATACTTCCTCTTGTGTGAAAATTAATTTGCAGATCAGGAATGAGGATACTTTGTTGTTATGATTAGGCAAATGGCCCCTATTACGGAGCAAATCTTTTATGAGCGAGAGCAGCTCAATTGATGGCCCAGATTAAAGCAACTTTCAGAGAGAGGGAGGCGAACAAAGTATGACCAGAGGGCAGAAAACAAAGGAGGGGGGGGACTGGGACAGGCCAAACACAGTAAGACAAAGGGCTGGAGGTAGATGGGATGGAAAACGAGGAATGAGGAATGACAAATTCCCTAAAGTGGGTTAGAAATCACTAGAATTCAATTTGGGAGATAGGGTAGGCGATTTAATTATGTAGTGTATACATTCCAAAAAGATAGAGGGAAAGGATTGGGGAAAAGTAATGGGATACTGTTACTGTGTTTGTGTGTGTGTGTGTGTGTGTGTGTGTGTGTGTTGGAGGTGGGTTGTCAATTAAGTGACACTGGAAGTGATGAATGGGCTCACATCTCCGCAGAGAAGCAAGAGAAGGAGTTGGATGAAGATTTAAAGAGGCGGCTCTGCTGCAGACCACATGTTAAGTGAGAAACCAAGGAGTTAAATATATCATGAGGCTAAAAAGAGTGGGAGTGGTTGAGTAAAAAATCCAGACTGGGATTTACGGCTGTCTGCTGCTTGTTTATAGCCACTCCCAAAACAATAAGGGGAAGAAGAGTGACTTCGATCTGTATTCACATTAGCATGGCAGCCTGAGAGCACTTAGACGATGCAATTAGAGACACAGTCAATGAGATGGACACAACTCACTTGTCCCATCAACGTTTTCATTTATCTACGTGTTATGGCTGTAAGGTCACCCAGCAGTTATTGCCACGGTAAACAAATACACAATATATCCATGACTAAGGGAAAAAATGTGATATGATGGCTGACATGGCTCTTTACGAATGATTTAGTTAACAGTATGTAGAAACTGTGTTAATTTTTCCTGTGCTTGCGGAGAATTTTACTGAAATATTCAGGTATTAGGAGTCACCAGCAACAGGTAAATGTTTTAAACATCAATCAATATAGTGCTTGATTCCTTGATTAATAATTTTGTCTATAAACAGTGAGAATATAGTGAATATGCCTTTTATAGTTGAGTAAGTCCAAGGCGATATCTTCAATATCTTCAGATATTGTCATAGGAGCAGTAACCAAAGGAGCAGTGAGCAAAAATATTCAATTTAATCTCATGTGTGCACAAAAAAAACACTATATTCCATTTCAGGAGCCAGAACTAGCTAATTTGGCATTTTGCAAAAAATAAATAAATAAATAAAATACTACACTAGTTTAATTAATTTTCTGCAGCTCCACAAAATTCACCTGGGCCTTTTATATGTGGTCCTGTCTGATTTGTGGCAGTAAAAGCTCAGTCTGAGCAGTTAATATGTCAGGAAAATGTTACCTCATAATGCAACACTTCTAAGACTGAGCTGGCATTTGATAAAACATGATGAAAAGTTTTCGGTGAAGGCAAAGATGTTCGACCCTAAAACTATTTAACTTTTTTCTTCATTATGTTTCAAATGTTATCAGCGATAAAGGAAGTGTATCATATAAACAGACACACACACACACTGCAGATTACGCATTAAAGTAAGTAATAATGACTATGACATGTACAGATGACATGACATGTATAGATTCATTTGGTTTTAGGTGATGAATACAGCAGAATGCTGTAATTGTATTTGCAGACATCTGCATGAGGATTCCACAGGGAGGGAAAGTTTCAGTCCTGAACCATGTATTGAAAATGATCCACTGCGGCAGTTGGCCTTGAATTATCTTAATAAGTCTGCTATGTCTCTGCCAACTGTTTTTTGTCTGGGGAATTTTTTTGCATTCATAAATAACAACAATTTAAAAAGAAATTTAGCATTACTTCATTTCAGTTTCTCTTTTTTCGTACAGGCTCTTGTCCACTTACTATTTTTTCTTTTAATCTTGTTTATTTTGTAATCTTTCCTAAAAAAAAGACAAACAAACTACCGTGTATATGTCAAACACATTAAAATATAGTGTGGGGCTCGCCTGTCCCCAAATATTTTGACTGTAAAACATGCAAACACACAGCTTTATGGTGCTGTCTCCATTGTCCTGCATGCAATGGCGGAGCTTTATGATGACGGATCACAAGATGACACCAGTATTCAAAAGAGGATGCAGGAGAGGAAATGAAAAGGAAATAAAGGAGCGCAGCAGAGTCCCAACAGTGTCTTTAATCTCCCATAGGTATCTGACATCTTGGGGAAACAGTGCAGTGTCCTCATGATTGAGTAATGAAGGTCAAGAACAAATATGTGCTGCACGCATGCATTCTTCAGGGATCTTCAGTTCAGCCGGTGTCTCTGAAAATCTCCTCCATCAATTAATATCTGATCTGACTTCACAACCCTCCAAGAATTGATCTTCCTTTATCTTTGACTTTATTGGGCCCTTCTAAGAGAAAATGGAAAATGTGTAGATGTCTTATCTCTTTTGTAAACATTACAGGCCCACATTCACACACATTAAACCACGAATATCAAATCGTGCGTGTGTGCACGTGCACACACTTATACACATACACACAAATCACAAAGAAACAAGAAAGCTCAAACCAACACAGAGAGAGCAGTTCAGGGTATTAAAATTCTGCTGGTCAATTCTGGTATTTGGGAGAGGAGAGCTTGTTCTGGCAGGGATATATCAAAACTATTGATTTAGCATTTCCTCCCATATTCAGTAAGAGACAGACAGCCTGGGCGAGGGATGAAGGTCCTAAAGAACTGCTTGAGGTTTTCAAAGGATGGCTCTAATGCATGTTCCCCATTGATCTGCTGGGTAAATGTGATGTCCAGGCTCCAAAGGTCTGATATGCCTTCTAAACTAAAGCTGGGCAGGCTAGTTGCATTTTCCGTTGATCAATAGCCGCGTCTGTACGTCTGTGCCTCGCCGTCATTTTTCATGCAGCCCACTCTTAAGTAGGTAGGAGTCCTTGATGCTCTGCTCACTTCACATTTTTCACATTTCTGTGTGGCATCATCTGCATGCAGAGAGCTGGGGACACACACACACGCACACACGTATAGAGACTCACTCAGACAACTGTGGCCGTAGTGCACCATGAAATCAGCTCCCAGGGCTCGGGCGGTGAAGTCGTCCACGCAGCAGGCCCCGTACGTCACGTCCCCCATCACAATGGTATCTGCCTCTGTGAACCTGCGATGCACGCACACACACACACACACACACACACACACAAGACACTAATCACTGTGGTCACAGAACATATGCACCTCCTGTTGTTCCGTTACCATGGCGATCAATACACATAGCATGCCAGGCCTCGGTGTGATTATGAGGGAGCTGAATAAGATCAATCCCTATTCACTCGCTACAGATAGAGCGGACTACATAGCATCTGACAGAAGTCAATGACTAACTCACAGCACATCAGGTAGACGCGCCGCTATTCTCCTGCAGCCGGTGACCTGAACCAAGCACGAGCTGACTGGTAGTTAAAACTCTGCCAGGCGAGGTTTAATAGGTCACCTGTCAGCATGAACACGCAAAAGACAGGAAAATGTAGAGCAGGAGCAAACGAGGGAGACTACGACAGTTTGCAGGGGTCTTGGCCGGTCTTTCAGCAGCCTGGAATTACTGCACATCTGCCTGGAAACAGACGACACGGCTGGTGACATGTGTGCAGTGTTACAATAAACCATACATAAGAGATGGTTTATAACACAGTAGGTAGTGAGTGTAACACAAACCATACCGGCCTAATGTTCCACTCTGAGGTTGGAATACAGAGGAGAGGAAAAGGAATAAAAAATAAAACAAAAAAAACACACCCTTCTTGAGAAGAAAGGTGTGCACATACTTCTGTGGACCTTGATATATTGGAGTGGATCGCCAATCTCACAACAACAACAACAAGCTTTGTTTTATCACTCTTTATGGGCAAATAAAAAAGCTAAGTAAATCCATAAAGGCTAAGTAAAATGACTAAAGACGGAATAACGGCGATGGATTGTAAATGAACGGCAGCCTGGGGTTCTGTAGGGGAAGGAAACACGGGCAGACTTTTTGTAAACGGAGGTTGTTGCCGGGTATTTGCGGCTGACAGATTGAGGCTAGAAATAAGGGTTGGGGGCGAGGGGGGGGAATAGATGAGACAGACGAATTGGGGAGAGGAGGCCAGTGACAAACAGACATGGCCGAACATAGACCAGCATCTGCAGTGGGCAACAGACTCTTAGTTATGTGTCTGCTGCCCAAATCTTTTCAAATCTACGTTGTGTTTATTCCAGGGTCTCCGCCTCACAAGGTCCTTTGGAGAGAAGTTTCTATTTAGCCGTTCCTCCTTCCTCTTCTCTGATGTAATCTCTGGGCTCTGCATCATTGTCTGCTTGTTTTCTATGTCTGTGTCTTTCCCTTCTCCCCCCCTGCTCTCTACTAATGGCTACTCTCAAGTGAAGGGCAGAACAGGCCAGCTGAGCCCAGGAAATAATAGACCGAGCTAACGCATCTGGTAAATAAATATTTGCCTCTGATGATTTGAATCAATTCCCCTCCCTCGCTCGTCAGGGCTTTGATTTCGCCCGCGTGTTCCTATTTGTCCTGTGTACACGAAAACCGACATACAGGACGCAGGCGGTTCGGGGATGACTCCTGCAGGAGTTTGTTCGTTCAACGCAGCGCATTGTTCTTTCATGGCAGTCCGCTGACTTTATTTGGAGCTACACAAATGTGCACCAACCTGTCAGCTAAAAATACACGGCCTGTCCCCTCTAGAACACAGAGACTACTCCATGCATTCTACTGCAGGCCTTGCAGAACAATCTACAAGGAAAAACACAGCACGACAGAATATTACTGTATCTAATCAGCCATCTATCTGCCAGAAATACCATTATCACCCCATCTCTATTGCAGCGCAGTGCAGATCTAGTTATTTCCGGAGTGGGTATACTGGAATTTCATGGTAATAAATGCTAAGAATCTGATTAAGAGTCCCATATGAGACATGTGATGCTACGGGGACATAGGCAGTGTAATTACTGGACCACATATAGTTCCTTTTCCCAGTGGGAGCGAGGCAGAGAGGGAGGTAAAGAGACAGCGTGAACGTCACCTGGAGAAAGCCAGAATGAGAAGTGGTATCCGTGTTAATCAAATCCTTCTTCTAACACACCACATAACGCCAACTTTATCACTGCTCGGTACATGTAAAGGTACAAATTCAATCTCTCCTCCCTTTTAACCCTCCCCCTCCCCTTTCCTTGTCCCAGCTGCTTCTCCACCAGCTTCTCTCCTTTTCGTCACCACTGGTTTTCGCCTCGTCTCAGTTCAGCCATTCCAGCCCGAAATGTCATTAAGATCTAATTAAGATGTCAGAGAAGCTTGTGAACTCTGTAACAGCCCTTGTTAATTAGCTCTTTAGCATACAGCTCAATATGTGTGAGAAACTGCCAAGTGATCGGAATCTTTGCTATGAAAAAAAAACACTGCGCCACTGCGTGCCACAAACACAAGTCCGGGGCCGGGCTGGAATATACATATGCACACACGGGCACCAGCGTGAGTGAGCACACGCCACTGTGGACTTAGTGCGAGCTGATTGTGTTACTGTTTATCAACAGGCTAAGAAGCTGATATGTTGTATATAAATAGCATTTTACCCGTCTCCATTATTGTCCTAGTGTGGCACGATAGGCCTGAAAGCAGATAATCTTTTAGCTCCTGTCCTCTGGAGATGATACCCTTCTCTGACTTTGACAGAAATTCCTCCTGCTTGCAGGCATATAACAGGAACTTGTCGGCAGCTTCGGAGATGTTGCGGCAGACAAGACGAAGAGACAAACTTTTTTTCCCCCCCCATCTCTGAACCCTCCTATTAGCACTCTCAGGGTCTTTCTCTCTTCGCTGATAATTCTCTGTTGCAGACTCACAGGCACTGAGCTGGACTATTAAGGCAATCCATGATTGCCATCTGCCATTGTCAGGTGGGCTAATCCAATCTGATAGTTTGCATGCTTCCTTATTTCCATACTGGTGTGATTTCTTTTGTTCAGCAGTAACTTTGAAGTGAAGTTCCACAAGAATGAGAATGGTTTTCCAAGCATTCTAGGGTTTAAGGGATCCCTTGGGGTCAAAGGTCTCCATCACATACCTGGTGGTATTTTCATGGTATGTAACAAGCATTGCCATCAAATAAAGTCATTTAAAATCTAAAGCTGTGACAGGCTATACCAACATGAGAAAAGAAGTATGTCTGTTGAAGTCATATCAATACTCACATCCTCTCACATCAACCGCATGTTTTTCTGATAGTTTTTACTTCTCACAGTAGTCCTCAATTTAGTCCTCAGCCAGAGCCTACTCTGTATTAAGTTTCCATGTTCTCTCAAAGGGTGGGTGGGCTTCCTCCAGCGGTTCTCAGTTTGCTCTCATACTCAAATCACATATAAATGCTTTTGTGCCTCTGAATTGCTTTGTAGGATTGTGAATACAGTATGTTGAGCATGATGGATTGGAAATCTATTTCACTCAGTGCATGCTGGGATGCGACTCCAGACTGTCTCAGTTTTCTCTACAATGTAAAATATACGGTACAACCCCGTGTTGCTCTACATATCAGGCCAGCCTTTAATTAATCAAGTTCTGTTATCTATACTAATATGTTTTACGGTAAATCCCACTTTATATAGGATTAAACTACATAGGATTATTCTGAAAAATAAAAACACATTGTGGCTCATCAGCTGCTATGGGCTGTCATGTACACACACACACACATATATATATATATATATATATATATATATATATATATATATATATATATATATATATATATATATATATATATATATATATATATATATATAGGGGGAAATAGGATTGAGACTTAGGTTGATGCATTGCCTGATCCTTTGTTTATTTATCATATAATTAGTTAAGTTACAACAGGTGCATCATTTGTCATTATACAAGAGACTAAACAAATTTGCAATAGTCAGATGAAGGGTATGGATTGATTCACATCTCAAATGCCTGAGCAAGGAGCTCATAATAAAACTGATGTCCTAATAAAATCTTTATTTATTTGTATTCATCAATTACTATTACTGAATGCCAATATATTGTAAATTCTTATCAAAATGTGGATATACGATATTTTATATTATGTTCTCTAGTAATAAATATGCTGCACATCAAAGTACAACATAAATGAAAACAAAAACTTGAGAATGAGTAGAACATAAAAATTTCTGACCTTGTCAAACCCTTATACTAAGCATCCAAAGAAATTCTTGCTGCCATGTTGATTTATGTTAGTAAGACATCAAGTCTAATCAATGCAATTTGTATAGCCCAAAAACCACAAATCACAGATTTGTCTCAGGGCCTTTTACAGTCTGTACAACAACACAAAAATCTATGTTCTTAGATTTTAGACCCTCAAACTGAATAAGAAGAAGGAAAAGAAGTAACATAATGAGACACCTGGGACTACTCACACTACCTGTTGGTGTTTTTATGTACCCACAGCCTAAATTTAGTATGAAGGTGTGAAAATGAACATGTCAAATATAAAATAAGGGAATGTTTTGATTAACAAGGGCTGTTTTTGTGTTTCAGATTCGTTTTGTGAATGAATGTTGTCTAGCCTGATGTACCCTGCCTGCCCCTAGTGACGACATGGACAGGAATGACTACAGCAAGCACTGCTCTTTATTCCAAAGAAACAAGGACAGTCTGAAAGGGCTCTGTCTCCTGGCGGCCTGCAATAGATCGTGTCTCTATAAGACTGTGGTGCCAGTGAGATTTTTTTTTTTTTTTTTACATCTGAGGTCTAATAATAGCAGAGATAGCAGAATGGTCTCATAGGAAACAAGTGACAAGCAGGTCAGCGAGGTGCATGCAGGTGCAGCGACACTGCTCAGTGCTCAGCTGCCACCGCTGGACTGTGGGCAGACAGCTCAGATCAGCCGACGTGGTGCGTTCGCATACCAAGTAAAAGCACACACACACACACACAATAATTTTTATGTTTGTTACTTATTCCTACACCTAGGGAAGGCTCATATTTCAGATTTATAATTTACATTTCAGAAACCAGCAACCATCACAGGACAGCACAGATTGGCCCGGTATATAGAGATAGCTTAGCAAAGATAAAGTTTCTTTATTACCACCCTTAAATGAGACTTTTTAGGAAGGGGGTGGGAACACAGCCTAAAAGGGAAAGAGAAGAAAGGTTTAAGTTTAAGCGAAAGAGCAAATTCTGGGAGTAGGAGGTGATACAGAGAGGACAATATTCTGACAAATACCAGGGTTATTTACCACATAGTATCCTCCACTCTGTATCTCCCTACCTAATTTATGGGCCCTCGATCTTCTACTATGAACATTTGGAACATTTGGTAGAAAAAAAGGAAAAACTGTAAAGACAGTCTAAATTCAGTCCTGAACATCTGCCAATAATGAGTAAACAGAGATACGTGAGGCGATGAGTACAGGATGATGCTTAGACAGATGGTTTCAGTAATACCATTAGTTAATCCTTTAACTCCCCAAAAAACCAAGATCATTACTCCTGTTTCTGCGAGTGTATCTCATCTATTTGTCCTGGCATTTATTCAAAAAGCCTGAGCCATTGGTCATTATAGTAAAGCCTACAGCTTTATCGAGATAGAGCCCCAAACTGCACGGCATAGCAGAGGACGCTTTAAAAAGAGATGCAAAACAAAACAATATGGCAGCAACAGTATCAACATTTTACAAGTGACTGATATTGTGCTGGCAGTGAACACAGAGGTGAAATCCCAGGACTAGGCCAAGAACCAGGGACATATCAAATCTCTAAAAAAACAATAAAGTCCAGAACTAAATCTACTTTGGCACAGTGCTTATCAGATCTGTGAAAAGCGTTTGTTTTATATTTTCTTGAACTGATGTTAAGTTTTCCTGATGACTTGCTTTCATATCCCAGAGACTTTTATTTAATTCTCGAGCACGGGGGTGAGTGAGTTCAACGGCGGACATGATCTCCCTTTTTACTCCACTTCTCCAAGTGGGAGTTGCGACAAATCTTAATTAAATATTGACCACAATAAACACTGTGATCTGGAAGGTGTGTGATTTCGGATGAAAGAACCAGTCTGAGTTAATCTGCCATATCGAAACCAGAGCGACGTGGTACACCTTTTATTTAAAGAAAGTGAATAATGATTAGAAATTTTGGCACAAACCTTATGCAAGATGCTGCAAAAATCTATAGAACCGACCCCACCAAGCAGGCTAGACCTCTCCTAAATGCATAAATTTAAGTTTTATGCGTTATTTTCTCTAATGAATCCTTTCGATGAACCTTTCTTTCCTTAACTTTGTTCTTCAATCTAAAGCCTGAATGTGAAAACCTTGTGTTTGATGTGCAATATTCTATTCTTAGTCGACCCCACCAAAGTAATTACTGCAACCGACGTAAGGATTAGCATAGGCGAGTGGAGTTTATTAAACTTTCAACCGGCACGGCAAAGATTCAACAAAAGCTTAAATCCAGGTCTGACCTAGACCTCTGAAGAACCACCAAATCTTTAAATAGACTTTGGCCTGAATTTTAAGTCTTTGCCAGACCTGCGTGCTCAGCGAGGACTCAGCCTCGGTGTTGATTGGGAGCCTGCCAACAGAAAGACTCGCAGGGCCCAGTCTGAAGCTAGACTCAGTACCTATACATGTGGGCTGTCTATCAGGCTGCTACAACGCTCAGTCTGAGTGACAACAGATACCAGCAGAGATTTCCCTCCAAAGCATGGCCATCTCAGTGTTTCCCCCCTTATACAGTAGTGTTAAAAATAATAGCAGTCCAGCGCGACTAACCAGCATAATCCAGGTTTTTATGATATTTTTTTGTTGCTGCATGGCAAACAATTTACCAGTATGCGCAATAGATTCCCTGAAAACCCACAAGACCCAGCATTCATGATATGTGCGCTCTTAAAACTGTGCAATAGGGCAATTAGTTGAAAGGGGTGTGTTCAAAGAAATTTGGAATTCAATCAGTGAGGACATCAATTTTGTTAAAAAAAAAAAAAAGGTGTAAATCAGGTGGCCCCTATTTAAGGATGGAGCCAGCACTTGTTGAACACGCATTTCTCTTTGAAAGCCTGAGGAAAATAATTTGTTCATGACGTCATTCAGAAGAACAGCATACTTTGATTAATAAGTTGATTGCACAGGGGACAACCTGTAAAGAGGTGCAAAAAATAAATCGTCTGTTCAGTTAAAAAACACAGTGTGAAGTGCTGTAACAGTTAGAGGAGGTCTGTGCGAAGCTATCTACTTTTCTTTTAAGACAGTGCAGCATGGGGGTACAAGCATCATGATATAGGCATTTTCTTCCTACTATTGTGTTGGGCCTATTTATTGCATTGCAGGGATCATGGATCAGTTTACATATGAAGAGATCATGCCCTTGAAATGGGTATTTCAACAAGATGAAGACCCCAAACACACTGGTAAACAAGCAAAATCTTGGTTCCAAACTTGTGGCATCAGAAAAGCTTTCTGAGGCAAAACAAGAAATGCAGATTAAGTGTGGAATGTTGGGAGCGGAACAACGGCTGAAAGGTGCCACAACTTGGTTGACTCCATGCCACACAGATGTGAAACAGTTATGAAAAACTGTGGTCATACAACTCAATATTAAGTTAGCGATTCACAGGATTGCGAAATCCATAGTAATAGTATTGAGATTGTAAAGTCAACGGAACACACTGCTATTTCTTTCAACACACCCTTTTTAAACTAATTGCCCAATTGCACAGCCTTAAAAGTGTGCATATTATGAATGCTGGGTCTTGTTTGTTTTCTAAGAATCTATTGCATCCGCTGGTAAATTGTTTGCAATGATGTAGGAATAAATAATGTAATAAAAACCTGGATTAACCTGGCTCATCACATTGGACTGCTATTATTTTGAACTATTACTAGAGAGTGTGTATCTTTTGCATTTAAAATGAGGCGTTGCACTGTTGTTGCATAGCTGCAGAGGTGAGGATGTTGCATTTCAGAACCCCGGGGACCACACAATGCTACCTAGTCTGTGGGGAAACAATGCCCTCTCAATGCTGCAGCACCACATCACACATCAATCTACTCAGTACCGGGGCCCTGCTCTGCCCTACAGGAAACATACAGGTACACATAACATGGCCCTGTGGTCAAGTAAATAAAACATATGATAGAGCGATCATAAAATAAACTAAAGTTTCTTGTCACTATAACTTCTCATACATTAGATTAATGATACATACTTCAATTCATTATTTCGCAATGGTTTAAATTCTTGTTTTCATTTACAGTGCAAAGCAGGAGACAGAATGTTTTGGAAAGAGCTTACCTTTCAATAAATGTATGGCTTAATGTTCCTTTACATTCAAATCATAACCTAAAAAGGTGTTCTGTTTAGTATTAAACTATTTAACTTCCTTAAGCGGTAGAGTTGCTACATCTGGCATCAAGATAAAGGAACAAAGGGGGAAGATATTTGGGATAATGACACCAAAACCAAAAATTTAAGAAAATTAAAACCAAAATAAAAGCTTCTCAGAAGCTGCTGCAACTGGGGTAAATCATTTATTCCCGATTGATTCACTTGTTTCCAGTCTTAGGTAAATTAATTATGCCATGAAGGTTCATGGAAAGCCCACATGAATATTATTCTTAAGGATGTCATCAAAGCTCATAAAAACCTGTTTTATTTAGTGTAGTATGTCTCTGCATCATATAGAGTTCACATTAGGACAAACACATGTTTAATTATTTTTTTTAAGTAGCTGTAATTTTTGTTTATTATTATTATTAATGGTGTGCTAAGTAAATGGGGACACTTATACTGATAAACCCACAGGAAATTATGTCAAGGCTCTGCAGGTCCCAGAGGTTGTTTTTTTTCTCTTTGTTCCCCTTTTTTTCTGTCTTTTTTTTAGGGCCCACAACATTATGGTTTTGGTTGACTGTCACAGCTCACATTATTTTGCTTTTGGCCATAGCAGCATGGCATAGCATGGTAGTATAAGTAATAACACAAATACCATCCACACATGCTTACAGAATAAGCTGCCCTGTATCCAACTTCATCAGTTAAATTGTTTAATGTCATACAACCCCCCTGTGAAATTTGATCCATTTGTTCTATTAACACTCTGGGAGAGGGGCCACTGCGATGTAGCCGCTGGTCATTGGGCAACCTGGTTTGGCAAGGAAGCACGCACGGTTACGGTTCGTCTCCACTGTTTATTGATCATTGCTGGTTTACCACACACAGCTGGTCTACTTGACATTGAGTGACAGCGCGTCAGCAGGGGCCGTGTTGACTGGTGCTTCACAGGAACTGAGGTGTGGGTGGACATCTGTTTGCCCCAACTGTACCACGAAAATTCCAAATAAATAATTTGCACTAGATTATATTGGTTTGGAAGTTGTTTGATCTATAGTTGTGACAGCATAATATAGATCAGTTCTGTTCTGGCATAAGAAGGGAAACTTGACAATCACTTGATATTCAATCAGACGTTATTAAAATCTGATTGGCTGAAGGAAGTACTTTAGATCACCCTTCTCAAATGGGCTCCACCAGAGAGAGGAGCAAAGACAAATACAAAAATACAATAAATCTCCCATGTGAAATAACACAAACTTTGCATCACTCAGGGCAGGACGCTGACTGAGAAAATTGGTTCCGAGGGTCTTTATATTCTTCCAGGTACGATTCAAAATATGAGCCAGAAGCAAAAATGTACATGCTGCCTCTGCACATTCCGGTTGCGGACAACAACATTCATCACACGCAGCAGCTCGCCACCTTTTCTGCCCACAATCCTTATGACATAAAAGTCAACCCTGAAATATAACGTTTATAAAAACCTTTTCTTGTAGCGACTGATGAGGTCACATCCATCTAATCCCTCTTCCATTCAGCCCCGAGGCTCCCCTCCGGCATCTGTCACTCCGCACACAGTCTCACAGTCTCCTTCCTCTTTCTTCATTATCTCCAGCATTTGGACTCTGTGACTCTCATCTTATGCTGCTTGTCATAATATATCGGAGTTGCTGCTCTGACACAACATATTTCATCGACTTTTTGGGAACACCCCTCATTAGGATTTATCTCAATTGATGAATCTAGGTGGGTCCCTGTGATTTTGAGTTGTTTATTTATCCTGTGATGAAAAAGGACATCTGTGCTGCTGTCCTCTCTCCCTCAATAGGATTATACAGCGTCTGCAGCACAGATATCCACAGTAGAAGATGATTAACAGAATGAGAAAATATGATGATTAAAGTTTTAAAGACATGTTCACATTTTCAAAATAGGATTATGAATGTGTTTGCCTATCTCTAGGCAGACACTGGGGCTGTGTTGACCATCCTCTGTTTTTTCACAAAAGACTGAGAAACACAGAGATTGCAGTTCTCAATGTGCCCATAAAGCACAAATTATCCTTTCATTCATCTTTTTGTTTTGTTGTATTTAATCTTTTCAATGCATATCGGGCAACCTCAATTTGTGTCCTTCAACTGCCATAGTAATGTCAGTGGAATTACTGTGAAAGAGCATTTTAAAAATCAAGTAATATTCATCCAATACGTCCTTTCCTGACATGGCGATCTGTGAGTGCAATTACACGGACATGTCCCTGGGACTGTGCCATCCAGAATGAGACTGATTATGGCCGTTCGGACTGATGGTTTTAGAGAGAACAGAGTGGAAAAAGAGGGGCGGTAACCTCCAGTATTAAGCATTGCTTATCTCTTCTACACACTGCTCAGCAGAGGCAAAATGTGTGTGTATTACTGATTCATAAGTAAGAACCAAGACTGACACTGGTAGTCTCCTCAGTAGTGGATTGACCAACTGGTCCCTTCTCCCATGTGTTCTCATTACTCATCACAATATTGTCCCTAAAGTCAAAGACCAGACATTAGGAAGATTCTTGCAGATGAAACACACAAAAACCTCCATCTGGTTTGCTTAGCCGTGTCCAAGTTACTGCTACAGTCCTACTGTATCTCTCGAGGGAATCAATTGTACTTTCACGACAGCTCAGGCAATTTCCGAGGCGCTATCTGTCAAGATACGATATTACCGTGTCAGTACCTATCAGGATTTCCAGTCTGCCTGGACATGATGTCCTTCCTAGATGAGATGTGAATAGGATTAGCAAATATAAGAACTGATGAGGTACCGTGCTGGGCTCTAGTTGGTGACAGTTGAGTTGCATTTATGAGTGCCTGCCTTCTATTTTCCTGCCCCTGGACTTATGTAAATACACACACATCACTTTAAAAGGAAAAGGGATGAGAAGAGGATAGAGTATGTAAGACAGAGAGAAAAATGTAGCAGGATAAAGTACTCAACTCCAAATACGAATTTGGCAAGTGAAACTGGCCAGGTATAAAATCTTTCTTGATGTTTCCATTTTCAGCCGTATAGATGGTTAGGGACGACCGAGAGGATGCGGAAACTCGACTGACAATGACATGTCTCAACAGGGTCGGAGGGTGGTCGCTGATTAGATTTTGAATCCAACATAGGTGTCAGGCGGGCGGTCGGCATGTGTCTGGCAGAAGAGGTAATTAGACGGCACCTGATGGCGATAGGGACTAGCTGGGAGCCCATATACGAGGATCTCATGTAGCTGAAGTAAGAGAGGCACATATGCACAAAACCGCACTCATCGGCGTATGCATGTGTACACGCGGGCGGTCATGCACTCTGATCCGTTGCTACGGTTCAGCTTGCTGTGGGCGCCGTGAAGAATGTGACGATGTGAAGGCAAAGAGGCGTTGGAGGCCCACATTGCTCCCTCCTAATGGTGGAGTTGACATTTACCCTGGGAGACTGTGGGCTGGGGCCACTGTTCCCACTGAAATGATTCAACCTGCCAGGCGGAATACAGAGAAATCCGTTCTGATGGATGAGACAACGGCGGTGACGACCTGGAGATGTCTGGGGGCCGTGTGTGCATTATGTACCTTAATTTACCGACACGTCGCATCTGACATGTCTGTTACTCGAGTCATCGCGGGTCAATGTTGACGGCTATGTAGAATAGTACATGATGGAGGGAGACACAAAACAGGTACAGAATGTCAATGGGATCACTAAGTGAGCATCATCCATCACACATTTGGTTGAATCATACATGAGCACACACACGCTTCAGGATGGACTGCCCCCACACCGATCAGACTTGACTGAATCCTGCGTTTGCTCTGACACTCATGTTTCCACTGGTCACACATTTTAACCTTCTCCTCACAGTTGCTTTTGAAAGGTCCACTGAGTGTTAAAATCCTGCATCACAAAAAGCCTGCCAGTGCCAATAACCTGCAAAAACAAACTGTTATAGCTTGTTGAACACGTTAGTGCCTTTATGCTCTCTTTTATTTAATAAAACAAATTATTACTAACATATAAACATAAACTTAAAATGGAAAATACCCAAACAGCTTGAGGAAATAACTGAAAGATGTTATCTGTAGCTGAACAATTAATCCCAATTTTTCAATAAAATCACAATATGGTTTGTTCAAAAAGCTACGAAGATGATGCAGAGTTGTTTCAGACGTCGCCGTTTGTTCAGGCTTGATGTCAAGCTGGGGCTTGAACTCTAGGGGTCTTTGTTTTGAGCCTAAGGAGGTTGTTTTTTTGCCACAATTTACTATAATTGTGGTGATATGGTGCTTTGAGATTGCTACAAAAGGCAAATCTCTGACTCATTCCTGTAGAGTGAGTGCCAGGGCTGGATGTTCATATCTGTCAATACATAAGCTTAGTCACTGGTCTATCTTTAGTTTTTTTTGGAGAAAGCTTCCTTCCTTCTCTCATTTCTATATTAAATCAGAAATGTGGGCCTCATTATACTGTATTCTGAGGACCTGAGATATTTTATTTTTCGGACTTATTATGCAGAAAGACTTGAAACCAAAAAAAAAATTGGTAACTGGTGAATGGATTTAGAGTAATTGCCAGTTACTGCTGAAAATAAATATTCTTGAAAATCAATGCTTTCAGTAAGATATTAGTCATATGTTTTATTGGCCCATTGTCCACTTATCTGTGTCCTGCTAAACTACTTTTTAGAACATGCTGCTTTATTATGTTCATTATATTATATGCTTTTTTAAAGACTCATTTATATAACATTCACTGCTGCTGCCAACTTAACACTCATTAATTGTCACCACTGTTGTGCAGAGTCATTCTGTGCATTTTAAATCAACAAATTAATTCTATTAATCACCATAGATGTGTCAATTATGTTAATGTGGTACTTTGGTGTGAAGGCTGTTTTTTCCTGAGGAACACCATAAGAAACAGGAGAAATAGAGCAAATGTAGAGACACATTCTACATGTTATTTTTAGGACCAGAAAGTGTTACCTTCTCTAAACGTACCAATTACCTAATCACTGAATGTGCCAATTCAACATTTGTGGACACTTTTCAATAGTGCCTCTGTAACTGCAGTGTAGGTTTTTCTTTATGATAAAAATGCCAATTCAATCCTCTTTATTTCACTAGTATTGCAATTACCCAGCCCACCATCCCATTCACAACTATTTACACCAGCCAATAAGAGGAGTTTGTCCTAGAGCTCCAGAGGCAAGCTGAGAGAGAGAAGCTGTAAAACTCTATTGAAGACTTTTGCAGAGAGAAATCTATCAAATAGCGCTGCAACACCTGTATCACATCAACGATGGTGTGAGTGTGTATGAGACTAAGTGTATTACTTGTAATTATACTATTTTCTCTATCTTCTGTGTTCTATGGTATTAATACTGTAGCACTTTGAACTTCACTATGAATAAGAAGTGTGGTACAAATGAAATGTATTATTATATTTTCATTAACTGCTGCGAGGCCATAATCCAGGCCATCTTGTCCTAATTAAGATTAAGCAGTCCATCGCACCGAAGCTCCTTACTCCGAGGGCAGCTTAGTCCTTTCATCTCCTTTCTGATATGAGCCCTCTCTCCCCAGCACGAAGGACTGCAGTAGCGGCCGTGATGACAGAGCCGCCCGGCTACTGCGATCTTTAATAACCCTCAACACAAGCTGGGTGACACAAGGTCACATCCAGAGGTGTCTTCATTCCCTCTCTCAAAAGGCGACTCCCTCATCTCATGCTACATCCACTGCTTTTCCCATTTTCTAGATTTTCATCAATGCAACAGCTGGTTAGGTTGTTGCTACGAAAAGCATAACAATTGTGAAATGATAGCTGCTGTTAAAGGTATACATGAGAAACTCACTAGGAGTTATCTCTTTTTTTTTGGCACACAACTCCCCACAGACCTCACAGAACAACAATCTAGATTTTCCCCAACAAGCTCACCTCCCGATTCAGCCGAAGGCGCGCTGAACTCGCAGACACCGACAGCTCTGGCATGCGGGTTAAGCCTTTGAAGGGATAAATCAAATTCTGAGCTCTCGTGTTGAGATCGCTATCAGGACTACATTGACTTGCAGGGCCCAGTCTATCCGGTTACAGTGGCAAGTGAGAAACCGGCTTAAACCCGAGATCTTCAAGGTTCCTTTAGTTCCTCCGACACATATGTTGCAGTTTTATCTCTACTTCAGCATCAGAGATGGTATGTGAGGGGCCATCAGCTAGTGTTGACCTTACAGTCACTGTTGGATTCCATAACAACTTATCAAAGACAGACACAGTAAAACCATGTTCGTGTTGCCATTAAATGGAAAAGTTTGTCTCAGTATAGCAGACATCTCGCCTCCCGAATTTTTAAGAGACCTTCTGCTTTGTTTGGTACAAATGACCACAAATACTCATTGTGCCTATATTAACGAATCAACCATTGTCAAATATTTTCTCTTGTGCGTACAAGGGATAGAACAAAGAATTTAGGAATAGTTCTTGTTACCAGACCTTGGATTGTGTTGTGGTGGTTTTGACTCTCATTTGCATGGATGATAAGTTTTTTTTTTTTTTAACTAATTATTTCGCAGATCTGGGAACACAATGACATTGCTTAAATGGCCAAAACTCTGACAGTCAAGGGATTTTAGAGGTTTATCAGAACATGTAAGCATTTATAGAAAAGAAAACAGGCATATCCTCACTTATTAACAAAATGTTATTAACAACATCCATCCCGGCTCATAGACCTGTGAACAGATCATACCGGATCAACATCTGGACGTGAACATCTGTACTTTCCGCAAATGTGCACATGCATACAGCGTTTTCCCTTGAACGGAGGCATTATTGATGACAATTCTGTTATACTTCCCAACTGGTTTAAATAAAATGATTGATTTAAACCTGTCAGATAACCCACCTGCTACTTTTATTCCATATGAGACTTGGCTGTAGCCATATCACAACACATTGTTGTCACAACTGCCAAGAGATGGTGACCAAAATCCAGTTCAAGTGGGATGAAACAACTACCTGTCGCACGTATGACTCCGGATGACCGACAGGTTTGATCACAGAGGATAACACAAAAAATGTTTTTTTCCCAGGGTGATTCACACTCAGCTGTCATTCGAGACTATGAATAACTTCAGTGAGTTGAGTTGTGGTGCTCAACCTGCCTGTGCAAAATATATTCATAGCTACACAGTGACTGTGATGTTGATCGAGGATTCAAAGCACCCATCTGTTAGTCTAAAAAGACTGGGATAGCAGAGAATTTTTCAACACAGTAAGGAAGCACAGTTTAAAGCAGTATGGCTTAAGGGAAGCTATATAGCCGACCTAATGAAAGGAAACCGTGAGAACCAATCGCCGTCTCTGCCCAATTCTGGAGGGGAAACCCGCGTGGATGGTGAAAAATACAGGGGCGATAGAGGATGAGCTATGAACGCAGTGAGAAAAGCAATTAGTGTCCACTAAAGCTCTCATTAGACGCGATCAGGCTGATTTAGCTCATTCAATGATGGACACTGTACATTTAAAACATGGACGGCTTGGGTGCGTGGTTTAAAAGTGGAGGATCTCACTGACTGATGAGAACCTTCACCAACCCCCTTTTTTTTGATCAACATTAGCACATTGAAGAAGTAACTGTAAAGAGAGGGAAGGGATAAAGTGATAGAGGTGTGACAGAGCTGATATAATGGAGTAAAAAGACAAGATCATAAAGCCCCTGTCATCATTAAAGTTTTATCATTTAATAAATACACGTTTTGACATTGACGGTGTTCATAATAAACCACTCAAGCTTTATAAGAATTTTGACAATAAGTGAAACTATTTAAAACAATTTAATACAAGTTCCTGCTTTGTTAACATGTTCACTGTTTTTGATCATCATTTTTCACCCAAGATCAGAGGAAGAGGAGGAGGACTGTGCGTTTTACTTTGTTAATCTGTTCATACATTAGAATGTTTTAGGAAGGGTTAACACGTATTGGCTCTAGGTAAGAGTTTCCCTTTCTAATTTGAATCCCTGTTTGATGTGGTTATGAGAAGATTCACTATAATACAGTCGCACTGATGCGCTCCAAGTTTCCTGTGTGAAATAAAATATCCACGCAGGCTGAAAACTTTACGAGAGCCGCAGCCACTCTATTCTTCATTTTCTCCATCTCATAAGCAGGTTAGTATTGACTAAACACCTATGAAAGGAATCCACTTCGAGAGTTTAATGGTGGCATCCCTTTCTTTGAGAAAACACTTAGCAGTTTGTGCTGCGGAGCAGGAGAAGGAAACTGAAGATGAAATGAGACCGGAGAGACAACAACCGGGGAGAAAAATGGTGGAAAAGAGACAATTTCTCTTGTACTTCATAGCAGCCTTCACGTAAGTGTTTTTTCAGAATGTATGTTTCTATTTACTAAACAGCTGAAGTACGATATTTTATTTAGCACTGTATAGGGCGAACCACGGCGCAGTATAAAAGACAAACTATTAGGTCTGGAGCCCATTAATGCTGAACCACTTCTCACTGCAGGAACAAAGGAAAACCTTGTAGTGTGTGTGTGTGTGTGTGTGTGATGGAGTGTTGCCGTGCGATACCCTATTGCAGCCTAAAACGAGATGTAATTAACAAGAATATCTCTCCCCTCCTCCAACCAGCAGCGAGAGAAGCCGCGAAATCTGCCCTGTCCTAAAGCGGCATAATCGTGTCTCATTTTCTGCTGAATACCTGACTGAGTCGAGGGCGTGGAATTACGATAAAGCTCTCGCTGCTAATGAGCGCCAAGTGGCTGCGGCGGCGGCGGCTCGGGTTCGTCGGCTGCAGGCTTGACTTCTGCTCTCGTTTATAGACTCTTACATATCTCAAACCATCCAAACGCAAACGCCTCTTTTCACCCAGGTAAGACTTACCTCTCGATGATGTCAGCGATGACACAGGCAAACATCTGCAGGCCCTCTGGAAGCTGTAGAGCCACTGGAAGGAGCAGAAAAACGCAGAAAAAAAAAAAGAAGTTACGCACTCGCTTTTTGAGTGACAGCAACGCGTTATTTAATAAGTCCAAGGCCATGAGGCGATACACAGTCCAGAGTGTTTCTACAACAGCAAATGGCGACATTTCAGTGCAATTTTCCCGCTGCCACAGCGGCGGCGTTGGTTTATTTTAGCGGGTGACAGGCTGTTGGAAATAAAGTTCAAACCAATCACCTCAGGTCCATCTCAGCAGCTCATGGCTTGAACAGAGCCATTAAGCGCTCTCTTTTTCCTGTCACTCTCCATGTCTGCCACTGGCTCTGTGAGTCAAACTTCCACTCACTGCACTACTGAAAAAAAAAATGTCTCAAAGCTAGAATTAAATATGGGCAAACCAAGGGAGCTGCTAGAAATTTAATCAAGCAGCCAATTAGCGAGCACTGATCGTGCTGCTGGTGTTGACAACAGGAGACTGATGTACCGACGTGTGACGGTGGCTGACGTGAACCCATGGACACACCTCCATTTACGGGGGAGATTCACCAAGAAGTTTGTGCCTCCTTTCAGACTCTGGGTTGAGAGACAGAGGTACTTTTGAACATTTTGTTTGGGTCTGGAAAGCCCTAAAGACAGGATACTCACATTGATTTGCTGTGTCCAACCGGCCGGGCTAAAGCCCAAAGACGTTTAGTTTACGACAATCAGCAAATCGCCTAAATTGAAAAAAACTGAATCGAGGGGAAGTTTGAGGAATACATACAAATAACACAAACACACAAATTGATTGATCAACTAACTGATTTAGCTCTAACATTATTGAAAATAATATCCGGACATTTTTTGCCGCTGAAGGAGGATCAGAGATTAGTGGCTAACTTTAAAAATGAACTTTAAAATTCCCATCTCTTAATTAATTGCCTTTCTGAATATAAGCAAGTCATGGTGTTACATATGAATACTTTGCCATGTTTGAAAATGCTCAGACCGCAGAGAAATGTACACAGCCTGTATTCTGAAATTGTGCCTTAATGAGCAATTGGGACTTCTGTGAAGTTGTGATGTCACAACTATGCAATCACAGATGTTCTTCCTTTTATTCTTAGTCTTCTGATCTATGTATATGTACGGCACAGTGGTACAAGTGTGTGCAGGTGAGCGTGTGTGCAGGTGAGCGTGTGTGTGTGTGTGTGTGTGTGTGTGTGTGTGTGTGTGAGGGGGGGGGGGGGGGGGGGGGGGGGGTGCACTTTGATCTGTTTGCCGAGCTTCTGCAGTAAGAGAACAATGCAGGGATGCAACAGAGACATGGCGTTGAGCCGGTTCTGTGTCAGATGCAAAGGTTTAATAACGCTGCCACTGGACGCCACTGGACGCTGGAATCAGTGGAGGCCGGAGTTCTCTGGAGTAATGAATCGTGTTTCTCCATCTGGAAATCTATTTGGCGGGTCTAGGTTTGGTGGTTGCCAGGAGAACGATACTCATCTTCGGATGCTGGTGAATAGGATGTCACTCAAATTCCTATACTGATGTTATTCCTTCAAATGTTCCTATTGTGGCAGTAACTTCTTCTTGATTACGTAAATCAGAATATGTATGCCTTTAAAAATGACCATTTGCTGTTTTTTTTCTTTATACATGATTCCATCTGTTGGTTTTGTTTCCATAGGGCATCATTTAATGTGACTCCACTTGTTCATACAACACATTTCTATAAATGACAATAATCGAGTTGTAGATGCCAAATTTGTTCAATTGTAATCAAAATGTGACTTCACTACTTTTTCTTTTTACCTTCCTCATCTCAAACAAACTGAACTAAAATGATTAAGATGTCCTTCCAAGATAATACCATCATATTCTAAGAATTCAAAGCAGATTACAATACATATGTCACTGGAGGATTTCCTGGGTTTTTTTGCTTTAAAGAGATTCTAGAGATATTTTCGGTCATTTAAGAATCTGTGATTTTAGTATACATTAATCCTGTCATCTTGTCATCAAATAAAATATGTCTTTCATCAAAAAAACATGAAGAAATCATGGTTGCAAAGACTACTAACATATTGATGATGACAAGTATATACCCTAAAGGAATAAGAGTGTGCAGTGAGTGAGAGATTAAGAAGGAAAAGCAAGTATGTTAAATAACTCTCTCTAATAATGAAATACAATAGCATAAGCCTATTCAAAATGTTTTTGGACTTTAATTTTGAAAATGCAGTGAGTGAAAATGTCAGTCTAATTAGGGTTGCAAGTAATGATTATTTATTTATGAATTAATCAGTTAATTATTCTTTCAGTGAATCAATTCCTCATTTGTTCTTTGTTCTTCAATGTTTTATATAACTAACAGTCCACAACTTGCAGTGTCAATTTTAAAAGCTTAATCATAAAGTAAGGTTAGAAAAAAATATGATCGTCATTTGACCTGTGCCAACATAATTCCAAAATATAACACCAAGCAAACGTGTTTGTCTGCAGGAAACATTTACAGATTCCTTTCACATTCTTTAAAAAAAAAAAAATGTGAAAGGACTCGCTTGCTTCTGATGCAAACAAATATATATCTAATTTAAAAGCCAAAACAATGTATCTTTTATAAAATAACTGGACTCATGTTTTACAGAAATTTTAAATTGTGTTGCACTGACTGCCGACCGAAAACGTGACTTAATGTTTATTCCGTGATTCAATTATTTGTTTTCATTTGTTTGCAATTGAGTAGAATGTGGGAATTATATTGTTTAGTGGTTTGAGGTTTAGGATCATACACAAACACACTGTTCCTATAACAACTTGACTTCCACTTTAAGAACCACTATTTAAAACTCTTTGTGAAGCTTTATTTTATTTACGTTTCATGTGGATTGTGGATGGTGTGAAAACAAGCAGGTATAACACGTTGTGAAGTGGCTGCCACAAAGGTCAGACACACAGATACCTGCAGACAAAGCCTCCGCTGCAATCAACCATGACATTTCCTCCCAGTCCAACTCTATCGCACCTTACTTCAATAAATCCATCAACATCTCGCCAGACACTTACGATTCAGAGGCATTGAATTTGGCACTGCAGCGTTTTTTTCCCCCCCCTACACACACGAGCACGCCTAAAACTATTTTAAGACTTGGGTGCCAGGCAGCATTAAACAATAAAAGCCGGGACAGACAAAAGGCCAGGCAGGTGGAGGTGGGATGTTCATGAGATGGACTGAGCGCTGCGGCGAGAGAGGAGGAACGTGAGCACCTCTTACTGATGAAAGGTTAAAGGATCACCAAGTGCCCCTGCAGACAGCGAAAGGCAGGTCATTACCTAGGAAAGGGCAAGTTTATTAACAGAGAAAGGTTTCATAGTGCACCTCCGCGGCAGCTGACAGGAGCAAGGAGCAAGGAGCTTTCTCCATCTGCTGCCCCCCCCCGGAGAAAGGTGAGCCCGAAAAGCTGGAGGTGGCACCGGACATATAGAGCCATGTTTAATGGCTCCGGCTTTCCTAATTTGCGAACACGATAGTGAAGTTTGGTTCACGTGAACCATCAATTACCAGTCATGCCGTTATAGGACATTGTATGGGAAACAAAAAGGCTGCATGCGGGATTATGTTAAACAATCACAAACAGGAGGCAGAAAGAAAGTGCTGGAAAGACCAATTTATCAGTGGACAACAGACTGGACGGGCAAAGCCAGCGGATCAGACTTTACAACAGGATTATGGTTAGGACAATTTAAATAAGCCTATAGACAGGTTTCAGGCTCTAGTCAATTAAATGTCTGCTATGTGAATGCACAGCGTTTAATAATTTTTTTCAACAACACAAATGGGTCTATATGGTCACTCTCTTTCTCTTTCTTGTTTCTTCTCCACTATCTAATAAAGCAAGAATGCCAAAAAATCCTGATTAGATGTATTTGAACACAAGGCAGTTTAACAGAAAAATGTAAAACTAGCTTCTTTTTTATTTATTTTTTGCTTATGTAATGCATACATACATTTATACAGGTCCCTCTCAAAATTAGCATATTGTGATAAAGTTCATTCTTTTCCAGGATGTAATGATAAAAATTAAACTTTCATATATTTTAGATTCATTACATATTAACTGAAATGTTTCAGGTCTTTTATTGTTTTAATACTGATGATTTTGGCGTACAGCTCATGAAAACCCAAAATTTCTACCTCAAAAAAATTAGCATATCATGAAAAGGTGCTCTAACCGAGCTATGAACCTAATCATCTGAATCAATGCGTTAACTAAGATTCCTGAGGCTTTTAAAAACTCCCAGCCTGGTTCATTACTCAAAACCACAATCACGGGTAAGACAGCCGACCTGACTGCTGTCCAGAAGGCCATCATTGACACCCTAAAGCAAGAGGGTAAGACACAGAAAGAAATTTCTAAACAAATTGGCTTGTTCCCAGAGTGCTGTATCAAGGCACCTCAGTGGGAAGTCTGTGGGAAGGAAAAAGTGTGGCAGAAAACGCTGCACAACGAGAAGGGGTGACAAGACCCTGAGGAAGATTGTGGAGAAGGGCCGATTCCAGACTTTGGGGGACCTGCAAAAGCAGTGGACTGAGTCTGGAGTAGAAGCATCCAGAGGGACCGTGCACAGGCGTGTGCAGGAAATGGGCTACAGGTGCCGCATTCCCCAGGTCAAGCCACTTTTCAACCAGAAACAGCGGTAGTAGCACCTGACCTGGGCTACAGAGAAGCAGCACTGGACTGTTGCTCAGTGGTCCAAAGTACTATTTTTGGATGAAAGCAAAGTTTGCATGTCATTCAGAAAAGGTGCCAGAGTCTGGAGGAAGACTAGGGAGAAGGAAATGCCAAAATGCCTTGAGTCCAGTTAGCTTGAATTAGCCTAAATTAATAAAAATAAATAAATTTATAAAATCTCAAAATAGTTGATGATTATAATTATAATGATTAAAACTTAGTCATTAGTGACGATTTAATCTAGATTTTAAATTCGAAAAATTACAACAATTTCAACATTTGATGTCTGATTGTGAGTTTTTGTAGAGTATACATTAAAATATAAGTAAATGACACTAGTACAGACTATGACCTTAGACATGATACATTTAAATGCACCGACTGCATAGGTTACTGTATGTACATGTGTATTTACTTAGTATAAGGTTGGATTTGGCTCAAACACGGACCCAAAAGTGCATGTCCAGTCTGTAGATACGGCTGACGCTGATCTGCTTGAACTTTACCCTGGCAGCCTGCCCAGCACTCTCACCATTTGTCATGTTTTCTATAAAAGGAACACGCTGCTCGGTCAGAAGAGAAAAGGCCACCTTTGACTGCTTATAGGGGAGTCATTCTTGTGGATGAATGAAAACAGCAGCACTATAATTGCAAGTCCCACAGAGAGAAGACTTAAAGAAAAAAAATCATTAACCGATAACATATATATAAAAAAAAACAAAAAAAAAACATCTTTTAAGTCACTTTCATTGAAAGACTGGAATCGGAATTTTCATTTTTTTTTTTTTTTATAGAGAGGCCTACCTTTGTTTTGTTCAAATTGTGTGTTATTGGAGCCATTATTGTCTTTCGATCAACTGTGAGAAGACCTTGGGATGCTGGATGGTATTGTGGTACATAGTGGATCTCGCGACGGTAGATTTGTCAATATGTTCCAACCGCGGGAGACATTGCTCGGCCAAAACACAGCAATTTCAGCCCATGTCAACCGATCTGTCTGCTCAGGCCTCGGCCGGCTCGCATTCTGCAGCATTCGGTTTAACATCTAGTCTATTTGTTCAATGGGTTGCCAGGGAATTTTTGATGCACCCGGTAAGAAATAGATTCTAGGAAGAGCATAACATACACATTCAGTTAAGTTTAAGATTTAAAATTTTTGGTAAAAATTAAATAAAAAAAAAAAAAAATACATAAAACACTTGTCTCGAGGCAGCTAGTTATCACCCAAATACATGTTTTCTCACTTTTCTTTATCTGCAATTTTGCTCTTAAACATTTGAGATGCACAACAGATTGTATCAATTGTACCAATTAGATTAAAATGAGAAAATTATGGGAAAAAAATAAAAAAACACACTGTTTGTAACTATTTATAAACTCAGATTCAAAAGATGGAGAGCCAGAACGAACGTCCAAACAGCACGGTCCTCTGTCCTGTATTTCAATAGTGCAGTATCTGAGATTGAAGAGGAGTTCAAAGGATGACAAAGAAGCAGATGGACACAAAGTGGAGCAGAGAGGGACGGAGGTGATGAGGTGAGTGATGTTCTCAGTTCACAGAAAGTGGGTGAGCTCTGATTAAAAAAAAGGAAAAAAAAGTCATAACACAAAAGTGAAGGCAGCAGGCTGTCGTAAACCACACACTCCCCCCTCATGCCATCTGCACGTTTCTACCCAAGACAGGAGCGACTGAGATATTACACAGTTTGACAATAATGTGTGATTATTGTGGAGGACGCCATTGAAACATTAACCGGTGACATGAGGAAAAGTCTACATAAACATGTAACAAATAAACGTCCTTTCCTGGTGTGGTGTTTGTATAGCATCCTAGTCTTTTGGACCGCTCAATGTGCTTTACACTGTACGTGTTCATTCACCTATTCACACCCAGGCATCCACTAACGGTGGTGGCCGTCATACAAGGTGGTAACCAAACATCAGGATAATCAATCATACATGTTCACACACTGACAGTGTGATCAATTTGCCCAAGAACACATCGACATGGAGCCCGGAGGAGCCTGGAATTGATCATCTGATCTTCCTAGACAACTGCTCTGCCTCTGAGCCTCAGCTGGTACGTTGAAAGTGAGTAGACGTAAGTCATAGTTTGATGTGGAACTTGGTTTAGAGGTTCAATACACGTTCGGTAATGCGTGACAACACAACGTCATTGCTAATAGGGAGGTACTGATGGAACAGGCAAGGACTGGAATACAAAGTTAAATGCAACGTGTGAACAAAGACTATCCCATAGGACACATTTTTATGTCAGCAATAGATGACGTCAAAAAAGTTCAGTAAGCACCAAAGTTGAAAAGCACCTTTTCCATTTGCTATGAAAAAATTCCAAAATAAATAATGACCAATGACTTTGGCTTAGGGCTGATTCACTCTCCTGCTTTTTCCTGCCGAGTCTGAGTGATCATATCTGAGTGATGTCGTACGATGTGCATTAGCATCGGAGCATGAGAGCGGAGCACAAGCGAGCAGAGAGTGCGAGTGGAGGATTTAGAATAGAGCCATGTGTGGATTTTTTATTTTATCAAGTTTGAATGTCGCCTTATCTCCCGCTCCAATTTCACCCACTTACAACAAGCACGCATAACCCAAAATGCATATATGTGCAGCCATTCACGCAATTTTCTACAAAGAAGATTTCCTCAAAATTGTCTGCTGCGCTCGACAATGGAGTTCACACATTACTGACAGTTAATGTGGAGTAATAGAAAAGAATCCAGCTACAACCTGGAAAGCTCACTTTTCCATTTGGAATTAGTCTTTTATTTGAATTAAAATACAGCTCTTTTCTTTTGTTCAACAGTGATTTTAATGGGTTAATTCTGCCTTGAGCGGGTGGTGATTTGGAGAGGAGTGGCCTGGCTTGGTTATATGCAGTGGAGCAGAGATCAGATTGTCACTCACACTTCCTGGTTAGTTGGACGTATTTCTACTTGTATGCATGCACTGTAAAAGTGTCACAGTAGTAAATTACTATTTAACTTGTTAAGTTATATATATATATATATATATATATATAAAGAAAGATTTCACTCACAAAGCATGCCCTGCCAGGAGCTTTCTATATCAGTCATTTGTTGGTACTCAGTTGTTTTCACTCAGTTTATTTACACAAATCAATTATGGCTTCACACTTTCTTTTTGTGTTCCCTTTTTAAATTCTTGAATACCAATTTGCACAGAAGGAAATTATCTCTCTATTATTTACCTCTTTATTTATCTGTAACGCTGCAGTAACACACAAATTTCCCCGTTGTGGGATCAATAAAGTTTTATCTTATCTTATCTTACATTGTAAATGTAATTGTCCACATCAAAGCGAAAAAAAAAATATTCACCTGGCTGTGTCAATGGATCATGTACCTCTTCCCCACTGTCATCTACTATAAATTTTATAAGCAGGTGTACAACTATCCAAAAGAGGACATTTTCAAAATGTGCATTATAACAATCTCCTCCAAACAGTCAGTAACTTTTAGGAGTTACACTAAAATGACCATCATAAAAGGAATATTATACTACTGGGTTAGTGACGAGACATGATTGGCGAGATGAGAAAGACAAAAACTAACTGTTTTAAAAGCAGTCATCAGGTCTCTCAATATATACATTTTGTCTTCATATTAGTTTCATGCCATTTGAAGGTAGATTTGTACCATTTTGTTTATTTAAAAAACAAATAATATTTGATTTTTATGAAACAGAATGTCAAATGCTATAACCATTTAAGTATTGTTATAGCCTGTAAATATATTTATAGCATGTGTTTTTCATATTTTTTTTTTTTTTTTAAACCTTTTCAAGAAAGCTAAACTATCTGGTACCAAGTTTTTATGGTTACACCACATGTAATGTTTTACTTTATCCCGACGGTTGACGTCAGTGAAGCATCTTACTCTGCTCACACCACTTTTCTACTCTATTTATTGCTTTGGCTCAGATATGATTATTCTATTCAACCACAATTTTTAAAGAAACAATAAGGTCTGTGCAATTAGTAAAACATTTTTTTCCCACTTTTTGGGCCAAACAATCTCCAAAATAATATATAACCGAGTTGAAACAATTTATTTGGCATGTTTCATTGTGTAGTTAGCTCATTAGATTCTGGAAAATAGACGCATGTGACGTACAGTCCCTCCGAAGTATCAATGTGGCCTCTGCTGACTGTCTGTCACTCAAACAGCTGCAGAGAAGGAGGTGAAAACAGATTTAAACAGTGCGAGGGGCAGCGCTGTGTGTGTGTGTGTGTGTGTGTGTGTGTGTGTGTGTGTGTGTGAGAGAGACACGCAGAGACAGAAGCAGCACTATCTGCTCATTTGCCATGCTACAGCTACAGCTTTTATACAACGTAGGCCAGTAAATTGGTGCAACTTTTTTGCCAGTGTGGTCAAACGTCCGTGACTTTCAGTCTGTTCATGCAGAACAGAATCATTTTATTTAGCTTCTTTTAGTACAGTAACTAAAGTAGGAACCAAGCAGCCAAGCTCGTGTTGTGTAGAACTGTCTGCCCATTTTGTTTCACTGGAATAGCATCATTTTCTAAGCATGTTTCTATTATTCATAAAATGTCAAATCAGAATCAGGTTTCCTAATTTCTTGGCCTGGCCATATGTGCAGCACTCAGGCATGGAGTCTACATTTGTGAATAAAATTGGCCAGTCACAGGAGCTCAATGATTTCCACTGCGGACCCATCATATGATGCCACCTGTGAAACAAATGCACTGTTAAATTTTCCTCATTCATAAATATTCCAAACTCAACTGTCAGCTTAAGACAATGGAAGGATTTGGAAACAGCAGCTAAGCTATGAATTGGTAGGCTCCGTAAACAGACAGAGAGGGGTCATTGGATGACAGAGGTGGATAGATAGAGGTAGAGAGTGCAAAGAGTCAGTCGCTACAGATCTCCAAACTTCATGTGACCTTCACATTAGTCCACATATAGTACACAGCTTCATGGAATGGGTTTTCATGGCGGAGCATCCACATCTGAGCCATACATCACCAAGTCCAATGCAAAGTGCTGGATGCAGTGGTGTAAAGCACGTCTCCACTTGACTATAGAGCAGTGGAGGCGTTCTCTGGAGTGATGAATCAAGCTTTTCCATCTGGCAATGTGACGGATGAGTCTGGGGTTGGAGGTTGCCAGGAGAATGGTACTGCATTGTGCCAAGTGTAAAAAAAAAAAGTTCCAGGGAAAGGAACTTTGAATGCTTCAGGATACCAAAACATTTTGGACTATTCCATATTCACAACTTTGTGGGAACAGTTCGGAGCAGCCCCCTTCCTCTTGGGCACCAGTGCACAAATTGAGGTCCATAAAGACCTGGATGACAGAGTCTGATGTGGATGACCTAGGCCGGCACAGAGTCCTGATCAGATCCCTATAGAACACCTTTAAGATGAATTAGAGCAGAGACTGAGAGGCCTTCTCATTTCACGTTGTCAAACTCCAAAATATTCAGGATTTCACTATTGTTATTGATGTCTAAAAATGAATGATTTTTTCCCATAACGGAGCAGTTCTATTACCAATATTCTTTATCAGATACAGTATTTATATGCAAATGTTGAACCTAGTCTTAATGTGTCCTGATATAACCCTGATAAACAAACAGATTGCAACAGATAGGGTTGTAGTTTGTTGCACATCTATGGTTGATAAATTGATAAATGTTGTTTCCCCCATGTGTGCTTGTTGCTGATGGGGCAGCGTTCTGCCTTCGATATGGGTACAATAAAAAAAGGAAGAAAAAGAAATCATTGTATTTCTTGTGCTTGGTTTTGGCCACACTGCGCATAGACATTTGTGTTGCATCAATGAGGAGAAATAATCAGAGTTTGGGCACTCTCTGCTGCAGCGTGAGTGCAGCCTTCCATCTCTGTCAATAACACATAAGCACAACTCCTGTGGGAAGATGAAAGGCTAATACATCCACCTCACAAACTGAGTGATAACCGGCTCCATAACACACTGAATAAGAAGTGCATGTGGAAACTTGAGAACACCATACAAAAGAAACTATGTATATTCAGTATTTATGAATCATGTAACTTATACAAGTTGCAACTTTTGGGGAAAAGTGAGGACATGGAATACATATTTTTCTCATATGGACGGAGCCTTTTGAACTCTGTTAGAGGTTAGTGTTGCTGTCACTACCGAGATTCAGTATGAGGCAGAAGAAGAAGACGTGACGGTTGAACTTTTCGAAGGAAAACTGCGAGTCGGTGTGAAACTACAATCGTATTTACAATGTCAGTCCATTGGCGCGCAGAGGCAAACAATTACTCCGAAAAAGCTGGGGGGAAATAGGGAAAGAATTAAAACTAACAAGGATGTTTGCAAAAAGACAAATGGAGTCAGGTCAGAGACAGGTTTGTTCACGCTCCCCACTAATCGATGAGCGAGCGGCGTGGAGATGCTGCTGACGGGGTGGTGAACCGATTCTCCAGCGTCTTGGATGAAAGCTTTTATCCACTATTGAGCAACGGCAATCAACTACCCAAAGGATGTCTTGGTACCGATTTGTCAAATAAGGTTTGTATTTGGAAAGTAGCTGGACTCTTGAATGTGAAAACTCTCTGTCCTACAGCCATGATGAATTCAACCGTGTTACCGACCACCGCCTCTTACAACAGCTCGGGTTTTCTCCTTTTATTTAATATGTACATAATCAAGATCTTCTCCGCAGTCAACATGTTTGTTGTCAAAAACGTTTCACGTTGAGCTGCTCCCTGGTGGATGCACTGGTTAACATCCGTGTCAACATAAAGGACGTGGGAAAGTGTGATGGTAACAAGGTTTGAAACAGACAAGTACAAATTGTCCGTACATGGAGGAAAAAATGAGTTTTTTGAAATAAAATCCTTTCATGTTTTGGAGCTCTACGGGAATAGCTTTAGGTGACTCCCACGCATTGACTATTGTGTGGTGCTGTGCAACAAAATGAAACCGTAGTGCCACAAATTGAATCAGCCTAGTGATGTCATTCTCTCTCCCTTACGCACTGTGGAAAACACCATTTGTGCTTCATATAACCAAATTAGAAATTCCTCATTTATTTTATAGAGGTCCTTATTGCAACCCCTTGGTAGCATTGTGTCAGACCAAGTAGCTTTGTTAGCTGCCGCCCCCATGAGCTTAGAATAGTGTGTAAAAGGCTTTATTTATTAATGATCCTTTACCACAAAGTAAACCACATCTGGTCTCAGCTCAAGAACAGTTGACTCTGCATGCAGTTCATTCTTTAACAGGTCTCCTGTCATTTGAAATCTCTCCCATTTTAATTTGTTCAAATTCTAATTACATCAGTGATCGCCTTCTTTACGAGTAAACATGAGGTTCCGAGTCATCTGGCAAATGTGTCACGAGGAGCAAAAACATTTGAGCTCACCTCTCGTCGCCTTCGCTTCTCTCACTCGCCAAACTGTCTTGTGGATCTCAAAGTTGTAATTGGCAGGCAGGGCTTTGATCGCCTCCTGCAGGTCTGGATCTTGCAGGATTTCATCTGGGATTTGATTGGCTACCCTCCGCGGTCGTCGGACTGAGGGAAAGTTGAATTACGAATCTGTTAGCAATGCAGCACAGACTGATGCAACACACCGTCTATATTCTTCAGACACAACAGTCACACGTGTGAAATGATTATGCAAAAGGTCACAGTCAGATAATAATGTGAACATCTTATCAGTGGGGTTATTCAGGTGTATTCAGACAACTCTCAGGAGTGCTTACGCGAGCAGCCAGAATCACAAATCACTCTGCACCAAATCAAGCTGAACTTATGCTTTAAAACAGGCTCCAGACTCCAAAACAATAACAAAAATACATCCGATTTATACAGCAATTTTCCAGGTGCTCGGAGCCGCTTTGCAAAGAGACTCTAATACTATCAAATAGATAAAGACAAAACAAAACAAAATATAGATCGAAAGCAAGAGTGAAAATCAATGTTTTTTCAGATAAAATTGGACCTTGGAGTGTGGAGTAAAAGAGGACTATTTGCCCCCAATCCATTTGAAATGTGTCTCTCAAATCTGCACTGATGGGTAAGAGAGGTGAGGGGCTCTGGGAGAAGCACAAATCTGTCCTCGCAGCCTTCACCCAAATAAATGTCTACAGGCTCGAAATTATAGTTGAAAGAGAAGGGAAAAGGTGAAGGAGATTTTACTGGCAGAGATGTGGTTTCAGGTAAAAGCAGAATTTTCACATGTGCTTTTAAATGGGGCTCCACAAGCACTTTATCTCATTTACTTACCAGCATTGAAGTGCATTTTGAATACAATATCCATACAAAAGATGTTTTTGTTTTACCTTAAAATGTACAATCATCTCATTAAAAATCCAACATTCATTCTTCCTCATCCAGAAACAAATCAACTCTTTCAATGAGCACTGAAGAACTTGAAGGTAAAAACAAGTTCACAGTTTCAAACTCATTATGGACAGTGAAGCTCAAACATGGAGGTGAAATAATAAGAAGCAAAACATTTTTGACTGGAGGGAGACGTTCACTTTGATTTTTGATATGCTCACAACTCCACTGTTTGCTGCAATACTTTACTTTCACAACCTGTTTCGACGTGACAGGCTTGGTGTCGAGTTCAATAATTTATTCAGACATTTGAAATAACACTGTGTTCAATTCCTGAGATTATTTAGTTATTTCCCAAAAATGCTAATTGTTAAACTGAGACACATCTTCTCCGCAAACACAGAGACTGTTATTAGCGCTTCCTCCACACCTTTTGGGTCTAAGAGTACCTTGTTACCCAACATCGCTAATGCATCTATTAGCACTTTTTGTAGAATAGTTGAATAAAACACGCTTTAACGAATTTAACCTAAAATGAAAGGACTGCTTTGATCAAACTGCAGGGAAAGGTGGAGCTATTTATGTCCGGGTTGCAGACATATCAATTAGGAATTCTCTGAGTTGTCTAGCACAAACTTTTATAAAAGGCTGTGCACCGACTCCATCAGATCTTTTCAACAGGATGTGCATGTTTATTGAGAAAGTGCCAGACTGAATTCTTTTAGATCATTTGCAGCATCTGTGCTGTGTTTTTTTACAACACTGAAAGTACATGAATCTTTGTCTGATGCTGTCCACCAGTAGCTCAGACTAATTCACTACTCGCTTCTTTTTTCCACCTAACCGACTTGTCATTGATTAAACCATTCTAGTCTTAAACTATAATTATTTCAACTTTGATTTTTTCTGATGGAAACATGGTTCTATTATTACAGTTCAATATGAGAGTCATTAAAAACAATGGCCCCACTTCCACCTCATTCCGGAGGAAACTGATAAAAACACTTTTGTTGGCAAGCAGCGTTTAACCCACTTGAGAGAAATTACTCCAAAACCATATGATTCAAACTCAGGAGTATGCAAGACGAGGGAAAATTCTATAAGCAGAACTGACAACACGACAGTTACATTTGTCCATGTGACCTACTGAATTAATGTCCTAAACCCTAACCAAAAATAAAGTATGTTTGTACAGTATATTGCTTCCTGCATGAGGCCCACCTTATTATTTGTTTTAGTATATTCAGATTTGAGTCTTCTTCAATGTGCCTGCCGTTTTAAAATTCAACTTCTTGATGCTGAAATAAATAAAATGCAAAGAAATTGTGTTATTATATTCATGTCTCTTTTTTTACAGCTAAAAAATGAGCTTTTACTTTTTATGTTTTATTCTGATCGCCTTGTTATGGAATAAGCTCTCAAAAGTGCAATTCCATTACTACTTCAACCACAAGGATCTGTCAAACTAGATAATCAAGCGACTATTTTGCCACTCTGTCTGTGTCCCGAGGACCATCATGACATTTCACTCTTCCAGATAACTGTGGTGGTGTTTTTAAATCAGGATCGCTATAAAACAACCAAACTTTTTACATAAATCCACCTCAATTCAGTCAGCCTATGTCTACCATTATAACATTATCTAAGATGTTTAACAGAATTGAATTCCAGCCACATTTCTGTCATTTCAAACACATTTATTCATGTTCTTAGTCAATGGGTTTTCAGAAAGAATTCTTTTTCAGAACGGTCTGTGAGGAGCAACATTTCCTCCTCCAGGAAACACTTTGAATTCTGTTGAATTGTTTTATTCCTGCACCAGTTTGTGCCTTTTCTACATTAAATTATTCTGGAAATATCTTTTTTTATGTAAAGGAAAAACACACAATTCAAGAACCAGGTGGCAATAAGATGTCAGTCTAAAATCTATTCTCCTATAAATCAACTTCATTATCCTGTTGAGTCTTTTACTACACTCTGCTCCTTAGGTTATGTTATAACAAATGCACGTGTGCTACATTCTGAAGGGACATGAACCCCTCCTGAAATCCACACGTATGAATGATCAATGAGCTTGTGGGGAAAAAAACAAAGCTTATAGTGACCTAAAAAAAGCCATTTTATTTATCAGAGTGAATCAGAAATGAGAATAATCCTGTCAGACCTACAAACTCGGCGAGAAGCCAGAAAGATGAACCGTCCACGTTGACTTCACAAACATCGTGTCATGTCAGTGTCTCATAGTGTAAGGTTACACTTTAATATCTATCACATAGTTTAATAAATATTAGATATCTGTTAGGTATCAAACTGGCGACATTAGCTCGTTTTCCTGCTCAACATCAACAGTTACATCACGACCTGAACGCTGCCTAAAACTCCGGTGTCTGACCTGTCAGTAAACGCACCACAGACCGCGTAACGAGCGCGGAAACGACTCGAGAGGATTTCACGTGGACTCCGTTAACGATTTCATGCGACGTTAATATTCACCTGTCGGCTTTTTGGCAGGAACAAGTTGCACTTCACTTGAGGGCGCTGCCATGTTTCCCAGCTCCCAAACACTACACGCACGAGGAACAAGTCAGGCTAAACCAATCGAGCGCAGGGAAGATAGTCGAGCGCCGATGTACCTGATGTTACCCGGGATTATTATAAAACCATATAAATGATCTGGAGTTATATGTAGTCCTTATAATGCATACTGGATGTACACGTTTTTTTTCCCCATGGACAGTAGGACGTGGGTTAAAGTGAAGTGTCCGCAGTGGCAATAATTAGATTAAAAAAATAATATCATCAAATAATATCAAATTATAACTAGCCCATGTCTACACTGGGACGGTTTCAAAGTTGTAACATAGGCTGCAAATAACTGTAAATAAAATTAAAAAAAAAAAAAAGATTAACTATAGGAACTGAAATAAACATAATTTAAAAATTTAAAAAAATAATTGTGTAATCAATATCTATACAAGCACTTGAATTAACTTTAAAATAAAAAAATAATGACGCCTAATGTATAAAATATTTAATAAAAATGCGTTCACATTACACAATTAGTCATGTCATAATATGCTATGTCTGTGTGTGTGTGAGAGAGAGAGAGAGAAAGAGAAAGAGAGAGGGGGGAGAGAGAGAGAAGTATGTTTCGCATGCCAATAAGCTGCCTTTTGAATACAATTGAGAGATCGAGGATGAAATGGAGAATTTACCAATAGCATTAGTCCATTGCCTATAAATTAGAGCCTATATTATATTCGGACTATTTAATCATCAGATTTGCAGCTTCCAATAACAGAAAACCAATCTCCCGCTGCATCATCACCCCCCCCCCTGACCCGTCGTCTCCTTCCTAACACATCGCTGTAAATGTGCAGCCTCTAAGTTGCGTCCCGCGTCATATGCCGGTGTCCCGTGGAGCCCCCGTGGCGTGCGGGAGCAGCGTGTGCGCGGCTGGCGGGGACAGGCGGGATGAGGCAGGCTGGCGGCCGGCGGCGGGGCTGAGGCGGTACGACACACCACTCTGTCCATCCTCCTCCGAGCGATCCGGTCAAGAGGTGGGAAGCGGAGGGAAGCTCCTCACAGAAACCCAGCAATTAGGAGCAAAGGGAACAATAAAGAGAGTTTTATTTTTCCCTTTAAGGAAACAGAGGACTTAAAAAAATCTACATTATTAACGAGGATCTGCTTCGTGCATAACCCGACATCACAGAGGCGAAATGAATCCAACTTGTGTTAATTAGAGATTTCAACTAATATGGTGCATTTTTTTATGAAAAAAAGATTGACCACATGAATTTGAACATCAGTTTTATTTCTGGAGTCAGCCTGAGCCCACCGCCGACCTCCCCCTGAACTGTTCCTGCAGCGTCTGTACGGTTCCAAAAAGGAGTTGGCTGCGTCGGAGCGGCTGCGCGCGTGCAGCACCGGAGTTATCGTTGTTTCGGACGGCTGGGGATGGTTCTGCTGCGTCCGGGTTTGGATCTGGTTTTGCCTTTTTATGTTTGTTTCTTTTGTTTTTGTGTGTGCGTATGTATGTGTGTGTGTGTGTGCGTTTTGGCAATGATCGCAGCGTAATTCTCCAGATCCAACCCATGTCTGCCTGACTTTGTGGAGGAGAAAAAAAAGGGGGGAGAACATTGTTTTGTTGTCAGTGTCTGCAGTGAAACTCCATAGATTACTGTGGAGCGCCAGAAAAAGAAAAAAATAACACACAGACACACAGACACACACACACACGGGAGCGACAGCTGACGTTCACGCGACGGATCCGCGGACAGCTCCGGATCAACTTCAAAACTAAAGCGCACAAGTTGGAAGTCTGGAATATACGAATAGATGATTCTCAGAGGACAGGAGACACAATACACCTAGGCCTGCAAAAATGTTCAAAAGAGGTGAGTAAGTCTCAACTTCGGCGCACGCATTTTATGACGGGATCGTGCTTTTTTTGAATGTATTTTATTGTATTTTTTCTTGTTTTACCGTATTGCTGATGCCTACCGCATCCTGCCTTTTCGCATATTATGCGCCTATAACGACGGCGCTTCTTGCGGTTGCTCCGCAGACGTGTTAAATAAAGCCCACAGCCACAGACGATGCGCCATTAGCAGCGCGTCTTTCATTTGCACAACGCGCACTGACCTTTTTTTGGGGCAGGGAGGGGGGGAGGAATCAAATATTCATCTGTGTAAGAAAACATGGGGACGACTATGTGATATTAATACAGCTGATGCCGCACTGCAGTTTATGAGTTGTACCCGGGTCACAGGGCTCTCTCTCTCTCCCTCTCTCTCTCTCTCCCTCTCTCTCTCTCTCTCTCGCTGTATATGTGCTGTGTGTGTGTGTGTGTCATTAGTTCGGCTATATCGAGATGTGATGGATCAAACCGCGGTTCACAAGGTTATTCACCGCTGGCCACACACCATATGAACACCCAAGACCTTCGAGCACCTCATATAAAAGGGTCGGGCTTCCCGAACTTTTAATATCAAGATCCTTCCAGATAAATTCACCGTGGACCTCAATTTTTATAGCCCTATCCCCCCTTTTGTCCCAAGGAGCAGTTGCTTTTATTCCTCAGCTTTAATTGGCCATATAGCTGCATGTGCCTCCACTGGACGGCTGACAACTGAGGAGAGTAAAACCTCTAATGAGAATATATTACTGTAACACATGCTCCCATTGTGCTATTACCTAGGGAGGGAAATAATAGTGAAATTAAACAGTTCCTCATTTTGTTGCGGCCCCTGGAGGTCCCTAGGACCTTACTATAGAAACCACTGCATTACACATTTTCACACATCATTTTGTCATGCCTGATGCTATGTGTATCAAAATAAAAAAAAAAAAAAGAAGTAGAGCAAGAGATCCTCAAAGATTTTTAAAAACTACATACGCACACAAACCAAAATACATATACTTGATCACCGATTGTGTTTGGCTATTTGCGCTTGTTTCATCCTGTGGTGAAAAGCGTCTGTTATGAGTGTATTTGTCCTCGCTTTGTGCCTCGGGAGGGGGGGGCCGCAGAAAAACAACATGTTTTTCTTGCTGCCATCAGATCGATTATTGCTATTCCAACAGTGGGGACGAAAACACAGCATGGTGATGAGTGCTAACAGCTATGGGGGTGGTGGTGGAGAGGCCTGTTGTCTGAACCTGCCTCCTGTCAGCTTCTCATAACTGATTAGGCTTTATGAGAAGTGAACAACCGGCGTCATTTCTAAGAAGCCTTGGGTGTATTTTGGGGGGGAAAACTGGCGTGAGTCACAACGTGCTTTTTAGGAGGTTAACACTTGAGAAAACATGTCTTGTCTCTTTGTCCTGTATCAGGCCGCTGGACATGCTGGTAAAAGCTATTCCGATTGATAACATGTTATTATCGTCATCATCATCGGCCGAGGACATCGCTTCCACCCAGAAGACATTCGTTCTCATTAACTTTCAGAGTTCAGTGGAGAGCTGAAGCCAGAGTGATTGGCATCTGAGGATCTTGTACTCCAGACATGCTCTATCCCTGCTCCGCATGTCTTCCCACTGCGCGGCGTCGGACATAAAAATCACTTAATTCAAGACAAATTACTTCAAGGTGCGGACTTTACCTATCTGACAATGAGAGACCACGATGGTGATGCAGAGACGTGGCGCCTCAGGACCTCTCCGGTGAATTTGAGCGTTCTGGCACCTGTAGAGCCCCGCCTGTTACACGTACCATTCACAAACAGGTTGAAGCTTGAAAGCGCCTCAGCCGACACGTACCAGTAGCACCTCTCGGGTCGACTTCACATCGTGGCTCAATTACCACGTTAATGGTGCAGACACGTGGATATTATGACGGCCCTTTGGTTCCCACTTCGTCTGACATGTCGCTACCGATTTCTCCGTCGGTTGCCATCGCCTTTGCACAGGCTGATGATCGCTGTCGCCTTTGCACAGGTTGATAGTCACAATAGACGGCCGCCATGTCTGCACAAATCCACAAACATGTCGGACCCTGCGCAGCATTTGTGTTGTGAATTAAAGCGCAGGTGAGAAAACATAGCGGGGGTATCTGTGTGTGAACAGTCAGAACGATGTTTGGGATTCTGCTCACGCGTGTGTATGCCGTGTATATGGCTTATACAGCGGCTACATGTGTATGAGGCTGCGTGTCTGGGCGGGTACATATGTACATTAATGTAGTCGTGCAAGCAGACATATCACTCTAACTCCATCTTGGCTCTTCTGTTCGTCTCTGCCTCGCTCTCACGATCTCTCTTTTTCTCTAAACCAGTCAGCCATGGAGAGGTCACAAGGGATGATCTGTCAGAACAGCTCTAGGATGGAAAGGACGAGATGTCCATTGAATACATAGCATGCTATGACATGCCATAATTGCTGGTAATTGATATTCAGGGGATTATTAGAGGAGGCTCAGCCAAGGTTTCCTTTCTTTGACTGTACAATTTTTAAGGTCCCATATCGCTGAATGTGAGATTTGATATGCTTTTTTTCATTATAAGAGAAGGTCCGGGTGTTATATAAATACTGTTTCACGCTTCAAAATGTCCGATCCACAGAGAAATGCACCACAGCCTATTCAGTAACTGTGCCTTAAACGGCCATCTGGACATTGTAATGTCAAAACTATACAGTCACCAGTATTAATGAGATGGACACAAAACCACCTGTCCTTCCCAGAGCTCGGCTAAAATATAAAACTATATGAGGGGGATCAAAATGCTCAACGCAGGCTGATTCAACATGGCCAGAGTTGGCGCTACTTAGGCACAGCAGGTTTCGTGTTAGTGGAACAGCTTGGGGCTAAAGTTCATTTATACCAGGCTCTCCCTGATAAGTGCAGCGTTGTTTGCCCCCCCCCCCCCCCGAGGACCACTGACTCCCAATTTCTCATTCCTCCTACGCTATATATTTTTCCTTAATCCAATGACGCTTATGCCTGCTGGCCTGAATTCACTGACCCCGCCCACCCCCACCCCACCCCCCGTTTTCCCCTGTCCACATTCTACCCCACAGAAAAGGTTAGAACACTTTGTACAATCCAAACGCATTGTCAACAGCAGAGATCTTGCCTCTACAATCCAGACAATTGAGCAATCTCATCCCCACAGCCAAGTTAATACGACCCTCGCACACACACGGTGTTACTGCCAAACCATTAATTCCTTTTCCCTCTGCACCGAACATGGCTGTGTACGAGCAGACAACAGCGTATTTAACTCATTCTAATGACAGATTTCTGTTTAATAGAATATATTAGCTCATTGTCATTGCTGTGTATGCAAAACAGTTCAATTCTAAATATAAGAAGGATACACAATATATGAACAACAAAGACCTACAGTATATACAGCTCATTGTATTCTATCATTACGAAGATGCCCCGCTGACTGCCTTTGTTCCATATCCACTAATGGTTTTACAAGTTGTGTGACCCATTTTCTGAAAATTATGTAAACCAGTGTTTTTTATTCATTTTGGAAAAGCATGAAAATCAATTTGCAGAGACTTGAAACATGCTTGAGAATGACCAATGTGAAAGCAATGGCATTTGAAGACCAGCTCTACATTATGAGATGTCAAGGCAGGACAGAATAGATGTCGAAAATTTCCCTTATTGCATCCATGTTCACCATACGGTGACGACATGTAATGTAAAGGCGGATAAATGTAGCGTGATGGATGACTTCTCCCAAGTAGTCAGGCATGAATTCAAACAAATGGTGGAAGGTGGCAGAAGCTAACGAAGCACCAACAACATATGTTATGCTGTGGAGGACTGAAAGAGGACTGTAATGTAACATATCCATAATTTGTATTTAACGGGCTAAAACATGCAAAACCACTGATAAGCAGCTTTAAGCATCGGCGTTGCTGTACATAGCTCACCTCAGCCTTTTTAAACCTGAACTTAAAGCTAATCCGTCATCAACCATGAATCTAATTTCTTGACTTAAAACAGGCCCTAACATTTGGAGGGTCTCACACAAGCAGAAGGAGTGTAGCCGCACACATGCAGATAATGCATATTTGGTTTTTATGAGTGTCAGACTCGTAAGATAAGACTAATTGGGAAATGCATTTGCATCGACTTCATTCAACGTGGTGATGAGAAATTTTTAAATGGAATTTAGCTCGGGGAGAACAAAGGGGGACTGCGAGATCACAACTCTCATGCAAGCTTTATGTTTTTGGCAGACACGTCCGTCGTCGTATGAATACAAATTAATTATGATTTTGAACTTTCTGTCATCGACGAATCATTTTAAATGAAAAACGCTCCACAGTTTGCTTCCTAATCTCTGCACCTCCAATGATTGACAATATTAATATGATATTAATATAATAAGATAATTACCAATACTTGTAGCAATTATGAAATGCTGTAGCATTTAGTAATCATAATTTTTCAAATGAGCTGCAATTACGAGCAATGACTTTAAAGTAGTACATTAGTCATGTTGTTTTTTTCCAGCGTGAGCAGACAGGATTCTTGAACTTTCCATTAATGTCTTTTGCTCTTCAGCTTTTCCAGCTGTGCTCACTTGTCATGAAGAGCCGTGTTGTTGCTGTCATAAGGCAGCTCTTCAGCCAGCACTCTTCTAATTCTGCCCTTCATGTCAAAAAGCCACACGCCTCTCTCCTGGCAGGGAGATGTTTCTAACCAAAGAATAATATTGGAAGAAGCACCGAGATCTTTTATTGAGGCTAAAGTATCAACACAGTAATGTGAAAATGCTGCATTACAAGTAAAAGTGTTGCATGAAAACAATCATCAGTATTATCAGCAACATGTGCATAAAATGTTAAAGTAAAATGATTTGGTTTGTCCCTCTGACTGATAAATTATGTTTTATTACAAGGTTGGTGGTTTTCAGTTTTTGGACTTTTTCTCTAATCTTTAAAAAAAATCATTTGATCATTTGAATATTTGTTTGAATTAAAACATTTGAAAAGTTTAAAGGGAAAAATCAATATTTGGTGGAGCTGCTAACAAGACATAGACATCTGAAATGTGACCTGCATACACGCTGCTGTTTATAAGATTTCAAAAGTCAAAAATGTTGGAAACCACTGGTTTCATCTTTGACTTTTCCGTTTTAAGAGGCTTGCATCTTATTAAATCTGCTGAAGCAAAATTGAGTACAGTCCCAGTTACTTTTCCACCACTGTAAAAATTAATGTTGTGTTGATGATCAGCTCTCAAAATAACAGGTCCATCTTTAGTACCAAAGTATGGTGGCTGACTGGATAAAACAAATGCAACAAATGCTGTAGGAGAAAAATGAATAGAAGCAGTAGCAAAGATTTACAAACCAACAAAGCAAATGCAAAAGGAAAAATTCTACAAATATAAAAGAAAAAACACACAAATCCCCAACCAAAAAAAAAAATGCAAGAGAGAAACTATCTGTTACCAAAGAAAGGGAAACATGACACTTCGGACCCGAGTGAAAACAGAGACATGTTAATGCGACTATTTTCTGCTGAACAATTCTATATACCATGAGGCGTGGATCGGATTTCAGATTACAGTTTGCATTACCACATCTTTGCTTTCACTCGGGTCTGCACAGGCGCAGCACGAGCAGAGTGTCATGTTTCCTTGGCAACGGGAACGGGCCGCCACTTTGCAGCGTTTTTCCCCTTGCGGTCGTTTCTGGGGTTTGTGTATTTTTTGATATTTGCAGCATTTTTCTCCTCGTTTGTTTTGTGGGTTCGTAAGCCTTCGCTTCTGCTCCGTTTCTGCGATTGCAGCTTTTTTCCTCCTGCAGCGCTTTTTTTCTTGTTGAATTAGTTTTTATGTTTGTGTGTTTTAAATGTTGCATCACTCGCGTGTTTGCAGCGTTTTTGCCCCTGTCAGCCACCCTACCACAGGACACACAGAGGCAACACTCTGAAGTAAACCCCCATGCAAGTGATGTGCACAAGAGCAACGGACACCCATCTGTCAATGTAACATGGTGCAAACTTTTACCGTCGCCGAGGCCCTGGGAGACTTCTATTTTAAAGAGAATATACTCCCTGCCCATATTATCGTCTCTCTAATCCTCTCATGGTGTCAGCCTTCTGCTATCACTCCTTGTCAACTCCGTCTCGTTGTACTTTTCAGCCTGGCTTGTGTTTCCGTGCGGGCGAGAGGCGGCGCGGGCTGACGTCTGAGGGTTTGAAGGAGCGGAGGGTTCGGCGAGGAAGTGGAAGAGGATAATGCGGAGAGGAGCAAAACTACAAACCGCAAACTGATCCCCTAAATCTTTTCTAAGCCGCCCGGAAAAATAGAAAGCAAATCTGAGAGAGGGAAAATTTCATCTCCAATCTGACACCCGTTTACGAATGTAAATTTTAAGATCTTCTAGACTTTGGCTGTTTCTAATGGCGGAATCAGCCGATCCAAGAAGTAGAAACGGGTAAATGTAGCAAATGAAATCCTCCTGTTTTGTCAGTTTTTTTGCACACGAACATTGCTGTAATCAGATGCCAAAAACCTGAACAAATTGACCTATTGGTAGTCTTTAAATCTTGCCTAGAGAACACAGCGACATGGGTAATTGAAAGAGGAACATTACCAATTATTGGATAGCTGAGCCACATTTATTACACTGGCACACAATACACCCCTGACTCTGTCAATGCATTCCAAACATCTTATTTAGCCAAAGGAGATCGCTCAAACCCGAAAGCCATTTATTTAGTGGCCAATACTCTGGAGTGTTTCCATGGAAGCCTCTGGCACTGTTCCACCACATGACTCCTAATATGACAAATATTTAGTAAGCCTCTGTGTGGAAGAGACGGCGCTGGCTGGCGTGCATGTCACTTTACTCGTCACAAACTGTTGTTTTTTTTTCTTTTTTCCCAGGAGCCATTTTCACGCTTCCCTGTCAACCATTTCACACTGAATTAGGGCATAAGGGCTTCAGTTCAGGTGGTTGACGTGGATGCGTCTTACGCGGCTGAGCACTTCCTTGTTAATGCCGTCTGAAGAGACACTTTGAATGATTAAATCCCAGGGACATCGTGACTTTTTCTGGAGAGTCAGAGATGAAAATTACAACAGTCACGTGAATAAACCTGCCCATCACGGTTGCTCTTTTTTTATTTTTTTTATTTTAAAAACTCCTGATCCTATTGCAAATGCCATCTCCTCAGCCTTTGTTGTAGAAATGAGATGCAAGGGTGGTCATTAGCGGATGATAATGAGGTGAAACAGACAAACAACCCAGGCCGTGTTGGTTTTCCTAATATTAATAATTAATTTCTGATTAAGTGGCTAATTGGAGTTTAAAGGTCATTGTCAATGGGAACGGCGCAGATCTGAGCCGACAGAGGGGAGGCCGGGGCGAGGCGGAGGGAGGCTGTCCAGGAGACTGTTGACAGTAATCCCAGGTGCCCTCCTGTTACTCTGACAGCCCCCCCCCCTCTTCCCTGAGCCTTCCTCCCCAGGCGACATTGCCTTTGTGTGCTGAGGACAGCAATTCAGATACGCCGGCATCTGGGCATCTGCCCTTTTGGCATTGAGAGTTTGTAAGTCCTTAAGATGGACTGGCATCTCATCACCAGATAACGGCGGAGGTGGGGGAAAGCGGCTGAGGGAATGTCCGCCCGCTATCAGCTGGAGGATTTGTATGTATGGAATCCGGCGTGATTGCGAGGGCGTGCACGCCCCGCCGCCCGACACGGAGCCTGAACTGTTCCGACTCCTGGCTTCGATTTGTCCTGTTTATTATTATTCAGATTATGCTCACACTTCATCTGTGTGACAGTCAGAACTAATTTATTTCAAGATGTTTTTGGCAATGGCTGATTCAGTCTCTCGGGCGCGCAGGTTTTAAAGATGCTTCCAAATGAATGTTTCTGCTCTGCTTGCCGGGGGAAATTAAAACGTGGAGAACGGACAACCATCGTTCCTTCCCGTTTTCCAGAGCTCGCGTCGTCGGCCCTGTCGCACCGCTCCCCTCTCGCTCCGCGGCTTTAATGAGACAGCCCACTGTCACATCTGAGCTTAGAGGCTGTAACGGCAGCAGCGAGTGTGTCCTGGCAAACGTTATCCGTGCTGATACTGGACGCCCGCTCCGACTGACTTTCAAGAAGAGTGAGGTATCGGGTAATCGCTGCAACCTGTGGAGGAATTCTGCTCTTCAACTTTCCCCCCTTCCAAGCTACAACGTCATTAGGCTAAAGGGGGATAAAGGGGAATAAGGGGGATAAAGGGGGGGCCATAGCCAATCTCATTGGACTGGCATCGAGATCGAAGAGCGACTTTTTGAACGGTTCAAAAGTGGAATCAATGACATAAAGGCTTGCACCAGATGTCGCTGTCATAATGGCTCGAGGAAGGAGATTTACTACCCAAGCGAGCTGGAGAGAGGAGCGTGTGAACATTATTTAGCAAGGCAGCACTGAGAGACAGATGGAGTTTGAGTAATTACCAAATGTAGGCCAAGGTCTTTTCAACAATCGCCGTCTTTTTTAAATGCAAATCCATCACAATTGTCTCAGAATGGTCTTCACTTCAATATTTGACCTTATTCGGGTTCGTGCTATACGGATGAGAATTGATTGGAAGTAGCCCTTCAATTTATCCTCTCCCCCTGCCCCCCTACACACACACACACACACACACACACACACACACACACACACATCTGCAGAAGTGTCCTGCTGTGCTCCCAGCCTGCCTTCATCAAATGTAAATCTAATTCTGGCACAGAAAGGGCCTCCCTCGCCCTCGCCCTGTATGTATTCTGGTGCTTCGAATTAGACTGAAGTCCTTGACATTTGTCTGTTTCCCTCCTCTAACAAGCGATGCTCTTAAGCGTTGGCCTTCACTCAGCCATTAAAACCCTGCATCATAAACATAGTAAGCACCTTATTTGCAAAAAGAGGAGCAAGGTGGTGTTTTGTGTGCCGGAGATAAGCGCGTTAATTATTCCAGCGCTTGGTGCAGAGTACAGCGTACGTGGTGGACTCGGATGACGCGCTGAGGCGGTTTGAGACGCATGGTGCGTGTGGTTAAAAAAAACGTTTGGTGCGTGTTAGCATTGTGCTGCATCGCTTTCCCTTTCTTGTTTTGCTAGTTGTGTGGCTGGGGAGGCCCTGCTTTTCGGATGGAGATGTTGCTTGTTTTACATTCCAATCACCTTATTCCTGCCGGGTTTCACTTGTGCATCCTAATGAAGGGCTTTTTCTTCAAACGTTGCTCAGGTGAAAAATCCCGGCGTTTCTCTCTCTCTCTCTCTGTTTGAGAAAGAAAACTCTCAGAAGGTTTTGTCATCTGGTTCTTTGGCATGGTGTTTTTTTTGTAACCACTAAGGGACATATTTCACCACGGTGCGGTCTGAATTGAAGCGAGGCCATTTGTATGAAGATATGTTTTTTTTCTTTCCTTGGCAGTGCAGGTGTCGTGTTTTTGGTTAGGGGTTTAATGGTGAGAAGGAGGGGAATGCTCAGAGCTGTTTTTATTCCAAAGAGAGGTTTCCACCCATCTGCTGTGGTTGGCATGGGTCCTTGAAGAGAAAGCTGCATCCTGCCTCGCCTGCAGCGGGGGGAGAAAAAAAGAAAAAGAAAAAGAGAGCAAAAAGAAGCAAGAAAGAAAAAGCAGTGGAGCTAATAGATAGTCACTAGCATGTATGTCGCGTCCCGCCGCTGCTGTTTCAAGTCGAGGCCTCAATCACGCACGGCTGAATTCCCACGGGGTGGACCGGGGAACACAGAGATGCCACAGTCTGACAGCGAACACTACCGCGACGCTGCCCCAACACCCCGGCGTGAGATCGCTTTTTCTGAGCCCGCCTGTACACCCCTGACAGCCCCAACTCTGGCTAAAACTACAAGTCTCTTTATTCCCCAGATGACCGGGACCGGCCTACAGTTTGCCCTGAGCAATCAAGCTAATACGTCCCCAGCCCCGTCGCGGAGACCTGCCTCGCGTTAAAGTGCTGTTTGGAAATGGAACGTAATCTAGAGGGTAAATATAGCAGATGTCATCCGCTGCCAGCTCTCCAGCGAAACAATAAACAGAACACGCTGGCGGAATACTGACTATTATATTGCTGAGCCGGGGTTACATAAGATTTATGGACTGCCAGGGCGGTAACAATTCTATGTAGGGGGGTAGGGATTGATAGCGTTTGGTGGTAAAACTCCTTTGGCTGGGACATTAACTCAGCAGATTTGTCCCTGTCTTCACAAGCGCAGCCTTGTCAATTATTTAAAGGAGCAAAACAAGCGCCCAGAAAAGACAAGCACATGTCTGGAGCTGTGCAGCTCATTTACACATCAGCATTCCCAGAGGTGGGCCCACGTGTTGAGGCCGGTGGCGGAAAGTAGGGACATTTACTCCAGTTCCTTACTCAAGTACAATTTTGAGATATTTATACTTTACTCCACTACATTGACATAGTTGACAGCTTGCATTACTACAACACGCGTCTAATATACAACACAGTGTGTGACACAGAAAAATTTGCGGTTTGGCTTTTGACATCTTACAAAAAGCAGTGTTTAGTCAGGTTCGTTTCAGATGTGCTGTTAAAAACTCTACTTAAACTATACTTATGATCCCCTTTGTAAGGTTTTGTTTCAATAAACATTCAAAAAATCCAACATTTCACCAAAAATCTAATAATTGAGAAAAATTACAACAGGAAATAGATTTTATGTGACTCCTTTCCTCTCCAATTAATCATATCACGACCCCTCAGATTTATCTGGTGACCCTTTGGAGGGTCCCTGAGTAACATGCATATATGTCATACATCAGTCAGATGGACCAAACCACTGCTTTTACTACACATTTACATACATTTTGTTACTCATCCTCTGCACTTTTGCTTGAATGGGATTCCTAATGCAGGACTTTTACTTGTAACGGAGTATTTTTTACCTCCCTGCACTGCTATGTCCATTTTAATGCCATAATAACAAGTGCTCTTTCATCACAACGTGTCTGTGTTCTAATTCACACTGAGCTAATGTGAGTCACCGCATCCCTCAAAGACAATGGCATCAAGGGAAAAACAAAAAGGCGCCGAGGAGAAGGTGACAAGTATTATATAACGAGAGGTATTATTAAAGGCCTGTTGTTCACTTCATAGGAGCAGAACAAGGCAGAAGACTTAATTATTGTTCAGAGAGGTACATGGAGAGCGCGCGAGAAGAGGCATTACGCTCTGTCAGGGCTCTAATGGAGGAAGCGGGTTACTTGAGTCACGGCTGCGCTCGCCGCTGATGGATGGGGAGGTTAACAGTCACTGAGAGTTAGGCGGGGAGTACACAACATCCTCTTCAAACAGCGCTGCTGTAGCCGCTGATCACTCAGTCGGTTATTACACCGTAGCGCACGTATGCAGCGTAATAAACCAACATTTGGTCACGTTGTCCCAACAGCACGTTTCGACGTGTCGTTTTTGTTTTTTTTGTACTTGACAGTCTACATGGTTTACTTTGCTTACATCTCTGAACATACTCATTCGAATCTCTCCGGGGAATGCGGGAGGTTCGCTTTGAAAGACCACGAGCTGCACTAAGGAGGTAAGAGGTAGACGCCTGCACGCACGCAGCCCGTATTAAAACAGGGATCTCTTCCTAACCACATTGGCACACAGACCCAGTGTTGCAGAGGGAGTACCTGGTCAAAGAGAAGTTAATAGATTCAATGACATTGTCAACAAAGAAAAAAAAAAGGCCTACAAATAGAGAGAGATGGGAAGGGAGGGGAAAAGTGTGCAGTAATGTTGTCAGGGCGATTTATGCGGTCCTTGTGATGCCGGTGCCACTGACATTAAAAGCCCATTCACCCCCAAGACTGATGCCCCGTTCATGCATTTATCCTGAACACATACTGTATGTGTAAAAGCTCTGCCAAACCAGCACCAGGACGCACGCCCCCTCACGCCCTGCCAAACATGCAGACATGGCGGTGAGACCCAAGGTATTAGGCTAATATGACGCCAGAGGACAGAGGCGGAGGATGATTAGTGACTGCGAGGGGAAAAAAAGGCTTTTACTATGCAGGCTGCGCATTATCTTGAAAAAGTTGCATAGTTATTCTCTGCAACTTAGAGAAGACTGATAGTTTGAAAGTAAAATAATATCAGGGTAACCAGCGGGAATGTGCCTGTCTCACAAGCAGCCACAGCCTCCTGCACAATCTTCAAATCTAAAGAAGAAAAAAAAAGCTCTTAAAATGTTTCACCTGGATAAAAAAAAGCAAAAAAAAAAACTGCAAGCAAGGCCATTTCATAGTTTCATTTTTATATTGATGTTTACAGTTTCCAAATAATATCTTTCCAACGAATACAGGGTAGTGTTTCAGACGCTTCTGCCGTGAGGTGAAATGTACCGTCTACAGATGTAATACCTGTTTTTTTTTTTTTTGTGATGGAAAAGGTTGCTCTCGTTCCAAAAAAAAAACAAAAACAGAAAGAAAACAGAAAGTTTGCAAGAAAGTGTAACGGGCATCATCATCAGGGACCCGTCCCTTCTCCTTAGAAGACGCGCACCTCTAGAGGCCAGGTTCCTTTCTGCATTTCACGCCTCCTGCGTGATGTAAATATCATCCTTATCCTTAGAAGTCTCGAGTGTAGTACGAGTTACATGATGTGGCAGCGTGAAGAAGGCGCGCCCACAGCCCAATCTGTCAGGGCCCCTCACAGCAGGCCCTGCTGCAAACCACACACACACATGCACACACACACACACACACACATGCACACACACACCATTTGGAGACTTTCATAGGATGGTTGTTACATCCCTGTATGTAGCGGCACTCGTCAGCTCTCTGCCTCCCACCTAGCAGGTGCAGCACTGCTATAGAACTCTTCAGCTTTCTCTCCCTCAATCCATTACTCATCCACTCATCACGGTCCCCATAGTCCTCCTGAAGACTGTGAGATTCTGATCACACACCGTCTGTGAGAAACAAAACAGTTTGAGCTATAAAGTTTACTGTAAACTGTACTTAACCATGAATGATATCTTTTATATGTCGCAGTGCTACTTGACCAGACCGACACTTCCGCCACTCCACGGCTGCTTGTGTCTCAGCAGACAATATATATTTATATATCTGTATGTTTGCAGAAACCCTCTGTCGGAATGAGTTGACTTGATTACTGTGTGATCTAGCCTGGAAGGTGCAGCGGAGTTAGGAAACTCAATTAGAAATTTGTAAAAGTCAGACTGGAAGTTGAAGTTGACATGGCAGAAAATGGGAAATAGGGCAGATGTCGAAACAAACAGATAGGCCGCCGTTACAAAGTCAGCTCCTAGAGCCAAGGAGAACTAGGGAAGCAGGTTTGTGTGTTAGAGATTACAGTACGGAGGGTATGAGTAGGCTCGGAGTGTATGTAATGAATATATGAATAATGTAAAGCTTCCCCACAATAAGATTCGGTTTTAGCTCATTTACAGCAAGGAACATGAGAAATTACAGTCATTTGTCTTTCTTTTATTCAGTCACTGATATAAATCAGCACTTATATGTCAAATTCACAAAATGTCAAAAAGAGTCATGCTGATTATAAATAAAATTTAATTCTAAATAAAACAAGTCGTTGAAATCTCATTCTACCTTTTCAATAGAAAATTGTTTGCCAGTGTTGTAAGTAACTAACTGAAGGACTTCCTCCACTCCCGTTTGTGTAAATGAGATTCCTGTCTGGGGGAGCGGTGTAGAGGCCACATCCATCCAGGTTCTGGTGCAGCGACAGCGAGGTCTGCTCCTCCCCGGGCCTGCAGTCAGCTGCATATATTCCAACTCTCCCCCCTCTTCCTTTGGCTTATGATTAATAAGACACATCTGCCGAGCGTGTGCTAGCATCCGTGTTAAGACTTACTGTCGGGCGAAGAAAGCGGTTTCCCCCCCAAGACCATGTCGGAACATAAAGGCCGTGACCCCCCGGCACAGGTCCCGTGACCCCGCGGCTCAGCATGGTCGGCCCCTGCAGTCGTGTAAACACTCGCGGAGCGCCGGCTTATCTCCAGCAACAAAAAAAATAAAAGCAGGCGTTGCTGAAAGGAGATAGACATATGAACAATGAGCTATCCGCTGCCTCGCGTCGAGGCCGCGGGATGGCGTTGTGTTTTGAACGCAGATTTGTATGGACGGGATGTCGGAGGTCACAGGAATATATGATGGGGAAAAAGACACAAACACACATGCTGGTGCAGGCAGACAGAGGGATTGCATACGAGTTGTTTCCCTGCATAGTGAAGATTGTTGCCAATTTAAGACATAACAATAGATTTCAACATAAATACAAAGGCTCTGATTATAAAGTGATCAGACATGCACGGACAGGACAACGGGCATGCAGAGTGGTGCTGTCTGAAACAGAACGGCATCAACACAAACAATCAGGTCTCACCGCAGCACTTCCTCCCTTTCGAGCCCTTCTGGCAGGGCCTCGAAATGAATAATTAATGTAAATTGGAATTGTTAGCAAGAGTGGCAAAATCACAAGGGCTCAGACTAATTGGCAAATGTATTTCTTTCCCACTCACTACCTTGTTGCCACTGGTAAGAAATTAAGAGTAGTGAAACATAATGAGATGTGGGTTTGGGCTATAGGGTTGGGAGAAGTCGAGCAACGGAATGAACTGATTCATTTGAGACAAAATTCAATTAGAATACTAAAGCGCTAAAAGGGAAGCATTGTCTGAGAAGCCTTACGTAGGTGCCTCGGCAAATTGAAAAATCGAACCGTGATACAAACTCTCATTTGTTTTTTTTGGTACATGAAAACGTGTCCTCAGGTGCAGGCAGAACATAAGTCTGCCGCCCACAAAAAGTATTGTGATTACATGTTTACGATGTGAAATTGCTAGTTAATTTTTAACATAGCATGTCATTACACGGTGAGACGGAGCGTAGCTAGAGAATATGTCGATGAAACAGCAAGGTCATAACTAGCAGGAAGCACAGCGCTTATCGATGCTAAAATAATTCTCTATACAGTACTGTATATAATGTAACCCTATAGCACTCGTTCAGACGTGTCTCCAGACTGGGAGATTTTCCACGGAGCGTGTTGTTGGATTTCTTTTCCTGCCTGCCATTTTCCGCGGCTTCCTCGCTCACTCGCTCGCTCTGCAGAATTTTTTTTTTTCCTCCTCTATTCATCCTGAATTATTAAAACGTGTTGTGATTCCCAGTATGATTGTGAATCTGGGGCTGCAGCTCTCAACTGCGCAGTCACAGTTGCTTGTTTTTCTCTCTCCTCGCAGCGTTGCGCTCGCTCTTTTCTTGTGCTTTCTCTCGCTCGGTTCACGAGCCGGAGCATGATGCTGCAGTCCTCACACCCGGAGTCTCGGCTTGAAGGGGGGAAGAAGGGGGGATTCTGAATGATGAATACTGAGAAGAAAAAGTTGTCTCTGCCCTTTTTCTACAGAGTGGGCATAATTCCTCTGAATCTGTATTCAGGTCAGGTTGCTTTTATCGCAGGGGAGGGGGGGGGAGAAAAAAGAGAGGGATATTTTTCTTTCCCATCATGCACCAGCAGCAGGACCCAAATTGGCACAGAGGTTTTGGGTAGTTTCTCCAGGGATAAACATCCTGTCTCTAGACTGTCTCCCTGAGAGGGAACCCTGCCAGCGACATCCATTCCCCCCCTCCAACCACGCCCAGCGATTTCAAAAAACATAACCAAAGACCCCGAGAGGCTGACGCATCCGGGGCCCCCCCCCCCCCCGCGGCTGACCTACCACCACGCCGGATGACCACCGCCTCCTTTGCTCCTCACAATCCACTCTGGTACTGCAGAAACCACGGAGGCTGCCCCGAGAAAAGGTTATGAAAACAGCTGCTGGCGGATGAAAAATTCATGCAATGTTACCATATATTTGAGTACCCCCCCACACCCCCACACCCCAACACTCACATCTCTCTCTCTCTTTCTTCCCTTCTCACTTTCTGGGCGATGCACTGCACAGATGACACACACCAGTCAGTACGGCACACGGGTCTCTGGGGCTCCTTTGTCTCTGATCTGTGGGAGCATATTAATACGAAGCGTGCCGTCTCAGACGGATCAAACTCCTCAGTAAAAAGAGGGATCTTTATCTGAGTCCACAAGCACCGGGTTGGGAGGGATTTGGTGTGACACTGGCTGGAGGTACACTAATAGGCCAGCGCAGGAAATACATGAGCGAGACCCTCGGAGAGCGCCGTGTCTTCCTCAGAGGAAGATACGGGGGTGAGTGAGGGGAGCGATGGAGAGATACGGATGGCTGAAGAACAGCTTTCTATAGCGTGCTGGGCGACGGTGGTTGCAGCAGTATTTCTCTAATCCCCTCCTCGCCAAGTTACATCCACTGCACATGTGCCTCTTCAAAATTCTTTAATGCTGACCATATTGAATTCAGATTTCTTTTTCCTCCAGTTACTCGTCACTGGCCTGTGGCAGACTTGAACTGTAATTACTGTTCACTGTTTAACCCTCATGTTGGATTATGTATGTTAATCCATTGAATCGTAAAAACTGTAATAACACATAGATCATCAGCTCTTGTTGTGTTATTTTTTTTTATCAACATAACTTCTTGTGAGCGTTATAAGTTTTCAACTTCTATTTGTTATTTAAGGCCTGTATGTTTCATTGAACTGAATTTATACATCTTGAATTTTGACTATAAGAAATAATCAGATGAAACATAGTTGACTGTTGATAACAGACTACTTTGTGTTAAAGTTACCGAGGACATTGACACATTTTGAAGCCATCCTCTTCATGTCTGTGTTGTCTTCAGTTTCTAAAACTCCCTCCTCTAATCCAGATGTACCCGAGTCCGTTTCTTGCTCATTTTGAATTAAACTGAAAATTTGATCGAATTTATTCAAATTTATATTGTGTGCTGAAAAATGAAGTCATATAATCTAGGCAAATCTAATCAAATTAGTTTTTTTGGAGACAAAAACTTTGAAACGGTCAGATTTGACCAGTAACACAACATGAGTGGTTATGGTTAAATCTTTCGATAACTCTTATCTGATTAGAACATTAAGAGGAAACACGTGAGTTCAAAAAAAGAAGCTGATGCCTAACAAATCAAAAACAAATGCATCACGTTATTACAATGATACTGAGAAAGCAGCTTCTTTGATCTAAATTTAGGAAGTCACTACAACACAATACAGTGGAAAGCTCTGGAACGCATCACGATCCCCATGGGACGTGTGATGTGATACTCTTCAGACAGCTGCTTGAACTTCAATCATGCACAGCTTTCTGCATGAGGCTCAGCATCCAGTCCTTGGGTGTAAGTCATTTCACAGAAAGCACAAAATGTTCCGTTTGGCTTGATTCCTTTTTATGAATTTGATAGTATTAAAGCTTTTAGGACGACTAGTTCCACCTGTGAGCCACACAAAGCATGGATGAGCCAGCTCCCCATGCTTAGGCAAATTGTGGTTGGGTTATCTCAATCCAATAACAGTTTCACCTGTCTGTGTGTGTGTGTGTGTGTGTGTGTGTGTGTGTGTCTTGTGGCAGTGCATATAAATAGAACACTGCAAAAACTGAAATTTTAAAAGGTGAAAATATCTTGTTTTTGGGATAATTAGACCAATATAGGGAAGTATCTCATTCCAATGGCAGATCATTTAGTTTATTTCAAGTTTTGTTTCTTTTAATTAGTCCACTCAGTCTTTTTTTTTAAGAAAATGTTAGTCCTGTTTTCTTTAAACAAGACCAAATTGACCCAAATCAGGAAAAAAAAAAACTTGAAATAAGAGAAATGATCTGCCAAAGTAATAAAACTCAATAGTGGACTAATTGGAGCAAAAACATGATATTTTCACATTTCAGTTTCTGCAGTGAAAGCATCTTCCAGTTCCAGTCAAAGGGGGAGGGGATTCAAATAAATCAAGTCTACATTTTGCAATCAAAGTTTCCAGTTTTAGATGTATAAATGAGAAATATATGCTCTTTATATCCAATAAAAATAAACAATTTATAGAGATAGATATTTTTTGTACTTTCATTAACATTATACAAGAATAATGTCTCATCAAAGAAGTATAAGGAGGAATAGATGTTCCTAAATCCATGATCTGAGGTTTTGGAATAGACATTTTCTCTATAGTTTCAGAGTGTAATAAAATAGTATTTCAATGATGCCACGCGAACTATAAACATGCAACCCACTTCAGACAAATGGCGTCATTATATCCTCCACTCGCAATGGAAATCACATTTGATTTCGGTATTAACTTGTTCAAGTGTTCAGTAATGGGAGGCATTTTACAAAAAACACAGAGGGGATGAATTTAGAATTAAAGGCCACGGGGATTATGAATAGTAGTTTAATGAGGCAGTAGGTGGATATTGTGGGACTGTACAGCCCAGAGCAACTCAGAATGGAGTCCTTTATTACGATCAATGTATGGTAATGAGGAAGCGAAGGGAGTTGTCCAAGAGAAGGATTGGAAAATTAATGCACGGCTACAGGTTGTTAAGGCAGCTACAGTAAGAAATTGGCAACATAATGATAACGCTTTTGAGCGAGCATTGAAGGCCCTGGTCTCCTCGCAGCACCGAATGTATCCACCTGTACTATTAATCATGGCGCAGTGGCCGGGGCCCGGCTACGGGACGTGATGAAGCGCAGCGTTTTGAGCCGTGCGCCGTCATTAAACACTTCCATCTCGCTCCGGGGACAGCATGTGGCTTAACTCGTGTGATAATCGGCGGGCTCCTCCGTCACGTCTGCTCGTTTGCGTTAAGTCCTTCAAAGCGACGTTATATATCGCATCCGTCTGTGCCGGCTGCCAACGCTATACGTTAATGCAAACACAAGCTGTCAATGTGCACCTAATCACACCCCGACACGGAGCAGGAAATACTGATTTAGAGCATCAGAGGACTTGCCTCCAGGGCTGGATGTCCAGTGGGCCTCGGTTCAGAGACGACTGCTGTGCAGAGTGATCGTGTGGTGGTGGGGGTGGAGGTAGATCTGGGTGGATATGCTATATCGATAGTGAAAGATAGCAACTTAATGGCGGAAATGCAGCCGACTCTGTTTCTTAGTGCTTTAAAGTTTCCATAATGCGCTGCTCTGTCAAACGATTTAAATATTGTTTGATCTTCCCTTCCTCTCTGTTTATCATTCAAGCTCCTTTCCACCTCATAGATCACCCTGGGCTCCCTCTCCTCCACTTATCTCGCCTCCCTCCCTCCCTGTTTGTCTCCCACGCCATCACCCACCGCGCTTTGCAGAGTGCAGAAAACACTTGTTTTGACAGCTATGATAACTGACTAAATGTCATGTGTCTGGAAGAAAGGGATCTGCGGTGTAGGATTGGAATTCGTTGCACTCGCTTCCCTTCTCCCTATCCATCCTCTCAGCTGAGTGTGTGTGTGTGTGTGTGGAACATTTAGGGGTGGGCCCTGCACAGGGTGTTGTGTTGGCTAGCTGTGTGTCTGTGTGAATAATGGTTTGCCCGTGTCTGTTACTCAGATAGAGCGAATATATGAGTAATCATGGGCGTGTTTGAATTTGCAGTTGTGTGTGTGTGTGTGCGTGGAGCTCAACTACAAATGGTTCCTTAGAAAGATAAATGAGGTCTCTGTGCTTTGACTTCGGCTTGCGCCATTAGTTGTTTTCACCGTGCACTCACACGAGGATGTAAGCCTTACCTACAAAATAATGGAATAACACAATAAAAAAGCACTCTGTAGCAAGTGTCATAAACCCAGGCTTAATGTGACGATAATAGCCATTTAAAATTCATGCTCTTTGATGCCTCATGAGAGACAAGTTTAATAGCAAAGGCCAACTGTAGAATATATTATTTCACTTATGTGGAATTACTGGCATATAAACATGCCCTGCTCGTTATTAAGGTCTGTCATCATGTATTCAGGAAGCAGTGGAGAAACATCTTGCTGGTATAGAAGATGTATGTTGGGAATTGCCTCGGACTTGAAATAATTGCATCAATATTATTATTTAATGTCCCCCAGTCCAAAGAGCCTTTTTTGTCATATTTGACATATTTTCTGCACAGACTCGCCAGGCTGTAGGGAAAGAGCGATGTGCAACTCAACAACTTCCGTAATGTATACTTGATGTTGATCCTGGTGGTTGGACAGGCTGGAGCAAAATAATTCAGTAGAGAATTAATTGTAAACGCCGACTTTTGTTTTGAATCACTGGCTGATAGTATTTGGTTATATTGTATGGCTATTAATTCAACCAAGACAACATAATGATCTTGTGTTCTGGGATGTTGTTGGAAATGAAAAACAAGCGGTCCTTGAAGAGTCCACCTCCCCCAAACACACACACACACACACACACACACACACACACACACACACACACACACACAGATGCTCCACTTTTGTGGGGAGATTGTACTGACTTACAATCATTACTTGAAGGCTTACTCATAACCTTAAAACTACATGCCTAATTCCATCCCTAAAGGCCCTCAGTATGCTTCAGATAAAAGAGGCTAACGCGGAAAAAGTGTTTGTAATTATTCTGAATGACCACATTGAAAGGTGAGGGGGAGAAAAAGAAAAGTCTGCCGTCATTGTGTCTTCCATGTCTAAAGAAATGGGACCTATTTTTCGGACGCTATTGGGGATTGTTTATGACTGAATAATGCTGGGATGACTTTATCCACTGCAGCAAGTCTGGTCAAAGAGTAGAGGCAGAGACAGGGAAGTGGATCTTCATGATGCGTAACCATGAAGATCCACTTTTGGCCTCGTAGCATCAGAAACTGTGAAGGCTCATACGTGTGAAGGCTGAACAACATGTGCAGTAGCAGACAGGCGTGCACACGCTGTAAGTGCTGTGCACTGATTCCTGTTACGCGTGATGTAGCGAGAGTACGTCCTTTCCACATGCATGGTAGTGTGTGATAAAAATGTTCAATGAACGTCATGCGTGCATTCATGCGTGCGATTGCAAAAACAAAACTTCCTCAAATAGCATGTGTAGACCCAGTGCGTAGTGCAGTTACGGCAGCGCAGCATCATCATACATGAACACATGCATGAATAGGACACCATTATAAGTCGATGGGGAAACCTTGTTACATGCAGGTGCTGCCTTGCTGCAAAGCACGCGCTTGGTTGATAGTTGTACGGGCATTTTGAAACTGATGGATCCTCATATGCATGCACACACTCCCTCAGCTGTAGAGAAAGTGTGTTGGGCTGCCTGATGTGGTTTTAAGTCACTATGAACCGGGTGCATACGGAGCAAAAGACCTGCTGACATCTGGTCGGGGGAAGAGTCACTCGTCTCATACCTGGTGCGAGTAAATACAAATATTCTACTTTCGCGCGCCTTAACAGTTCAATATGACAGCTTCACACCTTCTGATCCTTGCTGAAATCTGCCTTTTCCCTAGTTTGCTTAAACGTCTTAACAGGTGTTGGGATGAATGCCACTGAGGTGACAACACATTATAAATATGCAAAACCAATTCTATTTTTAAATCTGGCAATGCTTCCTGCTTTTAAAATGTGATGCCTCTCAACTAAACACATAAAAGGAGAAGCAGCATAAGATGATGGTGAGAGGGAAATCAAATATATCCATTGTCTTCAGTGAAAATGTAACATCTGGATATGGTATTTGCTGTTCTAGGCATTTCAATTGTTGTGACTGAATGGATTAAACACTGATCATAAATAGAGTCACTTATGGTTGTGACACTCAGAAAAATGGATTCACTATTTACAGCTACGTTTTTTTCCCTATGATTCTGTGTGGGAATTTGCTTTTTAGGCCCAGTAACATCACATGCCAACACCATACAACCATGGTTGGCCTCCAGTTAAATTGGCTTCCAAGCCTGGCACTGTTTCTGGGGGCTTGATTTTTGAAGCCTTGAGTTTGGCATTTTAGCTGCTGGGGAGGAGAAGCAGACAGCTAGCGGCAGCCAGGCAGTGGCCAGCAGTGTTGTACCTGAACATGTATATTTAACAATAGTTCATGAACACGCTCATATTTTGGGCGATCACTGAACTGAACGTACTGTGTTTACAGCCTGATGAACAAACCATGAATGCGTTCATTCTGGTGTCTGTGAGCACCATTCACTATCTATTTAACTCCGTTTAATAGGGCACTAGAATTATCTACTTGTCCAGGCACCTGGCTGAACATGCTGTAAAAAATGTTCATTAATGATCAGTGGAAAAAACTAAACTTGCTGTTCCCTAAATGCTAATGGGGGTGGATAAGGATTTGATATGAAAATGAAATTCAACATAAAGTTTTTGTGTTAAAATTGATAAAAAAAATTGCTGTGGGTCTATATGAGCTTTGGCAATGAAATTGAAAAATAATAGCTCATAGCAACATATTGGGGGGGGGGGGGGGGGGGGGGGGGAACTATGATCTACATTTTTTGGAACTACTAACAAACTATGAATCAATACAAAGAACTCAGTTATTTAAAAAGTTGTGAACTGAACTTCAAAATAGCTCATGTAGAAAATGGAATTTTAGAACACTTGGTGGCCAGTGTCTAGGTTAACATGTCTGCCCGTGTTTGCGTTGGTTTCAGCCTGCTGTTCTGGTGACCTCCCACCACCAAGAGGTCGGGGTCACTCCAGTACAGTACTGGGGTTACTCTGCACTGCACGTACACTGCTCCTTATTCAGAGAAGGAATTTCCCCATGTGGATCAATAAAGTACTTCTTCTTTTTATATACAAATTCACCACGGTACAGTTGTCATTAAGTGGGGACACAAGTGTCCGTATGTTGTGAAAGACGCTAAAATCAAGTGGCCCCGTGTCACATCCTCTCCAGATTGACTGGTCAGTTGGCTCTGTTGTTGCAAATGTGGGTTCAAGTGGCCTTTCACAGCCAAATGTGACACTGGAGGACTGTACGGGAGCGGAAGCTGTGTTGCCATGACTACTACATCAAGTGCACAGTCAGTTGCATGTCTGCAATATGAAACACTGCGACTTCATAGTTTAGTGGCCTCAAGACGTTGTCAATGATCGCTACTATACAGACAGTGAGTTTTAGGATCATGTTGCCAGAGCAACACCTTTTTTTCCCCTCAGACGTCTGATCTGCCAGAGCTGCAGAGGAGATGGTTCAGGTCCTGTCAGACAAACACTCACCTGAAGATATGACTGCTGATCTCTCCTGTCCTGAGCTCTGCTTGAAGCCGCTGCAGTTTGAAAAAAGTCAAAGATTAGCAGGGATTCTTGTGTCCTTCAAATGTCTCGCAGCATTTCCGTCTTGTGAAGGCCACCATCTCAGACATTCTTTTAAAAGGCCAACTCATTACTGAACCTCTTGTTAGGAGGGACTATGTCCTCTGGTTGTACTTTTCCGCAGCACATTGGGCAGAGATATATTCGTCAGTACAGTTACCCTTCTACCACATGCTTTCAATATGAGGAGAAACTCCTCAATGAATTTCATGGATAGCTATCCAAAGCTAAACAATATCGGGTTTCTTGTAAATCCACTGGGTCAAAGCCTGTGCAAGTGCACTACATTGTCAGTTGTTAATACTTTAACAGCCATTCTAAATTCATAGCTTGTCCCGAAGCACATTGTCCTTCTCAACCGCTGACATTTCACTATTCAATAAAGCAGCTCAGGTCTGTGTTTCTGGTGTCAATTCACTTGTCAAATATTCCACATTAGATTTATGACTATTGTGATGGTTTTGTTGTATCCATCTTAATTATTAGCTCATGCTCAGGGTTGTTCAGCTACACCCAACCCACTGTGTCTGTGTATGGAATAACCAGGAAACCTAAAACACCCGAGGCTCTACTGGACTACCTGGTTCACCATGATGACAAACTCTCTCCTATGGCAACCGCATATCTGCCTGTAACACCAAAGAAAACTGGAGAGGATATCTGTAAAAAAAAAAGGGCAGTGTCCAAATTCAAGTCTCCAAATCTCCACATTCAGTCTAGATAACCCAGAATAAGTAGGGTTGTGGATATGAAACATGTCAGCTGTGTTAATTCACAGAAAGGCAAAAAAGGGCAAAAGCGTCAGACAGTTGAAGCAGAACAAGACAAAAAGCATGTCTGTAACTTCTTTTTATGCTCTCATTTTAAGTATAATATCAGGGTTATTTCAACAGGAGGATGAATATATGAATTATAAGGTTACGTGAACAGGGCATGGCTATGTTTAGCAGGAAACCCTATAGGGAGGTGGATAGAAAGTTTTCTGTGGAAAAAGAAAAATGGACACAATGGGTTTTAGTCTTTGCACTTAATCAGAAGAGTGGAGAACTTGAAGATCCTATACTGATAATAACTCCTCTGCTCCTTTGAGGACATTCCTGTGAAACAAATATTCTGATCATAGAATGCAGGATTCTGATGACACCAATACAGAATAATATTTCACTTCCAGTGATGCTGTTCAAACCGATATTGTCTGTTTTTTTTTTTCCTCAATGACAATGCATTCACAACTACAAATATTTTTAGGCAAACATGGAAAAAAAATATATTTGCCGAGTCTAGAAAATAGATCAGGTGGGACAGGAAATAGTGTGGGTAGAGCAATTTAAGCAGGACACACACTGCTCAAAATGTTTTATTCACAACAGAAAACCTATGAACTGAGAACTATCCAACTATAAACACATTTTTGTTAAGGGTCACAATTTGAGTAGAATTTGATCAGGGTCCTATTGATTTGATCAAATAAATATTGAAAAGTGTGTGTCAGCGGGGTGTTTGAGTGAGTAGCCAGCAGGAAGCAAGGAAACAGGGACCAATGTTTTTTTCTTAGAGAGAGATTCACTATTATGAATGACAGTTACTGTCTGACAAATGTCGAGAATTCTATAACTCCTGCATCCCCTAAAGTAGTTTTACTTGGGGAGTCAACAGATGCATACATAGTTTGCTACCTCAGCACTGCAGACTGCCTGGCACTACAATGTGTTATTGATACTGAATTAGAAAGGGGTGAGGAGGAGCTGCAGCACAAAGCCACAAAGTGCTGTTGTTCTCTTGTCTAATCAGGCATGCCTGTGTACCAACACACTTCAAACACTGCCTCTCATGCCTCGTCCCCTCCTCCCATCCACTCTCCTCCTGCTTTTGCAACATGACAGCACAGAAACGAGAGAAAGAGAGAGAGAAAGAGAGAAACAGGCAACCGAGCAGGCCCGGAAGCTGTTTACCTCCGCGTCCTCTAGGACCCTCGTGCAGAGACAGCGGACTTTCTGCTGATGTGTTGTTACATCTACGACATTCTCTGGATTGCCACTGCACATGAAAGAAATGTGGGCGGCCTGCAACAGCTTGAGTGGAAAGGCCACGCCAGCGGAGGTGATACATTGCAGGCTCCATATCCTTTCTTCCCCCCTCCTGGAGTTTGGGTGTATGTATGTCTGTGATTATGTGTGAGCCTCACATACACATAGGCTGCGTGTGTGTGTGTGTGTGTGTGTGTGTGTGAGGTGAAGTGGCAGAAGAGCGGACATAGCGGCACCGGAGCGAAATCGCACGGTGAGAGCAGATCCAGTCTACAGTGTACTGTAGGGAAAAGCGCAGCCTCCTGTGAGTCTGAGCTGACTAATAGGTTCTGAAGTACAGTAAACTGGGTAAGGTTGTGAGCCGTTATGAGCGGTGGGATGTCAGGGCACACATTGTCCAGGGGAAAGAAAAGCAATCATGACTGACATTAATAGGAAATGGCAAGCCTGCAACAACAACACAATAAACCTAGAGCTGTGAATGATATCAGCAGGAGGAGGGAGGGAAAAAAAAGTCCTGACTAAAACTAAGTTGGAGTTAGAGAGATGTAACAAAAGCACAGAAGCACTAGGCTCATTTCATATTTGTACATTTCCTTTCAGGTATTATTATTTTTTTTTTAAACTCCGATTTGCAGGTTGCCATTTGCATCAATTACTAAAAGCATTTCTTAGAGCGTACTCCTGTGTGTTTCTCTTTCGCTTTATCTCACACCTTTGCTGACCCTTTTCACAGGGTTCGCTGTAAATGTCTCAGAAACCACACGTTTTGCATCGCAACATATAATTTACAAGCCATTTCAGAATCAGAGGATATAACACGCGGGCTCAGACCGCTGAAAGGGTTTGTTATAGCGGGGCTTTTGCACCGTAATTTCCCAACAATCACATATAATCAGACAGGTGGATTCAGAAAAGCTCTCTGCCATTGCTCTATTTGACCCAGAGCCCAAGCAGGAACGTCTTTAAATGGACTCGCTTTATTCTTCCGGTGTGCTCGTTTCTCGAGGATCAAAATCTATAGCCAGCACCAACAACATAACAGTTATTTAAAGATTCAGATGGAATGAATCAATTCCGAGGCCTCATTACAAACACTTCTGACATTCCAGTTATTATTAAATAAGTGTTATGATTCAGAGTGTAGCGCCATTTTAGATTCTCTACCTGCTTTTGATGTTGCATTCAAGGATGCTGAATCATTAGACATTTGACAGTTGGCTGGGAAACAGAAACTTGTTTGTTTGTTTTTTTGTTTTTTTTTCCTTTTTTCCCGGAGTTTTGAAATTATCTAGTTCACAATGTCCATGTGTGTTTACTTTTCACAGCACCCTAGCGAACGGATGCAACGCTTTTTGGCAGCCACTTTTTTAAATACCTAACATAGAGCATCCCAGAACATACCCACAAACAAAGACAGTTTCATAGCAAACCGCTGATTCCGTTTTTTTTTTCAAAACTTCTTAAAGAACAAGAAAAAAGAGGGAAAAAAAAAAAACGTGTCGATTGGGCGCCGCTTTCTTCGGTGGTGATCGGAATATCAACAACAAATTACACACAATAGAGAGTTCTGACAGCCACTGACAGATGTGGCAGTCTCTAACCAAACAGAACAAAAGGCAACAGATGGGGGTAAATACTGCACTGGGTGGAGGAGTCATTAAGAACACTTCAACAAATATTTGTGACAGTTTTCCACCAGATTAATCGCTGTGGAGTTAAAATTGCCACCAATGGCTTGGCACAGATGTAATACTACCAGCTGCACACATCTGAGTGAGCAAACACTAATGCACACACTTGTTGCGGATCATGATCGAACACTTAACCTATGTTAGTATGTAGTTAATTAGTACACACCTTATTCAGGGGGGGGGGCTCTGGTCGCCAGATACGCCGCTGAATTTTCCAGGAGCTATTGGACATGGAAGGCAGTGACGATACCTAAACAGGAGTATTCAGTTTACGTTTCATATCACACACATAAGCAGTCCTGTAACTTTCACTAGGAAAAAACATTTTTTTTTTTTTTAAATAATATCTTATCGTGATAGATATGGCATCCAGTACGCCTCAAGCCCTGAAACACCATACTGTCTCAGATAGATGGGCTGCTGCTGTTGTTTTCTGATACGCCCCTTTTTATTACCATTCTGCTCCAGCCACCGATCCCTCATGTTCCCTAACAAGTGGGAAGACAAATTCACCTAGACTCTCCCTGTGCCAGTTACACTCTGTCACCAACCCCTTTTTTTTTGTTACATTTGTTTGTGTTTTTATGGAAAGCAAACCAATTAATTCTAAAGGCGAGACATGCGTGCTCTCCCCATTCGTGATGTGTGTGCGACTGATTGAATGAGTCAGCTTCCCAGATGAGCTGACCTCCAGACACGCTCTTCCTGCCTGCTCCTGCACAAACAAACTCACTCCTGTGCACTTTACTCTGCAAATGGCCTCTCCATTGTTACCAAAACTCGGAATAAAAAATAGTATGTCTGTCTTCATGAGATAAAGACCTAATGGAGTAAACATTACCCTATGCTAGAAACAAATAGGCAAAAATGATGTATATGTCAGGGCCAATTAGTTCTTAGTTTGGAATATTAAGCCTGTTTTCCTCCTGAAGGATGGTAATGTGAGGGTGCTTATTCTGTCTTAATTCTCTCTGAGGTTGGTTAGAACAGTGGAGCGCCACGGTACAGACCTTAGCCTCTAGGGGGATGAGGCTGTGGGACGGAGCTCAACGCTTCGTGATAGTCGAACCAGCGGTGCGTCCACCATAAAAGGATGTGGCACTTTTCTTTTCTTCCATCCCCTCCCCTCCACCACCTTTTCCCTTCTCGTTTTCCCCGCTTCCATACATTGCCGTGCTATTAATAGAGAATTCGGCCTCTAGAGGACACGGGCTGGGGATCAGGGGATAGGAAGAGTGAAGGCATGTGTGGAGGGTGGAAGTGATGTGGATGGAGGGGCCGGAGCAAAGGGAGGAATGGAGGGAGAGCACGAAGGAAAGGGCTGGAACAACGAGGTGAGGATTAATAGCGGCGTAGGGCAGACAGCACGGAGCTGGGGGAAAAAAAACAATGTTGCAAAGAGGAAACAAAAGAGACATAGATAGAGTGGAGTTAAACAGTGTCGTGTTGAAAAATTGCAGCAAGAAAGAAGACTTCAAGGTCCCATGTCTGAGAAAGAGTGATTTTAAGTCAGAGAAGGTAAAGGGATTAAATACTTTTCTGTGCTTCAGAACTCTCAATCCACAGAGAAATGCGCACATATTCAGCAACTGTGCCTTAGAATAAGCCCTCAGGACTTCTGTGAGTTGTGATGTCCCCTCATTCTCATTGAATTCAAATTGTAAGAGAGACAAAATGACCTGTTCTTACTAGACCTGCAGAGAGAGAAGCTTCAGACAGGAGATGGTAAACTATATTGAGATGATATCTGCTTCTTAAAACCACAAATATATCTTGTTTGGGATATCTGAGCTTCAAATAAAAAACAGGAAAGCTGTATGATTAGGGACCTTTGAGAACAAAATGAGTTGAACGATTTTTTCCCGTGAACATTTTGAGCGAAAATTCAGCAGGATAAAATGAGAAGGAGTGTGAGTTCGCAAATATATTACATCAGGGTGTATTTGTGAAATCTTGTCCCATCCTTGTATCACATCTCCTCTTTTCCCGATATCCCACTATGCATGAAAACATTTTTGCAATATTGTCCCTTCTTTGGCCTAATCAGATTTCCCTTTTCATTTGGTCAAATTTAAAACACGCACAAACCAGGCGAATGGGAACCTGTTGTTGCCAATACTTTGCTTCTTGAAGGTTGTGAGGCTTTTACATTTTCCGTTGTGATTATGCAGCCATCAATGCTCGCTGTTCATTTTCCAAATGAACAGATTTAAGCACATCAGCAGCCTTTTTTTTTCCCCTGAACTCCTCCATTGCTCAATTTCATGGCATTCGAACACTTGGGTCTGCAGGTAATTGAAAATAGCCTGTTGTTTGACAAGCTATAAAACCATTCACAGTCATTACCCAGCCAATGAAAAACATGTTTTCCGAATTAGGCTGCTGATAATAAAGTCAGCGGTTTGGAAGCACAGATTTGTGCGTGGCACAGAGGAAGGCGGGCAGGCCACATGTGAAGGCAGCGATTGGATCCTGACCCGAGAGACCTTCCTTCCCCTCAGAGCCTCGGCTCCCACTGAGCCTTAATTACAACCAAACGTGACCCTCAAATGCGGGCCACATCTGATTCCAGATTAAACCACTTTGGCGCGCTTAATTGAAACGAAGAAATTCTGTGAAAACGACTTTGGCTTATAGGCTGACTCCTGGGAAATTTGGATGCCAGAAAATCACAATGAACGTATGTACCAGAGTCACGATTGTAGCCCTGATTGGAAGCTTAACCAATTACCTGGTGAATGGAGGATGGAACCTGCAGAGATGGAGCCTGTGGGTATACAAGAGATGGCAGGAGGGAGGTGGGAGAAATTGTGGTCCCATTTTAGCTGTCAGAAAACATTGGAGCATCTGTTCGCCGCGTTGTTCTCATCAGACGGGGTCACCGCAGGGACACTCCTCGACTTATTTCACCTCCCTGAGCCTTTTCTCCCAAAGTGGTCCCCTATGCAGGCCGTTCGATGGGCGGCTTCCACCTTTATCCCGCGAAGGCGAGATGTGACGCAGCTGTGCTGCCGCCGGATCAGTCGAACGGATCCTTTTGCGAAGATGGAGAAATTTAACATGTAACAGGATAAAAAAAAACGGTTTCACCGGCACGATATTTGCTGCTGTTGCTGCTGCTGCAGGTGTTGTGTCAGAAAAAATATGCCTGGAGGTTATTGTAAACTGTAATTCATTCCAGCACACGATTCCCCTTGATGGGAGGATCCCACATCAGATTGTTGAAATATATATATATATGAATACTGTAGAGACCATTTCTTTCACTAAACGCAGACAAGTCTCACAGAAAATTTAGGGGACTGCAGTACTCGGGGAGATAGTATTTTTAAATTTAACCCTTCACATTCACCTTTATGTGAGGCTGCTCAGTGACGCCCTGCCGGCCCCCGCTGCTCACACAACAAATCAGATTAAGAACTTCGAGCCTCGCGGGGTCAGCCTCTCCTGTATCGCTTCATTCTCGTGTCCTCACTCATTCAGCCTGAGAATATAATAATCCAATATTTCACAGTGTTGAATTATTATGTTTTCACATTTGGCTTAACAAAACCCATGAAGCTGTATTTTATTCTCAAAATGGAATGTATACCTATTATTTGGTCAGAACTTTGAATGTGCTCCCAAACAGCTGACATTCGAAGCTGGATGAAATATCTGAAGTGCACTCTTTTACCGAGCAATTTGAAATTCGGGAGAAGGTCTCTTCTCACAAAACTCTGATTGAGCCTTGATGAATGAGAGCATTGAGGGAACCCATCCCTCAATGCTCTCATTCATTGTATGAGTTTTCCATGGAGAGGAGAACAAACTTCCAAAAGTAAGATTATAGGTTGGGTTGTGTGCTTTGTCTGCACCTAGTAAACTATTCCTTGAATCAATAATATTTATTTATTTAATATTCACTGACCAGATATTTTATCATTGTTATTTTGTGCTCTTGGGCAGGTAAATAGTAAATAACCCACAAAAAAGGTTGTGACAGGAAACGCTGGCCACAGTGCTCACCAAGGCAGACCTTTACTATTAAAGGATCAGGTTATAATGCAGAAAGTGTTGCAGAGGGTGTGTTATTGCTCCGGTGTCCAATCTATCTTCTCTGTGTATCTGAAATACTGAAATAAAATGTCCTGCCCTTTCTAATTTGGAAAAAAACACTGGTGCAGTGGATGCTGATTCACTGAGGAGGAAGGGGAGCAGGGTGCAGAGGGAAGACGGAGATGATCCCTATTGAAACAAATACAAACACAACAACAACAAAACCAGCCGGAGCAAACGGAGTAGCCAACACACACACACACACACACAATCCGACAGTAATTAATCTCCTTTTGGGTTACAAATGGTTGGCCTGCTCTCGCATTAACCTCCATCAGGGTTGACACTGTGCTAATCTCTTCTCCTCGCTGACATTCACGCTGCTGCGGATGAATATAGGACATCGCGGCTTTTGAGATAGGAGAGCAGCGCCCCGCTGGCCTTCACTCCTTCACCCCGGCGCCACCGCCGCCTCGCCGGCGGAGTAATTGAATGGCTGCGGCCGTCTTACTCGAACCGGGCGAGCAGGTATCGAGGAGTCGTTGGCGCGTTGACCTAAATGCTGCGGTAGCGGCGTATTAAGCAGTCCAGCGATCTGTGAGCTGTGCGTGTCTAAAGGTGTATTCAGAGAGAAGCAAAAAAAAAAAAATCACAGTTTGGCTTTACTCACGCAGAACAGGAAGTGTGCAGACTGTGCAGATGTTACCTGGAGCCAGTTGGCACCATAAACACTGACTGTGTGTGCCAAATGTCTCTTTGAGTGGCTCCAAACTTAACCAAAAAACAACAAATAACTTTTCTGTTATTTTCCCTCAGACCTCTCTCACTTTTCTTTCAGCATCTGTATGTTTATGCGTCGGAGTCATGAAGCCACATTTTAAGCAAAAGTGGAAACATTTTCAGCTCACGGATGGATGGAGCTTTTTTTTTTGTGGCATCCGCGTTTTGTCTTTGCGCGGTCACGGCATATGAAATTTGATTTAAATTCACGTGCAGTCTCAACAGTAAGTACATTAAATAAAGAAATTGGTTTTCTATGCGGGAAACCATTAACAGCGCCTGTTGAAAATTTCTCCCCCAGCAAAAGAAAAAAAAAAGGGGAAAAAAAAGAAACAGTTTCCTATCCCATTGCACCATTCTGGGCTGGGCTCTGCTCTGCATCCCAATAACATGTATTTCACTGGCAAGAATTTTAAGTAATGGACACATGATAAAAATAACTCCTCTGAAAGCATATCTGAAAGATAATTGGTCACTTCTGTATGAATTTTTAATATATATCAACATTCATGTACGAAAGGGCTTCTGAAGGCAGAGTTCAGCAGATGCCGCGATGCTTGTGGAATATAAGGAGCCGGATGGAGTGTTAAAAGATTAACCATGAGCATGTGTGTGTGTGTGTGTGTGTGTGTGTTTGGGGGGGGGGGGCTTCTACTGATACCTCCTCTTGAAGGAATGATCCATTCATTCACAAACCCTGTGGGGCATTCAGCATCGCAAAAGTGCTTCAGGACTCACTCCTGCAAAATCCATTTCCTTTAAAGCAGAGTTCTATGGCCCATGCATGTCAATACAACAATGTGCATGGATAGGGGAGGACGGCGGGGGGAGGGAGGGAAGGAGGGAGGGGGGGGGCGAGGCACGTCACTGGATTATGGTGAGAGATGAAGCTGGTGAGGGGTACCAGGGAGGGGGGGAGGGGGGATCAGTGAGAGAAAACCCTTTCATCTCGCTCTGACGTCTTCAAAGACAATGAGCCTCACCCACTGCACCCCGTGTTGACATTAACACGCCGAGCACGCAGCCCCACACACACACACACAGCGAGTCAAACATTTGAAAAGCACACACGCGGCGTCGACACACATGTGCCCCTCTCCGACATGCGGGCTTCCTTACCGCATGTGTGGATGAATGTCAATGAGGACGCTATTAATAACCTAAAAAGGTGCCCCCGCCGCTGCTCCCCCATCATTCATGTGCGCGTGAGCAGCCGAGCGCATTTACACGATGCAAAGAGACACCAGTTTGCAAAACATACATGTCAAGAGTCTGTCGTCTTGTCTCTGTCACTCCGATAGAGACTTCACTGACGGGGGAGTACATCAAAAGAGGAAATATGTTGATGCAAACAGAGGATGTGGGCGGGGGAGACGCGAAGACGCACTTGACAATGATTTGACAGACAGAGGAAGTTTTCACTATCAGCGCTATGTCGTTGTTTTCATTTACACTAAAACTGTGTAATTATAGGTCTTTAGCTCAGTAGATGTAGACCACAATGCTGCAGGGGCGGCATATTTTGCAGGAAAGAAGTTAAAATCACCTTTGTTCCCTTGACAAAAAAAGCCTATGGGAGACTGGATTTTGAATTATTGCAGAAAATAAGCTCTGTGGTGAACAAGGAGTTTATGATGATTACATGTTTTGTTTAGATAATCTCCACAAATAAAGGCCACTTTTATGATTTTGCAATCTGGATGGCTCAGCAGGATGACGTTAATGTCCCAGACGACCTCCGCAGTGCCATTTTACAACTTGTTGGCAACAGCCTTTTTAAGACATGTTCAAAATTCACAATTGAGGTATTTGCAGACGGAAACTATTTCAGGAAAGATATGTGAAAATCCATCAAACTCATTTTAACCACAGACCCGATTTTGGGTATTTAACCATAAACAATTTCAAAAAAGATTGACTTCAAGACAAGGGAACCAGGATGTGATAAAATGCTAAGTCATTCGTTGGTTTTAGGACTCAATTCTGCAGCATTTTGCTATTCACTGATCCCATCATGCAGCATTCAGAGTAACTGCTCGCCTTGTCAGGTTGATTTAATGTGGAACAATGAAACAGTAAACCAAGTTTAAAGGATAAATAACCTTTTTTTTTTTCTTCCGCCACTCGGTTGCAGTGGAACTAACAGATGAATGACCTTTATGAGGCGGAATATTTCCTAATTGCAGACCCTTGAGACATACAGCAACATTAGCATTCACTTGGGATTTCGTTTTGTTTATGTGTTAGGAGACGCGTTTCTGGCCAAGTGCGAGTTCAATATTCATTCACCTTGCAGCTCTATTTTTTGTTATGTTTTTTGGAGGGTGTGGATCTGGATCTTTAGCTGCTAAATGGTAACTTTGGCGTTTGGCAGGGTATGCAGAGTCAGTATATCAGCTCGTATATACTGCTGCAGAGTTAGAAAGTCGACTGTACAGTCAAGTTGCAGGTTGTAAAACAAAAAAACAATGAGCTAAAAAAAAAAAACACAGTACAGAGTAGAGCTGAGGTCGTGATTATTGTCTTAGAGCTTGCCAGGAAAAAAACAATCCCTTATACATTAAAGTTATTTGCTTTGTTGTTAATGTAAAATCATTGATTGCGTGGTGATTTAAACCTGGGTCAAAAGCCTGTTAGTACAGCTTTGACAGCAGCAATCCACAACCAGGGATCAGCTAATTGTTGCCTACATTCATCACAGAATAGCAGAGTCACATCTGGCTCAGTGACACCATATCCTGCTGCAAACCAACCAATTACAGCGAGGCTCAGCATACAGCATATACAGCATAGTATGTTACTTATCCAAAGAAGTGCCATAGCATCTATTCAGTCAATTTATCCTCTACATCCTATTAAATGATTTATCGTATAGCTTACATGCATGAAGTCTCTCTGTGTTCGGCAACATTCAAGCAGAATCACCCACAGACACTTTTTTTTCCCCCTTTTCTAGTGTCTGCATGTATGTAGCATTTTATTTTGTTTATCTGTGCTGGAGGCTCCTCGCAGTTAGTGGTTCTCTATGCCTGTTATTGTGAGCAAAACGTCTTCTAGCTACGTATCTCTTTTTCTTAGTCTCTCTCTCTCTCTCCCGCCGCTGCTGTGAATCTGCAGATGAAAATGCTGCAGGGTGCCGGCTTGGTATGTATTTGATATGTTCGACCGTTTATTTATATATATATATATATATGTCCTTGGAGGGTGTGTTTTACTGCATTTGATAAACAGAAAGGAATTGGCGGTGTGTGATGGGCGGGAAGGAGGCCGGTGTTTGACGGAGCGGTTTCAGTCTTCCAAACAAACGCAGTGTGTTGAGAATAAACCACAATTTGCTCACAAGGCTGTTGTGGTTTTCCTGCAGTAATGATAAAGCAGATAAACAGTAGGCAGATGACAACTAGCAAAATCATCTTAAATGTGTCAAATACGTCAAAAATAGTGTTTTCACTTCAATGCATATGAATGTGTTAGGAATTAGTATTCACTGCCCACTGGGTTTGAGTCAATGTGAGTCATTGCTATTATTTTGTCCCGAAATTCTTCATTTTCATCTCACATTTCCTAGAGAGACCTATGCAGAAATGTAATGAGAACAATGAAATAACACACAAGCCAATCACACGTTAAAAATGAGTTCAATATTAAAGGTACAGTATGTAGAATGTGGCGGCATCTAGTGGTGATGTTGCACATTGCAGCATGTAGCTTGTCCTGGTCCTGTAGAAACATGGCTGTGCAAAATGGCGAGCTTCAGGGAGGGAGACCCACTCCCCTTGTAGATAAATGGCTCAGTCTTGTGTATTGAAAATATAACAGTTAATATGTTGATTGAATTCTGTACAGATTAAAACATGCTTAGAAATATAATATATTTCATTTATGCTGAGTCTGTTGCACTAGATCCTGGAAAATGCTGCTAAACCACTGTAGCTCTAAAGAGTGTTATATTTTAACTCATCAAAAAGAATACAAATGTTCACTGTCTGTTTATGAGAAGCATATTTAAAACAGTTTTTTTGGGGTCGCAAGTGAACCTGCGGATATAAGACCTGATTATAATCACAGTGCTTAGATATGATTGGAGCAGTGGTAATGGGGCAGGATTAAACACCATCTAACCCTGTGATGCACTATGATAAATAAGTGGAGGGACAGGCAAGCACAGTATTCACAACAGTGCAATTAAATTTTCTTTTCTGGTAGAAGAGACACGCACGTTTGTTTGGCAAATAAATTGAATTAAAATTAAATTGTTTTCCATAGAAAAATCTAATTTGGAACCCCCGGTTTGATCCTAGGTGATTCTCATACAGTAGAGTAGGTCTTAAATGTGTGTCAGCAGTAGCAGTAGGTGTGGATTAGACGGTTAAAGCTAGCCTACTTTGACATTCGAGGCAGTCCGAGAGATAACCGGGAGATTTCTCAAGTGAGTTGTGCGGGAGCTCGAGGTGTGCCCAGGGCCGTTGGGCACGCGCCAGCTCTCAGCCCTGTCAGTTGGCTATGTGACTGCGGCGTGTGTGAGTTAGGGGTAACAAGGTGACAGCAATTGTACCTGGGTGAGCAATGAGCACCGAGGCGAGCGCAGGCCATCTGTAGTGAATCCTGCGTTCCTTCTCAGAGGTCAAACGCAGAGAGGGATGCTAACCACAGGGCTGCTTTTATTTCTTTGGCCTAAATGACCCGCAGTCTCTGCTCTCGTATAACTCCCCCGTATCCCATAGAGGGCTGGACCATTTGTCCATTTGCTCCTGCATCTTATCGGCATCTCGGTATCCATGGAGACTAACTAAATTCAACCTTTTACCACAGACTGGGAGAGCGTCTAAGCTTACATAAAAGGGATAACTGCTGAGTTTGACCAGGCGCTGCTGCCGCAATTTACCTTTCGCCATCGATTTCGATGAGGAAAGCGACAACTCCTGGTACAGATTCGTCACACTATTTTTTTTTAAACACTCTGCTCTAAGGAGTGAGCCCGAACACCGACCTTGTTGACGACTCTATGCATGATAATACATAAAGAGACATGCAGGATCTGCTTTGCAACAAACAGGTGTTCTCTGTTCCTGTTTCACACGCGAACATAATGTTCAGACAAGCAACCATGATGACTATCAATAGGCATTTTAACCTTTAACAAGTTCACACGAGCACGTATACATATTCATACAATAATCTCGCTCACAGCGGCTCTAAAAATATCCCAACATTCAGCGTTCCCTGTTCTCCATCAACGGATAGAAAATCATACTCTGACTCATCCATATAAATAGAAAGTAATTCTCACACATTACATTTTGTCCACACAGTCCTTGACGGTGATACACAGGCACATTCAGGCTTCATGCTGATAAATGGCTGCGATAACCAGGAGCAATTAATTCTGCAATTTCACCGTCATTGTAATCAATGCGGAGCAACTTTTCTTTGGCTGTATTGGAGTGGAATACCTTCAGATACCTGGTTGCTGATGGTAATAAACAGCAAAGCATGCGATCGTACAGTGCATTGAATTTGATGCTTGCTGAGGCAGTGGCACCGCCGTTGTTTTTTGGGATGAGACGGAGAGCGGCAGAGCGAGAGGCAGCGATTCTTTTCCCTCCTGTTTGCAGGAATGCCAGGAGGTTAGCAGGATGGGGCAGGTGCTCAAGATAGGGTTGCTGCCATCAAAGCAGATATCTGTGACTGCCGTCGTGACAGGCAGGGCACCGACAAGCTTTCATCTGCCCGTGCCCATGTGTGATGTGCCCTGCCCCGGCTGAGCCTATTTGCTGTGCAACCCACCCGTACCAGCCATGTCAGACAAGAGGAAACTTCAAAAAGGCAGAAACGCAAATGCGGGATTATCTGCCTTCCAAAAGCCGATCACCACAACTTACTGTTGTCCCTCTGACCCGCAGCAGTACACTGATGGAGCAACAGTATCTGATCTGACAGCTGATGTGTTTGTTCAATAATCAGAGCACAGAAAAAACACAAACATGATACAAAACAGCACAATAATAAATGTAATGATAGCTCCAGGTCAGATCTGGTGCCCATGTACCATGTACCTTAGCTTTGCATCAGCTGCCAGCTGGATCTAGTGGGAAATTCAAGCTGATTGCGAATAGCTAAACCTTCGTCTGCACAGCTGAGTATGTGACATATATTTCCCATTACCACTTTGAATCCTGTAATTACTTTCCGGGGCCTTCTGAGAGGCTGTCATAGAAGCATGTGCACACCAGACAGCCTGAGCAGTCCCACTCAAGTACACATCCACTCCTGTCTGCCCTACCTAGCGCGCAAAATCCCTCATATCCCACGGAGGAGAGCTGTATTTCAGCGCTACACGATTGTTAATCTCTGTCTCCTGTAGGTCTTATGGCGATCTGGGGAGAAATCTCATAATAAAAATGTGATAGTGAGACCTTTGGTAATCCAATTGACTGTGAGTTTGAAATGTTAGCTTTAGGAAATGGCTTCTCTGGTTGAGCGTAAACAAGTTCTCTGTAGGGCAGCATCATTTGTCATAATTTAAGCCTCCCGATGTGCCTCTGCATTGTTTTTAACCACCATGTGCTTGAAATTCTCGTACTCGACATGACAAAGGCCTGTCTAGGGATGGTATAATAAAACTACAATATTCTCCGCTGCTGTGCATCCAAATCTATCCATTATAAAATGCTTACACACCCTGAAAGCAGCGTATCTCCCCATCTCTTTAGTACTCCCCTGATGAGACCTCCGATAATCACGGATCAGCCCTGCCAATCAGCGGTCCACTTCCAACAGGTCGGAGCAAATGGGTGCTGCTCTCCTGCCTTAGACTCCATCTCCATATGGCCAAGATTTGAATCCTACTTGTCCTTGGTTAGGGGTAAACGGAGCGGAACTGACCCCAAAAATGGACTCATCATAGGTGTGATGGCAACAGATGAGGGAGTTTAGTCCACGCGGCCTCCCTATGCTCATTAAACCAGCCTGCACCCGTGTTACTGCTGCACAGCACATCTGCCAGCCATACCCCGACTCCTCCTTTACTTCTCCCTCTGAAAGCCTCTCATGGGGTGATGCACCATAATTCATGAATATAGATGCACATATATCCCTCTCATTTAATCCCCTCTATCAGACCTTCCACACACCAACCACTCATCAGCATCTGTTCATGTGTATACTTGTGATTATAAGAAATGCAGTATAGCTTATGGTGTGTAATCATACCTTCTGAAAGTTAGACACCGATATAAGATAAAATGTCTATATATATATATATATATATATATATATATATATATATATATATATATATATATATATATATATATATGACATATGTATATATGACATATGTGATATATATATTTTCTTTGTATAAAATTATGATAAATTCATTACGATGTAATAACAATATAACACAATATTATTAGAAATAGTATTCTATTACATTTTATCACAGTTTGCATGCTAACATTTACACTGCTCTGCTGGACAGTAAATTTCTGTTTAAAGAACAACCCGGTGGAACTGTTGGCAACGGCGTTGTCTATTGCAGACTGTGCCGAAAAGAGTTTGCATATGAAGGAAGCATCAATCCTACGATACCAATTAGATGCAAAATGTGTCACAGCGAGCAGAGAAACTCAGGTTCTAGTTTCTGGTTCTAGTCCAAGTATAAATATGCAGCCTACACCTTGAAGATAAAGGTATAGAAAGTGTGCTGAAAGTCATTTACATGAATCCTGCACTGTTAAAGGTACATTGTGGAGATTTTATTGGCATCTAGTGGTTATGATGCTGATTACAATAAATAAAATCACCTATGTTGGCTGCACAAATCACAAAAAACAACAGAGGCTCATCTCTCAGAGGATCATAAGAGCCAGCGTTTGGTTTTTTAATGCAGAGGTGCTGTAGAAACATGGCAGTGCAACACAGCCACAGAGGTAAATTCTGCCCCAATCTAGATACAAACTGTTATAAAAACACAGCATTTCTGATTTTGATTTAATTAAATATTCATTAAAATATACTTGTATGTATATTATATTCCTTTTCTGCCAAGTCTGTTCTTACTGAACCTATAATGTTATATTAATTAAAAAAAAATGTAATCCTAAGCATACTGCTGTTTGCTATGTTCATGCGTTACTATAATGTGGGCAATAAGGATATCTATTCAATATAATTTAATCTGCCATTATTGTTTGGAAGCTCTTTTGTGTGTGTCAGCCTGCTCCCAGCCACTCATGTTGCTTTCTTTCTGAACACATCCTTTCTACTTCAGGAAGAAAGCCATAGCGAGCTTCAGAGCTTAAATTAAATGCATGTCCAATATGGTTTTCAAAGAATAGTGCAGCAGTAGCTCAATATGCTTTTTCACAATATCTTCTGCTTTGCATGCATCAAAGAGTGCTGTCTGCAGCATTTCCTTGTTGTGCACTAAAGAATATATTTTTTTAGCATTATGCCTGGTCCTCAAATGCCCCTGTACACGTGTAACCACAAAAATTGCAGTCAGACAAACCAAGACTCATCTGCTCTGAGCATTAGACAACACTGGAGATACATTATAAAACCCTCACTCATTCTGTATTTGCTTTTATTTCCTAGTGTTAATTTCACAGTTTACACACTTGAAAAGCTTCCCAGCCAACGGTGGTGTGTATTCCAAGTATTTGCATGTCTTCCACCTGGTGAGACTGTGTTTGTGTTGAGCTCAGTGGCATTTGTCTCCCAGCCCCTCCATGTTGGATGCACAGGACAGGGCTTTGTGGAGCCAAACCTGATATCCAGAAAACCGCTTTTTATGCATCAGAAAGCAAACAGCAATCTGCTGCTCAATTGATAAAATATCAAGAGGAGCTAATTTTCTTGCTCTTGCTTTTTTTGTTTCCTTGGGGCTTTGTAATTGATGGCAGGAGTGCATGTAGAAAGCGAGACAGACATGTTTATTTATGATTTTTTTTTTTTTTTTGCAGAAAGCCTAATCAAGGTCACCAAAATACACATAGCTTACATTTGTCTTTCCTTTCATGCACATGAAGTGGAGGGAGATACTAATAAGATGAGTAAATTTTACATGAACACAGAGGGTGTGGTCTGGCCTATTAAAAATGTACAACGTCTTAATATCATTAGAAAAGAAAGCGTGAGTGTGTATGTGTGTGTGTGCCGGTAGCCATGGTAATGATGGCAGAATGAGGGCATGTATGTGCATGATCTTGCATGTTAGAGAGGCTAAAAAACTAGGAGGAGAAATGGAAGGGTGAAGGTAGAGAAACAGGGAGCCATATTTGTACACCCCGGTAGAGTAAAAACTGTTGTCTCAATATTGACCACTGTTGAATAAAAAAAAAATGATAATAAAAATGACAATATTTGTTTAATTTTGAGGGGATGCAACAAACATATGTGAAATAGGGAGGGAGGGGTCAGCTCCAAGGTGAAAGGATGACCCCACTTTGAATATGAGAAGGAAATTACTGAAATAACTGACAGCCAGGATAGGTGTTCTGCAATATGGGTGTTCAGTCAATATTTATAAGCCCAGGCATTATTTCGTATGCTTGCTCCGCATGACACTTTCTAATAGCTCCCAATTGTGTATTTAGCAACAGAGGAGTAGGGAAGAAAATAAGTGAGGTGGGGAGAGAAAAGCACTAGAACAATGCGAGAGAACATGGTGTACATAGCAGCCTCTCAGACTCCATTAAGGCAGATGTCGCCCCCATAGAGCTTCTTTGTGCCTTTTCCTGCTCATGCTCTCTTCCTCATTCAATACACAAAGTGACGTTTGAACCTGACACATTCAGGCCACAGCTGGTTTATATTTTCATACGCAGTCATATTTATGTCGAATGCATATCATTTTTTTTTCCCCCAACACTGACTAACCAATATAAAGACCGAGGCACTGCGAATCCTATTCAGCACTATGACAGGACAGGGGGGCTGGATCCTCTGTGGAGCTGTCCATGGTTCTGACAAGGACAATAAAGCTCCTGGGTGAAGCTTTTCTTACTCCCCACAGCTGCTGGTGAGTTATGTGTCCATATCATCTTGGTCCAAGATGGCCGCTCATGCAGTCGCTGAGGGCGATAATAAGAGCGATGGCAGGGTCCTGACTCTTTATGTTCTTTGCTTTGTCTCTCTCAGTATTGTATCTGTCATGTCCAATTTTATCAAAGACTGTCCTAGCCTGATGGCGGAGTTTGCATAACTGACACAGACACACACACACACACGCACAAGCACGCGCATGTAACATAATGACATTAATCAATTTGCATACAAGGTTTCCCCCAGTAAGCACTGCAGTGGCTCTCAGGCAGGACAAGGAAAGCAAATGCGATCATATGCACGGGCATCCACATGAATGAACATGGGAGAAGAAATCAATGTGATTTATTCAGCTGGTCTGGAGAGGAGAGGAAAAACACCGGCAGACACAAGTCAAGTCAAGTTTATTTGTGTAGTTCAATATCACAGTGTCTCAACGGGCTTAACAGACTTGCTCTCAGCTCGGCCCCGGCTCTAAAAGAAGCATGCATGCTCGCTCATTTGCAGCATGCAGGTGTGATTTAATCTCAGCTGCAATCAGCAGCTCTTTTGCCTGTGCTTATTCAACCACTGGTTGGGAAAAACACAACAACGAATGGTCAAAAAACAAAAAAGCCTTCATTTACCATTACATATCCTCACATTTAACAAGCTGAAACCAAGAAACACTAAACACTATAACTATCGTTCAAACAATCAATTGTTTGATGTGCGATACTCTGGTCAAGAAAGCAAGAATTACAAGAATTATATTTACACAGAAAACAAAAGCACTCAACAATCAGAGTTAAAATACCTACTTCATACTGATTTTTCTGCGACACCAATACAAAACGATCTCTTGCAAGGACACATATTATCTTCCTGGCTTTGTCTGTAGGAGTATAGGGAAGTACACATAGTTAGCATAATCAATGACCCTGACTTAACAGAGACTAAGCTTCCCACTACACAACTTCAGCAACTCAGCGCGTTTCCATCACGAGGAAACACAACTGCACTGTTTATCGATCATCGGGCTAACCGTGAAAGCACTAGTATTCATACCCCTAATGGACTGAAACAAATCCAGTCAGAAGTTGTATTGCCAGTTCAATGGGCTAAATGAATGCCCCTATAGAATATAACTCAACAATGACTGAACGCCAAAAAAGAACATCAGGCCCATTTCTATAGGGGTGCCAAGTGTTCAGGAGGAGGAAAAAGAGGACACGAGCAAGAAACAACAGGATAAAAATACCCTTGCCCTTGAGGAGAATATAACAGATGAAAAAAATGACAGATGGACAAGAAACTTCCTTTAAAGATATTAGAGAGGGACACGGGCATGCAGTAAGTAAATGTCAGCGAGGAGAGGAGTGGAGGAGATGAGCAGCGGTCCAGTGGGACATGTACCACATGGCCGGTCTTTACTCAACACAGTCTTCTATCACTGTTGCACTGGGCTTCATTTGCTGTTCCACAGCCCTGGAGGTCCACTATTTCAAAAGCTGTTATCTGCAGCAGCAGCGAGCGGGACGAGCCGGTGTCGGGGCACATCCGACAGGTCTATGCCACCGCGCATGCAATTTAACACACACTGACAAATAATAATAGAATAACCCGAGTATGGTTTCTTTTGTTAAAACGCGTGCACCTGTGTGCCTAGGCGGTATTGTTTGTTCGGCTCATTTCTGGTGGTTTAACAGTATCTGTCAGGAACGGAACAGTGGAATGACGGAGCTTTCGTGACTGATTCCCGTCGTGCAGCGAAGTGCAGCCTCGCGCTCTCTGGAGTGGAAGGGTGCGGACAGAGAAGTAGGAAACATGGATCAAGTTCCGGGGGGTTGCTCCTCCATGTATGGTCAGCGTTGACATTTATAACGCCCTATAGATGAGGCCACATGGGCGAGGGACGCCGCGGTGAGTTGGCGCAGGCTGGTGATGAAGTGACCCTGGTGCAAGACGCTGCTCCCTCCCCCACCCACCCCCCTCTTTCTGCCCCTTTGCCACCCGCTGTAGCCGCGATTGATGAGCGCGGGCCAGCGGGCAGACACCGGGCTAGATTACAAACATAGCGCTTTGTCTTGTGTGCAGCAGTTCTTCAAAGTGTAGCGCCGCTCCCTCTAATTGGTTGCAATCCTTCCACGGCTCGTCTCTCACCACACAGGCACATGTCCTGTATTGTTGTGAGGAAGGGGAGGGGAAGGCGGAACGGTGGAAGCTAGCAAAGTCAAGGGAGAGAGGAAGCGTGGAAAGAGAGGGAGAAAGAGGGAGACAACAGCCGCAGAGTTGCTGGAGTGTCTTAATTTTCTTTATCATATCCTCACCTCTGGGTATGCGTGCGTGTTTTCCAAAAGCAGAATATGAAACATTCAGACTCTGCGTGGCCTAGATTCAATGTTTTTTTTTGTTTTTTTTTTCCTCTTCTGATTTTCGAAGTTAGTCCAGAAACATAAAAGGCTGAGGAAAAACTGCTTAAACTCAGCTTGTTTTGTAGCTCTGGGATTGATAGGGCTGTTTTTTTTTTTTTTTTGCTGTTGTTATTGAGCAGGAGGACGGATTGACTGCATTAATTTTTTGAATTCCTGCAAAGATGGAACCTGTTCTCATCAAACGAGGATGAATAGGAAAGAAAGATTAGAGGAGAGGTTGCTGGCATAGATTTGAATAATTCCTCCCATAGAATAGCAGGTGCAAGTCATACACAGGTGCTCACTTTTATTAGATTCCAAATGTTGTATCCTAGCAACCCAGCTGTGGGAATAGGCTCATGCCCCGCCCATGCCCCGGGGGCTGCTGGGATTGAGATTCTGATTAAGGCTTTAGGCCATCCAGAGAAGGGGGGGATTGCAAATCATCAGTGCAGCTCTTCCAAGTTGTGGGAACCTGGCAGCCCTCAAGCCTAGAGGGTCCAAACCCAAACCTTGATGACTCAGCAGGATACGTCTTTATCGTCTCGTGGCCTGATGATCATGCGCTCTGTCGGGGGAGAGAACTCAGAGCCTGTCTGAGCACGCTCCTACGCAGTGGGGGGGGGGGGGGGGGGTCTAATTTCTAAATGTCCATGAACTTGTGTTCATGAAAAGCCTTTAAGCGACTTTGTTTGTATTTGTGTGTGTTTCTCCAACGTGTGAGTGATGCTAGTCTCCTGGGAGCGCCGTGCATTTATTATTTTTAATGCGATTCCTGAATCGCAGTGGAATGCTGCTAATGAAGCTCTTTGGGTGTCTGAGCCACAGTAGTCAGTAGCTGTTTATCGGCTCCCTTCGCCCGTTTTCCCCACTCCCTCCGCCAGGTCACATTGAGGAAAAGCTACAGAGATGCGCCAGACGAAGCGGGTATACCGCCGGGGAAAAGGGGGGAGGCGAGCGATAATATAAAAAGGTGGCCGGCGTGAAGAAAGAGAGACAAGTATGAGCAAACAAAAAAAGGGGACGTGGAGATGAGAGGCGAACGGCGGGAAGATGTGCAGCGTGTGGCGGAACAGACGTCAGGCGGACTCGGTGTAAGCGAAAGGGACGCATGACGAGGACTCCGAGAGAGTCGCTGGGGAGGGAGGAAACGGAGGAAGGGGGGGAGGAGGGGGGGGAGTAAATGAGGGAGGTAGATAATGTGCTGACCCACTTTGCAGACGCCACGCTGAGATCTTAACCAGCCCTGCAATAAATAACACATGGCAAACCAGCAGAACCTAACAGCTGCTTTGGTGGCAGCCCGTTCCCCCGCTAGCCCCCCCCCTCCCTCGTCCCCTGCCACCCAATGCCCTGCAGCCACCACCCATCACAGTTCCACCCATCACCTCAGCCAAACATATATTCACACACCCCAGGGCAAGGGGTGTATTTTGTGTATTTGCATGTGTACAATCCAAACATATCTCCAGGCGTGCAAGCGAATGTGGGTTTTTAGCAGGGGGGGGGTCGGTCTGCAGAGGCTTGGTCGCGGCAGCGTGGATTGACGGAGACTTTCATGGACCCAGAGTGAGGCAAATCCTCTGCTTTGTTGTGGAATGGATGGAAGAAAGAAAGACAGCGGAACTAAAGGGAGACGTATAAAAGACGGAAACGTCAGCACACACATTTACACATGCACAGGAGTCGGGACCTCCCTGTTAAAGTGAGCAGATCCGCTGTGTATATGCACACAGCATTTTTCAGCAGGAAATAAATTCCTCTTGACAAAACAAAGATGAATGTAATGTATTAATAAAGTGTGCTGTGAAAAAGAAAAGCTGTGGTTAGTTACTGGCCGTAGCTTAGCTTTTTTTTTTTTTTTTTTTCCTTCGCACAGGTTTTAAATCTTCTGGGCCAATTTAATTCCGCATTCCGCATTGTTGCTTTTGGGAATTATTGATTTGCACTGTTTTATGCATCTGAGTCACATCCCTTATGAGCAGAAAGAGGCACATTCATCAACGTCGCTGCCAAAAAGAACACTTGTGGGCTAGTCGTGCTTACTTGGTGGCTACGGCTCAAGAAGCAGAGCGGGTCGTCTACTAATGGGATAATCATTGGTTCAGTTCTCCTCCAGCGTACATGTCAAAGTGCCTTTGGGCAAGATACTGAACCACGGATTGCTCCTGATGGCTGCAGCTTTGGTATGTGAGTGTGTGTGAATTATTAGCTCCTGATGAGCAGTTGGCACCTTGCAGGCACTTATAAAAAACTGCATTATTCTGCTTAAATAGACTCCACTAAAGGCTTTCCATACAAAGATGGAACCTTGTTGCACATTGATGTTGAGCAAAGTCAGTGTATGTCGTGTTCCTCCAAAGCTGGATTCACACCTAAGTTTAATAAATAAGTGTCTGTGCTTCCATTAGGGTTCACATGGGAAAAAAAAAGACATTACTGTAAGATGGACTTCTACACACTCTTCTGCTTTTCCTATTGATTGTCCCCATATCCTGAAAGATGACTTTGGTGAGTCATCTTTCAGGATATGGGGAGACTCAGTATTTGCAGTTGCTCCTGTTCTGAATTTGTCATCAAACACTCGGTCGAGCATGGTTTACTTCAGAGGTTTGAAAATCTTTGTGCAGACTTGTGTGTGCGTGCGTGCGTGTGTGTGTGCACGCGCCTGATGGGCATGTGAAGCCCTTGTCCTTCAAAGGGGGTTTAGCCCTGGTACTGGCAATCAATCAATAAGCAGTGTTGTGTGAACGGGTCATGGAGATATGGACCTCTCTCTCTCCTTTTCTCTCTCTCTTGATCTACAAAAGAAGGCTGCCCTTTTATTAGAACACAAAGAGGTGATTCTGCCACACCAAGTTAGACTGTTCTTACAGGGCGTTCCTAGTATAAAACCACAAGGCTTATAATGATGTATTCTCCCCTGTAAAACCCTATTAGGAAACCTCACTATCATGTTATATGTAATACTGTATAGGAGATTTCATAATAATATAAAAGCGAGAGCCTGCATGAGTTGAACGATTCTCACCTGATATACACCTTCATCGTTTAAACTAAAGGTCACGTGCATAAAAGACAAATCCCCAAATACTTGAACTATAGGCACATAAAATAAAAAGATTATATTTTTTCTCCTGGAGTCTTTCATTATGAAACACATTCTTGTTACAGTGCATGCAAGACACATAAACAAAACGGATGTAAATGCCGGCCGTCTGCCGATTTACGTGTCACGAGCCTCTCAGGAGAAGCACAACACAAATTGAAGAGACAACGCTGTCTCGATTACAAGATTTCCTGTCAGACGCGCTGTCATCCATTTACTCCATCTATTTACATTTACTTAGAACGTTTAATAGTCTCTGCAAATATAATAACACAAAGCAGCGGGCAAGCTGAAACGCTGTGATGCCAAACACAGGTGCTGATGTGCATGAACTCTGTTCATCACCCACTTTATTGTTAAATTGGAAAAATGTAAAAAAGAAATTAAAAAAAAAAAAAAAAAAGATTTCCGGAGTAGGTAGGAAAGAGAAGGAGCGGAGATTGGAGTGGGGCGTCTGTGAAATGTCAAGCATGCTGTTGTTGGTTGCTGCTGTGTTGCCAGTGACCCACACACGGCATCTTCAAACACAAATCCACTCCATGATGATTGAATGGACTGATAGGGTCACACGAATGCAGAGTGTGGAATCGATACTTTGTGTTAATTCGCTCGGTTTATATCTGCTATCTTGAATACCTTAACAAAGACCACGGGCTACCCCGGCAGCCGTTGTGCTGAAACACAAACGCAATTGCTAGTTTCCACTAGAGCAAGTGACGATTTCACACCCAGCGCCCGCTTTCTGTAAATAGCAAATGCAGTCGTGTCTCGTCCCGTGCCAGTGGTGCGTTCCAGATGTGTAATAAAAGCGCAGTGATAATTTGGGGACAGGTTAACGGCAGCAAGTTGGGCACATTAGAAGATGCACTGACTCCTCTGTAGCATTGTGCATGTATTAGTAACATCTGAATAAAGTCGACTTGATGCATGGATGCGGTTCTATCTGCTGGATAGTTGGCTAAATCACACACTCCCCCCAGGTGCTGCACATTCAGCCAATTTAATATATTATTTAATACCCCAGACAAGCCGACATGATCGGTCAGGATCTAATTAAGGTTCTGTGCCTTTCCAGCTCTCTAAAGCATCATCTGTTACACATGCAGTCTATTCATACTGTGAAAGTCCATATCAGAGGAGGAGGGGGAAAGGCTATGAATCTCCTGTCCTGCTCTTATACGGCGATAGTTGCTGATGAGAAATCTGATAGCACCTTTTCATATACTGATGACAAAGCTAAAACCTACAGAGGAGAGAAGTTATGTTGAACATGATGTAATATTGTGATGATACATGGAGAGACTAGTAAATGAGCATGTGTTTTCTGAAATCAGCCTCCGTGTTCTTTACTCTAGACCTGGTTTGAGTCCAACACAAAAATGCAGCAATTTCTAAAATTCAACACATTTTACAGTTGAATAATGAAATGCTCATAAGGCAGACATTCCATGCCCAAGCATTTGCACAATTTGATGGCAAGGCTTTTCTGATAGCATGACAAGTTCAACGAGAGAAATCAGTAGAAAATTAGTAGTTTTACTGGGCAGGAACTGTGTAACTTAACACAAATAAAGTGCCTTGTTGCCATGCATAATATTATAGATTTAGCCGTAACCGTTAATTTGAGTATTCAATGATGATGAGAGAGAGAGAGAACTTTCTTATGCCAAATCAACGAGACTAATTGGCTTTTGGGTATTTGTATATTGAATCATCTCTTCTCTGGTCAACATTACAGCCAAAACACATCTGTCAATAATTTGGGAACCAAAAGCAACCTTTGCACCGTGCAAGTTGTTCCGCCATGTCTTCCAGCTACTGAAATGACATGGACAAATCCCCAAACTGTGTTTGCACCATGGATTTGAATCTTCAAAATTTAGCCCCTTTAACTAATGCTGTTTACTGGTTAAAATGGGATTATTGTCCCCAATCTGACCTCTCACCTGAGAGAGAGATAGAGAGACAGACAGATATGTTAGTTTTTCTGGTTTGTGGCTACGACGACTGCAAACGTGACTTCACTGATTTTATCAAAACCACTGCGGCACCATAAGAAATCACTCTCTCTCCCTATGTAAATGAAAGAAAATAAAGCTTTCAAGCTCACATTTTTACAGCACACCATTTATTATTTGGGTTTCAGGTAGGATAAAGAAAGAGAGAGAGTGGCGTGTCTTTCTACTCTCAGCAGTGTTGTGGAGACACCATAAATCACCCAGTGTGTCACTTCAGTGTCTTCGGTGATGGATGGGTAGAAAAACATGAGGCAGTCTACATCACTTGTGATCTGTAACTTCACATTGAATCTCAGAATTTATATATAGACAGGGTTCGTCTCCAGTTTTCCCACCACGTTTACTAGTCATGGAGGGAGATACAGGTTTGTCTGTTAGTGTGTGTATGGGCTGTGACACGCTGTCCTGACGGGCTGGCTCAGGCCTGCAGATAAAGTGGTACAGATGACACGGCTGACTGTGCTGGAAGTGGAATACTGACAGAAAGTGAGGAAACCTAAAGTCATCAGAAGGCCACGGATCTAGGGAGTGATAAATGATGCCGCGCCACCTGTGTTATGCACCTTAGTTTTTTTGGAGAGCCCACTTTTTGATTTATGTGGGGGCACTTTCCTTAAATGACATTTTGTTTCTTTCGTCAGCATCATAAAGGTGTTTAATGAGGTCAGCGTGCATGCTGCAACTGCTGACGGAGCATAAGGTCCTCTGAGGTGTGAAAAGTGCAGCACTGAGAGTGGGTAGGCTGGGAAAAGACAAGTGATCTGGACATGATTATTGTTTACACAGAGTGAAAATCACCCGATCAGTAAACATATGGCTCATCCCGTGAAATGTGAAATGCTGACCTCTCTTTGTACCCAACCAGGCCTATCAGGGTATTCTTCTTCTTTTTCCTTCAACAGATAATGTTACATATTTTACTATCTCTGACTAGCATCGGTGCAAGTTCCACACCGGAGTGCTGAGCAGGTTCATGGCTGGAGTAGGTAGCCTGCAATCATAGATCCAATTTATTCAGCTCTGAGAGGAAACAAGCACAGAAACACAAAACTACAGTAGACCGAAGAAGCCAAATTGTTACCATGTAGTAATGAGACATGAATGTATGCAAATGGAGAGACGAGCGAGGAGGGAGAGGAGCTCTAGGAACCACAAGTAAGCCTGCACTGCATTGTGGGGGTGCAGCGTTCAATCGGGTAATAGGGCACCATGATCTCTTTAAAAAATGATGGTGCCAGAACATTAAGGGCTTTGATGTGCAGTTGAGAAAAAGGGATTTTAAATTCTATTCTGGGTTTTTGCAGAGACGCTAATATAGGCGAAATATGATCTGTTTTTCTAGTTCTTGTCAGTACCCATGCATCAGCACTCTGGATCAGCTGGAGAGTCTTCAGAGACATGTTGGGGCAGCCAGATAACAAGGAAACTGCTAAAAATCTAGCCGAGGAGTAACATATGTTTGGGCAGTTTTTCCCCTCTATCTTTTTGAGACAGCATCTGCCTTATTTGTGAAGTGTTACAGTCCTTAAAATGTGTTTCATGCCTGAGTTAAAGGACATATCCTGGTCAAAGCAGCACATTGCAGGTCATCCAGGCCTTGTTTATCCTTACATTATGCATGAACTTAATTTAACTGATTTTTTTCATCTGGCTCCATTGAAAAATATAATTGGATATCATCTGTATAGTAATGACTGAATAACTGATTGGCTGACGTACTGTTGAAGTTGGACTTTAGGTTCTCCCCTTCAAAAACAGAGGCGGTTTGGATCATGTTTGCTGAATTTGACAAATTCTCTATTGGATCAGAATCATGGACCTAAACCTTAAAGAAGCACATGGAGTTGTAACTAGTAAGAGCTGTAGGAACATGTGGATCAAAAAAGTTATGACTCTTTGTCATCTTGACCAAAGTGCTGAAGAGAACCTAGGGCTGCTTTTATTTCCCTGTATTAATAACAGCAGTAACAGGCAGCTCTGGCATTATGGAGGGCTGTCCTACAGGTTTTAAGATTGTTACCATTGTGTAATTATCACAATGGTTGCTTTCATTTTCTTATTTCTACCATTGAGTCTTCTATTGTATTAAGACATGGCACTGAATTAATGCTGATGGAATCACTTCTTTAAATCGAGCTAGAGCACTAGAGATAATCTTGTATAATAGATATCTAGTGAAGACATTTTTGCCCGGTGACATGTAGTACAGTAATAGGAATTCAAAAGGTATTAAATAATAGCCCCATAAAGAATGATTCTGTTAAAAGGCTATTAATTGTTCAACCTCAATGCAATATGCCAGAAAAGGTTAGTGTGTGGGTTTTTTTATACACTATAAAGAAGGCAGTGCAAAGCCTGCCATTATTGACATCCATGTGAATATTAAAAAAAAATCACTATACGGTAATAATTTTTTGCTAAGTAAAAGAAATGATAAAAACTCAGAGAGTTCATATAAAATCTCAGAGGACAAGCCAGACAAATAGAATTGTCTGTAATGTTCTGGGTTGGATGTGGAAGATTAGAACTAGACTTTGAAATGAGTTATGACTGAATTTAAGTTTGGGTTTTCTCTATTGCTTTGGTGCATTTCCCAAAACATTACTAAAGTTCCCAGCACTGAAAATAGCACATTTCCAAAAAGTCATATCAGTTCATATGCGCAGTAAAACACTATAGTTCACTTGCAAAAGGCCATAACCCAAAGAAATGGTCAGAATGTTTAGATGTTTTGACAGTATGACTCTGCACTACATGTTTTCACTGGCACTAAATGCCTACTGTACACACTTTTTATTTTTCTGAAGCGAGCTGCCTGCTTTGTGTATTAAAAGTAAACACTCTTCAAATGCTGAATCCAACAGTAAACAGGTTTCACTTTCCACTTTGTAAAGCAAAAGAGTGCATAGATTTGCATTTAATGGGAGTAACATTTATTTTTGTTTTCCTGCAATGGTCACACAACACAGTCAAATTCAGTAAACTGAAGGAAACCCTGAACACATAGGCTTACTATGCAGCAGGACAATACAAAACACAGCAACTGTGCAGGGAACCATGGGACACCCTGTCACTCCTGTCTGTATGGACACATTATCAGTGACCTCGCATTGATTAGAAAGAATTATCTTATATGCTGCAGGCATCCTCTTTCTGCACGTTCTGCTGTTATATAATCACAACAGCATCTATCACAGCAAGATTTTTGTTCAATGATCGTATAGAGTAGACCTGTGTTGCCCCCGTTCAGTGTTTATCTGAGCCGGATCCTTTAGGTTCACAAACTGTAGCGACTCTGCTGCTCTATATACATATGATTTAAAACGCCCACACTCATAAGTTTACACCTGCATACTAAAAACAGCACAGCATTGATGAGCTAACGTATGAGAAACTCTACACTACTGTGAAGAATTTCACGTATTGAGAAATGAATCAAAGCAACTGAGAAAAATGCATAAGGCTGAAAATGGCTGCAACTCAGGCTCCACAGCTGCTGCTTAGAGGAATGTGAGTATTACTGCAACGACTGGGGGTATTAGGTGAGCCACGTTTCAGTAAGAACAATCAATTAATATGATGATCTGATAATAGAATGCATGCAGATTCAGCTTCAGCTGACGGGGAATTACCATTCAGTTCTCCTGTTGTGTTGTACCAGTGCAGGGGTGGTGCGTTTTGTATTCCTGTATTATGCATGACTCTCCTATTTATTTCTCTTTTAATTACCTCCACCAAGTGGCAGGAGGTTGTGTTTTAGCCAGCATTTGTTTCTCTGTTTGTTAGCAAAATATACCAGAAAGGGTTTAGCCAGTTTTTCATCAAATTTCCAGCGAATGTTGGAGATGGTTGCATAAACAGATGATTTAGTTTTGGTATCTTGAAAAATCCTGGTTTGAATGTGATATTTATTTACATATGAACAATGAAGTTGAAGATTTCTTTTTAGAATAGCAACATTTTCATGTAATCTATAACCACAAAGTCGCCTCAGCATACTGTTGTAATCCTTACTATTCTTTTCTTATCTTTTACCTATTTTCTATGTACAGATTTTAACGTGCGTGCATTGTGTTTTGCAGCAGGTAGGCTTTGTTCAGTGTTTCAACCAACCACACGACTAAACACACAACACAACAATTGGATCCAATTTAGCCTGTATGTCAACATCAATCACAATTCAGACAACAGTGATGAACACTGAAACTTTTCATTCCACGAAAGCGTGTGTATTCAATAGGTATGGAACAACGGTGTTGGGTGGGAGTCCCACATGGGGCAGACTCTAGCTACAAGCACAGAAAAGCGTGTTGGACTGGACTCAACCCTGGGTCCTCATAATTTTGGCCAGACTTGTAGATAGGAAAGCTGGTCCATCCAACCTGGAATACATGCTGTCCCTCCTAATCAGACCAGGCCCTCCCCAGAAAGTCCTCCAATTATCTACAAAGCCCACATCATTTGCTGGACTCCACAACAGCAGCCAGCGGTAAGTAATTGAAATTTATTTCTAGAGCACATTTAAACACTGACCAAAGTGCTAAACTAAAAGACTAAACACACACACATACACACACAAATCAACGATAAACAATAAGGGACAAATACAGAATAATAAACGATTAGTGGACCAGAAAGGCCAGTGAATAAAAATGTGTCTTTACGCGTAGGTTTAAAAACAGAGACAACTGGATCCAAAACTGTGGAGCCGCAAAGGCTCTGTCACCTTTTAGCCACGACTGTGTGTGACATATGAAATAGATTTGTTGTCTCTTCAGAGACCAGAGAGCCAGTGAATGAGGTCTGTGATATAAGATGGGGTCTACCCATTAGGGGCCTTGAAGGCAATCAGCCAGGTCTTGAATTGGCTTCGAGAGTGAAGAAACGCTCAGACTGGGGAGGTGTGCTTGCACTTTTATAGTTGGTCCACCATCTACTTTTACGTTTTTGTTTTAGTCTTTGACTGAATTTGTTCTCCTGCCTAAGTTTTTAATGTAAGATGATGAATTTTCAATTTTTTCTCTCCTGTTTTCTTGGTTAAATATTATTTCATGCCTGTTCTATGTGCGAAAATACACTATCCCTGCTTGGGCCTGCAATTTTGCAATTTTGAGTTAAAACTAGTGGTTGGCTGCAGATCTTCATTTAACAGTTAACTCAGCACTAAAAAGAAAGGCTTCATTGACTAGCTCTGGTACTTTTTTACTGTTTTCTTATTTCATTTGTTGTAGGATGGTGCTGAATGAGGCAAAACAGTGAAGGGAGTCTCGGCTCACATAATTGCGTCTAAATTTAGCATTGCTGATTGTGATCATGTACCTAATAGTTCTACAATTAATGAGCCTTGGTCCACTTGTAGAGGAGGGAATCATCGGTTGTTTCTCTTGTGAGTCGCTGTGTTTTTCTGGCAGCTGCTTATAGTCATTCTGGGAAATCAGTGATTGAAGTAGATGTTGATGAGGCAAGATGAAACAAAATGGGCACAGCAAACTAAAGAGAATAAACCACATTGCATCACAAATGGATGATGGCAGCCAGCACGAGAGCGGCTGAGGATGGGCTTTTCTATTTTTTTTTTTTTTTTTTTTTTATTTCCCTGTAAGACGGTGTTGACAGGGAGAAACAGGGAGCGTGTCCTTGTCAATCTCGTGTAACACCACCTTCTCATGTTGTTTCCACCAAGTCCCGCTGATTAAAACATAGCTGCACCTTTCCTCCCACCGCAGACCATGGCCGGCTTAAATAATAGTGATGGATATTCAAATAAAGGTTTAATGCCGTGAAACAACCCGAAGGGAAGGTGCACAGCACTACGCCACTGTAGGCTAAATACTAATACTAAATACAGTATAGTGAGCCTGAGAGACAGAGAAGTACTGCTCCTGGGTCGGGGAGGCCAGCGCGGGCCCGCCCAGCGCCTCAGGGGCTGCTGGATCACGTCTGTTTTTTTCCTCCATACTGGAGGCTATTCACCCTCTCGCTGACTTTAGAGGTTATTTCTCCCTCATCATGTGTGGGTGGAGATGTTTGGAAAGAAATCACAGCTCTTTTTACGCTGGAAAATAAAGGTTCTGAACCACGTGCGGGTACTACTACTGACACACCAACACAAAATGAAGACACATAAACTAGTCGAATCAGCTATAATGATTATAAAAACATGATAAATACAGAATTCACAAACACATACTGTTACATTTTCATCTCCAGCTACATACATATAGTTTATATGCTACCATCTGCACAGCGGAATATATGTATAGTATAAACCAGCACCATGCTGTGTTATCACCTGCATGTTTTCCTGACCTGTTTACAAAATCCAACAGCTCACATGGCAAGTTTATGGTAAAGCCGGCTTCAGCAGAAGCAATCCAAAATGCTTTATATAAAACAGTAAACACATCAAAACACAATGTAAAGAAACCCATTCTATGACATAGAAATACTAAAAACTAACTTGATTGATTGGAAACATATGCATGGTATTTTTTTCTATGCATGACTAAATCACTTTGGTTGCATTGAAACTGGTTCTAGCAGAGTTGAACTAAAGCATAGACGCTTTCAGACAAACCGCAGTCCAGCCTGCAGTTTGTGTCTGTGAGCCGTTCCTTATTAATGTTTCACAACAATCAGAGCGCGTGAGTGGCAGCACTGCAGTGTAAGAAACAGAAGAAAAGGAGCCAACATCCCATATACTGCCTATGTAGTAGTAGTAGTTCAAAGGTGTCAGATTTTTTCATGACTTTGCACCATCAACGGTTGATTCTGTGGTCAGTGGGTTGTGAAGATCTGGAAAGTGTGAAGCGTGCTTCTGGGAACTAGAAGAACAAAAAGCCCCTGGTATCTGCAGCGTTGCAACGGGCTCGTGGGAGTGAAGAGCCGAGCGGACGGAGGGTCTGGCAGAGACTGAGGCTCCATGTAGACCCCTTAAACGGCCTTTACCCCCGCGAGATGTCCCTAGGATTTATATGGTGGATTTTTTCTTGCGCAATGTGAAAAGGTTAAAAGTTGGTGAAGTGGGCTTCAAGTGAGAATACATGACATGATATGATACAAAGATATGGAATGGATATAAGAAACAAAAAGAAATCCTATCAGCAAAAGAGAAAGAGTGTAGTGAAAAAAAATGGATGGAAGGTCCTAATAGATATGACCTTTAACTCACTTTAATAACTGTAGATATAATCAGTTTTCAGTCATTAATGCTTTCCATTATTTCTCCTGCATGGCAGTGTTAATGAGAGCCTTAATGAGGAGTATTAGGCAGATAACTAATACTGATTGTCTTAGTTGACCCACAGACTATAACTGGTCATATGCCTGGGAGAATAATTGCAAGGAATGTGTGGTCAGGTGATAAAAGTAGTGATAAAAGTGGAGAGTATATAGCGCAGAGTATCAGAAGATGTGCTGCAAATTTAAACATTTTCTGATGTTCAAAGTGCGAGTTAGCCGAGCAAATTTGTGACCGCGCGAAAAGTTAATGACCCCTGACAAGCTGATAAAAGACTAAAAGGATAAAGCAGTGAATCAAGTGCATCGCTCGCTGCCCCAACAATCACTGTTAATGATCCTTCGAGAAAAAGCAGTGAACCCGCGATTGCCTCAGTGCAGAGCAGTGACTAATAGCAGAGGTCTGCGTGGGTCCCAGGTGTAAATATGTGTAGCTCCATGACTGTTTATCAGGCCAGTGGAGGAAACAGTCAACTTTCTCTAGGCTAAGAGGTTGAGGATCTTTAAATCACACAGAACTCAAACCCTAAGCCTGCAAAAATAACTACTAAGGGACAGTCATTGAATGTATGATATTATAGACTGTATATATAATATGATATATACATCATAATATTTTTGCCTATTTAAGTAATAGAGGAAAATATTTTGAAAAAAAAATAATCTTCTTCATGGATGATGGAATATGGGTTCACCCAGTGTAAATGTAGCACATCAACGTATTTTCATAGTTTTTGGACAAGAATGGAGAGGAATATAACATAGCAGGCTTTGGAAACACATACAACACATGTAAGTAGGATGAGCTCATTGTTGGTTTGGTTTTTGCACATGAGATGTGTTGACAATGAAAAAAAAATAATAATATATATATATAGAACATCGCCAGCCAAATCCTTCAAGATGTCCTTGCTGCTTTGCCAGAAATACAATGGGAAGAGCTACTGGTATATCTGTTTACAGTGCAGCCAAACAAATGTTGTTGATAAGGCTTTTTAATAAAGAAGTCAGTCGATAAAAATCCCTTTTTTCCATCAGGCAAACCCAATTTGATTTCATGCAGCACAGTAGTTTTGTACACAACAGCAGGCGCAATCTCCGCCTACAGCTGTTCATCTAACAGTTCACTACACTGGCTGCTCCTTCGCATTCAGACTCCATTGCAAAAATATAAAATAATGCCCAAAGTGACAGTTGCCTTCTTTTTTTTCAGATGCAGTTTTTAATGATCAGCCAATACACTGACGCAGCCTAAACAAATACGCTGCATTTCTTGTGACTGCTTCAAAATAACAGCCAGCATTTCACAGCCGTTTCTCACAGCTCATGATTTTTTTCCTGTGATTATAAATAAAAAATAACTTGGCATCAAAGACAGGATTTGATTCTATGAAATATTAGGGAGTATAGCGTTTGTAGACAACAAAGAAAACATAGTGTATATCTTTGATTGGATTATATATAATATAATTACAGTTAATAAAATACAGTGTATATAGTGATCTCGTTCATGTATTAATTTATTATACATCACAATTTGACTGCTACACACACACACGCACTTGTAGTTATCAGTCTCTGCGGAACTACGTTCCTCCCATGTGAACATCTCACTGTAGATTTCTCAGATCTTTGATAGAAAAATCTCGCGTCCACGGCTCAGGTAATCACTGCTGATAAAGCTGCACGGCGTTCCCGACAGACACTTGAGTGAATTAAATGTTGAAACTGTGTCGACTAGAGACACGGGATATGAGCATAAGCCGGAGTAGACCCCCACAAGCGTATCTAAATGTAAATATTCCAGTGTTGTCGTCATGTGTTCATACATTAATGCATGTATGTACGTATTCAAGGTCACTGGCAGGCCCAGCAGAAGCTGTGTGGCTGAGCACGAGGGATCCTGGCGGCAGGATTTGGTAGTTTTGGCTAATTCCAGCTCCAGTGATTATACCTTTTCCGTGTATCTTCCCTTCTTCTGGAAACACTTCAGAGGGAATAACACAAAGCCTCAGATGGAATGCATTCAAATTTCTTTATTTTCACTCCACAAATCTGAAGTGTTAGTCTCATATAATGCAATTTTTTTCCTTATTTTAGACTGTACAAATGTAAAAAAAAAAATGATAATGACTGCTGTGCTGCATTTTAATGTAGCCGCATACCATTGATTTTTTGTCTCCCCATACTTCTTTTTTTTTTTTAAGAATATATTATTGAGTAATAAGTGTAGAGAAAATCATTTGTGCAAAAAAATCAATTCGAGCCCTTTTAAGTTTTCATAGTGTGTATTTTCTCCAAATTTTCCACTGACAGTCTGTGGATTTACGCTGCCGTTAGCCTATTTACGCTACAAATGCCCAGGAGGCTCATTAATAATTTGACTTGGCTGTGGTCACAGGAAACTCCTGTGTGTGCATCCGTGTCAGTTTCAAATGACAAGGTCACGCCGTTAACCTCAACTCGTTCATTTTGTCCGAGAAAAGTCTTCATTTCCCCCTCGCGGGACTATACATAGTATCTCAAGCTGGCTTTGTTTACGCTGATAAGGACCTGTTCACCAGATGAGCTCATTCAGGCAAAAGAGAGCATGCTGGGAGGATCCTGCCATCATGGCCTGTCCGTTGGATGAAGTCCCGCACGCTGCAAACTCACGTCCTCGCCGCCCTCTTATATGCTCTGTGGAGTAGGAACTCCAGAACCCACTGAACGCCCTGCGGCCCTCACGACAGCACCCCGTAACACCTCCAGTCCTGTTTGTGACATATAGAGCCAGAACTAATTCAAGGGCTCCGTCCTCCAGTGGAAAACGTCTCCTTTAGCCCCAGTATTAGCGGAATCCTCCCGCTCTCATCAAGGGCCCTTCCATTAATTACTCCGCATCCAGCGACACTCAACGCGGCTTACCCTCGAAACCGTCCAGCTTTTCCTGTCTTGTCGCTTTTTTTTTTTTTTTTTTTTTTTTCTTGCCAGCCCCACCACCCGTCCCTGCTTTATGACTCAGACTGTTGGCAGGGTGGCCGTACATCTTTATCACCTCCGCATCAACAGGACTCCCCCTGCAGGCCCAGGATCTTTGTAGCTGCGTGCCAAAGCGCCGCGCCTGTTTTAGCTGTCCTGATAGCCGAGTGGCGCGGCTGGGGCTGGACGTGCACCACCGCCCCCCCATCCACCCAACCACCGCCCCCAACCCCCGGGCGGCCGCTGGCTCTGATGCGCCGCCGTCGGTCTGGCTGAACCCGGATCTCGCTATGAATTCCCTCTCTGATCTTTCTTACTGTAGTCGGGTAAGTACATATTTATTCTTAAGCTCCTAACCTCTTTTCAAAACAGAGCATGGCTCGCAAACATCAGTCACATGGGCTCACTTTGCTCATCCCTGTGGCAAAATGTTTTTTCCTGTAAGGCAAAAGGCTGAATTGCCTTAAATATTGTGAGAGCAAGCGAGATTTCTTGAGGACATTTTTTTTGACCTGTTTGTCTTGGCATTCGCTCTGCCCAGAAAAGCCGCCAAAAAACTCCACGCCGGGGAGGTGTTCAATTAATGATGCAAGAAGCTCTGGCCGCAGCGCCGGGCCCACCACGGCGGACGCAGCGTGGACAGATTGGAACATGCAGACGCAGCCACCGTGTCTGCGCCGCACTGCAAACGCTGTCATGTTCCGTACCTGGGCGGTGAAGCCTCGTGGCTTATGCAGCCTCTTAATTTTCATTTGAATTAATTCCTCCATTTGCCTTTTGTTTTTTGCCGTGTTCTCGCATATTCATTTATTCGCGACGGAGTGCGTATCGTGGTTAAGCAGATGCCGCGTCTTTGGCGCACGTAGACGACTTAGCAAGCGAAAGCTCGTTAGATTCATTTTGTTTTCCCCCATTCTCATGCATAGCGCTCTCTCCCCGTCCAATTGTGACTCTGATGTACCATATCGTGGCTTTTGAGCTGACACCATGTCACCAATAATAAGAGCATTACACCAAAGATTAACGAATTGAGCCACTTGCTGCCGTTACAAAGCCGTCATGTCGGCATTTTTCAGTCTTGTTTTCACAGTGATATTCTGGTAATTTTCCCATTCAACATCCTCATATTTATTAGTCCAATTATTTGCTTATCTAGCTCAGGAATATAGTGCCAATACGTCTACCTAGGTCTAAAGTCTTCAATCGTCTAGAACTACTGTATTTAAACCTCATGATCACATGACCAACACCAACCGAAGGCAGTAAATTAAGAGACTTGATCTCAACATCGTGAACTCCCAACACAGTAATAACTGCTGAAACTAAAGCCAACACTTCCCATTAAGCTCACGATCCTTCTTTTTGTCATGCATTTTTATGTCCTTGATCCTCTTTTCTTGTGGATGTAGAAACCAGAAAACTCACACTCTTCATCACAGATGCTCATCCTGGCTTATCACGGCACCGTCCAGTTCTCTGAAGACCAGAAAGATGGCATCATCAGCAATGAGCCACACTGCAATACAGAGGGATCTGTGAGGATTTCTAATCAGATGCCGCAGATTGACACGTTTTAATGCTAAAGAGCAGCAGATCTATTCTGAGCCCCCTCTCCCTGAGGATCAATCTTTTCCCTTCAGTCACCAACTGGAGCATTGGGCAGAAGGTAAAGGGGCGGTGGAGTCTAGCTGACCTGGTAATGGAGAGCTTGGCCTTCAGGCCGGGCTGTAAACCTGCTGCATTATCTGGCTGCAGTGGCTGCACCATTCCTCCAAATGTGTTTTCATTTCACCCTCATTCATGAACATGATATCCTCTTGGTCTCTTTTATATAAATATGGCGGTCATCCCCTGTGCCTGTAGGTCAAAAGCACAGCCCCCAAAGTCCAAGTCATTTGCGGTCACTGTTTTTCTCTCTTCAATAGTTTTCCAGCTTCTTTTACTTTACCTTGATAGAACTTTGCGCTGCTGATCTCTATTGCAGGCTCACCTAACTATTTTTAACACAGTTATGTTCCCTAATATAGTGGCGCTTCTAAGATTTCCCCACAGAGAAAAGTAATTGAAATTAACAATCTCATTCACATGGACTCTGAATCACAGCTTAATTGCCTCCCTCATTAAAAAACATGTGTTGCGTCTTTGTGATCAGCACCAGGATTCATATTAAACTGGATTATTGCTCAATGCCAAATACGGTACATATGATCCCTTTTTTTTCTCCGTCAGGTCATTTGGTAACTACATGGGGAAAGTGAGATAGCGATGCTTAAAAGCAAGCTATATGCTTTAAATTAATACGTTTCATTAGAGAGGTCCTACTCCTCTGAACTTCAATTCCATTCAGCCACCATGTCCTCCTCTGTTCTGGTGCTGCGATCGTTAGGAAATTTAATTACAGCTCCTGAAAAAAAAAAAATGAATCAGATGGATTATCCACAGCGGCTGTGAAGCTTTGTTTCAGAGTGGGGGGGCTCCTAGAAAATTTCCAGAACACTGTTAAGGTTTGCTAACTTCCATTTAGAGACAGGACTTAGATGAAAAACACACCATTAAGCAAGTCCATTTATTGCTCTTTTGGAATCTGGCCTTTACAGCCATTGTGTAGCTATTGTATTGAATTTAAGTTCCACATGGAAATGACTAAAATAGGAGCCCAGCACATCGATACACCTGGACAGATCCATACACTAATAATAGAAATCTCGAATGAATAAAAGGTCAAGATTCTCTCATCACTGTGCAATCAAGTGTCAAAAGAGATCCACGTTATCTCTTCATTAAAGGTCATTTAGTTCACTTTTTTATTTCCGTAGTGTTGTTGTTTTTTTGTTTCTTTGTCACAAGGATGCAGCACACATTACTTTAGACACCCACACACACATACACACACAGGAAGTGGAGGATAAATGTTGTTAATAATGCATCATATCTGAAGTGTCGGAACAGGTGTCAAAAACAGAACGGGTCACGAGTGTATGCATGTTCAAATGTGTTGATGGATTGTCTCACTTCCCAGTGTGTTAATCCTCAATCACAATGTGACAGTTCGCCGTGAAACACTGCTCACTATCTCAGATCTCAGTAAGCCCCTACTCGGCTGCACAATCTGCATAAGACCCCTTTCTGTCCCTATAAACATACCTTTCCGCCTATTTTATGTTTTGCGGTGTTTTTATGGTGTACAAATCGTTTAGTGTATTCCAAGTATTTGGCGCTTTGATCAAAAATAAATGCTTTGAGAAGAAACTGAAGTCAGGTTCACTTTAATTTATCGGTTTAAAATCCCCTCTCCTCAGCACTCAGCATTATTTCCCTTGCGTTGACACAGGCTTGGCTATCAGGCAAAGCTATTTTATGAGCTTGAAGGAAGACTCTTAAAAATCCTGCAGAATGAAAAATCTGATCGATGACGATGAGGCTGAGCCCGAGGCGGATAATTCATTTGTTCCCCAAATATCCCGTACTAGTACTTTTTCATAGCCACTCTGTATTTCTGCTGACACTTGACACGGCCGACTGTAACATCTACGAGGCTGCTGATGCAGAACAGAGAGGGATGTCACTTATTTCCAAAAAAGTTCCAGGTGTTTCAAGGATTTTGACGGTTTATTTGACGATATCCCGAAGACGGCATCTGTGTTTTCATCTTTGATCGTCTTTGTATGAACCAATGTCATTTTCAGTAGAAGCGGAGTTCACAAAGAAACAAAGACTTTCACTCACAGGGCTTCAAAAGGGGTATATTGACAGGCACGGGCTTTATGAAATTACGTTGGAGGAGCGTCCTTCCTCAGGGAAAAAAAAAAACTGAAAATGCATTTTCGGAAATTCAACCTATACTGTATTTTCAAAGGCTATGGATGGATTATTTTAAAACTTCACTGAATGCCAAATGTTTCTGAGTAATCACCCACTTAATATCAGGGCAGATACTGTATATTTATGCAGAGATTTTCACATCACTTTTTTGTGCTGGTATGATTATAGAAAACGACACCCACTCATTCATTCACCTATTCGCTGGCGCTTTCTACGCTGCCGCTGCGGCGTGGAGAGAGAAGAAAGGAGCTCAATCATGTCTGCTTTCCCTCACAACATTCTAAAGGGGGCATACATTCACATAAAATACGACGCATCCACAATGCAAATTAATTTAGAGACCGTACACAATAAAGACGCGGCTGAAAGGGGCCTGCCAACATGGTGATAGCTGCTTTTTACTAAAACACACAACACACAGGACGCAGCCTGTTCGGACATCACACACCTGCGTCTGCTCGGCTGCCAGTAAAAAGCTCACATATTAGAGCTAACATGTTGGCCCATGGCTGCTAACACAGCCGGTAGTAGCCAACTATCTTGCAAAGTAAATTATGCCTTGAATGTGTGTACCTAATGCGATTCATTTTCACACAAAAAAAGGGATTGATGCTCTACTAACCAATTCTCTAACACATTGTTAAAGGGATAACGTGTTGCCTTTTAAGTAAATTATTATCTAAAACACATTAAATCATACCCCTCCCCGAACCGCCACCTTAACGTGGTGGAGGGGTTTGAGCACCCGAATGATCCTGGGAGCTATGTTGTCGGGGGCTCTATGCCCCTGGTAGGGTCACCCATGGCAAACAGGTCCTGGGAGACGGGTCTGACTAAGAGCGGTTCAGAAGCCCCACATGTTGAAGAAGACAACAACAAGGCCAGTTACGTCGCCCGGACTGGCGTCACCGGGGCCCCACCCTGGAGCTAGGCCTGGGGTGGGTGCTCGGCAGCGAGCGCCTGGTGGCCGGGCCTTTTCCCACGGGGCCCGGTCGGGCCCAGCCCGAAGAAACGACGTGGGGCCGTCCTCCCGTGGACCCACCACCTGCGGGAGGAGCCATGGGGGGCAGGTGCGGAGAGATTCGGGTGGCAGTCGAAGGCGGGGACCTCGGCGACCGGATCTCCGGACATGGAGACTAGCTCTGGGGACATGGAATGTCACCTCGCTGGGGGGGAAGGAGCCTGAGCTTGTGCGGGAGGTGGAGCGTTACCGGCTAGATATAGTCGGCCTCACCTCCACGCACAGCTTGGGCTCTGGAACCCATCTTCTTGAGAGGGGTTGGACTCTCTATTTCTCTGGCGTTGCCCGCGGGGAGCGGCGGCGAGCTGGTGTGGGCTTGCTCGTTGCCCCACAGCTCAGCCGCTGCGTGTTGGGGTTCACTCCGGTGAACGAGGGGGTCGCGTCCCTGCGCCTTCGGGTCGGGGACAGGTCTCTCACTGTTGTGTCGGCCTACGGGCCAAACAGCAGTGCAGAGTACCCGGCCTTCTTGGAGTCCCTAGGAGGGGTACTAGATAGTGCGCCATCCGGGGACTCCGTTGTTCTCCTGGGGGATTTCAACGCCCATGTGGGTAACGACAGTGACACTTGGAGGGGCGTGATTGGGAGGAACGGCCTCCCCGATCTGAACCCGAGCGGTGTTTTGTTATTGGACTTCTGTGCTAGTCACAGCTTGTCCATAACGAACACCATGTTCGAGCACAAGGGTGTCCATCGGTGCACATGGCACCAGGACACTCTAGGCCGGAGGTCGATGATCGACTTTGTCATCGTGTCATCTGACCTCCGACCGCGTGTCTTGGACACTCGGGTGAAGAGAGGGGCTGAGCTGTCAACTGATCACCACCTGGTGGTGAGTTGGATCCGCTGGCGGAGGAGGAAGCCGGACGGACCTGGCAGGCCCAAGCGTATTGTGAGGGTCTGCTGGGAACGTCTGGCGGAGCCCTCTGTCAGGGGGGTCTTCAACTCCCACCTCCGGGAGAGTTTCTCCCTGATCCCGGGGGAGGTTGGAGACATGGACTCCGAGTGGGCCATGTTCTCCACCTCTATTGTTGATGCGGCTGCTCGTAGCTGTGGTCGTAAGGTCCGTGGTGCTTGTCGCGGCGGCAATCCCCGAACCCGGTGGTGGACACCGGAAGTAAGGGATGCCGTCAAGCTGAAGAAGGAGTCCTATCGAGCCTTGTTGGCTCGTGGGACTCCTGAGGCAGCTGATGAGTACCGGCGGGCCAAGCGTGCCGCGGCTCGGGCGGTCGCAGAGGCAAAAACTCGGGTTTGGGAGGAGTTCGGGGAGGCCATGGAGGAGGACTATCGGACGGCCTCAAGGAGATTCTGGCAAACCGTCCGGCGCCTCAGGAGGGGAAAGCAGTGCTTCACCAACACTGTTTACAGTGCGGGTGGAGAGCTGCTGACCTCGACTGGGGATGTTGTCGGGCGGTGGAAGGAGTACTTTGAGGATCTCCTCAATCCCACTGTCACGTCCTCCGAGGAGGAAGCAGAGACTGGGGACCCAGGGGCGGACTCGTCCATCACCCTGGCTGAAGTCACTGAGGTGGTTGGCAAGCTCCTCGGTGGCAAGGCTCCGGGGGTGGATGAGATCCGTCCTGAGTACCTCAAGTCTCTGGATGTTGTGGGACTGTCTTGGCTGACACGTCTCTGCAACATCGCGTGGCGGTCGGGGACAGTACCTGTGGAGTGGCAGACCGGGGTGGTGGTCCCTCTGTATAAGAAGGGGGACCGGAGGGTGTGTTCCAATCACAGGGGAATCACACTCCTCAGCCTTCCCGGTAAGGTCTATTCCAGGGTGCTGGAGAGGAGAATCCGACCGATAGTCGAACCTCGGATTCAGGAGGAGCAGTGTGGTTTTCGTCCCGGTCGTGGAACACTGGACCAGCTCTATACTCTCCATCGGGTCCTCGAGGGCTCATGGGAGTATGCCCAACCAGTCCACATGTGTTTTGTGGATCTGGAGAAGGCATTCGACCGTGTACCTCGTGGTGTCCTTTGGGGGGTGCTCTGGGAGTATGGGGTCCGGGGCTCTTTGCTAAGGGCTGTCCGGTCCCTGTATGACCGGAGCAGGAGCTGTGTTCGCATTGCCGGCAGTAAGTCAGACCTGTTCCCAGTGCATGTTGGACTCCGCCAGGGCTGCCCTTTGTCACCGGTTCTGTTCATTATATTTATGGACAGAATTTCTAGGCGCAGCCAGGGGCCGGAGGGGGCCTGGTTTGGGAACCACAGGATTTCATCTCTGCTGTTTGCAGATGATGTTGTCCTGATGGCTTCTTCGAGCCAGGACCTGCAGCAGGCACTAGGGCGGTTTGCAGCCGAGTGTGAAGCGGCTGGGATGAGAATCAGCTCCTCCAAATCCGAGGCCATGGTTCTCGACCGGAAAAAGGTGGTTTGCTCTCTCCGGGTGGGTGGTGAGTCTCTGCCCCAAGTGGAGGAGTTCAAGTATCTCGGGGTCTTGTTCACGAGTGAGGGAAGGATGGAGCGTGAGATTGACAGGCGGATCGGTGCAGCGTCTGCAGTGATGCGGTCGCTGTATCGGTCCGTTGTGGTGAAGAAGGAGCTGAGCCGGAAGACGAAGCTCTCGATTTACCGGTCAATCTACGTTCCTACCCTCACCTATGGTCATGAGCTTTGGGTAATGACCGAAAGGACAAGATCGCGTATACAAGTGGCTGAAATGGGCTTCCTCCGCAGAGTGGCCGGGCGCACCCTTAGGGATAGGGTGAGGAGCTCGGTCACACGGGAGGAGCTCGGAGTAGAGCCGCTGCTCCTACACATTGAGAGGAACCAGCTGAGGTGGCTCGGGCATCTGCTCAGGATGCCTCCTGGACGCCTCCCTAGGGAGGTGTTCTGGGCATGTCCCACCGGGAGGAGGCCCCGGGGAAGACCCAGGACACGCTGGAGGGACTATGTCTCTCGGCTGGCCTGGGAACGCCTTGGGGTCCCACCGGAGGAGCTGGAGGACGTGTCCGGGGTGAGGGAAGTCTGGGAGTCCCTGCTTAGACTGCTGCCCCCGCGACCCGGCCCCGGATAAAGCGGAAGACAATGGATGGATGGATGGATGGATGGATGGATATTAAATCATAAATATGCTCCCAATGGTGTGAAGTGACCTCTGCCGATTTCCTTAGAGTTTATATAAAACTCTGAATGGCCAAGAGGGAGATATAAAGCACTATGTATGTGTTTTGGCTGGGAGCCAAACTACTACACACTACTTATCAGCGTCGGCATCGAGTGAAAAAGGGAATTAAAGAGGAAACGTGGCTGCAGAAATGGAGGGTAAACATCGCTATAGCTTTTCCCGGGCGGAGCTAATGAAGGAGGAAGATTTTCAAAGGGAAAGAGCTGAGTTCGCTGCTTTCTTGTCGACGCGTCGCTCGACACAACAAGTGAAGCTCCGAACAAACGGGCGCGCCTCCCTGGTTATTACTACCTTATTACTAGTCTTCCTCTTTGGAGTCATTTTCTGCAGGGATAAAAGAACATCCCCGAAGGCTGTGGCTCGCTGACATGTTTTTAATAGTTTTTCGGATAACAATGGAGGTGTAATATATATCAGGCTTTGGATACAAGCGCGGTATTGGAAGCAGGATAAATGCATTGTTGGCTTGGCTATGCACATGAGATTTTCTGACAGTTAGAACATTTAAGAAAAGAAAAAATGTCAGCCAAATCCTTTTATATGGGCGGCGTGTTCTTATGGCAAATAGTTGTGTACATATGAATGTAACTCTTATGATAAACGGTTGTGTTCTGGCACTCAAAGGGAATATCAAGGTATTTGATGGTTCAACAGGGTGTGGATCTCCTGCACAGCCTCTCTCCTAAATTACCTTTTGTCTGCAGTCAGACGGTGTTTGGTTAGTTTATATATATATTTTTTTTCTAGCCGGCAAATCTCAACCTTCCCATCTGTCTGTTTTTCATATGCCTACATTTTATCATCCCATCTTTCCGCTCACGACCATATTTACCTTTTCTCCGTTTCATCATTCTGAAGGCTCAGGTTAGTGTCATGGAATACCCCCCCCCTCCCTGCCTCCTCATTCCTCCTCTCTACATCTGTTACTCCCTGCATCCTGCCATTGGGATTCTGCTCACACCAGCCTGTCTAATTAGAGTGAGGCAGAGAGAAAGAAAAACAAAGGCCTCTCCTTTTTTTTTTGCCTCCCTCCACATGTCATCTCCCTCCTTTCAGGGCCTCTGGTTTCTCTCACCTCCCTCTCACACCTCAGTCAGACGGATCACATGGAGATAATGCTAATTGGAACACGTCCTCATAATTAAAGAACCACATAGGTCGATTGTGCCTTGCACTCCAGAAGAGTGATCCGAGCCTTCTGTAATGTGCCGCTGCCCAACGCCATTATAGGTCGCTTTTCAAATATAATCACGTGTTTTTTTTTAGATGTGGCAACGCACGTCTTTTAGGCTCAAGCACAAAAACATGTGGTTATAATTGTGATTCATGGTTTGGTTTAACATCATCAAGTTACAAACTTTCTAAAAGTTGAGCAAGCTCCATCAGTATGGTAACAGCAAACATGGCAAATGCAGTTATGTGTTTTTTTTAATGTCTTAACTCGTGGTTCTTAGCGGTCTAGTGCAGCTAAGTCCACATTCTGCCATCTGTCAACATACCCATAATGTATTTGGTGACTTTATTTTCAACCTCGAGTGTATTTTCTTTCTTGAAAAGTCAAGCTGGCTGGAAAAATTCACTTTCTTGTGGTATTCTAGGGACTTTAAGTGAGATTTCTTTTGCTAAACAGTCAACTCCACCATATGTGCTCCTACTACCTGCAGTGTGCATTGTTGCAGAGATTATAAAAAGATTGTAAGCTGAATTATTTATTTGTTTGGAGTCACCTTTTACAGCAGTGCGGTTTGCCTATTAGCTTATTTCTAAGTTATACTACACATCAGGACTCACCACATCAATCAGAATAAATTATGCAGCACCTATATTGACATGGCAGCAAATTATCAGTATAGAGTTCAAAGTATAGGGAAGAAAACATGTTTATGTAACACAGCACTCTGCCAGAAGGTTTTGTTGAGAAAAATATTCCCTCATATCTGCATTACTCTGTTTCATCTCCATCGCTGTATCTTTCTGTACTCGGTGCATGCTCCCTGTGCTATGGAGGATGATCAATATTTCAGTGAAGTGTCATTTCAGTTCCAGGCCTGTTTATTCCGTCTGTCTACATTAGGGATTTGAAATGAGCTGCCCTTCGCAGAGCTACGCACATACATGTGCAAGTCTCCAAATGACCTGCTTGCCCCGTGCCTAGTGGACACATATATTAACACACAAACACCTACACTCTATCATGTGACCCAGACACATTTTATCTCCTCAGCGAACACAGCTGGGCTAAAAAAAAACTCTCTCCAGAACTCTCCAAATTATCCACCTGCCCCATGCCCGGTCCAGCTGCCCCAATGAGCCAAGCTCATTTATAATGAAGGCTATGTGACAGGCTCCAGCATTAGCACACTCCACTTTCCAGACACACACACACACATTCCACACCACAGGAAAGCATGCATTCCCCCATATGTGTGTCTGTCCTGCTGGTGACTTCCCAGCAGTGTGACTGTGTTTCATCTGGGCTGGTTCTCCCTCACTGCCAGCCGCCTGCTGCCACACACACGCCCTGATCAGGCACCGTTAATGGGAAAATTCAATCACTCGCTCATCACACACGGCATAGACCCCCCCCCCCCCCCCCCCCGCCTCCCGCTCTCTGCTAAAACCAAAACAAAGAGAAAGGGAGTAAGTCAGTAACGCTCACTTTACATGTTATACAAATCCAGGGCTGTACATTTAAAATCGTGCAGGATCCGCTCCCTCAAATACATATGCATCCAAACCTGTCTGCCAAACATGGTTAGCGATGGCTGCAGATGGGAGAGTTGTGGAGCTTTGTTAAGAAAACAGATTTACTGCTGTTTTTATGCTTGCTTTGTTTTGGTTGTACAGGGCCTCCCGCCTAATGATCTGCATCAGATTAGGCAGATAAATCATTAAACACAGTGGCTTGTTGCCATGCTCAAATTGACCTCCTTAGCCTTGCAATGGGGTGGAAACTGTCCTTCTGAAACGCTCACTTCCTACAGTACTTTATTTTCTCAATTCAAACTTTAACCTTCAAAAAGAGTGCCATCATTACTGTGATCAAGTTTGTTTTATTGTCTCACTTCATTAGGGGCATTCTGCACTGATGGAAATCCACACGCCCTTTCCCAGCATTGTTCATTTTTAGCATTTACAGTCGCATTTCCATCTCATGATTGACATTTTCTGCTCTCTTTTTGGATCAGGCTCTAATCTTTTGCTGGCTCGTAGCTTGAATTGCAGATGATGGGGCAGACGCTGTCTTCTACCTTCTCTTGCAACAATTCCCGTCATCTCTCAAGACATTTTCTTTTGTTTCCACAGGACAAAGTGTTCAGGAACAGAGACAAATTTGTTTTGAGCAAATGACCGCACAACGCTTCCGAATGTGTTTCCGTGGCTTGATTGGGATTTTCCTTGTAAGTCTTTTCTCAGCGTTGGAGTGTGGGCTGGCTTTCCTAACACAAGATAAAAATAACCGCTTAAAATTGGGCTTTTGAATTTCTCCCTGCCGTTGCTGGTTGGAATATTAACCAGGCATCCATGTTCAGGCACAAGTTGGATATAGCGTGATGTTTCAAACCAGGCGATTTGATTTCGAAGCCAAACACTTGGAAATATCCATGGTATTCACATGCCAGGATGACTCAGGAGCTATCGAAGCACAATAGTTATCAACAAATAAATCATTTTTTTTCCACAACAGATGGGTCTCTTGGAAAAAAAAAAAAGGGGAGAAATAGCACGGTGATAGGAGGACAGGGTTGAGTGGCTGCCTGTTGTCACTGAGCTCCTGCGCTGAAAAAAAAAAAGGAATAATTTGCCTTTTCTGATACATGTCAGCTTTTCCCCCGATAAACAAGAAAGAAACAGACAACACACAAACAACAGGGTATTATTTTAGTCACAGGGGCCGGCAAGTGGCCCGGCCGCCGTCTATAGAGGTCACATACAGGCCTGACCACAGCTGCAGCCAGCAGCCCTTTGCTGCATGGCCTTCCATGCACTCAAACTAACAATAGAGGTATAAATCGCCCAAAAACAACAAACAAACATTCCAATCTATTGCAGGGTTTCTTCCACTTTTTTCCCCTGTTAAATGTTTTTTCCTTGTACCGTGTGAGGGTCTAAGGACAGGGGATGTTGTGTTGCTGTTGTGCAAACTGCGAAGCCAATTGAGGAGAATCTGTGATTCGTGATTTTCGAGCCATACAACACAAACTTGACTTGAAGCCCGGAAACATCAGGCTGGCATTGACGAAGGTCAACTTTTGTGTTACCTGCACACCGTGATGCTGACAGCCAGCAGTAGACTAGAACATACTGTACATACATTCTGCTGCAGTCTGTGCATGAAAGGAAACACCTCTCCATGCCAGCAGGATCAAGTAGCCCATACTCGTCACTCAACAAGGGAAACCGGAAGACAATGGGCCGCAGATAATAGATGTTTAAGGAAATCATAGCTTTCCCCCCCTCCCCGAGGCATTAGGAAGATTCATATTGTCATTATTTGTAGCCGTAATGTTCTGTATGAAATCCCGGGGCCTTTTTAATAGCTCAGGAAACCCACTTCATGCTCCATCACCTTGAGTCTCCATGACTTTATGTCGTGACTGATTTTATGATAGTTTCTTATTGGCACATCGATTTCTTTTTATGCAGCGCTACCTCTTCCAAATCTCCCCGATATTTCTGAGATTACTATTATTATTCATAAAATGTTGTTCTTAACACGTGTCCAACCTTTCTGGATTAACTGACCCTAAGTGAAATATATGTATGGACAAAAACAGAAAGTGATTTTTGCCAAACAAAAGGATACACTAACACAACTTATTATTATCTTATATACATTATAATATGATAATAAAACATGAAACATTTATTTTATCTTGTCATCAAATGTGCAAGCTCAGTATAACATATTACCACTTAGAACCTTTATATTACATAGTTTGTATTTAAGAAATCATAAAATGATGAAATCTGTATTTATGTGAGCTTTAACGTATTTGTCAATTATTATTAGATGCAGACAAAACAATGAAGAAATGGTAAGGAACATACATTGATTTTTCTAATTATTCGTCATTTTTCTGTCTAAATTACATGGACCTGTGTTGTTGACATGTTAACTGGAGTGTAGCGAACAACCTGATAAACGTCTCCCCTTTTAAACAGCAAATCAAATTCTAATCAGAACAATTATTGACTCTGGGAAACAAACACATGAAGTGAATTAGCTGGCTGATGGGGCGAAGTCAAGTACATCCACCACACAATAATTATTGGATTAACAATGGATTCCAACGTGTCTTCCACAGCAATCACTAAAAAAAAAGGTTAATTGAAGCCACTCTGGAATCCAAAGACTAAATAGCACTCTATGATGCAATCTGCATTTAGCTTTGTGTAGCTCAACATATAATTGCAGAGAGCACCATTACCGTCCATATAAAATGCATCGTAATGGTCTCCAGAACAAAACATCTCCTCTAAAACATCGCCTTATTACTCTTAAGATCAACATATACGAGCCATGTTTTTAATAGCCCAGACCTTTATGGGTTTTTTTATTATTGTTATTTGTTGTTGACGGTGAATACACCCTGAAAAGCAGGTCTCACATCCTTTATGCTCCGTGGCTGCCCACAATCCCCCCACTGTACCCCAGGGATGCTCAACTCCATCAAACAGGAGCAACAAAAAGAATCCGTGCTTCCGCTCCTGTTGCATAGTCGATTATGTCCTCAGCTGGGGGAGCGCAACATTTGATGTGTGTTTGTATGTGTCATGAAAAGTGATGAATGAGAATTGATGCTCATTATTTTTTCTGTTTTTCCCGACAGTAACATCGGAGCGTTACACCTATAACAGATTTTTGATGGGAAACAACTTTCCTCCTCGAGTGACAGGCTTTGTAGAAAGAAAAGGAGACGGCGCTCGGTTGAAGTGTTGACAGACAGTCTGAGATAGCCTCGGCGGTTTGTGTGTATTGGGGGAGATGAGTAGGGAGAAAAAAAAAAAAGGATCAAAGTGTTGTGTGCTGTCACTGGCGGAGAGAAACACACTTTTACCCAGCATGCTTGGTGTTCTCGGAGTCTTCTTAACTCGCGCGTTCCCCGTTGTTACTGAAGCATCCGACACACAGCGTGCTCTGGCCGAGGCCAGGATACAGGCGCCGGCTGTGCGGAGGCTGTTGTGTTGCCGCGCAGACAGCCCGACAGGCCGGGCTCCTCCGGCGTGGCCGTTCCACTGGACCAGAACGGGCCCGCCGCGCTGCAGACAGGCCACGCTCGCTTGGACCGGCTCCCGGGGTTTTGGCTGCGCTGCGTTTGGCCGGGACCCAGCTCCAGCGCCACCTTTCTGAGGCGCGGGCCTGAAAGATTGATGAGCACCCGGAGCGTGGAGGAGACTCACCGGTGCAGGGGACCACTAATGGAGCCTCAAGACACACTCACACACACACACACACACACACACACACACACACACACACACTGATTACACCGACCTCCCCCTGACTCATCAGATCCGGCTGCGATACTGTTCAATCTTCTAATTTCTCCTCCTTTTTTCCTCCTCGTCCACTCTGCACACCGTGTAATGCGATGCCCTCCCCTGTCAGCATGCGTTCCGTAATGATTATTCCGACTTCAATCCCCAGTTTACACAGTGTCCTCTTTAGGGATTTGAGCAGACTTAAACTTTGATTAACCCTAATTCATCCACGAAAGGTCACCGCGAAGCTGTGCGGGATGTCAGTCAGCTTGAATAAATGCATTAATTAAAAACTTGTTGCATTAATTATTGACATGGGGAATAAATAAGGCTAGTTAGTATAATTTGTTTTCCCTCATATGGGCCCTTATCGATTTTGAGTCACAGTGCATCTTATTTTTGTGTGCATGTTTGATATCCAACCAAACTGACACAATTTTGACAGGGTTGTAGTTGCACTCTTGTAATTAAATCTGCACACATGTGCAGCATTTGGTAATAGGAACAAACCTAATTACCATCCTGATGTGTTATTTTAGACATTTTAATGTGGAGATGCTGTATAATACTAGAGGAGCACATTTTCCTGTTTTCCGATGATGGTATGGTAGCTCCACAACAAAAAAAAAATACTATCAAAAGCAAAACCACCCTGAAATAATGGACAACATATGCCACATTACACACTCTTCCTGACTCACGGAGGAACGGATGATGTGGGTCAATTTTTACCAGACTTGATTGAGTAGGGAGCCAACCAGCCATGCAGAGCAGAGTGCAGCATGTATGCAGAGCTCACATAATGAATTTCAATCAGCCACCATGTCCCCGCAACCACCCGTCCTCCTTAAAAAATGTTCCCAAAAATCGCTAAAGGAAGCGCGTGCGGGGAGAAATCACACGACTGCCAGATACGGCGGTGATTTTGATGAATTTCCTCATCAACGTCTCGTCACGCCATATGGAAGATTTCTATTTTGCATCTGACCTTCTCCTCTTAAATACCTTGTTTCATAGCAGCAAGGTATGAAACGGCCTTCACTGGCGCTGCCGGGGCAAGAAAGCTCTTATAAACTCTTTTTTTTTTTGTTTTTTTTACCAAAATCTTCCTGCAGTACACAATAAAATCAGAACATTTTGTGTTACATCAGGCTGTAAGGAAGTAACCCTTGTAATTATAATTGTAGCAATACCGGGGTTGGATTGAGAGCGTATGTTAAAGCGATTCAGTAGTCAGGAGTAAGTCATTAAACGCCTAACAACTGATTCCTGTTGTTGCTGTAGTGGTCAGCTCCAAGCACTTTTTAATTCAAGATGTAATCTTTTTCTATTAGGATAAATCCTACCCTAAAGAAACCAAGCTGGGAGGAGATCATTTTCCCAATTGAAATTAGAAAAAAAAAAAAAAAGAAAAGAAAAACTGGGAAATGAACCCTGCTGGTTTTAAATGAAAACCCCTTCACAGTCTGAACATGTCACCAGCAGTTTTATTCCTCTTTCTCACTGTTAGAGGACTTCAGATTTCCAAGGTTGCAACATGTACGGTAACAATATAACGTCCCTTTATCATGGAGATAAAGGCCATTGAACGTGGCATATTGGTATATTGATTCTGTAAAGTCCACATGGGCATCATCTGCCCTGAAGTATCCAAGGAACAAATAACTGGAGTGTCGACATGTGCAGAAGCTCTTTCCTCTCGACTTGTAATGAAACATGGTGCTGGTTATTATTTGATATGAGATCAGGTTCCCACAATAATTCCCCCCCCCCGTTCACGTGGGGACCACGCGCCGCGCAGAGGAGTCTTCGTGACCCTGGCCGGACTGGACAGGCTGCCGGGGTTTGCATGGGTGGCTCCGGAGAAGTGCTGTTTACTAGAGTGGGCTTGGAGAAGAGGGATTAGTCTGCTTCCACTTAAGCAGTGGGCAGTGGGCTCCGGCTCTGCTGCTGGAGCAGCCAGCACTCCACTCAGCCAGATAAGGCGAGCAGAAATGTGTCCTGAAGCAGCTCGCAGCATATGCTAATACACACACACACACATAGTGGCATATAGAACATGAACACGCGTGTCTGCAAACAATCACACATGCATATAAGCGTGCCGAGTATTAAATTACAGTTCGTGTCGTATTCCTGTGTGGGGCGCAGAGACGCGGGAGGAATAACGGAGACGCAATCACAGGCTCTCATCGGCGCGCGTTAAACGGCTTACTCGTGGTTGGGATTAGAGACAATGAGGGGAGTCCTAAGTGAAGTAAGAAATCACAGATAAGGAGAAACGAAGACAAGAAGGAGCGGGAGGCACCAGACATGCAGGGGAGGCAGAAAACGGGTTCCCACACGGCGGGCTGGGGGGAGGTATGATGCAAGGGATCGGATCTTTCAAACGATAATCGCTTATACCCGAAGGGGACGACTCCCTCTTTCCTGCTTGCCCCCCCCCCCCCCCCCCCCCTCACACCCCCACCGATCTCTCTCTGCTCACTCCCCCGTCAGGATGAGGAGGAACAGGTTTGAGGATTGAAATGTAAAAGAGGCAGAGGATCAGAGACAGGTGTAAAATGAGAGGAGCAAAGGGCAGAGTGGGTGGAGATGAGAGAGAAATGGTGCCGGGCAGAGGCAGAGGGGGGGTGGGTGGAGTGGGGGGGGCAGCGCTGTGCATGCATGTGGCTGCTGGTGCACGTGAGCATTCTGTTTTTATGAGCGAGCCTCGAGAGGCGGCATGTGGATTGTTGCTGGCGAAGACTGATCCTATTGAATCACTCCACAGGACGCTCTCAGGGATTGATGCGGATGTGAGCATCCCTTATAGGAACAAGGGAGAAGCAGAATTAGTTTAAAAAAAAAAGAAAGTTAAAGTTCTAAAAGTAGAAGTATATTCAGGGCTCTGATGTTCTACTCAAGGGAATTTCACCATGTTGCAGATGTGTGAGATTTATCCCCTTAAAACAGAGAGATTACAGATTTTGACACCAATTACACCAGGGCACATATTCACAAGAGATCTCAAGGCTAGCTTCTAACCTGCCGATTTAGGAATAATTAAAAAAAATGGCTGTGTCAGTCCTCATTTTTTTTTCTTTTTGGTTTAAGAGTATTTCACAAAGCATTTTAGGTCTCAAATCAGCTCCTGAAGCTGTGAAAAGTTAGAAGTCGTCAAGAGGATTTCGAAGCTAATAAGAAGCAAATCACAAACAAATCCTAAAATAGCTGCTGCCCGCAATCCACCTCATAATCGTCAACATTTTAAAAAACCCTTTAAAGAAATCAACTCTCAGATGTACTTCACTTTGGATAAAAGCATCGCCGAAAAAAAGAAAAAGAAAAAAACGGAAATTGTAATCATACCGAGCTTTTAAAAAAAGGTATCATCTTAAGATTTTTAAATCCCTTTTCTCCCTGGCGTTCCACTCAGTCTGAGCACAGGCTTATGTGTAATATTTGTAGCGCCTGCTGTAATTTGTTGTTTTTGTGGTGGGACGCAACGCTGTGGTCGACTGCTGTCACTTTAAATATGATTTAATATTAGCAAATGTGCTTCATGCATTAGTATTATTACTATTTTGAATAATATTATAACGTGACTGTGAAAGCCCTTGTCATTATACAATGCTGTGACTGATTACTCATAAGAATCATTAGTTCGTTGGTTTGTGTTCCATCTTAAAATAATTATATGAGGGAAAATCTGCAATTAGAAAAGAACATACTCATCAAGTTCATTTGGCAGTTGCATTGTACAGAGACCCCCCCAGCCCCCTGTATGTGTTTCAAGTTAGAGTCTTCATTTGGATTTAGCAACAGGCTAATAATACCCTGATACCCTGCAATCATGCACCCTTTCATCGAGCCGTTGTAATCCACACCTCATCCGGTTCTTGATGCATGTATCATGTGTGGGCATGCAGTTTTGAATACTAACAAAATGAATTATTCATTGACCTAATTAGAGCCATGACTCATTAACATACGTACGGAGTCTACGTGATGACATTCACAGATCGGCTATGCATCACATCGCCCACTGTGAACAATGCACATCAATCATGGTGCTTTGTTCAAAAAATACAGACGATGGTATTTTGCCTCGAAGAATGGTAATTATTCGCCAGCAGCTCCTAATAAATTTAGAAACAGGCTTGAGTTGGATCAACTGGACATTTGTACTTTTTATCCACCATATCAGTGGTTTTACATGTTTTGGCCCATTAAGGACAAATTGAGCATGTGCTTTATATTAGTCCAAGAGCCACTTTGGAGTGATTGCCTACTAATCAATCTCGCCAGTAGCTGTACTTCTGTTTATTACACTGTGAAAATCTGCGTACATTTTAAATCTGCTTTTATTGTCTATAATCAGTATTGTAAAGGGCCAATGTCATGCGCTGTTTTTTTTGTTTTGTTTTACGTTATAATACCTCGTAACATGGTATATTTGCAATTTAAAGTGTAATAATTCAATTTAATGTAGTTTAACGGTGCTCTCTCAAGTGCCTCGCTTGAGCTCTAGCAGAAGCCATTTTCATCTTGTCTCAAAAAATATTCCTCGGACCCATTTCTGATTGGCCTATGATTTCCACTTGAAGACTGAAAACATGTCTGTGACAGTGGGGACAGGTAGGTACTGAATGACATTACAAAGTCAAGGCAGTGCAATTGAGTGAGTTTCTATAAACAAACTGTGTGCATTTCTACGTTTTATTGGGTGTTTGATGCATGGGGCACTTTTTATATAACACTTAGACTTATATAGTGTATAAAAAAACATGAAGGAGATGCTATTTAATTATTGAATTAACTAATCAATCACATGCCTATGTGTGTGTGAGAGGGGTCACTCATACATAAACTCAGACAGCAGAGAGGCCAGAGGATCGCTTACACCTGCCGCTGCAGACAGACGCTGCTGATCCACTGCAGCCGACAGGGCCGCTACCATCGGAGCTCCGATTACACCACATTTTCACATTTTTTGAACGAGGTTTTTACCAGCTGATAACTGCAGGAGCTACAGGGCGAACTGCATGACACAGACATGCAGCTCAGCCTGTAGCTCGGACGGAGGAAATAAACCAAGTTAAACGCAGACAGGTTTATTTGAAGTCGTGTGTGTAATATTTGAAAATGAGCGGGCGGGTTTTCACAGACTCACACACTCAGGGGTCCGGGCCAGAGGACCTTCTACCATTTATATGAATTTCATGACGTATAGACATTGATGAGTAATTTTAATCCACTTCCAAACCATTAAATAAAGCTTTTTATAGATTCGTTCTAAATGTCAATTTCAGCACAAGCTTTGATGTGTTTCATTACAGTAGAGTCATACAATTAATTTTACAGTTTAAAAACATGTTGAAGTGTGCAGCACATCTGTAATAAACCAGAGTGCTGACTGGAAGGCGAGAACCCAGTCAGGAAACTTATGGTGTTCTTTGCTACTGTAAAGCAATGCTTCTTCCTCGCATCACTTTTAGTAGAGGCAGTTACTGATAATGGGCCATACTGTCCTCATCTGTTCATCACCCTCGCTGCCATCTCACACACATCTGGTGCGAGGATAGAGGCCTCTCCTCTCGGCTCTTCATTAGCTCCGAACATGGCGATTGGCTGATTTGATCGGATCTCCCTCTCCACCACGACACATGTTCTCACCCGTATCTTCTCCGGGGCTGCTGGAGTCATTTCAGAGGAGGCTGTATGTTTGACTTGCTTGCTCCTCTGGAGTATAATCGGACCACAGGGTATAATTCAAAACAGAAAGCAGCTAACTACGACTTTAGGGGGAATAGATGTCATCCAAAACTACACATTTACAGGACAGTAACACTTCTACTATTGATTCACCTTCATAAATTATAAACCTGCCGTGCTGTTGTGAAAATGCCGTCCGCAATAGCCTGCATGCATTTGATTTGTGTGACAATACCCTCTTTAATTTAATTAAAATGTAAATATTCAGCCTTTTTATGTTCTTTTTGACCTAATGTCTTTAACTGAGAAGGAGGGATTCAACGAGTGTAGTGATATATAGGAACATTTGTGAGTAGGATTTATTGGTACTTAGCTGAACAGAATTTACAGAGACAGGATATATTGCGTATCCAGTGTAATATTCAATCCAAAATAGGAATCATTGCATTTTATTACCTTAGATTGATTATGTACGTGTATGTATGTGTATTGGTTTTATCAACATAGGGAATGGGTCACCCTTTGCGATGCCTGCCATGTTGCATCCCCATTTTTCTACAGTAGCCTAGAACAGACGAAATAAACCATGGCTCAAGGGATGGCCTTTCAGTCCTTTCACTTTTCTTAGAGCTGCCATTGGTTCTCCTTCATGCTTGAGGTACGTAGGGAGCTGCAATGAACAACTTCGCCACTATAGGATAGGGGCAATGGCCCCTTGGACCCGTATTTCCAGCACCCATGAACCATGCTCTCTCCTATCTACTTACTAATTTCTGACAGAAATCATTTAAGTAATGACAGGAGGAAGGCTAAAGGGGGACAAATAAGTCAAATCATAGATCTAAAGTAGTGAAAACATTAAGACATGAATAGATTGTGTTCAAAATGTTAAGTGTCTTTCCTTTACTGTTATGAACCCTTACTTAGGTGGAGTGTTTGAGTACCAGAAGATGGTACTAGTGATTTCTAATAAACAGTCTGGAGCAAGTGATGGTCAGAAAAGAAGGCAAGTGCATTCGTGTGTATGTGTAATGTCGGGCATGTATCCTGTGTATACTTGCTCACATTTATTGATCAATAGCCTTGGACTTCCTGACCCCTTTTAGCACTGTCAGTCAGGCGGCTTATTCCCATCCAAACGCCCACTCACAGCTGATTGAATGTCAGAGCTGAGGTCATGCAGCGCCGCGGTTCTACTTGAATTACCAGGAGCAGCATATCTTGGAAGTATTACATACACTTTATATTCCTTGCCTGTGTCATGCAGTAGAAGACACTGGGTGCTAATTGATGAAACAAACGACACATGTGACATGCATGTATTTGACAGGTGACCTGTGGTTAAATGCTTCCACTGATGCTACCTGAGGAAGGGGACTTATAAAGGTTGAAACATGTTGCTTCAGCTCCACGTTATAGTTGCCTATTTTATTGTGTTTAGTGTTTTAGGTGATTTATGACGGCTGTCAGCAAATAAAACTGTCACAGTTACATCAAGTGGCTTCCAGTCTTGTTTATTTTATTGAACCTAATGAGCCTGTTTGGTAAGCCCTATTCCCCACTGCTCATGACTGGAATCCTACATGTTGAAAAGTCATTTTATTGCTAAGTTGCTATGAGCCTTCATTTCCAAGACAGCTCATTTATAACTATCAATACAGCAGTTCCATTCATCATATTTGAGAAACAGTAGAGAACAGAGAGGCTGCTAAGCGGTTTGGTTTGTGTCTGCTTATTTTCTAGATAAATGGAGGGAAATATAGATCAATGGCAGTGTTCAGCTAATACTTTGAATCTATGCAAAATGCACACATTGTCTACCTTGTGTCTAAAAGCAGGTCTAGTGGATGCAGCAGTGATCATCACTGAATCCGACCCGCCGTACCGTCCGATCCAAACCGCAACTGGATCCCATAATTATAAGGATTAAAGATAAAATATCACGTGGTCCACACATAAAGCAACTGAAGGCAGCAACAACTGAGCCTCCTGAATATCAGTCATTAAACATAACTGTACCCTCATGCCTTTACCTCACGTTTGTGTTGTTTGTTTGGAATTATAGCATTTTTTAATTGCAAACGGGGCACATAGGTGATGCATTTGGGAAGGTCGACATGATAAATGCATACTTTTCTGTCCAATCATTGAATTATCCGTTTTCCACATCAACTTTTTTTTTTCACTGCCTTTGAGAGTGCCATTTTACCTGTGTTAAAAGGGCCTTTTCCTATCACTTCATTTCTAACTACTCTATAAAAAAAGTTGACCTTATTGAGGCAAAATATCTCTAGCACTCCTGGTGGTTTACTGTGGTATAGATAGTTGATAGAAGCCTGACTCATAAAGGAAAAGTGCCTTCAGTTTTGTAATGAAATAGAAAAAAATACATAAAGAATAGAAATCAAATAATGGTATGCCAAAATTTTATTTAATTTTTTGGGGGATCCAGCTCCTTGTCTGGTAAAATTCTGGCCCTTAGACAAATATAGTTGGTGACCCCTGGCATACAGTATGGGGTTTTAACTATACATTATTTGTCCACTTGTGTCACCCATTTGATTTCAGTGTCAAATGCATCATGTCCTGTTCATGATGAAACTATACAAGTAAATGGTGAAATCCCTTCCACAACCGAGGCAACTGCAACGATGACTTGGGGAGTGCACACATCGACTGCACACATTGAGTCAAAAAGAATGTATATCTCATTCCTATCTGGATCTGAACTGAAAGACTGTAACAGCCTTGTCAATACAAGCTAGATTAGTCTAGATTAGACTGAGAACTAACTGTATTCTGTTGTATTGATGTGACCCAATTCTGTCAGCTTCCACTTAGCTACATAGCAATATATCCCACATTACTGTAAACTGACACACTAATTGCCACACAGAGTAATTAGAGTATAAGAAAGTAAGTGGCTATTTTATGAAAAGCAACGCAATACATTATGGGAATAATAGAAAATGGTTATAAATGTAACACTGACGGCATACTGTAATTGTATGGCACACCTACTTTTGTGTGTGTGTGTGTGACCCCATATTGACAGAAGAGCCAAAGACTCGGGTCTGAGTTAAAGCCCCACTGGTCCTCATCATCTCTTCCTCTCAATGACTCGGGTTGGATTCACACCTCCTTCTCTATCAAAACCACTAATGAATTTGGCTCCTCAATGAGCTTCATAGGGAAGCCATTTATCCCTTTCAAACAGGCTTTGACTTTTACAATAGCTGAATGCAGCAGTCATTATGTTCACACTACAATGCAGCTATGAGGACCAAAGAGCTCACACAATATGGACATTCTGGGATTCAGATTCCAATGTGGCTGCACGATTACTCGTGTAATCCGGTAACCTTTGAATCAGTTGTTTTAACGTTTGAATATCTCTTTGTCTCCGTGTGCACTTCTTTCTTCAGCTGGCGTTCAATAGGAACGCTTTAAATCAGTTTGGGCTGTCCCTGTATGATGTCTGGTTCCAGGCATTTTAGCTGCAGTTCCTAAGGGATCCGTCCAATAGTTGAGGCCTTTCAGGTTTGATTCTGTTTGGATGAGCAATGTTATTAGAGCTTCTCAGTGGCTGTGTCAGCCTGATCCGTGAAGAGAGCCACGGAAGAGCCGATGGGAGCAGTTGATAAAGGGTGATTAACCAAGCCACTCTTTATTTCTAATATCCGACAAACGCTTGTGCGCACACTCGCACGCGCGCACACCCACACACAAACCCAGCTGCTGCATACAGAGGAGATATTTAGCCCAGCCTTATCACACGCTGGCCAGCTTTTAATGAAAAAAGACAAATATCAGAAATATATTCTTCTGAATTTTCAGCACGACAGGATTGTAAATTGTTTTATATTCAGAAGAATTGTTGGCCATACTGAGTGACATCCGCACACATACTGTACATGGGTTTCGAGGTTTCCTTGCTGCAGTGATGTTGGGCCGTATCAATGCCAGGGACAAACCAGCAACTGTTTGAGTCAGACTTCCTACCCAAAGAGTCAATCTGCCCACTTTTTGCTGGCTGGCTGCGCTGAGTAATGGCTGTCATAAAGAAAAGCAGCAGAAAGATTTTTTTCTTTTTCTAGATGCGAAGCCTTTGCTGTTTTATTCCCCTTTATCAGGAGGTTTGTGCTCTCGGATGGATGCAGCGGAGGTCGCAGTCATAGGGAGAAACAAAGCGTAAGTGGACGACAGGGTATTATAGGGAGAAATTAACAGTGTGTGTGAAAACACAAGTAACAAGTGAAATAACAAAGAGAACATTAAATGCAATTAATTCCATTAGCTGTACTTTCCCAGAGGAGAAACATGTAGGGATGTGTCAACGGACAGCGTCAGCAGAAACCCAGAAAAGATAGAGAAATCCACGATGTTCAGCTTCTGAACTTAACTAGTGTTTAAAGTGCATCTCACAACTATTTTTCAGTTTTATACGAACGTTATATGTGACGAACCTTCCTGCACCACAGTGTGGTCCAAACCTGTCCTGCATGTCAATAAATATTCTTTGATGCACTTATATAATTGTAGTGTGAAAGCAAACCTAATGGATCAAATACAGACAATGCAATAAAAACATATGCTTTGCAATATCATCAGCGTGATATATCAATATATATCAGAGTTACAGCACTGAAGGACGTGTGTTTCATTTGCTTGGATCAAAGTGGCAAAAGCAGCACAAAGAGAAAAGAAACAGTTTCAAATATTTAAGTAGTTTAAGTCGAGTTATTAGAGGCCACCTATTTGTATTTAGCATGAAAAAGGAAGTAAAAAGGAAAATTTCAGCTGCAAATCAGCACAAAACCATGTGAATGTAGTTTTCTCTCCTCCCTTTGATATTTATTTGTTGTAACTTCAAAGTTCATCTTTCTGTTTACTCGCCATGTCTTCTTTATCTCCTCTCTGACTACAACGGCAGAATCTTTCCTTGCGCACAAATGTTCACATCTGTTACAGGGGCACAGAACCAATGGGTAAATGTCCCTGAGTACTTGTCTCTGCATGGATCTCTTGTTCTATATTGATCTTTATTTAGCAACAAATAGCCCTGCGGCTGTAAGGGGGCATGGCAAAGACTGTGGAAAACTGCACATTCGTCACTGTTAGCTGATTTAAAGAAACACCTAATTTCATTCCGTGCAAGGTAAAGCTACAGACCAGCTGGGTGCGGAATGGCAGCAAATAATTGTGTGAGCGAGCCGCTGTTTATTTGAGTACAAAGAGGGGAATACGGACCGCTGTCCTTGTAGCCATGTACTACAGTGTAGGCTGCTGGAATGAACTGGAAGAAACAGCAAAGCGAGAGATTTCCACATTGTTAGGTATGAGCAATCATCTTCAACACTGGTTCAAGGGTGTCCTAAAAATAGAGCGGTAACACCACTGCATTATCCCAGGTAATGGATGGCACACTCCGGGGACATGCGAGGTGGCATAAGCCGGGTTCTGACCCTGCCAGCCTATTGACCACGGAGGAGAATATAACTGTGATTAGAAATCTCTCTATTATCTGACCTGGCACTTGGAGGAGAGGGGTGAAAAGAGACTTTTAAATCTTCCAGCCGGGCTGAAAGGAAAAGCCCCCTCATCCAATTCCCTGATATAAGCTGAGCTTGCACCTGAAGGGAAGTGATGGAATGATGAATGTTTTAGGAGCCCGGCGCTCCAGGAACTGGGATTTTACAGGCCATCAGCGCTGGGTTGAACTGGACCAGACAGCCGCCAGGGAGCCACCGCTCTCGGGAGGAGGAAAAAAATCTAGGCTGCGCACAGAAGGACAGATGCAAGGCTCCGCTTGCTCTCAAGAGCTTTTCAGAACTGAGAGTTGAGGCAATTATTAATTATGTCGTTTCCCTTGGAAAAAGTACTGAGAAAAATATGTTCCTATAATATATGATAGTGAAGAGGACTGAATTCTATACTAAAGAGCAAGAAGAGAAGAGAAGATACAGCATTTAATAAAGTTAGACAAGCCTTTACATTATATATATATATCCCATTCAAAGCACATTGGTCCCATTGTCTCACTTTAATGGTAATCCGAAGAAATGGTGTCTGACATAACACTAGAACGACCACGGAGGGGTCAATTGACCTTTTTACCTAAAAAGCCCACAAGAGGGTCATTTGACCCTTTGGACCCCCTGTGGACACTCCTTTTGTTGTGGAAATGTGGCTGTTAGCGGCTCAGAGAAGTCACTTGAGTCACAGAGTCGCTTGAGCCTGTGTGGGGGAGGGGAACCCAAGGCAAGCTTTTAGTACTCAGGTAGGTTAGTGTGTTTTTGCATGTGTGTGTATGTGTGTGTGTGTGTGTGTGTGTGTGTGTGTATGTGTGTGTGTTTGTGTGTATGTGCCCATATGGTGGATTTACAAACATATGGTGGATTTTTATGCAGTAAATCATCAGGATGAACGAGAATTTGGGATCAAAACTCTTGACATTTATTGTTAAAAAAAATCAAAACAAAACATATTTACAATGAATAAAAAAGCAACTGTTTTCCCAGTTTTCGTGTGGAAGGTTTTTGCAGAAGTAACTGCTATTGCTATGACATTCACACGTTCATTGAACCATTGGCACTCACATGACTCGTTATGGTCACATGGGACATTCACATACCCGCCGCCATGGGCGGGCCTTGGGGGGAATGTGCCCACCCAACAAGATGCGTTAGCCCGCCTGCCCCACCCACCCAAGCCAGATCACATCACTGATATTCCTTATATAAATAATTTCAATGTATATATTTAATTTCAGTTTATTGTACTTGCTATTTTGTTAAAACGTATAGCCTCGTGTGGCATAATCGTTCAGACATCACACATAAAAACAAATCAGAGATATTTTGTCTCTGTCCTGGTCACCAGCCTCATCTTTCTGGCTATTCCCATGCTCTGTTTGTCCGCAGATTCTGGTCAACATCCCCTCTGATGTTTTCTCTTGAGATGCAGTGTGGGAAGAAGCGTCAATGCCTTAGCCCTCCTCAATATTGAGGAGAGACCTCTGTTTTTTGCCATGATGTTCATACTCTCCACCTCCAAGCAGAGAAAAACACCTTCTATGGTTTCAGGAGAATATGATGGTAGCAAGGCATTATGCATTCTTGGATGCCATGTTGAACCATGCCTGGATGTGTGGACCATGGCAGAAATTGTGGAAACATTGCCCCATACAATGACAAACGTGGGTATGTCTGCAACATGATCTCCTAGAAATCTGTGAAAGCTGGCAAGGATCATTGTGACACGAAATCTGTGGTACTGGCACGGATTTTTCCAAAATTCCCTGTTGGGGGACACGGAATTATTTCATGTGTCCAAAGTCTTATTTTTGTCTTTGTTTTTTTCTGATTTCAAAGATTATTTACCCTCAAAAACATTTCTTACTGAAAGGTTAGGGTTAGGGTTTGTTTAGATCTGATCACAATGTGTCCTGCTAGGATTCTTGTGATAGGATTTTGTTGCCAATCCACCACGTTAAAAAAAAAAAAACTGACAGGATAAGGTTAGGAATTGTTTTGATCAAAGCACAACGTGAATTGCTTTAATTCATAATATTATATGTATTATATACAGTATACTGTATCAGTTACTATTTACCTGTGGTGATTTCAGAGGCTGACAGCCCTTCGTAAGAAGCTATCAGCCCCTGTTTTTCTTGGCTGTTACCTGTAAGGTGTGACCCCCTCACCCCACACACTGCCCCTAACAGCCTCATTACCATAACAAAATGAGTGATTAGTGTACTCGGCAAAAGCTGTGTGGGTCAAATGACCCCTCTCTGGTCCTTCTAGGTAGGCAGAAAAATTGTGGTCTTTCTAGTGATAATAGATCATCTGCTTCCCCTACAAGCATGTGAGGAATATAGTTGCAATTGAAGACTGCATGATACAAAGTGGTGATGGTCTGAGAACGCTGTTGTGAGAGGACAGGACAAAAAGAGAAAAGGAATGACCTTGAGAGAGTCCTTGGTCTTCGAAGTATTTTCTTTCTCTCCATTTCCTCTGCTTCACACATGCTTCTTATATATATTATATATATATATATTTAGGGGGGACAAGATTATGACTGCCACATAATCGCTGAACATATGCAGCCTCATTAAATAATTTCCTAAGGTGAGGTTGAGCTAGTAATCCCTGCACCCTTAGGCCATTCTTTCTGAGTCAGGAAACACAAACATATTGACTTGTTCATTCTATTCATTCTCTCTCTCTCTCTCAGTGTCCCCATGTCCCTTTGTCTTGTCACATTTTGCCTCTCCTGCTATCCGTCTCCCACCCTTCGCGCTTATGTTCTTCATTCACTCACTTCTTCACGCGCAGGAAAGCACGTCCCGGCTTTCTAAAATTGTGCCCATGCTCTCAAAATTGGCACCGTCCTCTGCTTTTCTTTCACTCGGCTGATGAAATATTTAAACGACATTTCTGTTCCCACTTAATTGCGTGTCAACACATCCTCCACTGATCTGTGGGGTTAGGAAGGCAGGCTGCAGTCTGTCCAGGGTCAGTGGTGTTTTACAACACCCTGCAGAGAATGGGAAACCATGGGTTAAGCATGGGGATGATGACTGTGTGTGTGTGTGTGTGTGTGTGTGGGCAGTCAGCTGCAACAACACCATAAGTAATTCATAGGTTGTGTTCCAACCTACTGGGATAAAGTTGCCCTTCAGATGTCCTTTTTCCTAGCAAGTCCATTTTATTGCTGCTCTTCACATACAATAATCATGTTACTGCAGAGTGTTTTGCATGTGATGCATTGATTGATATGTAAGGATGCTGCAGGGATGACGCTCGTCTTTACCAGTATATGCAGGCACAGTCGGGGGGGGGGCTATGTATGTACAGTGTGTGTGTGTGTGTGTGTGTGTGTGTTATGTGTGTTTGTGGCCGCCAGCAGAGCGACCCAGCCCAGCTGTGTGCGGTGTGCGTTACCCCGGGTGATTCATCGATCGGTGATATGGCAAAGCCTGTCTCACCGGTGACTGTCTAGACAGGGCAGGCTGGTGAGGAATACAGAGATAGACAGGATTAAAGGGAGAAGATTGATGTGAGGCGATGAATGTGCAAGAGGGCAACACTGCAGAGCGTGATGCTCGGACGAGGAGGTGAGCGGACAGTCCACATGTTCTGCAAGGTCCATGCAGATAGAGATGGACTAAAAGGCTGTTTACCTCATTATTCATAGTCAACTCCGATTTTCAGCTTACCACTGTGTGACTTTTTTTTTTTTTTCTGCCTGCGACTTGCTGCTGCACTGGCAAAACAGAGTTCTTGCTGAAAAGCAGTAATCGTAATGTACAATTAAATAGGTAGAGGAAAAATAAGAGGAAAAGTCACAGACCTGTCGAGTGCTGGACCAGAAAAATGACACAATAGGTCATCATGTCAGTCGCTAAAAAAACACGCAGAGTTAGGTTTGAGTGACAGACAGACTTTGTATTGAGTGACAGTAAATGTTGTATTGATGGCTCCATTCTTACTGGACTCTTCTGTAGGTCAAATGCCAAATCGTGGCCTTATTTTTCAAATATAAGCAATTGTTTTGGTGTATTCTTTGTGCCATGGTGATGAAGGATAGCTCTCACTAAGTGGTTTTGGACCTACCAGCTCATGTGGTCCTAAATTAAACGGCTTGTTGTGTGTAAGACCCTGACTGAGCCCACCAGGGGACGGGTGGGGGTGCACCCAGCTCCTGACGCAACCCTGCAAAAGTTGTCTCATCAAAAGTCATTCTGAACCACCTCCCACCATCCGTTCCCATTACCCTCCTATATTAGATTTCCATTTGATTTGATGGGATCTTTTTTAAGAAGAGAAAGGGAGCCCACTCTCGACACCAATTTGAAGAGGCAAAGTAAAGTAATCAATTCACAAACCGGAGACTGCAAACTGAATTACCAGGATGGTGAGCCTGGTGGTGCTAGGGATCAGCAATGAGAGCGGGTTTCACACCTATCCATATCAAAGGCTTTCAGGGCAGGAGAAGGCGCTATAAGCTCCTGAATAGTAGTGAGGGATCAGCGATGATTAAAGCTAACCTGGGCATAGCAAGACGGCCATACAAGGGAACTGTGTGGAACTCATGATTACGTTCCTGATTGATTTTCCAAGCTTCAGGCTTTGCGTGTCCACCTGCTTTTTGGGTGCTTTAAGGTGAGGTGAAATAAGATTTGGATGACTATCATTCTTGTCTTGACCAGCATAAAAGAGCTACTGCGCTCTTTTCACTGTCTTTTTTAATATGTATGATAAGTCACAGAGGAGTTGCACTCGGACCATTTTCTGCACCGATCTCATTCTGACTATAAAAATACCAATCTTTTATTTAAAGCTGCACCAACAGATTCTCATTTTAGCCTCTTGGGGCTGCAGAAGCAAGCTGTAAATGCAGTTTAATCAGTGATGGAAGAAGCACTAAGTATTCAAGTAAAAGTAGCACTATCTCAGTCTAAAAATACTCCTGCATGAAAAATCACACTTACATGCAAGTGCAGAAGTATTATCAGCTAAAGCTAAGTCAGCTAAGTATTCAAAGTAAAATGACTAGTTTGCTATAGCAATGACATAGATATTTAATATGTTTAATAGCTACTGGCTTGAACTACTTCATAGTTAGCTAGGCTGGGGGTCAGACCCCTACTAGGATCACTATAGACTTGGAGTTTTAAGATATTTGTGCCTTGAACCGAAAATAAAATGAAACTACATGAGACATCTAAAGGGTAGATATCTCTCTGGTGGAACTGCTCACAACTCAAATATCTGAAACATGAGCTACAACAACACATTTTTTTTAAAACTAGACAACAATGTTTGGAAATACAGGCTCCTTTTTTAAAAAATGGAGTGCAATTTATGAACTATATAAAACTTATTTTGTGTAAAAATATAATTTGAAAAGTACCTGAGTTATTTACTCCGTGTAAACACACACTTAACAGTTTACTGGACTCTTCGCAGGAACACACAGTAAAATGTAAAGTATTTTTAATGGCTATGATAAGACAAACTATGTTTTGTACATTTGTGAGAGTGTAATGATTGTAGCTGGAGGAGAAAGTAAACTTCCCTGGGAAAGATAATGTTGCGTTAATCATAAAAGTACATTGTTACATTCCATCTAGGGGTGAAGATATTCATGTGGGGGCGCAATAAACAGTGCATTTTTCAGAGAATAATTTCTGGAGGGGACCTGAAAAATACTAAACTACCATACTATATTAATAATAATAATCTTGCCTTATCTTCTTTTCTCTCTCCATAACTCCTTTGCAACTTGCCTTACAGGTTTGAGCCCCCAGCATGTTCAAATGTTTTAAAGAATGTTAAGTAGTTATAGCAACGTTCCATGTTCATTTATAGATATATGTAAAGCAAATGAGATCATGAATCAATGAGGGCAAAACTATGAAAATCTTAGGAGGACACCCCACCTCACCCCATCCCTACTCGCTGCAGCTATGCTAACTTACATTGTTTGAACTTGTTGAATATCCTTAAGTTTAATTTTAACCAGCATATCCGAAGTGGCCATTAGCAAGCTGGAAAAGCATCTGGACCAAACCATTTTGAGGAAGGGGGGGGGGGGTCATAATTTTTTGCTTTCATATTCAACATTATTCAGTTGTATGGACAATGATTTTTGGTTGGGACAATTGTGTGGAAGGGGGGATCACGTCCTGTGTCTCCCCCCTCTGGATTTCAGCCTATGATTCCATCGCTGAATCTAATGGATTTATCACCTTTTAGGATGATATACTAAACACGATAGCATACTTGATAACAAACCGTTCACACATCCAGCGAAGGCTTGGCAACATTAGTATTTATCAGTCCTATTTCTGACCACCGGTGACATGTCCAGGAACCACCGTCCCTCCTGTTCTTGGAGGGCTGGGTCCAGCTCTGTGGGCCGAATGACCCACGGTGTCTGTGTGCTGCTTGGGGCTGTGCCAGCAGGGTACAGTCACTTTATCAGTTTCTCCACAAAACACAACTGCCTGCTGCGGCTGGAATCAGGGTTGATAAGAGCGGCGGGAGTGAACCACAACAGCAAAGTTTCAGCCTTGAAAACCCGTTTAAAAAAAGATATTATACAGCTGTGAGTTGGGTTAGTAGCATGTAGTTAGGGTGGAGAAACAAATTGTCCTGTCTAATTTGACATTTTTAAAAACCACAGTGGTATCTTGACATTTATTTATTTATTTATTTATTTGGAAGCACTGGTTGTTGGTGTATGAATCACCATTATATCGCGTGTACACTTGATTGCACTTGCTGTGCTTGGTGAATCTGACAATTATGATCATCTGTCCCAAAACTGTTTCACACGGGCACGTGTGTGCATATTAATGGAGCGTCATGCCTGATGGAGAACCTCAACGATTTTAGTAGCCCCCCCACTCTCCCACCGGTGGCAGGCTACCCGTTGAGTTATGTAAATCATCCATGATTTGATTTGACACCACCAGGCATAAATCTTCATTAGTGAGTAAAAATAAGAGAAAGAGAAAAGATATTTTCAGAATCTTTCGAGCCATTTTTTACTTATTTCTCGCCTGAAGTCATGCGAGCGCTAACCTGCACCTTGGAACAGACTAAAGAGTATTATTGATGGTTTTTACCCTAATTTAAATAAAAAAAGCAAACCCCCAACCCTCACATTCATTTCTCTCTCAGACATTGTTAGAGACTCGGAGCTCATTAGCTACCAGGCTAGGATGGAAAAACAAACAATTTCTCATTTTTGCTCTCATTCCTCATGATGTAGCTCACTGGGCTTTAGAATAACAGCTTTCAGAAAGCACGAGATGTATTTACATGTTGTTAATAAGGTAACAAGCATCGCCAAAGGTCCACTAATTGATTTTATTAAAGTGTATTTAGGGATAAAAATGCTGTAAAAATAGATCCGATCTATATTTTATTTATTTGCAACGAGGGAAAAAAAAATGTACTCGGTGACTGAATGTGACACCCATCACTGCATATTTTAAGTCATAGCACATTCTGTAAGAAATGAGCCGGCTGTGTATTAAAAATATCTGGTAGATGCTTAAAAATAGGCACAGTGAATCATCCCATTGACACTGTTGTCCCACCAAGGCAGAGAGAGTCTGGATTGGGTGGAGATATTTTAAAAAACGCCAGCCTATCTCCATTTCCATCTTTCACAGGCCCCTATTCAGCGTGCACCAGAGGAAGTCCATTACCCACGGATACAGCGTGGGGATGTGGAGGCTATCAGAAATTATTTCAAGGCATCCGTGATTTGAGGAACCGGCGATGTCAGCACATTCGCTTCAGACTGTATATGAAGGAAATGAAAACTTCGCATATCATAGTGAATCCTCTTCTGAGTTTCACTCTCCCTCTCTTGAAACATTTAAAAGTGGAGACGCTGCAGAAATAGCCGAGTGCCGAATGATGTTTATCGTGAGCAAGCGTTTCAGTGTGCAGGGGCCATTGTTGAGTAGTAGTGTGTGTGCCTGTGTGTGTGTCAGATTCCTCCTCTTTCTCTTCATTACCTTAACACATCCATCCACAGTGAGCTGAACCCCTGGCTGTGATACTTCGCAGAGTATTACTCCAGTCAGTCCCCCATCTGCCCTGGCAACTTCCATGTGCCACTCAGGCCCAATCTAGCCATATTACTTCCCCTCAGGCGTCATCTTAGTGTGACTGATAGGGCCAACACAGGGAAACAAACAGCAGGCCCAGCTTCCAACAGGATTAGGAGCTGTAAAGCACCAGCACAGCCTCTCTTTTTCTCTCAACAATAGTCTCGCTCTGCATGCGTGTAGGAGGGACTTTAGAGGGGAATAAACAGGGGGATACTGTAACAAATGCAGTAAAACTGCTGGGCTGAAGGGAGGGGGACCACATGCTTGCTCCCCCTCTCATTCACTCCCACCAGTGATGCCGCGTTACGGAGGAAGCGCACGCTGTTGCGAGGAAAAAAAAAAAAAAAAAAAAACGAGAACGGGGTTACATTACGGCTCCTCTGAGTGCTCTTATTGTACAGCCCAGCGCTGCTCAGCTACAGGTCATTAGGAACGACTGCTCCTGCCGTGCACCACACAGGTCCATTAGCCGGCCGCCTGGCGCAGGCTGTTGGCTGGCGGAGGCTAAACGCTGGCCGAGAGGCTCCTGGCCTGCACTGCATACTGTAGAAATACAGCTGTGAGCAATGAAACTCTTTTTTTGCATGGCCAAGAGATAGAGATAAAGATATCTTTTACCTTCTCTGGCACTTCTAGTTTATATAAATCATAATAATTGTCATTGTAATGTAATAAACCATAACATATCGATCACAACACTTAGGGTAGTAGAAGTCAGTGTATTGCACAAGGTCATTTTAACAGGGCAGCTACTGGACCAAACACACTGGTAAAAGTGCACACACCACGGAATACAGAGTGTACATTTGTTTAATAAAACCCCAATGTTCAGTAAGTTTTTTAAATGGGTTTACTTTTATACTAGTTTTAAGTTTTTGTTTTACTCCTTATTCCTGATAAGACACAGCTAAATATCGTTATAATTAAATTGTTTCAATGCTGTATATGCAAATTAGTGAACATTTACATTTTAACAAGGCTGCTGTAAGAAAGAGTCTGAGTGGAGGCCACATTTATCCAACATGTCCTTGCCTTCTGTTAGTTCTCTACTCTTCTATAGTCACAAACTCTTCTTCAGGGGCGGCATAGACAACAGGGATCGGTACAGTGTGTACGGAGTGCAATTGTCTCAGACAAATCCCCAATGAAGCATAACAGAAAATAAAATAAAAAAAGGTGAGAAAAATAATGCTTTCTCATAGCTGAAATTCATATGTGTATTTGATGGTGGGGGGAAAAAGTGTGTAATTGCTGCGAGGACAGAGGTATTGTTTGCTGTAGGTGTACCGGTAGGAGTTGCAGGAGTGGAGTGGAACTAGGATTTGGAGCAGAATGGAAGAGGTTTATAAATATTGTTAAAAAAAAATACAAGCTGTGCAAAGGCAAAAATCACATTCTACCAATTGCATCCAAATGAAGCTATTCCATGGGGGCAACTAATGCATTGCTGAGTTCATGCATGATTGAAGTTAGTTTTCTTCCCAATTTCATTACTGGGAGAAAACAAATCCAAAAAAAAGTGTAATTCTTGTCTACTGTGACAGCTTATAAATCCGGACATCACTCAATTTTAAACCTATTGTTTAATTTATGTATGATGACACACATTTACCTTAAACTAAGCCAGAGAGCCCTTTAAGAAAATATATATTATTTTATTGGAGTCAGGCTTTCTGAGTCTTCAGATGAATAACAGCATTTTGCAATTTGCATTTACTTCCATATCCAGATATATTTCCTCTGGTGAGCTATTTTTGCAATGTGCCCTATGGTTGGTTCATATACTCTCTACACCTCCCTGCCCAAGCATCCCTTTACCTCATACAGCCCATTTAGATAATGTGCTATATTGCCTTTTAATTCATTGTTTTCCAACCCAGTGATTTGAACAAGCACATTTTTTGGACAGAAAGGTCTCTAAGCTGATGATGATTAACTTTCCATTAAAGGTGCCATTTCATGGTTTTCCCTGGGTTTTATTTAAATTTCTGATACCCTTGATTATAACCACATTCTTAAATGTTAAATCTGTGATCTAAGGCACGCAAAAGTTCAACCCAGTGCAGATTTAAAGTGCTCTCTGAAGGTACTTGCTGCTGGTCCAGGAAAAAAACAGGTCATATTTCATGCTTGGGACAGTTTCTATATAACCCCTATAGCATGAAGAAGGCCAGTAGAGTGCCTATTTACAATGAATGGGATCTGGAGGCCAGCAAACAAGAAATGAGCCTATTATAAACCTGATTCAAATGCACCATTGCAGTTAATGCACTGGACATACTGGGTAAGTTTTTTTCATTTATTTTTTTTATTGACACTTTTATTTATATCAAATAATTTTTCCCCCAGTTACCACAGATCTTGGGTTCAAACATCACACACATACTACACATTATGCACCACCTTCCTAAATTTATTATTTTTATTTATTTATTATCTTTTTTTTTTTAGCTTTTAAATTAGCTTTAATTATTAATGTTTTATTTATGCCTACAAATAACCCTATTATTTATTCTAGTGGTTTTGACTTAGAAATGAGAGTAAATAGTTTATGGATTAATCTAATAAATCCCATGCATTCCTGTTTCACCTCTTGATGCTTTCAACAATTGCCAGCCCCTGCCAACAACTGCTCTGACTAAATATACCGATCTTTCCCCACGCTAGAATATTCTGTTCTATGAATATGTAAATAGGGAATATATCATAGGAAAGAATTTGAGATACAAAAAACATTTGTTCTAGATACCTCTTTTTTTTTTTTAACAAAAACTGTACGCAAGTTATTCATTGGGGATAAAAATACATTTTTTCTGACACAAAGCTGGGAAAACAGAGACACCTTCACATTTTTTGAGTGATTGAGCTACATTTTTGGAATTTGTCAGAAATAATATATTTTACATATAATTTCACATTGCACCTAAAACAAGAATCTATTTAATTAGCATCAGCGACCTTAGACATATTACATCCCATCATTAGCACATTATACTACCGCATTATCGATGGATGGAAGCCTATAAACAAATCAACCTTAACCTTCAGTCAACCTGAAGATTTCCTTTTTCCTGGCGTCAACAACAATATTGGTTTTGTGATACATGCCGTTAAGTGGTGCGTTCACTGACCTACATCATGCCACCGCGCTTTAGGTCCTCGGCTCTATCCAGACTCTTGACCCTCGTACTATACACCCTGGAATTAACTATAGCGGCGCGGCGTCTCTAATCAAAAAGAGCAGTTTGAGGACACAACAATGACACAAGGTATTAGGTGGGTTCATGAGGTTCCTGCATCTCATATACTTTCTGACGTGTGAAGTCGTGTGAAGATGCAGCGCAGGCTTCAGTATCACTCACTGTCTAACAGGAGTAGAGGGCGGGGGCACCGGATAATATGCAATACTTGTCAGACACTAAATTATTATTTGTCGCTGTCTTTGCATTTTAATTTCATGTATAGCGTTATTTCAACAAGGAAAGTGATTAAATTTGACATTGCACATGTGCCAAAGGTTATGAGAAAATTCTGTGTGATTTGACGAAAGTAGGAAGAGAGGAAAAAAAAAAATCCAATAAAGCTTAGCCATGCCCCAGAAAGGGAAGATGTTAAACCAAGGCTGGTTTTTCATTTAGACTCTACCTCTTTCTCTCCCCCCCTTTTCGTGTTCCCTTATTACCCTGCAGCTCAGAAAGGAAATGATTTGGCTTGAGCCAGCAGAGAAGTGAGGACGGGCCGACTGCAACCAGGGGTGATGCGTCTGCGTTTGAGGCTGAGCCGGAACAGGAAGATCTAAAATGGAGGGGGGAAAAATGATTGTATTCATAATTCATTTTCAAGCCTCCGCTAGCCTCGCGTTGGACTGCAGCATGGTCGTGTAGGGTGTGTTTGTTTCGCTCCGCTCATAAATGTGCGAATACGTGCATGGCCCGAGCGGCGGCCTCACGTGCGCACACGTCTGAAAGTGTGGACGCCTGCGAATGTCCCGTCCCTAGTGGGCGATGCGAGGGCCGTTTCCAGATGGCTGCTAGTGAAACTCGGTCTTAATCGTGGTCCACACCTGTCCTCTCAGGGGTAATGCCAGCATACCACTTCCCTCTCGCTACCATTTGATGTCTCCTTCCGCCGTCCCCCTTCTCCCTCCTCCACACCACCGTCCTCTGTTAGTCCCCCCCCACTCATGCAGGTGAGTTTTTTTTTTCTTTTAAACCGGCTCCCACCACAACCCCGACGTCCCGACGGATACCCATTTGTTCCTGCCGTCACAGGACAGCGAACGGAACCATTCATCACCTTATTAGCGCTGACATTAAACTGCATTTGTTTACCAAGTCTCTGGCTATACCATCTTAATTATGTGAATGGAAAATGTCACACACCGGTTGTCCCGCACGCAGGGAAAATACTACATCTTCCAGGAGGCTTTGAAGGTGTGAAATAAGCAGAGCGTCTCCATGGAATCCCAAAGAAGATAAATATAATAAATAGGCTACTCTGCTGGATCAAAATATAGTTAAAAAAAACACTGGAGTTCATGTAAATATTTAGATGAAACAGGCCGTTGTGCATCTAATCACTTGAAAAAAGGGTGATATGTCTTCGTGTGGTTTTCAGTTATTTTATATAGTTATTATGTATAGTTATTATGTTGCTGCAAATCAAAATCACTTTGTTACATCCTCCTCGAGATGCCATCGGATTGTTTGTAGATGCTCAGAAATAGTACCTATTGTTGCCAGGGTTGTTCTTTAGGTGACTTACTATCCACTTGCCTATTTTGGATCAGATTCAAGTTGGAACATGTACAAATGTGCTTGAGAATTTTTCTATTTCGGTGTATAGAAAATCCTACAACTAGTGTTGTTTATGGAGCCTCCCGAGTCACCACAAGTTGGCTGAGACGCAGCTTCCAAAAAATATAACCAATCAGCTCATTTCACACAGCAGCCAAACTGGGGGACTGCATTATGGAGCCAGTATAGGATAAATAAGAAATGTTTTTAATTGTAAATCAGTGCCGTACCGCATGTTTTGGAGCTTTGTTGGTTGCTAAGTGAAGCTTCAAACATCTGCAGTCGATAACTCGTGAAGCCCCAGAGCCTAAAAGATGCTATTCAGCCCAGCCCTGATGTAAATCCACTCAAACTCCAGGAGAGGCCTAGAACATGCATATAGATCTGAAAATGTGCATGATATCAAATGATAAGTTTAACTTTGGCATGCATCGCTTACAAGTGCACTTCTTCCAAAGTTCAATATTGTAATATTAATAATAAGCTTGATGCCTGCAGCAGCGAAGCAACCGACATGCGGTTTCGTATATTAAAACCACTGAAAGCTGAAGCTACTAAGCCTTGCTACTGACAGCTTACTCATTGCTGAAGAAACATTTTTTTTTAAGTATAAATATGTATTTGGACATTTTTGGGTGCATCTTCCTCCAACACCAGCTGGCAATGATACATATCTGAAGTGTGATGGTTGAGACATCAGCAAGGCTTCTGTGTTCTGGATAGAATTAAAAGCAGAAAACTATACATGTAAGATGAAGCTGCCCATGCATTATAGACGGGCAGGAAATAGAAAATGGATTTAAATGCAGCGGGCAAATCTTAAATGGAAAGTAAAATAATTGTATTATTAATTGATGCTATGGACTGATTTGAGTCAAAGCATACAATTAAGGTAATTAAAAGAATTACATTTTTCACAAACCATTTGCATTATTCAAATTTTCCATTATGTATTTATTCAATTATGCTTTTAATTCATCATTGCCTTTGAGAGACATTTGACATTTTAGAAATTGCATAAACCTCACCTGGGATTTTTTTTATTAATAATTCATTCATTGTATTAAATGTATTTCTTCCAGTTGTATTTCTAGATCCATGAAGGACATCATCAGGACGTATTAGAATTTCAATCTGCCTGCTTGACTGCATAGCCAATTATAAAATGTTATTACCATTTTATTTATTATATAGCACACATGCTCCATCATGGTTCTACAAACAAGACATTTCCAGTTGACAAGACGATGTGTCCAAAAGCATCGTGAACAGCGCAGCTTAAAAACAATTTAAACGCTTGTTCCCTGTGACCACGTGCATTTGTTCAGGCTCATTTCTGCCCCGTTTATATCCGTAGTCAGGCCCCAGTTGTAGTGAGTAATATGATCAGATTAGGCCTATCGGATTGGATTAAATCTTGAAAAATGGATTCTGAAATCGGATTAGATCACATAATCCAATCTCGCTTTTGATCTGGATCAAACCTTCAGTATGTGTTGTTCACAACGTTTTAGTAGGATTGGGAGAACTTTGATCCAAAAAGATCAGGATTATCCTGATTCGAGTAGAAGGATCAGGATTCAGCATGGATTTCAGGATTAAAAAACTAGAATAAAATGTGAAAATTGGTGAAATTACAGTTTTATCACAATGCACACATGTATTATTTTGCACCCTAATTTGTTTAACTGACATTCGTTTATTAAAGTAAAACAAACGAAGGCTTTTGTCCCCGTTATAGCTCTCAAACAGCTGTCAATATCAAACAAAATGATATATATAATGGACATTTAGCATGTTTGTAATCTAATGCATGTTCAAGATGACAGAAGCAGATGAGCGTTGAGATGAATGTTTGGAATAAATTACAAATGGAAGAGGATGAAGGTATTGATTCATTCAGCTACCTCTTAAAATAAGAGTCTATTCTAGCCTTTGCTTTTTACATAGTTGCTCTCACACATCGTGATATATACAGTGGTATAATTTAGAACACTGCAAAAAGGTTTTGGTAAACTTGAAAAGTTTGTATCGGGAGCATTGATCCAATACACTTTTTTTTACGGTTAAGATGGATTACCTGATCCTGGACAGCCAAACTCATCATTCTGATCCAGATTAAAGTTTTTGAACAAATGGGCCCAGGTTTCTGTTTTAATCAAAGACAAATGTTTACAAATGAGCTTGGGTATGCATGGGGGTGGTTGGTTCCGTGGCAACATTAACCGATTCCTCTTCTAACGAGATCTAAATGAGCTGGAGCGGCTGGGGAGAAAATAGGTTCATGACCGGTAATGTGTAGATCCTGGTGTCTGGGGACAAGCTGGTAAAGATTTTGACTTTGGCGTACATTACTGAACACTACTGTGACCTTTATGTTGACTGCTAACAGCATCTTAACCACTACTGTCAATGTAGATGAATCACAGGCATTTTTCTTTACCCATATCATATATATCTATATCTATCACCCTATTTTCTCTGTTGCTGCAGCATTGCCTCCAGGTCAGAAAGACAAAGAATGTCTGATATTTTATTAGGGCTTTTGAAATTGCCTTCTAATTACCAATATTTAGAGCCTGTAGCTCGCGGCTGTATCTGTCTGGAACAACGGGACTGGCCTTCACCTCGCGTGAGCAAGCTGTGTTTTAACAGTGTTAATAAGCCAGGAGTGAAATGCCATCTGTAAAGTAGCCATTAGCGGGGCTGTCAGCTGCAGTCCAGCAGGCCCGCACCAGCCTCAGTTTAAATGTCATTTCTTGGCTGTATACACAACCGGTGACAGACCGAATAAAACCTCCGCCGGTACAATGAGGGCGCGGTATAATATGGCCTCTGACACAGCAATCAATAGACTCCGTCTGCGGAGGGAACAGTGCGTCTCCTCCAGGGCTCAGGTGGGGGCGGGCGACGCGGTGACCAGGCAGGGTGGATCAGGAAGGCGGCGAGCCAGCGGGCCGAAGCCGGACCGGTTCACGGCTCACTGAAACGGCGCGGCCTGTCCCACATTGTGGCTCTGTCCCTCACAGACCATAATGCTGACACATGCATGCAGGGATTTCGGGGGCATAAGCGGCCTGGCCTACTGCAGTTTCCTGTTTCATCCCTTGCATCACTGAGAATATACAATCGCCCTCATGCTCTCTGTAACTCTTTAATCGCTCAGTTTGTCGCTCGCTGGTGTCGCTACGCCTCATTCACCGCTCGTAGCCGTCTGACCATCCATCTCAGCCTCTGCCTGGCCACCAGCAGGGATGAGCTGCCTGTCAGCAGAGGACGTGGAACAGGGATCCATAACCTCTTCCACGCCCTCTCCGTTTCCTCTCAGCGTCTTCCGTCAGACAGCCCATCTAAAGTTTCTGTCGGAGCTCCGCGGCGAATGTACAGGGGAACACGTAAGGCCGGTCGCGAGAAGACCTGAGTGTGAGCTCCGGCACACAGAGAGAGAGAGAGAGAGAGAGAGAGAACGAGAAACAGACGCGCAGACACAGATCGAGCTGATCTTGATAGATCGCTCCTTGGAGACAGAGGGAAAGCATAGGGCCTTCCTGACAGCACAGATATGTATACACACACGTTGGAGACCGAAAGGTGGCGGAGACTGGGGGAAGGACGTCGCAGAGGAGCGGGAGAGGACAGCGGTGGCGGAGGATGAGAGGCAGCACGGAGATGGATAGAGACAAGGCCAGTAGACAGACAGAGGCAGACGAGCAGATGATGATAGATGATAGACAGCGAGATGCAAGGGAAGGAGGGCCTGCCCCGTCCTGGCTTGTCTCTGCCATGTCTGAGAGGGTTAATGTAAGCTGCACACCAGCACTTTAATAATACACCAGCCATGGAGTTAAAATGGATAAACATATAAAAGATTCATCAACCTGTCATAGAAGAAGGCTACGGTGTGTGTGTGTGTGTGTGTGTGCGTGAGTATCTGTGTGAACACAACCTTGCATAGTCGCCCACAGTTACAGAAACTACAAATTTCTCTCAGCTCAGCTTGACATAGGCTTAATAAAGTCAGCAGCTTTTTTTTTTCTCCAGATTTTGAGGCTGCTGATAAATAGCTGAACGTGACATAACATCAACTACGACTAGAGCTGTCAATGGTGAGGCATGGTGCCTCGGCGCGGCCTGTCGGAAACAATTCACAAAGGAAAAAGCTCAATCACGGCATTCCTTCTTAATGGCGAACACAAACTACATCCACGTTCTATCATCAAACCTGACAGAATGCAGAGTCATTAATGGAGATAGAAATGCACCAACACGCACGCAGGTTACACACACACACACACACACACCTTAACATAACTTAAGTGAATATACCACTCGGGCTGGCTCTTTTGAAAGCTTCGGTGCATTTACAGTTCAATTAGAGGAACCAAATCAATCTGGTGTCCAGCTCCCAGTGGGCCTGTCAATCACACGGTCAGGCCCTGTCACCGCCCTGCTTCCAGCCTGACAGCCCGGTGCACACGGGCGGTGCATTCATAAAAGTATTCAGACTCACACTTCACGCTTTTCACATTTTGTTATGTTGCAGCCTGCTCCTAAACTTGGTTAAATTGACAATGACAAAGTGAAAACAGAGTTTTCACAAAATCTGTTGCAACATTATTAAAAAGGTCAAACTGTACATTGACTTAAGGATTTAAACCTTTGTTATGGCAAGTGACATTTAGCTAATTTTGCTATGATCGTCGTTGAGATGTTTCAATCAAATTGATTATTGTGGGATGAATCTGACATGACAAGGAAGGCAGACCCAGTAACATGGAAGTGGATTGAGCAATTGATTTTTAATAAATGAGTTTCCACTTCCATTTTCCACTTTCTAATTTCTGTACATGGCTACTGTAGTATACTATAAGCTACATAGCTATATAGCTACATGCCGCTAAGGGTTATTAAACAGAAAAGCTGGTTAAAGTTGAAAAAAATTTGCAGTCAATGTGTGCTGCATGAATGAAATGCTGATGTACACGAACATCCACCACCCTGAACTCCTCACCCTTACTTTGTTCTCGGGCATTGACATTTGATGCAAATCATGAGATGTAGAATCTTCTGATATGAACAGGCCACTGGGCTCGGAAAAGTGCATGTACTTGCCCTATTACCGGAGAATCCAATAGGTTTTTGCTGCCAGCTGATAGCAGCCTCAAGGAGATTGGATATAAAGGAGCGCTGTGGAGCCCATTTGTTTCTTCATTTTCAGACTTTTCAACCGCCTCACATATTCACAGTTCCTCCTCATCCTTCATGTGGCCATATATAATCTGTGTGCATGTGCAAAAAAAGGCAAAAAAAAGTGTTGTCTTTATCCCTCTCTTTTATCAAAAATACCCCCACAAAAGTACAATATTTGCTGGTAAAACAGAAGGGTTCAGGGGGGCACATTTGAAGTCCAATAAACTAGATGGTGGTTATAAATGTTATAGTCCCATTAATCACAGCGACAGCTCTCGTTCCAACCATACGGGAACCGTCTCTGGTGACATAAGTAGGTGGAACACATGTTGGATAGAGCAGCTCCGATCGGCACAAGACAAAAGTGTAACTGACCCCTCGTCTCTCGTCTATTTCGGGAAGCGCCAGTTGAGCCCGCGAGCTGTAATTTAACCAAAGTAATGCATCTGCGATTTCATGCTGGCTTTTGCTGTATTTTGAGGACAATGGAGGCGGTCTGTAAAAAATTTAATAGACAAGGCTCCTGTCTCATTTGTATGGGATCGTGGCTGCAGTTAGGAGTTATTTTGAAAGGATTGTGCATAACAAGCGCTGCACGCTCTCTTTGTTTTTGCCAGAAAAGGAGTTGCCAGAAAATCAATCAAGGGAGGCATGACTACAAAGAGACATTTATTCCTAAATTACTTGTCCAACCACAGAGACGCACGAATTTGTGATGTATATATGTTCGCTGGTGTCATTTTCTTGTTGTGATGCACATTTTTGGTTCGATGGGTTTTGAGAGAGAAAGAGAAGAGGGAGCCTAAAATAAGCAATTTATGAAGTTCTCCGAGCCAGCGTGAGAGTGGTCAACTCGCCGTATTAGTGCAGCTCCGTGGTCGATGGTAGGGCTGTGCTGCAGTCTGTTTTCTAAAGGGCTCGGTGCTCTGGGGATCCAACAAATACCAAACACATGCATCAGAATGGAAAAAAAGGCCCTGTGAAAAATCAGAAAAATTCTTATTAAAGACAGACTGGGAGCACATTCATCAGCAGGAGTGAGACATGGAGTAATATTTTCCTGACATGTTAGCATCTCCTCTGACACACCTTCCCCTGGACTGTGATTTCGTTTTCTCCTCTCGAAATTCCATCCCTTCTGCCGGCGCAGCTATTGTGCCGTCCCCGTGCCTCCTGGTGAGAGGTTCAGGGGGCTTGTTCTGTTCGTCTCGGGAGCAACCCAGAGCCCCCGCAGGAGCACCCCCGTTGTGCCGCCGCGCAACAAACAAAAGGATCAAATATCGACCAAGCAAAATGACAAACCAACCTTCCCCTGTCGTAATAAGAAAAATCCATGCAGTCCACAGCTCTCTAATAAAAGAGGTTGATTACGAGACACCAGCCAACACGCAGGAAATCCAGAACACAATACAGTAAAAAGGTCTTCGAGGAACACAAAGTTCATATTTGCTGGAAATCAGCTCACACCTTCAAGACCGAGTCGTTCAGAAATATCCACATATACTCCCGTTTGTATTATCCAGCTGTGTAATATGACTCTGTGCGATTTGATTATTCCTATAATAGTATTGTTCCCATGTTAATTGCGTGTGTTGAAACTGCAAAACAATGATTGACACTTCGTGAATGAGCGCAGGGAGCCTGTGTTACCACCGCTCACACGCTGAAGAGAAATCAATGCATTAAAATGGAATTAATTCATACAGTTCAGCGATTCGGCAGAGTGCAAGAGCTGTGAGCAAAAGTGGCACCCCGTCAAAAAAAAAAAAAAAAATCCATCTTCTGGAGTATCAAACACGCCGAGCAGGCTTTGATAGTGGATGTGAAAATGTTGCAGTGGCCCTTCTCCGCGAAAGAGCAGAGGCGGTGACCGGCCGAAATGGTTGTTGATTACAATGGTGCACAAGGCTTTACAGTGACAAAGTATCCAAACATCACAGCAGCCGTGAGCGTTTGATACTCTAAAAGATTGTCCTCCGAGGGGCTGCAGCGTTCAGGTGCCTTGCGGTACAAAAAGCGGTTGACAAGGTAAGACGCTGGCGTTATTTCTGTTTTGAAGCATTGAGGCTGAAAGTTGCCCCGAGGGTGCCACAAAAGAAAGGACGAACATGCTCAACAAATGACATAATTATCCATTCATTATCATTATCATTATTATTATTATTATTATTATTATAGAAGAGCTGAGTGTAATTACTATGCATGAATAGTTGATTTAGATCCCTAACCTACACCGGCCTACTCGGCAGCCATATTCATCTTTTTTTTCCCCCCCACGGCAACCATATTGACGTGAAATCGTAAGTGTTACAAATGATACTAATTTAGGTGCCATTAGGGTCAAACGGAGTCAGGGCACTGCGAGTGTGTATATGTTGCGTATCGCCACCATAACATATTTTGTGTGAATATTTCAACAGTCCAACGCACGCACGCAGCTGTGATGAAGATGCAGCTGTTAATATTAATCTTTCATAGTAATTGCCGTGACTATTGAAAAGTGCAAACTTAAATTTCAAAACCAAATGTTCGGGAATAATTCCCTGTGCACATACAGTATAGGAGTATTTTTATTTCCTTTTTTTTCTCCTGTAGTTTTATTTGTAGTGACCACTTTCCATGTGCTGCACAGTATAACAGTGAAACTGTAATAAATGCTGCCGACGTTCTAGTTTTCCAAGGTGACACGAATCCCTGCATTGCTACCTCTCACTCCTTCTGACCTCAGCTCAAGTATAATTGGACCAGCCAGGCCTGTCCATCCAGTCTACAGTGTATTGGTGCCAGCTAGCTACAGTTTTACTACTACCCCCCTTCCCTCCCCCCCTCACACCCACTCCTTTATCTCCATTAAGCCATCTCAACCTTCCACTACGCTCCATGTATCCACAAACACAGAGCCATTTCAGAAAACAACACCGGGCTGCATTTCAGCATGCCATTTACAAATATTAGCATTAATGCAAAATGTATTAGGAATAGATAAATAGAGATGAAGGTGGTTGCGTGTTATTCTAGCTCCCTGAACCCTTTGCCAGTTAAGCTATCTCTACAGTGTGTCAGGTTGAGTGGAGAGAACGAGCACGGAGAATTTTTATGAGGTGGAGTAATTAGGAAATTGGAATATGGATGTAACGCATGGACTCGCACGCCGGCTGAATACAATAAACCGCGTCTCAGTGTGTGTGTGTGTGTGTGTGTGTGTGTGTGTGTGTGTGTGTGTGTGTGTGTGTTGTGCTGCTGCCGAAGTGGGCCGTGTCACCGGAGGTAATTGTGATGAAGCTGAGTTAGAGACAGGAGAGTAAAAAAAAGGTGACTGTGCCTGGATGCCACTGCAGAGGATAACAACCCTTTTTCGCTTTGGAACGTGTCACTAAGGGACACGTCTTCTCATGGGAGTCCCTCTGAATCCAATCCTGACTTGAAGGCATTTCAGAGAGGCGCAATTCGTCGTCTCGCAACCATATTATCACCTGAAAAGTCCCAAATCCTTGTTCTACTTAAAAAAAAAAAAACTAATCTTGCAAAATATCTTTCTTTGGAGCATTAGGATTACATGTTTAATCCATAATTATCTTCTACTTAAATCACTCGCAAAAAAAAAAAAAAACGCCTCGCTCGCCTTGCGACTCATTTCCTGAGGAGCCTGTATCTTACTCGTGTCCCACACAGCGCGGGAGGCTCAGTAATATCTTCAATTTAAATCCAGAGAAATCAATTTGGAGAAGGGTACCTAGACGCTGCACAAATCTTTTAGACAGATTTCGACCAAAATGGAGTGAGCCCACAGGTGGCTCCATGCAGTCAACCCGGGGCCTGAAGCGAGAAAAATACATCCATTCTGGTTAGAGGTGTCCAATGATGGGAGGGAGATATTCCCAAAGTGCAGCAAGATAAATCCTCACATGAAAAAAAAAATTATCATCAAAATGAAAAAAAGCTTGGCTTTTTTTCCCCCATATAATTACTGTAGCCTATTGTTCGACAACATATTGCTATAAAACACCCACACAGGCTGCCTACACTGATGACATGATGAGCTTATAAGACACTGCTTATATATAAATATGTGTGATTTATATGTATGAGAGTAAAAACAAAGGAGTCAGACTGAGTGGTATAATTTATTTTGTGTGGTTTCTTTTGAGAGTTCTTTTTGCATTTTCAGACACATAGAAACATGTTCTTTTTTGTTTTTGATGCAGCTTAATTACAATTTGTCACAGTTTGAGGGGAGTCTCTGATGCAAATTTTTCCCCAAAGCGTATCACAGATACATCCAGGCGGCCTGGTGGAGCCTACTGGTTAGGGTTTGATTAAATGCACTTAAAAAGCAGGCTTCAAAGAATATACCCCTTTTTTAAAATATTTCAGGTCTACAAACTAAGCAAATCCATGAAATTTGACGTCAATCTTGGAACAGACGAGGCAAAAAAATAGCTTTTTTTCAGATTCATTCTCTTAGCTGCTTTGACTGTGCTTTTTATTTTGATTTTTTTCCCCTTTTTCTCCATTTTTCATAATGTCCAAGATTGCAGTTGTGATTGTGGGGAATGAGGATTGACACCAGTGATATCAAGAGGCAATCTTGGTTGGATGGAGTGGGGGATCTAGGCCACGGAAAAAAAAAAAAAATAGGTCAGTGGCAAATAGTTGTCTGGGGAGGCAGACCCACTCTGTTGTCTGCTTCTATACACGGACTCAAACGTATTTCACCTCTTGGGCAATTATACGGCTACACAACTGCTTCCCCTCGTCCGCTGATGAAATTAAAGTCCTATTTGATGGGTAGCAACAGTATTGCCACTCTACTAAATCAAAGCAGAATAGGGAATTGGCTGCTTTTCATCACAGGTTGCAATATCACCTCAAACCATTTGTTTTGTTCACGTAAAGCCTTCATGTCATTTTCGGGGTGACTTTGAGTCCTGGATAGACACTCTACAGTCGCAATGGGCAATTTTAGAATAATATCTGTGGTAAACTGCACTCCAATGTCAGTGAAAATGGCACTTAATATTCTCAAACAGTTCATTACATTTCTGTCAATCTTCATTCTTTTCACACTCCGAGCCGGGGCTATCAAGGTCACCGTGTTGCTGGCGGTGCACAGGTCCACTGATCACAGCCGGCCCCATTAGGCAGATAGCTCCCGCTTCTGATGTTATCAGCCCATTAAATGGTCGTTATCGCCGCCGTTATAATGCTCCGAACGGGCAGGCCGCGCAAAACACAACGCCGCGTTTTTTTTTTTTCACGGGGAGACAATGTTGTGGTTGTCAACATCGGTTGCACGGATGCACGTGCGTGTTTAGCGGCGACGTGGGCAGTGGTCAGCTTGCGTCATCTGGCGTTATAGAGGGAGGGTCAGATGAGGTCCGGTGATAATGTCTAAAACCGCTGCAGCTGAACAACAAGGTCGGTAACACCTGTGTAAGCATGTTTAAGATCATTCATCCACTCATACTGTATATCGTATGTGTAGAACCTGCAGATATCATTGTCATGTATGGTCATTTTTAAATATTTCCATATATCTTCTATCCGTGAGGCTGTATTTGCTGCCCTGACACTGTGGCCCAGCATGCCCCTCCCTATCAGACCTGCCCTTCCATCAACTCTTTCAAGTCCAGGCTTTAAAATGCACTTTTATTCCTCTTGATGTGGGTTACTATGCCCGTGTATTGTTTATTCGAGGCGGGAAGCCTGGAAGCAGTGAGCCGTGTTGTTTATCTCCGTGTTTCATGTATTCGTGATTATGTCAGTGTTCCTACCTGCTCCGGTCTGAACAGCACTTTGCTGTTTTAAATTTGCCTCATAAATAAATTTTGAATTTGACTTCAGTGAGCAGCAAAATAGAAATCCCTGCACAATGTAATGCAACACATAAATAAATATAGGAGGTTTCGAAGAGTGCACAAAAGAAATTGCCTCAATTCTACAGTAACTTGTAATGCAGTGGTGTATGGTAACTATGTTAATTTACTGTTTTAGTATTCCAATTCATCTGGGTTTGATAGGGATAAACTCCATAAGTTACGTTGCTAGTTAGTATACTTTATATAAACTTTAGTTGAGCATTTTTTAATAGTTGTAATGCTACTTATATATAGTTTTTAATACATCTTCTACCCCTGGTTGGCAGACATATGTTTGTTTGTATTGTTGCATACGAGCTCTAGCAAAGCAGAACAAATGGGAACAATGATTCACTTTACATATAAAAATGCAGAAACTTATCTGCTAATTATCCATTACTGTGAGATCCACAGTTCTGTAGCTTTGCAGCTAATTTCTCTCAGGTAAAACAAACTGGGGATTAGTGGGCTAACTAAATGAAACGGAGGATAAGAAAACACCGCGTTTAAATAAATATACAGTGAGCTATTAAGACAGCTTTATAGGAATGATATACGAGTTAATAAAATATAGAGAATCCATGGAGATGTAATGAGTTTAACAAGTTGGTTGCAGTACGTCATTTTGCATAATGCAATATGCAAAGCGCGGAATGTTTTGCAAACACAGCACCAGAGTACGCTTCAAGCTCCGATTCGTCTTTACAGTCAGAGGAGTCAGGAAGTTTTTTTTTTTTCTCATAATTGAACGGCTAGATTACCAAGAGGGAAAAGTAGGCAAAAGCCCTCCGGCCATGGGCCACAGGAACCCCAGAACATCCTGGTTCACTGCATGCCACTCGGTCGTTAGTAAATTAATTAATTTAGAATTTTTGTTTGAGAGTCTACTTTTGCATTACCAGATCTTATTTGGGCCCATCTTGCAGAAGGGCCCCGGGTCAACGTGTATTTTTATCTTCTTTAGAATGTACTTCATAATGTGCTTGCGTTACATAATACTAAATGAATGTGTGTTTAAGTTGGCACAAAGTAAGTGGCAAACTGAACACAGTGAGATATTCCAACAGCTCCCACTAACATCTCTACACTACAGCAGTGTGAGTGCTGAAATAAAGCACCTCCACCTTGTCGCTGTGCCATACATGAAATATCATCCTGCCACCCCCCACGTGCGTCCTCCATGCCGAACACAGCTGGTTTTCTTTTGCACACACGGTGGGAGACGAAGCAGGGAACGCTCCACAGATGCAGTATGTTACATTGATGCATTTCCTTCCTTGACCTAGTCAGACAAAAGTGGTTCAACACGACACACTCCAGTGTAATGGCTCCCTGTTCAGCCTCTGTTTCAGGCTCTTTATGTGTTCCTAGAGGCCTCCACTGTCAGTGGAATCGAAAGTGTAACATCTGACGTGAATAAAGTTACATTACAAAATGATGCATTATGGAATCGTTTAGCACAATATGCTGAGCAGAAGACAAATGACTGCAGATTAACAGCGAGTCTCGTCTGTAGCTGCTGTTCTATACATTACTGCTGACCTCCAGATTCCTGCACAATGCAATCACATCACTATTGTCTGTCGGAAGCTAGCGCACTGCGATCATTCAAAATACGATTTTAAGGGCACGGGCATGATTTGTGACATCACAAATAATTTAAAAAAAGCTGATTCTAGTTCTATGTTCACCTACCACAGGTGCAATATGAGAACATGAAACCTACAGAACTCAAATACTGAGAATAAACTATGACAGTAAACTACTTGAATGAAGAAATAGTAACATATAGAATGTAGATTAATTTAATGAGGCACTGCAAAAACTGAAATTTTAACTTGTTTTTGGTACAATTAGTCCAATATTATGGTGTTGTGTTGTTTCTGGAGGGGGGGATTTTGGTAATTGGTCTTATTTTAAGGAAATAAGAAATTTTTCTTAAAAAAAAAAAAAATGCCTAAAAACAAAACAAAAAAAACAATTGAAATAAGCCAATTTATCTGCCAGTGAAATTTGATAATTCTACCCAATGTTGAACTAATTGTACCAAAAACAAGCTATTTTCATCTACGATTGAGATTTCAGTGTTTAGTGGGGGGGAACAAGCGGATGCAATTTCAAACATTATAACGAGATAATTTAACTTTCTTGTTAGGGAAAACAAATTACACTCATTATTTTGGTTGTATGTAGTGTTTTGTAATCTGTGCAAATTGTGTAGCTGAGAGGTAGCTTTCTGTTGTTACATTATCGTGGCGGTGCCGTCGCTGATACCCAGCCAAACATTGCCCAGCCACATAAGTTTATCTTACTGGTAATTCTAGTGGCTGCATCCCAACATTTCCACATATACCGAATATATAGAGCTGAATTTAGCTAAATGTGAATTAAAAAGCATACAAGACATATGGAATATGTTAATTTGAGTTGAATGGCCATAAAACAAGAGAGTCGTGTTTGTTCAGAGAGAGAGTTTGTTACAGGAGCTTTAATAAAGGGTTGACACCAGCTGTTTTTTAAGTGTCAAGTAAGGCAAACTGTTTTCTGTGACATTTTGTTCTGCTCTGGCGTGCACTTTACATTGATCCTATAGTTATTACTTGTAGAAGCAATCACAACATTGAAGCACAATCTATGATTTCCACTATCCACTCCACTCTGTGCTGGACAACACAAGTCCCTGCGTCTATGTGCTTGTGTGTGTGTGTGTGTGTGTGTGTGTGTTTTCCTCTGCGCGCCGTGCTGCAGGAGGCCGGCTTCCAGCTGTCAGGGAGTGCAGCCTGCAGTCATTCAAGGGGAACAGGTCCGTGTAAGCTGCCAGTCAGGCCCGGCACAGCAACCGCTGTCCCAACAGTAATGATGATGGGGGAGCATATCCACCACTACAGGAGCTCATTAAGGGGAAATAATTGGAGTTTGTTAAAAGAGAAAAAAAAAAACAACAGTCCACAGGATGGGGAGGGGGTTATTTGTCCACATTTGGGAGCACAGGTGGGGGGTGGTAAGACAGACAGATTTACAGACAGACAGACAGCGGTACAGCAGCCTCTCATAAAAATAATACTAAGAGCCTCTTCTCTGCTTTTACCCAACACTGACAATCACCATAATTATTGCTCTCACAAATAAGCGAGAGTGGGGAATCATTTAATGGAGCAATCTAAAATTAAACACAACACATGTAAACACTGGCACGCAAGGCGAAACATGTAATTACTGGTAATCACAGAGTGGGATTCTACCACAGCAAAGTCAATCAACCTCCAGTGCGGAAGAGGAAGCCGCAGACTGCGAGAGTCGAGATTAACTGAGATTTTCTCACTGTTGCTATGCCAGGAAAGTTAGCGCTGTGTGTGTGTGTGTGTGTGTGTGTGTGTGTGTGTGTGTGTGTGTGTGTGCGCTGTAGAGTCTTGAGTTGAAGCTCCCCGGGTCATTATTAAATATTAATCTGCTAGATGACAAATCTGTCCATGAAGAATACAAAAAAGTGCTTTTTTTTTTGATACCACAAAATATCCCAGCAGTGCAATAATGACGCCATTGAAGCGGCCTGTAGGAACCTGCATGGCCTCGACGTCATCGCGTGGCGTCCGTTGCATGTCATGTGGCGATAGTGCTGTTCGCCTCCATGTCTCGCATGTTCCTCCCTGAGCAGGAGGCTGCCACAGCATCTGGCTCGAGTGTTTACTTGACTCATCAGAGGAGGATTAGGCAGACATCGCTCACGTTTGACATAAGTCACCTCTGCGACAGAGGATTTAACGGAGCCGGGGACCGTACGTACATCAGCAGCCCATTTCCTGTAGAGCAAGATAAGCCTCAACTTACCTGAGAGACAACATGGAGGTTTGATACCAGGCTACATGCTTATTTGACCCAGGGCAATTGGCACATAAAAACACAGTCAGCAGTCTCTCCTAAAGCCCCAATCACTCATTATCTTCTTGTTGCTAAACTGTAAAACTGTCACCTTAACACCTAAAACTAATTGGCAGCAATTATCCCGAAAGTTACTATAATTTTTTTTTTTTTTTTACAGGAGAAGCAATGTACTTCTGTATACATTATTGTGTCTTTAAATCAATTAATTATATTATAATACAGTAACTCTGAATTTGATTTTCTACAGTAATACTTTGATATAGATGTTAATATATAGTAATTACTTGTTTAATACAGTAAATAGCTGCAGCAAAGTTTTATAGTGTACCCTTAGATGTTTGAGCTTTACTGGGCAGAATGTTTTAAAGGGTGGTCCAACAAGCATCTATGATTTATGGCCTCGCAACGGTTTGGCAACGGTGCACTTTTGTGATGTGATGTACAAAATACGTTAAGTAAGATCGCAGTGCACAAACACTGAGAGTAGACATAGTAACATAGGAGACATCATGTGTCGAAAATTAAATATTTCAGCATATTTATAGATTTTGACATTTGAAACGAGGGAGAAGAAGAAAGAGTTTAGGTACTAGATGTAGTAGATCCTCTCTGCGAGCTTGGTTATGAATGCAGTAGTATATGTTCATAGCAATGCCCATAGATCAGTGGTGAGAGGTGTTCTACAAGTTTCACCCGTGTTTCTCAACTTTTTCCCAACTTTTGGCAACAAAGCTCTTTTATCTAATAAAAGTAGTGAATGCATCTCTTTCCATATATACAAATGCGATAGTATTTTAAACATGCAATACTTTACAATTTTCTGGGTTTTATTTGAAGTTTCATACCCAAATACTTCTAATAATCTCTTTTTTTCAAATTGTTCAAGCTGCTTTCAGAAAAAAAAAATAATGGTTGTGTGTCTCATTAATATTAACGAGCCTCGCCTCTGATTGGCTGAGTTTGAATGGCTGTTAATGTGCGGGTGGGCAGCGCCTGTTTAAGTTCGTAGATGTCCTGACAGTATGTTTTTAGGCATAGTTCCTGAATATGTGCTGCGTGCATTTCTCCGTGGATTGAGCATTTTGAATTCAAATCTCACTCTGTACGATACAGGACCTTTAAAATCCAGCAGTGTTTACATCACCGCTTCCTAGCCTGCAGTCCTCTCTCTTCCTGCCTTCGCTGCTGCAGTGCTGCATTTCTTGGCAGATTACAGCCCATTGGATTAGTGTGAAACCATTGGCAGAACTGTGTATCGAGTCACCCACTCGCGCATGAGACAAACAAAACAGGGACCCACTTGAAGGAAAAAAAAAAACTGTTCCATAACACTACTGGAGGTCAGAAACTCCACAGGGGACCTTTAATTAGAGCTGTAGTGCTATTGTGGTATTTTAAACACGGACAAAACACTCGGGCAGAGTTTGGTTAGCAGTTGTGTTCAGTTGTGGAGGAAAAAGTATAAATGTTTGTGTGATGATAACAATTTTAAAAAATGAGCTGGAAAAAGCCATTGCCTAAAATGCTCAGCTGTAATGGGCCGTGCCAGAGCCACTGGCAGTTTCCCAGCTCAGACCGTCTCATTTATAAAATGAAATCCAAATAATGGTTTTCGGGATGAAAATAAAAAAAAAAAACAGGCACACATGAAGGGATTTATGCATTTATAGTCTTACATTAGGTATGTGGAAGCTTTGTGTCGATTGTTTGTGATAAGTTTAAAACATCCGACTTCTAGCAAATGATCAGAGCTGTATGAATGTAATTACTGCTGCAGCGCAGCTTTTAAGTGTTTTGGGGGATATAAGAGGCACCCTGATTGAAAAAGAATATAAGCTTTGTGTCCATTCAATTTTGACCACATCATATTCAGAAAAAATGTAGGCTCAAAGAGAGCTACTGTCCTATAATGATAGTCTGTCACATTTTAGGGTAGCAATTATGCAAATTCTTGTTTTTTTCTGTTCTGAAATGGTTTCCAGAGCGGAATGTCACTCAATAACAGATTCTCAATCAAACATGGACAGTCCCTCCTTTAGCACTCTCTGATTGGTGATTAGTTCTAAACATGAACTGCAGGTGAAATATCACCTCCGTCGCCAAGCGAGGCCCCGGGAAATGGAGCACTACATGATGGAGAGAAATACTGGTCAAAATCCATAAAAAAATACCTGCATTCATTTGGGCACGGCATTGCAACAGATTGTACATTTAATGCATGTCATGAGTGCATTAGCTCAATGTCATGCAGGATGTCCTCTCCTCAGAGTGACACCATACTGCCGTCTTTGGTCTAATTGTGACCGGTTCATCACTGTCAGTTTATTCTGCTCCTACCATCCAAAATACATATCTAGAATATTGACAAAAACGATTAAACTTAAAGTGTTTATTTTCCCCACCAAAGACAAGAGATACCTTCCATTTTCACTGATACAGGGCACAGGTACGCACAGGAAGTAGATAAAGTGTCGTTTTAGGACAGCAAAACAGGAAGTTAGTGTGTTAACGCGTCTTTAAAAGGCTCAAACCCAACAAGCCGTCATCTCCAATAGACACAGTGAAAAATATAACTAATTATTTACTGACAAAAATGCAGATTTCTCATCTTTGTTGTCTGAAGCAGATTTTTCTATGAAAGCAACCTGCCTTCAAGGCAAGGAATAAACTTCACTTTTATTTCTGTTGATGTAATGTGTGTGTATATATATATATATTACTTCATATTCTGAGGCTGTTTGGTTAAAAAAGGAATGGAGAGCAATAGAGCAATATCCCTGATGTTCAGTGTGTTCAATTGTTGAACTTATCTTTTTGGTATATAAACTTTTTCGCTGCCCTGTGTGCTCTTTCTTCAATTACCGATCCACAGAAATGTCTTTCAGCAACCTTCATAGGCAGCAAAGAGCGCTGCATTCAGCCTGGTTATGTGCACCGACATCAATAGCAACCATTATGTGAGCGTTTTGCCAGCTGAGGAGGGAGTGGGTGACACACCTGCATCTCCAGAGGTGACACGGTTTGTTGCCGCGTTGCATTTGGACTTTTAAGGCCGCCGCTGCTGCGAGCAAATTAGCATTGTACGACACATCTCTCCCCGTTAGCGCTGCACATCAATGCAAATGGTGAGTCTAGAGAGGATAATTTGTTGTTTGACTGCGAGGCTGACACCGAAATCTTTACCAACATAAATATTCCGCTGTCAAACTCTGAATCATTGATGCTCCGCTATCAATGGGGATTAGGTTGGCTGGAAATGTTGCATGCTGTCTACTTTTGGCCACTTAAATAGGACAATGAAGGGAACAAAGTGGAACGCTAATGTTGCACTTTTTATTCCTTTTTCTAGCATAATTGCGGCAAAAGGATTAAAAAGAGGCTTTGCAATTTTAATAATTGATCTGAAAGTTTGTAAAAATGTGTGTGATTCATATAGTTTTTGCAACAGATGAAAAGTAGATAATTTAGTAAACAAATTTAGTCATCAAGGATAAAAACATGTTTTTCCTTGACTGACATTGTGATGACAGAAAAAATATTTTAAGTACCTCTATTAAACCTGCTGTGGGAGTCTTTTATAAAGGCATTACCTACTTCAAACTTCCATGGCGTTCTTAAAAAAACACAGTGAAAGGACTAGAATGACCTCTATTACCTCAGCTCAGTGGACAGTCAAACTAAGCAGAGAAATGAGCAAATATATATTTTTTGGATTAAGTAGGTCTGACATTTTACAAGGTTTTGACATTTTGTTTGACATTTGACACAGTTTTGTCTCGTCATGAATTGTGAGTGGAAAAATTGGTAAAAAATTGCCATCAATTAGTCGGTGTGACAGAAGCGGCAGTGGGTGAGAGGTGAACATGTGGAGTTATAAAGTAAGAAGGAGCCTTACATAATATAGAATATAGACAATACAGGATGTTTAGATCTTCAACAGGATTTAATAGTGATCTGTCAGAACTTAATGATGAAGCCACATTCTGCTAGCACCATGTTTAAACAGCAGGAAACAGAGCTAAGGTTTAATTCATCTGATCTTATTTCTTGCAGAATGCTTAACATAGGCTCATCTTCATGTCCACAGAGGTGATGGATCATATTACCAGTGATTTGAAAACAAGAATTAATTGAGGCCATTTGTTCATTGTATGGGTTGTTATGCCAGTTGTGCAGAATACAAGTGTTAATGTTAAGTACTATAGAGAGTCAGCTGTAATGGAACTTTAACATGTGACAGATAATGTGTTGGTGCGGTTTAATTTGAGGCTTAGATCAATTCAGTGTATCTTAGTAGTGGAACCGTTTCAAAACCTGCCTTTAGATTTGAGATTTAGTGGAGTCTACATTCTCATAGCACTGTTCTTTTTTTTGTACAATGATAAGCCAATAAAAATGTTTTAGTGAAGATAAGATGAAAAAGGATCTGAAAAGCTTAATGTGATATATAACTTAGAAAAACACTTAGTTAAAACATCAATAACGTATTCGATAAAGTAAACAAATGTGCCTTCTCTGCAAGGATTAAGCTCCTGCAGAAAGAAACTGGTTCTTTATAACTGTGTGATTCATTCATTGCATTTATTTAAAATGTCAAAAAAAAAAAAAAAATGCAAGTCGGTGTCAGTGAATGTTTAGAAAAAAAAAAAAGAATTACATTCTGAATGAGTTGTTGAACTTTAAATGCACCGGATCAGATGTCAGCGTGATATTCAGGAAGGGATGAATAAACCTGAACTCCAGCCACGTCACTAATCTATTCCGTGCAAATGCCGCGGATAGACTGCAGGTCTGAGACGACGGGGAGAGCCGTCGGGACGTGAGTGATGTAGCAGAACAAATAGCTGCCCCGAGGATGGAGGGATGCGGGGCTGGGTGGCAGCACGGCCATCGACTGGTGTGTCAGCACCTCGGCGGGTCAGAACGGTACCAAGCAGCATCTGCAGAACCCAACTCTGTCTCTCATGAAGTTAGATCTATGATTTATGTTGATGGGGCTTTAAGGAAATTTCGGCTGAGGTGTGCAGTTTATTCCAAATAATACAGATTAAACCTTGTGTTATCTTAGTGTTAGTTTTTTTTTTTACTGAATAAGCAGTTTACGAGTGCAGCTTTCTATACACAGACTCAAGACTACCTGTAAAAGCTTTTCCAGCAAGATTACCATAGCAGGGTGTGTTTCTGCCGTAACACCCATGCTAATCATCGCACCAGGCGTTCGTCCTGAATCAAAAAGAAACAGCTTCCGTCTGCACTAACGCAGCAGGAGGGAGGTGCTGTACAGGAACGAGGCAGTATGCAAAACAGACTTATACGGTATTATGGATCAGTTAACACCATGCTATTACATACCATGGAGCCAAGTGGCAGATATATAGAGAAAATACCATGTGTGTCACCTTAATCATAAGAAAGAAAGTTAACCATAGGGAAGCTAAACGTAAGAAGAAACAGTTAAAATAACTCGAAAGAGTTGTCAGGAAACAAAGATTGACTCATGCACATTATACCTAGGTTTATATAAGAGACCTTGTATTATTTGGTATTTCAAGAGTATAACTATATTATACACTGTAATGATCTCTAATATACATATATATAACTGCACCACACACAAACTTACTTTCTTACAGCCATGTGATGTAATAAAGTTTTTTACATCTCACAAAGACACTCCTATACATTTCTCACTAGTTAGATGAAAAATGTGTTTAGTTTAGCTTAGCAGGAAGACTGGATAAAAAGGGGGAATATATCTAAAGATCCAACAAAAAGCACCCCTAAATCTCAGTCATTACACATGAATCTTGTTTAATCTGTACAAAAAAAAATACAAAAAAACATCCAGTAGTTGTAAAAATAACAGGTTACAGTGGTTTAGTGGGGGGCAGTGACTTCCTGCTACAGATGGATGAGATAATAGAGACAGGCCCCATTTAGTCTCATGAGTAGTCTAGGCTTGAGTACTAGACTCATCAACTCATACCTGACTGGGACAGGGCTGTGGAAATATATTGACGCTCTGCAAATGTGATTGAGAAGAATAATATGCTCGCCGCTGATTTTTACACTTTTAAAAATGAGGAATAGAAGATAAATACTCAGATTTTATTGCAAACTTTCTGTACAATAGGTCATGGCCGATTTCATTGGAGAGGTTTGCAGGTTCCAACCTCTAAGCAAAAAAAATTTTAGGCTACACAACAATAGTTGTGATTTAATTATATTGTAATTAAAACATACTTAAATGAATACTAGACTATATTTCTGCCAAGTCTGTTCTGCTGCATGCTGCTAAATCCAACACAGTATAACTCTAAATTGCTGCTGTTGCTTGATTGAATGCTTCTTGGAGCACAAACATTGCGAGGCTTTGTTCTTAAGAAGGCAAACAAATAAGGAACGGGGCTTTTACAAGATACCATAAATCACACCAGCCAGGTATGATTTATGGCCTTAACAGCCTCTTATAGCTTTATAGCTAGAATTGAGTGTCTCTCCAGCTGCATACATCCAGAACTGTTGACCACCGAACCGGTCTTATTGATGCTTCAGCTTTCGGAATTGAGAGAGAATGTGCAGTTTGTGAGCAGCTGCACAAACACACAGACAGCGAGCAATGTCAAGTGCATGATTCCAAATCCACAGAATGGGCCATAATAGATTCTATTTCTGTGGCTACTGAGACTTCTCTAAATGCTCCTGCGGCTTTTATGGCATTTAATAGGAATGTGTTCATCAGTCACGCACATCATTACCAATATGATATTTGTGGGGCAGGTGGACTGTAAAAATCTAAAATGCTCTTAATGCCATGCGGTGCCCCGCGCTCTGCACCCCTCAATGCGCCCAGCTCAGTTCTATCTATACGAGAAATATGCTTCCATTTCCTGTTTTGTCATTTCAAACTAGAGCAATCCACGGAATGAATTCCCCAAGTACCAAGTACGCGTGTTCCAAAGAAAGAGGCTGGGAGAATGGGTGAGAGGTCAGAAACAAATTATCCCACACTTACTGTAAAAGGAACTAATTCTGTTTGACTGAGAAGTATTGGTTGCACAATTTTGTTCAGTATTTCTCAAGTTCCCCTGGTTTCATTAGCCGCTGGAGAGATAAAATACGGGGTGCATAGCATTATCTATAGTTTCAAAGTAGTCCAATTAGCCTTTCACTCATTCCAGCGTTCGCTCACTTGATGACTGTGTGGGAGCTACAAATATATGATGAATACACACAGTTAATACTGCGTACTGCATACTGATTTATGGTGAGCAGCAGACAGCATTGACCCCTACAGTACACATACAGATTTAATTTGTATGTCCATTCCATGATATTTTTATCATGTCACAGGTATCTCAACGACATTTTTATGAAATATGCTTTCATTGTTGTATGTTTGAACAAAAAAAAAACTGTGTGACAAGCTTTTCCTATTCCGGACAGAAATGTCATTGATCCTTTAATTCCACCATCCATTAAGAACAAATCATGTGTGCTCCACTTCTGACCGTTTTCTGAAGCACTAAATGTCTTTTGTCGAAGCTACATTACCATCTCATTGTGATGCAAGCTCTGAAAGCGTGTTTGTCGGTTCGAGGAAGCTCTGACAACTAATATTTGAGAGTCGCTTGTTGAAAATAATCACATGCACGACCACTCTTTTCGGAAAAATCCTTGAGGACAAACAATGGCGGCTGCTGGAAGGATCATTTAAATTCAGGCTTCTCGCTTGTCTTCTAGCCATCTCTCAAGTGTCACGTTGTTTAGTTTTATATCCGCACTGCAAGTGTACAAGGAGCGGTTTTCAAAACATTTCTCGCTTACAGCTGCATTAAGTTGTGATAAAATCAACTGTAAAAAACGCAAGTTATTTTTGGTTAATACTGCAACGGGTCTCGAGCCGTTAAATCGAAAGATTAGGAAACAATCAACAACACATAATACATTATGCAGTGGATGTGCAAAAAAGAACATCTAAAAGAATCCTTAAAGCTCTCGAAAAGTGGTTGCGATTGAAATAAAGGAAATTAAAGTATGTCAGCTTTAGAATCTAAGATTGTTATGGTGACATGCAGAGTGGTTTATGATTGCAGACAAAAAGTTTCACACATGAACAAAGGCGTGCACACACACACACACACACACACACACACTTAAAGCCTCACAGCCTGGCTCTTGTGGTTGTGCAAGGAAAAAAAAAAAATCGCGAGATGTTGAAAGAGACGCTGCAGGAATTTCGAACTCGAGACCTTGAAAACGAAATGAAAATGTGTCATATGCAGATGGCTCGAAGGCAGTTGCAAGCGACGAGAGGGGAGAGGAAAGCAGCGTACGAGAGGCATGATTCTTTATTTTAACTGTTCACATTCTCCCAGAGATAATCACACCGCTGTGCTTTGCCGTATCAAGCAGGCAGACAGGAATAGAGGGATTCATGCTACCAGCCAAGTTTATTTATGAAAACAAATATCGGGGAGTGCTGCTAAAATTGCAGTGTGCTGTTTCCTTGCACAGCGGCACAATGACAATAAAGTTTTCTTATCTTACAGTAAGTTGGGCTGAATGCGTCAGTTACGTTCTTTCTGGCGCCCGATGAACAACTGTGATTTGAGTTTGTCGCGCGGGGCTGCGAGATCGGTGCCAGTTTTTCACGGTTAACTTGTTGTGAAAGTTTATTTCCCCTTGTTTTATGGAATATTTATTTGCTTTGGACTTGGGCTGAGCAGATCTTCTGGCTCACTGCAGTTATGATGAACGTCTTTTACTATCTCGGTTTGAGCACCGATCGCATCTTAAAGGGAAAACAGTGTGCACATATCTAGGTCTGAATCTGTACTCTGGGCCTCTTCTCGAAGGTCTTCGCCAGATTTACACTTCAAAAAAAATCTTTATTTGTCCAATACCAGCCCTTTAAGCAGCTCATTAGTTTAGGGTTTGTCTAAAACAGGTTTCTTTAGGGCTCCCCAAGTGGACATCGCCATTAAACAACCTCAGCAACAACCTTAGAGGGAAAAAGCCAATGTAATGGACCGTTCAGGCAAAGGTTGGAGCCCGAGCTTTGGACTTTTACATACAGTAAAATCATTTCAAGTTTTGGACATTACAGTATAATAAAGTAGTAAGTAATATATTCATTAATTAGCTTCTCATGGATTCCTACAGTGCTTTTTCTTGAATCGAATTCCTTTCTGTATTGTTACTATGCTTTGGTTGTTTAATAATACCAATTAAAAATACAATACTATGATCTCACTAAACAATTTGCCTGTCACACGTCGAGTAAGAGCAGGCAACCACCTGGTGCTTAATAGAGTTCAATAAATTGGTTACTGGGTGTCGCTAACAGAGAAAAGAGAGAAGGAAGATCACATTATGACTCCGTGGAAGACAGATTCATTACATTCACTGCAACAGTCAGAACACCAGGGTAGTATGATAGATTTCAGATAATGGCGAATTAGAATGAATGCAGTGGATATAAGGTATTAAATACTGACACTGATAGCCATTAATATAACATGTATCAAGTTTTAGCATTATTCATGACACACAGGTGGAAACAGTTCACAGAGAAAGAATAATCTCCTCATTTACCTCCTGTTTTTAACGCTCTTTCTGTACCCACATATCACAAATATGGTATATCTAAATGGCAATAAATCTCTGACACAGATACGCGCTGCTTATCACACCATTAAATGCATGTGCCTGTTCCTGATATACCGGGCTGTTTCCTCGGCGTCCGGTATTGCTGCCTGCAGCTTTCTCAAGAACGGTTCATCCAAACAAGTTTACACTTGACAACTACATTTTCCTGGGTCCTCGGCAACACACCCGCCGAGCGCGAAAACGACCAGAAGAACGGTAGTGGAGAAAACCAAAAGGACAGAGACTCAGTCCATTTCAGTGAGATACGAACCCTTGTTTCTCTAGACAGGACTGCCACATACTGCATATTAATCAGCCCCGCTATCACTTAAGGCAAAACCAGTGTGCAGATCCCCCACCTCTCTACCCCCAACCCGCCTACACACACCCACACGTTCCATTTTAATACAGCAAAATGGGACTTTTTCTTTTTTAACTCAGGAAAATTCTCTGTTAAGAATGGTGGGCATTTCCATAAGGGAAATAGAAAGAAGAATATCCAGCATCGGCTCCAAGAACATCAAATATTGGACGATTTGCTACAGATCTTTTTGTGTCTTAGTCATAACTTTTGTCTCCCAGGCTCGACAAGCTTTTCCTGTAAAAAAAATAAAGCTTTATCAAGCTTTCAATATACAACAAATACTATTAGCTATTTATTGTTATTTTTGGCCTTTTTGGGGAATTGTTCACAATAGGAAACATAAGAAAAAAAAATGCCCTATCTTTCAAAAAGTAATTTGTTTTGCCAAAATGTAATCTTAACCCTGCCTTAACCATTTCTGAAGATGATAAAAGTTCATATAGGTTATTTTAAATAGTAGACTTTGTTTAATTGGATTTTCATATTTTCATTCAGTTTGTTTGCTCGGCACCAAGACATTTTTATTGTTTATCTTAATGATTTTGTTCTTGTCTGTTAAGTACATTTCATCCTCTTTAAAGAGCACACACACACACAGACACACCAAGTTTGTTATTTTGTCGACAGTGTGAGTCCAATAGGAAGAATCGCTTTAGCAAACGTGCCGTGTTTGGGTTTGGGCTTTCGTCATTACAGCCTGCCCACGGTTGACTGGGACCTAGTTTAACCTCTGAAACGGTTCAACCGACAGCGCGGCCCGAGGACAGAGCCGAATAGTCGGGTGGAAGCGGGCGACATGGCGGGGGAAGGTAACGTCTGTGGTGGTTAGCGCAGAGAGGTGTGAAGATAATAGCCCCAATGGGGAGATATGCAAGGCGGGGGTGCTTTATGAGGCTTAGCCAGTCTAGTGTGAAGGAGTCCTGCATCGCACACAGACTGGAAGAGCAACGGTCAACTTATTCAGTTTTTGTTTTTTTTACTTTTTACCGTGGCTTTGAAACTCTCTTTGTTCCTCTTTTGTTGTCACTAACAATGTGCTTTACTTTCATCACTATGATTTATTACCATATGTCCACATCATATTGTATAGGCTTCAAATAATTCAGAATTTAAGGAACAAAAGACAACATAACATATTCATTCATTCAATTGCCATAACATGAAACACGACTGTCTTATTTGATCATATATTTATTTATTCACCTTTTCTCTTCCTGTCTTTTCTGTTGTCAAGTCTGTTGGTTGTCCCTGAAAGTACGACCCATGATGTCTACATTCATTGCACCATCATATGAGACTACCTTGTATCGTGTTTCTGTGCAAAAGTGTTCACTATTATAACCATCAACTTGAAAAGCATCATGATGCACACACACACACACACACACACACACACAAACACATATATAGGATCTTCCTTATACACATAACCAAGACCAACATGATGCTTTTCAAGTTGATGGTTGTAATGCAGTGTGCATCTTTGATGCATATATTTTTTTTATATTCTAATATCAACTTCTATTAAAAACGGCTTTCTGTGTGCAGCACATCCTGAGATGAATTTGTCTCAACTTTACCTGCATGAGCTCACCATTTATTGTGTAAACACTCCTCTTAGCATTACATGCACTCTGAGATTAACTGGGGGAAGCTCTCAATAGAGCTGCTCCGCCTCCCCTTCCCCTATATAGGTATACAGCACTATATACACCACACACTTAAATAGATAAGCAGATGATATTAAGAAGGCACTGGTTCATCTGCTGCAATAATTGATTTTTTATGAAATGATAATGACAACACTTGTTTTATTCAGCCTCCTTTATGGGGCCTATATAAAAGTTAGACATTAGATTTACCTGTTTTCCATTAATATAGTTTGAGCACTGCAGTGAAATATACCTCCACCTTACAATAAACTGTGGTAAGGTTTATTATAATATACTGTGGGTCCTTTAATGCAGCCTCTAAGGTAAAGTCTTTCTTGTAGTTGGCAAGTCTTTCTTAGTTAAGTATCTCTTACAAACCTTCATGCCCAGAACAATTGAAGAAAAGATGTAGAATAATGAATGAAAAAATCGGTTTTCCTTCAGACTGTGGCCTCCATACGCCGCTGTTTCTATGGCACTGACGTTATTTTCCTCAAGCAAATACAGAATTCTTCTCCTGTCTTGAGACTGTTCCAAATTTCAGTTACATTTTGGTAAAGAACTTTGCGCTTATGTATTTACGCAGGCTTGAGTATAGCAGGATTTTGCTGAGTGCAGAATCGACAGTCTGTTATCTCTGGTTTGGCAGGTCTGGATCAGCGGCCAGACTGTGGTCACTCACTGAGTGTTGACTTAATGTCTCTCGGTTTCAGGTCGCTCGCACAGTGCCCAGATAATCTGCCTCTTGGGATTGCATATTCAGTAGGTTTTGTAGAAGATGCCCATTAAGCGGACGTGCTTTTCATTTTTCTTGGCCATAGTTCGGCTGGTCCAGATTGTGTCGGGCCATGCTGAGCCCGAGCTGAGGCTCACGGCCAACTGACTGACAGGACTTTCCCCCTCTTGGCAACACAGAGCATTGGTGGGCTTTATCCACAATCTCCAAAAGAGACACTCCTTTCTCACTGGCAGGTAACACTCACATGCAGAGAATGGTCAACGATGGTCAAGTGAAACCAATGGTTACGTTGGTGAACAAAACCACAGAGAAAAATACCTGGGTCCCACTCCGATGTCTTGATCAGACTAAGAAAGCCTAAGAACTGAAGAAGCCACTTAGATCAGAGGCAAAACTAGTCCAATCCAATTTCAGAGAGAGAAAATGTACAATTCGGAGTATTTACTGTACAAAGCTGTACTGTAACTCTTTTTTTTTTGATTGATTTTAAATCTGATTCTAAGTAATGCATTGGAATGACTCGGGTCAATCCATCATGATCAGATGTAACACACATATAAAGTTATATTTGACCGATTCCAAATGTTGAATACAAGACAAATGTTTAGATGACGTTATAACATTTTACTGCTCGTTTTAGATCCTACTTGTAAGTGGAAATTAATGTTAATGTAGCTTTGAATCCTTTGTGTTTCCTTCTTCTCGTTCTGCATCCCCGCTCCACCTTTTCTCTCCCTCTTCTGTCTCCCTCCCTCTCTCATCCTTTCTTTCCTGCCTCTCCTCTGGTCTCTGAAACACTAGACTTACAATTTCTCGTGTAAACAGACCCCTCGCTGGCTGTCTCTCTTTGTCCTTGACTCTATGTCTCGTTATCGTCTTCAAGGAGATGGATGGGGGGTGGGGGGGTGGTGAGTCTAGTGGCTGGAGGGAATCATATTTCATCATCCAGCCACATGCACTGAGATGCTGCCTGACATCTCCTTTTGCAGCTGCTTGTCTAAACATCATTGTTGTTTATGAATTGGTGCGGCACACGGTGGAGGCCTCTCTTTTTTTTTTTTTGGTCCGTACTTCGAAAAAAAAGTTCAAGCGAACAAGTCATTGCATACAACGAAAATTAGTCTCAGGCCATCACTGTGGAGGGGAAAAGAAAAAAAAAATAAACCACTTATCTGTGGAACGTCTGCAGCAAGGAGCTCGGCTTTATACGGAGAGAGGGGATTGGGAGCACTCACTAGTGAGTGGTAGTTGCATGCAGACAAGCAGCGGAGAGGGTGGAGGGGGGAGGGGGGGAGGGGTGAGTATACTCACAAAAGCTAAGGGGTTTGTGTGGTTTGCCTTCAGAGGGTTCAGGTTTACAACGAAGAGGAGGGAAGCAAAATAAGAAAGTTCAAACGGCAGAGCTGGAGCAAAGAGCGGCAGCCCTCGTGACAGGATGACACCAGGACGTCTCATTAATAGTGATTTGTCTCAGAATTTGAATTTTTATGGATGAAACACAGAAAACTGGACAATGCAAAAAGCATAAGAAAATCTGTATAAGAGTGGGTGTCTGAAGCATTTGATGATGACCACGTCTGAGTGAATCTTTAGTTTGATGTTGTGCTTTTATAGTGACTCGCTAAATCCCATGAGCCGATATTGAATCTCTAACGGGTCAGATCGTGCTTCCTTTAATCAAAATAAGGCAAGTGAAGTATTTTTTTTATCCAGCGGAGAGCCTCCTGTTTTCTAGTTTTGGGAAACAGAATCAATTTAAAGCAGGGGGAGCGTGGCATGGGGGAGGAGATGAGTAAATAATGGTAGAGGTCATAAAGAGGAGCAGACATTTAAATGAGAAGAGAAGCAGTAACAATATCCATCATAGAAAGGGTAGCATTCAGGAACTGTCGATGTTTAGACTGTAAAATTATGAGAATTCACAATGCAGGCTGATAAATTTCTCAGGAGTGCAGGCTCAATACTCAGATGTGTTTGCATTTACTAGGATGGAGACACAATAGTGACTCAAGGGCATCGCTACGAGAATTGAGTGAATGAAATGATGATAAGTTATCATCCTCTGCTGGAGCATGACTGTACACAACCAAAGACGACCTGAATAGACGCAGGACACCGGGGCTAAAAATGTTGAAAGGTGGAAACCGCAAAACAGATCTAAATTCACTTTAATAACATTTAAACATGTATATTCCTTTTTTTTTGGTGTGAGAAAATGTTCAGGCTGGCATGTTTGTTGGGGGAAAAAGAGTGTTGCTGGCCTTCAAGGTGATAAGCCCGGTAGAGGCCAAGTACATTTAATGAATTGACATTACACCAGAATCAATGTCGAAGCTCTTAGGGTCTGAAAAACTACACTTAATGAAAAGGGATTACTCACTTAACATCAAGGTCTTCCACTTCCCTTCTTCCCCGTGTTTTCACTTCTGCTCCTTTGTATTCCGTTGCCTTTTCTGTCCACTCTCCCTTGCCCTCTCTGAAGGAAACACACGCACACACAAAGCAGAATACAAAAATATTTAGGGTCTGAGCTGGTGAAATATCAAATAAAACACTGATTGCAACGGGCAGGTGTTGCACCACTACATTAAACCTGAATTATTTGCAATATTTTCATGAAGCCTTGACACAGGCCCCAGATTTGCTCTAAAACATCTCCGGTAAATGGTTACATTATGTACAATACACTTTGTAAATTTGTTAAAATTTGATGCACTTAGCGGCTTAATCTGCTTAGTGTACACATTATTAGGTTGACCTGCAGCATAGTGTTTACTGAAAATGGGTTTAAGTGTGCACACGCGCTGTATAATGAATGCGTTCAGTGCGTGGGACGGGCGCATGGGGACACACTCATGTTGTGCACTTCTGGCTCCCCGAGGGGGCCGTCTCGCTCTCGCTCTCTCTCGGTCTCTCGGCTCTGACTCCCACCCGGTGGGTCCTCTTTGTTTCTTGGTCAGCCTACTGTCTCTTGAACTAATGAGCCACAATACAACGCCCTTCCCTTGCACACTTTTCTGCTTGATTTCACAGTTCTCCTTGCCTCCTTGAAGCCATTAGTTGAGACTGCTGAAACTCAGACCCCGTGTGTGTGTGTGTGTGTGTGTGTGGTGTGTGTGTGTGTGTGTGTGTGTGTGTGTGTGTGTGCGCCTTAACGTACATGGAGCACCCAACTCTAACCTGCTATGAATAATTGATCTGTTTGAAACTAGGGCGCATGAGGTTTGTATGCAAGGAGGCAGCTGCTGCAGCAAGAAGGAGCCTTGCAGTGTGCTTTAAGAGAAACATGTGAGAGGTAGCAGGTGGCGGAGCCCGGTGAACTGGAAAATACCCCTCTCAGCACAGGTAGCGCCATATACTGACCTGATGGTTGGAAAAACAAAGCTATGCTAAATCATTTAACCAAAAAAGCTTTTAAGTGGCATGTACTGAGGTCCTGGATGTGCTCTGAACATGTGCCTCCAAGGTTAGTGAAGCTCACACGGTATGTACACATGTCACAGGAATGTACTTTTAATTAGCAGTTTCAGGCAGTTAAACACGGATAATGACCTTGAATCGCAGTAATGTATGATTTTCTTTGCTTTTAATCTGAAGGAATTTAAGGAGCAGATGGTGGAATGAATGTTGGTGACTGCATGGAAAACAGGTCTCAGGTTTTGCAGAAAACACTCGGCAACACCTCTTGATAAGCAAGCGGCAACACAATTCAGGAGCTTCGACACATTTAATATGTATCTGGTGAATAAGGTAAAATTATTCATGTCGGTATGCGGAAAGTGTTAAAACACCCGGCTAGCTGCTCTCTGATAATCTCTATGGGGATTGTGCATGGGCTGACAGGTCTGTGAGATGAAGGACACGGAAAACGCCGAGCAGATCGAGACAAAGTGAGGGGGTTCATCAGCATGCTCCGGCTGATTGGAATGTACGTTTGCTTTTTACATTTTTAATTTAGTTTGGCCTTTCCACAGAAACATCAAAGCGCCGGGTCAGTTAAAGAGCAGCAGCCCTGGAGCTGGTACCCATTCAATGGCTCGCTGAGATTCTCCATAAAGCAGACGCTGGCTGACACTGGGCTTAAAAAAAAAAAAAAAAAAAAAACGCGTCCTCTGGTTCACGGACTCACCACTGTACGGCTGCTGTAAAGACATTTCACCGAGCGCACGCTGAAAATGATCGTCACCTCTAACTTATCAATCGAGTCGGGTTTTTTCAACTGTAAAAACCCATTCCTGCACGTTTGCCGCTTTCCTCTGTTCCCGCCGGCTCGCTGTCACGCCGTCACTCCTCAGCTGTCGCTCTGTCGAGGACACGCAATGATTTGCCGCTGCACTCCTGTCATTCACATACGTGCCCGTGACTGAACAAGACGCAGCAACAGTCCAGCGTGCTGCGGGGATCCGTCAACAGAATACTAGCGTACAACCATAATTTAATTACATTTCTTGTTTGTTTTTTTTATCCTTACAATTCAGAATTTCTGTGACACTCAAATTTTTAAGTAGCAGACATCAGTCATTCAATAAATGTTTGGTAAAGCCTGATTTTATAGCTAGATATTTGCCCAAAGCCTTATATATTTGAGTTGACGAGTCGAGTTGACTGGACTACCTAAATTGTTTAGTAATCAAATGATGATCATTGTTTGAAAAGATTCTTTTCTCGAGGAACATCTCATACCTGCTATCACCTCGGTATTTGCATCCATGGAGAATGAATAATTAGTATGAAATTTAACTGTGATCTCATCCTAAGATGAACAGAAGTACCTGTGCAAACAGTACAAGTACAAGACACAACTTTCTGTGTGATCAAAGTAATTGTTGAAACATGCTAATACGATGGTTTCTATTCACAACTCATTAAAAAAAAAGAAATACCCTGGTGTCTAAAAGACCCAAATAAACATCTATAAATAGATATTTGAATAATTCCTTCAGTGAAATTCAAGTGTCAAGCAGCCCAATAGAATATAGTATGTGTAGTGTATGTGTATTTAGCATATTGTGTGTATGTGTATATATATATATATATATATATATATATATATATACACACACACACACACACACACACACACACACACAATTCCTGATTACTATTGCCATTCACGTTTCACCTGTTGAGACTCAACGAGAAAAACACTTCAATCATGTGCCATTGATGAGTATAAAGAGAACTCCAGTGCGGTGTGGAGAATAAGGAGCAGAGGACAAGTAAGGGAGCATGAAAAGAGGAATATTAGAACTTTCATTCTTCATGAGACAATGAAAAACATTTTTTTTTTTTTTTAAATTTTACTTATCAGTGCACTTACTCTGTGTTCTCACACAAATAGGAAACATTTTGTATCTCAGAAATTCAAAATTGTTCTTAAGTCAAAACTAAGTTTAGAGTCTGATGGTGTAAAGCTGGATGAACTCTTCAGTTTTATATTAAGAGTTTTGAAAAATTGAGCCACAGTTTCTGAAAATGTTTTTTAGAAAAACATGTAATATATCTTTTTTTGTTTGAATGAAAAGTATAGTACAGTCATCAAATGAATATTGCATTAAACAATTAGTCCAGTGGGTGAGGGTAGTGTGTATGAAAGCGGGGGAGATTTATTTAATTAACTAAGTTAACTATGTATTTAGTTTCATTGCTTCCTGATGCTTAGGCAATATTGTTGCTTTAATATTCATGTGAATAATGCTAATTTGTCTGGCACCATCCAGTTGGGCCTGCACCTTATTCAGTGTGCATCTTTCCACCACAGCCCCCAGTGAGTCCAGCCTGCTGCCAAACACTGAGCCCGTCTTTTCTCTAGTTTGTCCAGCTGCCTGGTGCCGGCGTCTGTCGCGCTGCCTGCCCAGCAGACCGCAGCAGAAGAAGGACACTCGCCACCACCGACTGATATAAACATGAGCAGCATTTTACTGCAGACATCAAAGAACCTGGGCCCTTCTTAAAAAAAGAGCTCTTCTCCATGCGGTAGAGGGCATCTGTGCCCAGGAACCGGTCCAGCTTGTTGTCCAGATGCTCCACCTCCACGTCCGTCCCAAATGTGGACTGGCTAATCCTAACCCACTTGTATGTCAGTTTCTCTCTGAATCAATAACCCATCTTAATTTGTGGATTTTTCCACATTTGAAGAGTAAAAAAAACTCGTATGTTATATCAAACACCTCAGAAAGCCACAGGCCATCACGCATCAGAGATCATTTTGGTATTAGCCACTCTACCAACGGGAACTGCATTATAAATGCTCTATCACTATTTCTTTTTTAATGGAACTACAGTATATGAACTACACTTTGGGTGATTTATATAGGTTTGGCAGAACCATTTACCAGTTTAGTTTGGCCAGTGCAGGGTAATACCACCTCAGGGAGTGCAATATATATGAATCATTTGGCTTTGTGCTGTTGTGATAAATGAATGTAGTTGATAGCGTGCCCCCCCCCCCCCCAACTGCTGTGACCTGGCTTGTGTGCCTGTGTAAATTCACGTTTGTGTGTGTGTGTGTGCGTTTCTATCCATGTGTGCACGCCGTATGGCATCTATCAACATTCAACAGAATGTTATGAGGGTGTGAAGAGTGAAAGACCGGCGGGTACACGCCGCCTCTGCGAATGTGAGCGAGTGGAATTAGCAGCGACTAGACATCCATTAACTGTGTTAATTAAAACATAGGTATTAAACATCTGTGGATAGCCCAACCACCCTCCACTTCTCCGTCTGATGGCTTCTCGGCATTTACGAATTCCGCCTTTGAAATAAATGAGCTTTATTCACCTGCTCGCTCTCCACAAATCTCCCCCTTATTCTGTACGCGCTCCATATGGCGCCGCTTGTTTGGAAGAGTTATTTCAGAGTCTCCGATTCCTCAATCCGTCAAACACTGCTATCACTCACATTATCTAGGCTGTGCCTTTTTTTATGTTCAACCTCCCTCTGGTGTATTTTACTTGCTTTTATGTGTTGAGATGATATTGAATCTCAATGGTTGAAGTGCTTATTGAATGGAGAAGCACTTTAACCAATTGTTTTATACACAAATTTAATATTCTTTCTGTGTTTTGTTTTTTCCCCACATTCTTTGTCAAGCCAAACTTTCCATTTGTCCACCCTAAAAATCAGGGAACTGAGATTTATCGACAGGGACGCCTCATTGACCAGCCACTGCTGCTCACAATATCAAACAGCCATAAAATAGCACTTAGAGGGGATAGATATCAATAATGTGGGAAGCATGCTGGTCCACCTCACCCTGACACAGCTTGGCTCTCTGAATGCAAACCCGCTACGTTACTGGGTCTCACCCCTGTTCTCTTACCCAACCCGGCCTTCTGGCCTGGCAGGGATGCAATCAGAAACATGAGGCACTTTGGTCCCGTGAAGTAAAGCTGACCCGACAGACGATCGATCGGATCATAATTAATGAACAGGAAGTGAGGCACCATTTAAAAGCGTTTAGAATTCACAGTTTCGCGGCGCACACTGTGCCGACACACATGGCACGATCAAACAAATTAAACATCGAACAGGAATGTAAATTAACTGCACAAGCCCTGCTGGACCGGGAGCAGCTTGTGCATTACAAAATAGGTCATTGAACACACGGTCATGAAATACTGGAAAGACATTCAATGTCCCAAAATATCTATAATCCCTCTCCAAAAATATATATCTTATCAATCACAAAATAGAAGATAAAAAGAAAAAACATGAGTTTAAATAATTTTTTGGCAACTTAAATGAGAATTTTACCCATTAGGAGAAAGATATTCCTAATATTTTGTAAATTCAGGGTACATACTAATTAGACTATCAGCTCAGTCATTATGATGCTGCCAGTCCAATCAAATGCACACATTTGTTTGAATGCAATCATTCAGTTTACTGATGCTGCTGCATCAAAAGAAAGACATGCTACAGTTCTGAAATATTTCCATTCTGCTGCATTCCTCAGAGATCCCACATTTGTCATTGTTCTCTCCCATTTTGCTTTCATTAACTAGTAGAATAGTCAGACAAACCAATAAGGCAATATGCAGCGTGCCCGGAGAATAGCAAATAAGACGATATCTATAAGGTTCTGCAGCAGGCTTGGGGAAAAAATACACAAATATGTCTGCACAGAAGTGTGGCTGGTCACAACTGCTGGCAACAGTGTTAATCAGCGAGTCTGCACTTCAGACAGAAAATAGTGTCAATAATCTCTGCTTTTAACAAGTCAACCGAGACATATTTTAAAAAACGGTAATGAAACTTTTGCTTGAGTGAGTGTGTTAGTTTGGTGCCATTATTGCTTTTTTTTAGCTTTTAAGAATAACTACTCCCTTGTGCTTTTGTTCAAACCTTGTTAATTCAAATAAATATGCAATCACTGACCCATACTGGAAATGTCAGAAGTGGAGGTTTTGTTCAGAACATTGTTTTTCCTGCTTTGAAATCTTCAAATGTACACTCATATACATAGTAAATTATGATGTGTAAATGTTGCTTCCTACTGTAGCAATCAGTAATGTTATTTCCCTGTGAAATTCTATTGTGGATTCAAAACTGAGCTGTGTGCATTTCTCAGTGAATTGAGTCTTTTAACATGGGTCAGTATGTACACCTAGATCTACTTATAATGAAAAAAGAAATAAAGTCTCATGGCAATTGAATGTCGAACAGTAATAGTAATAACAGTGTTGTACATTTACCTCATGAGCTGATATTGAAACCTTTCATGAGATTTTCCCATCTATGATTAGTAGATGAAGTTACTTGTAAAAAGTGATCAAAATGTTGGTGAGTCAAAATCAATATCAACTTTATACTCATCTAAACCGTCCCCCATTGTGATTACAACCACCAATTTTCAAACAAATCATGCAATATGGCCATTAACACTATTGTAACTTATATTTAGACTTTTTTCTTTATTTCTAAAAGTGCCCACATGTTTTATTATTTTCCATTTATGTCCGTGTTTAACATCATATGTGATCCCTCATAGCTCTGCGGAGGGGAACCCATTCCCCATATAAATAAAAAAAATCTAAGCTAATAAAAACTCAGCACTTCCTATTTTGACTGAAATATATATTCCAATTAAAACATAGTCATGCATATTTTATTCCATTTCTGCCAAGTCTGATCCGCTAGACTCTGCTAAATGCCATTAAATCTTACATACTGTACCTTTGAATTATACACATACAGATACATATATCTCTATAACATCAATTCAATATTGCATTGCATTTACTATAGAATGCAATTAAACCAGATTCAATTCCACAGTGTAATATTGAACATTTTGTTACTTTTGTTTTAAAGCATGTTTTCCAGAAGAAAGGGCATTGAATCAATAATCTAATATAGCGCGTCACCATTAACTAATGTATTAGGTGAAATGAACATAAATAACGTTGGGCTTTGGAGTGAGTCAAGCTGTTATTTAGAAGCAGTCGATGGCAGCAGCAAAAACACAGGGTGCTTATCAGGGTCTTTGGAGAGACACAGGAAATTGAGTTTGTCCTGTCTAATGATGGTCAGATTCACACAGCTCTATAGACATACCATTTCCCTCCTATTAGTAAGATGTGTTATTCATGAGGGCAAATCTAGTGTGAACTATATTTCATTGATATTCCACACTGTCACTTCTCATTGTCTGTCAAGGGACCGGAGCCATTCTGTTTCATTCATTTATTTATCTATTTCCGTTTTTTCATCCCCAAAGGGGGAAAAAAAGGAACTCGGTGATGATGGGTTCACAGGGCAAAACGTGATTGTGGCTGCAAAGAGCGATCAATCTGTCATCAGTAACTATTTGGGAGGGAAAAGGGGGCGATGAGAAGCTGCATTGGGAGAGAGACATGGAGGTGAAAGACTGAGTGTTAATACACAGCACTGACTCACACCAGAAATAGCTGTGCCTTTTTTCTTTCCAAAAACACATTATCTCTCTCTTAGAGCATATCCCCTATTCTGCCAAATTCCAATAGGCACTATTGGCATATATATGCTCCGCCATGTCCAAAGCTATTTATATAATGCAAATTAAGCTGAATGGCCTATTGTGCAAGTGCACAATGAGGTTACTGTATGACACAAATTAATTTCGTACATTTTCATTTAAAGATAGCATTCCCACACAATGCGTATTTGCTCCATCTGTGCTGAAAACCCATTCTCCCTATTCAAAGCTCTGTAAGCAAGCATCATTCTGCCTTTTATAGCCTTTTATGCCTGTCACACTGACATGATCTGCCTCATTCATTTCCAAAAGCGATGCACGTTTTTTATGCTTGAAAATTATACCGAAAATATGTCTCAGTGATCCATAAGCAGTTTATACAACGCACACCATAACTAGTGGGTGCATTTAGGAGTATGTATTCATGTATGTATAAAAACTCGTGTTTGGCAGGGGACGCGACTATAAATAGTGTCATTTGTCTATAAGATCGTTATAAGTACCTCTGCATAACACTGTATCCTTATTTACGTATAAGAGAATAAAAAAGAAAGAAATATGGACTAACTTACAACAAAGAATAGCTTTATTTACTGTAACAGAAAAGATTTTAAGTGCATCTGAAATTCAAAAATAAAATCCTTAATTAAACATTTTTTGACTGACCATGTCAAACCATATGATGCTGAAAAATAAAATTACATAAAATAGGCTTATACAGTGTGATTGGGGTGTAATATCTTTAACATATTTGTCTTCATGCTGTCCGCTGCCAGCATTTTAGACACAGTAACACACCGGTCTTTCACAGTGAACCAAGCGCTACAGACGCTTTGTCATATTTCCTCGTCTTAGCTTTCTGGAGACTTTGGTTTGTCTCTTAATCTCCGTCTCTCTCCACCTGTCTCATCGCTGTTTTTCATGGCGTCACTTGAGGGTGTGCTACATTTTGTGTCTACACTTCATACTCATACTCTATGCTGTATGCTCCCTGCACACACTCTGCCAATGAGAGCGCTACTGCCCCCTAATGTAGTGGAGGTGCAATTTCACTATATATTAGGACAGTAAAAAATTTAAAAATAAATAAAAACGCGCCCCCCTTGACGGAGCCTCACGTCCCACCAGCGGGCCATGCCCCACTATTTGAGAACCACTGCTTTACAGTGACAGTCCAGCTAGATGCTAAAGAAAGGAAGAGAGGTAGATATTCCACTCGTGTTTTTTTTCTCTCTCAGGGTAATAGCAGGGTAAAGAAGCTATTACTTTGTCCTGACAAGCTGAGAGGAGCGAGAGGAGTGAGAGGAGCGGCGGCACATCCTTAGGTGTCCAACATGATTAGCAGATCACTGATTCAAAATGTCTCACTATCTCGCCATCTTCAATCTCGTTCCCCGTTCTCCCGCGCATCACCCTTATCGCTGTCTGTCTCTCGCCCGCTCAGATCATTTTTCCCGTTAGAAATCTGGAACCTAATTCGGTTGAAGACATGCATGAAGGAAAAAGTGTGAATGGAAATAGTTTTTTTAGAAATATAATCACTAGTGCGAGAAGACGATAAGTTGAATAATGCAATCTCCTGGATGAATTCCAGCTAAGCAGGTGGTTGAAACAATAATCATTATATCTGAGAAAAGTATAAAAGTAAAAGACAGATTCAATGAGGTGTGGTTCATATTACTCTTAGGGTTGATAGTGTAATGAAATGTGAAGCAATACCAAATGAAATGACAGGAAAGCTGCGTCCCAAGCACCTAGCGGCTGCAGCCTAACGCAAATGTTCCTTAAACAGTGCTTGTGAAATTCATTCTGTCTCGTCTCGCTCATTTGTCTGGTAAATATAGTAAACCTTTATTTCCCAAGAGTAACGCAAACATTTTCGCCCGTTCACTCAGTCAATAAGGTGCCACGCTTGATACATCTTTGTGGAATTGGTGAGGAGAGGCAGGAGAGAGGGAATGAGATGGAAACTACAGCTACAGAGCGACAAACAGGGGGGAGAGGTGGGGGGGAGACAGCTTTCCTGTTTGGTCCTGACAGTGTGACAAATCTGCAGCTGGATCCATGTCCTCATATCATGACATTTAAGTCTAAGTAAAGCCAAGGACTGTCAGGCTCTCACGGCATATCACGGTCTTCCCAAACACAACATTTCACCTGCACATAGCATACACAAAAACGCACTGACATTCAACCTTTTGGCGGTGTTCAAACCGTGAAGAATCACCTCATTTAGTGGGCACATTTCTGGTTTACGGGGAAAACGCATGCATTTCCATTGTTGCCCAGTGGCAGGGCTTAACAAATAGGATTAGAGCCGTGCCCAAAAGAGCACACTCCTGTTCAGGTGACGCTGCGCGGCGATGTGTGTGCAACTAGACACAGAGAATTACTGTTAAAGGTCAGCGGAGTCAGACGCTGAATGTCACATCTTAGCCACAGTTTGGTGATATGCCTATTCCTCAGTGGAGAGTAATTCTGCAGCTCCTGAATTCCAGCATAAAAGGCCCAGGATTACAGGGCGAGTTAAAAGGCAACAGAGGCATATCGATTAGAGGCAGTGAATCAGCCCTCCACTGTGCCGTGAATAATAAATAGAGAAGACAGCCAGGGGTTGTCGGGTGGAACTTTCATGATGGGCCTGTGAGTTGTGCTCATTTAAGATGAGACTGTGGATAAGTCTCCTGTCCTCTGGATCTGGGGAATCATGTCACCGATCAGAAAGCGCCTCAGAGCAGCTTACTACAAGTTTAAAATGGAATTCCACGCCCCATTTAACAACACAAACGGACTGATCACACGCCTACACTTACTGCAAAGTAATGCCAATGGACTCGGGGAAGGGATTGGACTCTTACAGTAATAGCCCATATGCCTCGGGTGGTGGAACGCTAGAGAGGAGGAGAATTTCGGAAATAGCTGCATACGTGTCAAATCACACACACACACACACACACCCACACACACACACACACACAAGTGTTTCAGTCATCTTCTACCTTGTTACTCACTGGAACAAGTGTTATTTTTTGCCCTTTTTTAAACAGCCTCCTCATTGTGGGATTAAACCGAGGGCGCAGATCATAACATCAGCTACAATTGTCTGCTATACGACGCAGCCATTGCGTAAAAATGCATGTCACATTTAGGCAATCATACACACATTTACCGCTCGCTGGGCGATTGCTTGTTTGCTCTCCAGCAGTCTGCTCCTCCAGTCACTAGACTGTAATCGGGTCAGAGCACTGAGCAGGATACACAGGGGGGACACAAACAAAACCTCCAAAAAGGGTTGTGTCTACATTCGTGTGAATAATTTATACTCATTAATTTATTTAGAAATAACTCCACTTTGTGGATTGGGGGGTTACAAACCAGGACAGAGGAGGCCCATTTGTGTTGTTCGTTCCGTGGCACGAGTTGACCCAAACACACTGGACACATGTACCCATTAGGCACAAAATCTGGTCCAACTTCATTTGCAAATCATAACTCAATCTCTTTTGAATTCATCAGCATTCTAGTTTTCTAACCAGTGGTGGTTGACTTCAGCATCAATCTTTTATGTATTTTTCCCCTTTTCATGTTTTGAGCTAAACCAGAAAGTCCTTTTCAAAACTACAAGTTAAAATGAACACTGTACTTAACACTAAAACGACCACGGAGGGGTCAATTGACCTTTTTACCTAAAAAGCCCACAAGAGGGTCATTTGACCCTTTGGACCCCCTGTGGACACTCCTTTTGTTGTGGAAATGTGGCTGTTAGCGGCTCAGAGAAGTCACTTGAGTCACAGAGTCGCTTGAGCCTGTGTGGGGGAGGGGAACCCAAGGCAAGCTTTTAGTACTCAGGTAGGTTAGTGTGTTTTTGCACGTTCACACGTTCATTGAACCATTGGCACTCACATGACTCGTTATGGTCACATGGGACATTCACATACCCGCCGCCATGGGCGGGCCTTGGGGGGAATGTGCCCACCCAACAAGATGCGTTAGCCCGCCTGCCCCACCCACCCAAGCCAGATCACATCACTGATATTCCTTATATAAATAATTTCAATGTATATAATTTAATTTCAGTTTATTGTACTTGCTATTTTGTTAAAACGTATAGCCTCGTGTGGCATAATCGTTCAGACATCACACATAAAAACAAATCAGAGATATTTTGTCTCTGTCCTGGTCACCAGCCTCATCTTTCTGGCTATTCCCATGCTCTGTTTGTCCGCAGATTCTGGTCAACATCCCCTCTGATGTTTTCTCTTGAGATGCAGTGTGGGAAGAAGCGTCAATGCCTTAGCCCTCCTCAATATTGAGGAGAGACCTCTGTTTTTTGCCATGATGTTCATACTCTCCACCTCCAAGCAGAGAAAAACACCTTCTATGGTTTCAGGAGAATATGATGGTAGCAAGGCATTATGCATTCTTGGATGCCATGTTGAACCATGCCTGGATGTGTGGACCATGGCAGAAATTGTGGAAACATTGCCCCATACAATGACAAACGTGGGTATGTCTGCAACATGATCTCCTAGAAATCTGTGAAAGCTGGCAAGGATCATTGTGACACGAAATCTGTGGTACTGGCACGGATTTTTCCAAAATTCCCTGTTGGGGGACACGGAATTATTTCATGTGTCCAAAGTCTTATTTTTGTCTTTGTTTTTTTTCTGATTTCAAAGATTATTTACCCTCAAAAACATTTCTTACTGAAAGGTTAGGGTTAGGGTTTGTTTAGATCTGATCACAATGTGTCCTGCTAGGATTCTTGTGATAGGATTTTGTTGCCAATCCACCACGTTAAAAAAAAAAAACTGACAGGATAAGGTTAGGAATTGTTTTGATCAAAGCACAACGTGAATTGCTTTAATTCATAATATTATATGTATTATATACAGTATACTGTATCAGTTACTATTTACCTGTGGTGATTTCAGAGGCTGACAGCCCTTCGTAAGAAGCTATCTGCCCCTGTTTTTCTTGGCTGTTACCTGTAAGGTGTGACCCCCTCACCCCACACACTGCCCCTAACAGCCTCATTACCATAACAAAATGAGTGATTAGTGTACTCGGCAAAAGCTGTGTGGGTCAAATGACCCCTCTCTGGTCCTTCTAGGTAGGCAGAAAAATTGTGGTCTTTCTAGTGTTAATTCTCGTTTTTTGTTTTTCTTCCATCCTGTCTATGTATGTGTGTGTTGACTGCAGGCTGTGGGCTGGAGTTCCTCCTGGTTCTCTGTGGGCTGGAGCTTTCCTGGTCCTGCCCTCGTCACTGTATCTGCTACACTGCACCCAGCACGGTCTCCTGCCAAGCCTACAACCTCCTGTCGGTCCCTGAGGGCATTCCTCCTGACAGCGAGCGCATCTTCTTACAGAACAATAAGATCCACCGCTTACTTCGGGGCCACTTCAGTGCCAACACTGTCACTCTCTGGATATACTCTAACAACATCACCTACATTGAGCCGTCCACCTTCCACGGGTTTACGCTGCTCGAGGAGCTGGATCTGGGAGATAACCGCCACCTGCGTTCCTTGGCTGAAGACACCTTTCACGGGCTGAGTCGCCTCAACACGCTACACCTGTACCGCTGTGGACTCAGTTCACTTCCTAATAACATCTTCCAAGGTCTCAGAAACCTGCAATACCTCTACTTGCAGGTATACCCAGCATGTGATTCTTGTTATCATCATCATCCTCATCAGGGCCATCATTTTTTTCCAAAAAACTTGGACAAATTTGAACATGTATTGGATTTAAATGGATTCAAAAGCAAACTTTGCAGATCTGTGTGGTAATTGCATTTTGAAAATGATCTTTTTCAATTTTATCCAACTTTTACAAAGAAGTCCTCTTTCCATCACCTGTCTTGCATGTGTCTCTCTGGTGTGTTTGGTTTGATGTTTTTTGTCACAATTTTTCATCCACTGCAGTTTGCAAGTGATAAATTTAACTATATAAGAAAAGTAAAACAGTTGTTTCCAGATGGGGTAATAAAAAAAATGTTGCCACAATTAAACAGTAGTTTTAATTTATATAAAAAGTGACAGGCCTAAACTCTATGCGTAACAGACAAGTTTGAAAAATATATTCGTTGCATGTAAACACATTTTACCTTGCAAAAAAACTGTAAATCTTCTCTGTATGTCTTCAGGATAACCATCTGAAGTTCCTGCAGGATGACACCTTTGTAGACCTTCACAACCTGAGCCACCTGTTCCTGCACGGAAACCGTCTTTGGAGCCTCAACCAAAACACCTTTAGAGGCCTTCGGGCTTTGGACCGCCTGCTTCTGCACCAAAACCAGCTTGAGTGGGTCGATCGCCTGGCTTTCCATGACCTGAAACGTCTCACCACCCTCTACCTGTTCGACAACTCCCTGATACAGCTGTCCGGGCAGTGCCTGGAAACCCTGCCTTCCTTGGAATACCTTCGCCTCAACGACAACCCCTGGTCGTGTGACTGCAAGGCCCTGGCGCTATGGGAATGGTTGAAACGTTTCCGAGGTTCGACTTCGACCGTGGGTTGCCAGGCACCGGCTGACATGGTTGGGAAAGACCTCAAGGATCTTCGCAAGGAGGACTTCCCCAACTGCTCGCCGACCGTTCCCAATTCGGAGTCCAGAGCCCAGACTAACAATTTATCCGGGACGGTGAACCCGTCTTTGAATCGCGGCGTAGCGGTCGGCTCCGGGGGTCAGACCCACGTGGTGCATCCCTCGAGGCCAGGTCGTCCTCGGAACTGCACGAAGCCTCGTAATAGGGCGAGCAAGGGAAAAGGTGACAATGAGGTTCACCACTCAAAGGAGGTCATGGCAGACAAGGAGGATTCCTCTCCAGATTTTACAGATGGGGGGAAACACGACCACACTTCCCCGGATGGCACAGTCACACGGAGGAAGTACAAGTGTACCCCCCGGACCACTGTTCGCCCGCCAAGCGGGGTTCAGCAAGCCAACAATAGGGCAACCCTATCCCAGTCCTTACTACATGTCTACACCCTCTCGGTGGCCTTGATAACAACAAATATTGACTTCATTCTCCGTTGACCTACAGAGGGTTTGGAAATAAAAAACGCTAATTCACAAAAAAACACAGCCCTCAGACCCTCTCTTGCTCCTGCACTACAAGGCCTGTGTGTCTTTTATGTATGTGTGTGAGCGTGATTATATGTGTAAATGTTGTGTAGGGGGCTTTACTGTTCAAATGGAGCATCAAACATTAAACATCGACATACAGAAAGACTCGCGGCACAAGAACTTGGAGGGACTGAGAATGTGAGAAGGATAGAAGGTTAAAGCAGACGAAGCTTGCACTGCCACTTATGCCAGTATGATTTCATCTTCATATGTCTTGGTGTCTTATATATATATTTTTAGGTCTGTTTTTCACTCAAATGGAGTTCAAATAACCAAAATTTGGTGAGAAGAGAGCAACAAAGGAGAGAGCGGAGCATCAAGGTAGAACTCATTAGCTCTGAGACAGATAAGCTCAATCTACAAGTGTTTCACCCAGCTTTAATTATCAGTTCACAGTTGGTAAATTGTTATTGAGAAAGCACAAATAGAAAGTCAATGGCCGACCCTGTAAAGATTTATCTGCCCCTTCTTGCTCTCATCCCTTTTGCCAAATGTTTATGTTGCGTCCTCTGACAACAAAAAGGTCCAAAACTAGATGTAAGTGTTTCCCTTGAAGAAAGAGATCAAATGTGAGCATGGGGGAAAAAAACATGTCAGTCAGTATCAGACGTAGGAATGTGTCATTCTTTCAAACAGAATGGAAATCTATAGCCACACATGTTTAAAGGCCATACAACAGAGAAACATGTTCAGCTCACACAATGTAACAAACTGTAACTACTACTAATTAAATAATGCTGTCGCTTTCAGGTACTGTGCCGAACTTCTGCCTATCTAACAGTATTTCACCTTGATATTACATTTTTACACACAGAACATTGTTCCATCCATCGTTGCCATTCATTTCTTTATGTGCAACCGAAGACTAAGCTGCTACTTGTTTCGACATGACGAGAAGTCAAGGACTGCCATGCGCTATTTTCATTTGCTTGGAAAAACAATGTGTGTCTCTGGGAGATCAAGCTGTGAATATTGATAAGTCTGTCTATATATTGTGTCAGATGTTGTTCATTTGATTTTTCTAAGACACAAAATGGACCTACAGACGGAGCCCCGCCGCAGGGGCCGACAGGAGCCTTAGGGGTCGAGGGTCAAACTGGGCTTTCTCAGTTTCCCTGTGGGGTCGTGCTGAACTGATCGCTTCTCATGAGGGCATCCCTCCCTCATTGAGAATGTGAGAAACACTTTTTTTTTCTTAATCACTTAAACTTCAAAAGGAATATAAGAACAAGACTCGAGAAAAAAAAAAAAAAAAAAAACGTGTGCATACCTTAAATGACTCGTGTGATCAATAAAAGATTTTACAAAAACATCTTCAACGGAGCATGGCTAAACAGGGATCATGTAGAGAGAATTCTGCGTCTTTATCAACTGATCGGGATTGTCGATGGATGTGGGAATCCGAGACTGAGACAATCGCTTCTGGAGTAACGCAGGGATGTGGTAGAACACGTCGACCGATGGTCAGCTACGGGACATCTTGCTGTACTTCTGGAACTTCTGATTCTCCCTAAATCCCACTGACGAGATGGTGTTTGTATCAATGATGTTTGAACTGTAACAATGGAGACAAGAGGACTTCTTGCAGTGCTGATATTAATCATTTAGTGTATTACTATGAGAAAAACAATATCAGTGACATCAATGATGATAACAGGGTTTTTTGCTCCTCCCGTCAAGAGGAAGCTTTCGTTTTTTTTTTTTTAATTTTATTTTATTTTCTGGTGATTTGTTTATTTACGTGTTTTTCATGTTATATTTTTTAGAACCTTTATTCGTTGATGCACAGTTCGTCACCTCCCCCTTTCTTGTTATACTGTATGCCTATTCATCATCTTTCTTTGCCATAATCCGATTGTTCAGTAAGTTATCATCAGAGAACAACAGTACAAAAATGTTTATAAAGATATTAAAATCTATATCTTCTTATGTCTACCGTCGCGTTCTGAGTCTGTTTATTGCTGCGGTTGAGTTTCACAGACTTGTTTGGAAAAAAAGCTTAAAGCAAACCCGATCTCTTCTTTTTCATTTATACTAGAAGTCGAGTTTGTTCACAGCTTTTGCATTTTCACACCGTGTTTCGCCCTCTATGGCTGCTCTTTGTTGCAATCTGTCCCCCTGATCAAACCCCGCTGGCTAAACTGTAGCTGCATCCTAACAGATATTCTCTCCCGCACACATCTCGGATTTATACAGTACACTGTGCAATGCAAATATTAATGGAATTTTTACTGCTAGACAAAGCCCAATTTATTGATAAAACACAGAAGTTGAAGCAAGTTCCTGACCAACAGAAAATAGAAAATTCAAAGGCGACACGGAGGCGGTGGTATGATATAGTGTAGTTCAATAAATCATTTAAAGGCACTAAGGATATTAATGAAAGTGTCACATGAAATCTGTAGATATATCCCAGGTTATTATTATAATTAATGGGCCTTTAAAACATAAATTCTATTTCCTCCTCTCTAAATTTCCCACGCCGCGATAGAAATTGATCCACAACTAAGTGTCCAATTTAAATGTTTTTCCCCCCCATATCCTGTTAAATGATAAATGAGCATAGAAAGAGTGGTTATACGCATGAATGAGGTTGCTGTGTAATTATATTTAAATTGATAGCAGGTCTGGCATCTGGTTTTAATGCTCATCTACTCACCAGCTATCACCCCCCCCCCCCCCCCAGCTTATTTGAGCACCTCGGCACAGGTCTTATTCTCAAGCCGCTTTTGCTAATCTTGTTTTTCATGTAACTCACTGAAATCCCTCTGTTTGGTTGCAAAATAGCAACAAGTGTGCAAAATGAACCTGTTCAGGAGCCATTCATTGGAATTATTATTATCACACTCATTTATGTACTTTGGCTAGAACCCACTTTTAATGCTCCCAAATGCTTTTAAATGGACTGTTTACATATGTAGAATTTTCGGAATTCAAAGTCGATGAAATCCTTATAATGATCAACTGGAAAATCAGAGGGTGACTTTTCTATTTACAGTGATCATGTTTGAGGAAACTGAATGAGATGTTAAATGCTAAAAATATGAAGCACCCCTGCATCCGTTTGTAACCATTTGCAGGAACTGATGGGGTGTGTATTCTCTAATAAGCTTGTTCACATGCATCCATCACTGTAATTAAGGAGGGAAAAGGGAAAGGAAACATGCACTTACTGAAAGTGAGTAAACAGAAATTAAATGGTTTATATTTCATACAAGCGTTACACTTTACGGGTTCAATTAAAAATAAGACTAAATTTTAATTTTATATGAAACATATTTAAGAATAGATTCTGTACAGACCATTAGATGTGGCTGAAGCTAACACATATCGAGCTCACTGATAATTTTCCAAATAATTTAGATTCAGTCTTGGATTAGGTGTATTAGTTTGAGTTGAGTGTTAGTTGTATAGTTTCTGAGTCAAACACATTGTATTTATAAACAGTGTTTTATTACTTTAATACACGTTTTAAACTGACTTTCTAATAAAGACACAGAGAAAAAGATAAAAGCCAGCCAACATATTCCATTTTTTTTTAAACAAAAAAAGGTGCTCAAGGGTTTGGCTCAGTTATATATTTTATGGCCTGACTTTCCAAATACATACTAAAAGTGCCTTTTATTACTTTGAAGTTTGTTTTGGCTTCCTTTGAAAACTTGCTAGAGTGAATAAAATACAGTACTTCCCTAGCATCAAATTTATGATACATACTGTCAGAGATTTGACATACTAATTCCGGAAATGACTAAGTCATTCTAAAAATCACATAATGCTAATGTTACATCCACATCACTTGATAATGATAATAATAGTTTCCCCTATGTTATATGTTAGCGTGCTTTTTCAATTTGTAGATGCTTTTTGTCCATTAAACCGTCAGCCTTAGCTTTCCAAGAACTGGGGAAAATATCTACTGGCAGAACATTACAGAAAAACAAGATTATGGGTAAGGAAGAGATTTTTTGTGGCAGCATGTTACATGCAGGTTACTGAACAGGAATTTTCCTTAAATAGTCATGCGTTCATTTATCCATTTGTTCGCCTTTCACATTATCCATTTTTATTCGCTGATGAAAAATGTATCACATTTTTGTTGTTATTGAAAGGTTGACTACAAATATTTTCGTCAGACTTTTCACTGAATAAACTAAAGCTGAGTAGAGATTATGTTATTTGACTGGTTCTACCTGTAAATATAATCCAATTGAAATCTGTTCATGTTTCAAATACCAAAACTATGAATTCTGCATACTCCTTAGGAGCAAAACAGACCATTTTACAGCTGCTTCATTAAAGTAATAACTGGTGACATTAAATATTAAGCTGTGCAAGCTCTACCTGAAGTAGCAGAACACCTGAAACCCATAATTACTGGCACTAATGAAGATTAAGTGCAGATAACAACTTGGAAATAAATGACACTCGAAACTTGAGCACAAACTCATTTTGCAGCCAGCGTTATCTTGTCAGTGAAGGCTTTTTACACGGAAATGGTTTGATTTTTCTGTGTAACTTTGAGGTAAATTAGTATCTGACTCACAGCTACTCTCATCTGACTTGACCCACTTATTTGGAAAGCACATCAAAGGCAGGAACCTAATTGCAATTGTCTCGTTTGCAGGCGGAAATCTATGGGAGCCATCGGCGTACAGTGAGGATCCAGTTCAGCTGGAAGATCCTCTGTGTAAAAAATAAAAAAAACAGGTACTGTAGGACACTGGCGGTACTGTTAGAAGACAGAGCCAGAATGTTGCTGCATAATTAAAAGACGGGATGAGAGAAATAAGTTCTACAATGTGAAATATGATTCATTAAGAAGATGAGAAACATGGAGAGAGAGAGAGAGAGACGAAAGGCTACAGAACATCAGTAATTGAGCGGTTAGAAGGAGGGGAGTTTGGCTGTGATTCATGGGAGAGGAAGTGATACACAAAGGGAACGCAACCAGACATGAGACGTCCCAGTAATGAAACCGAGAAGGAGAGACAAGAGAAAAGGAGCGGTGAGATGGTGAGAAATGACGAGTGCGCCGCTTCATTCCGTCAGCCGCCTTTCCTAAAAATACACCATGTATGTAGATACAAACATAGTCAAACATAAGCACCGCGCAGCCCTTATAACACGACACCATAACACACTACGGGCCTTCCCGATATAGAACCAGCATGTGAGATTTCACATCACTTATTCATGCAGGAGAGAGGCTGCTTCGAGATTCATCCTCAGGCGCGTGGATACAACACTCTGACAGAAATACTCCCCGCGAAAAAATAAATAAATAAATAAGTAAATAAATGGAAAAAATACAGACTTTGATTATCTGTGCCCATTTCTTAGCTTATAATTGACTCGCTGTCGCCGCGGCGCCGCCTTTAATTAAAACCGAGCAATTATAACGTTGAGGAAGAAGATGAAGGAAGTGGGTGAGCTGGGAAGAGAGACGGCACACAGGGGGACGCAATAATTAAGAGCAGAAACACAAAAATGCCACAACAGTTGCACCTATAGTGCGACTCCCCAGCCCCCCTCTCTGTCTCTCTCTTTCTCTCTGTGTCCCACTCTCCCTACTCAATCACCAAGTTAATATCACCCCTTTCTCCATAAAACAGTGTGGTATTACAGTTATTTCATAAAGTCTATTTATTTAGCATAAAAGATCCATAGGGGCCGTGGTGTGCCCCACTTCTTCAAACCAGCCTTGCTGCATGCTAAACTGAGAGGACCAGAGCAGCCCAAGGCCACAGCACCACCTGCATGGATTAGAGGGCTGCTAATCCTCCTCTGTATGACCTGAAGTCAGGGGGAATATGCAGGAAAAAATTACTCAAAGTCAGCGCGGTAATTTCCTCCACAATACATCGAGGTTACATTTATTTTTCCTGTTTTTGTTGTTCGGTGGAGTAAAGGTGAAGCGGGTTATTACCGTGATACTTTTACATGAGTCGTATTTTCCTGCTGAAGATTTTAGATCTGCTGAAGTGCTGAATGCTCTCTTATGTGCACTGTCATGCCCTTGGCTTGAGCTGATTTACCAGAAGAAAAAAAAAAATCACCTTTTTTTAAGAAAAAAAAAATGGTTTACAAACCTGTTCTCAGTCCAAATGGATCTGGATCCCCGTGAGCCACTTTATGACAAACTGGGTGAAACGTCTGCCTCACTTTTTTGACAAAACAGGGTAATCTGTCTATAGATAGATCTGTATATAACATATGTCTATGTGACTCCTGTTTAAGCCTGAGTTTGCTAATTTTGGCTAGCCAAAAACAGTTTTAAAAGCATTTAAACAGAAGTCAGTCAGTCAGGCATTTCATATACTTGTTTATTCCTCACTAGGGTCAACAGGGTCTGCTGGTGCTAATCCTAGCGTACTTAGGGCGGGAAGCAGCAAGCCTATTGTGGGATACGTACACCATTCACTCACATCGAAGGGCATTTTAGAACCTCGATATTTAACCTTAGAATGTTTTTGGACTGTGGGAGGAAGCTGGAGAACCTGGAGAGAACCCACACATAGGGAGAGAACATGAAGAACAGGAAGGTCCCAGCTCAAGGACTTGAACCTGCAACATATAGACGGGGCCTTTCGTTGGTACTTGGATATCAAATGCCCCAGCCAACAACAGGAAGTATTGAAAATCCTCCAGCTCCAGCCTTACCGACCACCGCCTCGGATTTCCTATTTTATTTAAGATGTACATAATCAAGATCTCCACCATAGTCGCCATGTTTGTTGTCGTATACATTTAACTCTGAGCTGCTCCCTGGTGGATGTACAGGTTAACATTCATGCCAACGTAAAGGGTGCAAGAAAGTGTGTAGGCAGTGATGGTAACAAGGTTTGAAGCAGACGTATGGGGTTCCATCCACATGTGGAGCATGAATGCAGCTATTTTTGTAGGTGTCCCGACAGTTCTACAGCAGAAATACTTATACACTTATAATCTGGGGGTTATTAATTTAATGAAAGTAACTGGACACACACACCCCTGGAATGTATAAATTTGTTCTTCAGCATTAATTTTGCCTTTTTTTCCAATTTCACATTTAATCAAGTCCTCTATCCTGGTGTTCTCTCTGAAATGACCTTCTGATTGCTTGGTCAAAGCGTTCTCAATGAAAATGTTTTATTTGAATAAATGCTACAAAGCCCAGTTACAAAACTTCCCCTTCAGGAAGTGTCCTTTCTTCTTTTTTTTCTTTTGTTTCCTTGATGCTGACATTCCTACTGGAAAGCCTCTTTGGACAGCTTTTGTCCTGATCAATGCCTACAATTAAACACACGCAATCAATTGAAGGGGGCCTGAGGAACAGAGACGTCATCCGCCCGTGGAGCCCATCACTCCTGGAGGGGGCCACACTCCAGTTCAAGAGGCTAATGACACACACAGCTCTTCCTCTCCCCACACACACACACTCAGATTTATCACCGCTCCGCCACATCTGACAGAAACGGAAACTCTTCTCACAGCGGCAGTTCTTCAGCGCTGCTGATCAGATGTGTGTGTCTGTATGTGTGTGTGTTGCACTGAATATCTGCAGTTTCAATTATTATAATTGGAGCATAGACAAATTCAGTCTCTGCAGCAGTTGTTGAACTATATATCTGTACTGTATGTTTTGTAAATATTAAATTAAGTATTTTTGTAATTAATAATTTGTCTTCTATATACATATTAATCTGAGAACCCAGTAAATTTACATCCCTATAATAACGATAATAACGATAATAATAATAATAATAAAAAATAATAATAATAGGGATGTCCTGATGTATTTTTGGTCCTGATCCATTTCAGATTTTTTAATGATGAGGAATTGCTGATCAGTGGTTTTGCTTGAGTCGTAGTAAATCTAGTGAGTAGATTTGCAGCGTTGAAGGCAGCTCTCTCCTTTTCACCATGCTAACACGCCCCAATGTGCACACATTACAGGTGTAAAGTGTTCTTGCAGACGTTTTGTCTCTGTCCTGAGGCGCCCGTGCCGCATTTATCCGGCGTTTTAGCCTTCGAGCCACAAGCTAACTAGCATTAGATTGAACTCCCCGCTGGCTCCTACAGAAAAGGGATTATTTGGACACAAAATGTTAAACGGTGTAACCCGAAAAAGAATGATCGTGTTAAATATTTAATCCACCTAGAATACAAAACTAGTTGTTGGCATGCGCTTTTAACTTTTTAAAACCTTTTTAGGAGAGTTAAACACGCACCAAGTTTTAAGGGTTACTTCAAATAATAGTTTCGTCATGAACACGGCCATGGTATGAAACCTGTTCCAATCATTTGGACATCACATGTTTGACCCTGATTTTTAATTGTATGTTCGGTTTGGAACATTGCTAAATAATACAAAATAATAATGAGAGAGAGAGATAATCCTTTATTTGTCCCACAGTGGGGACATTGCATTAGCAGCAGCAGCAGGGACAGCGAAATGCAAGTAAAGGAAGATTATACAGAATACAAAAAATAAAAAAAATATATACAATATAACAGGACAATCGCGCCATATATTTGGTTTTTAGCAGTGTTTATTGTAGTCTCACAGCAATAAACAAACAAATATAACAATTTTGTGGTTGAAAAGATCAAAATAAAAATGAAGCGAGTCATGGAGACATCTTCTAAAGCTCCAATGACCTCAGTAATCTTCCATATTAAACACCTTAAAAGATAAAGTAGAAAAAAGTTATTAAGTTTTAAGATGTACTTGTTCTAAAGTTTGAAAACGCTCGTTCCAACAAGCTTCTACTCTATCCTTGAGGTAAAGTTCGAGCTTCAACACTCATCCTTGACGGTGTCCGTGAATGTATGCAGCTGGAACACAGCTGGATGCGTGCTGCAGTAATGCTATAGATCAAAGCCCGCAGGTTACATATGTAATTATTTATAAACCCCAGGGAGACGCAGCACCACAGCACACTGGAAGAAAACATCTACACCTTCTAATCTGGGAATATCCCTGTGGGTTCCCCCAGGAGGAGCTGGAGGACATAGCCGGGGTAACACCATGTCTGCTGCAGAGCACCAGGAAGACTTCAGCAATGAACGCGTCTCTTTCTGCCACATCGATGACCCTGACAGCGATGACAACTGCTACAGAATGATCTAAAATTATACAAATTATACTGTTTTAGGAGCCGAAGAAGAACGGCTCCTAAAAATGCCTAAATGTCTAAATCCACAACGGCAAGAGAACTCAGCGACCATTGAGGGCTCATCTGTGCCTAGGCCGGTTCATCAGACAACAAAGGGCTTCTGCAGAGTTGGTACCAGCTGACCTCTGAATTTAAACTATTAAACAATACAAATTTGGATCTTTTCGTTAGAAAAGAACTTAAACATACATTAACCCATAAGAGCCCACATCCCAAATTATGTGGGTTATACCATAGACCAGGTGGACCACATTTCTAAAGTTTTTGTCCAGAATAATACTTTATACTTATATACTCTATACTTTATTCTCATTGATCTGTATTTTGACATATATGTAACATTAGGCATTAGTGGTAAACATATTCCATTTGGGATGCTTAGTATATGTCACTTTGGGACCTGATGAGTTAAATTCAGACATAAAAGGTCTTATAAGAGGGTCTGGGGCATCTAGATTTAGGGTTAAGGTGGTTGCATCACCACAGTGTACTGCGTAAGGAAAGCACTGTCACTGTCAGGCTGACTGTGCTGCTGCACGACGCATATTAACGAACCACCTTATTTAGCTTGTATAACATTATATTTATAGTAAATGATAAACCTGACAGCATGTTGTTGTTGTATTTTTATTTTCTAATTTGAATGCGAAAGAGTAAGTGAAATGACCGTATGGAGAGCTACGCTTTTGATAAACGAGATTCAGCATAATTAATTTTCATAAATTAAAGAACTGAAACATTGATAACGTGATTGGACTCGATCAGAGTCCAGAAGCATCTCCCCGGCTTAAACAGAGCAGCGGTGCCTCTTTGAATATTAAATGAATAATTAATCGAGGACTGAATGTTTAATACCGTTACACGTAATACGTTATGAGAGTATACAGAACACGCTCACTAAGTAGAATATCGTACAGTGGGATCTAGAGTAAGTTCTGTGTGGAGCGTCTATCTTCTGCAGACTCCAGTCTAACAGGGTCTTTAAAGTTCTCTCTACAGAGTCTATCAGACAGCTGCAGCTAATCCAAACCGCTGCTTCAGTCCTCTCTAAGACCAAGATGGCGGATCACATCATTCCATTTACACTGGCTTCCTCTCCGTCAAACAACTGGTGTTAAAATATGGCGGTTGTTTTGAATGGTTTAGAACCATAATATTAAACTGATCTGCTGCTACATTAAGAAGCATCCAGGCCTCTCAGATCCTCAGATCTTCGTCAGTTTTCTGTCCCCACAGTCAAAACTAAACCCGGAGAGTACAGTTCAGGTTCTATTCTCCACATATCTCGAATAAACTCCCAGAAAATTGCAGGTCTGCTTCAATTTTCTGTTCTTTATCAAGGCTGAAGACCTCTCTGTTTGCTGCTACCTTACATTAAATCAAATATTTCATGCACCGTGACTTTTATTCTCATATTTTTCTTGTGTTCCCTTTAACAATTTAAGCCTATTTTATATTTATTCAATTATAGAATCTTTCTCCTTTAATTCTCTTCAAAGGCTGCTGTTAATTGCGTTCGTATGTCTTATTTTACGTTGTAATTTGTATAAGTTGTCACTCTGCCCTGATGCTTAATGTTTTGTGAAGCACTTTGAATTGCCTTGTGCCGAGATGTGCTATATAAATAAAACTGTCTCGCCTCGCAGAGAAAGTCACAGCTGATTCGCTTTGTGCAACTTGGGAACTCGCCAAAAAGAAAATTTGAACAAGGACAGCTTTTCAGCTTCACTTTCTGCACTGAAATCTATGGATTAAATGTCAACAAGTCAACAGATGCGACGATTTGTGCGATACTTCAATGGGGAAATGTTCAAAGGAGAGTTGCTGTGCCTTTTTACTACTGAAGACAAACACAACAGGTGAAACCTTCTTTGAAAAAAAAACGAATTCTCTGGAGCTGGGTAAAAGTCGGCCTCCTTTTAACTGACTGTGGCCCATCCATGATGAGACGACGGAGGGGCTTTGCATCACGTCTCATAGCAGATCATCTGACACTCAGACTGTGTTTTGTGCCAAACCTGTTGGTTGAAAATGAAAAGCGGCGCTGAACACATTCATCAAAACCGGAGCCACATCCACTCATCCAGGCGCCTACAGCAGCGGCGTTCTACAGGAGCAGGAGGCCCAACGCCCTGACCCGCCGCAGCATAATGATGCACAAACATCTATTGCATTATTCCTGCTCGACTGAAGGCGAGAGTTCTGCAGCGGTTCCGGGCACTGAGGAATTTCTTCCCAGGCAGAGATCGAACAATGCTGGAGGAGCCGTCCAAGGTCATGAAAGATCACATGATACTAATTAAGATTCCATTCCATTCAGGTCAAACCGAGTCGGGGCGCCGCTATTGTGCATGTTAGCTGACTGGAAATGTGCTCCGCTACACTAAATGGAACAGAATCTTAATAAGCACCGCTGGTAACACCTGTGTTTACACCATTATTATATGTTAATACAGCTGCTGTGGAGAGAAAAAAAAGTCTCATTTAAACAGTTCTTTACAGGATTAGGATTTTCTAGGATTTTAGGAAATGATTTTATATGGAGCCATAAAAAACATTGTTCATTGGTGAAATGATTTAATCCTTTTTACCACACACACACCATAAAACTAAACTATATATATATATATATATATATATATATATATATATATATATATATATATATATATATATATATATATATATATATATATAGTGTTTTCGTCTTCTCTAAACACATCCATACATAACTAATAAAGTAAGTAGTAATATGCTACAGACAGACAGACAAATAGATAGATAGATAGAATTGCAGTTTGCAACGATTGCTCAACCAAACTATCCAGATGAAGTTTTGCAAAGAATTTCAGCACTACTGCTTTAATTAGTCATTTAAAAGCCAAACTCCGTGACCAGTGTGCAGAGAGTACATGAGAGACGGCTGCAGCGGCTAAAAAGGAACGCTGGCCCCAGCATGCCCACTCCGTCCATGGCCGACGCCTTTGAAAAAGTCTCAAAAGTTCACCAAGGACGCCACCAAAGCGAAGGGAATCACAAAGAAGGTAATGGAGTTCATGGCTTGGGATGATCAACCATTTAGCGTGGTGGAGGACATCGGCTTTCAGAGGCTTGTGCTCATTGAGCCCCGTTGCGTTAAAGAGCAGGCGGTATTCCTCATATGTGTGCGTACCAGAGATGTTCCTTTGAAGAACATGTCTAAAAATGTATTCTATTTATCCAATATTAAAAGAAAAAGTGAAAATGTTCAATCTTATTCAGTTTCTGGCTACAAATTCTCATTTTGTTGCATCCCTAATGCATATACAGACATGTCTATGCATTTATGTATCAAAATGTATAAATATACATTGATTAAATGGGAGAGACGATCATGCTATCACACAGATTGAAGTTTTCTTGCGAGATCTCATAATTTAAAAAAGATCCCGATCAATTCCGGGGCGCTACAGAACAACACGAAGCTGTTCTGCTTAAAGATTCACGAAGGGAAGACAAATGTGCATGTTTTTTTTTTCCCACATTACATTTCGGGAGCCCCTGTCCCCAGATATTACTCACAGTTTTTAATTTGAATAAAACTCTGTTCTGATCTACTGACAAAAGGGGCTCTCTGGCTCTGCTGGGTACAAAGAGAATGAAATATGCTGACGCTGTAGTGATTTTGTCACTCACCTTGAGGCGAGCCCCTGACAGACCCTCCCAAGCCCACTTAATCATCCCTGACTCTCTAAGTACAGGAATAACAGCGATTTAGCCGAGCGGCGTGGACGCTCCCGGGCGCTGCGGCGCAGGTTTGTTTGAAATGCAATGAAGGGTGTCAGTTTACGGCTGATGGGCCTGATCACTGGGCCAGCAGCGTCTAATTATCATGTCATATTCTCCACCCATTCCACTTTGGCAACACTCACAGTACTTTGAAGCCGGCGTGTCGATCATGCGGAACAATAAAACGGGGGTTCGATAATCAAAGAGGGTTTTGTTGCTTTATCTCTTTGTCTTTAAAAGCACTGTTTCCGAGGATTACGACGCGGCATCCGCACTAACGATGACAACGGATAAACTAATCAAACAACCTCCTGTGCATCAGCTAGAACACATTTTAAAACGCCGCTCTGACAGAGGATTTGCAGGGTGACCACCTCTCTCCTCCGCTGCCGTTCCGGGATAACACAACGGCCGCTGGAAGTTTCGCTGCTCCAGCAGAAACAAAAAAAAAAAAAAAAAAAAAGACGACACCAGGGGTGTTTCTCCTCACGCCCACATGCTCCCACACAGTGGGAAGCTGTCTCGGGGTTGAGTTCAAGCTTGTCTCCCTCTCTCGCTCCGTGCTCCTGCCCCGTGGCATACACATCACTCGGGTAAACACACACCCACACTGACACACACATGCTGCAGCACATAATAACAATACCCACACAACCATGCAGGAAAAAAAGCACATATCTCCGCATATGGCGCTCGTCAGCTTTTTGCTCTGTGTACATGGGTGCCTGACTGGCTTCCAAGTAGGTTTGTACCACCCACGCAAGTACCAGACCCCAGCTGTGTTTGTAGAAAACAAACCCTGCCGATGAACTCAAAAACCGTGGCTAAACGCCAGACTGCTGCGTATACTAATGCTAGAATATACTGGATGTAAACTACGCACTGATCTTCCAGATACTAACTAGTATCGCTGCTTGTATACAATAAAACTGACAAACTGTGGCTTTCCGTGACAGCGGGAAATTGTGTTTCAGCAGACACCATGTGGATCTTTGACTTTAGAACACAAAAGTCAAATATTAATATAACGCAATATTTTATTTATTATGTTTTATCTTGTATGTGTACCGTGATGCACCACACTGTTAGAAAGTCAGTTTCAATATGTATGTTGGCATTTAAAAGTGTGCACTTGTAACATTTGCAACAGATGTGGATAGTGATTAGATATATTGATTTTCCGTACATTTTTCCAGATTTTCTTGAGTCAAACATTATAATGATGTCAAGTCAAACAGGTCCCATACATGCTTTACACACTAATTTGTGAAAAAAGAGGGTTTCAGGAGTTAGGACCCTAAAGCATGAGACAACATATATGACTCTTGCAAATGTGTGAACTATTCCTCTGGAGAAAAAAAAAAATTAGATGTTTATCTGACAAGAATAATGTGCAGCATTATAGCACAAACCTAAAAGAGTTACAGTATGAAGTCAACAAATAGATTCAGGAACATCCATTACGCAGCACAAACCCTGGATGATGTATGTTTTATTGCCGATAAATTAAATATTTCATCATATGAGGAAGAATTATGATTGCATTTATAATTTACATATGGTTGCTTGAAAGCATATTTACTTTTACCATTTTTCAAACAAGTATCATTGTGCTGCAGCATTTTACCAAGTCCTGGTCCCCTTTTCCCTTCTTCCTATGAACAGGGCGTTATTAGGTATTGTTTTATTATTAATTGGTACATATTAGAGCTGCAACGTTTAGTCAAGTTGCCAGCTGGTAATCCAAATGATTGATACCTACACCTCACAGCTGTCTGAGTGTGTGTGTGTGTGTGTGTGTGTGTGTGTGTGTAGTTTTCCTGTCTCTGTCATGCAATGCCATCTTTATAAAAGCACTAATATTAAACGTCAGTATATGACAATTTTGTTAAATTCTTTTTTCATACTGGAGAAAAACTTGTGACACTCACCCATGTACAAGAAAAAACACAGAGGAATGTTCAAAACAGATATCTGTGAAAAGAACAGAAATTTTAATTAGCTCTATGTGTAATGGTGTTAGTAAGTGTTAGGTGTGACCGTTCCAGGCTCATCTAGAAACACAGCAGTGTAACACGGTGGGCTCCCTGCTCCCTGTGTCCATTCAAACAGCTCATTCTAAAGGTAATAAAAAAAACACACTGTGTTTTATATCGATTGGATGATATACTTACTAAAACACACTACTGAATATTATATTCTATTTTTTATATTCCATTCTACTATGATGCCTTTAATTCCCACCTCAACAGAAAACAACCAGGCAAAGGAAAGCAAAATACTTGGCTGTGATCCACTGCAGTTGTAATAATTTACTGCTCGCTGACAGAACTTCGATACACGGAGGCTAAGGGGAAGAAAATGATGGTAAAACCAGGAAAGACGTCACTTTTGTTACCACTCGCATTAGGGGGCAGATCTGCATTGATTTTGTGACAAGTGAATCAGGCCCCGCTTTAATTGGATATGTGCATTTGCCGTCCTCCAAGCCAATTGCACAAGGCCATGACAGCCCGAGACGTGCTGCTGGGAGCGGACCAGCGGGATACTCCACCTGATTCCTGCTTCGGTGTTACGGCCGTCTAGTTCTGCAGCCATGTACGGGGCGAACATGCCACGTCGGTGGCAGAGAATCTGTTTTTATCGCTGATGTATCTCTGACGTGACAGCATTGCAATGCCAATAATGTCTCGGGAGACGAGTGGTTCGTTCAAAAGCTGATACGTGGAGTCAGAAAAAACATCCTTGTAGCATCAGCGGCGCAGGTTGCCGCAGGTGATAGCGAGCCGGCTGATGTGGAACTATTGATTTTTAGAGTATCCCACCAAAGACAGAGCAGAGACATCGGGCAAATTAAGAATAAATATTTAAATCCGCAGCGTGTGAGATTTAGTGGCATTTAGCAGCAACTAGCAGAACATGCTTGGCAAAAATGCAACATGATATTCATAAGTATGTTTTAATTAGCACATAATCCGATCAAAATAAGAAGCGTTGCGTTTTTATTACCTTAGATTGAGATGTATTTATCTACATGGAAAGCAGGTCTCCCTGCATAAAGTGCCCCGTGTTGCACCGCCACGTTTCTGCAGTAGCACACACACTCAATGGGTTGTATTCTGCACTCTCGCAAATAGATGCAACTAAAAAACTGCACAATGTAATTTTATTACTAATGGAAAAAAGTAGCCTGTGATAAGGCTGTGCAGTTAATTGAATTTTGATTGTGATTTTGATTTCCGTTCCAAACAATCTACAAACTCATAATTGAGTTGAAATGATTTATTAGACATTTTTCTTTACACTATTTCTGAAAAAACAAATTATAAATTGCATGTGCAATTCATCTGCACATCACACTAGCGGGAGGAGGGGGGGGCAGAGTTGTTGGTGACAAAAAGGAAACGCTTCGGGTTCCAAGAATCTTACATGGAGTAGAAGCACACGGTAACATGCAAGATTTGCTAGGTGAGATTCACGACTCTGGACAACACAACAACTCTAAATCACCAACTCCAAATCCTGATTTCTATATTAACCATCATATTTGTGATGATGTTTTCCATATTAGTGCAGCCCCTCTTTGAAACAAGACTTTCAAAAGTCACACCCTTCCTCTTCCTGACCACTAAGTCAATATTCATTCTTGTTTTAGCTCTGTTTTTGGTCTCCACTGACTCCTAGGGGAAATATGAGGGTTTTAGCTACTAAATGCTGTGCTATATGTTCACCAACAAGCTACTGGCCTTCTCTGCTTCCTGCTGCCTGATGTCACTGGATACCATAAAAAGTAAAAGTGAGTAAGACTTCTGAGAGTGATCCAAAACAAGTAAATTTGGGGCCCGGAAAGCATCATTGAGCTGAAGGGTTCTATAAATCTCCGTAGAGCCAAGGGGAGTGCAAAGCTGCAGAGTCAGGTTTGTCGGCTTGCAGCCTCATCGCACCGCTAGTTGTGGAAAAACTTCACAGGGCTCCTGGTCTGTGTCGGTGTGGATGCTGGCCTTCTCCTTGTGCAGTCCAACACCTGCTGACCCGACCTGCCATGTTCCTTTTGGTGTTGGGAGAGCACAGCTGTTCTGCACCAGATGTCCATCCAGCGTTTGAGGGATTCCTCCGTGCTTCCCTAATGTCCAATATCTAATGTGGTAAGTGATATCAGCTGGTATGCTATAGGGGTCCTCCACCTCCATCAATCAGCTATTATGTAGATCTGCATGAAACTCCAGAGCGTTTTTATTTGAGCTTGTCAGAGCTGATTTAGACTGGAGTTGATAGTGTTGTTGTGCGCGCATAAAGGGAAGCATTCTATTTTTTTTTTTTCATTTTATTGAAATTAGTTTTAAATCGGAAGGTTTTGGATTCAGTAGTGAGTGACAGTAAAATGAAGGTCATTTCAGTGGACTATGGTGGAACTCCTACGTATCTGATGAATGCAGTGAGGAAATGTTGGTAAGTATGAGAATCTTTTTCCGGAGGCAGGTGGTTAACTGGCTAGATGCAAAACAAGTTAAAAAAAAAAAAAAGGGAAGAGCAGGAAGTCTTATGACAGGTGTGATAAATGGGAAGCTAGATGAATAGATAAAAAGAGCACAACGAAAAATGAAAAATGGGAAGGATTTTCTTTCTCATTTTAATTTAATGGCAAAAAATGGCCCTGCCATCTTTTGTAATAACATCTGCGGAAGCATGCTATAAAAATGTAAAAATGTACCCATGTCCTTTGCCATGTCCCTGGAGGGTTTGAGCGGAAGAATCAAGTTCCCACATCACAGTCCCCGCGGCGCCGACAGCAGACGGCGAGGTGGGGTTGTGGGTGCCACTCCATCACAGGGGACCTGGTGGAACCGCTGCTCATGTCGACGTTCTCCCCGCGCCGCTAAAAATAAGATGTTAAAGCCCTTGGAAAAAACCTGCCTCAAGTCTCACTCCGTTTGATAAGTCATCTCAACGGGGAGACTCTAAGAGATTCCATCTATCCCATCAGCTTCAGTGCAACTCCTATACCACAAACACTCGGGAGGGAACTGTCAGAATCAAAAAAAAAAAAAAGAAAAGCTGTGTAACACATTGAGATTATTACCTCTGTGGAGCTCCGCATCAGTCGGCGCGCGAGGCGCGTGCGGAGGCTACATCTTTTCAAGGTCTTTTAATGGAGGTAGGTTGTTCTGACTAAGAAATTCATCAGATTTCAGAATAGCCGTGGCACTTTGAAACCCAATCCAAAAAACACACAGATTGCTGTGAATAGAGGTAGAGTGGCGAGAAAAAAAGGTGCTCCAACTCCTCTTTGGTGGTTAATAGAACAACACTTTCAGTTTCAGGCCCTTGAGGGCACCCTTGAATTACAGGTAAACTCAGTTTTATGTCTTTACCAAACTTTTAGAACTGTGAGGGGAAAGTCTGTGTGTAATGAAGTTTCAATACTGCTCCTGCTATATTTGATTGTTCTCTTCCTGTATAACCTGTAACTGAGAGAACATAAACTGTAACATCTGTCACACTAGGCGTTCCCCAAGTTTATTTTCGTCTGATTTGGACTTGGGATGACTAGTTGCATGACGTACCCAACAGCTCAAGGATCAGGGCAGAGAGGCAGAGAAACCGGTGGTCCAGAAAAGTGGGAGTTCCACACAAGAACTGCTAACAATGCTTTAGAAAGACCAAGGCTATAATGAAAAAGGTGTTTACTAGAAGAAGCCTTGACCTCTTGAACAGGGAGGAATTCCAAGGTATAAAGGTTGTGTATCTGTGTGCATACCACAAACCAACTCTGTGCGAAATGTGACAATGACAAGATTTTTTTTCTTCTTGTTCCCCTTTGTCAGAGTCACGAATTGCAAAACTGTCAGAACAGAACCCGTACTTTAAGCCTGGCAAAGCCTCTGCAGTGGTTCAAAGTGGCGAGTGCCATCTTTGCACTCCTCTCTCCGACAACGCCGGGAGAACGGGGCGAAAAATGGAAAGCACCTCTGCTTCTCGTCCGTCCTTCTCTGCCACCCCGTGTAGCCCCATCACAGTCAATTAAATTCAGGCTTGTCAGATCAAACAGGCTTACTCCCGCTTTCCTGCTCCCACACGCACACACACAACACCCCGCAAGGACACAAGGAAGAGGAAGCAATGCCTTTATTTCACAGAGGAGAAGAAAGCCACTGCCGTTTGCAGACAGGTGGAGGAGACGCTGTGACGCACATGCATCCTGTCCAGTGCACTCAATTAACAATGTACCCTGTGGAAGACTTTGATCTGCTTGTATATGCTCTGGTTATGTCTCAGCAGTCATAGTGCTTTTTCTCATGTGCGTACACACACACACACACACAGTTGCATCTACTCACATGTGCAACAACATGCTGTCCACACACAGCCCTGTACTGACAATACTGATGTTTTCACTGTGTTCCACACCTGCAGCTATATCCCCATACACAAAAGCAGCAAGTGTTATCATTCTTTTTCATGATAGTTCCTGTATAACTACACAATGACAGGAGTCAGTACTGTCAGAATTAAAAGTAAATAAATAACTATATTTCTTTTTTCTTTTTTTTTTTTATTAAGTTAAACTTGTATTTTCCATTTTATATATGGAGGTGGAAATGCAAAAGGAAATGCAGTAATAAATACATATGTGCAAAGGGGAAATAGGTTCTATTAATGCAAAATTCATGAAGTTCATTAATTAAATAGAAAATTTAATAATTTCGCTCCATAATTTTGTCTATTTTCTGTTTTAAAATTTCTAAAAGAAAAAGTCTTAAAAAGTCTTATCAAATGGGGTCCATGATCCAGTTTTTGTGCTTTTGAGGATCGTTGTTGTGAAAAAGTTTGATAAAACAGACTTTCTTGTATTTGTGTTATCTGTCCCAAAAACTATTTGGAGGCACCTGGGGGCTACAGTATCTTCTCTGCAGTTGTTACACAAGCTTAAAGTTACTAGTGCAATGCTTATTGAAGGCAGGCTAATGGCTTGATCCCTGCAAGTTATCATTTATTCCGCTTATTGTTTATTGTAATACTGTGTATGATCATAACATCTTGTACTGCCTCATCCACAAACTACTGCTACATTTGTGTTACTCTTCCTGAGGTTTATCGTTTTTTATCCTGTTAAATGGATTTTTTTTTAACTTTTCCTTTAAGCACTTGTCATACCAACCTTAGACCCTGTGATTTTGGGGTAAATTAACTTTACTCCTTTTTCAAATCAGAATGCAAATTGAAGAATTCCACTTACAGTAAACAATCTGGTTCACTTAACTTCAGCTTTTGAAAATAGAAGCTGTGGCTGGTGCAAAACTAGTGGATTGTGCAGGTATTATTATTATTTATTATTATCATTAATATAAGTAACAGTAATGTACATAGTACATGTACATGCTAGAACCGAAACAAAAAGATCAGCAATGTCCTAATAAGAATAACAACAAACAAAAATTAAAAAGAAACATTTACACAGACTGGTATGCAAATTAAAGCCTCATTAATTGATACAAATATATGAATATGATATTTAGAATGTAAAATCACAAATAAAAATTTGAAGAAAAAAAATGATTTTTAACCCATAGCCATTGTAACGCATTTTAAACCTTTATGCACCTTTTCATATATAGCTAACCTTTATCCTAATGAGTATGATTTCCATTAGATAGCCCATCCATTCTCACAAAGGTGCTTCCTCTGAGAAGGTCAGAATGATTAGAAGCTTGGCACATGACAAAGCCATTTCTCCTGAGACGGAATTATCAATGTAACCAACAAAGGGATAAAAAAAAAAAAAAACATGGCAAGCGCAGTGAAATAAAAAGCCCTATAAACTCCTAATTGTTGTGTGTAACGATCCGCCTGTTATCTTGACAAGTCGCGAGATGAGATCAGTGGAAAGTAGTGAGAAATTTAATAAAAGCATGATTGCTGAAAATGCTTCTGCCAAAAAAAACTTTTGATATCCGCTGTGATTCTGTTATATCTGATTCTTTGATTTATAGTCAAAATAGAGCAGCGGCATCCTCATATCTCTTCCCTTGGCTTTGTTAATTTAGCAAATTAAAAGTCGCTGCATGTTTAAGGAGTAAACCACTGATTGCTTTAAGAATTACAAGCTGCCCTCAATGGCCGAGGGAAATGATTGCTGTTTTTCCCAGAGTTCAAGGATAAAAATTACAGCTGAAACTAATGACTATTTTAATAGTAGTTTAATCAATCAATTATTGAAACCATTAATCAAGTAGTTTGGTTTGGTTTATAGAATGCTGTAAAATGTTGAGTGCTGTTTCCCAAAGCTGAAGATTTTCCCTAAAATGTCTTTTCTTGTCCAGACCAACAGTACACAACACAAAAATAATCAGTTTACTATTGGAGAAGACTAAAGAAAGCAGAAAATAATCAGTTTTGAGGAGCTGAAACTAGAGAATTTGGACACTTTTCTTCTTAAAAGTTTGGAAATTTTCAAAATAGTCGGCTATAAATGTAATAGTTGGCAACTCATCATGTAATAGTTGCAGCTCTATAAAAAAAAAAAAATCTTTATATGCTGTATAGAAGTAAATGTGCATCTCATCACCTGCTCCTGACGCCGATAAAGATAACACAGAAGTTTCCCTCGTATCCGTGTCTTTTCAAAACTTGGGTGGCCGTGTGTTATCTTCACAGCTCATTTCCCGCACAGGACACAGTGACATGCCTGCGGGGACAAATCCCTTTTCAGCCGGCATATCCCGAGACTGACAGAGATCAGGTCAAATGTCTCTCTGCATCCTCGGGCAGCACAAAGCATTCTGTCAGCACGTGTCACAAATACATACATTGGACATGACAGCGGCCTCCAACCCGAAGGTGGAGGGTGTCCTCTCTGCCACTCAGAACTCCGAACATGCTCCCTATAAAAAGGTGTGCGGGATCAGAGGGCGCCATGATGCTAATTTAAAAAAAAAAAATCACTCACAGCTTGGAATAACGGGACAGAGCTATGGAAGCAGGTTGCATTATATTCCTAGTCACAAGCTGTATACCTTACTTATTATTCCTCTCTCAGAGGAGGCTCGACAATATGCAAACACGGAGTGAAGAGCTCTTCTGTATTCCCCCCAGTGCAAAAGTAAAGAATCCTCAGTTCTCATGTGCCTTTCAGGAAAGTACTATCAGCGTGATGGCAGTTTGCGCCGACTTCAGAGGCACCCACACCTCCTCTACCTATTTCATGGACTTTTGACATCAGAAATACAAGGATTAACTTTTTTTCTTTTTTTTTTGCTCCCTCCAAACAAGTGGGAATTTAAATCAAAAATAAACAAAAACACTGCTCTGGTGAGAGCAAACACAGCGTGCGACACACACACACACACACACACACACACACACACACACATATATATATAAATATTTTTTAAGCCTCTCGCTCTCCGTTTCCGCTGATTTATTTGTCCATGTTTCTAATATTGAGGGGTGCTTAGATTTTCGTCGTCTGGATGTGACGGCAGAGCGTGCTTGCAAAGGTTTTAGTTTTTTGTGTACTTGCATCAGTGCAAAACTTCGCTCACGTACTGGTTACCAAGTTTCGTGCACAAAATGAAGTGGTAGTATTATGAGAGGTAATAGCGTTCGCAAACATTAACATGGTGGAGGTGCAGGTCCTCAAGGCTACTGCTAACTGACGTGTGAACACAAGCAGAAAGAAAAGGAAAACATACAATGCTCTGATTCTGGAGAATCATTTATTTATTCATAGTCTCCCTGAATTTGAATATATCAAAATTATTTATAATGATCAACAATGCAAGTAGCACTTTTAAATCCCCCAATTGCTAATTTTTTGGAGACTTGCAGGCAGTGCAACAAGCTATCCCCATATCAATTTATATGCTAACATGCTAGTGGAAAGTGGCGTAGTTACATATCAAGAAACATGAAACAATATTAGCATTCAGTTGGAGCGGCCGCATGCATATGTAAATATACCCTCTCATTTCAGCTTGTTCCTATTCACTAACTCCTGAGAAAAATGTCTGGCTCTTTAGCAGCTAACGTTCTATTATATTCACCTGCAGGTTGTTAATTTTTGTGTATGCCGTGTTTGCAGCTTGAGCAATTTGCATCTTTTTTTTTTCCTCATTCATAACGACATTATGAAAGCACAGGGGGTGCATCGAAAAAGTAAAATTAACATAAAACCAACCATTATAGGAATGCTTGAAAATAAATTGGTCACTATGAATGTAGTAAAAACTTGATTTTGGAAATGAGATTGTTAGTCTTTAGAGAAAAAGTTATGCAAGTCACCAAAAACCATCAGAACATCAAAGTTGTTTTTTAAAATCATGAGATATCATAAAAATAATCAGTATTCTCTGCTCTGAAAGCACAAACAGCTGAACAGCCTGACTCACACAGAAGTCTCTTTATAGAAATACAAAAGTTATAAACAGGCCTTGTTTGACGACTGAGTCTCACAGGAATTTAACTGTAGTAGAACACATTTGCTCATATTTTTGTACTTTAAAGTTACTTGTATTCCAGTACTGTAGTTACGAGGAGCCTTCGAGCACACGCACACAGACATGCTAGACATATATATAAATCCATTTATTTTCTATAACCTTTTTATTCCTCAGTAGGGTCAAGGGGGTCTGCTGGAGCCAATCCCAGTGCACTGCAGGCGAGAGGCAGGGATACACCTCAGCCTATCATGGATATATATGTAAATATACTCTTAAATATTTTACCAACAGTGTGTTGCATTTCACACTCAAATGACTTAGTTACTATAGCTTTTTTTATTTGGGAAAGTAGAGGTCAAAGAGAGAGCTATCAGCATCTTGGCTGCAGTATTTCAGTAAAAAAAAAACAACACTTGGAGCTGGAGCTGCACTCAGGCTGCAGAATCCACATCAGATGATGAGGTGACTGCATGACAAACACACATATTTATCTTTAGAAAATAACTGCTGCATTACAGACAGGTATGAATGCAGCATGCCGGATAACTGTGTGAATGTAACCATGAGTAACTGTATAACTGTATGGAGGCTAACTATGTGTGTGTGTGTAAGTGTGGGCAAATGAGTAACTCTGTGTAAGTAACTGTGTGTAAGTGCAACTGAGTGTAAGCATGAGTAACCCTGTGTAACTGAGTCACCTGTGTAACTGAAATGGTGTGTAACTGTGTGTAATTGTGTATAATTGCAACTGTGTGTATATGTGAGTAAACTTGAGTAAACTTGTGCAACTCTAACTGTGAAGTTACTAGTGCATTGCTTATTGAAGGCAGGCTAATTTCTTGATCCGTGGAAGTTATCATTTATTAGGCTTGCATTAAATCAGTCAATAGAAGTAAAAATCCACCTTTTTTGCTGAAACAGGTTGTTTATTGTAATACTGTGTATGATCATCAATGTGCAACATTTGTGTTACTCTTCCTGAGGTTTATCCTTTTTTATCCTGTTAAATGGATTTTTTTCTTTTACCTTTCCTTTAAGCACTTGTCATACCAACCTTAGACCCAGTGATTTTGGGGTAAATTAACTTTACTCCTTTTTCAAATCAAATGGAAATTGAAGAATTCCACTTACAGTAAACAATCTGGTTCACTTAACTTCAGCTTTTGAAAATAGAAGCTACTAGTGGAGTGTGCAGGTATTAGACATTTTTATTAGAAAAAACATATTGAAAACAAAATTAAAAACACATTTACACAGACCGGTATGCAAATTAAATCCTTATTAAGTGATACAAATATATGAATGTGATATTTAGAATGTAAAATCACAAATAAAAAATTTTAAAAAAGGGTTTTTTAACCCATAGAAATTGTAACGCTCTTGGTATGGTGCATAACTGTGTGTAACTTTAATTGTAACCATGTGAGCAAGTGCAACCAAATATGTGTAAATGTTTACACTACTTGCATGCATTACTTACTGACACATTTACACTTTATTTCAGTGAGTAACTGTTTGTAGTGTCTGGACACCACAATTACTCATGAGTTCATTTCAACGTCCTCTCTTTATAGCAGATTAACACTGACTGCCAACGTGGTTTCCAGCCTCACACCTACAGCAGTGTTTTAGTTACAGCTCTGCTCCACGCCTGCGTGTGTGTGTGTGTGTGTGTGTGTGTGTGTGTGTGTGTGTGTGTGTGTGTGTGTGTGTGTGTGTGTGTGTGTGTGTGCGTGTGTGTGTGTGTGTACTCACGTTTTCTCTGCGTTGAGAAAATGCATCGAAAAAGTCCAGCGTGTCCGCCTGCAGCTTCCACGAACATCGTACGTTCAGATTTTGCGCCACACAGAACATCAGCGGTGACGAGGGCGTCGCCTCTCCACGTGACGGGTCACGTGACCAAGTGGAAAACAATATACATGATATTAACCAGCAGGTATCACTATCACAAAAAAATTAATAAATGATGAAGTTATTCATAGTTTAATGATTGAATTTGGAGAATTTTTCATCAAAAGCTATATCTAAAAATAATATGTCCATACTGCATATAGATGGACACAAAATAAAATATATAATAATATATATGCAGTGTGAATCAATTATTTCAAAATTTATGACAATGATTTTTATTACTGGGTAAAATTAAAAAGAGTGCTGCAGCAATGATGTGTACTGAATCACAGAAGACAAGTAACCGGAGAAAAGCAAAAAACAGTCCATGTCGGTGAAGCATATGTTAGATCAGGGGTCACCAACCGTGGGCCACTGTGGGTGCAGGTCTTTGTTTCAACCAAGCAGTAACACATCTGATTTTACTAATCGACCACTAGAGCCCGTGCTAAGGACCTACAATAGTAGAATCAGGTGTGATACTGCTTGGTTGGAACAAAAACCTGCAGCCTCAGTAGCCTTGCAGGACCAGGGTTGGTGACCTCTGTGTGCGATGTTTTTCAAATGTGTTGATTAGTTGAAATCCTAGTTGCCCTGTATGATTCTTCACTTGACTCAGGTGGAACAAACCTGGCAACCCAGGTGTTGCCGCTGTTTTGAGACACAAGATGTCAGTATTCTGCTCATTTTACATAATCCACCTTTAAGTAGAATGAGTGTATAACGTTGTTATTGATTGCTACAGAATATTTTGCAAATAAAAAACAAAACAAAACATAATAATAGATGGGTTTGTCATGTTTATTGCACTTTAAACCGTTTAGGACTTCTTCTATCTCAGATAAAGCTATCTAAATCATTATAAAGGGCTTGGTATCTACCTATAACATTATTGATGGGCCCCTTACCCCATGGACACAGTGCTACCACACCGCCTGCTCTGTCTATATTTATGTTCCTGGTATCAACCCACACATAGCAGCACAAACTACTTCATCCACAGGAACAAGATATCAGAGGAAAAACAGGCATATAATGCACATGTATGCCACATGCATGAAAAAAACACACACAAAAAAGCCCAAAAGCTGATGAGAAAACCCACAAAGTAATCAATGGTTGCAATAATTAAGCTTTGGCAGAGCTTTTCTCATCCTGCGCATAAATGATTTTGGTTAATGTCGGAGCATTTACAGAAACAATAGCGCCAACCCAATGCAGACAGTCAGTGGCTGCCAATAAACGCCGACTGGCGCCCAGTTCCCCCATCGATCGGCGGGGCATGGCAGGGTCACTGTATGTGAGCGCCATCGTAACTAGAGGTCAATATCGACCTTCCTGTTATCAAAGTGACAGCAGAGTATAGGAGGTGATTAGAAAAGCCGCCTCGCAGAGTGATTACAGTGTGTGTTAAAGGTGCTGAGCTTTATGACAGCAACACAATGGATCTAATTAGTTTTAATTTATGTCATGTCGCTCTAGCACATCTGCAAATATGAACATGTCTTTTTTTTTTTCTTTTGTGTGTGTTAATGCACCGTTTGCAAAGAGGCTCTCTCTTCACCAAACTGTGTTTGTAAAGAGCAGTCTCTGTCAGGCTATGTCTTAACCTCGTCATTCAGCCGCTCGGTCAGACTGGTCTATAATCGCTTTTTTTTTTTCTATCCAAACCCAATGATCCGTAACACGTCTTAACCCAATCACTCCATTTCTACTGAGCCCACAGTCCGCTCAAATTATTTTATTACTCCAAGGTGACAATATTGTTTCCTTATTTGGTTGAATCCATATTGGAGTCCACGTTTTAACACATACCTTAAATATTTATAATACAAATCACAAACAGAGGACATAGAGAATAACATTGAATGTAGTATTTTAACAAGTTTTTGACTGTCTCATTTTGCCGACCCCTAATATGTATGGGTAACATGGAGGAGTTTGCATGTCCACCCCATGTCTCTGTGGGTTTTCTGCGCCTTCCTCCCACAGTCCAATGACATGTTTAGATCAGTTAGACATTCTAAATTGCCTGCATAGAATATCCCTGCCTCTTACCCACAGTACACTGGGATTGGCTCCAGCAGAAATCTGTGACTTACAAATAGGATGTTTGGCGTTTATTTTTTTTTAACGCATTCAATTTCTATTTCTAGGATATTTTAGACCTCTACACTAGTAAAGAATCACATTTTTCCATTACTCTATGTACTACTGTGAATGTAAAGTGGAAGTAGATGATGTTTTAACCAACGCTGACCCCCTCCCCATCACGTTGAGTGGAAGTCTGTTCCTCTGTCTATATGTGTTTCCCCTCACCTTTACCTGCAGCCAACCTTCGGTTAACCCCAATCAGTTATCTCTGCTACACCTAACCAGAAACATAACCCATAAGTGCTCACCTCAGCTTTGGAGGTGTCACTGCAGAAAACACAATTTTACCACAGGAGGGGAACATTATTTGAAGGGGGAACAAACTATCACACAGCGCCTGATCGCTTTCCATTTTTCCCCAGAGCTGAGCTACCGTGAAGGAATAATCAACACACTTTAGGTGCGAAGAAAGAACCATGCTCACTGAAGAGGTAAATTGAAATTGTCGCAATTTTATATTGAAATCTGGGAACAGGGAAAATCTATTGCGAAGATGTGCGGCGCATAGTAAGAAGATGGTTGAGTATTACTTCACGCAAACAGGTAACTACTATTACATCAAGGTGGAGCGGGAGGTAACAGAGAGTTAGTTCATTCATTTACTCCATTGTCTAATCTAAGCCATAAATCAAGCCTTCATTTTCCCAGGAGGTCCCAGTGGGTGGCAGACAGAACTGCATAATGAAAGCGAAAGCTTATAGGGAACCAATCTGAACACTGATGGTGTCATTATTCTATAGCCATTACACTGTGCGTCAACATTTGCTTCATAATGATAACTTAAAGCAAAATAACCTATTAGAGTTTCACTTGATGGAAATTAGTGTTTGCCTTGGGGTATAAACACAGCCTTCTGTTGCCTGTCTGGTGACATATGTATGTGACTCTAAATTGCGTTTTAATTGACTCCTGATATGATGGAGATTTGGAATGTAAAACATTCTATGTTGAGAGTAAATCAGCATGTCACCTTGTTCTGTACTAGCTGTAGATTTTATCATCTTTTTGATATAAAAAAAAAATGGGTTTTTAAATACTGTCCCATGTCTGAAGACGGTGTCAGCACTCCTGAGAAGCTGTAATTTCACAGCTATACAGTCCCCCTCCCCACAGCTCATTCATATTATTGAGACAGACACAAAATCAGCTTCTTACTGGAGCCCCAGAGAGAGGCTTGAGAGAGGAGATGTATATAAAATATATGTTGTTGCAAATGAACTGCAAATAAAACCCAGGAGAGAAGTGCACAGTTTTGGAGTTAAGAATCAGGTATTTTTCCACCGCATCACTATAACTCGACTTTGGCTATTGCAAGGCCACTTCCCGTTCTATTGATAATAGAGAACGTACATACTTCCATCCTCAGTTTATACCACTATTTTGGGAAAAAGATGGAAAATGTGTGGCAGTCAATGGTGAGAGAAGCTTATCTGTTACATGTTTGCCAATTTAAAAGGTGATTTTGCGAGACCAGAAAGTTGAGCTTTGTTGCAAAACTAACTATAAGACAAACGTGTGAAAACACATGAAGAAAAACACTACTTTCTCTCTACAAGCAACCCACAGCAACAACCGTACATATTTATTCCTAAATAGGCTCCCATGGGCTGACCAGAAGACAGAAGTACTTCGGTATTCTATAGGGTCCATGTGTTTTGACCAGAGCAATTTGTTGTAAAGTTGATGAGGAATAGTTTCATTTATTTATTTATAAAGAGTTAAATCCGTGGCTCAGAGAGAATCAATAATCGGTTTTAGCTGCATCAATATCTGCCAGTAGACGAGGGAACGTGGGGACCAGACTCTCACTGAGTTGTCACTCACTTCCCTTTTTCTGTCTGTTATCTCGCTCGGCTTTATTGTTTGCTGCTTGATGTTATCTAGCTGACAAGCGCACACACGTACATGCACAATTAATTCAGTATGCTGTTCTGCCATATTGGTCTTTCAAGGCAAAATTCCCTCTCAACATGCTGATTTTAATTATAAACCACCTTCAACGCTTTCTTGCTTTTTATTAACTCTCACTTCACAGCTCCACTGCGCACAAGATACTCTTATCTATAATCACCATTCCTCGTGCACAGACAGAATAATATAGTGATTTAAACTGATTTAATCACATTGACACATGTTGACATTTGTTGTTACAACCGCGTTACCCGGGCAGATACCAAACGTATTTGCTTTTCGCTCCCATCGAGCAGTGTAACCTTACAGCTGGAGGTTTGGCTTCTCGTTTCATTTGTTCCTGATGCTCCGACCGGCAGGTGGGAAAACAGCTGAAGATAATTGAAATGGTGCCACTAAACAGTTTTGATATTTGTGGGAAGTTGTTTGTTTATCATATTTACCGCCGCAGTATGTCAGTGGCAGATAATGTGGATTTTTGGCCAGTGTGATGTCTGAGTTAATGGAGGCTGCGCCACTTTCGCAGAAATAATTGCTTTAGCCTGCATATGCATAACGCTTCTAGAAGCACAAGAACCAATCTCATACTTCTTTTATAAGATACATAGAATGTACATGATGCACACCGCCTCTGGTTGTTTTTCTAGACACCAGAGACACAAACACGACTTCATCTCCAACCATGAAAGTATCCCTCATGATTTAGCCAAACGTCTAAAATATACAGCGTGATAATGGATATACGCTTGCAATGAATACAGAATGCAGAGCAGTGGCTGGCTGGCACGCCGTTCTCAGAAGTAGAAACAAAAATACAAGAACACTAGATGTGAGCACTGTGGAGTCCAAGAGTTGCAGCAAACCTGTGCGATTTGTTGCCCATTGATATATAATTAGCACCGCCTGACTGAACCTGTAAATAAAATTTGTGGCAAAATATTGACAATTCCGCGAGCTCCTAGACCCCTTCAGCTGCTTTTGCCCGACATCCCTGAAGGCTCAGAAAGTCATCATTAACGATTAGACAGGCTGGCAGATGTGTCAATATTTGTAAGGCCATCCTCGGCAGCATTTATCCAGAAAGAGGCCATATCTCCGAAAAGAGAAATATTAAATGGCAGCTTTTTTTTAACCACAAAAAGATGCAACTCCTGATTTGTCAACTCAAGAGAGTTTTAAGGCTACTGTAAAGTGTACAGTGCCCATGTTGCAGAGAGCATACGTACCACTCTCCAATTACCCCATGGAATTACAAAGAATTTCACTATTTTATGCTTTACTTAAACACAGAACTTAAAAAAGGGTTGAATTCATGGGCACTTAATAATATACATCTTCACAATGACCTTTATATTGTTTGCATTATGCTGTAGAGTTGTGTGTTGTTAAAAGTTGTTAAAATATGAATAGACACTGCGTAACTCTTGCCTTTTTATGTGCACATTACTTACACAACATAAAAACACTTTACCTCAGACTCCGAGTCACATAAATAGTTTTCTCCACCTTCACTTCAGCATTCATTCTTGTATTAACACTGTTTAATCATAGAAGAAGAAACTCAGCCTCCTGAGTGATGGAAGCTCAGCTCCTGGTGATAGATCCAGGGCTTATTTCTTCATTTTAGTAACTCGGTGGATACACCGTGGCGGGGGACAATAGCAGGCCTTCTATCTTTAAACGCAGTGTAAACTACAGTCTTAAGGGGTTGTTGATTCTAAAATTGACAGGCATTAGAAAAGGGATTTAGATGTTGACTCAAACATCTCTCCACCTTGCTTTTGAAGCCTGGTGTCACGCCGTCCCACCACCCCGGCTTTTCCGCTCTAAAACCTTCCCAATCAAAGACATATCCTAGGGGGGTCAGCAGCGACATATTTCGTGCTCCTCTACTCTTGTTTCTTTTTTTTTTCCGGGGCGGTTCAACAGTGCAGCTGCTGATGGGATAAACAATCCGAACACTTTCCGCAACACTGAGACCATTAAATTACCCCCCCCGGCTACCTCACCGCCAAAACTTCAAGCGCCGGCCAGCACAACCACAGGTCACCGTTTGGCCAAATCATGACTTCAATTAGGCAGAAACAATGGTTGCTAGTTCAGGCTGAGGAGACATCCCCTCCCACACAGCGGTGTTATCTCTCCCTCTGCAGACGTGCATGCATCGCCTGCAGCTCCTCAGAAGACCCACTGTTGGCATTGGATGTTCTTGTTTAATTAGGCCTATAGCTCTTCAGAGTAATGCCGCACATTACCTTAATTTTCCCTCATTAATGATCGTCATAAAGCATCCCTCGGCTTCGCGAGTATCCCCGCAGTTTGTTGATTTTATTAGTCAAACACAGGGCACGATGGCTGTGAGTAATGATGTGAAGTGATAGCTGCAGGGCGTCTGCAGAATTGAAGCCATGGAGTTGCCAGGACAGAATCTGAGGCACCTTGACAGCTGGGTAGTGATTCTGCAGCACAGTATCTCCTCCTTTTTTTTTCCAGAATGATAATGTGAGTCAGTTAGAGGAAGAAGAGACTATAATTTGAAGTCCCACACCAGACAACACAGGCAACCACTGATAGCTCCTCTGTCTCTGTCCCCACACATCCTCAGCCTCTGAGTCATTCTGGATGGGAACTTTCTTATTTGGATGCCGTGTCAATCAAATCACTGAACTGCTTTTTTTTTTTTTTTTTACCTGGAAAACTACAGTGCCGTCATAACTTTCTCTCTCCCACTCTCTGACCCATAGACACTGAAGCTGTCTTGGTGACGTAGAATATTGTGCAAGACTAATTCATTGAGCAGGCTAACACAAAACCACTAAGAACTTTACTATTTCATGTGTATTTTAAAATATATATATAATATACGGTAATACAATAACATCAGTTGACTCACATCAAATGTGTGATTCGTGGCACAAATCAAACAGGATCAAGAAATAAATTGTCTCTCACTATTGCCCACTATACTTACTTTTTCCAAAATAGTTTCGCAGGAGGTTGAAGTACTAGTAAAACTGATGCATTACATTATACACAGCCCTGATTAAAATCCTTTAAAGGTACAGTGTGTAATTTTCTGGTAGCATTTAAAGGTTGCAGATTGCAAGTGTGTGAAGGTTCTCTGTCATCGTTGTGAATGAAGATGTTTCACCTCTCAGCCAAGAAGCTTCTCCAGTCCTGAAATTTCAGTGCAGGAAGCCCAGGTATTTAAAACCCAGAGAGGTTGTGAAACCAAATTTACATGACCACACCCTAAAACTGAGGCGTAATCATGTGATTGGGTGTCACATGCCATCAGGTGTGAAAGAGCGTTACGTTTCCCAGGGAGAGCTCCCAAGAAAGCTGTTAGTGGCACAAAGAATGTGTCTTAGGCTCGTACTTCTGTTTAGAGAAGGTTTCTCTAAGTACACATAGATGGCTTCTTCTAGCACTCATACAAACAACTAAACAGCCCAAATTGTAGGAGAAGCTACAATGATCAGGAAAAACACAAAATGCTTTCTTTGGAGCTATCCGTTGGTCCATTCAGGGCTAATTTAGAAACATGGCAGGCTTTGCATAGGGAGATCGGAGAGATTAAATTTTCTACTAATAAAACATGCAATGTAAATTCCTCAGTTCCCACCTTAGTTCAAAAGCACTTGCTATTGGCTATCAGATGTGGATGGTCTGGTCATAGGACCAGTGGGTTGCACTGCTGTCCATCAAGCCAAAGGCGGTCAAACTTTCATAGACAGTTCCCATTGGTTTCTGGCTGGCTATCTCCATGCTTGGATTGGCTCGTGCATGGTGTCAGTTATTGCCAAACAACATTGAGCCCATAATAGTTGTGTTATTTGCACATTGAAACCATCGACTGAAGCGTGTTATTGCTGTAAATGACTCCCCACTGCTTCCCGTGTACCATATTTAAAAAATGTTTCTGAAGTCATCGCCATATTAATCGTCAAGGCTTTTGGTGCTCGGGTTGTGTTATATTGAAAGGTGTTTCTATTATTTCTCCATTTATATAAATAGTTGTGAGCAAAACATTTGCAACACCTCCATGTTATCTGATACTGTGTGTGCAGAGCAAAAACAATTAAAAATGAAATTCAAAAAACTGTCTTTCCAAAAAATACATTTGCAAGGTTACATATGCTAATGGATAGACCTCACTGTGAACTGTATTAAACTGTCCACAGCAAGTGTGTAGACACCAACCAGCAATAAAAGCCTGTACTCTAAATAACAAAGGTTGAATTCATTGGCACTAAAACACATTATTGTTCACATTGACCTTTATGTTGTTGGCATTATGCTGTAGATTTCTGTGTTTTTATGTGAAGGCACAAAGAGGATAAAATAGAAATACATATTTAGGAAAATGACTTTAATCATTGTGCAGCAAAAGTGACTGTCTCTTCAAACGTCAGGTGCACATCACTTGGAATGACCAAAAAAAACAATGCATCACCTCAGAGTAAGAGTCACTCTCACGAAAATAGATTTTTCCTCCATCACTTCAGCATAAACTCTAGTATTAACACTGTTTATTCATAGCAGAATAAACACAGAATCCTGAGTGATTGAAGCACAGATCGTGGTGACACTAGATCCAGGGCTTATTTCTTTATCAGGGTAAGTCAGTGAACACAACGTGGCGGGGGACAATGGCAGGCCTTCCATCTTCATACACAGCGTAAACCCCAGTCTTAAGGAGTTGTTGATTCTAAAACTGACAGGCATAAAAAAAGGGATTTAGATGTTGACTCAGGTGTCTCGCCACCTTGTGTTTAAATCCTGCAAGTAAAGCCTGGTATCACTCTGTCCTACCACTTTAAACAGCCTAATAAAGGCATATCCTGGGGGACAAAGGGTACATATTTTTATAGGTGAAAGGTGTTGAGGCAACAGGACTTTTAGAGCGTTCCAGTCCCTTCTGTATTTGACTGGGAGCCAGTGGAGTTTGTAAAGAACCATGGTGATTATTATTACTACATCACTTCATGCGGTTATTAGACATTTTTGGAATATTACATTCAACAAAAACACATGCAAAACATTCCTACAATGTTGCAGGTGGGTTAGAAACCGAGAAGGAGGTTCCTGTAACGCGATGGAAAAGTTCTGGGTTAATTTTTGCTAAAGAAAGCTTTAGTTTGATCTTAGCTGTGAAGCAAGTTGTATGTAGCTAGTAGGAAGCACATGGTGGTGTATTCAGACGACAATCCACCAGCCTTCCTTGCCAAGTTCAAGAGGGCTAATGCCAGGGTGTTCAGGTGGAATGTGGTGATCTAGAAGTGAAGCTCATTGCAGGCAAGAACAATGTCATAGTCTATGGAGAGGTGGAACTGGAGTGGGTCTGTTCAAAGTACTGATTATGTGAGGAGCCCTAAAAATAAGTTATTTGGATAGAAAAACAGCCCAAAACATACCACTTTTCCAGAGAGTTAATTAGGAAGTTACACTTCTAGACATGGGATGCGTTGGTCTTGTTGCATGAAGCCAGGGGCATGCTAGGAAAAAGCCAGTCCCCCCCCATGGCGGAGGTGTTACATTGACCTTGGAAGACGAAAAGTAGCAAAGTGACGGAACACTTTATGTTAAGCTCAGTCTGGGTCAGACAAACAACTCAACTACTCGCGGCTAATGAAGGAGCCTGGAAGGTAACCCTGAAAGACAGCTGGGACGGCGCCAGGACAGGCCGTCGCCAGCGAGGTTGATGGAGTCGCCGGTGGGGCCACACGCCAGGTTGGCCGACCGTCAGCAAGCGCCTCGGGAATCGCAACTGGCGTGGCTATGCGTCACACGGTCTGGCAGCGGAAAATCTTTCCGGAAATAAAACGTGGACGCACGCCAGTGACGTTGAGTGGGTCGCTTATTAACCACTGCGACTACTGCAGCATGGCGGCTGCTGAGACATCATTAGCCACAAGATGCCAGCTTTCCCAAGGCTGCCTCCACACTACCGCTGTTTGTTATGTGGGTTTGAAGACATTGATCTCAAACTGACACAATAATCCTTCGACCAAGGCTTTGATTATAGCACAGCATGGGTACACACGCTGTTCTCCATGCTCTTCAACCTGATTGTTGGAGTGACAGTCAGATGTGACAGTTTCAAACAGCTTTTATACTGAACACAAGTTTTCAGACGTCTCCTCCTGTACAGCTCTAATTGTTATAGTCTGGAAGCTTTAGTCCAGAGTTCCACTTCAGTAGTAGTATGCCACATATACTATAACACATGCATCCTCTCAGTAATAAGCTCAGGACATCCTATTTCTGTAGAATTACTTTAAATGAGACAGCGATGATAAGTATAGAGGAATGCATTTGAAGACCTGGAACAAAAGCCCTGAAAAATAGCAAGAGGATTTTTTTCATTTTCATTTAACTGTAACAACTTTCATTTTTTGGCAGCTTTGCTTTTCCTTCTTCCACCGCGTTCACACCAATGACTGGAGAGGTTTTCTCCACATTCAGCCTCTTCTTTAAGGGTCTGTAGAAAAAATATATATATATCCGAATATCATCTCCTGCAGGAAGTGAGCTCCTGAGACAGCACGGCCGCTCTCCCGGGCTTTTTTTTTTTTTTCTCCATCTTGTTCCGGAAACAGGGGTAGGTTCCACCGTGAGTAAGTAAATAAGCCAATTGCTTTTCATCATGGTTGGAGGGGTTGCCACTCATTGGGGGGGGGCTGTGTAATTGGAGCACTGTGCCGATGCAGGAAAAAAAAGAGACTGTCACCAGGATACATCCGCCAGAGCATGGAGAGATGTACTGCAGCATGACCCCAGGCTACTCCTACAGCCTACACACTCGGCCCTCAGCCCAGCCCGCTTGACATGGAGACAGAATCTGACTCCCCGAGTTTTTACCCCCTCCCCCTCAACAAATGTAGGATATAATGTGCAGATGCACACCAGAGATAAATAGCCAGGTAACGTGGGATAATAACGTAAAGGGAGGAGGGGGAGGGAAGGGGGTGAATCTCCACACCAAAGGAATACTACAAATTTAAATTTAGAAACTGAACAGAGAGAGAGAGTGAGAGAGAAAAGTGAGTCTTGAACTCATGTTTCCACAGCTGTAAAGTCCTGCAGGGACAAATACACAAACAGACGTGCTACAGGTCACAGCCTGCGGGGAGCTCCATCAGCATCACTGAACAATTAAAATGAAACAATGCATTGAGAACAAAAATAATAAAACACCAGAAGGACCAGAAAGAAGAAAAGAGGAAGGAGGCAGGCACAGAAGCAGCACAGAGGCCCGGTGACCTAACTGAAACGCCTGTCCAGATCCCACGCGGCAGGGACTATTAACAAACGTATCCGTATGGAGGCTGGTGCCCAGGCAGGGGAGGAGAGCCGGGTTCTAGTGATGATGCACAAAAAAACCTAAGGAGTTGCTTACATGAGCGGCGTCATCGCAGTGAATTACTGCTACGGATGCTCACTGAGTTCACTCAGGGGGGGGGGGGGCGACAGATCTGTTTCCAGTTGGGGGAGAAAAAACAGACGTACATCTGATATGCCGCGTGGCGACGGGCTCTGGCAGCCTCGCACCATGTCTCCTTCGCACTGTCTAATAATTCGTTATCCTGACACTTCAATGAACTCCGGGATGATACCTCTGCTCAGTATTCACTGATGAGCAGCCCCTATTCCAAGCAATGGGTCATCCAATTAAAGAGGACCTAGACAAGGTCATCCCCACCTGTACATACAGAATAGGACCAGCCCATCTTAGAGCATGCCGTGTCCGTTCCTTTGTGAGCTTTACAAAAGAGCAACATGGAACTTCAAAGTTATTTTTGGTATTGGAAACCATTCTAGGAATAGTAATTTCGGCACGGAAACCTTTGATGTTTCTCCGATTTTTTTTCTTTACTGCTTCTTCTTCTTCTCCTCCTCAATGTAATGAGTATCTTAAAAAAATATTCTATCACCACCTTCCAAAAAGAAAAAAAAAAAAAGAAGCTGACAGCTGCAGGACGAGCCGCCGCCATCGTCTTTCTTATACATATGTAAATCGCGCAGAGCGAGAGGCATAAAAAAAGATCATCAGACGTGCACACGCACACATAATGACGGTTAAGGAGCAACGCGCCGCGGTCCCTGCGGCAGGTTAAGCGTATGGCTCAGCTTCGAGCAAATGATGATTGAATTTGAATTGTATTAAAATGTTATTGCTTTGGACACATGCTCTCAAGTGGTGTTGCGCTTTAATTTAGCTGAGATGATATATGTGCGCAGTAATTACGCCACGGGGCTGCATAGTCAACACAAACCGGCTCCCGGAGGAACCTTCAGGACCAGGACGTCGCTCCGCTCATGTGAGAGAGAGGCGAGCAGTGACGGACTTCTGGAAGCATCTGGAGGTGTTGAGCCATCGTTTGCCGCTGTAGAAACATTGTGATGCAACATGAGCGAATCTGTAGATAAATACGGCTCCATCTAAGGTAGTAAATACAAAACACTTCTTTTTTTATGGTAGTATATGCTGATTAAAACAAATATGAATATTATAATCAAAAGTTCATTGTAATCTGTTAGATGATGATAAATGCCACTTAATCTTACACACACCTTTGACCTTTACAATTTTTACATAAATTATACAATCTGCATATGATTTATGTTGAGACTTTCATGCCAAGTTTTGAGCCGTTAGATCTCGCACGTGTGTTTTTCATATAATTATAAAAAAGCAGGAATGGTCCCATCCTTAGAGGTTTGCAGGCCATACCTCAAAGCTGCAGCTCACATCTCAGAGTTTATCAGTAGTTCAAACGAAGAAATCAAATAAAGTTGGGGGGGGGCGAAATGGTAATTCAGTCTAATTATGACGCTACAGAGATTTCACAATGGAGATGAATAAATCTGCTTGATGGCAGAGCCCTCTTTGGAACTAAAAAGGGGAAGCAGAAGTTGTCTAACATCTATTCGACCGAGCTGGATACTCCAGATGTAACTAAGATTTTAAAAATGTTATTATTGTCAGTATATTTAATCTTGTTCTTTCCTGTAGTCGTGTTTAGGATGAACCGGACTGAGAGCAACCTTCATTCAGGTAGTCCTGAGCACACCCTTGAGATAAAAGGAGATTAGATGCCGAATTATATTATAATATATATTATATTATAGAATAACAATAGGATACATCACCATAAAGAATTTCAACTGAGGGGCTGAAGGCACAAAAAACCCAAAGTGCAGATACTGGTGCAATGGAAATGAATATAATATATTAATATCATTGTTTTCACATTAATTGAAATGTTGATGAAGAAATAAACCTCTTAACAAATATTCAAACATTTTTAAACATATTAACGGGTTATAGGTAATAACTAGCATTAACAGTATCACAGTCATGCGTATATACCAAAAGTTTAGAAAGTACAAATGGTGAAAACTGCAGATGCTGCAGAGAAAACAACAATACAACCTCACTACACGGCCTCATAATCAAGTGCTTGAGAAGACAACCAGAACTTTATCTGCACCCAAATCCAATTAAAGTGGAAACAGGATAAGAGCCGGAGACACATTTGTATCTACAGATTCAATCTGTACGGCTTCTCAGAAGCAACAATGGATTATTACTTTATTTGATTGCAACAATTATTGTAACGATCAGTTTTCCAGCTGCCAGACATTTTGACTGTCAGTGCAATTTTCCGCAGCCATTTGCAGACGGCGTTCTCGTCCTGCGGGAGACGCGTGTTTCTCTGTCTCTCTCTCGACCGGCACAGCTTGTGGTTCGGCGAGTCTGGAAAGAAGGAAAAAATAAATAAATAGCCGTGCTTGCATCCACGCGGCGTTTGTTTGGTCAACGGGTTCTTAATCTACACTCGGTTGCGTGATGCTCGAACACACACACACACACACACACACACACTGGTTTCTTCTCACACAGGAGCTAGCACCTTGGCCTGGGAAACCAGCGACAACCATGAATCTTGAGAAATACGCACGCTGCCTACCCCCTGTTCATTACAGCTGAACCTCCTGAACCTCCTGCAACCCCTCCGGCCCATTTGTCTCCGTGGTGTCATGGCCACAGGCTCCTCGACCTGCCGGGGTCCACAGGTCCAGGGGAGGAGCACCAGAAAACACCGGCCACTGTCGACCGGCTGCGACCAACAATAACTCATTGTGATTCACGGACGCGCTCCTTTATAAAAAAAAGAAAGAAAAAAAAAACGTTCCAACGGGGGCAATTATCCAGAAGCAGCGCTTGACCTTTATGATTCTGTGATTATTTTGAACCATCCTTGTGAGTCGTGCCGTCGTGCTGGTCAAGTTACGCATTCAACTAGTCGTCTTTACTCAAAATCATTGGCTCGCATGAATTATTGCTTTCTTTTTAAATTAAAAACGAGAACAGGATCCTGTGTGGTGCTGCATTCAGGAGTGTTTATAATAAAAGAGTGTGCGGTGGAATGGACTGTATCCACTAACCTTCATCATGGTTTGCATGATTATAAAAAACAGATCCATGCCTTATTTCAACATATATTTAAAACATAGCCTACTTCATCATGTATATTTGCCATCACATGTTTTCCATGAATATATTCTGTGTGTAATTTAGAATCCTGTGACACTGGTGTTAGCAAGCTCACACATTTTTATAATAACATTGTGCTGATAGGTTTTATGTTAATTTTTAGAAGGTAAACAGGCCTGGTTTTACAGGAAGTATTAAATGCCTACATTCATGAGAGTTGTGGCATCCAATCTTTAAAAGGATGTTTCTGTTAAAGCTGAAGATCACGACAGCGAAATAGGAACACAAAGCCAAACGGCCTCAGAGCAGGAACTAAAACGCTACCCTCAGCCGCTCAAACGGATGTAAATCTTTCAAAAGTGGACGCGTAAACTCGCAAATGATATTATCCCACGCTGAGGCAGAAATGTCACACGCCGCCGTAAAACAGATGAGAAGCACGACAAACAGCAATCAATGTTTGAGCAGCGTGGCATCTGTTGGTGCCACAGATGCTGCAGCCGCAGGTTACCAAATCACAGAATAACTCCCAGTCAGCCTGGTCACACTGGTACACGCTCGCCCGGGTTCTGTTTTTTTAATCAGGCCGGGAGGTCTGGCTGCACAGGTGTCATGTGATGGCGTACATTTATCAAAGCATCAGCTATGATCAATAAAGATGAAATGAATTTTTGTAAACTGAATTCCAATATATCTCCACTCACACATGCACACATAGACTCAAAAATAACATTATTGCAGCTATAAAAAGGAACACATTGTGAGAGAGAGCACGTCCACGCCTGCTTGGATCCTCCATTCGCGTCTATACGAGCTGCCGTTGTTCACAACAATGCAGCCTCTCTGCTTGACTCCGGCAGCCACAAGATTATCTACGGGGGGAAAATATGAGAGGGGTTAAAGGTAAAACGTAATCATTGGAATTAGGCTGAATAAAGGGTGTGTGAGACTGGAATTGTACTCCTTCCAAATAAATGTGCAGCACAGGGACTTATAGCCTGCCGTTCATACCACTGCTATTTGTAGACAGAGCGCAGCCAATTACAGGGTCATCAAATTGCCGGGTTGTGTGCAATGTCAAAATAAAAGCGCATACCAGTGAGAAAAGCTGCAAACACAAAGAGGCCAAGCGGCCTTCAATAACATCTATGGTAAATATTGTACTTGAATGTGACCATACAGTATATGTGATAGCTAATAACGCTTTCTAATGTTGTCAGGAAACACTGGAGTGATTATCAGTATGTCTAGTGACAATACTGTTGGCCCCAAGGTTTCTATTATTCACTTTAAGGCTTTTCACACTCAGTCTCCTGAAGTCATACTTTGAATATAAGTCATACAAATGTCACAATTTGGGGTTTTTTTTTGCACAAAAGTTGCAAAATAAAAAGAAAATAAAGTCAAGATATTGACAAGGTTAGACATAATTTTTATTTGAAATAATTTTCTCCCTCAAACTTTGCTTTGGTCAAAGAATGCTCCATCTAAGCAGCTAAACTGTGTTAACATAATTAACATAACAAGGGTTTTCTAATCATCCATTAGCCTCTAATGAAATTAGCAAACACAATGTAGCATTAAAACACAGAGTGAGGGTTGCGGGATATGGGCCTCTATACATCTATAAGCTAGACAAAAAAGAATATATATATATATATATATATATATATAAATATATATGTTCTCTCATGACTACTATCTTGCTAACTGATTTAATTTGTCTAATCATTCCTTAATCTCGTTCTGCAAAAAGGGAACATCACCGGTTTTGCACATTAAGGTGATTGAGCTCACCACAGGGAGCAGTGCTCTGACTTATAATGCACCTCTGGAGGTCGTCATTTGTGAGAAAACAACACCTTGATCGATGTCATTATCTCGTTTTGGGCCGAGATGCATAATTTATAATAGATTTGCAACAGCTTGTTTCGTGTTTGAATGTGAAAGTGATACAGAGGTTGTAAAATGCGCTACAGGAAGCGAAGGATTCAATATTTTTGGAGTTTGAACCACATCAGGAGTAAAAGTCCCAGTCTGCTTTGACCACCGTTAGTAGGAATTTTGACACGAATCAGTAAAGACGGGATCAGTCTGAAATGGTTCACATGAGGTTTCTTCGCTTTTTCTTCTATCCCTATAAAAAGCGTTTTAAGGCTGTATTATTGTACAAACTGTAAAGCCCCCTGCAGCAAGTCTGGGATTTGTGATGTTGAGCTATACAAATAAAACGGACTTGACCATATATTTTTAAAGACGGTGGGCCTGGTTCCTGTTGAGGTGGGAGGGTTATAGGCACCAGGCAGACTTTAGTCTGATGTAGATGGATGTAGCACAAGACTGGTGATCATTAGTTATCATCAGGGCTTTTGATCAATCGCCAATGTGCCAGTTTGGTGACCTTTTATGTTTTAAACTATTAAAATTTATAATGGCACTCTATGTGAGGAATTGCTGAAGTGAATTGAAAGCTTTGTCATCTTGACACTCGACTGCTCATACAGCACATTGTTTGTACATGTTCATAAATGCATGCTGTATGGCCAGTGTAGTGAAGCCATTCAATTTTAACAAAGGCATTTTCTTGCCAAACAATGTTCTACTGTAGACACATGGTAATCAAATGAAAACTTTTGTGTGACACACCCTTGCTACTGTGCATGCAGTAGATATGAAAATCAACTCATGACCTCAGGGCAGGGTTTTCTCTATGAGAATTCCATCTTAAACATGCTCATAAACACCTGAGACAGCAACAAACTATTCCCTCGGAACAATCACGAAATCAATTAGGAATGCATTACACAATGTTATTTGTAGTTGGGGCTGCATAATCAGCGTTAATTACAAGAAAAAAAATAAATAAAATCAGGTGTAAGAACTGAATTCTCAGTTGACTTTACAGAAGTCAAAGCTTTAACAGCAGCTGCAGTTCTCCCTCTGTTTTAAATGAAAATTCATGGGTTGCCAGGTGTAAGATGTGACACTCAAGGGAGGCTGCTAGATTTACGCTGACAGGAGTAGGAATGTTTTTTTTAGAGGCGTAATGTGCATCACTGCAGAAAACTGTTAAATTCAGATGGCCAAAGAGCCACCAGGTGCCATCAGGCCTGGTCTGTAGTTTGTTTGACCGGGTTTGAGACGGAAGTGAGTTAAGGTGCAACTGGCAGCGAGTCCTTTATAAAAGATCTATCGATGGATTGCAACATCACTAAACAATCTGTCAGCGGTGAGCATTACTGGGAATCTCAATTCAATGTCTCGATAAAAGCAAGTGCATGGCTGGCAAAATAAGGTCTTGTTACCTTACCTTTCCAAAGAAAAGGCTGGTTTAATCCATCCCTGCACACTGCAGCCAACAGACAGCGCTCAGTGGAAGAGATGTTATCAGAGGAAAAATGGGGACGTGCAACTTCAATGATGTTCTGCTTTAATACAACATGAAAGTGAAGTTTGCAGGGAATCTGTTGCACATCTGAGTGAATTCAGAGAAGGAGAGCATTGTGTGCCAGCACTTGAATAAATCTCCTAAACATAGTGCAACTAAGGTTTATGGAGGAGAAAAATAAAACCCTTCACTAGGTACAGATCCCATGCAGTGCTTTACAGATTTACCCTATATGTGCATGTAATATACTTCATATAACTAGACTTCTGATAGAGAGAGACAAGTATTAACTGTAAAACAATTAATTGATTACATACACTTTTATTCTGAAAATGTATTTATTAGCAAACAAAAAAAAAAAAAAAAAAGAAGCTTAACAACAGAAGACACAAAACCAGGATCATATATCTACTTAAATAAAATGCGTTACATTTTCCATCAGGTCTCCACTGTGCATTCATATATATGCTTATGTTTGCAAGTATGTCAGAGGGAGCCAAAAAGAAAAAAAAATGAAAAGAGTGGAAGAATAAGTGTTCTTATCAGGTGTGTGCAGGTCCTGCCCAGCCATTTGGAGTGTGCCTCAGAGGGTGAAAAGTGTACTCGCTGGCGCGCTGGTCGCTTGCTTAGTAGCGGCTACCACCCCCACCTGACCAGATTGCAGCAACAACTCACTGACTTAAGACAGACAGTGATGATTTCTTTTGTGGCTTACTGACCCACTCTTACTCTCCACAAATAGCCAGAGAGAAGCCTCCTTGTCTGTTCCGTTCACCAACAAAAGAAGCCTTTTACAGAACGAGGCCACCGATCAGCATTTCACAAAGAAAAGGGTGAACTCTCCGTCCACTTGTCCTCCGTTAGTACACCGATTACACATTCACTGGGAATCAAAACAAAAAACAAACTAAACACAAAAATAGCCTCATTTGGGAAAAAAAATAAAAAAATCAAGATTTTGTCATAGAGCTTGTTTGTTGGGTGTACAGAAACAGGAACTGACATGGATCCCAGCTTGTTACTGGGCAGCCAGTTTCCTTATGTTCATGATCAACCTCTGGCTGTATTCCCTATGGTCCACAGGCTTCACATCCATCACCGTAGCCTTGATCCTGGATTCATCCTGTCAAAGAGACCAGAGTAGAAAACAATTCATATGATACATATATAAACATTTTCTTCGCAGTGAAACCTCAGGGTCACGAGGCGAGACACGCTTTCCTCATGTTTACACATCCACAATCCCCGAGGTCGGGTGCCCTATCAGCACATGGCGAAATATATTCTTCAAAAATATAGAGCTGTAAGAGAGGGGGCGGTGGCTGGAGGCTGCTGTTGTCCAACAAACCTAGTTTAGTGGTAGATGTCCCTCATTCTAAAATGAATTAATTAAAAAAAAAAAGCTACAAAATGTAACATGCAAAATAGCCACATGTGCATCATATCATGTGTCTGCAGCAAGGTATACAGGGTTCATTTCCCTGTGATGGCTTAATGGGAGACATTTAGGCTGCGTTATGATGGCATTCTACTGAAGGTTCCACAATGAAAAGAATAAAAGGAGAAAATAGGTCACTTTCAAAGCCATAACCACCTCCACAGCTGTCTAGTCAGGAGAAGGTCGTTTTTACCGGAGCTATTTACTTTCTGCATTTAAACAGGTTACACTCGTGTTGCCTCTATTAATCCTCTGCTACGGAAGTCGGTGGAATCATATTCCTTAAGTTTGGTGCCCAGCCTTCATAAATGGCCTGCTGTGCATATTTTTGTAGGTTTTGCATAATGTTAAGAGAAGTTTTGACATGAGAGAAACAAGAAAAATCTTCTTAGTTTCCTTTTCAAGTCTGTCACACTGGAGAAAAGAAAAAAAAAAAAAAAAAAAAAAACTACTAGTCCGACTAGCATGAAACTTGCTTGTAGGGTGGAAAATTGTCTCATTTCAGTTTGGGGCGGATTGCACTTTGGGAATTTGCACAATTACTGTTTTAGTGCTGCAGTGGTTATTTTTAGCACCTGCTGGTTAGTAAAATGGTAAAAGTTTAACAAGCAGTTACCACAACTCTGCCCCGGTGATCGAGTGAGGCACATTACTGGTTTTGGAAATATATCCACATATGGAACAATGCTAAAACTGTCAGTGTGTAACCCCAACAACTTTATACAGGATAGTTTCTTTCCTAAGAAGGTTTTTAAATATGAAAAACATACAATGAACTAGTTATATATTAAAAGGTGAATAAAAAAATTACATTTTCAGTTACAATATTTGACATCTTTTGGGGAAAAAAAATGATACAAATGGCTTTTTCCAATAACCAGAATCCAACATGAACACAACATGAACACTTTGAGAGCCCTGATGAGTGGTTCTGTAAACTGGATTTAAAAAAGTTTTTGACTCAAATATGCACTACACAACTAGTAAGTGTGTCAGTTACAAATTACATTTGGCAAGATGAAAAAGTCAAAAAATACACTTTAAAATACAGTTTGAAGAAGCATCCATCAGGTCTCTCAAAATGTCCAATGTCTCAATTGATGTCCATTTTCTCATGATTGTGTAAATGTTTGATACAAAATGCGAAATGGTCTAAGTGAAAAAGAATGATTACTTAAATGTACAGGGGGAGGGAAATGTTTAAATATCCAGCTAGAAAATAAAACTAATTGATAGCATTCATTTTTATTCATAATTAATTTTAAACCTTTTTAAGAGAGGTAAACTATCTGGTACCAAGTTTTTAGTGTTACACCACATGACAGATTTGACATTGTCCTAGAAACTAGGTTTATGCAGCAATGATTTTAAGAGCAATATTATACATATTCTTTTTGCAGACTGCCAGATTATTTCACTAATCAACAGTTGGCCGCAGTGCTGAGAAATTTTTTATTCATCTGCTTTGCAAAGATTTTATCGAGGAAGGAAACCCAGTAAACATGTTTGTCAGGCCTCAAGGTTTCACACAATGTTTTTCTGTGAATGTAAATATTTACACAAAACTCTACAAATCCTCCTTCAAAATGTTATCCAACAACTGTCTGGGATTTTAAAAGGTCACCAGAGATTTATCTCAGAAAGAGAGCTGCTTAGCTCTGTGACAGGAATAATTACCCACGAAGAAGCTTCAGTGTAATAACTCTAAAGGGTAAAGATCAAGCAAAGACCTACACACCCCTGTAGGACCCAGGCCCTGGTTAGAGCCATATCTGCTGCTCAAATTTGTTTAGGTAAACCAGGGTTAATCAATCACCAAGCGTGTGTGCTTAATTGCATTACAAGTTTAATTACATCGGTGCTTGATTGAATTCTAAATGATGAACCTTGTTAGAGGGTCCCTGTGATACAACACAATGGATGGACGTCTGTGACAGTTTTTGTTGCACATCAAGCCTTTTCAACATTGGAGACATGACAACGTGTGACAGTGCGGCACAATGCCTGGATTGTTGTGTCGGGGAGGGAAATAAAGTGAAAAGGGGGGCTTGCAGGTGTCTGTTGGAGGGATACAGGGTTCGGAGGCAGCAGCCAATACATGCTTGCAGCGCTGCCATTTGCGGTTGGGAAGCCCGAGCGGAACGTGACAGACACAGTGGCCTCTTCTGTCATCGGAGGCGGATGCAGCCTTTGGCTCGGCTCCAGACTTCCTGCTCAGAGGCCCAGTCCAATCAATTCTTTTATGTGCTCCCCTCAAAACAAACCTCTATCTGTGTGGCCTACGGCAGCGTTTCTCCACCGGTCAAGCCTCAGGACCCACATCCCGCCTTTAGTCATTAAGCTGCGACTTATTTTAAAATGCTCAAATGACTCAAAATAAAAAAAAAAAAATTGGGCAACCCAAAGGAATAAAAAGGCAGATTTATCTTAAATTATAGGTTAGCTTCCCCCCCCCTTTCTTACATATAACCACTTATGCCCATCAATTTTCAGGAATGTAAATTTAACTGTAGAAGACATTTGACTATAAGGGGAGTACTGACTTGAGTCTGAGTGATGGGGACATGAAGGGCTGCAAGTGAGATTAGGTCCTCTGTGGGGCTGTGGGACTTCTTAGACTTTGAAATACAGCCACAGGGTAAGATGCCTAAGTGCATTTTTGCGATACTCTCGGCTCCTGGAGTCGTCTTTGACACTAATTAACAGGTTTGTCTTCAAAAGTGGAGTGTTTCTAAATGGAATTTAATTTAGGATGGCTTTGTGCATTCATGTGCCAGCATTTCACAACACAGGATTTTGGTCCTCTCTTTGGTTCTCTTTTATACTTAATGCGAAAATTTCTGTAATATGGTCATTTTGGTTCGCCATTTTTTGAAATGTAATGACAACAGACTACTGTTGGGGAATAACGTTCGTTTTGAATGTTGGACCAAAGGGATTTTTATCAGACCCCGATTTACTTACGTTATAAGTTTCTAGCTTTACTCTGTTGCGGAAGACAAACGTGTTGAAGTTGGCTTGTTGGAAGATCTCATCAAAAGCAGCTTCATTCTGAAATAGAGGGAAAAAAATAGTTCTTTCAATGTCACCACAACAAACCAACAATGCTTTAAACATATTAGAGGAGTATCAGTAAGCACTTCACGACAATATCACAATACTTTGCCCTCGATTAAATTCTGATACAGTGATAATTAATATATAGCAAGACAATTCATTATAAAATTTGGAGTGTGTGTATATATTCATCTGCTTTGCTATCTATTCATCCATCGAGAGACAGAGCATTTGTCCTAAATACTTTTGAAACACATTTGTTATGCAGGAGTGTGTGTGTCTGGCAATAACAAAGATGGGGGATTAGCTCTCACACCGGACGAGTCCTGAGGCCAGAAATACATTAAAGATGGAGAGTCTCACCGAGTCCTTGAGCTGCCCCAGGTAAGCTGCGTTCTGGCCCAGAATGGCCTCTGCACTCTCCTGGAAACAAGTCACCCACTGGTTGTCCCCATAATCTGAAATGTTGGCCTGAAGGATACAAGGGGCGAGAGGGAGCACTTAAAATCATGCACAGACATGCGCTCATGTTTAGGTTTTATACAATGGCGTTTGTCATATGGTGTTTGTTTGATAAAGTAGTATAAATATGCTATGGTGGTAGCTAAACACATCTTGTCTTCTAATTAGCCTCTACCCTGCTGGCAAAACACAAAGCTACTGTGCACTTGTGATGCATACAGTGGAAGCAAATTCACAGCTTATGTTACGGCGTGTGAAGAATATGTTGTCTGCTGAGTGGTACAAAACAAACACAGCTTCTTTCAGATGCCTGGCTGCAATTGTTCTGATGCCGACTGAGTTTTTGGATTCAGTGATGTTATTTTTTTTAAATGTTTGTTTGCAAATGTGCAAGGAAAAGGGGCCCGTTTCTGTAGAATACAGAACAGTGTGGGAAAAAAAATGAAAAGGAGTGTAAAGACGAGAAAATGAGTCCTTGTTAGTCTGTGTTGCAGCAGGATTGGCTTTAAGATGTCTGTAAATTCGACTACAAAGAGCAGATAAGCGACAGCGAGTGGGTCATACAGGGAGAAAGCAGCTGGAGAATAAAGGCCTGTGCAGCCTAAGCTGAAGCATCTGCTAAGGACAAAGCAGGGAGAACAGGCATAGACACGATTCCTGCATTTGCATACAGTTGTGTGATGTGTGAGTGCAGTCGCTGGGTAGAAGTTAGACGGACCGCCGCTGAGGCACTTACAGAAAGGATGAGACGATACTTGAAGTTGGGAAACTCTTTGTCGCACTTTTCACAGCGAAACATGCCGTTCTGCTGGTCGACCACTTTTTTGTTGCAGTCCTGGCTGGGGCAGGCCTGGTAAAGGCAGTTCTCCTTGCGCAGATACACTATGGTGGCGATGCAGGTGTAGTAGTCAGCCTAAGAAGAGAAATGAACACAAATTTATATAAACTACAAGGTCATTGATCTAGTTTGCTTGTAGATACCGTCTTCACTCCATCTCAACCTTTGTAACTCGTATGTTAAATATATCATTAGTATGATGTACGTGACACAAACGGCAGTTAGAAAGTCAAGATGACCCTTGAAAATAATGAGTGATACTGATTGCTGGGAAGATGGAAATGTATAAAAAGGTCTGGAATATCAAATGAGGAAGCCAAAATGTGTAACTGAACCCTGACGACACCCCCAAATGACAAAGGTGAGAAAAACAAGACACTGATCACTGGAAAAGCTGGAAATAACAGGGCCGGGTGATATTGATTGATGATCTCATGTCATGAATATAATGGGATATCAACAAACTCAAGTAAGTGAGCATGGCCTTGGGGGGCAAGAGGAGGTTCAGTCACGCATATTATTAGCTTTATAGCATTACTGCCTAAATCATATTTTAAGGGTAAAAGATTTGCATATTCAAAAATGTAAAAAAAAAATGAATGCCACAATTTTAAATATATATGGGTAAATAAGTGAACAATATGATGAGGAATGTAATCTAAAAAGATTAACATACATTTTTCATTTTAAGTCGACTTTTTCAGGAGCAAACAAAAAGTAACATTTGAGGAGCAGATGCAAACTTCAACCACAACCAAGTTGGAGAAATTTTACGTTAATTATGACTTATATGCATATAAAAAGGCTCTTGGTGGGTTGTAATGAAGAAATAAGCTCCCAACTCTGCTGCAGCTGAATCACATCTCCTCCACTCCTCTGCTGGGTCCTAATACACAGGCGACTAGCTGATCGTTTTGGACATCATCTTCTACTCCTAACATCGGCCTCAGCCATGGACCCCTCCAGGCTTAGCTGAAGGTCAAAAGGCACATGTTCAGGGAGCTGAGCAACGAGCCTGCCAAGCAGCCATTATTGCTATTATGTAAATGCAACGCATGAATTATATTCTTAAATGAGGAAACATCATTTATTTGCCATGTTTCTCTGTAGCTTGGTTTTACAGCTTACACTGTATGGTAGCGCATGTGGAGGTCTGGCTGTTTTCATCGGTGCTTAATGGTGGACCGTCCACTCTCCTCATTCACTCTAGAATACTCAACTGCAGTGGTGCGACGGGTCTGGCTTTTGTTAAGGGTATCTTGACCTTCCCTTGGCTGTCCTGCTACCCCCCCTCTCAGTGCGGTCATTCATTTAAATAAGGGAGACACACTGGCCAATCCTGTTTGCAGCCCTACTGAAGTACAATGAAAATGTATTTCTTCTCAACCCCATTTTCTGACCATTGTGTTTGACAACCGCAATTAATTTCTAGCACGGCGTTTGGTATTACATGTCACTTTAGGTAAATAAAAAGCCCTTAAGAATGTAAATGGAAAATGACAGCAGCAAAATAAGAGAACAATCAGTGAGCTGCCGGCTAACCTTGTTGTAAATGACTGTTTAGATTCACCAAAAAGAACCAACATAAACCTCTGATGATTTTCCATAATATTTCCAAATAATAAAGCAAATATCTCCTCAATTAGTGTGTGAGTGACCAGGACTGCCACATTGGGGAGAGGACAGAACTTGTTTCTCGCCTCTGTCATGGGCCTTTACAAATGCAGTGTCAAGCAAACAAGAGAAGGGTGGCCACTTACTGTCAGAGAGGGCAAGAGAGCAACGTGGAAACTTGAGATGGTGACACAAAGACTTCGTGACAGGGACAATTAATTGCAACAGACTTTGGCTAGGGGGGGGTTCTTAAGGGCCCTGACCCGCATGCCCCTCTGTATGGGACGTCTCTGAAGGGTTGAGGACAGCCTCGGCTCAGCTCCTTTGTCAGTACGGCGACTCATCACACGCCATGCTGAGGAGGAGCAAGGGCCTCCATAGCCCAGGGTCAAACCTCTCCTCCTCAGCAACGGTGAACTAATGCCAGCAGAAGCCCTTCACCTGACAGGGGGCTAATGGTAACAGTAAGGGTCTGGGGGGAGGGAACTAAAGAGAAAAGAAATGGATGGGACTGCTCAAGCTGCATTGTAGGCCACCACTTTTTAATCGCTTAAGTGGCCGAAATAAAAAGCGGCATACAGAGGCACATAAAGACATGAACTAATCAGTGAATGAAGACACTGCAGTTCTGGCCATGGAAGAAAGAGTTCCATGGGCCCCAGACAGGGTCACTTAGCCTTGGGCAGCAGACAAGCATAGTTACATGAGTGGATGGAAAAAAAGGGAAATTACTTATTCACTGTAACTTATTTTCCCTTAATAGGGGCTAACTGCAGCATGTGCTTTTGTATTTGTCTTTGTTACACAAGGAATGTTGAATCTTCTTTCAGCTAAATTGCAGACTACAATTGTCTTAGAGCCAAAAGACTAAACTTGTTCCTCTTGTGTGTCTGGCTGGGTTCGCCATCAAATCATTCACATCTATTAATTGTCTTAATGTGATTTTTTTTATAATTACAGTGATGATGATGTACAGAGCATCTTAAATCATGTTAAATTAAACAAGTTAATATCTCAGTACAGGTCACCATTATGCGCTCCAGACGATTTATACACTTCTGTGAGCACCGCGTCAAAGGAGTTACTTGTAAGCAACTGGACTTCTTGAAGCTTGAAGATGTTTCACCACTTATCCAGAAGGCTTCTTCAGTTCTAGCCTGATGCTGGAAACCAGGAGCTTATATCTTTGGATCACTGATTGAAACTGTAAACAACACTCTCATAACAATGGTCCATAAGTCACACTTCAAGGTGTGGAGTGGAGTGAGAGTCATTGTGGTCACATGATCCAGAGAACGAGTTCTGTTCTGATGGTGAAGAGCAGTTAAACTTCCTGAGATGAGATCTCAAGGCAGGATGGTGTGTAGCAGATAGATGGCATAACCCACCTCCTCTGTTCAAAGTTGGTCTTTCTAAATGGACATAGATGACCTCCTTCACTTCCCTCTCAAACCACATGTCCTTGTCTAAGATGTGTACGTCCGTGTCTTTAAAGGAGTGTCCCTTTTCCTTCAGATGCAGATGTACTGCTGAGTCCTGTCCTGATGTGGTGGCTCTCCTGTGTTGTGCCATGCGATTGCGCAGTGGTTGGCTTGAAGTGTGACTTATGCGACCATTGATATGAGTGGTGTTTACAGTTTCAACCAGTGATCCAGAGACATAAGCTCCTGGTTTCCAGCATCAGGCCAGAACTGAAGAAGCCTTCTGGTATGGAAGGTGAAACGTCTTTAAACTACGAGAAAAAGTCTAGTTGCACACACCTTCTGTGAGCACCATTTCGCAGTAGGAATAGAAAGAAATATTTGGACAGATTGCCTTTACTATTATTACTTTTAGCATGAATGAAGGGCAAAGAATAGATTATGGCAGGGATTAATGTGACTCTCACACACACACACACACAGGAAGAGGACAGCCAAAATGTAGCAAAGTGCTTTGCAAACTTTTTTTTTTTTTTTTTTTCAGTCCTCATCCCATTTTCTCTGATTTCTGAATTCAAATACCTTTACCCCAATTAACTTACTTAGAAAACTCAAAGAGAAAACCATAGCTTATAATGCAGTGAAGAAATGAACATTACAAACAATGGAGTGATGAGCTGTAATTAGATTTCTGAGCATAATTACTTTTGACAGCAGCCACATCATTACAGTATATTTAGTTGTGATGTCTATAGTTGGGATAAAATTAGAGTGCAAAATAGTAGCTTTGTCTTAACATTAAACAAATAGAAACAAAGAAATGAAAAAAGGCTAAACGTAGGGAAACAATTTAAATGAAATAAAACTTGTGTATCCTTAATGGTGGCTATGGCCCTGCCTGTTCCTCCAAGTCCTCCGAGAGTACTGGTACCCACATTTGAGGATACACTGATAAAGGGGTAGGGATAAACAGGTAGTGGGTTATCAGGAACCTTAGCAGGATTTTATTGAGCTTACTGGTTGAGTGGTCATGTAATGACTTAGTGATTATGAATTTATCACACTGACAAACAGATCTACACCACGTTACCTGGGATTTTAATAACAAATGCAGCTTGAGCAATTTCACATTTGTTATTTGGGATTCAACACTGATCTTCCAGGTTGTCCTTGAATATCTTGAAAATAAATAATCCCTGAACAACAATGTGTCTTGGGTCACGATACTTTGATTTGTTGAGTGTGTCGTGCAGAGGCAGAGCATGCGTGTACCTTTTCTCCATGTCCCAGGTGCTCGTTCTTAACGTCAGATATAATCTTCCAGTTGGTGTTTCCTCCCCCGCCGGCACCTTTCGCCTCCGTCAGAGACTGCCCGTCCATGGCATGACCCTCTTTGTCATACCTATATGAGAAGGAGACATTTGATTGGTGATTTGATCTCCCCTGGAAGTAAAACAAACTATAGAAATATTGTAGTATAGTTATTTATCCTGCATTATATAGTGATAAAGCAGGAGACAAAACACTGCAGTTCACATGGCCATCAACAGGCTAGGCTGTCCATTTAACTGTGTGGTGGAGGCAGAGCATCTTTTTGTGTTCTTCAAAGTGAGGATTGCTATTCTGGGAGAAACGCAGGCCAAAAGGCTCAAAAATGAATCTACAGTAGAGTGACAGATGAGCTGGCCGGCGTCGGTGATGATGATAACAGAAACCCATTTTCCCCCCAATGTTCCCAGTAATTCAGAGAAGAACACACAAAGAACAAAAGAAAAGTGAAGGCAGTGGAAGCAGAGAGATGAACGGGAGGCAAAAGGCACTTTTGAGAGGGGTGGGGTGGGGGAGAAAAACACGTTTCAAGCGATCACAGAGATCAATGGAGCTTACTAATCTGTTGGCCACGAGGCAGAGCAGTGCACAATGGGGAGGTGAGGTTGTAAATACTGAGGGAGCATGTCTTGCGCTCCTGGAGGCATGACTAATTGAAAATACCCCCATTAACAGTGTAGAATCTGGCCTGAGCAACACGCAGGCTGCAGATTTCCCCACTCCTATTGACAAATGTGAGCAATTCTTTATGGCAGTGCCCGTTTTCTCACCAGCATGGCTTTGCTTTAATTGTGTTGTACTCCGTCTAGAGCTTTAACAAGGATGTCCTGACAAATCTAACTGGCAAAAATTCTTTGCCATGAGCAAACATCTTTAAGTCAGATGAATGAAAATGCACCACCATTTGAAGAGTTTTGAAGAGAGCTACTAAACGCCGGTTGCACTAATAAGAATAACGCTTTGTCTTGAGCTCAGAGATACAGTTGGACAATGTCCCTTAAATTGGCGGTTGATGTTCACAGTGAATCAGCATGATGGACGATGGTATCGGGAAGGGGTGTGTGCTGAGAATTATGATTGTTGTTGGCTTAGGCTGACCCAAAAAAAAAAAAATCTAAGCTTCAATTGTAGCCATGGTAATCAATCAAGTCAGATTTTTTTTTTAATATAATAGTGTATATGCGACAGATGAAGTGTGTGGAACAATTTTAATTGAACTTGACGTCTGAATTGTACTTTGCACCACTATTGTTTGAGGCTGTCATAGTAACCCCATCACACTGCGTTGTGTGGTTTGCGAGTATCATACTTTACTAATGCTAGTTTGTTGAAATCCATGATTCCCGCCTTTTGACAGGTGGGCATGACTTAAAAAGTTATGCTTGAGTTAGTTACAAATGTTGGGGCAGTAAGTGTCCCACCACTGACACGATACGGCTGATGATCTCTGCATATGAGCCATTAAAGTGGTGCTCTCTTTTCACCACCAGATTGGTCTGTGGTAAACATCTTTTGGTAAAATGCTTTGCCTGCACTCATAACCACCACCACCATTATCATGGATTGTGAAATTTACCTCTGAATAACTTCTGATCGAAACATTTTAGCTCCTTAAATGTGTGCCTCACAAGCAATGCTCTCTCTCTCTGCCTTATTCAGGTCTCCCCCACATTTCCTGAACAAAGGAGGTCCGATGTCCAACACTCATTTATGGTCTGTCATTTCTCCCCAAGTTGACTGCTTATTTTGTTATGATGTTGGACTGCTTGGCAGTCTGCATTTTCTTCTGCTGGATGGAAAACGATTAATTTTCTTATTTCAATATCCATGAAATTGCCTTTTTCTTTGATCCTCCATAACGTCGCCACAAATTAGAAATGATTAGCTACAAATTAGCAAGATAGAGGGAGATTGTTAACAATGTATCCTAGCAACGCATACTATCGTAGGCATGTGGGTATTTTTTGGGGTCACACATTGCTAAGACCAGGCGTGGTTAGCACAGGACTTACGTTTTGTAGTTAAGTTTTAACCATGACCAATTTAGCAGTTAGGACCAGGCTTCATAAAGACCAGTTGTTGTCTGGTTTGACAGATAACCCACAAGGACTGTAAAACACAACAAGATATCACGGTGACAGCATCCAGTCTAAAAACCGCCACTGTTTTTAATCATATAGACAGTGAGGAGCACAGGAAACAGCAATGGCAGGGCAGACAGTGATTGTGATGAAGGAGACAAAAAGAAGACAAATGAGATCTGGCAGTAAATGTGCAACCGTCAACCGAAGCAGGCGCGACGCCACTTTATAGATGACTAAGTGCAGGAACACCAAGAGAGATAAGTGAAGGCTGGCAGACGTGCATGTGCATGGCATAGGCACAACAAATGTCAGCGCGTCAGCGAAGGTCGGGACATGTCAGAGGGAGTGGCGTGTCGGGATGATGAGAAGCTCCCCGTAAGCAGTATTCCCAGCTCCCAGCCAGGACTAATGCCTCGGCTGAGAGTGGCCATAAACACGATTGTTCCATGTCATGTGTGACAGTGCTGGCCACTTCCAACTCTTGTGAATGATGTGTTCAAAAATCAAGCTAACAAGAACTTGGAGCTATAGAGGTAGCTGCTTTTAAAGTAAACTTGGAAGAAAAAACAGTCCTACATTTTCATTTCAAGTCCCATAAAAGTATTTATTTTTCTTCATTAAGCTGTTATTAGAAAAACATATGCATAAGACTGTAAAAGAGTAACTAAATAAAAGGTGCATGGATGCAGCAACATTTACAGGATATCCAACATCCCAGCAAAGTTGAGCATGCATCAGTAAACTCTCCAATGTCTCAATAGTAGAGTTTTGATGAGCGTGTCCTATAAAAAGCTCAAAGGAAAAAAAAAAAAAAAAAAAAAAAAAAAAAAAAGGAGAGTCACTATTACTTCACAGTAAAAGCAGATTTTAAAAAGGAAAATTAACTCCCTTGTTGCTTGATTGGTTTCGAATAAATGTGATCTCGGGATTACTCCAGTGCAAGGCTGCAGCAACAATTATATTTCTTATCAATTAGTCTTTCAATTATTTTCTTACAAACAGATTCCAAATTCCATCTATAAAACGCAGATGTTAAATCCTACAGCCTGAGGCGGTCTCTTCAAATTGCTCATTTTATAAAGCCGAGTGGGCTCAGAAAGGTGAAATCTTCAGAAAAGGTCTTGTTTTGTCTGACAATCAGTTTAAAACCCAAAGATATCAAGCTTACCAATATATAAAACAAAAAATCCCCACAATAGCAAAGGTGGAACAAGCAAACATTTAACTGATTGACTGAAGGTGTAATAACTATAAGTGGTCAGATGAAAACCCAAAGAAAAGTAGTAAAGCCAATGAAGGGACAAATCAATCATTTTAGCACAAAAATAACCGATACACATAATTGTACCGATTGATTTACCTTCAGAAAGTTTTGAAAGCAGTGATGGATTTTGTTATTTTTCCAATTGCTACGCTACACACAATTCACACACATCACAAGATACGTGTGTACAATACGTTAAAACAATCGCTCAACACCAATGACAGTTCTGTGGCAAACAAAGACCAGTGCCTTGCTTGAAGGACACTTCGACAGTGGTGGCTAATAGGAGGCCTTTTTTTTTTTTTTTTTTTTTTTTTAATTAATTTTCTCCTTACTCAGGAAATATAAAGAACAATGGCTCAGTGAATACTTTAATTTAAAAAAAGAATCCATTCGCAATACTTTCAGGCCCCCCCCTGCCATACCCGACAGTATGGAAACAGCAACGTGACCAGCTCTAAAACTGCTGTTGCACCTAACGGACAAATGTATCCCGACTGTTGGAAGAAATTCAGATGTTGCAGTTTGTTTTTACATTAATAATTTATTAAGAACTGCGACTATATAAAATAAATTAGTGTAGATTTTACATCAAATCTGAAATCTATGTAAAATAACCTCCCAAAGAAAAACTGCAAATTGCATATGGAGGGTCTAACCAACATATATAATTAGTGCATAGTGTAGCGTTCTTATTTAAGGAAATTAAAGCCATTTTCATCTCTGCAAGACTAATTAGTCTGACATTAAAGGATATGACTCTGCTTTCCACATAAGCACACAGGAACGTTCTAAAGAATACAAGTTCCCCAAAGAAGAAAAAAAATGCAATGGTAATCTATTGAGTGGGTCTAATTCTAGCATTCACTAGCCATTTGACAGGTGGATGAACAAGTTAATTTTTGCAGCCTTACCTGGAGTCAATGATAAGCTAGAGGAGAAAGTGCAAGGTTACTTTGAGCATCTAATATAATCATGAAAAAATTAATTAATTTTCCTTAATTGTTCTTTTCACCATATCACCACCAGCAATGGTTAGCATCACCACCACGAAACACACATTACGTGTTCAACAGCTTGCAGTCTTCCAATGAAAACAACTCAGTTTTCATCATTACTACTTTCATCCATGTAGCACAGCCTTAAAATATAGACACAACTGAACCAGCAATTCTCTCCATTCTTTTCGTATCACGAGGCTAATACAGCTCTCAGCCATGCTGCATAACGATCTCGTCTTCACTCTGGTTTTCACTTGGGTTGACTTGGACCGAGAGTAATGAGTCAGGCCTGGCCTCCGTCCATCTGTGACTTTTAAACCGTTCATTAGCGAATGCCCGCGAACCTGCAGGAACCCACTGTAAAAGGAGACCTGCATGGGCCGACCCCTCGTCTGCAGTGGATAAACCAACACAAGGATTTAAGCATCATTATCTCTGGCTATCCAAGTGAGAAGTGACTCGAGAAAGTGGGGCACAACCTTCTGTCATGAAACAGAAGAGAGCACTGGAAGTGTGTGGGGGGAAGCCAATGCTATAGAGAGGATATGGAAACATGGTTCAAGACTTAATGGTCTTCAGGTAAAAAACAGAAGATCCAGGAGTGGTCAGGATAATAATAATAAAAACACTTTGTCACTATGCAAGTAAAATAATCACATTTCAAAAAGGGTAGTTCACAGTAGTTGACATTCTTAGCAGATAAATTAATTAAAGTATTCAGAGAGAAGCTTGGGGCATGTTCTAAGAACTATGAAGCAATTACCATGAGCCAAGACATCTGATTAAAGAGGCACATTTGAGTATAATGTGTGATTTGCTTCTTTCTCACCTGCATAAGTAGAGTCACATTTCACTGCCCTGATTATGCAGATAAGGTCTTCTGTTAAATATAAATACTCTTAGTCACATTTATCAAGGCAGAAGAAGAAACCAAATTGCCTTATCACAAAATAAATCTGAGCTGCTCCGTCTTTCACTTTATTTTTCATGTGCAGAACAGACACTGCTATTGTGAACGTAAATAAATAAAACTCTTCAGATGAGAGCCATTGTGTGTGCATGCACAAATACAGACTGATCAATCAGAGTATCATTGATTGAGTTTAAGTATCAATGTGAAGAATTGATCATCTCCTTTATCAAACATAAAAGTAGACTAAATATCTTTGTCAGTCAGACAAAAAATGATATTTGAAGGCATGGGCATTTTCCACTATTCATTTTATAGGCAAAATTCTTAATGAGAGAATGGATCATTAATCACAGACCTGCACACTGTGCATGCATATTTTTGGTCACGTTATACACCAGGGACAAGCAATAATTTAGGAAGTGAAGAATCGAGGAATTGGCAAGTGAGCCTTAAAAAAGATGAAAGCTTGAGTTTTAAATGTTTAGTCTTTTCCTTTGTATGAAATGCAATAAAAATACAAAATCTTAAAGGAATAATCACGTGATCATGCTCCCCTAGTATCTCTTACTATCTCACACCCAATATGCATGCTTTGTCTTAATTCTAAGTTCAGTTGAATAGGCATGACTGTGTATACGCAACAAAACACACTGATTTTAAATACAAAGATATTTTGGCTAGTTTCTGCATGATCCTGTGTGTCAAAGTGAAAAACCAACATTAAGGTACAGACTAAACAGATATTTTACACACAAACAGAAAAAATGCTGCAATCAACATAATCTCAGAGAAATGAGTCTGGATTTCATTTCAGCCGGAAAGGCGATTAAGAGAGTAAAAAAAAACAAAAAAAAAAAAAAAACAAAAAAAAAAAAAACACACATTTCCACAGATTAAATATGATTTCCATTTATATATAATGCTTCACTGAAGCACCCCCCTACACGGTAGCTAATGGGGTAAAGCTAATCTTGATAATGAGAATCAGAGCATGCACTATCCGAACTTGGGAAATGGAAAAATCACTACTTAAAACCCTCCTAGTTCTTCAATTTCAACAGCAGTACTTGCAGAAGAGAAGTTAGCATCCAGAGGGCACGATAAATAAAAAAAGGCCCTCCGCATAAAATGTATAGAATGTTTTTCATTCCTGCTGTAAAAACATTTTTTTCAAGAGTATACATTTGTGATGACACACAAGCAATCTTCTGCACTTCATTATCTATGAACCTCAGGCTCACTTACCAGCCTCTGAGCTTGTATGCCTCTGGGATGTCTGGGTTGATCATCAGGGTGCTGCTGAAAGATGCAGAGAGGGACCGGCCGCCGAAGTCTGAGAGCTTCGCCCCCTTAATGGCTACAATGGGCTGTCCAGAACCATCAAAAGTTTCTGCCTACACAATGAGAGATATAGACAATGGTCAGGCAATCAATTATTTTATGACATTCTTGTCTGGATTTTATTCCTCTCTTTTGATTCATTAAGTTTTTCTCGTTAAGTAACAAAACGAGTCTCGAGCTATGCTCATGCCATGGTGAGACTGTGCTTTAGCACAGCAACACTAGCTAAAACACTAACGTCTCTAATGGGGGTTGAACATGCTGATGTTTAATATATTGACAATCTTGGTTTAGAGTTTGGCATGTCACTATGACAACATTTTCTAAATAGAAAGAAACAAAGAACAGCTAAGGCTGATCAGACTCAGTCGACCTAGAGATGGCACAAAATGACAAGTCACTAGTAAATTCGGTAAAGTAAATCCAAGGAACCTTGAATGTCTGTACAAACTTTTTCACTAATCTAGATGTCACACTAGAAAAGACATTTCTAACCGACTGATGGCAGTAAAAAGAAAGCCAGAGACAAGCAAAATCAGTAGGACTCTTAAGTTTGAGTCCTATTCCATTCAATAGCAGCCTGGAGACAATGTGATGTACTGAGAGAAAATTCCATGTACATCTTTTATATTTATAAAAAAAAAAAAAAAAAAAAAAAAAAAAACTTTTTTGGTTTTTCCCCCCACCTTCTACCAGTGACAATTTAAGTTCTTGTTATTCCTTTTCCAAAATTACCAACCAGTTTTTAAATATGGTTTCGATGAATTATGAATCCTGCAAAGGTAGCCTTTCAGTGTTCTTTATTCCAACAACCCAAGGACACCATCTGAGGGAAAACAAAATCGAAGGAATGGGAGGGGCAGTGGCCAAAAGAACAGCCTTCGGGGAAAATATCTCACTGTTTGGTAGTGCCATTGTTCTTTATAAACTATATATCTTGTGTACCTCAGAAAGTCCCTCCGGTAAAGGGGTATCTGTCGAACAAACAAACAGGGAACACTGTGCCTCTTGTCAGGAGGAAAGATGTTGGCGAACTCAGCACAGTCCCTCTGAGCCACAAGTAAAAATCAACTGCAGGAGCACAGTTACTTCATCACCCCCTGACAGGGTATTTAGTCAACCACATCTGCCTCCATTGAACACTGCACACATTGCTAAAAGGTCACAAGTTCTCAAAGTGCTGAACAGTAATTCCCAAATGTGCAGAACAATCTTTTTTTAATGAAATCCCTTAGCGACAGTCTCACCTGAAACTGAAAACGTTCCGCCTCACAAACATTGTCCTTTATTAATCATCAGATAAGGATTACCGTTTGTGAAGTCATGTTTCTCAGGATGAAGCTCTAACATTACAATAGGCATGTCCATGTATTAGGAGACTGGTATTGATTTTTACTATCCGTTTAACAACCTCCAGACACAACACATGTTTTCCATTACACGTTTGATACTCACTTCCTCTCCCCACAGCGTGACAGTCACCATCTTCCCAGACATGTCCATCAGACTGAGTGTCCTCTTGGACACCTCACGGTTCGCCTTGGTAGTGAGGCGGGTCACCTCGTCCACAGACTTGCACACACCAATCACATCTGGAAAAAGAAATATGAATCAGTGTTACATAGGAATGGAGACCAGTATTTGGCCTTTTTCAGTACTGGTTCTTAATTGGGTCAGTACCAGAGTACTGATACTGTTCAGGACAATGATTCTGCTATTATGGGTAGGTATTGGGTGTCAAAATGAAACTAAATGCAATAACATCAAAGAGGGGAAAAAATTAGAGTGGCAAAGTCAAAAACATCATGAATTAATTTTAAAGAAATCTAAAAGCAAGTCTTAGTCTGGCAGCTAAAATAGTTTGTTAAAAATAGTAACCCAATGTTGAAATCAACAGGATTAGAGCTGGTGGTGGTTTAATTTTGCTGAAACAGATTTACCTACATATACAGAGATTCAAGCAAAAGTAATTCCTGAGTCTTAACTATTTAACGTCAATATAGTTCATAACAAAGTTAAATGAGTGCCTTTGAGTTTGTTAAATGTGTGTCAAATTGAAAATATGTAATATCAAACCTAATTCAACCATGCTAACAAAATGCAATTCATTTTTTTTTTTTACACTACAAAGGTTTCAAAATTAGCAGTCTCCAGTGGTGTCTGCTTTTGACTCTTTGGCTAGTGAATGAAGTAGACTAAACAGCCACTCTGGCCAGTATATGCATGTACGGTTGTATGTATGCATTTTTTCCGCACTCAAACACTGCAATCCAGAAATACAGTGCATGGTGCTGGAAAACTTTAATCCCTTCACATACATATAAACATTGACTGTGTTGCTTACACCCACAGGTCACTGAATATTAGGGTTTTCACACACAGGTTGGCTCTTGGGAAATAAGTGATTCACTCATTTCAAGTCAGGTGGGGTTAATGGCCTGTATAACAGGCAGCTGCATCCATGAAAATCCAAGAAAATCTGGCTTTAATTGTTTCTACAAATGTATTTCATCAACGGCAATCAAGCACAACCGATGTTGAGCTAACACTCCACCTGTTAACTCAACACTTCACCAAGGGTATTTTAAATTATTATAATTTAACCATGATTAACAAAACTTCAGTTGATGCCTCGTATGTGGGAGAGAAATGACTCAAACAGCAGCACAAGCTGCAGTCTTCATTAGAAGGAATTACAAGCAAGCTCCTTATTACTACTGCTTAATGTTACCTGCGACAGCACGTTCTCATTTTCCTCCCATCGGCTCTGCCACAGGGCCCAAAGTCAAGCTGCACTACAGGCTATTACTGTCATCAGTATTATTAATACTACTTTATCTCTCTGCTCATATACTGCAGTTACCTCAACTTTCCAGCAAATCCTCCTCTACTTCCCGCTATAAACTCTATCCTCTACATGCTGAAGCTTATTATTAGGTGCTTTGGAACACCTCAGTAAGAGATGGGCGTCAAGTGTCAGGTGGCTAGTTTCCTTTCTTTGAGAATTATGTCTTTTAAGCCTCACAAGGGCCATGCACTCATGGAAAACACAATATACAATGTGTACTGCAGTAAAGCAAATATAGGCCACCTGTACTTTGGTCTACAGTACATTCATTGAGGGTCAATGCTTTGCACTGTCACACACCTCTGCTCTCTGAATATTTGTTAAGAGCACAGAATACATAAATATACACAATTAAAACAAGTCAGTAATGGACTGGCAAATATGGCCACCATTCAAACAGCCGATATTAGAAAATGTCCCACCACAGCAATGAGGCAGAGCAACAAACCGAGCCTGACGTTCTGCCATAAAATTGTTCACACAGGATTCTCAACAGAAAACATTTAAATTAATGCGATGTAAATCATGCTTACATATGTATGAGAATAACAATAATGAATTTGTTTTGTTTCAACTCATTTATTCCGCCCTCTGTTTTACCCTATAAATATCTACAAGCACCTGTAATAATTGAGTATCCATAAAAATATTCATTTTCTAATACTGACTTTCAGCTTGGGAAGTTTTTGGCTGATTAAATTATTTTATACAATGCTTCAATTTTCAGTGGGTGTGTATTTGTAGAAGCAGTTGGGGCTGCAGGCCCCTGTCGATACGGGCTGGGAAAGAAGAAGAGAGAGATCACATATTTGGGAATGTGCTGACATGGGGTAAACTGAGAAATCCCTGTGCAGATCATCCCTCGTGCTCCTTACCCAAGATGGCATCTTTGTCTCTGTTCTCCAGGTCACCAATAGAGACAAAGTCACACTGCACCAAGGGAACATCGCAGCTGTCCTCGCAGGGGATGACAGTGGACTCTCCATTGAGGGTCATCTCGTAGTCGTTCTTCAGCGAAGTGTACTGCTTGTTGGCGATCTTCAGGGATCCCTTGGAGATATAGTAGACCTGGCCCATACAGATGGATGAAATGAGTGTTAATCAGATCTGGGGGAGCATTTCACCTGACTGACTGGTGCAAACAAGATACGACTTCAGACTGTCGGGGGGGGCTCAACAAACGCTGGCATATGATCATAAGCCGCTTATTGTATGGGCACAGCGCAGGCAGATGACTCATTCATAGTCTCTGTGGTTTTAACTCACAAAGTACTGGCAGCTGTTGTTAGAACAGTCCGCAGCCAAATCCTTCCGAAGACAGTTTCAGCAGATAATTAGGAAATGTTGATTCGTTACCCAGAAGATCTCACCTTGCCAACCTCAATAAGGCTGTAGAACTTGTCCACCTCTTGGTTGAAGCCAGTCACTCTTATTTCTCCCTGTAACAGAATGGAAAAATGTGACTTACATTAAACCATCTGAAGGATTTTAAACATTAAGGAAATGTTTATAGTATAACTTCTTAACATAGGGATAAGGGAAACACTCACACTCTCATCCACAATCTCCATTGAGAAGAGTTTACCATCACCACGAGAGTTGCTCCATGTACGGATGCTGCTCTTGTTGGTTACACGAGCACGAATCGTCCACCTATCCAACAGAGACAGATTTGAGCTCATTCCTGTCAGTACTGCTCATTTTTAGAGCACCTTATGGACCGAGATCATAACTCATCCAGAAATACATTATTTCATTATTTTACTGACTCACCCTTTTGCTAACTGCCCTCTAGTGCCCAAATAGATTCGAGAGTTTTGTAACCCCAAGGACACATTTAGACTGGGTTTCATTACAGTACAAACAACTTCAATAAAAATAAGTATTAAATAATAAAATAGCATAATATAAATGTATGAATATAAAAACAAAGTATAAATATGAAAACAGCATATAAACAGGCATATAAATATCAAACAGAACATGAAAGTAATAGAGAATATAAAAAAAAACAAAGTAAAAGCAGTAAAAAGGGAATAAGGTTAAAAGCAAAGGTAAGGTGCATAACTTGATATACTATATAAATATACATATGGCTAGGAAAGAGCAAAGGGGTTCAATAGGCTCGTATGTTTTTTTTAATATTTGAAACTGCAGAAAATTGGCTTTCTATAAGTCTGTATGACACCCACAGGCAATGAAATACAAGTTCCCTCCTTCAATAAATTTTTTCCATCATCCGTCTGATGTCTCAAGTGCTACACAGGGTGGCACATAATATCTATACCTTATAATGGAATTGAATCCAGTACAACATAGTAAAGCTTTAAAATGGCCAGCGTTGATTCAGCAGCTCCCTCTGACATTCTCAACACTGCATTAAAAGCTTCCCAGAGGTTGCATCTGTGGCAGGGGTATTGTATAGAATTGCATTATCTTCAATGTTCAGGACTTTGTGGCTACTACCTGTTGTCTTTGACATCAAGTTTAAAATGCAGCATTTGCGTGTTTTTTTAAATTGTAAACTCAGCTCTGAGGCTTCATGACCTCAAGGGTGCCTTACCCACCTCCTCTGACTAGATAACACTCACTTGGACTGGTATGGGTTGAGGCTAGCAATAGGCACAATTTTGGAGCTGCCCCCTGGAGTACTGGGCAGGGTTGATGGGGTCTTCTTCCCAAAGTCTCTATTGAATCCTCTGTTCCCTGTTAGAGGAATGGAGAGAGAAATAAATGATCCATGAAGAGCAGTGATGGAGAGGAGTCAAGAGAGAGGCACATACATTATTCATCGGAGACAAATTACAAAAATCCAATTTCTTTGGATTGCAACTGCTTGATCACAGTAATTATCTCACTTCATGAGGGAGTTTTCATCAAAGAAAAACCTAATGACTTTAAGTAAATTTACCACCGTAGACTAACAAGTCTTACAAAAGTAACGACTCAAACAGGAAACAAGAATCTTGTCGAACCAAGTTGTTGGAGATGTGTGATCCAGTATTTTGGTAGGAAGGATGAGTCACATTTCACAGAATCAGGACAGAGTGTGAAACGCTTGCTCTTCCCCCCGAAGAGCGGCTCTGCCTGACTTTGAGATTTTCCGTTTGAACAAGCGCTGCACATTTGATTTGTGTGCGTCTCACGCGGAGGATTAGAGTTCAAAGTGTCCACTTAAGTCCTCCCACTTTGCCAACCACTGCACTTCTGGTAATTAAGCCTCCAGATCAAGCAGCACATACAGAGAAATGAACAATGACTGTGCTGATGAGGAGGGTGCTTGCCACAACCTCAATTCCCACACAGCAGATTTGAGGGATGAATACCTGCTATGACACACAAGATGACAGCAAAACCCTCCTGACAGCCGGATAGCACATCTCCCCTGGTCCAAGTTATTTGATATGCTGTGATCCAGTTCTTATCTTTAATATTGTCAAATCTTTTTTATTCATGGGGTTAATATTCACTCCCACGGTAGTGATCGTAATGAGAGATAAAGAAATATTGACAATGATTGACATGCACAAGCAGAGATAGTCAACTCAGAGTTTTTAAACTTCACATTGCCAAGCATTCATATTAAAGTTCAGTGTTATTGCTTAATAACAGTGAACAAAACTTGTGAGAAAAGCCCAAGAAACAGACATTTTTTTTTTTTAAATATGCATTTCTCAACAGGGTTATAAAACATATCCTCCAAATCTGTGGGGTCACTGAAATGGTGAAAGCGGTGGAGAAATGCTGCCATCTGGTGGTTATTCTGAGCTAGTGTTTTTCAACTAAAATCAGATAAAAAAAAGGGCTTACACCTATTTTTATCAAGGCTATCAAAGCCTTTTAAGGCAAATTTGCTTTAACGTCACTGATATTGTTTGATGCTATCAACAGAGGTTCTGCTATGATGACCTCTTTTCTCACCTGAAGTTCAGCCCTTTAGCATTAAATCACAGGGCAACTAGCGAGGAACCATGGCTGAAAATAAGAGTATTTTGATGGAAAGCCCAGATTAAAAACTCAGTCAGATGGGTCTGTTTACAAGACCAGATACTTGCAGTTACTGTTGATGTGAACCGAGTTCCCTTTGTATATCTAGTCTAAAATAACATTTGCCAGCATAGCAAAGAGCTAATGCTAATTGAGGCAGCTTCATTAGCCCAAACCATTTGTCTTGCAGATCCTACACTTGATAGTGTATAATAGAAACCCATAAATGAACCTACAAGCTGTCCACAGCAAGAGATAAATCTGTGCTACATCGTGTCTGTCTGACATTATCTGGATTGCATCCAATGACTGCACTTGAATTGGCATCAAGAGCCACCAACGAATGCACCATGTATGATAACCAGAGAGCGAAAGTCATTGTTCTTATACTGCCCCCCCACTTTATTTATTATATAAAGTACTATCTTGTATATATATATATCCCAGCACAATGTAGTGTTTTGGGTAGCCTTTAAGAGATTAAGTCTGCAAAGCAGCCACAAATTTTATTATGTTTGCAGAGTGCACATAAGATGTGGCCTTCACCTTGATTTCCATTTTGTGATTGCAGCGGAGGTCGCTGTACAGGGTTGGGGGTAGGGTTTGGAGCTGACTGTGGGCCTTTATTTTGATCTGCAAAAAAAGTTTGACACAACTGTCACTACAAGCAAGGATGACCTAGATATCAACTACATAAAGAACATAAACACTATGTGTACTGCTTTAAATGAAAAATGTATGGATTTATTTGGCATGTGGCAAGTATTATTGATATGAAATATGTTTTGATATCTTACTTTCAGTGTAAGCTATGGGGTCTCCAATTTTCCCACCAACTTCTCCCGCAGGCTTGATGACATCGATTTCCAAAATGATCACCACTCGTCTGCAATTCAAGATCCCATGTCACTTTAAAATCTCATTCACATCAAGAAACAGATATGTAGATTTAATTTTTAGTTATCACGACTCTGTTCAACCACCCAGGGAGGATTTCTTCACACAGTACACATACATTTGCAAAAGGTAAAATAAAATGGAACTGCTCTGCTCAAGTTTTGGAAGAGAATTGTTTATATGATTGTACTTCTGCAGATTGTTGGGAAAACCTTTATTAATATTGATGAATCCTGTCTCCTACTGTATAAAAATAAGAAATAAGAGGAAAATCCACATACCGTCCATCCTTCAGTATATTGGTCACATGCCTCTTGAGATTACAGATGCAGTTCACGGCGAGTATGTTCTCCTCCGCCATGAAGTTCAACTGAGTGGAGAGCATGAAAGCTGCGAGGTGCAGAGAGGTCAGAGAAACTCAATTTTTTTGCTGAATGTGCAATATAAAATATCTTTCTTCTTAAGAAGGTTTCTGTTGATTTTATTTTTTTTTAAACAATTTATTATCCAGAGCTGATTTTTCTTGGTACATCATTAAACAGTCAGAAAATCAACAAAAAACAAGGCACAAAAAATTTGTCTTTACGGTAGTTTTTCCTCACTGTTGCAATGCCAGAATTTGTTGCACATATCACATTCTGTCACAATTCGAATTGGCACTAAACTTACAGGACAGAGAGTGTCTTCCATCACTCATCATCACCCGGAATCGAGCTGGACCGGTTCCCCCATCAATCTTGCGAATGTTCTGAAAGGAGATAACAGGAGCAATAGCTCAGTATATTGAGTGATCACGGTTTGTCAAACATGATGTTTGCTTGATTACGTGATTGAGCTGCCCTTGACTGCATACGGTTTTGGTTTGTTACCAAAAAGAAGAGCAAAAATATTATATCTAATATATAAAACACATCCTAAATTTCTCATAGGATGAGGTACATGTTCACCAGGATATTTTTGCTGCTCCTGAATGGGGGGGCAGCCTGGGACATGTCATTGATTAGCAATGAGATTTGTTTTGATGCATAATTTTTTTTTTTGCAGTGTCAGATGTAGTGTATGATGTCCATACTTGGAACCCTAAGGACATCCACCTCTTCCCAAGATGATATAAATATTACAGTAATATTATGCTTCTCATTTTTTAAAAATATTTTAACCACTTTAGTCCTCATCATAAATACCCTTCAATTACCAGTCTAATGCAACAAGTGGTCCCTTACAAATAATTCAGTATTTGTAATTATACGTGATGCATTCAGGCCTTTTCACTACTACGAACTATGGTAATCTGCAGTCACTGAAGAACGAATCTGTAGGAGGCAACAAAATTCTGAATGTGGTGTTTCAACAGTTCCTGGCCAATGGTTACTCGCATTATTGTGGCAACAAATTAATAGGTCGTGTTAATGTTACTCACCACCAACTGAAGCACCAAGTCGTTGCCACCGCTTCCATTAGACAGAGCCTGTAAAAATAAACCTTTACGTTGGTACAGTGTGTTCACTTGTAGTTAGTTTCTAGCAACGTTTAGTCTGACAATTGAAATGTTAAACCAATTCAACATTAAACGTTACAAATTAACGTCGTGTGTATAGGTGTCTAAATTACACAAAGGGTAATACAAAAATGATGCCATGAAAACATCGGTTTTCGAAGTGAAAATCAATTAAATAAGGTACAAATGCTAGCCCTTACCTCTATCGCACCTTCTGACAGTTTCGTCATGTCTGCTTTGAGGTTATTTAGCTGTAAAAAAGAAAATATACTGATACTGCGACAGAGCAAACTTTGTGCGTCTACTGCTGACAGTGCACAGTGAATTGTCCCGAAGGCGCCAACAGCTTGTATGAACCCGCCAAGCTTCGAGCTTCCGTTTCTTTTCACTGATTCGGTGTCAGTTTTCTATCTGCGCAGCACCGTTGTCTTTAGCCCCGCGAGACGTCGTAAAACTGACCTGAGACCAGCTGCAAGAAAGTCAGCGCCAACGATAAGATGACGTCAGGCGCGTATTACGATGCGTTCAGTGAACCTAGGAAAAATAGAATCTACGACCACTTCCGCGATAACTTGTGTTTTGAGGAATAAAGATCCTTTACTTAAGTAAAAGTAGAAGGACAGTTGTCTAAAAATACTCCATTGCAAGTAAATGTCCTGAATTCAAAGTGTGACTTCAGTAAAAGAAGATAAGTATTATCACTTAAATGTACATGAATTATCAGAATAATTGTTATATATTAATACACTGTGCTTATAAACATTTCATTATAAAGACAAAAAGAGCAAACACTTTAAACAACAGGAATATTAAAATACATATAACTTTATGTACAATTTTAATATGAAGGATAATTACACTGTAATGGTAGTACAAAGTTTTATAACACAGTACCTGAAAAATTGTACTAAAGTACGGTAGTAAATGTGCTCAATTTTTTTCCACCACTGCATATTGCCTTGAATATATAAATACTGTTGAAGTTGTTTTGGTATACTATAAAAGCTTCTTAACATACATGCAACAGCATTCTCACAGGTCATGTACCATCTTTGATAAAGTTGCTAAATTATTATACCTCAAGAAAGAAATATATTAATGTGGCTAAATTAAGTGATTGCAACCCCAAACAGTTGAATAAATTCACACAGAGAATACAGTGAAACTCACAAACGTTGCATGTTGTGATTCAAATGCAATTTATTTATTAGATAACACCTTTAAAAATTCCATTAAATACACACTGATGTAAAAATGTTGTGGCATATCAGATTTGTTTGGTCATACACTTATATATATAATACTGTATATTGAGACTCTAAAGTGTAGGCAAATCAAACATCTCTTAGATGAAGAGATTTTAAGGGGTATACACAATTTCATATATAGGTTTGTTATGTGTAAGTTTTAAAAGAGGTGCTTGGCATCTAAACCATCTAAATTGTCTTTTCTTAAAGGGATATTCAACTTTTTTCAGGGGACACCGGGCTCCTGTATATTCTATAATGACATGGAAACAAACAAAGCATCTGTTGTCACACACATTTTGATCCAGCTAAGTGATATTGTACACTTAATCTGTACAATCATTAAGGTCTTGGTCTGAGTTTTTCCTGGGATGGTTGTGCAGGCAGGCTTATAAGTCCCTACTTAGGTGGCCTTCCAAATTGACCTACGTGATTCTTGTCAAGAGGGTATCCTAATTTATCTACCGTTCCGAATTCTCCTCTCTGCAAAATAGGAGCTCCAGGATTAGGGTTGTTGATAACGCCCATGAAGATCGGTACTTGCGTCTTATCATCCAAAAGGGCGAAGAAGAAAGGTTGGCTGATGTGGAAAACAGGGTTGGATGCCCGTGAAATGACCACAGCTGTGGCTGCAGCAGCCTCTGCTCCCTCCTCATTTATCTCCATGCTGGATTTATGCAGCACGCTGGACACCATCAGGGGGCCGTCTGCCATTTTTGCCAGATTGGGATTAGTAAACATTTCTCCAAGGCCTAAAATAGAAAAGAAAGCATTGACTTAATCAAGATATATACAGAAAGTGTCATAAAGTAAAGGTTCATAATTTATTTTACCCCTGTGGCATATTTTCAATATCAATGACTTATTACCCAATTTGATAAAGACATCCTGTAGCTCCTGCGCATACTCCATCTTGAATTTGGGGACTTTAACTTGAACAGCCCTTTCCTTGGGCAGGCGACTATAAAGGTTGGAGATATTCAGCCGTGCAAGCGATGACATGTTCAGCGGGCCAGTCATCGGCATGACCACTAACAAGCTCTTGGACTTCTGGAAAGGGAAGCTCGCTACCTGCACGGGAGGGAAAAAGCGAGGCCGGGGTTAAGAGGTGAATGTGGTTAATCGAGGAGAAGCACATGTTGCCTGTGTGACCGGAGGCGGGTTTATTCTGAGGACAGTGAAAACTGAGCGATGAAAGGTAACTTACCTGAGCCTCCAGTTCATAATCAATAAATAAACTCAAGGGATGTTTGGCATCTTCCATCACCTCAACGTCAACCATATGTTTGTCATCAAGGTAGAACACACCTCTGGAGGTGAAGCGTGGGTCAAATCGAGCTTTCCATTCTCCTGTGGGAAACACACACACACACACACACACACATATATATTTATATTCAAGAGTCAGTTGGTGGCTTATATGATAAGAAAAACTTGTAAACAGAAGTTATTTCCTCCAATAATCCTGAAAAGTCTCAGTAAAGACGCTAGGCTTACGCTTGAAAAGATGCCACAACTACATAAACACAATGACCTTTGAAAATGTACCTTTGAAATGGACAGCATTAATGAGTATTAGGAGCAAATGGGGTGGCAAAGCGGATAGAAATTCAGTCATCTTCCCGTTTGTTGCCTTCTCTACCCAGTCGTTAATCTGTTTCAGGCTCTCCAGGGTCGTTGGTTCTGATTCATACAAGCGCTGGAACTCGTGGACGAAGTCTTGCTTCAGCTCGACCCCTGCGAGGCACAGCAAACACAATCTCTCTCTTTACTCAAACCCGCTCTCTTAGGTCTGCTCTCGCAATTAACAGGAAACAAGAAAAAGAATGTCTGTGCGAGCATGACTAGTGGAGTGTCAACCTTTATTATATATGAGGTTAAAAGCACTCCCAAAGCCTTATTCTGCGAGGCAGTAACCTTTGTTCAAGAAGATGTTGGTGGCAATTTGCAGGTCGCTGTTTCTGAGCTGCTCTAAGACATTATGCAGGGACTCGTGGTAGCAGGCGAGAGTGTTTTCATGAAGGTGATGCATCAGCAGCTCTTCCGTCCCATTAACTGCACCTGTAAAGGAGAGGGCCGCAATAATTGGACGAGAGCAGTAACAGTCTCCCGACTACAATCCGGGGGAAGGCTGCTGACACAAATTTCAACGGAGGCGGTAATGAAATACATGTATTTCAACACGAGCTGACATGCCCACCTAGAGCGAGCTGGGCGAGCGCTAGTGATATGCTGAGGGGGGATATGATGACGTTTGGTTGCGCCGGTGTCGTCTCCAGGTTCTGCAGCAGCTGTATGCCCAGCTTCTGTATGGAAGCGGCCACGGCTTCCCGGGACTGCGGGCTGCGGCCGGCAGAGAGGCAGCCCTCGTCCTGCTCTTCCTCTGATGAGCCCCCATTGGACCCACTAGCTGCGGTTGTTGCGATTATAGGCGCGTGTGTGGTGTGTGCAGTTTCTGGTTGCGATGTACCCTCATTTTCTCCTTTCTGAAGGCAAGAAAACAGGAGAAACATGAAGTGCAACTTCTTCACCTTTTACTCTTTTTACAAGGAAAAAGCTTTCTTTTTGATGCCTCACCTCTCTGGGGTGACTGGGTATTAAAGGAATAAGAGGCACCATTGGGATCAACTCATCATCTGTCACCTCAGCATTCTGTAAAGATGGTAGAAGATGTCGAACGTATGTGTGCAGTATACAACAGCACTCATTGATAATTATCTAGCATGACCTAAACAGAGATTTAAAAGGAATGTCAGTGGTTTACAGTCGCTCCTTGGTTGCAGAGACAGATCACCAGGAGTGTCAGACGAAGGTCCATGTCCTCCCAGCGTAGCTGTGAAAGAGAGAAATAAGGCCATAAAACAAAATGTGTGGCCCATTTACTTCTTGTGAAAAAAAAATGAATATACCTTTTTTCTTCAAACATCAGCTGTATATTGAGCAATATATCAATTTCTAACTTCAACCCCTTCCAGTTACAGGCTTGTATAAAAACCATTGAAAACAACATATTCACCTCTGTTTTATAGTTTCTTTGCTGTGTTGTGTGCAGGTCTCAAACACTCTACTTAGTCACGCTCTCTTTTAATGGAACCCAGATCATCGGGAAATATGCCTAAAACGCATAAAAGAGGTGGTAGACAATGCAATGACATTTCCATACAGAAACTGCCAAGTGTGTGCATTCAGGATGTCTTGAAAAATAATAATAATAATGCATTTTATTCATGTGCACTTTTCACTCATCAAGACTTTACAAAACACAGTTAAAAACAGCAAAGTAGCGATATAGTTAACTCTTACTGTACATAACTCAAGAACATCCAAATATTACTGTTTTACTGTTCAAAACTTAAGAACCAACTTCACTTAGCAGTGACTTTTTGAGTACTGCTGCATTGTGTTGTTTTCAAATGTTATGTATTCAAATAAAATATCCCAAAAAAGATCACAAATAAGTATTTTTATGTCAAAAGTATGAACTGTTATAGTGCCATAACCTCCTGTACAGTCATGACACAATCCATGAATAACTAAGTAACATTAAGTATATTCCAATGAGTATTCAAATTAGTCAAATCTAAAACAGTGCTCCAAAAAGTTAATCTAAAAATATTTGATCTTACCTTAAATTTAAATTAGAAAAAAAAACTGCCGTCTTGTCCAAAAAAGGAGCGACTAAGTGACTGTGGATGGCAGAATTCCTGAGAGTAAAAGATTGGCATTTGCTCAGCAAACAGTTAAAGATCAACTTACATTGATTTTTGGCTTCACTTAAGTCACTATTTGTTTGTAAAAGTGGCTACTGAGGCTCATCCAGGGTTAAACGCTGAAGCTCCACAGGCTTAGCCATTTAGCACGCCAGTGGGCAGGTGATAATATCATGACACATCTAAACCTTCGACAGCAAACAATGACACCTTAATTTCAAATGTGTGGTTACTCCGACTGTGCTTGGTGAAACAAATAGTTGCTGACCCCAGAGTTACACATTTGACATTGGAGGGATCAGAAAACATTTCTCAACATTCCCTCCCCGGCTTTGACATATCACCACATTTAGAGGACAGCCAGCCACACGCCACTTATTCTGCCTCAAAACCGTGGTTATAATTTATAACCAATAATTACTTGAGAATGAAAAAAATGAAGAAACAAATAACTTATTCAAGCGGTTTGGTCACATTTCCCCACTAAGCATAAGTGGTATCTTCTGGATCACATGACGGCAGCTGACAAACTCATCTGCAAACACAAGAGGGGACTTTGTCCAAAGTGAGCTGTAGTGACTCAGCCAAGATCAGAAGACAAAGTTGGGAGTGAGGATGAATCCAGGGGAATTACATAGAACAACAGGGACACAAAATGAACATGGAAGCAGTTGTTTTTATTAATCCAATTAATAAATATGCATTTTCAGGAAGTTCTCTTTAACTGTTCAATGATAACACAATTGTATTTCGTAACCAATTATCATTGTGCAACTACAAATTTTGTTTCGAAACAAAATTGATCATTATATGTTTATTGAGTGTCCAGGTTTACAATTAACACAAAGTATCAAAAAGGGGGTAGTACACTCAGAGCATTTTAGCTTTGAGCAAATAATTAGAAAAGTAGGCAAACTGTTTTACATGACAGTGTTAAGTTAAAATCATACAAAGGCCAGAGTTTGATTGTTTAATGTGATCTGGGTGCGTTGAATACCTATCTCTTTACTCTTATTTATATATTGGTATTTTCTCAACATATTCATATGCCATTACATATAAATGTTAAAATACAAAACTGTTGGCATTGACTGTTATGTCTTAGGTGGTAAATCTGGTAAATCTGCTTGATTAAATCACTCATTTAGCTCCAGTAAAATGTTGCTACAGGTTCAGACTTCTGAAGTAAGATCTTCTAAACACAGTTTAGAAAGTTCAAGAAATTTCAAGTCATTTATCAGTGGATAAAAACATTCAGTCTTCAAAATCTGAGTGAGAACATTAAGTGTTACAATTCAGGCTATTCTTGTGCAGGGACAGAACAAAGGCTGTGCATCCGGAATCGACTTTTGTTTGTCACGCGTCTCCACTCAGAGAAGATGCACCGAGACTGACGACAAAACAGTGTACTTTTATTGTTCAGGATATATAAACAAATCTACCGTGAAACAACTCTTATGTAACGCTAACACAAACATATGATTTGATCTACAAATACTGCATAGTTTAATCAGTGCATTGGATACGCATGTACTCTAACGTCAAGGGACATGATAGGTGAGGTCAAATGTATTTTTGGTGTTGGTATGCATCTATTTGGAAAGTGTAAACACTACATAAGAACCGTGTTTGGTTCCACCTTCCTGAGCAGGTCTTCTGATTCATTCTTTTGAACAGAATAACAGACCTAGTCAAAAGAATAAATGACCTTGTCAAGATAAGAATTATACTATCTATACATCTATAGGCAAAAATGCTTTTTAAAAAAAAAAAAATCACAGGATTTATACTGTACATGATGAATGTCAAAAGTGGCACACTTTTCCTGTCCATCAAATCCAGTTGGAGCCTACAGTCAGGGTGGCGAGTGTCAGGAGACATGAAGTGTATGAGATGCCTGTATTTGTGCCGCCTCATTCAAAAAGCAATTTAGAGGGAATGACAACCTGCTCGATTTGTAGGGCTGAGCTCCATCAATGGAGAGGGGACGGTGGGGGGGGTGCTCGGACACCTGGCGGCTTCATGAATAAGACACTTACAAGGTCAGCGGCAGCGGTGTTAACTGTAGCCGGCCACCGCTGCTTTAAGCTAATAACCGGATGGCGCCGTTGTCAGAGCCCAGCAGCAGCAGCCTCTTGGTGGGCAGCACGGCCAAGCTGGTCAGAGTGCCGCGGAAGTTCTCCGAGCTCAGCTTCGTGCTGCTGACGGGGCTCAGGGAGATGTCCGCCATGGAGTACACGCCGATCTTGTTGGCCACCGTTCCGCTCACGATCTCTGAGCCGTACAGGTCGAAGGCGTGGACCGGGTCGGACTGGGACTTGTACTGGCGAAGGGGCTTGTGTTCCAGGTCTTTCCACACAGTGAGTGTGTAGTCAGTGGAGGAGCTGATGACCAGGTTTCCTTCTGCAGCCTGAGAAGTCAAACACAAGAAGAGACATCACCATCTGTTGAAGTCATACACCCTGCTCTGAAAAGATAGGAAAAGAATAAATGATCCAAGGAAGCTTAATCACTTTATTGAGCTAGAAATGATTTACTGGAAATAATCTTAACCATTCTTAATCACATCTGTGGGAGACGTCATGCATTAGTTTGGATTTTCTGGCGCTGTGTACTTAACAAGTTAAGCCTTCCAGTGTTCATGCTTTCATTAAGTACTGATGATAAAACACGGATTTAGGACTAGAACACTTTGAGCCAGTAAGTGGAAAGTTAAAACATGTTTGTCGGTTACCAAAAAGACGGCCAAAAAAAAAAAAAGGAAATGAAAGTATCTTTGAGCTCATTGGCTTAATCACCCAAAGATGAAACTGAGAGGAACTGTAATCAAAAGCTCCATCATGAAATGTATTTACAATAAAACAGAAAGTCAAGCATTTTGCATTTCTCCTCTAATTAAAAAAATGAGTTAAAATACAAGATATTTTTAATAAACACGAAATTACACCATCTTAAATAAAATGTGAGTGAGCTGAGTTTGTTTGATGAAGAATTAATTTAAAATAAAATAAGTTATGAACAGATCTTATTATTTGTTTTCCAACATAAGTGAAAGAGACGCTGATTGTAATTATGAGCACAGGAACTGAGGGGAAGTCTGAGTAATATGAATGTGCCAACGAGAACCACTGTGGTCTTTCTAATGAGTAACCTGTGTCCATATTTGCCTAAACTTGTGCTTTTAAAACTAGAGATACAATCCTTGACCTAATTTGGGGTTAAATAAAGTTTGCTCATCCTTGCGCTCTGTTGACAACAGATTTGCTGGGTACAACTTTCACCATGCTCTTTAGTGGCTGTGCCACTGCCTTTGGGGGAATTTCTAATGAAATGTCTTCTGCTTGAGCATTTATCACATGACTGCTGAAAATTACAGCCACACCCTTTGATTTGAGTATGTGATATAAACCAGGATTACACCAGCTCTTTATATACTGATGTTCTACTACATCATGACTAAAATACAGGAAAAATAATGATTGTGATAATATCATAATAATCATAACAAGAGAGACATCAAATTTAATAACATGACTGTTTTAATTGTGGGGGCCAGGCAATGAAACTAGCTAAACAAACTAAACTAAAAATACCTAAAAAAACAAGGTCAAGAATGAACATAAAATTATTTAATACCCTGGGTAGACCAGATCGCTCTGTCAAAAAAAGAGTCAACGGAAGTGGCGAAATTGACACAGGTGACAAGTGATTAACTGGCTGACGTGCAGAGTGGGCGGTGTTATCATGGTTGTGGTCATCCGAAAGTTTGCATTGACCAAACACAAACAAAATGGCTGCTAAGATGGGAGATATTATTGAAAGATGTTGCCAATGTCTGACACAAAACAAGTAAAAAGGTTAATCAGACTTGTGCAGCAGTATGGTCTAATGCTACTATAGGTAGGTACAGATACAGAAAATTGAAAATGGTTCAAAAGTTTAAAAACTGCCTATCTGGCTTACATGATGAAAGCAGATTAGGGTTAGGTTAGGTTTTTTCCTTACTCACATTTATCAGAAATATGTAGACTCCACTTATTTTGTAAAATCCATCTAACCTTCAGTTCAGATAAACAAGACATTCTACAGGAGGAAATTTCACATTACCGTAAGCAAGGACAAATGCAATGAAGCGTACCGTCACACGCTGAGCTATGCATGAATGGAATCTACTCCCTAGACGTGTCACAAGGGAAAACATTCAAATTTGATTTCAGCTTTTAGTAAACCAGCATCTTTTGATCAGAGACGATGAAAAGGTGGAGCTGTGGTGGGACTGTCTGAAGTTGTGGACCTGGAATACATGAGTGAAAAGGACTTTTATGTATTTTTGATATTGTTATGAATACCAATGTGAAACAGACCTATTATATGAAACAAACTATACACAGTGCCCAACTTATAAACATAATAGCTCCCGAGGGGCTGTATGTAAGCTGAATTGTTGCTCGGTATATATTGAATGTCATAGTACTAGCCTTTGCTTTTACTATTTGTAAAAAAAAAAAAAAACTGTAAAGTTTCCAAAGAGGTATGAAGCCTGACATGCTGAGATGCTCGCAAAAACACATGCAAAAAATGAACTAGTTGCGGCATGTGGTACAAGTTACAAACTTACACAATATGGCCATTTAAAGACATCAGTCAGCATTTTTTAATATCAATGATACAGGTATGATGTCCATAAGTCGGATAGTGCTATCTTAAGGAACTTCTGTATTTCATTTTCAAGTTTAGTATTGATAGAAGCTTGTCTTATCTCTGTTTGTTTCTAGTCATGTCCTGTGTTAATATTGTGTGTTACACAGGCACGATGTAAAGTCTGTTTTAAGGACCCCAGGAAGGGCGTCCTAGGGCATTAACACAATGGGTTTGCTGAAAAACAAACAGTTTACGAGAAAGCGGTTTGTGATTTCCTTCCCATTAAGAAAACTCACAAAAGCAGCAGAGGAGGATTAAATAAATACTCTCCCCAACCCATCTAGCTGCTGTCAAGTTGAAATATTTAAGGTAATAAGGCATAATCAGGATGAAATGCCTGGGCTACATTATTCACCAAGTAATGGACCCAAAAGATTTGTAAATAAACACTCTCAACATTTATATTGGTTAAATTTATTTCAAATGTTCCTCGCAAAGATTACTTTTTAAAAGTAACAGCTATACTAAATAGCTCCCTTAAACCCATGCTATTATTCAGGAATCTGCCAATTTAGTAGAGTAATTTAGTGAAGTTTTCTTTTTGCTTCTGGCTAAATGTTTGTCTTTATCATGTAAAATACAAAGTTTGGCCACAGTGTAGTATGGGACACTGCATGACCCAAGTCCCCCCTCCTTGTGTAAATAACTTGACTGGGTTTCAGTGTAATGAGTTGCATTCATGTCAGCTCAGTATTGAGAAACGCACTGCGTACGGTTATTTGGTGTGATGATGGTTAAAGTAAGTGTTGAAGTAAACAAGTGTTGATGCATTTCCACGTTTCGTATCCAGGACTGGCTGACATTCAAAGTCTATAAAAAGTATTCAGTTTTCACACACATGGATGTTTTCATATTGTAGTGGGAAAAACAGAAGAAAAACTCCTCACTGCCAATGTTTTAAAACTCTCCTTGTTGGTGCAAGTAGAGACCAAGTTAAATGTGTTGTCAACTAATAAATAAAAATATTTTATTTCCTTAAATAGTATATTTAATAAACAAGACTATGGGAAAAGTACTTATTCATTGGCTACATCACTTTAGTTGTCAGCAACTGTGTCTTCATTGATTCTGTTTTTTCCATCACTGATCATAGAAGCAAAAACTAGTCTTATTTAGCCAAAGTAAAAAAACAAAAACAAAAACAAATACACGCACAGTAAAGTGTAAGTATACCTTCATTTGAAGGATATCTCCCTCATGAGCTGGCCAACCCCTCAGAACAAGTCCTGTGCGTGCGTCGAGCAGAACAATGAAGCCGGATGAGAACCCTGCAGCCACAGTGCGCCCCGAAGGGCTCACAGCCAGGTAGCGGATGAGCCCAGCACTCACATTATTGTATGCCAGACGGAACTCATGCTGGGGGACACATGGTAACATTTGTCAATACTGAGTCAGAAATAACTCCATACTGCAGAGGTATTAAAAAAAAACAAACATTTTGTTATGTAAACTGAGACGACTAATATATTGTGGATGCTGTGATGTAGGTCACCACAAAAAGTGCTCACGGAAAAGTGAAATTACTACCTGCAATCCTGGTTTGCGAGGATCAATGAAGCGGAGAACAGAATCTGCACTGCCAAACACAACGCTGCAGTGTGGAGCTGGCATGGTGGTGACAGCTGTAATGGGATTCTTCCCATCCACAGCCTCGTACGAGCGGATCTGCTTACCTAAGGACAACAGAAGACAGTACGCATTTACTGACTTCAAGAAAAGCATATATTGCAACTTTCGCACAGACCCCTAGCAACACACACATTATAAGCTCTCAGTGTAATTTTAGGAATCAGCTGTAATCCTCCCGCACCTGTATACTGGTCCCACAGGTGCACTGTACCATCGCAGCTGACTACCTCCTGTAACGCCTCTAGCTGTCCAACATAGAACACTGATTTTCGATGCTCGCTGTACGTCAGCCTGGGCTCAACCTCCTGGGTGCCATCACCGTGGTTATACAGGGGCCAAAGCTTCACGGTCTTGTCTTTACTGCCAGAGAGAAAGTAATCCTCCCCTGCAAGTGACGCCAAACACTTTGTGGTGCCTGAGTGACCCAGGAAGCTCTGGAGACGGATCTGGTGGAAGTGGAAATGCGGATCCTGCTGGTTGAGGCCAATCTCGTACTGCCAGTACGCCAGCCAGTTGCCCTGCAGGGAGCGGCCACTGCGAGGGAGCTCCTGCTTCAGAGCGCTGTCCTCTGGAGTGGGACCCGTCAACCAGGTGGAGGAGAAGGAAGCAGCGCCGGCGGATGGAGTGGTGAAGGTGGAGGCAGCAGTATTGATGGGGGCGGCGTGGCTGGAGCGTCCCCAAGAGTTGGCCAAACCCAGGTTGGGGCTACTACCATAATCAGCGTCCCGGGACACTTGGATACGATTTCCCACCAGGTGGCTCCCGAACGTGCCCGACTCGGGGAGGGAGTCTCCCAGCGGGGTGGAGCTGGTTGGAGGCGCGGGAAAAGGACTGCAACCCATACGCCTGCTGAAGCCGGGAGAGAGACCCATGGAGGACGGAGGAATCTCCACTCTGGATGCCACCGTGACGTTTGCCTCAGGACTCCCACGGCTCACGCTCTGATGGTAGGACTGGGCCAACTGCCAGACCAGCTCGTGGTTGGGAACCAGTTTCCGAATCGCAGTGTCACCTGCAGAAAATAATATAAAACTCTTAATCTATGCCACTGAGCGTAGAAATATTTGACTTCACAGATTTTACGGTCTTCTTGTAATTTTGCGTTTGACATAAGATGAGGTGTTTCTTACCTATGAGGCAGTAAAAGGGGATGTAGGAGGCATGGGCCATCTCAGGGTTAAATACAGTCTGCAGTTCCTCCAGCACCCCCAGCTCATACGTCTCATTTGTCTCTTCAGGTGTCCAAATGTCCACCACCGTGACCTCTCCCACAACTCTGCGAGGGGTGCTGTCCAGCTATAATGCAAATGAATCAGTCAATGCCGATTTAAATCCCGAAAGAACTGTGTAACTACATGGATTAACCTTCCAATGACCCGATGCACGAAGAACAACAGCAACTGTCAAACAGCATGTATTCCAAGGCTCTGCCTCTTGTTTTATTTGTATCTAAATTTTCATCTGCCTCTATATTATTTGTTTTTATAAAGCTCTCCTCTGCTTGTTGCCAGAAATACACTTGACAAGATACATGTCAGTCTTTAAGCATTGTTGTGTGTGTGTGTATATAAATATATGTGTATATATACACACACACACACACACACACACACACACACACACACACACACACACACACACACACACACACACACACACACACACACACACACACACACACACACACACACACACACACACACACACACACACACACACACACACACACACACACACACACACACACACACACACACACACACACACACACACACACCTGGGGCTGCAGACAATGCAGCACAGAGAAAACAGCAAAGAAGCGGCGCAGAGTGTCAGCCATATGCTGCTGCACCATCTCCCTCCCGATGCGTAGACAGATGAGAGCCATCAGGCTGAGCGTCTTGAGACAGACGGCAGTACGTGTCTGCACCCCGCTGGGGAACCTGAGTACAGCAGATTTGGTAAAAGCAAAGCAGAGAATGAATGACTCTACAGCAGTAGGTTTTCTGATTATATGTCATTTCAACACCAAAATAAAAAAAGAGAACTGCATTTTCTATAACACATAAATACGGAAGGAAGTGTGAGATCAATATCAAAAAAGGTAAAAAAAAATTGTAATATTTTACATTTTTTATAACCCTGCAAATATGAATTTATGTGTGCGGTTGTGTAGTGTGTATTTACCCCATTCGGGGGGTGGTGAGCAGGTCCAGTAGTGGTAGTAGCACATCCTGATTAATCTTCATAAGCATGTCCATCAGAGTGGTATCAGAGAGAAAGACAATGATCTTCTGTGTAAGCGCCACGGCTCCAAGCAGACTCGCCTCTTTGCGTGTGTTCAGACGCTGTGAAGAAGGCGGTGACACCTGGAAATATCACAAAACACAGAAACATGTTTTGCGACATTCATAATCAAATACTTTAAAAGAAACAAAAAAAATCACAAATGTATTTTACTGATCTGATTTTATGGTAACCAAGACTTACCAGATATCCTATATAAGGCAGGTACTGGTAGGTGAGCACAGGTTCTCCATAAAGTTGAGCTATGTAGATGAGACAGTCCAGTACAGGCTCAGCTGTCTGGTCACCCACTACTGGCTTCTTCTCATACACACTGCCCATTCCTACACCCTCCAGACTGCTCTCCTCAGATGCAGGGGCCACAAACTGGTGGTTCTCGAGCCCTGCAGGTGGACAAACACAATTTAGAAGCCTTGGCAAAAACGCATAAACATTTAATAGACTAAATAGAAAATGATTTCAAGAATATTGACAAGTATACAAGGTGTTGGAATACATTTTAATATGTTGTTAGTTTACACACCGATGTAGCAATTAGTGAGCAATCGCAGCAGATTTCTGGCCACATATCGAGACGTCACTGTTGGTCCAAGCTTTGCTGATAGCCATCGAACTGTTTTGCAGACAGTATCTGTGTGGAGACATAGTTAAAAAAATTTAAATACTATCAGTAAAACAATGTGTTTTAAATGAACTTCCATCATTCACTCACCTAGAAGAATCTTCTGCTCTTTCTCTTCAGATTCCTCTGATGGGTCGTGGTCATCTTCTTCATCCTGTTCTCCGTGGAGTCCTTTTTCTGGCTCTTCCAGTGTCATTCCATTTACAAACTCGCCCTCCAGAGTGGCAACGGTAGCTCCTGAAGCTTCTGTGCAACCAGAGAGGGTGAGCTCCATTGAAAGAGCAATGTCATTTGTTCCCTCTTTAACCTCCTCTTCCTCCAGCTCTCCTCCCTCCTCTCCCTCACTGGCCTGTTTCAGATCCTGGGTGCTGTCAGCTGATTTGAGACTGACTCTGTCCCTCATTGAGTCTCCATCACCCAGTGAGAGTTCACTTGTGCTGCTTTTGTCACTTAATTTCCCCACACTCAAAGACTCTTGGTCTTGATCCTTAGCGGCAGAGTTGTGGCTCTGCTGTTTCCCTGCACCGCTGTTGACATAGAAGCCATTTTGAAAGTCCTCGGCCTCTGTGAGAAACACCTGGTCATTGAGACTGATACCAGAGGAGTAGTCAACCAGCCCAGTGTCTCCCACCACTCCAACTCCCCCACTTGCTCCACCGCTACCTCCCATATCTCTGCTGACAGACCCGGATGCTGGCCGCACCTCACCACACTGAAAGTCCTCTTCTTCTTCACCTAGGTTACACGTGCCACTCCTCAGCCCTTTACAAGTTTCCCCACCAGAGGCTGAGATGCAGCTTTCAAAACCAGTGATGACCTGTAGCACATGAGGGAGTAAGTTGGACAGAAAGGCCTGCAGACCAAGCCTCACAATCAACTGCAGAATGAAACAGTCAGTGTAGAGATAGAAACGTCCTCGCAGGCAGTGAGGATTTTCATATGCGTCGATCAGTGGCTTCAACAGGTACTTGCTTGCATTTCTAGGACCCAGTACTCTGGAGATAGGCTCAAATAGGTACCAAGCAGCATATACAGCGGTGGATTCCTCAAGCATGAGGGATAGAATGAATGGCAAAAGAATCTCAAGACCCTCAGCTGTGATGTTACCTCGCAAAAGCGTCTCCAACTGCTGCCACAAGTGAAAGACCACATCTCTTCCTTGCATGGTACACGTAGTGTCCATCTTGGCGTGGTAGGAAAAGATAAAATGATGAAGCGCTGCAAAATAGGAAGGGAAAGGAAAAGGAGTGGTTATTGGGTTCAATAACTGGCATGGGCTTGGGGGAGGGAGTCCATCACAGATGGGGTCATACTTAAAAAGGAGAGGATGAGGGCAATCTGGTACTTGTCTTTTTGTTCCAGTGTGCCTCCCTATTAGCAGCAGTGTTTCCAGGGCATGATGCAACGACAGCGGCACGTCACGGAGGTTGGCAGAGCAGAGCTTCATAACAGCTCTGAAACGCTGTCTGAGGGGGGCACCTGGTTTCAATCCTCTCAGTTTGGAGGAGTAGAATATCTCAGCAATGGCAACACCCAGAGCCTGCATGTCTCTATGGTAGAGCTGCGTGAGAGAGGAAAGGGACTCAATTATCACACCCTCTCTTGTGCATTCACTAGATCCTGCAGGATGCCATACTTCAGCATGCAGACTCTTAACCAGAAAATTGTTCAGCTTCTCCAGCTCTTCCAAAGGCTGAAGTGGGTTGAAGCCCTCAGGGAGAATGATCTTAATTTCCTCTGCATTAGTGGTAGTAACACCCCCTTCCACATGTTTTTTGTTCAGTGATGCACCCCTTTGTAACATGGCACTACGTAAACCAGGGCCCAAGCCGCTTGTGAAATCACCAGGGAATGAACTTGGAGACTGGGACACGATAAGTCCTGCGTGGTCTCCTATCTTTCCTACCGCCGTACTGATGTTTGGCAGTGGCACAGGGCAGGAAGCAGAACTAGATGTGCCAGTTGATGCCAATGAGTCCAGAGCTTCTGTACCTTGTTCAAGCTCTTCATCTCTGTCTACCATGGTCCAGCCACTGGATTCACACCCTGTGGACTCTGGCACCATTCCATCCACAGTGTCAGTCACCGTGTCAATTTGTGGGATATGGAGAGAAGGCACATTAAGAGCAGCAAGGCCGCGGAGAGGAGGTTCTGCTGGGGCATACTGGGAAGGAGATAAGCGAGGTGGGTGAGGTTGGTCAAAGAGCTGAACCACTCCAAAGGTAGTCAGATTAGTGTGGTTGTCCACTAGGTGCAGGCACACATTCTTGGCCTTAACAGCTTCTTTACCCGACAGCTTGTAGCCGAATGTAAGGTCTATCCAGTGGTGCAAATGCTGGGAAACCTCTCTGCTCTCCAGAAGGCGCCGATGGACCTCAATAAAGTCTTCACAAGACTTGCACCAGGAAGGCACATCCAGGTCTGGCATGTCAGGGTGGATTGAGCGGAAAATGGAAGGATCTGTGTAGAACTCTGGAATGCACTCATCAGGAGTCCAGCCCTGCATGCGCTCCATACTGGCTGGGTACTCATTAGGTTCCCACTGGGATCTAACATGGCTGCACAACACTGACTTGGGTGTCTGCCGGGCTTTGTAGACATAGTATGTAATGTCTGAGAGCACATCAGATATGTGGTGAGGTACATGAAGGTGCTCAGGCTGTCCCGCGCCAGCAGCACCTACAGAGCCACTGAGATCTCCACCTACACCACTTCCTCCTACCCCATTGCCCACTGCAGCTGCCAAAGCCTCTTTAGTCATCTCATATGTGAAGTCCAGCTGCTTATCCCCCTTGTTGAGCCTGAATTTTGACCTTCTGAGGTCCCGGAATTTTCCAAATGGCACAGTGAAATCCACGACCCATGGCAGCACCGGGTGGTAATTAGGGTCTCCTTCTCGCCGCCCTGCTAACCTATTGAGTTCCATCAAGTAGCGAAAGTTACTGACTCGTCCATGGACCCAATCCAGGACCAAGGTCTTGAGCTCATCAAAGCAATCTTTGCACAGTCTTTTGTTCTCTTGGTTTGCACATGCATTGTGCCTTGGCAGGACACTTTTTGGCACTTGTCTGCCAGTAACACCATTGTTTGCATCGGCTTCCGCCCCCAGGTCCTCATAGTGGGCTAGGTTGAGTTTGAGACGGCTACAGAGTTGCTCGTCTACTGCTATGTCCAACAGAGACAGTTCTCCACAAGACAGACCTGCTGCGTGACATGCCTCTAAGGCTGTTAGTAACTGGTAGAGAATAAACAACACTTTGGCATGGCTGTTAGCGAGCTTGGCTGGGCTAAAGGAGACAATATCATGGAGTGAATGCTGAGTGTAAGGTAGAACCACGTAGAGCATATCTGCTGTTTCCAGTAGACATTCTGCAGGGAGAACATTTGGACACAAATGATCTGAGTTGGACTTGGATAAAAAAGATAAACTGGATGGCAAGTAGCTTTCTTTCTCCTTTTCTCTGGCCGGAGAAAGGGTGGGTGATACTCTGTCAGTTGAGATGAATGTGGAATTGAAGAGCTTCTGTAGTGCATGGCGCACTGCATCTACAGCTGCAACATGCATCTGTTCGTTGGCTCCCGCATATGGCTGCACAAGTTTGTTATGAGCTTCATGCCACAGATTTCTGAAAAAAGAAAAGAACAAAAAGCTGATACATCACTATTTTAACCAGGTGTTACCCAGTTACAGTTACTGCACTCATCTTTCTCATACATAAATGTACCAAATATTTTTTTTGAGAGCAAAATAGCTTATTTAAACACACACACACACACACACACACACACACACACACACACACACACACACACACACACACACACACACACAGACAGGCAGACAGACAGACAGACAGACAGACAGACAGACAGGCAGACAGACACACACAAATAACACTCTGGGGTGATTTGAAACAAAAAATGTAACATTACTAGAAGAGCTACATTAAAGAATTAAAGATTAAAGAATGTACAATACCTGACATTGTGCTGTGACACACACTGCATGGTTTTGTTATAGGAGTCCTTGGACGTTAATTCCATTTGTTGATAGCATGGGTCTCTGGCTAATCTGTAGCTCATCTTGCTTTTCCTCAGACCCTGTATGCACACTCGTGTCCAGCCGGGTGGCAACTTTGCCTGGGAACATTGAAGGTACGTGCGGATCTCTGCCTCGCTGATGCTGTCAAAGCGGGCGCAGCGCATCACCCTCCGATCCCTAAGGCCCATCACCCAGCGTGCAGGAACAAGGGCTACCAGCTCCTGCAGTCGGGGACCAGGGCCCTGCTGCCGTCGGTCAACCCCCAAGTCTCTCTCCACTGCGTGCATCAGCCAATCCATGGTGAGTTTTCAATGCTCGTTCGGAGGTGTACACTGTCCAGCTGCGTTCACCTTGTGAGGACGACGTTCACACATCCATGAAAGAAGGAATCCTGAACACCAAGGGCAGACCTAATCTCTTCTTCTTCCTGTCCCCTCTGAGGATATCGCTGAAATGCAGAAGTGGACAATTACATGAGCAAAGTCTTTCGTAATGTTTGAGAAACAAAACAAAACTGTTGTGTAAAGCTGTAATAAGAGACAAGGGCCATTTTCTACCAAAAAGGAAAGTAGGTTTCTGTAATGAACCGGTGATGTGGTGCTGGTACATGCACATGACTCCAGGTTCCTGAAGTTTGAGCTCAGCTCACATGACTCAACTGGCAAGACAGCCAGCAGGTTTACGCTTCTCTAATTTTACCTGAGACTTGTATATAAACGAGCATTTACTCTGTAATCCTTACTAGATGCACAACTTACTTTACTTATTTTTACCACAAAGTCCAAAAATAATCAGTGGTTGCAAGTTTGAATTAATCTCACCTGCTTGACGTTAGCTGGCTGGCAGAGAGCCAAGCCAAGAAACATGGAAAACCCAACTTACAGCAAAACTGCTACTATATGTCGGCTTCAAACTAAAAAGCCCACCTGTCTAGTTTAGCCATTGAAAGCATCGTTATCGCTATACACGTATAACTGTGACAGTGAGGTGGAAGCTTTAAGAGGAAGACTATTGGGGAAGTAACGTCAACTTCACGCTAACAGTTAGCTACACTGGATGACAACAGGATACACAAACAATGCGAGCATTACACCATCGTATTAGCCGTTCCCATCACTGACACAGTGCTGAGCTCTGAATATATGTAACTTCACTGTCATTACAAAACAACAGCCCCTATCGCTTCATGGTTAGCTCACCTCTCACCACTTGTAGCGGCTGACAGCTAGCTAAGCGAGCTAGCTGTTATGCTAACAGTGCACAGCCGGCTTCACGCATGATGACTTTCGCGCAATAGTAATCACAGAAAAACGGGGACATACTGCGATGCGACGTGCGTCGTGACTGGCACATTACGAGGTCTGCGGATGCGTGACGGCAGACAGGCGACAGCCAGCCGAGCAGAGGCTGTTTTGTTCTGAGCTGGTTACTGGAGCCATGTTTCAGAGCCACTTCTCACGTGACACGACGGCGGCCCCATCTCATGTGATCGCTGATCAGTGGTCAGTTGAGCCTCTCCGGACTATCATCCAAGCCGAATGTGGGGGACGAGCGCTTGACATTATGCCTCTCTACATGTGCCGATCATAAAAAAACAGTATTTATCAGAAATCCAGAGTTGTTATAAGTGTCATAGGCAGGATCGTTTTATTGCGTATTGCGTGTTTTTATTAAAAAATAAAGCTTTATCCCGTGTGCATCAATTTCTTTCAAAATCCTGTTTCGGCTGTTGATTTTGGAGTTTCAGCTGCTCCACAGCGCCCCCACCTCTGGTTCACTGTGCAGCAGGTGAGAGCCGGAATTACACATCCGAAGCAGGATTGCGATGCCCACGCGAGATGAAACAGCCCTTTTATTGGAAAATACGCAATAATGAAGAAATCGAACACACGCACGCCTCGGATAACAGTCTTGGCTTGTTGGTAAGCACTATATTGTATGATTGGTATATTCTGGGAAGAAGTAGGGGAGAAAAGTAAGGCGCCGGTCTGACTCTCCAGAATGAGTTTTCTCAGTATACAACCCGTGGTGAGAGTAAGTACCAGGGCAAGGATTGTACAAGTGAACATAATTTATTAAAAGCAATGGTGGACAAAGCACTCAGATCCTTTACTTGAATACAACTAGAAATGCTGTTCTCATTATTTCACATTTTGCTTGCAAGTTTCCTGAAAGGCTTCAAAATCTCATTTAAATAAAAGTGATGCATATAAACAATTATCACAAGTTAAAACTAATTTTGCAGAATAACACCCTCAACTGAATATTGTGTTTGTACATTAATATTGATGCATACATGTGTAACTATTGCATTTGCATGTTGCAGCTACTCATGCTGCAGCTCATTGGAATTACTAATTAATAATTTGTTTTTCCTATAAAACCTTTACCTGCATAGTACTCCCAAGTGCCAAATAAAGGCATTGGAGTTAAAAGTACAATGGTTGTAGAATAGTGGAAATATAAACAATCAAATAAAGTACTTTGAATCTGTATGTACGGTGCAGTACAATAAAACACATCACATAAACTACTGCAATTTAATAACTGGCATTCCAAATCTAAAAACACCTAAAAACCAAATGCACTGTTAAGTTTGCTATGTTCACTAAAAATAGTGGGTATATGTAGTAAGGATAGTCTCCAGGAGGTGGCGTTATGTGTATATGTCACAATCTGGTCATGTAGCATTGATCCCAGAAATAAAACATAAGTTATACGCAGTGATTTGTTCTTATTTTGATCTAGTTTATTTTTATTGCCTCAAATGTTATCATCTGTAGAATAATTTCATCAAGTACTCTGCTGGCCCCTGCAGTGTTCAGATTCAATGTGAGTTCATGTGGACACAATTGATGGCTTGTAGCCAAATGCAGCCTAATTACAAATGTGGATTGGCAACTCATGTATTGTGCATGCTTACGTCTTCACGATACGGGTTATTTATATATCTAAATCATTTTAAATCCAAATTTGGGTGTGGAAACTTTATTCAACCTAACAATATAAAAATAGGTTTCATCATAAAAACATTGAGGTCTTTCTGTGGCTCATTTGTCATTCTAGACTACAGTGTCATACAAAAAAGGCCACAGTATACATATAATAACAAAGCCTTTTATACACATATAAAAGTATATACTGTCATGTTAATACTGTATCCTAAACAAAGTTAAATGTCATGAAATGATTCACATAAAAGCACAGATCTAGTAGACGACAGTATTTATGGATAAAGGAGACATTATGGTACAGTTTTTGAATATGTCTTTAAAGCATTCATCTTTCCTTTTAAGGATTTCTTTTGTACAGTGAATGCACAAGAGGCCAATTGTATTAACTCAAGGAAATAAAAAAGAAAAAATGCCACGCATGGCTGGTATTTATTGTGGCGGCAGAATTGATGCGACGATTGTCACACGTCAACAAATGGACAGTCCAGATTATGACAAATTTTGCATGTTGTCAAAATGGGTAAGAATGAGTCCATAGGCATGAATGTTGAAACCCCATACTGGGTTTCAGACTCAGAATTACAGGGACACAAATTAAAAGCTTCTCTCATCTCAGCACACCACCAATGCAGCATAATTACTGTCAGCACTCTTTACAGAAATATATAGCCAAAAAACATGGCATTCCTTGGCTCAGCATATTGTGTTCTTCTCTCAGTAGTTGCCTGCAGGCCTAACTGTTTGATGGCCAAAAGCACAGTATTGGTTTTGGTTCAAAGCATTCAATTCACTGCCAATGTGCTGAATTTACAACATATAAAAATGTGGTGGCCTCAGTGGTGCATACTCTATGTTTCCATGCACTTTGTACTTTTGCATTGTGTCACAATAATGTGATTCTCATCTTATAAATTCAGTGGAAGGGTTACGTGGTAGGGGGTCCTTGGGGGGGTTTCAGGGGCAGTCACAAAAAAAAGAGAATCAATTATTTTCACTGATTCCATTCATAAGTACCACAATGAAAGTTTGACTATTTGGATCATGGGTTTTATACACTTTCTGGTATAAAATATCTAAAAGCAACTTATCAGATAGGGATCCTAGAACAAAACTTTGTTGTCAAATGAGGTCCATGGTCTGATTTTTTTTTACAGGTCCTTGGCATGAACAAATTTGAGTTACACTGCTCTATATAGTGAGAAAATATCCAAGTGACTTTTAACAACCTTTCCAACTTTGGAAATATCACTAATTTAAGAACAAGCTACAAATGCATTTCAAAACCCAATAAAAACAATGCATCATTCCCTATCCCAATGGCATTACAGTATTTCTTCAGTTGGCTGTTGCTTGTCATATTAATTCGCAGGAAATTGATTGCAAGTGATTTCACTGTGTGTGGTGGATAATATGGTCATGAGACAAGGGAGGAAGTCATTTCTTTTTGGTAGAAGTGGTGCTATCATGTGGCAATTTATTCATATCCTTTAGTTTTCCAACTCCAAGGTGGTTCAGATGAAACATTTATTCCTCCCCTTACATAAATATAAAAAACTCCTCACCACATCTGGTAAATACAATAAATATGACCTCTAACTAAGTTCCAATAACTGCCAGATTCTTGTAGGCAAGACCAATATCACAATAAACTGTGGTTCGCTGTGTTTACTGAAGTTGTGTTCTTTAGTTGCTGTAAGCTAGGATTAAACTATTGGTATAAAACATTATTATACTTGTTCACCAACATTTTATCCAACAAAAGCTTTATTTTTTAACCCGGTGAGGCCCTCGGTTGCAAAATCTCATTATTTTAGTGATACATAAAAGTCTTCTTTTTTAAAGAACACATTGAAATATTCCGTGGGTTCTGTTATTCAGCTTCACAATACGGTTGGGTAGTAAATCTGTTTATAGGTCCTGCCCTCTGACCATGAACTTGCCCGACCTCCAAACATTCTGGGCTCTACGGGAACACAGTTGTGTCACTTTAACAAAAGTCAGTGAGTGAAAATCCACATTTACTTACATAGACTGCTGGTAAAGTCATTTATTTATATAGAATTTATTGGCCTACATTTGAGAGGAAAAAAGGATTCCCTTTGAGGTTACAGCACACAAGTTGCCAAAAGGAGACAAAGATTCCAAGTCATTCATGTGCTTTGTTATTTTATTATAGAATTTCGAAACAATTATTTAAATGTCTGACTACATATGATTGGCACACACAAATGCACAATCAATGGTAAATGGATTTTTATAGAGCAATTTTCTGGCTTGCAGCATTCACCCACTCATAAACCGATGGCAGAAGGTGATACAGTATTTTGAAGCTATTAAAGTGCATTGTGAAAATCCCATTATCAGTTCAGTGACCTGTTATATAATATGATTAAAACTGACAATCACACAGCGGGTGTTGATGAGTGCTAAGGAAAGTCAGGTGTTTGGGAGGTGTTGAACTATCCCAATGCAAACAGGTCATTAGAAGTAAGTGGGGAAATTTACTGAAATGATTGGGAAACTAATGTGCTTACTGTAATTGGACACATAATTCAAGCAATTATAGGCAGGGGTTACACACCTATCTTGCAAGGACAAATACTCAGTTCTAACATGTTTCAAAGTTGGTTCTTCTATACTGGCAACAACATGCAGCTCAGTGGAGAGACATTGTTATCTTTAGTATTTCTGTTACATCATGAAGAATAGTTACAGGGTCATAATGTTATCATTGGGTTTACCGTCTGTTTTTTACCTATACACTACCCTTACTGGGAGTTAAATGTTGATTTTGACATTTTAAACACACTATCTGAAAATCTAACTGCATATAATATATAGGGAAATTTTGTATATTTTCACCAGAGGTATGAGCTGGCTGTGAGGCCGGGTGGGGAGTTTTGCAGAAGATTTTATTTTTGTAAATCCTGATGACTGCCCTACTTCTGCGGTACTATGGTGAGAATAGTTCTATTAAGAGATCAATTTTATGCTTACTAATAAATAATAAGGTGGAGTAGCAATGAGTCAAATTAATGTCACTGTTATGAGTCACATATTAATCTTCTATGTCAAAAAAACATAGGAGAAGAAGACAGGAGCAGTTCTTAGATGATCAGCGTTCATATTGTTAGCTCATATCATGTTGCGAGGCCTATGCAATAAAAGCAATGTACCAATCATACAAACACAAAACAATCCTGCATGAATCATACTATAGTAAAATGTATTTAAAATATTAAAACACAACTACAACTTCTTTCCTCCCCCTGATTACATATGACATCATTAGATTATCATGACAGAAGCATCAGTGTGTAAGCAGCATGTGATTGTTGTAGGATCGAGTTTGGACAGTTAGTTAGTTTAGTCCAGTGGTTCCCAAACTAGAGGTCGGGGCCCGTCAAAGGGTCACCAGATAAATGGGAGGTGTGATAATCCTGATGGCGGTGTACTGGTGCACAGAGGTCCTACCACTGGCTGTAACAGCAGCACTGTGCTGTAAAAGTTCCCCAGCTTTCACACATCCAGCTTTTACCCTGTGTGCTGTGTGGCTCTGTTGTTCCAGGTGTGCATGCAGTAGCTGAAGGACACCAACATGCTGTTTGATGTGGCTCCACTGCACGCCTCCACAGTGGATGCTCTGATTGGCTCACTATATTTTAAGACCTACGTTTCCAAACCATATTCATTCTAAATAACTGCTGTAATAATAATAATCAAAAACACACCTGCTGATGATAGGATATATTTTTTATTGTGTTACGAAAGTCATTCCTTCTTTTTGTTTTTGATAGTTTTAAAACAGTTCTTCCAACCCAAGGCTGCTGATAAGTATATATGTATTTTTTTTTATCTTCCTGACAGCTTAGTGTTGGCTTTCATGGGTGTGACAGCCTTCTTGTTTAGTGGAGCAGTAACAGGACTAACACAGCCATGATGGTGCCTATTGTCCAAACACCTCAACAAACGGACAGCAAACAGCCTCCACAGACAGAGAAACAGAGTGAGGGACAAGGTGACCTGTGATCACCTTGGAGCTGATTACATATGACCTCATTAGATTATCATAACAGAAGCATCAGTGTGTAAGCAGCATGTGATTGTTGTAGCTGCTGAAGGCGCATCTAGTTTGAACAGTTTAGTCCAGTGGTTACAAAACTAGAGGTCAGGGCCCGCCAAAGGGTCACCAGATAAATCGGAGAGGGGTTGTGATATAATTAATACGTCAGGAAAGAAGAAGGAGTTCTGATACAGATGTTTTTTTGCTGTTTTTTGGTAAAATATTGGATTACTTGAGCATATTTATAAATAAAACCTAGGGACACATTTATAGGTTAAAATCACCATTTGTTAGAGCCCTTAACATCTCATGGATATGTGAAATGTGACAAGTACCTCAAAGTTGTACTCAGGTACCACATCTTGTCTCATTCAATCAACAACTGTCATAACTGAAATATCAAGTCCACCCCCCCCTCTCCCTTTCTCTCCATGTGATGTGTGCCTCCCCCTCTCCCTCTCTTTCTCTCTCTCTCTTTCTCTCTCTCTCTCTCTCTTCTTCATTGCTGCAGGACTCCCCTCCACCCTCACAATCCTCCTCCTCCTCCTCTTCCTCCTCCTCCTCCCCCTCTCCACTGCGCCTCAAAAGCGCGATCCATGGTGCGCAGGCTTTCTTTTCTCCCTTTCCCTTTAGGATGGCATTCTTCAAATATCTCAGCTCTGTAAAGAATGAGCTCATCCTCTTCTCGTCTCCGTTTCTCCTCCTTCCGTTACCTCTGGTGATCGGGACATCGGTATGTAACAGTTTTGGATGGGACGTGGATTCGTTTTTGCCGTCGGGAGAGGCGAAATTAGCAAAATTACAACTCTCGGTGACTTCTGATTGATTTTTCTTTTTCCGCACATAGAGCCCGCACCGCTCGGAACGTCTTTAATTATGATCAGTTTAGTCTAATTTGGGGGAGACATTTCACTGAATATGCACGTGGTTTTGACACATAAATTAAGATAATTCAAGAGGAAAAATCGCCAAGAACGGCCCTCCACGCCTGGCTCTGCGTTGCACCTGTTGATCACAAGTGCGCAGCGCCCTGACGGCAAAAACGCATGTGAACTGTGCAGCGAGGCCGGCGCGTTCCTGTTGTTTTAGCTCCTTGTTGTTAACAGGATAGGGGTCGTGTCCAGCGTGGGAACACGGGAGTCAAAAGGGTTTCTGTCCACGTTGTCACCCCGGCGTGACATGTGACGCACGCAGCCAACACGCGTGTTATGATAAGCAGATATTCCCATGTAAACGCATCCATGCGCAAAGACGCAGGGTCCGCGGTGGAAGAGGTGCTCCAAGTGCTTAGCATGAACGTGCGAATAATGTAGAATAGGATTTCACCACAATTGAAATTCCTGAATTCAAACTGTTAACCAAATAAAAGTGCAGAAATATTATCGGCAAAATGTACTTGAAGTGACACTATACATTTAAATGTGTCATATTTTATCAGATATATGTAAGATATGTGAAGAAAAGAGGTTAAAAAATTACAGTATTTGCCCCTGAGTGCAAAGAAGCATCATATGGAAATACTAGAGTAAAGAATAAGTATACTACAATTTTATATAGTTCTTGAGTTGATGTACTCAAGTGGCTTAAGTTATTGTAGCCTGTGTCTACTGTGAAATACTGTGGAGAAAAAAAAACCTCTAGATAGAAGAATAGGTTCAGAATTTTTCTGCTTGCAAAAACTGGAGCCAAAAGTTAAAAAAAGTATTGATCTAAAAGTAAACTAAGTTTTTTATCGCTTTTATCCATAATCATTGCATGGGCTGCAGGGTGGTAAATCATGACAAATGATAATCATTTCAGGAATACTAATAGTTTAGAAGCAGTCTGTTTTGCACATTTGAAATCAAAGGATCAGACACGATACATTAAGTAGCATCATTACCCTTTGAACTTGAACCGTCATAACATCCATTTAAAAGTTACACAATATTTATTGAATCTTGAGGTTGTTGTATACCTATTATCTTTTATAATCTTTTATTATCTTTTTCTCTTATCTTATATTACATCTTTTCATAATGCTTCATGATCCATAAAAGAAAAAGTAGCGTTTGCATTTTGCTGTGCATTTTTTTTCTCCATCCTTTCGTGCAGGAGGCAGAATGTGCCTATGTGATAATCCTGATGGCCGTGTACTGGTGCACAGAGGTCCTACCGCTGGCTGTAACAGCTCTGCTCCCTGCCCTCCTTTTCCCCTTGTTTGGGATCATGCAGTCCAAAGACGTGAGTGAAAGCACCGCCGTGTTGTGAAACGTTCCTCGGCTTTCACACATCCAAGCCTTTACCCTGTGTGCCGTTCCAGGTGTGCATGCAGTACATGAAGGACACCAACATGCTGTTCGTGGGGGGGCTGATGGTGGCCGTGGCCGTGGAACACTGGAATCTGCACAAGCGCATCGCCCTGAGGGTGCTGCTGTTTGTCGGCGTGCGCCCGGCGCTGTGAGTGAAGACCTACATTTGCAAACCATATCTAATCAAAATAACAGCTATAATCATAACCAAAAACACTCCCTCTGTTGATAAGATAAGTTTTGTATTGTGTCACAAAAGTTCTTCTTTTGTTTTGATACAGTAAAACAGTTCTTCCAACCCAATGCTGCTAATCAGTTTGTATGTATTTGTCTTGTGTCTTTTTCATCTTCCTGACAGCCTAATGTTGGGTTTCATGGGTGTGACAGCCTTCTTGTCCATGTGGATCAGCAACACGGCTACCACAGCCATGATGGTGCCTATTGTCCAAGCCGTGCTGGAGCAGCTCAACAGCAGCCAGGCGGAGCTCCCCCAGATCCTCAGCTCGGAGGAGCAGGTCCAGACATCGGACGCGGATGGAAAACAGCCCCCGCAGATGGAGAAACAGAGCGAGGGGCAAGGTGAGCCGAGGTCGCTCTGAAGAGAAAGATTGCATACGTCGCTTGTGGATCCGCTTTATTCCTTTACACTCTGTTTGAAGGTCCTGTGGTGGTGACTTTCTTGGACGCCTCAGTGGAGGCTGCAAAGCATAAGGAGGCGACTGAAAGACTGAGAATGTGTAAAGGAATGACCCTGTGTGTTTGTTATGCTGCCAGCATCGGAGGCACTGCCACGCTGACAGGAACTGGTCCCAATCTGGTGCTCAAGGGCCAGATGAGCCAGTGAGTGTTCCCCTCTTTAATCACCTCCCTTTGTTTTTAACCTTCGAAACGTTTGACTCCCTTTTATTGATGTTTCCCCTTTAGACTCTTCCCTCAAAATGGAGACGTGATTAACTTCGCCTCCTGGTTCGGCTTCGCCTTCCCCAACATGATCCTCATGCTCACACTGGCCTGGCTTTGGCTGCAGTTTGTCTTCGTGGGATTCAAGTGAGTTTGGTGATGCTTAAAGCCTAATTATTAGTGGCAGAGGCTTGAATCGACATCAAGAAGCCTTTACCGCATCCGGAGGTGTGATCGAGCGGAGAGGTGACACAAAGATTTTTGTGTGATGCCTTTAGTTTTAAGAAGACGTGGGGCTGTGGAGCGGTGAAGACAGAGAAGGAGATCTCTGCCTATAATGTGATCCGCGAGCAGCATCGCCTGCTGGGGCCCATGTCCTACGGAGAGATCAGCGTCCTGAGTCTCTTCACTCTGCTGGTGGTGTTGTGGTTTACAAGAGACCCGGGTTTCGTGGCCGGCTGGGCCACATATATCTTCAACTCCACAAAAGAGTGTGTATACCAAACCACATCTATTTTCCGCTCCACTTAACCTATTAATCTCTTGTAAAACACTTGCTTTAAAAAAAAAAAAGTTTAACCCCTCCACCCCTCAGGTACGTGACAGACGCTTCTGTGGCAGTCTTCATCGCTGTCCTCCTCTTCATTCTACCTTCGAAACCCCCACGTTTCTGTTCCTGGAGGACTCAAGGTTTTGACACAGGTGAACTGTTCTCCTACACAAATACACAGCAATTATACATTTGTATCAAAGATTTGAGAGGGGTAGTCTGTGTCCTGGTTTAACACTGATATGGAATTAATTGGATCTGCAGCACCCCATCAAACCCCTGGCCCAACTCCGCCTCTACTAACCTGGAAAGTTGCCCAAAAGAAGTTACCATGGGGCATTGTGCTCCTTCTTGGAGGAGGTTTTGCCCTGGCCAAGGGCAGTGAAGTAAGTGGCAGTGACAGTTAATGGGACATTTTGCCTGGGCTAAGAGCTTGTATATAATGTGGTGAGAATGCTAATGTCTATGGAGCCGGGAGTGGTGGCGGCGGCTTCATGGTCGAGTCTGTCTCGATCCTTTGATGAAATCAAACGCCACTGTTGATACTATTTATGGTCCAAATTGTTTTCTGCAATAGTCATTAAATGTGTTTGCATTCTGTAATTAGCCTACCTCTCCATATAATAGGTATGTGGCGGGATCCACCATTCGCATGCAAGGGATTCACTTGATGTGTAATCCAAAGTGACTGATTTCCATTTTGTCTTATTGTTTTTGTCTTAATTGTTTTTCTCAGAAATGTGTTAAACTGTTGTTATAACAAACCAAACATTGCCAACTGCTGCTAGTTCGTATGATTCTGTACAGAATGTTATACTGCAAACACCACTGAGATACCACTGTGTAATCAGTGAATGAGCAAAATGTCCAATGAATCAGCTGTACAGAGGACGACTGGGACATGTCCTGGGAACAAAAAAAGTTTCACCCTGTATGTACTTATGTTATATATATCTCTCTTTAGGAATCAGGACTCTCGACATGGATGGGAGATCAAATGACTCCTCTGCAAAGCATCCCTCCCTGGGCAATTGCTATCATCTTATGCCTGCTGATTGCTACCTTCACAGAGTGCACTAGTAATGTAGCCACCGCAACCCTCTTCCTACCTGTCTTAGCCTCAATGGTAAGAAATAACACAGGGAAAGTGAAATACGTTTGATAAAAGAAGGATGAATTGCAGACTTTTAAGTGGCAGACAGTCCGTCCTAATGTACTTTCTTTTGAATTGATTTCACCAATTTGAGTCCAGCACTGAAAATACTCCCAGTGGAAGCTGACCTATTTTTTTCCCCCTTGTTTTGTTGCCCATCTAGTCATCGTTCAGTCTTGGTTCCCCTTCCCTGGGCCCCTCCTCTCATTAGTAACCTGCCAAATACACCAATTCAGCCAAGTGCCCCACGTTGCTGCCCACCCCCCTGCAGCTGAAGAATGGTGTTACTGTGCACACTAGTCAAGCACTCAAGAGAACATCAGAGCCAGGTTGCGAAAGATAGTGCCGAGCTGGGTTCATTCCTTGAGCGTTAGTGATTCCCAGTGGGTGTCCAAATAAAAAAAAAAAAGAGACATTAGTTCCATGGAGCTGACACTTTGTGTCATGTCCTGTTATGTGTGATCCTTTCAAGTGAGACATAAGCATTCGATCGAAAGAGAACATCAGACAATAGAAAACACTGTCATTGTGGTATTCTGATATGCAGCCGACAGTTTATATAAGACTAAACTATAAAGTTCCAGTCTTTGTGTACTTTGAGAGCCAGAAATGACTGTGCACATGTGAAGAACTGCGCTTTGGGATATGTTATTCAGGAGGAATTTCCTCAGAGTAATGTTTTCTGCATCTTAGTAGTCTGCCATTATTGTTACATATGTACTACTTTTCTATTTTAGATGTCATGACTCAGCCCAGAGCTTGCAGGAATTACATATTAATTACACCCACCAAATGAAAGTTTTCACTCGGCCCAGAAATTGCACACGTTTGAGTAAAGGAGTCAGTGATTACAGTCGCGGAGAAATAGCCAGATGGAGGAGTGGAGGATTTTTGTCATCACGTCTGCGATCATCCCTGTCTCAGACTGTTGATGCTCTCTGTGTGATCTTCTAGTCCCAGTCCATTGGAATCAATCCATTATACGTAATGGTGCCTTGTACTCTGAGTGCCTCTTTCGCCTTCATGCTGCCTGTTGCTACACCTCCAAACGCCATAGTCTTCTCTTACGGATACCTCAAGGTTGCTGACATGGTGAGTATGGCAGTGGATTGCTGTGTTTATTCAGTAAATTATACGTTGAACATGCAGAGCTGTTACTTTAGGGCCACTATTACACAGTGTGAGATCGCTTTATCCATGTGTTCATAGTCACTTTTCACTTGTGACCTGAAACTGTTAAGAAGTAGTCTTGAGAATACACCTATTTATGTCGAGTGTTAGTGGTGAAGACGATGAGGAGATTGATATGCTCATGTTTGTAATCTGACAAAAGCAGTTTATTTAGTGCCAAGCATTAATCACGACTTGTTGTTTTCGCACATTTGCTTTTAGTACTGAAACCAGCATATTTGAGGTGTCAAAGGTCACATACTGTGTCACTGTATCATTAACTTTTCATTTGTTAACAAGATATATTTATGGTTTTAAGTACAAATGATCATCTCAATATAGTTTTAAAATATAGTTTCTCTCAAGCTTCTCTCTGGAGCTCTAGAAAGAACAAGGTCGCTTCGTGTCTGTCTGTAACATCAATGAGCCTCTCTTCTTCCACTGATTGGCTCTTTAAATGGCTGTAAATGGAGGGGGGGTGACTTTATAGCTTCTCAGGTCGTGAGGACACAGTTTGTGTGCATTTCCTGTGGATTGAGCATTTTGACACATGGGGCAGTATGGGCCTTATAATCAAAAGTCTATTTAAATCTCACTTTCTACGTTATGGGACCTTTAACATTGCGGTACGTAGTGGGGGTGGGGGGGCATTTAGGTGAGATCCTGTTGGTCACATTTCCCTGAAACTCTCAGCAAAAGGGAAAATAAGTTCACTTCCCAAATTGTTAAAACTACTGCTTCAAGCTTCGTGCCGCTCCTCTTCCCCTGCCAGGCCGGGACTGGAATCGTCATGAACATCATCGGCATCCTCTGCATCACGCTGGCCATCAACAGCTGGGGTAAGGCCATGTTCAACCTGGACACCTTCCCCGCCTGGGCCAACCTCACCGCCGTGTGAGCCCAACTCCGCCTTCAGAGATGACCCTCGCGCACCCTGCCCTTGCTCTCCACAGGTGCCAAACAAAGACCTCCGGGTCAGAGTGACAGCACAGCACGACACGGTGGACCGCCTGTGTACGAGTGCTGCTGGGACGCAAGTCTCACAAGGCTTGTTTTCATTGACAATGGCATATTGCTTGTGACAGAAAGTGGTGATGACGTCGACTGGGAATGGAAGGAATGATTGAAGGGTTAAATTATTTACTTTATATTTGCATTGCACCATAATGATCTTATGCTTTTAAAAAGGACCCCTCATGGCTATAAACAGTAGGACAGAAATCGCATACTGACTGTATTCAAGAGTCATCCTCCCGGACAAAACGAAATCTAGAAACACCATTGACATCAAGCCTCATTATGAGAGGAAATCAAAGGAAAGCTTCAGATTTCAGATTATTAGAAGCATTATGCATTTTAAAAGCAAGGAGCCACACGGTGTAATATAGCATTTAAACGCAGTTGTGGCATTTTTTGGGTACTTGTGTTTTACTTGAGTAATTAATTTATACTACTTTTAAACTTCTACTTTACTGTAAAACTTCAGAGAAAAAATAATTCTTTTACTACACTTATTTAACAGCCTTAATTATTAGTTGTGTTTGAGAGAAAGAATTTACATATGAATCCTGTGATGAGTTTGTAAACCATGACATAGATTACCCAGCATTATAAGAAGCTCTATAAGCCTCCACCTAACAAGGTACAACATAAACACTAATAATAATTTTCCAAAAAATACTGACATGGGGGATCCTGTCTGCTACCTGAAGGGTGCTTTTCTACTTTTGATGCAGTTTTATATCACAATGTTTGTGCTTTCATTAATTAGGTGCATTTTTACATAGGGATTTTGCTAATTCCACAAAAGAAAAACATTTGAATACATACAATTTTGTACATTGTTTTTCATCAAAATAGATTCAAAATTATAGAATCTTTCATTTTGAAAACAATGGACTAATTTGTACATTACAGCACAGATATGACCACAAGTAAATGTACTTGTTGCCCCATGCATCCAAATTGAGTACCGCTTTGACCTACATATGAGGGGCTTTCAGCATCAGCTGAACTTTGAAATGTATCGTCACGGAGCAAGAAACACGTATGTGCCTTATACAAACATCCTCTTGTGCTGTAAACACATTTTTCAATATTTGAATCAATACACCACTTGCTGACATTGTGCAGTGTCCCGCTGCATTACTGAATTATGTCTGCAATTGCAATAAGGCGGTATTTAGGAATCAATGTATATATTTGTTCACATGTGAAATTCGCAAAAATAATAATGAATAAAGTCTCTTATTGGACTCCATGAAAAATAAAAGGGCTTTTTTTCCTTTTTCTTTTCGACATAAAAGAAGTGAGTTTTAATGTTTCTCTTTTATTTACATTGGCGATGCATTCAGTAGTTTATGACTACTGGAAAATAAAAACACATCATATGAACCAGATATGGTATAGTCATGGTCTGCAGGCTTTTAAAACCCCTCTGTCTGGCTTAGTGACCTCTAGCCTGGTGCGTAAAACGGATATAATCCCTTAAACACAGTGCGGAAAGCCACAGTAATCCCATATTGAAAGGCCACACCTAATGTATGTAAGCAAGAGCTCTGTGTCATTGTCTTCTGGCCGAGACGCTGCGTGAGCAAAGGGTCAAGACAGTTATAATTGTCCAGCGCTGCCTTGCATCATAAACAGAGTGAGCTCAAAGAAGACGTTTCTCTTCTTCTCCAATGAGTCTTTCTATCACCATCAATTATGTTTTTTACAGACACGAGATTGGCAGACGCTCCGAGTTAGTTAATCATAAGGCATTATATATGGCGGTGAGCAACACTAAAAGCCGCCTGTGTCATGCGACAGCAGAAAAACCCGTGCTCAGCTGCAGCGAAGGTAGCGGGGAAATGAAAGATCACACAGCAAAGGTCTGACCTCAGTTCTACTGTCGGAGAATTAAAATGTTATACGGTTTAAAAGTGGTTAACGAGCGGTTGGCTGCACCGAGCAGTTCAGATCACTATGATCGTGGGTCTTGATGGGGGAAGAAAGCTTATGTAATTACAGTGCCTTTCGCTCCCTTTGCTGTCTCCCAGCTACCTACTCATTATCCAATTGAAACACGTCCTCATGTTTCATAGCTTCCATTTTTAGCTATATATACATGTAAGGCTTCAGCCGGAAAATGAACCTGCGAGTTGGTCTCTTTGTTGGTGTTTCAAGCGACTGACTGAGCACACAAAGACCTCTGGTGAACCCGGAGACACGCGTCTATTAACTCATAAACAAGAGATTCCGCTTGCTTACTTTGCAGAGTAAGCAAGCTTAATGAGTGACTTACGGGAAAAATAAGCCATTACTTGGGAGTCAATTAAAAACTCAAAAGCACAACCGGTCAAATGTCACATTTTGTGACCTGTCCACCTGTCGTATCTTAATATAAGGCCATTTTGAGGATGAACAGAGGCTTTTTGGATTTTCAAGCATTGGATTTCCGCTTCCTCTGTATCAGTTACATATAAGGACAATATGTTGCCTGTGTGATACAATCGATCCTTTTTGGTGTAGAGATGGTTTCAGCAATCCGAGCATCTAATTAAGCTGTGGAAAAGAATCAGGCCAAAATCTAAGAGAGCCATGAGGACAAAGGGCTTTTATTCACAATCCTAAGGCCAAGGTGCATTCATATTGGCAAGGCAAAACTAAGAATGGCTATTTCCTTGGCAGGCTCATACAGGTTTGTAAATTCATTGCACTCATATTACATGAAAAATATCTTCTGCATCACAGTGTATCAGATTTACACAGATTTTTTTAAAAATTCTGGTACATTGTAGGGTACAAAGACTATGAGAATATGATGAGCAAATCCAACGCAGCCAAACCTCAGTCAGACAACAACAAACAAAGCTGCTTGAAAAATAATGATTTGAAAAAGATTGAACCGTACCAGGGGCGACGCGGTGGAGCAGTGGGTAGCACTGTTGCCTCACAGCAAGAAGGTCGCAGGTTCAAGACCGCCTTGGGGCCTGGGTCTGGGACCTTTCTGTGTGGAGTTTGCATGTTCTCCCCGTGTCTGCGTGGGTTTTCACCGGGTACTCGGGCTTCCTCCCACAATACAAAAACATGCTCAGGTTAATTGGCAAAATCTAAATTGCCCATAGGTGTGAGTGTGTGTGTGAATGGTGTGTGAATGGTGTGTGTGCCCCACGATTGGCTGGCGACCATCTGGGGTGTATCCCCCTGCCTCTCGCCATAAATGCGCTGGGATAGGCTCCAGCAGACCCCTGCGACCCCGAAAGGGAATAAGCGGGATAGAAAATGGATGGATGGATGGAAGTCACAAGGTACACTCAGACTTCCTCTGTCTGTCCACAACGTGTCCCGCTCCAAGTGGGAGGCAGCTGCACATGTGAACTGGGTTTGGAGCAAGGAGACTGGAAGCAGGTGGAAGCAGATACGCTGTTTCAGTCCAACAATTGAATAAATGCAAATCTGCCTATCAGCACATGTATTTATGTGTGGGCATTAGAGGTGTTGCTTGTTTCTAGTCTAAATGCTAATATGCTGATGGCTGCTGGCTGTTTTTGCCAAAAAAAGGAGGTGTTAAGATAGTTTGGCACTTCAAAAAGTACCAAAGTGTACAATATTGTTTTGTAAAAAATCAGGCTAAATGATGGTATTGTGTGAATATATTCTGATATACCCCACAACAAACCTGTGTGTAAAATCACAGCTTGCAATACAGTGTGTGCAGAAATGGCTGTGAGAATGTGTGCGTTCCCAGGAGGAATGCTCCAGCTTCATGCATTCAGAATCTTACTCAGAGTCATGCAAAGACTTTGTTTACTAGCGTGTGTCTGAGATACAGTTCACGTCCCTTACTTTAGGGAACATTTCCCTTCCAGACACGTGCTGCGCGCGCCACACCTGCGTTAAAAAAAGCGCGGGTGACTCATCTGCCTGTGTGACCACAGTTCGTGTGTTTTCTTGAACGGCGTCACTCTCAAAAAGGGCATTTTTAGGTGTAATAAGCGGTTAAAGCGCTGCAACCCTGCTATTGTGTCTCTCTCTGAAGCACTCAATACGCCGTTGGATGAAAGCGCCCGGTCGATTGAGCCTTGACATTTACAGTCAGCTGATCCAAAGTGGCCCTTCTGTTTTTATCTTGTATGTCGAAGCAAAGCACAGACATTTTGGTGGTCAAGTCCATCCCTAATTGCCCCAATGTAATGACATCTTTCCCTCAGACCTCCAGGACGGCGTCACCTGATGCTGAGGTTGTTCAATGACACACTGAGCAGCTCTTCTCCTGGAGAGGATCTACTTCATTGTTTTTTATTGCCTGTGGCTAGAAGAAATGACAACTAGGACGAGCCAGCACATGACTTATTGGGTCAAACCAGTTACTTTCAATGTACTTTGATCTGAGAAGATCTGAGAATTAACAGTAGATGTACGGAACTCTACAAACTTCATTATGTCCCTTTACAGCCCTATGTTAGAGAAAACATGAGTTTATGTGTTTTCCTATTTTATAATATATATAAATTATAAATATTTTATATTGGTTAAAAAAGTATTATGGTGCAAAAGCAAATTCAGCAATTTGAATGCACTTTATAGTTAAACAGGCTTTAGGCATTTGTTATGAATAATAATAAATGATAAATATAAATGTGATTGAGAAATTGAATGCATTTGTTATTTTTCTGTTAATACTTATTTTTAAGCAATGAGTGATAACAATGTAGACAAGAAGTGCACATGACTTCATGTTTTTTTTTTGTGAGACCAGAATGTTAAAATGGGAAAATGGCTCCATCTGTTGGTAAAAATCAGAATTAAAGCAGCCCTAGTAAATGTGTAAATCTGCTGTGGGACAAAGGTTGTAGCCTGTAGACTATATGTAGTTGCTGTATTGCTGCTGTGAGATATTGTATATAAACTGTATTAACTGTATAAATGTGTTTTATACAAACCAGAATAAAAATCTAAGTTCTTTTTCAGCATATATTCTATCTAATAATTATGATATAAATAACATTTTCAGTCCTAAAGAAGCTGAAAGTTTGTACATTTGCCGTCAGGTCTGATGTAACATTGTTGAACGCTGTTCAAAATTCACCCGATTTAACTTGCCCGAAGGGTGACCTTTGTCACCATTGACTCACAAGGAATAAATGACTTTCTGAGGCTTCTCGTGTCTCGGTCAAATCCCTGAATGACAACCGCTTTCATCAGCACACGCTGAAGGGAAAAGGTCCTGTCGTCGCAACACGCAGCGGCGGACAGAGCAACAGGTGAATCATGGAGGGCTCCACGGAGCACTCTGCTCTTTCCTCGTGGAGCGAGTGTTGCGTGTTGAAACATGTCCGCAGGTTGGTCCCTGTTGGTTTCAAGAAGGAAGTCACAGAGTTGTGTAAGCTGGCCGGACCAGTGGTGAGTACTGTGCTATCACTGTGCTGATCAATAATAAAAGAGACAGTAAACTGACATTTTTACTACTCGTGTCACAAATTCAAGCTGCTTTAACAAACATATTTAATGTACAAGTCAACAATCACAGCATAATGTCTCAATAGTGTAGGCTGATCGTCATCCTTTATTTTGACTTTTTCCACCAGATTCTGGCCCAGTTCATGGTTTTTTCAGTGAGCTTTGTCAGCACTGTGTTCTGTGGCCACCTGGGCAGAGTAGAGCTGGCAGGGGTGTCTCTGGCCATAGCAGTAAGTATAGTTCTGTTTTACCCGTGCTGGCACATGTTAAACCGATTGAGCAACAGAACATAATAAAACACTGTCTGTTACATCCTCAGGTTATTAATGTAACAGGTATATCGATTGGCTCGGGTTTATCGTTAGCCTGTGACACCCTGATTTCTCAGGTATGAGCCTGTAACGTTTTTTTCTTCACTTTGTAATTTAGAGACAAAAAAATGTAAATTAAGAACATACTTTTCTTCCGACAGACCTTTGGTAGCGGTAACCTCCTGCAGGTCGGGGTCATCCTGCAGCGGGCGATCCTCATTTTGTTACTGACGTGTTTCCCCTGCTGGGCCGTCCTCATCAACACGGAGCCCCTTCTGTTGGCCGTCCAACAGGAGCCAGAGGTCGCCAGGTCAGCCGCCTCGAAGCCGGGATTCATTCTGTGTTAGAGAGAGGATAATTTCACAGTATGTTCATCGCTAATCCTGTCGGTGAATCCCTCCGCAGGGTGTCTCAGACGTACGTAATGATCTTTATGCCGTCGCTTCCTGTGAGTATTTTCAAATCTCCCCACATGGAACTTTTTTGTGTGGCATTGCATGCTCTCTATGTGATTGTATAGAAATAGAAGTTCCTTGTTCTTCTTGACGCCGTTTCTTCACACACACTCTCCCAACCAAACCTTTGAGGCCTTCACAGAACACCTTTTATTTATACTGACACTGACGTACACACAGGGAGACTCTATTTACTAATTAGGTGACTTGGGAAGGCAGTTGGTTGCACTGAATTTTAATTAGGGGAAACAAAGTAAAGAAGGATGTATACATAGGCCTGCCACCCTATGGCAGGTTTCTATTTGTAAAAAATGTTGACATAATAAAGGAAAATGGTCGACAACTGAATATCTAATTCGCCCTTTAAAATATAAAGAGCCAATATTTAATAATTGGTCAATATTCTAATAAAAGATCTGAACTGGTAATTTAATAACTTTTTGGCAATAATGTATTACGTTATTAGCTCAGTTATTGCGTTTGGCCAATAACGTAATAACCAGCCGATAACATAATAGGTTATTACGTTATTGCCGAAGGTATTGTATTGTATAGTATTGATTCAGCATGTTTATTACGTTATTGCTCATTATATTTTTTAACAAATTTATCACATTGTCAGCCATTATTATGTTATCAGCTGCTACACTTCCACTTCATCATCATTACTCTGCTGCAATAAAATACATTTAAGTTTGTTGTTGTAATGTGACAAAAATGTGCATGTGAAAAAAACTCTCTAAGTTGCATGCTCGATTTGAATTTGTGTTTCGAGTATATGGAACTTGGAGAGCTTTTCCTTTTTCTTTCTTTTTCGCTTTTCTCTTTAATAGGCTGCATTCATGTATTCACTGGCAACAAGATATCTGCAAAACCAGGTAAATACATAACCAGTGAAAAGTATTGGATTAAAACCTTTGCTTTGCTTCTTTTTATCCACATATTGATAGCATTTAATAAGTATACTACTAGTCAGTTTTTATACGTTTTTATCACATTGTAGCTCACGGCTACATATTATTGCGTTTTCAGATCAAACTGATGTTGTGTTTATGGCATGGCGGATGTCACATCTGATCATGATAACATCTGGCACTTCTCTTCCAGGGCATCATATGGCCACAGGTGATCACAGGCTTTGTGGTCAATCTATTGAATGTCCTTATCAACTACATTGTTCTCTTCCAATTAAATATGGGAGTAGCGTGAGTATTGAACGGCACAAGGCTCCTTCCCTATCAGCATTGTTGCTCACATCACACGACTAATATCACACAATGCAATGCTCTGTGCAGAGGTTCTGCTGTGGCCAACACCATTTCAGGGTTCTCCATGATTGGGATTATTTATTCTTATATTGTATGGAGAGGTCTTCACAAGGCCACCTGGGGAGGTGAGTCTAAAATTTAAATTGCATGGATGGCAATCCTGCATATCATCAAAAACTCCAGTAGTTTAAATAAACACACAGGATTGGGCACTGTGAGGGAAAAGAAAATCACGGGGAGAGCCCTGTAGCTGTATCTATATATATATTTATCTATCTATATCTATATATATAGACAATTTAATGGATAAACTGAATAACTGAATGATTCATTGACTACCCAGGATGGTCTATAAAATGTCTAAAGGACTGGGGCTCGTTCATCCACTTGGCTGTTCCCAGCATGGTCATGCTATGTATTGAGTGGTGGACGTTTGAGATTGGAGGTTTTCTAGCAGGTAACGTCTCAGGCGACTTTAAAATGTTTCATGAGTGAACTGTAAAATGAGTCTGAAGTGTAAGAGGTTTTTTTTTATGCATTGATAGGTCTAATAAGTGAGGTGGAACTTGGCGCGCAGTCTGTTGTATTCCAAGTAGCCAATCTTGCAATCATGGTGATTACTGAATTGTCTATTTCTGAATATACATAGAATTCTTATTGAGTGAAATGACATGTTGACGCTATAGCGTGTAATTTCTGTTATTAGTGTCCTCTGGGTTTCAGTGTGGCCGGGAGTGTGAGAGTGGGAAACGCCTTGGGAGCTGGAGAAACAGAGCAGGCCAAGCTGTCTGCTAAACTGTCAATGTTCTGTGCAGGTTGGCAAGCTTTTATCACCGCCTCCATATGGTAATATCTTGATAATATGGCATGAATTTTGAAGTAAATATCATATTTATTGTCACATAAGGAGTGCAGGAGAAGCTTTAACTTACATATGAGGTTTCAAGCTACTTAATGTCCAGCAGTGGAAGACCATGGTTGCTCTTATAAGTGAATATAAGTGAGGAGCTTGCAGCCTATTTTGAATGATATAACCATGGATCATTAAAAGTCTGTTACCCTTTACCACAGTGTCAATCTCTGTATGTTTTTCAATTCTGATTGGGAGCCTGAAGGACCATATTTCTTATGTCTTTACATATGATGAGTGAGTATATCCTCATACACTGTACATCTCTAACTTGTGTTTTTGTTACCTATAGTCAGTAGTGAGCTCTAGGAGAGATAACAGGGCCCTCAACCTAAAATGACCTTTCACCATCATGCCAGCTAAACAGTCACCTTTGCTAACATATTCTTTTACATATTAACCAGAGGTGATAAATGCCCTTGACAGATGTGCTCAGTTATGCAATATAGCATCGTTTAACTGAAACAAAAATCATAATGCAAAAATAATATGATATTGACGGATTTCACATATAAAACACAGCAATCTGATATTCTTCTAATTTTCACATTTTTATATAACTAGATAAATAATGTGATTGATCTTTGCCAACAGAAATATCAGAGAGAGGGCTTCAGAGGTTATAGCATTTTATGCCCCATTCATGATCTTTGATGCACTGTCAGTAAGTACATCTTCCATTGCCTCCAAACAAGATCTCTTAGATTACTGCGTTTGCAGGTGCCTCTGCCTTTGTCAAGCCTGAACACACCATTGTTCTATTTGCATGTCCAGGTTGCCACAGGTGGAATTATAAGAGGAGCAGGTAAACAGAAAGTTGGTGCTATTTTCAACCTACTGGCTTACTACGGCTTTGGTTTTCCTATTGGTGTGCCACTGATGTTTGCAGCCAAATTAGGAATAAAGGGTAAGATTTACAGCAGAGGTCTTTTCATCCTTAAGCTGTTTCGTGCCACATTGTTCCACTGGTTTGATTTTATGTAGCTTTTAATGCACATTTGAGAGCTCCACCACAAGGACAGCATCTGTCGCTAAATCCTAAGTGGGATGTGAAACTGCCATCGTTTCCCCCTCCAGGTCTGTGGACAGGCCTGTTTGTGTGTGTGTCGCTGCAGTCCTCGTTCCTGATTTTCTACATGGTGAAAATGAACTGGAAGAAAGTAACAGATGAGGTTAGTATTCAGAGTTATGCTCCAATTCTAAATCGCCCCAGGACAATTTATTATGACTAGAGTGTGTGTTTCTTTTTCTTCCAGGCTCAGATCAGAGCTGGGGTGTGTCAGAGCTCTACAGGCACAGGTAGAAAGATTATGCAGCAATATAAGCATTTTAAAGTATATAAAAATAGTTTTCCAGACAACATGGGAAATAATAGAATTTCCTTCACTCAGTCTGCGCAAATGATCAGTATCATAAGTTAAAATGTTACTGATAGGTTACTCCTTAAAAAGGGGTTTATAAGCAATGATCAATGGCTTTGGTTCTTCAAATGAAAAGTTTAATTTTGAATGAATTGTGCAAGTTACAAGCTAAAAAGACACAAAGCGACCTTTGTGGTAGCCTATGAAAACATAGTAGTAGTATCAAGTATATTACACTGTGAAGACTTGACAGTCACATTTGCATATGTCCAGATTCCCAACCTGACGATTCTGGAAACTCACAGGACCAAATAGACACAACGGAGGACACTGAGGAGGGAGCAGCAGCACAGGACCAGCTCTTCCATATGACGCTGGTTCTGCGTAGAGGTCTGGCTCTGGCTGCCATGCTGTTCATCCTGGCTGCTGGAGTCATTACTAACCTATTGCTCACTAAGTTTGTGATATAAACATGAGCCACGTCCATTGCATTCAGTTCATCATAGTAAGCCACCAGTGCAGAATACGATGCAGATATTTGTTTTACATGATGTCAAAGTGGAATAGGCAGTAGTCATGAGTGCCTGATGAGAAGAGAGCAGAGGGAACACATACGAAGAGAAATCTGTGATCACTGAATTAATGCCTAAAAATATTCATGTATTCAAACTCACAGTATCTGCCACTTTTCAGTTCAAACCCACTGACTTAAAGGGGAGTCAAAATAAAAGAAAGAGTTAAACAACCTTTGTACTGTATTTCTTTTTTATTTCTCTACATTTTAAACAGAACCACTGTGATTGTCTTGGACTCTCAGGTTGATCATTTCAGATTCTCTCAGACGTCATTTGATCAGGAGGAGCATATGTAGCATTGATGGAGTCCATGGTGAAGTTGGCAGCTGAAGACAGAGTCTGTGGCAAGGGGACGAGGAAGTGCACACATGCTCCAATAGCCAGAAGAGCAACAGCTGCAAACACGGTGAGGCCTCGCCTGAGGATCAGCTGGGTAACAGAGAGACGTCCAGCCTTCACCTGCTGGACCACATGTCCACTCCGTGTCTCCATGTCCGCGTCGTGGCACTCGGTACTCACACACATGTAGCCGTCCACTGACTGAGGAGGAAACATGACATTTATATCTATAAGGCTGCCAACGATCACAGGGATGAAACCACATACAACTTGATATACATTTTATTAGTGTTAGGAACAACACCCCACTTACACTTTCATTATTTGCTATCATGTCTCTTGTGCTGGCAACCGCAGCATCTGATAGGGCAGCTGTGACCTTTAATGACACGTGTGTGTTCTGAGCTCGTTTCACAGCCTGCAAAACAACAAATACCATATCTCAATATGCTGCATAACAATTGGTTATTAAAATGTGTAAGTAAGTGTTTGTTTAATTGTTTGGCCACTGTATGATCCAGATTGTTCGATTAGTCGCATCCATACCTCCTCTGTTATTCTCTTCCAGTTCAGCTTGAAGATGACAATGATGTAGAAGGTGGACTGTAAGATGACACAAATGAGCAGTCCCAGCCAAAAACCTGTGGAGGAAATAACCTGTACTTCCCATGTTCAAAAGCCTTTTATTTTTTCTTGACATTGTGTGCAAATTAAAACAAAAAAGTGTAATCATATAATCACCTAATATTCTTAGTTTAACAACAAACGTGAATGTAACACTGAGTGTAAGTCCTATCCCATAATATCCAATGAAATTAGCCACAGCTGGTATCTTCGGTTTGCCCATGCCCAAGAAGATGCCTGAGCACACACACTGGGATGGAAAGGACAAATCACTAATTATTATGTGCTCACGCTTCATAATATTGAGAAAAGTATATATTTGCTCTGAACACAAGAACATCTGGGAAACTCACCACAAGGCCATCAAACAACTGAAGGAAACAGTAAACATTTATCAAGTGAGAGATCAGCCCTACGATCTTCCTGAAAAGGAGTTTTGTTCTTTAGATCCTCCAAGTATCAACTGTGCTGTAACAATCACATTGAATATTACAGTTGTTGAAGTGGAAACTCACTCATCAGAGGTGAACATGAAGCCAATTACTGTTTTAGTGGAGCCGAGCACAAGGCCTTCAACAACAGCCAAGGTTCCTGGAAAAGAGGAGCTGTCAAACAAGGCATAAAACATTAAATGCTGATTTCATAAAAACGACTAAACATGCTTCTCATCAACCTGCGAGAGAGAGGGATACTTTGCTGGTGAGGATCGCCCTGGCAGTGTCTCCTGCACCGAGAGCATTACCCACTCTGGCGCATGCTGCAGCTTGTATGCTTAGTGGGAACTATGGATTCAATGTGTTGAAAAAGAATAAATTATTACATGCAGGAAGGATAAAGGAACATCAACAAAGTTGATAAAGAGTGCTGGGAAGCTAAGTTGCAACTATAACTTGTGAATTGAGATTGATGCACAATACCATATAGACGAGGAATGACACCGTCATCACAGCGTGTTGGGCTGCCAGCTCATCTTCACTCAGCATTCCTGATCATTCCAAACAACGAAGGTCATGGTCGAAGGTCATGAGTTTATATTTAACTTTGGTTTGATCAAATGCACAGTTTTGGTTATTGCCTTACAGTAGCAACATTTTACGGGGTGATTACCTGCAAAGAATCCCCCAAATTCATAAACCCACCACTCAAAGCATTTCATCAGCGTGCTGGGAATGGCCAGTTTCATGTAGGAGCCCCACTCCTGCAGCGATTCTACGGACCAGCCTGCAGGGGGAGGGAGACACCTACTTACTGCACGTAGTCTGAGAAAGATGGCGGTTGGTGGTCCATGAGGTCAGAAAGTCACTACAAACATCCCTAAAAATAGTTGTCCCTCACCTCCCCATGTTGTTACATGCAGCTTCTTCCACCAAATGTAAGCAAACAGAAACACACAGACGTAAATCTGAGACAGGGCGTTGGCTGCTGCAGATCCACTGTAAGGGAGATGTATTCACACAGAAACATACATATTAGTGAATGTCAAATTTTGATTTGTATATTTAAATATAATGAGGAAGAAATACACCTACTACACCCCGAGATCCAGCCAATAAAGAAACATGTAGTTAGTGACCACATTGGCTATGTTTGCCATGGCAGCAGTGTACATTTGTGGCAGTATTATACCCTAGAAACACAACGACTAGTCAATATGAAGTGTCAGAATGTCATATTCTCCTAGAAATTCTCTAAGATTCAATAATACATTATTGTTTATTCTCTGAAATAAGAGAATCCTGGATTAGAGGAGGAATGGAGAGGAGCACCTGGTTCTGCAAGTAGGACACCTGTAGACTGTGAAGAAATATAGCCTGAAACACAAAGACAGAGGTAGAGTTCAAATATGAGAAAGCAGCTCATTGAAATGCCTGTAGTTTCATTACATTTATGTTAAATCTGTACAAGAAAGTGAGAGAAGAGCCATTACTCACTGGCACTGCTGGAAGGAAGGCTGTGATATAGAGCTGGGCTATTCTGAATCAAGATGACACATTCAGTTCCAGATGATTATATAGCACTTATTGATTTGAAGTGATACACAGTCAAACTCAAATTGTATTTTGCTGCATATCTGAAATTAATTAATGGGGAGAAAGTACAGAATCGTTCAAATCCCTAATAAACATTGAGCCATTAACTACATATTTTAGATAGTTCCAGGTCATCTGTGCTCCTCCTACCTTTATTTTTAGCTCAGTGCACTGGTTTCATACGTTTGAGATTAACTGATGTAAGATTTAATTTACAGCAAAACAAGCAGCTGTGTGACTTTAAACCCATCAAACTGCTAAAAGAGCAGAGTAAGCAGCGTTTGATGACAGTGATGAGTTCGAACTATATGTTAGATATACCCAGAAAAAGTACTGGAACAGTGAGATTTCAGTGCAATTATTTTGTGACAGGAAAGTGGAGTAAGTCATTCGGCCATTAAAGTTCAATAAATCTTCATATTTGCATACATCACTCCTTGTGTTAGTTATAGAATTGCTGTAGGTCTGGTGCTGGTAGATACCTGGCCACCTCAGGCTCCTGAGCCAGGCACAGCAGGAGGGCCTGGGCGTTAATGAGCAGACCCCAGCAGGGCAAACAGAACAGCAGCAGGATGATGATGCCTCGCTGGAGGATCACTCCCACCCGCTGCAGGTTCTTACCGCCGAATGTCTGCACGACAGACATCATGCACATTTTATAAATGGAAGAGACAAATCAACAGTTGGGATCAAGGTGGTCACTAGAAGCCTATTGTCATGAAATTGAAAAAGGATTCTCCAGACCTGAGACACCAAAGTATCACATGCCAGCCCCAGACCATATCCTGTTGCTGCCGTGGTGACATTAATGGTCTGGAATGAATAGTAAAAACATATGTCTGATGTCAGAAATGTTCAAATATGATGACTCATTATGTAATAGAGAGAGAAAATCAATGCTTGTTGACAATTATAACACCTAAAATCTCTAGAAGGTGAGTTTATCCTTGTAATGTTAGTTCTGAAATTACATCTCCACCTGTAATTTCTCTCGTCACACACACAGATGGCGACTTACAGCAGATGCTAATCCATAGCCAGCCAACACTTCATTTCCCAGACGCCCACAGAACATTGTAACCACAAATGGAAGCATGTACTGGAGGATTCGAGAGAGCAGCTAGAAGGACACACATCAACAAAGGTGTAGTGTTTTTTTTTTATAAGCAGGATATCAGGTGGTATATTATAAATCATCACAATGTGCAATTCACTATCAATAATGACCCCGGACTTGAGCAGGTTTCAGTTCCGCCACAGTTTGAAACCTGTCAGACACTGCTCTAGGTCAGTTGATTTCTACATCTGATTCTCTTAGTCTTTTCTTTGGCAGAGAAACAATCATCAATCTTCTGGTATATGAATCAGCCCTTCAGCAAGGACTTCCTCCATCCAGACAGCTCCTGGCAGACAGTGCAGGTATATAAACAGTGCCAGTCCTTACCAGCGGCCCCGTCATCCTCAGGATGCGGTACAGTTCCTCTCTGTGGGCCGAGGGAACCTTGAGGCGGACCCACCTGCAGCAGAAAAGCCTGTCACTGGGGCCCTCCATGTCTGAAACACAAGATGCCAGGTTGTTCTGCTTGAAGCGTTTGTCCTTGTCGTTCGTCTCATGTACTTATCTGGGCTCTTCAGGATGTTGGAAAGGAAGGAAATCTTGTTGTGGTCCCAAGGCGCAGCTGCCCTGGAAAACAGCCAAGGCCAGCTGAAACAACGCTGATTGTTAGGGACAGACAAGAAAAATGTCTGCAATCACAACAAAAACCAAGATAGAATACTTGAAAGCTGCAATGTTTCCATCTCCAGTAGTTACTCATGTGAACTTTGATCCAATACCTCTATACAGTAAAATCGCCAGTGTTAATACAACACTTAAAAAGTTAAATTTGACACCACTAGTGTTAATTAGTAACTTAATTCACTCGTCAAATGTTACGTATTTTGAAGCTGACGATTTTACCGTGTAGATCTGCTCAATTCTCCTGGAAGAAGGTTATGAGGTTTGTCATTACTTCAAAGATAAAGAGCAAAATGTTGGAGATAACGTGAGAATTTATCCCTTTGGAGCCTTTTCAAATTTAAAGGAATTTAAAGTTAATTATTAAACAAAATATATTAGCTAGAAGTAGAAACAGAAATAAATTGTAGGTTTAAAAGATGGAATTTTGGTACGATATGGAAATATACTGACTAAACTTCAATTCAAGATAAATGTCGTCTGCCAAGTTAAGAACCATGAAACTAAGACACTGATGATTTCCTTTAAAGGAAATATGTTATATGGCTCTATTCAAAACACTGAGTTACACCTTTTATTTATTTATTTATTTATCTTTTGTCTGACACACTCATTTCCTTGTGGTAACATCTGCAGGTGACTAGATGCATACGTAGAAAGCATAATGTAGGGCTGACTAAAATGTTTGAAATCAAGTGTATAATCCTCTAAAAATGTTGAAATGAATGAAACATTCATTTTTATTTTACAGTGTTTTTGTAATGATAGTGATGGTTAGGACTGTGTTGAAGCAGACGGTTAGAACAGTGCCGTCATTAAAGTTTAACTTCTCTCTGGATTCACTTCATGTGCACCAACACGATGACTAGCGCCCTAACAGTTAAATACATTATCCAAGCGCTTGGTAGACACTTAAAGGGTACCTTATTACTCTTATTTTTTATTTTATTTTATTTTTTGTATACTATGAAAATACTTTGAGGCAATTTATGTGGTGTTTGAGTTTACAATATGATATTTTGGGTAACTTGAAACTTTGTTTTAATGCAGTTCGTTAAAGGTGACACCATATTTGATTTGGTTAATAAATTATTTTTTTTATTCATCTGAAGTTTATTATTATTAGAAGGTCAAAAAACATTTTACTTCATAGAAGTGAGTGTAAAGAAAAGGGTTACAATAAGCATTGCAGGTTTTTTTTTACCATGTCTGACACAATCCATGTGTATTGTTGTAACATCTGTACATGACTGCACACTACCCTAGAAGTCTAAAAGTTTATAAGTAAAACAGTGAGCCAGGGTAGGGAGATAAAAATCAGCACAGTTTACAGTACTGATTCAGTAAAAAATGACTTTTATATACTTTCTTTAGACTCTATCTCATCATCGATATTAATCTATGATGTGTACCAGCGTTCTATTTAGGTCCTGTTTTATTTGCATCATATATACTTCCACTCTGGTCTTTTTCATAGATAAAACAACATCTCTCGTATGCTGTTGGCACACAGTTATATTCTCCTGCGTGAACTGGCTAAAGCAAAGGTTCTTCGGCTCCTTTTAAAGGTCCAGTGTATAGACTCTAGCAGCATCTACTGGCAGAGCTGCAGAATGCAAACAACTGAGCACCACACCGACCTGGTGACGTCCAACTCTACACAAACCTGCTATTTACCAAAATGATGTCTTCCTCTTCACTATTTTAATTTGCACCACCACTAAATACAAAAGCACAGAAGAGTTCAGGTGACAAATTCATTGTTTTCTCATTTATTTTGCTTTGTATTTTACCACAAGACTTGAGGTGATTTTTTTGGCCCTGTATTTATCAAAGTTCTGAGGGTTACATCAAGAATAGGGTCGACAATGCGCAACATAGTGTTGACTTGACACAAAAAGGTGCAGCTGAGTAAAAGTCAAAGACAACCTACAAAGTGGAATTATCATCAAACAGAGAAATAATCTTTAAAGCAAATCTTCTTCTTTAACTGTCCATGAACTAACTTTTAGCAACTCTGCCACTATCTTATACTCAGGGGGAGCAAAGATGATAAGTCCAAGAGAGCATACCATTTTATGTCACAAATAAGGACTTTATGATCAATGCTCTGTTATCCTGACCCTTCAGGAGTTCACCACAAAATATGATCAGGAGGAGGATACGTAGCATTGATGGAGTCCATGGTGAAGTTGGCAGCTGAAGGCAGAGTCTCTGGCAAAGGGACAATAATGTGCACACATGCTCCAATAGCCAGAAGAGCAACAGCTGCAAACACGGTGAGGCCTCGCCTGAGGATCAGCTGGGTAACAGAGAGACGTCCAGCCTTCACCTGCTGGACCACATGTCCACTCCGTGTCTCCGTGTCCGCGTCATGGCTCTCGGTACTCACACACATGTAGCCGTCCACTGACTGAGGAGACAGCGTTATATTCTCAACAACAAATGACAAAAATCCATTGAGGTTGACCACTTACATTCTCATTAGTTGCTGTTTGGCCGGCAGTGTTTAATGATGTCCCATGCAGCTTTGTATGAGCTCTATTCACAGCCTGCAATCAAACAGACACAGAAACTCAAATGCCACTGTCCTTCATGACAAATACTAACACGTTATTATTGAAAGCATGACCAGTCCCTAATCCTATGAAGATGAAATAATTTCAGTCGTCATGTCTAGACAACCGAAGCCCTGCAGGCCGTGATTGTTAGATAAGCCAGTTGCATACCTCCTCAGTTATTTTCTTCCAGTTTAGCTTGAAGATGACAATGATGTAGAAGGTGGACTGTAAAACGACACAAATGAGCAGTCCCAGCCAAAAACCTGTGGAGGAAGAGATGGATTATTCTGTCAGGGACGCAGCAGGCTTTACTTGTAACTCTGTCACAAATTGCTTTCCTATGAGTAAAGGAAACAAGATTTTCTTTGTTCCTACCCTCATCCAAATAAGAAAATCCTATTCAAACATAAAGCACAAACAAACAAAACATGCACAATCTGATTCCTGTGGGTATTACATACCTGCCTCAAATTTGGTTTTATTACCATTAGATCATTAGGATCACTGCCAATCATGAGGCACTACTAATCCATGATTTAATATGTTTGGATTTAGTGTAACATAGTTATCCATGGATAAGGCGCTGAATGTCTTTGATAAAGGCATTGCCATCTAGTTTTCTTCCATACCACCTATGCTAACAAAAATGTGACAGCATTGCATACCCTTGGATCACATGTTCAAAACACAATCACTTGCTTTTTTTTGCCTATTATAACAGCTGAAATGATCTCATCATGCATTCACCTAGAATTCTCAGTTTTACAACGAATATGAATGTAACACTGAGTGTAAGTCCGATCCCATAATATCCAATGAAATTAGCCACAGCTGGTATCTTCTGTTTGCCCATGCCCAAGAAGATGCCTGAGCACACACACTGGGATGGAAAGGACAAATCACTAATTATTATGTGCTCACGCTTTATAATAATGAGAAAAGTATATATTTGCTCTGAACACAAGAACATCTGGGAAACTCACCACAAGGCCATCAAACAACTGAAGGAAACAGTAAACATTTATCAAGTGAGAGATCAGCCCTACGATCTTCCTGAAAAGGAGTTTTGTTCTTTAGATCCTCCAAGTATCAACTGTGCTGTAACAATCACATTGAATATTACAGTTGTTGAAGTGGAAACTCACTCATCAGAGGTGAACATGAAGCCAATTACTGTTTTAGTGGAGCCGAGCACAAGGCCTTCAACAACAGCCAAGGTTCCTGGAAAAGAGGAGCTGTCAAACAAGGCATAAAACATTAAATGCTGATTTCATAAAACGACTAAACATGCTTCTCATCGACCTGCGAGAGAGAGGGATACTTTGCTGGTGAGGATCGCCCTGGCAGTGTCTCCTGCACCGAGAGCATTACCCACTCTGGCGCATGCTGCAGCTTGTATGCTTAGTGGGAACTATGGATTCAATGTTTCGAAAATGAATAAATTATTACATGCAGGAAGGATAAAGGAACATCAACAAAGTTGCTTCTAAGAGTGTCGAGAAGCTAAGTTGCAACTATAACTTGTAGCGTAGTATTGTGTGAATACCATGTAGACCATGAGTGACGCCGTCATCACAGCGTGTTGGGCTGCCAGCTCATCTTCACCCAGCATTCCTGATCATTCCAAACAACGAAGGCAACACAGTCATTTTTGATTTGAATCAAAATAACTGACAGGTTTGAGTAAAAAAAATGTCATTGAGTTATTGTAAATGGTTGATGTCTATAAAAATAATATAATCATGAGGATATTTGAATTACCTGCAAAAAACTCGCCAAACTCCCAAACCCACCACTCGAAGCTTTTCATCAGTGTGCTGGGAATGGCCAGTTTCATGTAGGAGCCCCACTCCTGCAGCGATTCTACGGACCAGCCTGCAGGGGGAGGGAGACACCTACTTATGTGATCTGAAAAATATGGAGCCTGACTGAGGCGTGTAAGCAGATCAAGCCTCTCACCTCCCCATGTCGTTACATGCAGCTTCTTCCACCAAATGTAAGCAAACAGAAACACACAGACGTAAATCTGAGACAGGGCGTTGGCTGCTGCAGATCCACTGTAAGGGAGATGTATGCACCCGAAACACATGTAAATGTTTATTAGTTTTAATAAAATGTTCATCTTACACAAACACATACCTAACCCCCAGATCTAGCCAATGAAGAAACACATAGTTTGTCGCCAGGTTTGCTATGTTTGCTGCTGCAGCAGTGTACATCTGTGGCAGTATTATACCCTAGAAACACAAACGGTAGAAGATGTGAAGAGTACCACTCATGCCTTTTCTCTCAGAAATTAAAACATTTTAGAATTTCCGAAATGAAAAGGGCTGAACACTTATACAGGGCAGTCCCACACCTGGTTCTGCAGATAAGAAACCTGCAGGCGATATAAAAACAATGCCTGAAAGACAAGACAAGCAGGTTTAAACAAGAAAAAAAAAAATCCCTTCTCTCAAACATTCAAGGGAAAGTCGTTCGAAAGAGACGTCACAACTCACTGGTACTGCCGGAAGGAAGGCTGTGATATACACCTGAGCTATTCTGAAATCAAAAAGACAAACATAGGAATAGTTTAGGATCGTATACAGTGAGCTGCCACTCCGAGGCTCAGTTCTCGCTATGCGTTACAGGACCAGTGCTGATACCTGGCCACCTCAGGCTCCTGAGCCAGGCACAGCAGGAGGGCCTGGGCGTTAATGAGCAGACCCCAGCAGGGCAAACAGAACAGCAGCAGGATGATGATGCCTCGCTGGAGGATCACTCCCACCTGCTGCAGGTTCTTACCGCCATAATTCTGCAGCATAGGAACGGTTTTTAGCCATTTCAGAAAAGGAGGGTAACAGTAGGTATCAGGGCTTGATGTGCATTATCTTTGCATCAATGGATTTTATGTTGCAGACCTGAGACACCAAAGTATCACATGCCAGCCCCAGACCAATCCCTGTTGCTGCCGTGGTGACATTAATGGTCTGAAATCAATTTGAAAAAATTGAATCAAATACACTTTGATGTAAGAATTACTATCTCTGACTCATAATATATATTTATTGAATCATCAAGATTTTTGGAAAAATTGTAAAGTTCCTGGATGTTTCATTGTCACATCCGCTCACGTGAGATTGCACGTCCACGTCCACTTACGGCAGAAGCGAGTCCGAAGCCTCCCAGGACGACGTTCCCCAGACGCCCACAGAAGATGGTGACCACAAAGGGGAGCAGGTTGCTGAGGACTCGCGAGAGCAGCTTGAAAGACAAAACCGTCGACAAAGGCGCACGCGGTCAAAACCAGCGGCTCACGCGGAGGCACGTTGTAAAAATTCAGCAAACACGATACGCGGTTATAAATGGTGGCCCTCCGACTACGGTCTGGCAAATGAGCTGTCACACTCTCATTCATCACTTTGGACGGTTGCAAACATTGTTCATCCACTGAGAGAAAAAAAAATGCATTTACTTGACTGATTTTTGCTTCTAAGTACATTTGTCTGAGACGTTTAAAAATCCTCTACAGAGGAATCCTCTCCTCAAATCTTCCATTGTTAAAAATATACCTTATCAGCAAAGACTTGGGTCAACTTTGGTCAAGTACCCAATTCCTCATGAAGAGGTGGAGGTAACCGCGCTGATTCTTACCAGAGGCCCTGTCATCCTGAGGAGGTGGTACAGCTCCTCTCTGTGTGCTGGGGCAACCCTGCCACGCACCTGCCTGCAGCAGAAAAGCCTGTCACTGGAACTCTCCATACCTGTAGGACCAGACGTGACACCGGGTCTTTCCACTGAAGACACTGGGACAGAATCCACCTCTGTTCTGCAAAGTATTGTGACACCTTTCAACGGTTACTAATTAATTCCCTTGTGGTTGGTTTTCACTGACTGAATTTCTCATTATTTAACCGACTTTGTTATGTAGCGTTTATTGTAACAGATTTTCATCGTACGAGCCGTTCGTCTCACTAGACATTAACAATTTACAATATAATTTGCTAAAAATCTATGACTGCATTTCATTGCATTCACTGAGTGAACGATTATATGTGTAATAGCAGAGTGCCAACGCTGGACACCTGCTCTTGTTCTACCCCTGTGCTCCGTCAGGTATTATATGCAAACAGACAGAAGGTGCAGTTATAATTATTCATTGGTATCGTTTTATTAATGTAAAGGTTTCCTGTGAAGCAGGGAAATCAACCCAATCAGTCTCCATCAATGCCGGCAGACATGTTTATTGCAGTGTTTGGGAATATGAAACATAGACATGTGGTCTGGTTCAGTGTCCTGCTGGAGAGCAGTAAAGGTTAAACCAGTCAGTGTGTTGGCAGCGTCCAAAATGAGATGCTGCTATCAGGCAGAAAACCCATTCAGCTAACCATCTGTAGCGGAGCGATAGCATATATCACTGCAAGTATCCGTGCATGTTTAATGAATAGGAAACATATTCAGCCTCATCTCTGCCACAGATGCTTGAGAATAAATTTGTATAGAAGTAAAAAACTCAAGTGAATATGTGCTTCACATGTCTGGTGCAGGCGCGCTTTTCACTTCTAAGAGCAGCGGTATGGAGCACAGACAGAACGATCAATTCCATAAATCCAACGAGTTTCCTTGACAGCCTCGCTCGCCGAAAACCTGAAGGATGAAGACGTTTGCTGGAGAGAAATCTCATACCCACTCAGGGGTAAACACTGCAAGGTAGAAACCACTCAAACGCATTCGCACAATTAGCACTTTGGAAAATTGGTCAGTGATGTCAAATCTGCAAAGTGGGTGCGATGCTACAATCTTTTCCACGCAGCATGATTTGAACGACGGCTTCACAATTTTATTTCAAGCCTGTTTTTTTTTTTTTAAATCAATTGTCAGATGCCCAAATGAATTTTTTCATTTCATTTTGAGCAAAAACAGATTTTGAAAACAAGTCCATCTGAAAATGACATAAGGCTACAACTGTTTGTGGTGGGAATATAAAGAGCATGTATCTTACAGTTGCTTAAGCTGCAGTGGGCACATCATGCCTACATTTTTGGCAACTAAAAAGGACTAACTTTTAGAGATTATTTACTTGCTTTGCCTCATTTGCATTAGCCCTCTGATGTCACCCACACAAATAAACAGATGACACCGGCCTCCTTTCATAGAGCAGCCAGGCTGATCGGCTCTCGCTGGGTGAGACGAGTCCAGGCACCCTCAATAGCTCCTGATGAGGAATGCGTGTGTGGACCCATCCACCCTCCACCCATCACACATCAAATGCATGCAAATGCATCATGGAAGCTTGTGGATTTTACATTTTAAGTGCATAATGAAGAGATAAGGCGATGGCCAGAATAAGTAGGAGGAATAATTTGGGCGAGAAAACAAAGTATTTCAATATTTCTTTAGATACCTGACTGTTGTTCCACGAGAGAGTTGAAAAGTTGTGAATCTGTCCTTTTACAAAACAAAAGCTTTACAGCAGATCCTCGGTTTCCTGTGTTTCCTGCAAATCAAATGCTATAGGCACTGTGAGTAACCCACACATATGTATGCATGGGAGTTCATTATACAAACTTTAACTGCTCAGAGTTCAAAGTCTTTATGACTTTATGGTAAAGAATACGACATGGTTTTGCAACACGAAAATAAAGATTCTAAAATAAGGGTGTCATGCATAATGTGTCAGCAAAAATATTTGCAAAAAAGTTTAATAAGAGGAAACTCTGGGCCATTGAGGAATGAGTTCTTTTTTAAGACACAGACCAGAAGGAAATGACATGAAAACACCTTGTTTCATTGACACACAGCCTTTCTATTTATTCTGCATGTCCTCTTTCTTGTAGGCTTTCACTTTGGGTGTGAGAGGCAATAAGCTCCCCTTAGTGTGACAGCCCAAAGCCCTCCAGGCTTTATGTTGGCTAAATCAATCACCCTGCTGAAATGACTGCACAGACACCATGCAGCAGTGTCTCTAGTTATTTTCCCTAACATTGCTCTTTTCTTCCTGTTTGCAGTGTCCATCGGATGGCACCTTCTATCCTACGTGTGTGTTCCTGTTCTACTCTCGCTGAGCCCATACTGACAGTATATTTCTTATTAAGTACACTTTTTATTACTTGTTGAATAAGGCATGGTTGTTTTTGATATAATATATTCTTCCTAGATTCACTGATTACATCCATGATCAGATATGAGCATGGCTGCTTGGTGAAAATCACAATAGCAATGCCAAGTATAATTTAAAAACACAAATGATTATGTCAGTATGCTTAAAAAACAAGTCAAATAGAATATGGAATATAGTCCTGTGTCAAGGAAAGTTTATCATTTCACCCCCCAGATAAGCGGTGTGTGTTTTTACATTACAGTTGCTGCCTGTCCTCTTCCTGTAAAACAGTTTCATGTTTGATGACTGATTCAGTTAGATTTCGAAGACTTTGGTTAATGATGGCAGTAAAATAAGTGAGCTCTGCCATGAAGGGACACAGCCGGCGCATCTGCAGCGACATGTGGCTCAGGTATTTTAGATAATTGCTTTCTCAAATGCAATCTACCGATCTTTTATTTATTATTATTTTTTTTATATCCTGCACATATTCTAAGAAATCGAATTTCAAAACCCTTTATAATTCCTTGTGACCCATAATCGAACTCAGAGCGTGGCTTGCAGGTCATTGTAACAGGATTTATTTAGACATCCAAGCCAACAACAAGCCTCTGGACAATATTGTGCCCTGCAGAATAATTTCAAGACCTATTTTTAATCTTGCTGCAGTGCATCCCTTTGGTTTTTTCCTTGTCTGTCACCAGATGGCTAAACTGGTTATTGCAGTGGCAGTCCTGTTGCAGACGACTAAGGTCAAAGAACAATCTGGAACCATGGCAACAATAAACAACATTTTTACTTATAACAAATCTCATGACACACAAAAGCCAATACTTGACGGAAGTAATTTGAAAAGACATATATGTTTATATAACACAGATTTGGACTTATATAAAATCTGCACTCAACAGTACAAGTGCTTTAAGGGGCAAAGGTTTATCTCCTTGTCTGTGCTGACCTCAGAAATGTGTTTTGCTCAGTAACACGTGCAGTGTTTTATTTACACTAGCGATCCTGTCGTGCAGAAACCCTTTGGCACCAGCAACCGTCTCTCTATATATTTTCCTCCCTGTCTCTGGGCTGTTCGGGGGCCGTTGACCTATTCAGATTCAAATGCATTCCTCATCGCTGCCCTGGCATCCAGAAATCACCTGCCAGATCACAGGACAAATTAAAGCCCGCTGTACGCTTTTTGAATAGCAATAAGATCCAGCGGCGTTGCCGTGGAGCAGAGCTGGAGGTCAGGGCGTGTGTTAATCGCTCGAAGGTAACTCGACGTATTTTGTATTGCACAGCATAAACTGCGTGAACTGAGGTAACCTGTGAAGTCGACATTTTCTGTCATTCGCAAGCATTATGTTCATGCAGTGCTATAGATTCTATGTGGTATTTCAAATATACTCATCAATATGAGCATATTAGAGAGAAAGCAGTGTGCACTGACAGAGCCTCTAAACTGGTATGATATAAACATCATCTCATCTGAATCCTCAGTCTCTGCATCACTGATTCACAACTTAAGTCCATTAATCTTTTACTAGATAGGCTGTGTGATCTGAACAGGAGCGTCAGATATACAGGTACAAGGTAATGGCGTTATAAAGCAAGCATGTCAGTCATGCATGCACTGATCCGATCTCTGGGATTGCTGTTAGCAGGGCTGTGCAGAGCCCGTCATGTGGTCACAGCTAAACACGGTACATGACTTTAAAGCATCGTACATGGCAATATAATGTGCCGCATAGCTTGTTGAATTATTGTGACCCATATTCAAACAGAATGCAACGTGCAACTGCATTATAGTTAATTAAGTAGCTTTAAAGCTGCAAAACCAAAATCTCAACAGGTAAGAATATCAATTTTTTTGTTCAAGTTAGTCCAATATTGAGTAGAGTTATCTTATTCCAGACAATTTAGTTTAATCAGCTTAATGTTAGTCTTGTTTTCCTCAAACAAGACCAAATTGACTCAAATCAGAAAAAAAGTTCAAATAAGACAAATTATCTTCCAGTGGAATGAGATAAATTAATTCAGTATTAGACTAAAAACAATATCTTCACCTGTTATCATTTCACTGTTTGTAGTGTGACTTTGTTAATGTTGCTTTTAGAGCCTGGAACGTTGTAGGCTTATTTTTCAGAACCCACCCTTTTAAAGCAACAGGTGAATTTTAACACTTGGAAGACAATAATGTCTTATATGTATGTCAATGATAATTAACAACAATAAATGGTTGATGTTTGAGTGCCAGTTATGAAAGAGAAAGTACAAAGGAGCGATTTTCCCTCACCAAACTTTTTTTTAGACCAGTCCCAGACAAGCTATCATTACATGGTTGGTACCAAGCCCTCTCCATCCAGCTCTATGTTTGAGCCCCCTACAGCCTTTTGAAAGTAATGCGCTAATCTCGTTAATTCAAGAGGCAGCTCAGGCTTATGGGGAAAGAAGGTGCTTTTCTTTTTTTCGAACACTGAAGCATACTGGTATGACAACCGATGGGAGACACACAATAAGTGTGGCTAATTACAGCTGTCCACGTGCTCGACTTCCACTAACGATCATTTGGATCATGGAGCTTCCAGTATAGGAAACCGTGCTGCTGCCTTTCCCTTTGCGGGGGAGCATGTTTTTCCCCAGACCGTATGTTGCTAATGATGTTTAAATGTGGCTCGGAGAATCACGGCTCCACCTTATTATAGCGGATGCCTGGTGGAAGATTAAAAAAAAAGAAAAAAAAAAAGACCTTCATACAGATCAACACCTCCACTGTGATCAAAGCGAATCGATTGCATCAAAAGCATTCTATTTGAAGGATGTGTGCAGTGGTGTGGTAGAAGTCACGTTTCTGGAAGAAATTCGGATTTAAACAGCTATAGTGAATAACCTCCATGCTACTGATGCCTATGTATTTCTATTGCAAATCAACCTTTGCATACTTTTGACTGAGCAGCTAGAAGGTTGTGTGTCTTATTCTTGTCACCACGTAGGTTTATATGACAAATATTAAAGCAGCTGACAGTAGCAAAAGGCCGTTTATTAACTGTTCTGTAATTCTTGATCATGAGGGAAATTCCGGCTCACAGAAGATGTTCCTGGTGGATGGGGAGGCTCCGCCACTCGACTTTAATTGTTAAAGAAAAAGACTTTATTGAAACAAAACCAGCGAGTTAAAACAAAATGCTGCACTTCCTCTAGAGAAAAACAGCCAAATGAAGATTTTCTCTCCCGTCGTCTCTGCTGATTCACCTTATAAAGAAGAGTCCTACACATACCCATAAGCCCCTGCTTTACATGCAAAGTTAGATGTAGAAACTGGATTTTCTTTTCCAATTATAGTAAAATGTCCTGTAGATGGACCCAGCTCAGCTTTACAACACTTTTCTCAAAGGAAGTGAGTTACGTGACAGCCGGCCTTGCTGTGTGCAGCCACTTCTTCTGAACTGGACACGTTACATTTATTGTGAACAATTTATAACGTGTAGGTCATGGACACAGGCCTCTCTCTGAGTTCCTGAGGCTGTAGGCCATTTTTAAGGAAATGATACACGGTACACATGTACACTATTAACCCTTTATAAAATGTTCTTTTTAATACCTCAATCATATTGCATGAATTTCATCATAAACAGATGGAGTTTGCTCAGTTGTTGGATGTGTAGATGTCATATTTTTTCAGAAATACATATCTAAACAATTGAACAGTCACGAAATTTGATACAGTCATCCGTGGTTTCCCAGAGAATGAATCACGCTGACTTTCTGTGATCCCACTTTGTGTTGACATTTCGAGTGAAGCGACTCAACATTTATTGGATGGATTTGCCCCGAAACTGGGTAAACACACTCGTGTTCTGCTCAGGATTAATTGTAATAACTTGGTGGATCCCTTTATTTTACTTTGATTTATAACCAAATACATGCGCGAGTGACATTCCCATCACTTCCTCCCCCATCAGCAGCCTCGCTTCGTGCATGTCTGAGAATGATATCTCTTTTATATCCTGTGATCTGGGATTGTTCTGAGTAATGGATGGATTATAACTTTGATTTCCAGTAATCAGCACTGGTTTGGGGGCTTTTATTGGCAACGCCGATGTGTGTGTGAGAGCAGAGGCCTGTGGCAGCAGCAGCAGCAGCAGCCTAACTAATATCTGTAATCTATCCATGTGAAGCCAGCTGAGCTATAGCTCAGGCCTTTTAATAAGTCAATGAAAGAAAGGGAGGAAAAAAGGACGGTGGAGTATGGTTTAAGTTTAACTTTACAAACCAGTAAAAATCCTTGTGGCTTTTGAATGAAACAGCTTTCAGATGAGCGGCCAATCACAGGTTGCCTGCAGGTGTATGTAGAGAAAATATCCCCATGCAGGTATCACAAAGAGACAGAAACACGTTTCACCTTTGCGATGTCCCTTATATCAATGGAGCAGAAACACCAACAAAAACACATTACATGAGAACATCAGAATGTTTGAAAATTCAAAGCAAATTAAGTAAATTAAGTATTTTTTTCTGTATTTGTGCTTTACCTTAATTTCCAAAATTTCATTTTACTCTGTAGTTACTGCCATTACCTAAACTTCCTCTGTTCTTACATTTTGGAAACTGACATTGATACTTGTTGCATTATTATGTAATGTCAAAATCTCGCATGATAAATTGCCTCCTGATCGAGTTGTTTGTTGATTAAAAAAGTCACTCCCCCACATGTCTTCCCTTGGACAAATAGAATTTAATTCCATTAAAAACAGTGTCAAAAACTGAATCTGAGAGCATCTCCGAAGGACAAATTTTAGATCTCTCTCTTCATTATGCTGAATCTTAAGAGAGCCTCTTGTGCCAATACCAGACATCATTCTATTCATCCCAAATGTCTTTCTTCATATACTATTTTCAAGTCCACCCCTACAAACATGGAGTGACAGGAGACAGGCTACAGGCCTTTTGACTACTTTGGCCATTTTACTTATCACACACTCACATTGTACAGATTGACGTACGTTACTTATTATATACAATTATTATACACTGTTTCCTCATACAAGTAAAGTTTTTTTTAGATTAATTAGTTTTAAGCAAATTGCGACATATGCAACTTCCAACCGAGCAGGTAGGCTCGTCAGGACACGCCCACTCAGAGCGCGCGAGCAGATGGAAGGAGTTGCATGAATATTCAGCCATGGACACGAAGCGTGAGCACGAGCCTGGGCCCTCCTGTTCCACCAATCTCTGGTTGCATTTGGATAAATTAATTGAGTTCAAACACGCCAAGAATGATTCACAAGCACAAGACACAGTAGCATAGCCGGTGCCTCCACGTGCATTAGGCTTCATTTGTTGTGCACACTCGCTGGCATAAATGACTCTGGAAAGCAAATGTTGTTGAACAGAATGTTGTGTTGATTAAAAATTCAGAGAGAAAACACTCACGTTGCTCTTCTGTTTTCCTCTTTCTGCTCCTAACAGAGCAGTGTTGTAGATACTGTATGTTGGCATGTAAATGACTTAAATATAAAAAAAAAATGATTTAAACATATATCATATCTGAATGGTAAAATAGTGAATAAGTATGCACAGTATTGCAGAAAGCACAATATCTACCCCAATCTATATATCTATACACATATTTTGCTTGTGAGCAATGAGCATACTTGAGCAATGAGCATTTACTTAAGTAAGATTCTCGATGTAGTATTTCTATATTTTAACTAAACCTGGACAATGTTTTACAGTTTTCTGGGATGCACGTGTTTTTTTCTCTGCTGTGTTTCAAACTCAACTTTCATCTCTGAAGATGCTTAGGGGCAAAATAACAAGATGCTCCAGGCACAAAAGGAAATTCTTCAACTGTGAAATATCTTTATTTCCCATAAACACAATAACATGTTAATCATCACAGGAAATCTGTACAAAACAATTATCTTTGCAGGGAAACCCCTTGTTGTTTCCTCATTGGTCAGAAGGTCAGTGTCAAATATTCATTAAGACCAAAAATAAGACCACATAAAAAAATGTAATGAACAATTTTCCAAAGGAACCAGTCACACCATGTCATAAAGCTTACACTATAAGTCATAAGAAGTGTTAATGAATGGCAAATTGGGCCAATAGTTAAATCATGATTTGGTGAATACTAATCATTTGGCAACATTGACTTATTTATTGATTGGTTAATCATATTTATTTAAAGACAATAATTGCATAACACTTCAAACTCTCATTAAATACAGTTGATCTATACATTAAACAATATATATCTGATATGTATTCATATGCTTTTTACAATTAGAAGTTAGTTGTTTCCATTATTCCAACTATAAGAGTTAAAGTCCAAGGTAAAAGTAAGACACAAGAGTATTTTCAATCTCCAAAGCACTTATTCAGATTTTGCACAACATGTGGTGGTCCAATTTATGTCCATGAGTTAATATTCACCACCTATTTACAAATAACTATTCTATTGTTGGCTAAGTGTCCCACAAACGTGACAACCGATATTAGAACTCGACAATATCAAATAAATAACATGCCCAGAACAATCACCATTTAACCATTAGATCGTTCTCCATTTGCCATTTACTAACATCGTAATGTGATGCTGCACGTCTAAAAACGCTTCCAGTGTTTCATCATGGCAGAAAAATATCACTACGCGTTACACAGAGTGATGGAGTCACTTTCATTATTGTGTTTACACGGATGGGAATGATCATCTTGTTGCTTGGATAACAACGTTTCTGTATTAACAATCTAAATGCTGAACATAAATCAGGTTAAGTATTTCATAATTGATTCTACAATATACAATTACCAAGGAATGCTAATTGGTGCACTGCAATTACAGGGGTGGTACTACAGGAAGTCATACGTACTTGGTAGCTAATTACTGGAACACCAATGATGTAATGGTGGTTTAGGGATAGCTCCCTGCTGGCTTGCATTATTATGTTATTCAGTTAAAGCAACTAAGAACTTGTAAGCCCCGCTTTATAGCAGTTATATATAAAAAAAAAGAGAAAAAAATCAACGAATTAATCTTCTGACACGCTGCTTCGATCCAAACCTATAAAAACACACGTTCAGTTTGAAAGGTGAAAATACTGATGTCTTCATGTTCACAGTAAAGACAAGTCTACATTAAACACCAAGACATTCACACTCACAAACACACACCCCCCCACACACACACACACACACACACACATACACATAGAGTATCTAAAACATGTCAAACAAAATAGTGACTATAAAATGCACTTTGTAGTGAAGAACAGTTAAACTCATAGGCTTTGGTCAAACAAATCAAATTACTCTGTATCTCTACACAACATCAAATACGATTTAAGGCAAAATCAACCGTTCAACAAGTCAAACAACAGAAAGTCCAAAAACATACATTGAAAATATTTCTATTTACAATATCTCCTCATAGAAAAATATGTTTGACTTGCAGAGTTTTTAACATGGCCACAGTAAGACTCAATTCACCCTCAAGTGCACGAGACGGCATCAGATTTCATCACGAATCTATTGGTTCCAGTGCAGCAATATTAAACGGACACGGGGGCATCCTGGAATTCCAACTGGCATGCGGTCTAATGTACAATATCCTGCAAGCCACTGCAACTACCAAGCAACTAAGCTACCGTTTCCAATAATAATGAAAATGTAATTTCACTTATGCAGATAAACTAATTTCCTATTACATTTTACAACCGTGTTTATCAATCTGTAAACATTTTTTTTTATTTCATATCAACACTGTCCCACAAACTATTTGTTTGTAATCTTCGTTTCAGTCACGGGCAGCGACAGCACGCAATTAAAAAAAAAAGAAAAAACACTCTCTACATATACAACGAGATACAAACGCAACTCTTTGTTTCTGAGGCAACAGCCACAGTTGAATCCAGAGCCGTTGCTGTGTACTCTGATAGTGCAAATGCGACCTCAGGGGTTGGGCTGTGCACACTGCGGCACTCCGGCGTCTGTGGACCCAGTTCTGAGGCGGCCGTTGACAGGCATGTTCTGCCTGAGTGGTTGTAGGGAGGTGTGTGTGTGTGTTTGGGGGGGTGTCAGTGTAGTGAGCCAGCCAGAATTTTGAAGGAGACATTTAGCAGTGGGAGGGAAATGAAAAGGCAGAGACCTGCGTTTTGGGTGAGGCTGGCTAATCAGGCTGAGCAGATTGAACCGAAAAAATGTCACAGTGCTTCTGTGTCCAGAGGTCCACACAGGGAGGATGGTGGTGATGATGATATGTGTCGAGTATTTACAACGTCGCCGTGACCAGCTGGCAGCACAGACGTCTGCACAGGCAAACTGTTGCTTTGGCTGGGGTGAAGTCTCAACAGGTCGCCACATCGTCGCTACATTTTGATCCTTTGAGGCATATGTGTGTGTGCCTGTGTGTGTGTGTGAGTGTGTGCATTTTACATCTGAAGTACATTCCTCTGATTTGACAATTTGACACAATTTGATCTCGACACATTTTGCAGAAAAACGGCCGCCCGCTCCGAGCGTAACATTTCAGGCACAAAGACTAAGGGGCATAATCCGCCGGGCAGGCTGTGAGAAAGGGGGCCGGACAGGTGGCAAAGTGTGGAGGGCCGAGCAGGAGGTAAAGCTGAGCTGTGAGGGACACCAGCCGAGGATCCAACGTGCATGTGAAGTAGATAGAGGTGGCACTGAAAACAGGATAGAGAAAAGATTAACAATTTGATGACAAGTGTTTGTTAGTTCCCCAATCAGCAACTTTAATTCTACAGGCCTCTAGGAACAACACACATTATCCATAATTGCACAGACAATATTTCCAAATCTAGGAATGAGTGGATTTCAAGTAACAGTAATATAATAATCATGGAGCAATTTACAATTTGTTTTTCTTCCTGCTGCTGTAATAATCATAGCATTTACTTTCACTTAAGTAGCAACACAAAAGGGTATCCAAAGGGGTTAATCGTTTTTTTTTACTTCGACTTTTTTCCCTTATTTCTTCTTTGCTTTTTGTGTTGTTACTTTCATATGTGCATACTTTATGTTGGGCACTGTGGCATATGTTTAAGAAGTTAAGTTTGACTTTAAGTGGAGTCCCTAATGCATCAGGTACATCACAGAGCAGAATCTAATCGTGGTGGGCATTTATTGACTCTTACAGATTTAACATCATCACAGCGAAGGAAAAGGTGAAAGGCTGCATTATTCAACAAGGATTTAGTATTAGTGCTTTACTGTCGGCTGCTGTCAGTGCCACCGTGATTGCTATTCTCTAGTGGGGAACTTTAATCTGCAATGTGAGGAGGCGTACCCTGACACTTTTTACCTGTTTGATGCTCTTTACTAATGTTTGATCACATGGATGAGGATCAGAACTGACATGGGCACTTTGTTTTTCCTTTGTACAAAGAAATGTCAGGAGCACACTCAAATATCACCACGTCATTGATGTGTGCTCCTTCCCTTGCTGTTTCTGTCCCCTACAGCTATATATATCAAGAAAGGAAGAGATGGGTTTTGTTGCATCTATTGTGTTGTTTACACCTCCCTATATAATGAACATCTGGTAACTCACTTGCACTTGTTTTAAACAAACAAATGATTTACAGAAGTCTGGGTGGTGATATCTAATCTGCTGCACAGGTTGGGTCTGTAAATAAAGCTCATCTGTAATGTTCGAACTCATTTTAAACTTATATTAATAAATGGAATTTAACTTTACAGTTTTGGTTTTGATAATTTTACTCACCGAGACTCACAACATGCAGATGAGTTAAATAGTCAGCAAGAATAAAGGTACAGTGTAAGATTTAGTGGCATTGAAACATTTTTAAATAGTATATAATCTAATCAAAAGTAGAATTGCTGTGTTTTAATTAAATTTGATTGAGCCATGTTTCCCTAATGGAGTGCAGGTTTCTTTCTACAGTAGCCCACAATGAACAACCTGCTGCTTCTGTATTAGTTTGTCTGCTGTTTCTGTTTTTTTTGTTTTTCTTTCCATTTGATCAAATTATAATAAAATCCAAGAAGATATAATTCTTTAATATGAATAAATGAAAGTAAGATCTAACCTTGGCCCTGGACACTAAGACCCCTTTGTTCTCGTCTGTCCTCCTGCAATCCTTCCATCTCTTCTTTTCTGACGTCAGGGGGTGGTGTCCCCACGGTGCATGGAGGCCCGACCCCACACACCCTGTCCTCCTCCTCCTCCTCCTCCTCCTCCTCCTCCCCCTCCTCCCCCTCCTCCTCCTCTTCCGTTGTGGTCCTTATCTGACTCTGGCTGGCTCTGGGCACGCTCAGGCTTGGGGTTGGGGGTGCAGGGCGGGTCGGGTTGCTGGACCGACATGGTCCTGCGCAGGTGGGTGCGCTTACACAGGAAGTCGGGCTTTGCCGCGAGGCCGAACGAGCCTTTCCTTAACACCATTCGGACCGAAGGGGATTTCTTGGGTCTGGCACTGTGCCCGAATCGCAGCGTAGAGAGGTGGGCTGCATACCCCTCGCTCAGGAACTATACACCAAACATAGAATATGAAGCAGTAAAAATGTAGGTAAATAGAGACAACCAGGAGGTGAAACTCTTCAACTGAAGTCAGCACAATAAAAGAAAACAGTATTCAAGGTTTCTTATTCTTATTCAGTATTGTATTGTATGGTGTTGTATTGTTGTCCCAGCGTTTCGTGGTGTTAAGACTTAACATGTCCTTCTTAGTACCTTGCTGCAACTAAATAATAAAGAATAAAGAAACTTGAACTTGAACTGGAAGGAAATGGAAAAAAGACAGAAGCTACCTGGCACTGGTTTTGGTATTTCTTTGATGGTCTGCCAACAATATAAATCTGTGAGGGGCTAAGGCCGAGCATGTTGTAAACAGAGATGTCCTTCATGGAGCCATATGCAGAGCTGATCTTAATGTGACACTGTTGAGAGGAAACAGAGAGGTGACAACAAGAGTGATGCAGGTGACTGAAGGGAAGATATTATTGCAGAACAGAGGACACTGAGATGAAATGTACCTCCTGTATGAGGTTCCTGAGGAAAATGGTCTTTTGTCGCAGCGGATCATGGACCAGGCCTTCGGAAAAGAAGATCATCCCATGTGGAAAATTGTGCTGCGACAGCCAGGACACCACACGCTGCTTCTGCATATCTGGGCGACCGGTGATGTAGATGATCAGATATCCCAGGTCCTGCCAGTGTCTGCGTGCAGAAACACGACGTCACCACAGCACGCTGCCACAGCTGTCCGTTTGTCAGCCGTGGCATTAGCACGGACAGGACTTAAAGCACATGCTGACACCTTATCTTCCAATTCCTTCTGAATCTTTTTTTTTTTAATCCCTCAGAAGGATGAAGGATTTTTTTTTCCACACACATTCACAAACACTCTTCCCCTCCACACACACATATTCAGACACTCACCTGACGACATCCACAGCTCCGGGGCGGACCTTGGGGTCACTGCCCATGATTGACACACTAGCAGCGAATGAGCCGTCGATGCTGAAGACCACACACTCCATGCCCCGCGGCAGGACCGTCAGGTAGGCCTCGGCACTAGTTTGGTCGCCCCTTGGGAGAGGAGAGAGAGACCATGAGAAGCTGCTGCTGGGACATATAGTCTGTATTCCATTCTACACACTCTAGATAGAAACCTAATAGCAAGAGAATTAGAGTAAATCAATAAATCTCTTGCATCTTATCTGATAATGCAGTGCTGTGGGAAGTGTGTACACGCATCCTTACTTGACCACCATTTTAATGGGATAGACGCCGAGGGCCAGCGTCTTGCTCTTGGGTATGGTGTACGTAACCCTGCCGCTGCTGTTGGTCAACTCCGTGTCAAAATACACCCAGCGGCCGGACTGGGGTTGTGTCATCAGCAGCACGTCAACCTGGCGCGTGTTTGACAGACGGAGATACACGCAATGAGAACCAGAACAATAACAACCGGCAGCCGCGTCACTGCTGCATTTTCACCTTTTCTCCGGTTAGGGTCACCATGTCCAAGGGGCCGTACATAAAGCGGCCGACCAGAGTCTGCGGTCCGTCCTCGGTGGCGATGACGTCATTCACCCTGTGGTTGCCAGTGACGTTCTACGTTACGGGACAAAAAAAAAAAAGAGCTTAAAACACAGTTTAGTCACGACACCTTTTGTTGTTGCTGGAATGATGCTCTGGAACGAATCTGAAAGCTTTTATCCATGAAGACCTTGGGACGGAGGAGAAAACTGGACGACGAGTTGACTGTTTTTTTCACACAATGATCACAAGGTCGAACATTAAGCTGCATGCAGTGAAAAAAAAAAAACTGGCATGTCTTCTGATTCTATGAGAATCACCACAGTTGATTGATCAATATTCACACATACATGCACATAATGACTTCATCCAGGGTGACGTTACTCAGCACACGTCTTTTTTATTACTGTGTTTTCACTTGAAATGTGGTTTTCAGTCTGTAGATTGCCTCTCTCTCTCTCTCTATGATTTATCCTCTAGTATGAGAGCTTGATCAGTTTGTGTTTGAATGAAGGTAAGTTTGCATAAAATAAAGTAAAATAGTGTTAATATAAGATTATTATATGCAGCTCAAGAACCAACAAATGATGTATTTGTCACCTACGCCTTCATTTGTTGCAGTGATTTGATCAGTAGGAGTAGGAGGCTGCATTAGCATTTTGTTTACTGACTGCTCACTGAAAGGCAAGGGAGCATCTGCACATAAAAAACACAAATATTGCTAAGTGCTAATGTCATCAACCGCGATGCAGTTGCATTTTGCTGTTCCACCACAACAGCCGGCGATAATTGATTTAAAGGATGTGACATCTAACGAGGAAGTTCAACATTTCCAGCTGTTATCATGTGTTAGCTTTGTCAACAATTAATTATTTGCCAGCACGAGGCCTCGCTCACTGATCCAATCATGGCAAGCATGCAGAGTAAGTGACATATATGTGCACACACACACACACACACACACAGCAGCAGCAGCAAAAGAGTCTGCTGTGAGGTGCGAGGGAGCCTGACAGTGTTTAATATCAAAATTTCTCAGACACAGTTCCCTTGGAACTCTCTGCACAGTCACATGTTAAAACAGCAGAGTAACACGTGTCTCGGTGTATCCATCCACTCACGAAGCGTGGAGGGGATGAAGTGGAGAGTCAGACCCCTGACTGGGAAGGACCGGCATGTACGAGGGAAAAAAAAACAGCCGTACCAGTGGTCCGCTTCAAGCTGAGAACACGATCTCTTACCGAGAAGAGGAAGATCAGAAATAGATGCCAGGTCTCTCTGAATAGTATCACTCTGCCACAGATAAGCAGGTTGTTATCCAGACTGATTCAGCACGGAGCAGCTCTAAATCTTCAAATACCAAACCGCATTCAGGACAGAGTGAAACATCCAGAGCATTTGGCCAAGGTGAGGCTGACCCAAGATCTAAGGAGAATTACACCCTCCAGAGACTGTAATAAATGCTTTCATGCTAGTCTGGTTACAGGTTTTAGTTGTGTTTTTTTTTTATAATTGTCACGACAAGCAAAATTCTTCCCCTTCAGAGAGAGAGAGAGAGAGAGAGAGAGAGAGAGAGAGAGAGAGAGAGAGAGAGAGAGAGAGAGAGAGAGAGAGAGAGAGAGAGAGAGAGAGAGAAGGGGCTTTCTGCAGATAGCAATGCGACCGTATTTGTGCCACTCTGCAAAAGCTGGAGCATCAGGTAATTGTGTTTGTCTGCCAGCTTTCGCTGCTTCAAAGTGAAGTGTGGGAGTATTTTAAGAAATTCAAGCCACAGACCATCGAGCAGACCACATCGCTAAAGTGCTGCAACCTCAGTGGCTTGCTGCCTCTTTTAGATGGAATAAAATGCCATGAAGGTGTATGTGTGTGTGTGTTGTTTTCTGACAATGAGAGCCACCTTATTCACCTCACCATATTCCTGGCTACAATACCTTGTGTGCAAACATTTGCTTAAGTATTCCTGAATGCCTCCATAGAAAGTTATTTAAATTCACATTTCTGTAGCGAACACAGTAAACAGGACACATCTTTATTCATGCAAAACACACCGTGAAAGAATTTCTTACCCTTAGCTTGACATGTGTCCTCCTCCTGAGCCACTTTTCTCTCGGGCTAGAGGGAGAGAACGGAGTGGAGTCCAAATTGTCCGCTTCCTGGGTCTTCAAACAGTCACATCGCATGAGCTGTGAACAAATGCGTAAGATAAGAGCAGACACACACACACACACACACACACACACACACAAAGGAAACACACAGACAGCCCTCCAAATCACATCCTTCCATTAGGTAGATAGAATAGCACGGTGTGTCCATAATGCCTCTGGTCTCACCTGAGGACTTTGTGCACATCGGTGCAGACAATAATAACGTGGAAGGTTTATCACCTAAAGCCTTGAAATGAAATCTGCTTGTTTATGGATCATAAATCACAATCCTAATGGAAAGCTATTGTGAGTAGAGCAGCACTGACGTAGATTAAAGGCTACGGGATGAGTCGGAGTGCTAGTGGAGAATTACTGCTCATTATTTGAAAGGAACTCAATCAATAGGTGACTTGAACCTACAGCCGAGAGGCTCTTTGATTTAAAACAGTGGGAGATGTACTGAACTTGGGCTGGGAGAAAATGACATGATTTCACAAAATGACTTTAAATCACTGGTATAGAAATCACTGCGCAGCTCTTAAATTCCTTGGCAATCCTCGATAGAAGTTTTATTTCCTGGGTGCTGAGCAGAATGAAAAAAAAAATCCCTTCTGCCGAGGGAGCTGTGCTTTCTAATGATCGTGTTCAAAGATGGCCGGTGGCTCCAGCTCCTTTTATTAGGACATGACGCAATCAGGTCTGGGCAGATCATTCCCGTAGCCCGTCGGGGCACATGGATGACATCACCACCCGTCTCCAAACACCTTGGTCTGCCACCGGTCTCACACACTCCACTGCTCTGCCCCCACCCCTCCGGGCCTCCCTGCACCTCCTCCTCCTCCATCAACTGCACCGTGCATGATGATGTTAAGACATGACACAATCATCTCATGCCTTCTGAGTGCTGACAGCCACGGCTGGAGCTAATATGTTTTAGGGTCGTCCATCTGTCCGTCTATTCTTGTGGATGCAATATCTCGGGAACACCTCGGGGGAATTTCTTCAAATCTGACTGAGACGTCTACTTGGACTCTTGGACTCCCTTGGAGGTGAACCTCCCTTGGAGGTGAACTGATTGGATTTTGTTGGTCAAAGGTAAAGGTCACCTTGACTTCAAACTCCATCCCATCTTATGAAGGTTATATCTAGCCGAGAATTTAATCACATCCGGCACCAACATCCACTTATAACTCAAGGATGAACTGATTGGATTTAACAATCAAAAGTCAAATGTCAAGGTCACTGTGACCTTGCGTATGTTAATGCAGCACATCACGGGTGTTATCTTCTCCACTCATGATCCCCACCAAATCGCTTTCCCACCTTCCTGTTTTCCAACAGCTTGTTCTATTTCATTTTTCAGTATCACTGGTTTATCGTCTCCATCCACACTCAGGCCGCCTTGATGCAGGTTGGTTTGTATGATTGCATCAGTTGAGCTGCAGTAGTAGTAAAGTTGTTTCATTTGGTCTGTCCATGTTTTATGTATGACTCCATTTACATTTTGTTTTATTTTTTGATGAGTTGTTGTTCTCACATCAGCGTTGGATTTCATCGCAATTGCTTGTAAGAAGCCTTTTTCCTCTGTGGAAAAGTGAGTGTATGATTCACTTTAGGTGCTAAAAATATATGCCCTTGTGGTACGATAAGTCTCTACTCATCCAAGGAGGTGACTTCAGTCCTTTTAGCTTAAAAAGGTTGATGGTAGAAATATGGAAATGGCTGAAGTTGAGCACATATTTGCAGACCTTTAAAATTCCACCCAAATGCAAAAAGAGTGGGCACCACACATTTATTGGCTTACTTTTACATAGTCATTCTCTTTTAATATGCATTCAGAAACCTGCCCAAACCACAAAATCTAGTCTGATCCCTGCATCGAATCAAACATGTTTGACATAATTGTGATGCCTCCCACTGGCCTCAGGCTGAAGCATGGTGTGACAGGAATCCTAAAGGTTTTCACAAAAGATAAAATGTGCGACCATCAAAAGTGACCTTCCCGGACGGCTGCAAAATCTTGGCATCACTTATCAAGGCTAAAACATGATTGGACTTTCAGCTACACATCCATAAATCATGATTTGGTCTTAAGATAACAATAATTATGTTGATAAACTAAACCCTGCTTTCTCTCTTTGCAGTTGATTGCTTACACATGATAAATATTCAGGTTTCCACGTATGCAGAATGATCTGTGCTACTGCTTAAACATCTTTCTTGTATGTAGGGGAGTTTGTGAAGGAAGGGGACATTATTTAATCATAACTGCTGCACTACAAATTGAGTCATTTGGTTCCAGGAGTGCAGAATGAAAAAGCACCATTTGCCTGCCTACAAACTACAGAATGCGTTCCACCTGAAAAGTCACAGAAGATGGCATATGTCTGCACAATCACTTTCTACTCTCACTGTTTTGACTTTCTTCTCCATTTCATTTAGCCAGTTTCTGTCATCTCTATGTTTCAAAAATGAAAACAAATGCTGGTTGACTGGTTGTTCTCTGTAGCACAAGTGTTCATAGCAGAACACAATGCACACATTCATATACAGCATCTCCCATTGCAATACGGTGCCAAATGAAAACACTAATTTGTAGTATTTATTTCTAATCTAATTAGTCTTTTATAAAAACAGTGTGATCTGTGCCGAAGAGGAAAACAATAGGGCTGTCAGTAACATTCTCCTACCTGCCGGAGAACAAAAGCTGCTACATCAGTGGATTCCCAGTAGGAGGCATGAAAAAGGTGCGGCAGAGCCACGGTTGGGAAGGACGTCAGCACGTCCGGGCAGTACAGAGCATAGTCCAGCCTCTTGGAGCCCCACCAGCTGCTGGAAACTGAAACACAAGCACGGCGGCGGACATAAGAGCATCTGTCAGGGACAGGGACAGGAATAGGGACAGGGACAGAGACACAGACAGAGACACAGACAGGGACAGGGACAGAGACAGAGACAGGGACACAGACAGGGACAGAGGCTCCCTCCTCCCACTCACTGTTAGCGATGGTGTTGCTGAGCTGCCCCATGGAGCACACCGACGTCTCACTCTCCACACTGGTCACGCTGGCTCTGCGCCCTCCCTCCTCTCCTCCCCCCTCGGCCTTTGTCTCAGAGGAGGGCTGCGAGGCCGGCACGCCGGGTGTTTGATCGCCTTCGGAAAACACATTGGGATGGCCTTGAACGCTCTCGGCTGTCGAGGGCGAGAGGAGAGAAGGACACGGGGGAAGAAAGGAGACGGGGAAAAAAAACGCTTTGATCACACTACAATCGACAGGCCGCAATCGTTAAAACCAATGCTGTTCTTTTGCGTAATCAGGTAGCCCCTTGCTCCGTATTGACATGCTTTGTGTTTCAGCAAAGGGAATCCAAAGACAAGCGGTGGTAAAAAAAAAGACAGGCACAGCATTTTCTCTTCATGCTGCCGAATCCAACTAAAGTCCCTCAAAGCATCTTGCTGTCGGCTGCAGCTGACAAGAATAGTTTATCATTTTCCGTTCTTATCTTCGCCCAGCAGCACGTCTTGGTGTGCCTCTCTCTTATTTGTTCTGTGATTATACTATATAATAAAAAACGAGAATATTCCCCGGAGACCTGGTCTCATCAGACACTGAGGATCTACCAACATCAATAGCACATTTATTTTAAAAAACTACAATACAGCCTGGGGACAAACAGCAGAATTACACTGAAAGTAATATAACTTCCATATATACAGAAAGCTATACAACACAGCAGAAGGTCTGTCTCTTTATTTGAGATTCATTGGAGAGCATATGCTCACATTTTCCATCTATATCTATTTCCAATCTGTATTTGAAAGTGATTTTTTTGTCTTTGCTTATTTTGTAGTTACTATGACTCTTTTAACACTGGATCTTGTTTGCGTGCGTATGCATCATGTCTAGGTTGGTCTTTTACAGGGCAGGATTGTGCTTTATCTCTAAGAGAACAGACCCTGCACACTTTAACAGGACTGCCTGCATTCAATACCTGTAAATGAGGAGTAGCTTCTAAATGCATGAATCAAATTATCACCTAGAATAGTGACTTTTGCTTCACAAAGCAGCCAATTATTGGCAGAGTAACCCTTTTTTTGCAACATGCTCTGTGGGTCTAGCCAAAGCGTGAGATGTCATGTGTTTGTGTGTGTGAAGGCCTCGGCAGCAGAATGCAGATTACCGGCCGATCTCTCAGACGTGAGGAGGAATCAATTCCTGCAGGCAGAGACCGATCAGCATTCTTATAATAATGACCATGATGGAATCTGACACACAGAGAATGTATCAGATTTGCCAATTCTGATGGTTTACAATCTAAAAGGGTCTGTTTTGATCATGTAGGGCAGAAGGATAAATCTTTAGTACATTTTTTAAAGCTGGTTTAGGTTTTAGTAATAAAAAAATATAGAGACTTTTGCATTCATTCTCACATAATAACATATCAGTGCATCTTTTGTGACTTAATAGTTGTTTTTACTGACATACAAGTAGGAAAAGTCAATTAATTGTTTTTTTATGACACAAAACGTGTTCCAGCACTTTAAATCTATATTTGATGCTTTACATTTTCTTTATTGCTTTCTCTTACATATTGATTTCGCAATTACTGAGTTAGATTGTCAACCAACCCACAGTTGGATGCGAACACATAAAGATCTACTGTTTGGACTTTTATAATGACGAGATGCCACACAAATCCTAATACATATTCCCAAATCAACAAACACACATAAACATGAACCATAAGCACAGCGTGATACCGGTTATCATTAACAAGCCCTGCCTCGCACATCTCTTTCAGTCCCTGGAACCTTCACGAGGCTCCGTCATGCCTTCATAGCACAACGAGCACAGAGCGGCGGTGAGAGGGCAGTTGCTCAAAGGGTGAAAGAGAGGTTAGAAAAGGAACCCCCGACAATCACGTTCGATAGCTGACACACACATACAAACATACACATGCACGCACGCGTGAACAGAACGTTTCAGAAAGGAGCAAAGAAAAGAAATATACAAGCCCGAATGTGGTGGTCACAGTATGGACACAGAAAGGTTTAGATTCAAACGCGAGGCAGGAGGAGACTGAATCAGCTGACAGTGATAAAAAGAAAGGACGAGCAGATAATTCAAGGTGTGGGGGAACGATTGCACTGTGGACTTGAGATGACTTAGGAACAAAAAGAGCAGGAGCGACTAGAAGGAGACTTTTAACTCAGCGCCCTCCCCTCCAGTCCTCAACATGTGCTCAGCAGCCTCCTCTAGGGATATCATTTCATGGCGAGCAAGAAAAAAAAATGCAATGCCATCTCTACATTAAAGCGCCATTAGCCATGTGATCAATACTGATAAAAATGACTATAACTCCATGTGCACTTGCTGTCTTGCACGATCACATTTTTCCTTTGGACCATAGTTGGAAATCAATAGGAGGAGGATTCATCCTCTCTCTATTAGCAGCATTCATTAATAAAGGCTCCACTGTTGATGGATGTGTATGTCAACGTCATGCCCATACGAGCCTGATTTGATCGGCTTTTCATGCCTTCATAACAATCGGATGAGGAAATGGATGATGTGCGCTGCTGTTTCTTCTGCGTGTCTGTTTGTGTCTGTGTGCAACAGTCTATGGTTTTTAATTTAACACATAATTTGACAGCACCTAGGCCCGATCAATGGAACAGGGATGCAGACCCATAATTAAAACCTGCCCAGTATAGCTACAAGCCTACGCTCGGTGTCTGCTTTCACACTCCATCACCTTTATCAGCAATATACTTGCTCTAAGAGGTGTCAAGCATCCCACTTTGTGACCAGCAGAACATGATTAAATTAATAAATCACAGCTTGGGCATCCAGTTTACACGTGTGAAATCATTGAGTTATTTGCTCTATTATCATGTGCCATTTTTTGTACACAAGACACATAACCAAAACATGAATACTCATGGATTTCTTCTGTAACAGCAAACAAATAATGTGACAGACGCTAAATTATCTGACACAGAACGGGGCTTCTGTGTGTTTTAAAAAGGTGGCCGGTTCATGAATTGAGTACAATATTGTCTTCATATATCTGCAAAATGTCCTTTTTGGCATTCAAATGTAGGTTTCTGTTATGGCTTCACTGAAACATGACAGGACATTAGCAGGAAAAACTACAATGCATATGCAATTATTTTGGCAGCTAGTGCACAAGAGGGAGCAATGACAAATGTGATGTAAAGAACTGTTCCTTTGTCTCTGCCTGCTGCTTGTTTGGCTGGCTCGGCTTCAGAAGGGCAGGGTTGGCGAAGACATCAGGAAATATTATATACCATCTATACTGAGTCTATCCCAATACACGCTAAATTGTACATACTGTACCTTTTAAGTTGACAAAGATTATTTTTAGAAGCTTGATTTAAAATTCCTGTTTTTGTCTAAAATATTATCTAATTATGTCATCTTGACCGTGCACGATGTAAATGTACAAGAGCTTAAGTAACTTGTTTTATTTGTAAAATTGAGCCATTACGATTTGAGTTTAAGAGACACCAGCTGGATAATCAATTAATTTAAGATAACATATGTTCATGTATTCAACTTCAAATAAATAATGCCCCAAAAGAAGAAAAAGGAACAAAGAAACATCTTTATTTATTTCCGTGATAAGGCACTTTTTTAATGCATCTGGATAATGTGTATATGAATAGCCAATTGTTTATATATAAATACATATATATAATTGAAAACTACAAAATGCAAGTCATTTATAATATCAGGGTGATGGCTCATTAGACAGAGCTTCTTTGAGTTAAACAGATTCCTAATGGTTACATGTTAAGTAAAAGGGTTTAATAGTAAGCCTTGCACCAAACCACAAAGCCTTGTCTTCTCATCTGGGCTCATGCTTGCAGGCTGTTAGCACAAGTGATCTGTCCTATTTTCTCTCAGCGAGGTAGGCGGTTAGAGAGGCCGGGGGAACGAGGCAATGCGTCATAACTGCTGTTTAGAGTGAGTCTCGCTGTCCCAAAAGTGGGCTAAAAACATGCTTCAAATGAAATCAGCAGCTCATTAAGAACCCAGTCTCTACAACTGTGCCCTCCGGGGGGATTACAGCAGTACTGTTCCACATCTAGCAGACTAATATCTTACATACTCTGCCTAATCCTTCAGAGAGCAGCGGCGGGCTGAAGGTACTGCATGGCGAGAAGGAGGATTCTAATTACCTCAAACCTCAGGCTTCAGGCACACGACTGTGGCTTTGCTGCTGCTGCTGCAGGGCAAGCTCAAACAGATGGGATCAGGGCCATATGCATGTGTACATGTGCACCCATGAAAATACACAATGCTGAGTCTTTGAATCGCACTTGCAAAAGAATTCCTCAAAGGCTTTACATCATCTATGAAATGCAAAGCCCAAAAGGTTATTAATATGGCAATGGAAATAAAGCAGAAACTAGATTAACCAATAAAATATTCAGCAGGAGCTGCTATCACAGCTCCCCAAAAACTGGTAAATTGATTTCCCCCCTCTCACCTATGAGCATGGAGCGTCCGTCCCCCAGAGGGTAGCGCTGGTAGCGCGGCACGGCGAAGGGCGGCAACTTGTGGAAGAGAGGCTGCAGCAGCGGCTCCAGCCGGGAGGCCGACGGGTCCGAGGGGAAGAACAGGTTGAAGATCTGCGAGCAAGCCGGGTGGAGCTGGCTCACTGGGGGGTGGTCGGGAAACACAACAGACACACATTGCCATTCAGGAGAAAAATAACAAAAAAGCATGTCTGGTTTTAGAATGAAGTGTATCTGTGGTGCAGGCAGAGCAATTTTCTCCATATACAAGTCCAAGTGGTACACAAGCACAAACATCTATTGTTTTGTAATATAAGCAGGCCATTCATATTTCTCTCTGCAAGCCTTTCTGAGCTATGTTCTCCATCAAAAGTCCTTGTTTGTAGGAAACAGGTACAATGAAGTGTGGAGCGGAAAGATGAATAGAAACAAACAAACAGAAAACAATGCGACGTTGGTATGAATGGAGATGAAATCCAGGTTAAAATCAGTACAAACTGATGTGATCTTTTTAACATTTCACATCAATGTCATATCTCACTCTTACTTCTGTGCAGGTGACTGATGAGCTAATACTGATGCACACTTGAATGAGGCGGTGTGCTTTATTTGTGCGTGTGTGCACATGCATGAAGAACAGTGTTCCCTCCTGTGTTCTGCGTGAGCTTTTTGAGTCTTACCCTGGACGGCGGGCAGCACAGTGTGTCTCATGGCCAGCACCAGGCCCAGTGGACAGCCCAGCAGGAAGCATTCTGACACTTCAAAGTCAAATTGACCCGGGTTTAGCACCAGGCTGGTGCTGCTGCTGCCACGGACCTCCACGCCCTCTTTCACCAAACTGGGGAACAGACATGGACATGCAATGTGGAATGTTATCCCTGCATAAATAGAACATGTTAATACTTTCCCTTAGTGATGACAGACTACTGCCAGGATGGTTTAGAGCTTTTGATGCTTGCTCTGAATCACTTTTACCCACATTCATGTTTCAGCATCAATATCACAGTGTATTCCATCTGAAGACAAGCCGCGCATGAACCTATACAAGGTTAGTGTATGATTACACTGAACGGCTTTGTTTTTTATTCCAAAAGAAATGTTGGGGCAATCAGACTTTTTAAATGTCAATAATGCGGGGCATTTGCATGGATGAGTCAGAGATGTTTTCGCTTTGTCCTGATTCAACTGTGGGCTGGCTTGTTGAAAACATTCTGGGGTCATTTTTATGATTCAGCCTGTGCAGCTCTCCGCCAGGCTTTCACATGCCGCTTCATGCTCACGGCTGTTTGAATATCCCAGCCATTCTCAGCCATGACCCTCCCCGACTCGACGGGATCGCTCTGCTTCCAACATTTTCCCATTACGTCCTGCGTGGGGATAAGGGATCGGACGCCGGTCTCCAGTCATCTTCATGGGCCAAATCAATAGTGCTTTTGATTGCCTTCTGCACCCTTCCTGTTTCCCATAATGTGTCTGTTCCTTCGCTTCTTCATATCGTGCTGTTCATGTAACTGCCAGTTTGTTTTTTTCCCCTGCACTGAAAATATATTTATTGTATTTGCATGTCTGAACAAGTATATGCTGCTGGTGCAAAAACACTCCTGTCCCATACTGACATGTTTAATGTACTTCAGGAAGAAGCTATACACTGAGGCGCTTTTTAATTGCCTGTACATAAAAACACAGAATTATATTATTTCATTTACTATATTACTATATTCACATATAATGTTGAAGTACTTACTTTATATGAGACTACTTTAAACTTCCACTTAAATTAAATTACAATGATATATTAATATACTTAATCAATATGTTGCTTTTGATTCTTTTTTAATCTGCTGTACACTTCATGTGAAAAGTTTCAAATATTAGGATGAAGTGGTATTACTATAAGTCTATTTAAAATATCTAAAACTGGCTCTACATTGATAACCTAAACATTCAGATCACAGTGAAAAGAAGTAATTTAATGTAACACAAGCTGCATAATAAGGTTTTTTTTTATTGGTACTAATAAAATAATGGTAAATGTTGCTAAAAAAATCTTCTGTATTTTATTAAGTCACATTTTCATGCAGGACTTATACTAGTTGGAGATATTTCTATTTCTACTACTCAAGTAAAGGATCTGAATACCGACAGTTTACGGTACCTCCAGAACAATGATGTTGTCTGTTGCTGCACTGAGTGAAGTGTTGAATTTTTTGCGCCTTTGTCAAATCCAATAAATGTTGTTTTTGTAACCATAATGTTTCTCATTTAAAAGCACAAAGTTACCAGGATGTCAAATAAATATGAGAATATTACATTAGCTGTTAATGCACGAAAGGCTGACATGTTTTTTATGGGCGATAATGAGCAATGAGCATGTCACAAAATGCCTTTCAGTAGCAGCAAATACATCTGACACGGATGCCTCCCTATTAGGCTTAAGCATTTCCAATAGATTTCCTGACAGGCATCCAGCATGCCAAGCCTTTAACTAAACATAATCTCTTTTTTTTCCTGAGCACTTCAGACTAAATTGATTTCTAAGTGCCACTGTAATGTCCATTTTGGTGATTGAGGTCTTTTTGTTGTTAATTTTAGCACCATCCATTTAAACATCCATGAAATTAGGACAGCCATTCCTCACATTGAAGCATTGCGACAAATGGCAAACATTAAACGATGAGCCACGCCGCTTGCTGAACATGAGCGTTCATGAGGGAAGTTTTACTCTATGTCCATTCGCACATGATCTCACAGCCAGGCCCGGAGCACAGCTAAGAGCACAGAGGAAATATCTGAGAGGCTGTTGTGATAGAACAGCTTAAACAGGCGTGGTTTTCATTTTTCAGCAATAAGTGAAAGGTGAGAGGTGCTCCGTCACATAGGGTGGCATTACTGTGTATTGATGGGATCCATCAATTCCTCAGTGGCTGCTCATGTGTGGACGTAGGCCTGGCGATGCATGTGATTTCGAATGGAACCGCTGGTTGCTTGAAGTGACTCAACCTGGCAGTCGTACAGTAGCCCCCCCTCCCCCCGGAGCCACCCCCGCCTCCAGTACCAACCCCGCCGACCCAGCTAAATCCGCCCGCGGCGCTCGGTCTGACACACAAACATCCTGGCACAGGCACAGACAGGCTATTTATAGTCTAGCTGAGGCAGGTAGGGTGGCGGGGCAGTAAAACTGATAACATTGATGAAAAGCAGGGTTTGAAACTGGGGGGAAATTTCCACGTGAAGAAAACCTGGAGCAGACACAAAGGCGCAACATCTGGGCCGTCATATGGAGCGGGCAGCGTGCTGTCAACGGTTGTAGCGCTGCTCAGTATGGTGATTCGCTGTTTTCGCCAAGTTGTGACTGTTGTAATGTGGAATCATTTTATCATGAAATACCTCAGATATTTTTAATTTACCGGTGTATAAGCACAGTACGTATTCATTTATATAATAAATATTTCACTTGGATTCACTTGATAACAGTCATCTAAGGATGGTTTAGAGGTTGAGTTGTTCATGTGAACACTGTGCAGCCTAATGGACAAAGTATTCTGTTTGTGGGTGAGGGTGTGGTATATGGAATATGCCACTTTGCATCATGCTATTGATACATAAATTGATATTAAAAATATGGAAAAAAAACATTTGTTCATGTTTATTACTAATGCTCTGTTATTGCTCTGTGTCTGTTTGTTGGTAAAATACCTCGAAAGGTTTTGGCAGGAAGTTTTCAGTGAACATTTAGAATGATATCTTGAATAGATGATTTCATTTTGGTAATAATCCAGAAGGGATCCTGGTTTCTGGATTACTTTGAATTGTATGTTGTTTGGTAACATTGCACCTGTATAGTACAGGACAACAGTGTTGGGTACGAGTCACGTTGTGCTTAGCGGTGATCTGTGCTCTCACAGAGCCTTTTTAGTTTAAAGAGCTGTCTGTTTTTGTATTGATCCTGGTCTATATTGACGTGTTGCCCTCCTGTGTGCGCTGCTATACCTGGAAAAAAAGCTGTGCTGGCCCGTGGAGGAGGTGTCCCCATCATACGAGTCACTCTGCTTCCGGCTGAGCGGCGCCTCACCCTGGTCGTGCCCCTCGTTGGGGGCGGAGATATCGATGTTGCTCTTGCTCAGCCTCTTGCTCGAACTTAAACCCGGGCTGGACTCCCCGAGCAGGCCCGAGTTGTCCTGAGTGGAGAGAAGAGGATGTGTAACTAAAAAAAAAAATACACTTCACTGCGACAGGAGAATAAACACAATAAGATGGAAGTGGATCCATTTTTACCCCCAAGGTGAAGACTTAATTGTGGTAGGAAAACATACATACGAGGCTTTTAGAAAGACAGACCGCCAAGGATGTATGCCATTGTGCCGGAAGCATAAAAGACATTTAAAGAAGCAACGTCTTGATAGATATGTTGACAAGCTGAAAGTACTGAAATAGACATAGCAGATGTACATTTTGAGACGGAGCCTCAACATCTGCTTGCTTGTAGTAATAAATCTCAATAAGCGATGTTAACTTCTACAGTAAACTGTTCTTTCACCAGCTGTTACTGAGTCTTCCCTGTGTATCATCATGGTGTCATCGCTGTAACGCAGAGCTTCTACCTTCAGGCTCTCGGTGCTGTTGTTCCTGCTGCTGTCGTTGGGGCTGCCGGGCCTCTGGTGGTTGCTGAAGCACAGAGCGTCAAAGCACAGCACACCTCCCACACAGTCGCCCATCAGGCAAACCTGCTCAGAAACACACGCCATTTAGACTCCCTCCACGTACGCGTGCAGTCAGCAGTCAGCAGAGTTTGACACGAGGGGGCTGTTTTCGCATTCACCTGCTGAAGCGAAAAAAAAGTTCCTGTGTCCTCAATGACAATCTGAGCTCAAGGTGTCTCCGTACAAGTATGATTTGTGACATTATAGCGAGCGCAGAGCTTGATGTGGGAACCTGAAAGTGTACTTAAACTGATAATGGACTTTACAGTATATTCGTACCTGGTTTCACATGTTAAATATGTAACAGAACAAAAGAAGGTGATTCAGATGTCGTGGGAATACAAGGATAGCAGTGGGAGTACCACAGAAGGTTTTACTCCTTATGCAAAGGTATGAACGGTGATGTCCTTCAAGATAATGATAACCAGGCAATATTGCTATTAGACTATTGGAAAATGCTGGAAAAAACTGCAGCGCAAAGATAGGACTGTGATTTAAATCAATTATTAACTTTAATTTTATATACACTATCCATTCCCCCCATATCAGATTCTATAGAGTACCAACCTATCACAACCTGCTATCCACAAAGCCAAGAACTAATCAAGAATAATGGTGGTGTGGAGGTAATTACCTTTACTGTTATCACCTTTGGGGCTTTTAGCTTGTATCTACTGATTATATGTCTTTTGTTGTTGATTGGGTAATCAAGATTGTATTGATTCCTCAGTCAGGTGCCATCACAGCTTTGGCATAAGAGCTAAAATACATCAGCAGATGCTGCTCAAAAAAAATGCTGACATATTATTTACAGTTATTTGTTGGGCAGCCTATAATTATACTCATTGCCCTGACTTTATAATCACATTCATAATACTTAGGGACTGTTTGTTATTTGAATAAAAAGTTATTGGATGGGAAATGAACCCCCTCCCTGCTCAAGGACCCATCTGGTTCCTGCAGAGATTTAGAAACTTCCTGGCAGTGCATTGTGAAAAAAAAGCAAAAAACAAAACTCCATTCTAGGGAAAATGCTACTCATGGTTTTCCAAAATTAAACATACAGTGCAGTGGCAGCAGCAGACATTATAATATCATTTGGTTCAGTGGTTGTGATTAGATTTTAAAAACATACCCTTTATTAATCACATTCATAAAAGTTGAACTTGAAAACAACGTCCTGGGGTTGAAACCTCTCAAAAGCTCTGTTTTTCTATAATGAATCAGCCCTGGTGTTGGAAGTCTTCCTTTACTGATTAACTTCATTACAAGTTCTTGGAAAGAACTTGGATAATCCTCAGTAGTCTTGCACATGCTGTTACTCCAGGCTTTGTGTCTATTGGATTTAAATATATATGCAAATAACAGTCCCTCATTGTAATTTATGCTAAATTCAACAAAAACACAGGTTCTTCAGTATCAAGAGTCTTGCAATTTTTATGTATCTGGTGTTATATTAATCATGGTCTATAACCTATAATGTGGTGCTTAAACAGTAGAGATGTTGAGGCCTCTGAGGGTCTGATCTCCCACTGATTACACAGCGTGCCTCAAAAGACTTTTTTTTTACACGCTTTGACGACCATTGACTTCTATTAAAGTGCCTACAGCTCATTAGTCACTGAGAAGAGAATGGAGTGAAGAGACTCTCCTCTCTTCTCCTCTTCTCTCTGAAGAGAAGAAGGCGAGACAGACCTGACCCGTGAATCCCTGGCCGTCCTCCGACTGCAGGAAGCTGCGGTACACCTGGTTGGCCCGGGCGATGACGGTGGCCACGGCGTCCTGGTAGCGCGGCGAGACGATGGCGAGAAGCGGCAGGGCAGCCAGGGGCAGATGGTCCACGCTGCTGGACACGCAGCTCTCATCATAGCTGTAGGGGTTCAGGCTGGAGCAGGAAGGTGACGGGTAGGAAGGAGGGAGACATGAGGAAACACAACATGTTATATAATCAGACAGTGTCTGAAGTCAAATAAAATGGAGGTTAGAGAAAGTTCAGGATGTCTAAAGTCTAACTTTCTATATGCTTGCCCTCAGCTATCTCACATTTCCCCCATGTGTCTGTCCATGATGCATGCTCTGATTTGAGGCAATACTTGCTCACCATGGCACGGTGTGTACCAGAGTGTGTGTCTACACAAACACGATAAGGAGAACCTCGATGTTATCTAAAGAAATGAAACACAACCTAGCCTGCAATGAAGGTAGAGGGGCTGTGTCCTTACTGCTCTGCAGTTTTTAATGGAAAGTCTACGTGTGTGTGTGTGTGCGTAACAGCGATGGTGCACACACAGCTAAAAGATGATGTTGCCCTGCATTCTCTCCCTCGACAACCTTGTCACTGCCATCACATACAAAGGCTGAAATATGTCGGCAACAGTAGGAACACAACCTTTATAAAAAGAGTTCTCCATGTAGCATTGACACAAAAAACGTCTATTAATCTCTACACAATATGAGCAGCGTTGTGACATGTCTGCTTAACGTTAAATTTCAACACTTTTCAATAATAGAGACACATCCCATGAAAGGACAAAGACCAACTATTAGAAATCCATCTCTCATCAGTCCCTGGCAGCAGCTTACAAAAGTAAAGTCAGTTTTATTGACACCATGTTATAGCTTAAACTCACAAATTTGCAGAGGGTTTCTCTGCAACATATACCACCGCCTATTTCAAGAAATTCACATTTGGAAAAAGGAAAGGTTAATAAATACAGGAGAAAATATATCATAAATATACATGAGGGACCCAGGAGTTCCCATTTATTACAAATCTCTCAGTTGAAGCTGTCAAACTATTCTAAAGAGAGGATACATTGTCCCAGTGCTTCCTTCTCCCATCCCCAGATAAAATATCCAATATTTCTGTAGCTATCTTTTGTCCAGAATCCTTCTGAGTTTTTTTTCCCTGGATTTCTTCCAGGGTGACAAATCTTCTTTTTCAGTCTCAATTTTAGTTTCGCTAAGCCTGCATTTTCTAGCGGCAAATCCGATAACGTCATCCTACTGTGGATGGCTTCTGTGTTCTAGCAGAAAAACAGCTGGGCACTGTCACTTTTGTTTTAGGAAATATTAATCACCAGGAGTAAATGGAACATTTGGTGAAGACTGTTTTTGGTTACTGATCATTTTCAACAGAAAAGGTATGATATAACAGGTAAAGAAGTCCAACACAAATGAACAAACAAACACCAAAGCAAAGAGTTAAAGCTCAGAATGAAATGAATTCAGAAGCAGTTACTATCAGATATAGAGAAATTTAAGATAAGGCTTTTTGAACATTTTTAGAGACTGTAGAGATTCCATGACTAATGGAGCCAAAAACAGCTTTGTGTTAGAGTGCTAATAGTGTGCGATTTCAAGTTAACAGAGATGATATAAAGGAGCCAGTAAACGTAACGAAACTTCATGCATGAATTAAAACTAGTGCTGATCTGTGCAGCCAACTTTTTGGTAGAGAATACAGTGGAGGGTAGAGTATGGATCCTTTGTTATGAGGCTTAAGGCGGAATGGTAAACAGCATCCAGTGAAGTCAGTATAAGGACAGCTAAGCTTTCATAATTGATATCTCCACAAATTCCAAAACACAGGAATATTTATTTAAACAGGTCTTTTTATGGTAAACAGGGAAGTTGTGTTTATTTCTGTAAAGGAGAATATTCTCCTAACCTTTACAACGAGTATTAATGTGAGGCTTAAAATTGAAACAGTTGTCAAGCTGGATGTAAAGTTATTTATACTGGGACACTTTCTCTATGCATGTACCTGTGGTAGAAATAATATTATACGACTCAAAATAGTTTAAAAAAAATAATGAAGAACATTAATTTTGTTTTATTTGTGTTCAATGCTAATTTATTTCTATGTAATTAAAGTGAATTGAATGAGGATAGAAACCCTTCAGTGGCTGACTGGGGAGAAGTTGCCATGCAGTTTAGAACTGTGTCGTCAGCATATAGGTGGAATATATCATGCAAAATGATTATGATCAATTCTTTATTGTCTTTTGCCTTTTGAGAACTGGAATTGTTTTAACAGAAAAACACAGTGTCATCAGCTTTACATATTGGAGTGAATGACCAGCACCCAGGACATATAGCAAACAGGAATTATACATTAGAGCCAGCAGCTCTGTAAAAAAAGTAATATATGTATAGCAATGGCCTGAAAGTGACTCATTAATATCTAAGTGTATATTAATATGTAAAAGCTTTGACCCTGTCTTACAGCAGATAATTATTGTAATATTATAGTCCCTGACCAACCTGACAATAAGGCTGTGACCATCTCAACTGCTCTGACTCCATCCTCCCTTTTCTTCTGATCTAATTTAGTTAGAAAACACGTAAGAGCCTATTCCAAACTGTGGGAATGTTGTTGTTGTTCTGCTAATTGGACTGGCATGATTTATTGAGTGGTATTTCTTTCATGTCTACTAACACCAAGTGAGCCATATGGTTACTCTGGGCCATATAAACACTGTCTAATTAGAGCCAAGCAGCAGGTTGCTATGGTTATAATACCACAGTAAAAGGAACACTAGAGACTGTGTTCCATCTATACAAAAATATACCCCTAGTCCTGAAATGATTGGGTCAGAGCCACCTACAGGTCTTTCACTGGCTATATATTAGTTAATTTAAACACATAATCATGTAAAGTTTTTGTTTTAATGTCTGAAGTGTGTTTAAATGAAACTTTGCAAATTTGAATACTTCCTCTACAAAAATCACACTACTTCTACTTAATGTCAGTTTCAACATTACGAGTGCACACTCCACATTTCTGTTGCAATCAAGGTGTTCAAGCATCAGTTAGAATCAGAGCATTCCTCATAATGATATCCTCTCCAATTAAAAGAATAATTATAACGGAGGGGAAAGATAACATAACGTGGGCCTACTTGATGAAATGATATCTTGCAACTTGATGAACATGCGAATGTGAGAGGGAAACAAAGCAAATCTAACTCAGAGGAAAGAGGCTTATGTCATAGTAGAGACGTGCACATAAACACACCGCCTTTGCTAATTTCATGGTGAGTCCCGAAATTGCTAGATGTAGGCAGAAATTAATTGGATTACCATCAATTAAAACATTTAATTTAAAACAGCAGGGTGATTTCATTTAATCTGCTCTAGTTCGAACTGTATTGGGTTCCTATAATTCTTGGTAAAGTATTACTATGATGCTAATATATATATTTTTACTGTAAACGTTCCATTAACATGTCAAATCCAACAGCACGTTTTACATATTCAATTGTCTTTCTTTATGGAGAACATGTTTTCTACGGTAGGTCGATCTGCAGCAGCTTCTCTCTCAGGACCCACTCCCTGTTGAGTAGCTGCTAATCGGGAGCAGCGATGAGGAGCGTCACACCCCAGGATGCGATACACATGTGTAGCTGTCAGAACAATGTGAGGTGAGCGTCTGAAGCCTCTTAAGAGGTTTTGTTTGCCTCTGCAGTATCAATAATGTGCCAGCCGTCCCCTTGCGGCCACCGTTTTAAGGTGGATGCAACACTATTGAGCGGCTTCAGTGCAGACATGTAAGGAAACTGGAAAAATACAAAATGAAACCTCTGTAATTCTGTGCCACTGGAACTGCAGCACGCAGCTATTTGCATAACAGTATCAATCCTAAAGAAGCTGCAGTGTGAAATATTCACTTCAGGGAAATCAAGTACAATGTTAAAGTTAGAAACAAAACACAATCAGGGACCTCATTATTTTAACCAAGGAGATTTGTTTATCCTGTGGCTTTGGAGTTTTGAAACTCAAATAAGAAAACCCAATGTCCTAGCTTGATCTTATTGGGAGTCTTCTTAACAACTGCTACAAACCCACACACACGCGCACACACACACTCTCTCAGCGAGAATGCAAATGTGCTCCAATTAATATTACAAACAGCTCTACCTCTTAACAAGGTTCACAAGCAAGTCACAGGAACAGAGGTTGTGCATATGTTGCACTGTTCAACAAATGCCGGCGAGACTTATTTGCATTGCATAATTAAAGCATCGTGCGAGTGCGCCACTGTTTTACTTTCAGGGGTGTTCACGGTTTGTTTGTCCGTGCGCGTACATTCGCGTGCATGAGCCACACTTTCCTCTGGTGCGTTTGCTGAGGCAGTCTGAAGATGTGACTTCCCGAAGGGCTGCAGGTTATTCTCTGTCCAGAATCAATAGTTAATCGATCGTAATTAATTTGAGGCAATCATTAACATGTTTGTCTATACAAAACATGTGCAGTGGAAAAAGCTGCTATGCCAATCAGTCCAAATCATATCTGAATTTAATGAGTCTAATAAATCCTAATAATAATGATAATTTCCTCTAAGATGCTGGTGATCAATAAGAAAAAGGCTGTGATATCGTGGGAGTAGTTTTGTCAGAGCACAACTATTAGGTGGTTTATTTGCTGTCACAAACATATGCTGTTCGACTGGCTGAAATGCACAGAAGACGCCTGTAGATGTAAATCCGCAGCACGCGGCCAACAGGCTACAAAAAAAAAATGATGCGCTCGACATGGGTTACAGCAATACATCAGCAGCCAGGTGGCAGATAATTCAAAACTCCGAAGGCTGATGCTTTTGCTCTACAAAAGAGGCACATTAGCTGAGCCCTGAATTGCATGTTGCCATGACGAGTCTGCCCCGGTTATTTCAAGACATGCAACCCGGTCGCCAGAGAGAAATGGAGACACTTCACGTTTTGTGCAGATACTTGGAATGTAAACATCACATATAGATGAGTGTTGCTGGTTTTATTATATGTATGTATCATATTCATATTTTCTGATATGTCCATATTTTAATAAATACAGCTTTTTTGTGTCATGGGACCTAGGTTAATGTTAAAATGCAACAAACATTTGATTGGATGCAGGAGAAACATCAGGTTTTGTGTTAAAATGATCAAGGCAGAGTAAGCCAGTGCAAAATGTTCGGTTAATAAAGGCATTGAACAGGCATTTTTCCAAATCCAGTCCATGACATGAAGCATAGAGCTGTCCAACCAACCCAAGGTAGAAAACAATTATCCCCCAGTCAGAGGATCAGCGGTGCTATTCCCAGCTCCTCCGGGCTCCATGCCGACGTGTCCTTCAGCAATTTACTTAACCCCATTTGCCCCGATGGCTTTGCCATGCGGCGTGTGAATAATTAATAACATGCGGTTGGCACCTTGTGTGGTAGCCACTGCCATCAGGGTGTGAATGATTGTGGGCGGGTGAGTGAACATTCGTAGTGTAAAGCGCTTTGAGTGGTCAAAAAAGACTTGAAAGGTGCTATAAAAATTTAATCCATCTGCCATCCTCCTCGGGCTTTGAAAAGGGAAAATCTTTTTGAGAAGCTACGTCATGAACCACGTCATCACAGCTGAAACCTTGACATTCAACATATCCGTGGTTTGCAGGAACGTAAACTGTCAATATTTATAAAACGGAGGCTGCGCTGGGAAATGAGTCATTCGTGAGTCAGCAACATTTACGCCGTTCACATTTCGCTACTTTCCTTTGTAAAAGTGAGAATGCAGGTGAAAGCATGATGAGGTTATACGCTGGGGACAAAGCCTCACGTGCGTAACAGAAGGACTTTAATTCCCTTCTTTGTTATGTTATGTGGTTGACTTCACCCTTAAACCAAGTGAGCCTACCAGTTCCATCACTGTCACTGTGATTCCACGTTAATAATACACTGTCAAAGACTCATTCAATGACATGCACCACAGTTACTTCACTACACTATTCATGGAGATGGAGATAAAGTCCTGTCTCAAGGTTTCATGGTAATGTGATGATGAAGAGATCCATTAACACTAGTGGAAAGATAATAAAGCAGCGAGCTGATTAAACCCTAAATCAACCTCATCTCACACAGCATAACCTTGACATAAACTTTATTATTTTGCTCCACCTCCCTCTTGCCTCTCGCCACATAATGTCAAACGGAACCCTGCAGTCTGTCAAGATTCTTGCTTAATTGCTCTCCCACAATTTTTAATGGCCGACTTAGCACTGCACAAAACAATGGCCCTCTGCGGAATCCTCTTCATTACAGAGAGAGCCGGGCCGCTGATGGTCAGAATAATGAGTCTCTACAGTATCTCGTTGTCTACCTATCTCTGAATGACGATCTCTCGCTGTGCAAACTGACAAGCCAACTTCCTCCTCTGTTCAGATGGAATACTAATCCCGCACAATGAGGCTGAATCTATTGTGATAGGAATCCATTTTTATTTTTCCCTCCCGCTGCTCGGAGGAGCCTCTTTTTCCTTCAAGGAGTGACGGAGGCCGTGTTTGCACTGAGAGGAAATCAATTTGGGAGCCTTTTCACCATTGCTGTTAATTGGGTGGGCTGTGGTGCGTGTCAGTATTCCAACTGTTGTTGTGTGGGATGTACTGTACATGTGCAAGTGTATTTATGGATTGCACATTTGTGTGTGTTGTCTTGACACCCGGCTCCGAGCCAGCACTGCCTAGGTACCTTCTTAGCAACCAGAGCTAATTATGAACGCTCAAGCTTCTCGGAGCGCAGCGGGCTGTCTGCAAGGACTACAAGCTGAAAAACACGGGGACTCCCCGTAGAGGATGAAGATCGGGGATATCCTACAGCACATAAGGAATTGTCAAGCACAAGGTCCAAAGTGATGTGTTTATGTCTTGGAGGTGTTAAAAGAGGTTTCGCCACCTCCACTCCGTGGTGCGATTTTCAGCCAAGCTGTTACTCAAAATGAGAGACAATTACCCACACAGCAGTGATTGCTTCCCATGTGGCTGCCAGTCCCTTCTGATGTTGAGGCTGGCATGCAAATAAATGATGTTCCACACACCCACAAGTCCAAGACTGCCAACGGAGCAAACACATATTGCTACTACAAAAAAGTGTTGTCGGAGAAAAGATTCCAGAGGGAGAACCGGGGACTGGCGGATGCACATTAATTATCAGCCTTTATTTGTGCAGGGAGACTACCATGTCGAGTTAACTGACTGAAGCCTGCTGGAGCTGAATAAGTGGATGTGAATGGCTACAGGCTGCACATAGTGTGAGGGATGTTCAGGACATGGAGTGATCTGGGCATGCAGGGCGATGCCTTATTTCACTGGACAGCTAAAACACAGATTCACTGCCTAACATTATTGTCAGGAGATTGCGCATTGCATTTATTGCTATATTGGAAAAAAGAAAATCCATATTAGACCAAGTTTGTTTTTGAAGATGAAAGCTGAAAAACAATTAAAAATGCACCACAAATTGCATTCTGAGGTTATATGCCGCGCTAACAAAATTCTGCTGATAAAATGTAATTCCACTAATGCAAGACGCTAATGAAAAAATGCAGCCTCCTGCTGGAAAATTAATCTTAACATGACAGTTTAGCACTGCATACATAATATGGAAGCAATTTAATATCGACCTATTTTTGAATTATGAGTGCGTTTTAATTGTTTATGTGTTGTTTTTAGATTGATTTATTCATTTTCTAAGATTTCCCCACCATAACATACAACTTTTATATCAAATTTGCAGCTATTTTTAACAAAATGGAATCATGCACATCTAAATACAAATTATATGTGTATCATTGCATAGATGTGGGTCTTCATGTGTGTGTGCCTACATGCATGTAGGCACACATGACATGTTATGGCCATGTCACATGCATAACATAATCCTGACTGAATCCTAGGGGAAGTTGTTGTGTTTTAATATTTTATCTCGACATGTGGGGAAAGCCAAGCGGACGTTAAGCTGCTGAGCAGCAACAGCACTGAAGTGGCTTTACCCTCGTCTTGCTTCCAGTCACTTCTTCAGTCCTGATAATGTCAGTCACAAACCCAGACAGACCTCTGTTACACTGCCAAACACATTCTCTCAGCCACAGTCATTAGTGCCATTTCAGACAAAAAAACATCCTCAGCATATAATTGGAGTGGTGCAAAACCTAAGTGACGCTGTCAAAGATAAACTACTGGAACATGTGGCATTAAATGTGAAATGAAATCATCAGTTATGCTTAAGCAGCTGACAGCTGTCTAGACTAAAGAAGAATAGCAGATACACATGGACACAGACATGTTTTTTTTTTCTTTTTTACTCGTCTGACATGAAAATATCTTTGAGCCAAGGACATCACTATTTTACGCAGATGATTGCAAATAATGAGACCTCTGAGTTTTAATGGAGATAATAGCGTGTAATTGATCATAAAAGGAGACTCATCCACTGACTCCCATCACAGAGGTACTAACGTGACATCCATTATTGACTTACATTCACTAGCCAATTAGACAAACAGATCATTGCACTTTTTCATTAAAGAGGAATAATATTATTGTTTCCTTTAAAGGATGTCTGGCGGAAGTTTCAGGAATGACAGTGTACCACTGAGAGAGAGCAGCTCGGAAGGAAAACATGCCTATTTGTGGGTAGTCTGGACCACGTCTAGAAGCTGAGTTGTGTCTGAAGCCTGCTGAGAAGACACCGGAATCACCAACGGCTCCTGTTTGACATCCTATCGATGCCTTATGGCTGGAGGCTGCCTGTGGACAGATGTTGCTGAGGGACGACGTCCTGGATTCAAGAGAGTTCTGCAAGGATGTGCTGCCCATGAGGAAAATGCCAGGAGGAGCCTGTCGAACTGCAGGTAGCTTCACTCACACTCAAATGCAATAAGCCCAGATAATACCAGTGTCAAACAGACTAACTTTATCTTAGGAATGTTTTCAGTTCTCTGGATGGTAGCAGATCCTAGACAAGCGAATGTTCTAATGTATTAGTGCCAGTAGTCAGGTCGCTGTAAAATTATACAGGTGTTTATTTTATTTTTTGTATATTAGGAGCTGCCTGTTGCATGGGTAACAAAGTGCTGTGGGTGCATAATGTCACAGGAGCAATACATGATTGTTTAGTTTAGTTTTTCTTTTTTTTTTTAAGTGAACTGTTACTTTCAGTAAACATCATCAGCATATTGATTAACACTACACTGCGGTTCACAGTAGGAATCTTTGATCAATATATTGTAGTTTCTCAATTACCCTTCACCACAAGACATCTCTGCCTCCATTTTAATCCCGGTATTTCAAGATGGGCAGATTCTTAACATGTCTCCTCAAATTGCTTATTGAATAGAAAACATCAGGGAAAAATATTTTAATTATGCATATGATTTGAAATATAATGCCTGACATAAAAGCCAAGTGTAAACACAAAAATCTGATCCCTCCAAACATATTGGAAAATCTGAGGTGTAACTAAAGACATTATGGATGTATCAATCGTATTCCAGTGCCGATGTCAACTAAAGTACAGACGTATTATTCACAACTTTCCTTTTTTGTCATAGTCACAACATCATAATGCAGCCGCACCTCTGTCTGGTTGACGATTGGTCGGCTGATGGTGCTGCTGCTCCATCCCAGCCCAGAGCCGAAGCCACAATACGGCTCTTACAATGAAGAAATACTGACCAGCCCACACCTAGGTGGTCTTAACAGTTGCTAAATATAGAGAGAAATACTCTAAATTGGCAACACTGGTCGCACTTACACCAGCTGGGTGCCAATAGCTTATAGTCTTCACACTTCACATTGTCATGCTTCAGCTGACACAAAATCCAGTCATTTAAATGTAGATTATAACCTAACAAATGCTCATTCACTCATGCTAATGTATATATATATATATATATTTATACACTGACATCTGACATATATACACTGACATCACAATTAAGCTGACATGCTCCATTTCATTAAAGCAAAAGACAGAGAGCTGTGACAGCAACCTGAGGATGTCCCACACATAGTCCATTTTTGCATTCAATGACATTTCATGACAATCATCATTATTCTCCACTCATTTAGTTGCTTTTTCAATTCATTATCTTCTCTGTATATGTGGCTAAGAATGTATTATATCACACCTGGACATGATGTGATTATGACATGAAATGACATAGGGGTCACGTGGTCAGAGTCACTCACTTGGACACTAGAGAGAAGGCCTCAGCACACACGGCCGGACACGGCACCAGCTTGATCATCACATGTTCGGCGGCGGCCTGGAAATGCGCCCGCGTCACCTTCTCCAGCACCGAAGCCAGGGTGGCTACGTCGCCAGCCTTCGTGCTGGGGTCTCCGCTCGCTGTATCCAGAATGTTGCCCCCATGCACCACCAACAGCAGCACATGAGTCTTACATTTCCTCTGAGAAAATATTCAGGTAGAGTCGAGAGAAAAAAAAAAAACACTTAGAAGGACTCAACAGGAGGAAAAGAATAAAGAAAAGAATCGAGGCAGTGAAAAAAAGGGGGTGGAAATAATGGGGTACTTCTACAGTATGCGGTCTTGTCTTGCTGGTGAATATACTACAGGCGTTTTATAATGGTCTTACCTCTATGTACTCCAGTCCTTCAATGCTGCTCTGAGGGGCACAGCGTGAGCCGCCCAGCTGGTAGAGACCCCCTGAATAAAGGGAAGAAAAGGGCAGGAAGGAAAGAAAAAAAAGGGAAGAATAAAAACAGAGGAGGAAAACTGCAGGAGCCGCTTCACCCCGGTGCACCAATAACAGCAGCATGGCGTGAATGGAGATCGATTGCTGAATATGGTCAATATCGCTAATGCCTCTTCATCTCTCGTCATACTCCAAAGTGGGTGGCGGGTTTATGTACCTTTAGGCTTAAATGCCATAACCATGAGATTCAGAAGTCAATACTGATGGTAAACAGCAGGAGGGCTGTAAGAGCGCTCTCTGTGCTGCAGGATCCTCGGTGGAGCCATCACATGTAATTGGATTTTGGCTTCTCTGATGCAGAAACAAAACAATGACTTTTTCTAGAAACTGAAGATGACAGGATGGAGACTTTATTTCAACTGAAATGCGATGACGTGAAGCATCTCTCCATCTTTATGTGCGCCGCGTTCTGTCACGGGAAGCCGTGCTTATTATCCTCTCCGGAAGCCCCTGTCCGGGGTGTCATCTTTATTCCTGCACTCGTCTCTCTGTGTCCCTCTCTCTACTGTCTCTCTTCCTTTTGTCTCCCTCCCTGGGCTGCGAGCAGGGCTCTGCGCTTCGCTCATTGTTTACTCGGCCTCCTCATCTGAGGCTGACTGTCTTGGAAGGCTCGCTCAGACTCACGCCCCGTCAGCTCCCTTCTATTCCCACCCCCCCAGCCCACAGCCCGGCTTGCAGGGGACTCAGCACACTGCACTATTTTAGTCGCACGGTAACAGGAAATCAATGAAGGGATGTTTTCGTTCTTCCTCCTGAAAGTTTCTCTAAAAAGACTTGTAAAGTATTTTAGTGTGCAAATACTGTGGGATTTGACAGTGAGCAGAAAAACTCTGCCTTGTTTGAGAAAAAAGGTGGTTGTAATTATTTGTGGAGTCATTATCCCCTTTTGAAAACTACTGATATAGGTGATATAGAAAGATTTATATAATATATGATACTGGTATTATGTAAGTAACTTTGTGTTTATCTGACCTTCGTCAGAATCAGGACATGTGATCTAACCTGGTTTTGAAATTGTAGATGTTATTTTCACCCATGCTGATACGCATTTAGCTCAAGCACCTCAGCTCAGTCTGACGCAGGGTGAGCGTCAATTGTTGTTTTTCTCAATTGTTGTGGCTGATTGAGTGAAATATGATTTCTCTGAGTTTGGATGATCGGAATCTATGAGGCTACATTAAATGTAATTTGTAGCTTACTGTGTCACAGAAATGCTGCAAAGAACATTTATACGGGTTAGAGGGGTCACCCCTGATGAGCAGCTGGTCACTTAAACTAAACAGCTGCAAACATGGAGAGAGGAACATCTCTTAAAATGCTCCCCACGTCGTAGTCCAAGTGTGGCCTTGCGGGTTTTCTACAAGCTTTAGCACTTTGGTGAAGAGCTGCCATAATATGGCTGGATAAGCTTCAATTAATGCATAGAGCAATGCACCAAGCCCTCTGCTATTTGGATAAAGCCAGAGCAGATGCAGGCTGGTTTTGTATAGTTAGGAGTTGGTGGAGAGGTCACGTTACCCCAAGCAAAGACCAGTCCTTTGAAAAACAAAGTAATGTAAAGAGTCTACTTCTACTATAGCAGTTTACAATGCTTTAGATCTTGTATACAATGCTGTGGAAAAGTGTTTCCCCCCTCCCTGACTTCTCCCTGAATTTTTTTCCTCCTTTAATAATAAAAAACCTTCACTTAAAAACTGAATTATGTATTCACTTGTGTCTTTGAGCAATGTTAGAATTGGTCTGATGATCTGAAACATTATAACTTACATGGCCCTGTGCGAAGACGTGATTGCTTTAACCTAATAACTGGTTGGGCCCCTAGCAGCAACAACTGCAATCACGCATTTTCTATAACCTTAGTGAGTCTCTTACAAGTGCTCTGGGGGAAATTTTGACCCACTTTGCAGAATTGTTGTTATTCAGCTACATTGGAGGGTTTTTGGAGATTTTTTTAGTCATGTGACAGCATCCCAATAGGTTTCAGGTGAGATCTTTGACTAGGCTTCTCGAAAGTTTGTTTCTGTAGGCCAGTCACTCCTGGGAAGGTTCACCACTGTTCCATGTTTTTCACTATTTGTGGATATTGGCTCTCACTGTGGTTCACTGGCATGTCCTGAATTTCTTTAAGTCTTGGCATGATTTTTAAGCTTTTGTTTTTTTTTTTTGGCAAACCAGTGAATTCATGATTGAGAATGAGTGTGTGATGAACTTGCTGTGTTTTAATTAGACGGGGCAATCACTTTATTCACACAGGGCCATGTAGCTTTGAACATGCATTTTGTGTGTTAAATTGCATTTTGTGTGTTGTGTAACATGTAAAAAAAATTGAAATCACAAATAGATGGAAGAGATAGCACAGTCTCTCTCTCTCTCTCTCTCTCTCTCTCTCTCTCTCTCTCTCTCTATATATATATATATATATATATATATATATATATCCATTATAATTTTTTTAGCAATACATTTAATCTGTTGTTGTCTTTTGTTGTAGCTTATTTTATAAAGATTATTATAATTGATAATATGTTTTTACTATTCAACCTATTCAAATTGTTCTATGCCTTGTATATTTTTGAATACATTTTATTGTTGGGTTATAAGTATGTTGTTGTGTGTAATTTAAAGGCAAACATGTTTATCAATAAGAAATTCTATTAGTCAAGTGTAATACAAAGATGCAGATAAGGCCATAAAGAGTATTCAACTAGAGCCCATCCAATAATCCTGCATCTCATACTGAAGTATGGCAAAACAACATACACTGGCTGCAATTTTCTGCAATCCCCAGCTGTGTTCAGCAGATTGCAGGAAATGGCAGACATGCTGGGCTGCTTCCGAATTCAACAATAAGTTATACATTTGTCTGATATTGGAGCAGGCTAACCAAATCATCTTTTAGCTGGCGTCGTTCAGCGGCATTAACCGGCTTCCTGCGGTTATGGAGACAACTTTATTTCTCTCTCTCTTGCAGCAGAGTTGTGCTGCTGAGGGGTTAAGTGTTCATTTACTCCCAAACAACTGAGAGATTTCTTTGTATTAGACGCCGCTACTGTGCACACACACGCCAGATCTCTCGAAGTTATTCTTTATCCCTGTGTGATGCGCTTGAGAGCTCTTTACGTAGCCGGTGATTCATTTCGCAGCGGGCTCACTCATCAGGATTGACGACTGATTGATTCTGTGCAGGGAAGCAGAGATGCGATGTGATATCTGAACTCCTGATAACAAATTTTCAAATACTGTAATGTTTTTGGCTGAGATAATTACACCTATTTCTGCACATAATACACAAAGTGATCCGCTAAATGTACTGTGTTGAAAATAAATGTGATTAAGGTTTTTGAGTGTGTGTGGCATGTGCTGTGAGGTAGCAACAGGTGAGGGTGGCCGTCTGGAGGCGTGCTGTGTCCTGACCGGGCCAGCGGCCTCCTCTGACCTGCAGCACAGCGCAGACATGCTAACGCACCCAGTCATCTGTTCATCGCTGTGGGCGGCAGGGTCTTATCGTGTTGCCCCGCTGCGACGGGACCCGCAGGAGACGCCGTCAGCGCTGCCACATGACATACCAGCTGATCTCACACACACACACACACACACATAGTAACGCACACACCATATGGCGACGCGGCACATTAGCCGTCTCAAAGACACATATAGTAACCTACTGTACGTTCACACACACACACACATACACAGTCTGTGCCTTTACAATCCCAGCTGCTTGCAGTCTAGATGGTGGGGCTGCTGTACTGTACCGCACACACACACACACACACACACACACACAAACACACATACGTATTCAGTAGCAGTGTAACTACGATGTAAAAGTCATTACCTGTACTGATCTGGTCCTGACTAAAAAACACTATCAGATATTCAGAAGCAATAAAGTTACAATGTGATATCAAATGCTGACACATATACCCCTGAAATGTGAATGTGAATATTTAATAACAGAAGAAAGGGCTGCATGGAGATGCTTTACCCCTAATGGGCAGCAGGGGAAAGATAAGTATAGAAAGTGATAAATGTGTGTCCAGATGAGCACATGAGCATCAACAGCTGCCTGAGGAATAAACACAGTGGATGTCGGTGAAGAAACACCCCTGCAGTGAGAAAAAGAGTCAATTGCCCATTCTTGCATGGTGCCTGATCAATATTTAATATTCCGTCTAACACTCTGCCGTTGAGCAGCGAAACAGAACCGTGTTGTGAAATTTTTTATTCATTCACATATTTATAAAGCTTAACACAAGTGTCTCTCTTTTCTCTTCCCATAAACTGGTAAAACATTTGATGACTCTCCACCCCTCATATTAAACCTTTACTATGGCTGTGGAGCAATATCATGAGTTTTGGATAAAATACATAAAAATATAAAAGACTTTTTTTTAAGGTCAATGAATGTGACTAAGGTCTAATTTATGAATTCCCCTGCATCCTCCACCTTCTGATGTAACTACTATCTATGTATGTGTATAGAATTTATAACATCTACTAGGTTACGTGGGTGAGAGCCAACAGTCCTCTCGGTGCCAGATATCACTGCAGCCATGATTCTATCCATATTCACAACAACATGACAATAAATCAGTGGATGTAAGCAGAAACAGTCCATATTGTATAGTTATCGGGATATGTAGACACTAAATTGTCAGTTATCAGTTCAGATTAAGTGAATTTTTGGTTTTCTGCACGTTTCACATTTTTCCTCCTCTTTTCCTGAATGATTTTCCCTCCATAGCTGCCCTGTGTTCAGCTCGTTCACCCTCACCCCCTTAATCGTGCCTCCCTGCGTGTCTCTCCACCTGCATCTCATTCCCTCTCCATTTCTGTCTGTTTGCCTCAACTTAAATAACATGTACTTGTGAAATTTCTCTGTCTCCTGCATTTGGGTCCACCAGCTTCCCACCCAACATGTTTTTGTATCTGTCTTGTAAAAGAGAATTATCTGTAAACCCAACACCTATTTCTTCACAACCTGTAAAACAAACACGCACTACACCCTAACATCCTTGATTTGCATAAGTAGAACAACACACAAAAGCGGTATAATTGAAAGAAAAATTGAAGAAGCCTTAAAAGCAGCAACAACATCCAATAACGATTTGGAAAAAAACCATGTAGAGCAACATGTATAAATAGAATTTTGAGAGGCCTAGCATACTGTGTGACACACACACACACACACACAAACACACACACACACACACACAAAATCACCTTCCAGGCAGCGACAGTGTTGTTTGGGTGTGTTTATCTCTTCTCAATGTGTGATCACACAGCATTTTTTACTTCATATCCTGTCAGACAAAAGAAACATGCACACACACACACACACACACACACACACTATGCATAAATACAAATAGACAAAATTACAGGCGCAGAGGTGAAACCACAAAGAAGAAAGGTGCTGTGAAAGCTGAGATGGGGCAGGATGATCGTCCTGCCACTGAGTCTTTGAGGTCTGCCGCTTCTTACCTGTCTTATCATTCTCTTTTTATCATGTTTGAATAGGATTCTACAGCGAAATGATTTTGACTTTTTTTTTTAGATTTGTTAAGCATCTCTAAGCAGATTTGCTTTAAAAGAGGAAGAGAAAAAGAGCAAGATGAATTTAACGACAATTAAAGTGCATCTGTTAAAACGGGCTTAGCCAGGGGGAGGCAGTGGGCAGAATACAGATGAGTTCTCCCTCCCTCTCTTTGTGTTTCCTTAAATAAAGCAACAGGTTGAAAATCATTCTCCCATCCCATATACGTGTGTCTCCGGGTCACTTTGTGTGGTGTTACATTCTAATCATGCTGGCTGAAAATGGTCTGGTGCAGTTTGTCCTTGCTGAGTCATCTCCAGAGAACCATCTGGCAACACATGCTGAGAAAGTAGCTGAGTCAGTCAGCGGAGTTTCTTTATCATGGAGTCAATCGCTCTCTAAAAAGATCAGTTATGTAAGACAGCTATTTCAAATTCGACTTCATTATACAGCATCGGGCGGTAGAGAAAGATGGCGATGAAAAGAGCACGGCGTAGATGGGGCTGATAGTGAACAGATGGGGAGCCTGAAAGACGTTGATGTTGAGATGATGGTAGATCACAGGGTCGGATTTGGGAAGAAGACGAAGGCGCACATTCATTGGGAGGGAAATAAAGTGTGTTTACCGTTGCCAGTGAGGGGGGATATAAGAACATGGTGAGGTGGAGCGAGGGAAGGGAGAGAAGGGCTGGGAGACATGAATGGGTACAGAAGCCCAGGAGAACAAAAGAAGGTAGATGAAGGAATAATAGCGGGCAGAGCGAGAGAGGTTATGAACCCATAAAGGCTTTTTGAGGAACCGACAAATAGAAGGAGATTAAAGGGGAGGTGGATATCATAGGCCATTGCTGACAGCTGCACCTCGAAGGTTTTATGATGAACAGAGATTTTAATTGCAGATAGCCGTTACAGAGAGCTCTGTTCTGACCTGTAATCTGTCTCACCTTTTATTATGAGCCACTTACAATAGGCGACTTTAGGTGTCAAAATTTGATTTTAGACACAGGAGAATTTTTTTAATAATCACTACAAAAGATCATTTAAGATTTGTGACCAAGATGAACTATGTTTCTGAAAGTATTTGCACACATGCCTTGACTATAAAGTAAAGTGACATTCCATCCCTTTTCCCTGGGGTTCAATATGAAGTCTATCCACCCTTTGCAGCTAAAGCAGATTTAACTCATCTGGGAAGGCTGTCCACAAGGTTTAGGAGTGTGTTCATGGGAATTTTTGACCATTCTTCCAAAAGCGCATATGTGAGGTCACACATTGACGTTGGAGGAGAAGGCCTGTAGTCTCTGCTATAAGTCATCCCAAAGGTGTTCTATGGTGATCTGATCAGGACTCTGTGCAGGCCAGTCTAATTCATCCACTCCAGACTCTGTCATCCAGGTCTTTATGGACCTTGTTTGTGCACTGGATGGTGGATTTAGATGGGTGAGCCAATGCTATTGGGAATATAGTGTATGTCAGCAGTTTCACAGTTGAACAATATATTTATCAGTACACTCTAGTGGCCAAACTAGACGATGTTGTCACTGTTTCTGAATTACCTCGAACATTGTTGTGTGGTGTCAGACGATCAGAGAACTGTCTGGGGATTTTTAAAAATGACGTAGTTGCTTGAACAGCAGCGAGAACAGCCACTAACACACATATCTCATGTCATAAAAAACATTGTTATTTGTTAACTGATGAATATTTTTCACTGCAAACAAGACAAACATCTACAAACTTTTTTTTCCACAGCATGAGTAAAGCAAGTCATATTAATTTAATTAATTTAAAAGTCAGTCTGGGTATGTGTTGCATATTTCTGTAATATAAAAGAACATTTGAGATATCTACAACTACATTCTTCATATCCAGCATCATGATATTGACATTTCAGGATGATTCCACAATTAAAATCATCCTAAGACAAATTACATCACTTTTGCTATTCATGTGTATGGAGTTTCTTCACGGATATCTACAATTCACTCTGAGATATCCACCATGTAAATTATGGATACATTTAAATGAATCCAGTTTGAGATAGCTACAACTTGATTCTGACGAGTCATAATTCCAATTCAAAATATCCTTAATTCACCGAAATTAAAGATATCTGCATGTCCCTTTTAAGGTATCTTTAATTAAGATTTAAGATTTAGGAGTTATGACTAGCCAAAATTAAGTTGACTGAAATGGGAGATATCTGTAAATTTTGTTCCTAGTCAAAATGTAATTGGAAGTGCTGAAATGCTCCCAGCAAAGCTAGAAACATCATGCATGACGTTTGAGAAGTCTCTAATTTTCATTATGCCTGTAGTCAAAACTAAAATGCTGATATGTGCAGTTTAAGATGGGTGATGATATTTCAGTTACGTCATTGATACATGGATGTTGATCCTTGTCTGTATCTAAAGTCTAACATATCCTATTCCTTAGATATTCCTTATTAGACAAAAAAAAAAGTTAAAAACACACCACACACCGCACGCATTCTTTTGGTACTTAAAAGCGCAAATAGATCTTGTTAATGATACTGAAAGGTCAAAACAAACCCAGGGCAGGGATAGAATATGGGACCTTTGAAGGCACGGAAAGCAGCAGCAGAGTATATTCATATTCTATCTCAGAGGCTCATGAGTGGAACAGGATATGACTGAGCCGTATGCCGGGCTTGATAAAATAACAGGTTCTGTGTAACTCATGCTAATGCATTATCACTATTGTCTGAAAATGCACGTTTCAGGCACGTGGTGGAGTGATTGAAATGGAAAACACCTGCTGCATGAGATGCAGCTACACATTGATTATATATTACAGAAACAATATGCAATCCGTGCGTGACTTTCTATTTCATGAAGAGGACTGTCCAGGGTACTCAGGATGTTTTCATTATAAGATAATTAGTGATGTTTACAGTATCAGCATCTCTCACTGTGGGCAGATTAAACTGCAGAGACACATCGTACATCACACAATCCCATCTGAAGCAGCCTATCCCCGGCTGTCCATTACACAGATAGTTTTTATGTACTGAGTATACTTGACATCTAAAGCACTTCTGATGTGTGCACCAGCTCAAGCATCAGAGACTCTGTCATTAATGGTGCATAAACAAATCCCTGATTTGTATGTGATATGACCTCAAATGCATTAACCAAAGCTCCTAGATTTATAGGAAGTGAGGATAGAGGCAGCAAGAACTAAGAGATGAATCCACAGTTCTTGTTGTGCCTAAGCCAAATTCAATACAATTATTCAAATTGGTCAAATATCTTCGTCCTGGCAGTCCTGTGTAGGTTTTTCAGCCAGACACAAAATGTAAATGGAATACTAAAGGGGAGCAACTCTGGAAGGACAAACACATTATTATCAGCTTCAGTTAAACTTACTGAAAATTACTGAAATAGATACAAAAAATGAGGTGCAAAAACTCTGAGTTTATTTATAAAAATAGGCTAAATAATTCAATGAAACAGTCAATTTTGCATTTGCTGAGGACTGATTTCAGCCGTGGTTTAGGACACACTTGGTGTTTTAGTGAGTATTTATCTATGTGACAGCAGGACTGAGCTGTACTTTGACAATCAGGGCAGCTCTTTATTTTTTGTGTATGTGTTATTTAATGACTTTTATTGACAGGCTCGTCATTCTGCAGCACTACAATAACCTACACTGCCGGTGCATTGGAGCCGTTGACAGGTCTTTACTGGTTTGTTGAGTGGTCTGCTGATGTGATGTCGAGGGTGTAAAACATTAACAGTCTCCCCACTTCTCCGGTCGTCGCCGTACGGCTCAGCGCGACAATCCCACTGAACAACAGTGATTAAAAGCATCCACTCCAGTTTGTCAAATCTCAGAGCTGACCTTTACAACAAGAGCTAGTCCACTTATCAGTAAACATGGCCAAAAACAAGTACCATGCTATCAGCACAGTATCGACCGAGGAGCTGTGAAAGCAGCTGGTATAGAAAACACGTTATTATCTTTGATTTTGTCTTACGCGCTTAAACTGACAGATTGTTTCTTCGCTGTTATCCCATTTTAAGTCACATGTGTTTGTTGACAGATCAACAGATCTCTATAATAATCTTTTGGCTGGTAATTAGAAACTTAAAATGTTATATCATCTCCTTTTACATATGTGGTACGCTGACAAGCACAAATACCACTTAACCTTAACGGATTGCTATTAAACTATGATGGAGAGCGACAAAATTGTTATAAAGCATTCATTACTCCTGACAACTTTAATTTGATTTCCCTCTCACATAAAACCCTCTGTTTGACTAAAAAAAACTGATTTGCACTGATTTATGATATTTGAAGGTACAAACTGCCATTTTTTCATTGTGTCTGGAAAACACTGTGCTGATAAATCTCCTGGGCTATATGTAATTCAGTCATGCTGATTGGATAACCGCACCAGAGACTTTGACGAATGAATCATCGTAATTTCCTCGCAGGAAGAATTAATTAGGAGAATTGTTTGATATAAAGCCTATATAATCCCTGCTGCCTGATTTGTTTCACAAACGAAGCAGAGCCCAAATTCCAGCAGGAAGGCCACTGCTGCTCAATCATTCATGTTTTCACCGTCTTTCCCCCCTCTCTTCCCCGGTCTTTTGTTTCCTGCTACTGCTGGGCAGTAACACTTTAAGTCAAACCAATGAGTTGCCTCATGATCTGTGAGCCAGATATATTGGAATCTGTCTCCTCTTCTCTCATAGCGGCCGGCTGTCATTCACCTTTCCACCTGAATGACCTCTGGTCATCACTCTAGCAGCAGAGCTGAAGTTCACTCACCCCGGGTCGCTGCATCATATCACCACCACCACCACGGGCAGGGCTCCATGGGAGCAGAGCTATTCCACTCTCGGCTTCACTGGGCTTTATGAGAATTATGATTTGTGAAAGCATCGAGAAAATCTATCTATGTGGTGCTCAGGCCTGAGATAAAGAACAGCAGTTACTGTGTTAAAAAAAAACAACTTCTCTTCGCCGAGCGTCAAAAACAAACACTATTTCACATTTGCTTCTTCAGCTCCTCATTAACTCGTCCCTATTTGAAGAATTATTCGACATAAATTTAAAGGGACAGGAAGCTGGGCATCCACGTGTTTTTATTCCTCTTTTTTGAAATGGGCAGTAGCTTCTACCATCCCTTCTTTTTTTTTGCAAACAGTGACTTTTGTTTTCACTGATTCTTTCAAATAAACCGAAAGAGCGGCGAGAAGAAGAACACAGACACGCATGAGATTGGAGCTCGGCGCCCCCCCCCAGGCGTCATGGAGCACGGAGACAGAGCACTGAGCTTGAAACACATTGCATATCTTCAGTGTGAGATCACAGCCACTCTCATGCTCATTTTCTGCTCACTATGTGCTGCTGTTTGCTCGTTCACATCTAATCAATTTTACGATGTTCACACCATTCTTCACATTTAGATTACTTTTTAGTTGCCTTTGGATATATTTTTTTGAGTTTTTGGGGTGGAAACATTAAACATGCATGCAAATAAATTAGACATACTATCATTGTGACTTATAGTAACAGAACCACTGAGAACACATCACACATGCAGCCTTTATTAGTCTTGTTGATACATAACCTACATACCTACTTATCTCCACGATAATTTTTCACATAGATTAATCTGGGCCAATTCTGCTAGATATATGCGCTGTGTTCACGAGGACAACAGCACCACATCCTCATCCTCATCCAGCAGAAAGACAGAGGAGCCTGGCAAATAATCCTGGCTCAACTTTTGTCGCAGTGCGATGCAGCATCATACATACTGCACAAGTAGACCAAACCCAGTTATAGGCAGAAGTAGGAGAGTAAGCAGGGTATATACAGTAGGTTGCCAAAAAAATGTCAGAAAATGTCTCTAAAATAAAGGTCACATAGATATATTTATATATGTGTGTATTACAAGATTAGGTCCAGTTGTCACATACTGGACACAGACTTATTTTCTGGGTTATGCTGTTATATCCGCTCCAACAGCAAAAAGCAGGAAAACGCTAATGATGAAGTGTTCCAATGGTGAGCCGCTGCTCTGCATGACATTATCACTTTCTGGTTTACTACTATCTCCCTGACTGAAATTCCACTTTCACAGTATCACGTACAGACCGGTACAAAAACAGTTTGGTGAACCAGCAACAAGAAATTCTGATAACATTACCTATTGTAGCTGGTTCATAGAACACAATTACTGTTGATTTTGGACAGAAATTGTTGTTTTCCTCGGAGTCTGCATCTGTGTCAGACTAGTGTTTTGTCTGAATAATTTCCACATAGATTACCATTATCTGTGGGCCGTGGATAAATGAGTTCAGTTCCCCTCTGTTCAATAGCAGCAGGGGATCGTCTATACATGAAAGTGTCATCACCAGAGAGATAGAATTGTGGCGCTGCATTACAATAGTTGTTTACTTTGCATGAATCTAACATACCTACCATGATAATGTTCTAAATACATAGAATAAATGTCTTTCTGTTTGATCAGCCTTTAAATTCCACCCCCTGCTTTGTGTTGCATCTTTGTACCTTAAACTAAAGCAACACAGCATTTCCTTTTCTTTTCTGCCTGAATCAGACGACTCATGCACATAATTTGATCTTCAGGGACTTTTTCCAGTGGTCAAAATGTTTTAATGAAGCTTTAAATAGAAGCTAATTGTCAACAACCCAGCTATAATTATAATCATCCTGGGAAAAACTTGTTTCATGAGATTTTGGACCACCGTCATGGCCTTGTGATCCTGAGCTGGTTAAAGACATAGTCAACTAGGGCTGAATCTCAAAGTGGGGTCCGGGGGCCTCCAGGGGTCCTTATGGGGGCCGTGGGGTCCCCACAAAAAAGGAGAGTCATTTATTTTCTCTATAATTCCAAGATGGAGGCCTGCCACATTAAAACAAATAATAATTACTTTGTGTATAATTTTCACTTTGCACATGAATTCATTTAATTTCAAATGAATGGGGGGATGAACACATAAATAAATAAATAAAATAGAAAATCAAATAAATGCAGCAGTTATGTGGGAAAGAAAAAAATACAGAAATAAATAAATGTAATTATTAAATGGAAAATTAACTGAGTCATTCAATTATTTATTTTTGTTCAGGCAGGTTTTTTCCTCTATAATTCAGACACATGTTTTCTAGACTTCCCAGATGAAAATCTTATCAGATGGGGTCTATGGTCTAGTTTTTTGTAAGTTTAAGGGTCCTCGACCTGAGAAAGAAAACATACAGTCGATGTCCTTTCTCATGATCCCACCAACAGCATTTCACTTAGGGACCCTACGACGGAAAAAGAGCCATATTCTTAACGCCTTTGTGCTGACATGCCAATATTAGTGAAGAATACTAATATTCATATAAGCACAATGATGTTTCATGGGTAAAGCACCTGCTTTGATGAATAATGTGTAATTTATTTATATTTTACAACAAAGCTATTATTATTTTTCAGTAGTTTCCAGGTCATATGACCAAGCGACTCCAAATACATGAATTATTAATAGTCTGGAGAGTTGGGACATACTTGCACTTATTGTCTTTTAGTACCTTTAAAAATTCATTCATACTATTCATAAAAATCTAATTTTTCTTCAATACTTTATGAAGAAAAACTAATCCTATTCTCACAAAGGCCCTAATAATTGACAGAGCTGGCCCCGTTGTGAGCCAGAAATATACATCTCTTTTTATATACTATGTTTCTCTCTGTGTGTAAATATGTGTGTGTGTGTGTGTGTGTGTGTGTACCATGCGACTGGTCGTCCATCTGTCCCAGAGTTTCAATCTGCTCCACCAGATCATTTGAGTTCCACTGACTCATGCCCAGCAGAATGGCGCTCTTCCCCTCCATAACATCTGCTGGGACACACACACACACACAAACATAGACACAGAGAGAGAGATGGTGAAGTAAGACAGTGCAGGGAAGATGAAATCCCACCCCACTCTCTGTGCTTGTCTTTGTCCTTGAAACTCCACCAACTTGATTTGAGCTGATCTCAGCTGCTTGGCCGACACACCTCTTAGTTTTGTTGGAGCTGGAGGGACAGAACAATTTACACTCAGATGGTGCGCTATAATAGCACAGTGGCGTTTTGTGCTGGTTTAGGTCTTAAAAAATGCTACAAATAACATGTGTGGCTCACCTGAATAGACAGCAGCAAGGAAACAAAAACAGCGCATGAAGACAGTGAGAAATTTTCACATGGCTTATCATGACTGAATACAAAGGAAAAACACAACTCAACAAGAATTAATAATAAAAAGCCAGTGACCCTAGTGAGGAATATAGCAAGTATATAAAGTGGATGAATGGAATAATAAAAAGTTTCTCATATCAAGATTTCAGGGAGGGCTCGGAGTATCCGCTGTACAATGCTGTTGCTTATTATTCAATGCAAGATTCACCCTCTGCCTGGGCTGCTACAGTAGGAGCTAGAGAGCAGCTGTGAGTGGTTGAAGAGAACTATCTCCAGCAATAAGCTCTCCACACTAACCTCATTGTGGTTTTCTGTTAAACCCCCGCATCCTTCAACAACGTTATAATCAACTTTTCTTGCTCCATCGCGAAGATGTTTTGTAGAAGGAGAATCAACTGGGTATGGATGGATTTATGTTGCCATCGTGTCCTATTTGGACTACTATGTTACCTACTGCTCAGGGAAAGAAACAAATAGTGGAAACAAAAGAGGCATTCTTTCAATAGGTGGCTTGTTTGATGACTACCGTCTTAACGCCGATGTCAAAGCTAAATTTCGTCTACCAGAAGCCTCCCTTGCTTTACCTAATGCACTCGCACAAACCCATCGCCTTTAGGAGGGTGCATTCAATACACGGTTATACTATTTAAAATACAGTGTAGAGCCCATATCACCCAATGGCTCAAAGACAATCTATTGTAAGTATGGAACCAACCACTAACCGGTTTATTGAGTTATACAGGGGCATGCAAGGATGCCTCGATATTGCATTTGTGTTTATTGATTCAAACACATTGTACAAGCATGATCTTTGTAGACCACATCATTCAGTAGAACACGTAGTGTCCATGTATAATTTTGTACAGCTGTGTGGCTGCACCAAGGCCAGTGAGGTAGGAATCTGAATAATTGCCATGAAGCAAACACATATGATGCATCGGGCTACATATCACTGTACAACCGCCCCCTCCCCTTTTGTATGTGTGTGTGTGTGTGGGAGCGTGTATGGGCATAAGCAGCTGAGTATGCTGTGTATTTCGCTCAAGCACCATCGCAAATATTTCAAATTGCAATTCCAATACTTTGGTTTAAATAACTCCATATCTGGATAAATGCACAATGTGAATGTGAAGGGAATCACGGGCCACGTTTGGAGGTGGTTATTCACACATGTTGGATATCAGCCAGGTGTAAACCTAAAAAGTCTTCTCTTGTAAAGCAAAACAATGACGGCCACCCACGCCATCGCTTCCTCTGACTTAGTTTAGACAGTATCGCATTTCAACAAAACCAGTGTGAACGGGGATTTAGTGTGTGCTTCCCTGTTGCTACCAATGTTTTCTGGCTAGGTTTTTTCAGCACATTGCCATGTTTACTGGAACATGATTGCCACCAAATATTGTTCACCGCATGAAACCAGCAGAAACGTGTGCAAAATACAAACAATATGAGATTGCCTGTGTGTGCACGCATGTGTGTGTGTGTGTGTGTGTGAAATTTTAATCATCAAAGGTCACATCGCTCTGCAGTTCTGGAATGTATTGCATATCAGGTTTTTTTCCCTCTCGGTGGTTCCTATGATGAATAGGACATATAAACATAAAAATATATATATTCAAAAATACATAAATAAATTAATTTCTGTTGTTGTGGACATTTTATGGAGTCACCATACGACAAGCCAGGTGCTCAGCTTGACCAAAATGGTTGTCTGCTCGTCACGGGCTGTCATCCAGGACAGTGTGGGACAGGATGAGTCATACAGGAACAGTACACCTGACAGAATCCTCTGCTGCCTCACACATTCCTGCTTTGGCAGCTCGTAGCGGCTCTGATGCAGGTCTCTGCGCGGCCTGTCCTTTCAGATCACACAGCCGAGGGTCTCCTGATCACAGTTTGTCATTCACTATCTGCTCTAACCGCCCTCCCCCCTTCCCCCTCTGGTGCCCCCTCCTCTGTCCTCCAGTCACAGGTCTCACAGCAGCACTGGAGATGAATGTAACGACGAGGGCCCCATACCACACACTTCCACGTTAAAACAGAGAGGAGTAAGAAAGGCACCCAGAGAGACTGATATATTGGGTTTGAACAAAGGATTGTTAGATGCAAGAAAGGCAGTTTGGACGGGAGGAGAATGCAAAGCAGGTTACACCGCAGCCTGAACATGCAGGTTACTGATTCATCTCCTGGAGAGAGCCCGGCAGAGACGTCTAGCAGTTTATCGGAAGCTCTTCAGAGGAGCTGATGCTGTTTGATCTGCACAGCAATCTAGCTACAATACGCCGGAAAAAAAAACAAGCATTCTGTAGAAAATTAGGTGCTACACAAATATGATGCGCAAATAATCAACTCAATAGAGCCATCACATCTCAATTTCTCCGGGATAATATGTGAGGAAACCTAAATTTGATTTGAACAACAGGTGAAAAGGAGGAACAGAACTGTGAGATTTGACTGCCGCCAACAGCCCCGAGGGAGAGAGAAGAGATTTAGAAACATCCTTCAACCTGTCAGTTCACAGCGAGTCAGTGTCAGAGTGGAAGATAGAGGAATATATTATGTGATAGTTAAACCATGACGAAGTGGTCTTGGTTGACCACTGCAAATTCCAATTCCTTTAGCGTTTCTTAATTTTTTTTAACTCATCACTATGCATTAGTGACAGCAGTGGAATTACCAAAATACTACGTCAGGCTTATTTTTAGCACCATTCAACTACTGATGACACACCATGAAAATGAGTTTGCTCGGAGGATAATCCTGTAAAATAGCATGAACAGGATGAGTCAGGTAAAAAAGAGAAAATGTCTTTAAGACATTTAGTCATAATTACGCTCCTAAACCTTTTTCATACCCTTATAACATGTGTCCTTTTCAGACGTTTCACATGTGATGCATTCGTTGCTGGTGGTTTCCAGAATAAAATCTGCATTACATATCATGGAAAAGTGTTATCTAATTTCATGCTTTTCATGCAATGTTGATACATATCATACTGAAAATCACTGTAGTCTGTGTATGTTTAATTGGAAAATTCCTTTTTGTTTTTTGTATTATAATCTGAATTTTACAGTATAAATCCAGATCCTTTTTTATTAGACTCAGTATGGTAAATATGTTTACATGGACTGCTAGGACATTTCTATTTTCCTCTACATTGTATGCTTGTCCTAGACCGTTGTATGCGTAGCAGAATTAAAAAAATATTGTATTATATGATATAATATTCTTGCAAATTTGTGAGCAGCCTTTACATGTGAATGCTGGCTGAGCCACATTTCCTGAACTGTTTATCTCATGAATTGCAAATGCATTTGTGAGTTCTGTAGGGCCCTAAGGCTGCAAATCTCATGTTACAAATAGAATCTTTCATGCAACAGTTTTAGTGCAACAGAACCCTGTAACATTTTTTTCATGTATTTTATTACAGATTTTTAATGCATGAGTGTACTTTTGTTTTGTATTGGTATAATTTGAAGCTATAGTTTTAAAAGTGATCTCTTATATTTGTTTTTAGACTTGTAATTTCCTTATTCCATATCATAGATATTGTTATAAAAATAACCTCCATCACAGGTCACCTGCCCCCACTTTCAAACCCACTTCTCTAATCGGCCAATCAGAAGAGAAAAAAAGATGAATATTTATGATTCAGAGCAAAGAACCTGCGCTGAGAAATCACAGCTAAAATACATTGAGTTGAATTTTTGTGCTTTAAATTGCAAATATTTGCTGTCAGTGGCATCAATACTTCCAAAAGAAAAATAATAAAAATGTAAATCTCAGCTCCAGTATATTTACCATGAGTGTAGCTCACAAGCTGACAATATAATTGGATCTCTCCAAGGGTAAGTCATTACTGTATTATAAAATGTGTGTGTGTGTGTGTGTGTGTGTGTGTGTGTGTGTGTGTGTGTGTGTGTGTGTGTGTGTAATATTGTGCAGCAGATTACAGAAAACAGGTGCTGCATGCAGGAATAGTTTAATTCAAATCAAACGCTGTAGCAGCTGATTTCAATGAGGAACACACCTTCAACAAGTGAGAGAGAAGTAATCAGCCAATCCACTGGATTAAAATGAAAAATGAGCCTTAAAAATATCATATGGTTCAGAACCGCTGCAGCAGGTGTTTGGTTTTGGCAAAACAAAGTGGCAGAGAGAAGAAAGTACACAGGAAGGCTCAGGTAGACTCAGATCCCAAATATGAAAAATGCAATAAAACAATTTTGAAACTTGATATAATTCATCTTCCCTTTACTCGTCCCCAGATCTGTCAGACAGACGCACGATTACAGTGAGTGAAGCCAGGCGAGCGAGCGGATTACTCTTCAGAATAGATATCGATGGGCACCCTTCCACTCTTCCGCAACAGCTCAGACAAACAGAAATCGGGGGGAAACGAGACGTCTATCTGAAGGCACATGAATGTGAGCGAAAGGACATTCCACCTCCGCTACACACTTATCTGCTGCAGTCAATTTGTTTCATTTGTGTTAGATAAAATGCTGTAATCAGCTGCATGTACAGTATACTAGTGAAGTATCCATCATGTTCAGCTCTGATCATTGATGTAAGCCATCAATTGGCATATTAAAATAGATGTGGTAAAATCTAACTTAGCAACTGATATGAATGTATCCATATGTCATATATCATGACAGTGATTGAAATATACCGACTACTACTAATATCCCAAGTACTGGGATAAAGTAGCATTTACTGTTACTGTTCATTCTAACAGCCTTAAATCATAACTTGTATCAGTAGATATCATTACAGGATAGCAAATGTCACGCTGCAAACTGTCTTTTTTTCCTCCTGCCATTTCTTGTTTTATTTTGAAAGTACCTTTCCCTCCTCATGTGTCACCTGTGCATTCGCCCTGATACCAGTTGTCTTCGCCTGTCCCCATTACTCTCCATGTGCTCCAATAGTCTGTGTTCTCCTTGTCCTGTACTAGTGTCTTTAAACAGGTCACCTGAGGCCACGGCCACTACTGCATGTTAAGCTGTTCCGAGTTATAGTTTCTGTTTGTAGCCTTTTGTTTTCCTCTTTATGAGATTTTGTGAAAAACATCTCATAATTCACCTTACATCCCCCTCTTTTTGCCCCTCTGTAATTTCAGAGCCATTCATTTGTCACTCTATTAAGGGGTTTTTAAGTTGTTGCCCATGAATTCGATCTCTAAGTCCTGCCTCGAGTCCCAGCTTGCCACAAATAATGGGAAACTTCTACAAAAGACACCTGGTTATGCATCAGGAAACCCACATTCCCTACAGTCCTCATGTCTAAATTGAGCACAGTCAAATAATGCAACATAATAATAAATAGATGCTCCACTTGCACATACATGGTTTAACTCTAGTGGCAATTTATTATGGCATTAAACCGTCGAAGCAGTCACCGCCATGAATTTCCTTTCAGGCACAATCCCTCAATTCCCCTCATTATTTAAATTGATGTCATCAAATAACAAATCTGGATTAACACACATCAAATTTGTCAACCGCTTGCATCAATAAACAATGTGACGATTGAGTTGGCAGTCGCTTGAGCAGCCAGAGGCCACGTTCGGGCGAGATAAAAAATGAGACTTTCCACCCCCATGCACAAACTCGTGTAGTTTTAAATGTGTGAGAGGTAAACAGGGGTTGAGTGATGCTGGAGGGGCTGCAAGATGGATGTGGGATGAGGAGCAATACCAGCAGCATGCGGTAGCAGCAGAGATGAGTTTTTATCCTCTATTGCTTCTGCAGCAATGGGGATGCATTTCCATCTCAAGCTGCTACAGGCAAGCGGAGGAGCTGCGGGAATTGGTTGGAGTCTTTAGATGGAGTGAAACAAGGAATTGAAATCAATTGAGCGTAAATAACCAACATATACGAAATATATGTTAATACGTTGAAGTCATGGAATACTATTACAGTTTAGTCTATGATAAAGCACTGACTCACAACTCTTTGCTCTAATCAGAAACTGGCTTCACTGCTTTGTCATAATTTAGAGTAGTGTTCAAGATGATAACAATTTGTTTAAAAATGTAAGCCAAAATCCAAAGAAAATATGTTGTCTTGTGCCGAAATGCCATTGAAATGTGTGTTTTACATAGACAATAACCCCAAACACACCAGTAAACTAGCAGCATCTTGTTTCCAGACCAACAAAGTTCTAAAATGGCCAGGCCAATCCCACACCTTAATCCCATTAAAAACATATTTAGCCACATCAAAATAGCTGTTTCTGAGTTTCTGTGGCAAAAACCAAGAAATGCAGAGGAATTGCGAGGCTGAAACACCTGAATGCCAGAAGTTGCTCGACTCCATGCAACACAGATGTGAAGCAGTTCTCAGAAACTGTGGTTATACACCTGGATAGTGATTCTCGGAATGCCACATACGGAAGATTTTTCAGTTCATACAGTAAATATTTGAGTTTGTAAAGAAAAACGCAGACACAACTGTTTCTTTGAACAGACTAATAATCATTTTTCTTCATTTTCTGTAAAGTAATTTTATTAATAAAAAAAGTAATTGCCGCAATTTTCTTCACATTTTATTTAGGATATAAAATCCCAATGCATTGAAATACAAATTTATTATAAGGATTTTGGCTTTACTCACATTTTAAACACACTGTTATTTTCTTGAACACTACTGTCTAAAGATTTTGTAACTAATATTTCTGCACATTATATAGATTGTCCAGCAGACAATCAGAAATGTTTATAATCACAAATTCTGGTTCACTGAATGTAAAAGAAAAAGGGGTTTTACAGAATTTAGCATCTCAGTTTGCAGCCAGAAGGAGCTGAAATTACAGGAGCTGATGATGCTGAAGTGTTTTAAAGTAATTTCTAATAAGAAGCACTGATTGTTTGTTGACTCAAATTAAATAATTCTGTATATATAATGTTGTAATGTGATGTGGTATCTATAACTTTGTGATGCTTTTCTTCACCAATTTTCCCTCAAAAATTGATTTCTGATCTCAAGGTTAAATTCAAATAAAATAATACTGATAAAATTTATGATCAAGACTTGGTGTATTTCCACCTGTCAAATATTATAACACCCAATTAATGACACTAAAATGGAAAAAAGCAGGCAACGATATTTAAATGTTCAATCAATAATGTCTTCATGTCAACAATAAAAAAAAGATTGTTATTCTTGTTGTAATGATTGTTATCGTTAAACCAAACAAGGCCAGTTTTTTCCTGGGTGAGAGCATAAATATTACAATCTAGTCGTAAATCTGACAGAGCTTCAAGAGTCAACTGGTGAATATGAGACGTGCTATTGGTTGCAGTCCCCAACATTTAGAGTAATCAACATCTTTTTGTAGAGTAACAACATCAAGCAACGGTTCCCTTTACAGGGTTTTCTTTAAAAGCTTTTTTTCCTGTCGGCTTGTTCAAAGTAAAACATCTGATGTTCCACCATGTTTCTGCTGAATGTGGTTTCTTCTCCGAGCACAAAGCTTCAAACAACTCAATAGATGAAAAGAACCCTTTTGGAAGGGAAAAAAAAAAAACACGAGAATTGATTTTTTAACCTCTTTGTGAGAAAATAGCTTTAGATTTTGCTTTTCTTCTTTTAATGTGAACGTCAAATGTCTTATAATCTCCTTTCTTTCATTTTAATGGCCACTTTGGAGAGCTTTCAGGGCGTCAGATTGTGAAAGAACCGGAGCTTTACCGGCCACCTAGGAATGTTTTGTACCCGCCGATGGAGGTGACTCTGGAGGTGAAAGGGTCGTGCAGCCGGTTAACATCCTCCCTTCATTCTGGGAGTCGCTGCTTTAGCCTTAAAATTGCCACAGACTGATTGCTTAAAAATGCATCTTGGGCGACCTGCTCACACGTGTCCAGCTGCTGAGACTGGGCTGTTTAGAACTGGTCTGAACCACATACGCCCACAATCACATTCACATTCCACATATAGAGTCCAGATAACAAGTGCTCACTCAAGCCTGTGTGGAGACACATTCTATGTGCTTCCAATGTCTTCATCACCAATGGAGAAGACCCGTGGAGGATGGGCCGATGCGGTGAACTGATTGCGCGTGCTTCACTGTGCACGTGCATGTGAGAGGCTTCGCCAGCGGCAGCTGTGTCGATTTCAGAGGAGCCGATGAACAGAGATAACGGCATCAAACCCTCCAGCCGACAGCCGTGCTGCCTCCACGCTGCGTCACACCGGCTGACACTACATGGCACTGGCTGACAGAAACTGAACCTTCATCTCAACTCTCATGAGATTCAAAGGTCCTGTATCATAGAAAGTGGTCGAGCTGTTCTATAAATACTGTCCCATGTTTCAAAACCCAGAGAAATGCACACTGGATGCATTCAGAAATGTGCCTTGAAACGAGCCGTGAGCACTTCTGTCAAGTTGTGATGGCACAAATATGCAGTCCCACATATTCACAGCCATTGGAATCATTCAGAGGACAGTCTCATTAATATTAATGAGTGATGGAAACTGAACCCTCATATTAATATTAATGAGACAGGCACAAAACAACCTCTTTAGGAACTCCAGGAGCAAGCTTGAGAGAATACGTAAAACTATTGTGACATGAATTTTGCACCTTGAAACCACAAATAATTTATATCTTAAACCCAGGGAAAGTTTCCAATATGAGAACTTTAATACCTATGGCCCTGTTTCACATTGTTGATAGGTAGGTTTTCAGAAATAATTAAAAAGGGAATAAGTGAAGGGGAATGAATCTAAATATTTTATTGGAATTCATTGAGACAAAATAGTTTTCTGTGTGCACCGAATACCCCAAAAATTGACATGAAGTTCCTGGTCATGTTTTAAACCATGGCAACTGGCCATGATAGATCTATTAGATGAACTGCTATGATAACATCCAGAAATTCACAGGTCGATGAATCCTAACATGAATCATTCTGCCTTCCAGACTACACTGACAAAATCTTACATTTCGCACACACACACACACACACAAAAAAACTATATGGGGACCAAAAAAAAAAAAAAAAGGGAAACGTGGAAAATAATACAGTATATAACAGCAATAATGTCAGCTGGGACTTGTCTTTTTAGCATCACACAGAGAACATTTCTGACAGACTTCATATATTTGACCCCCCTTTCTCTGCTGTTATATAAAAGCTGAAATGACTTTTAGCTAAAGGAGACGTATATCCAGTCTGCCTCGTGGACAGAGAAACCTCTGCAGACCAGTTAAACGCAGCCAGGCCTGAGAGTCGCAGGCCTGCAGTTAGCTGCTGTAGAGAACCATAATCTCAACAACCTCTTATGACCTTGCTCTGGTTTCCTTTTAAGGGAGGCATATCTCATACTGAGCGCATGTTTATGTTTGGAATAACTTGCTCCGTTGCCCTTTCTGCAGGACGCAGATCCACTTTTCCTCTGAGCTCAGAAGCTGGAGTCGCAGTAACGCAGAACTATAAACGACTAAAATAGCTCTGGTTCTCTCTGGAAGTTTTCTTGACATCGTTTTGTTGTATTGCACCTTTCTGCTACTGCTCGCTGTTGGGAAACTGATCTGAGGTTTTTCCTCTCACATCCTCAGCTACCTTTGAAAACACCGGCCAGCCACATGTGCATCAGTGATTGATGATATGTTTGGTCCCCAGAGAATGAGCAATATGAAGAGGAATGAGGAAACAAAAGCAGACTAATTGAAATATGGGGAAAGTGGATCCTTCACCATAAGAACCTGGACTTAATTCTGGGCTCCCGCAGTGTGAAAGAGCGGAAATGATTGTTCTTCCTAACAGATGGATGTGATGACAACACACTGGAAATTACAGCACATTTGTACTGGATGTGCCAGGACTACAATACAATATGATATTACACCTCCTCAAATTACAGATGATTTATCTGAAGTACCCTAATGTATAGACACTAACCGCGTGGCTGTTACAGTAATTCACGACAGTGAGTTGGTCCAACTATCAGAGTGATTTCCATGACATTTTGCACAGATATTCGTGGTTTTTCAGATGACGAATCCCACTTCAGCGACCTCCTGACCCTTCGTCTAGCACCATCAGCAGCTTGTCGTTTGTGGCCTAGAGTGAAGAATCAACCATAGGATGGATTGCTGCAAACTCCGTTACAGCCAGGAATGCGTTTCAGGCTCATCTCTGTGACAGCTGTCGACAGCAGCTCCTACTCTGACTTCTCCTCAGTGGCTCCCAGGAACACAAAGAATTGATTTAAAAATACTTGTTTTTACATCTATGAATGGCTTCGCTCCTTTCTACATTGTTGACGTGCTCACTGAGACACGCCGCAGATGCCTTTAGCTCAACAAGCAAAAGTCTCCTCACTATAGCAAGAACAAATTCTAAATCATCCGTCTTCATGGTCCCATTCTCTGGAATTTTCTTGCACATGATGTACAGTAATGTCTGCTACAACAGGCTATAAAACATCTTTATTGCAAACTTGTAGTTAGGTTTAAAGTGTAATGTCAATGCATGAAACTTTCATTTCAAAAACTGTAGAGATATTGACATTTGATTGTTAAGAAATTATTGTAATAATGACACTTTCTTATCATATTTACCTTTTTATTATAATACATTCTTCTATTTTATGTTTTTATCTAATTGTATATGTTTATTTTATACCTATATACTTATACTATATGATTTTATGAGAAAACCTTTTGCAGGATGCATATATGAGGTCGTTTATGAATTTGTGGCTGCGTAACATCAATCATTGTAAAAAGATAATGGTGAAGCAAAGTACTTTTTTATACACTTATGCACCTATTGGTTATACTGTTTATAAGAGTGCATTGACACCTTATTTTATATAGAGTATGATTTAGACCAAATCTGGCAAAATGGCACCTTTATGCAGGATAACGTGTTAACAAGATGTGTTTTAGAACATAATTGCAAACCTAAAAATATATCAATGTTTTTCTGATTCACTGCTCCGTTCTCGCTAGCGTCACTCAGTCTCTATTCATTCTAAAACTAGCTCGACCTTACACTGAGGCTCCCGCTTCTTCTCTGACCTGAACGCAACCATTCAGAGTAACTATACAGAAATATCCAATCTTCTCACTGATGGTCTGGTTTGGTGATGTAGGTCATAGAGGCAGCAGGGGAATCATCATGCGGTTTCATAACGTTTTAAAAGTTTGCGTTTCACGTTGAGTCTATGTCCGTATATGAAACACATTATATAAATAAACTTGACTTGACATGACTCGACTGCGAAGGAAGGATGAATATTTCAGATATTCTGGGATTATGTGCAGCACACAGGAAACATAATATGCAAGAGAAGGGAGTTAAGGGGAAATGCAGGAATTACTGGACAGGAGAAGGACAAACTGAAAGACTGATGCAGGAAGAGTGAAGGGAGGGGAAATCAACACAAGTGAGAGTGCATGACAAATGGGAATAAAAACGGATTAATCACATTTCCATAAACAAAAACATGTGACATTATACTGCAAATAAAATATCCTCCAAGGACAGAAGTGGGCCTGGAGTAGAGCATGTCGTTCCAGGTGGCCTCTAATCTGTTACCCACTGAGTCTCATTTTCTGCAGGCTTTTCCAATTATATAAAGGAAGACTGGGCACTAGAAAGACCCAACACACTCTTCGCTATTCAAAAACTTAATGTAAAATAAGAATATCATTGCTGTCAGGCAGAAACTGGGCACTACACTTTTATTTTTCAGGAAATAGGGAGGGAAAAGTTTTTAAATAATTGAACACTGTGTCAAAGATCTGGTAATTTGTCTTTAGAGACCAGATACTCACATGTGACAAGTGTGAACATTTCTTTCAAGAAGGAAGAGGGATGTAGCTCTGAGGATTTGTGGATAGTTTGAGGATCCAATGGAGTTTGAGTCACAAGCTTTTTAAGAGTTGCGAATTGTTTAAAGATTTGTAAGAACCCAGACAGGTGCAAAGAGTCACCGAAAAAAAAAAGAAAAAGACTAAATATGGAGATATGAGCTTTCTGCCGGACATCATTTATTATTATCTCTACCAGTGGTAGCATCTCTTGGGGAGAAAAGCACTCGGAGTTGATAATAGGTGGGATAAGTATTCCACTTATTCACTGATGAACTCCCTCTGGGACTACTGCAGTAGCCAGATATCAAGTGTGGCTATTTCTGTATTATTTCTTTATGTAAGGGAGGTTTTTCACTGCGGAAAATAATGAACCTATAACTCTGACTTTGCCAAATTTATTTTATTATTAAAACTGGGACATTTGTATGTTATGAATGAGGCAAAAGTGTTGCTATGTAGTTTTAATGTGCCAAGTGAGTGTAAATACAGTGAAGTATGAAGTGTTGCAGATATTTTCAGTGATTTTTCCTTTTATGCATAGGCTCAAAAATAGGATTTTAGTTCTTATAAAAAAGAATCTCATTGTTTGGGTTAATGCGCTGCACATTTATCCACACAGGTGTTTCCACTAATTACATCTAATTAGATTGATTCGTTCCTGTTTATCCCTTTATTCTAATTAAGCAGGATAGGCGAAAACACCTGTGTGGGTATTAGGGCCCTTTAAAATTCATAGAAACATCGGTTCACTGGAGGCTTTTGTCAGATAAATATATACACTGCATTGCTGCTGTTGCCTTTCTCTGGACAGAGTGTTCAGGGCACCACTGAGGCCAGCAATAAAGTAAAGGATGCTGTTCTGAAAGTGATGACAGAGCAGCCTGCAGCGGCCAGCTCACTGCTCCCTGGGAGGAGAAAAAACTTAATTTCTACAGTCCATGGAATGGATGCACTGCAGCAGAGAGAGAGGCTGCTGTTGATGTTGTAATGTCCTAAAGCACATAAATAACTGCCCTTAAAAAGCATAAAATACCCAAAAGATAACTTTTGGTTCCACTTATGCAAGGGCGGGGGGCGGGGGGGTTGTTTTGTTTACAACAAACTACAAACTACTTTCCTTACGTTTTCCTGCCTTTATAATGCATTAAAGAAATTAATAATGATTATTGTTAACATGATATTAGTGTGTTAACTTTGACAGCCCTAGTTTCTGGAGTGGAAAATTAAATTAAACTTAATTTCACCCTTTTCATGTGAAATTCATGTGTTCATCATAAATAAATTACCTCTAAGGAAATTGTCTTATTTCCTGACTGCAACATTGTAGATTATAACTCGATCTACTTTGTAAAATGTTAAAGTGAACATGTCATTATCTTTTCCTCCATCATCTCTCAGCTATTTTGACAATTTCTTTTCAGCCAACAAAGAGTCAGATGATGTAAAAAAAAAAATCTTTTGGAGTTTCTGGTCACAGACAGATAATTACCTTTGAAGACACAGAATAAAATACAGGGAGAAGACAAGACTAAATGAGGAAATAAAATGTTATACTAACCTCTGGCATCAAAAAACTCCTCATCGGAGCTGTCAACAGATTCTTGAGCGATATTCTGCAGACACCAATGAGGGGTGCTGTGCTTTCGTGATGAACCTGTAGGACGGAAGAAGAAAAGAAAACATTTAGGGATGGAAGAATGAATAGACCTCAAAGATGGATGAATAAGACATTTTAATGTATTTGCTAATGTTTCACCCGATAGCTCTAGACATTCTGAGTGAAAAGCAGAGTGATGATATCCCAGCTGGGGACAGATGGTCTTTCAAGTGTCACAGCAGGTGAAAAAACCCAAATGGTCTTTACTTTGAGCGATGTCATATCACGCAAGTGTCTCAGCATGGACGCCATGCAGAGTGGTTTATGACCTTCCTGATACAAGAGTGGGGATGAAAAGGGATTTAGAGCACTTTTCATTTGTTGACAATCTTCGCTCTCTCAGGTACCCAGATATAAAACCACTGCACACAACAAGCGATTCCTTAAAAATCACAGAAGCAGACACAGACAGATAAAAGTGACAAAGACTATTCTGCTGAGGCTGCTGTCCCTTTTGATCGCAACAGTGACCATAAAACAAGATTTCAGTTATAAGCCTCTAAAAATTTGACAGACTTATGTAGCAATGCATATGCAGAAAATCTGGAAATAAAAATGGGCCTCAATTATATATGCAATTTACATTTTAGTGTAAATTGTCACATGACCAGTGCTGTTTCAGTGTGGTCATTAAAAGAATAAACATGTTGACAGCAACAATAGTGACCAGTGACATCTTGGAATTCATTTAAGCTATGTCTGAAACCTTAGTAGCACTTCCTACTAACAAGTAGCTACAACTCCAGTGTAGCTCCACACTACTGTATGGAGCTACAACTCCACACAGTAGTAACTTGTAGGAAGTTAGTATGTAGAGGACACAATTCAGTTTTACAGTGCTGCCATCTTTACCTCCTGGTGACTTGTGGGATAACATAGTGTGGTTTGCTTGCACACTGCAAAATATGACCAGATGTAGAAAACAATTAGGGTACTGTTCGCCTGTCTCTTGAAAGACTACTAAGGTATTCAAATTTCTAAAATTCCTAATTTTTGCCTACTACATAGGCGGGTAGTTGCTGGTTTTTAGATGTAGGCAAATCCTGGACAGGTACTTCCTTGTAGGCTTTAGATCTTCAGCATTTCATCCACTGCAGGGTCATCAGCCAGGGGTCAACATCATATATGTTTTGCCCCGTAACCCAGAACATCTCCTCCACTTAGACTTGGTATTTTAAATCCATCATCGAGTCTTATAGAAAGCCTCTAGCATCTACCTCCCCTGCACTCAAAGTATCCTCTTCCTTTCTTGGGCTGAGAGTCCAATCCTTCTCCCAATGGCGCCGCCAACAACTTTGGGTGCTTGTCTCCTGTTGGTGTTACCTGCAGGCTCCTCTTGCCTCTCGCCTTCTTTTCCTCACCCCCTTATGCCAGCTTCCCTGGTCACGTTGCCATCTGTACTGACCCTGTCAGTGCAGTTATGCAACCTGACAGACATCGATGCTCAATCCCAAACTGCTGATGGAGGTGATAAGGGGAGGGTGGATGAGGTTGCCCTGATGCTAAAAATGAAGTTGAGCCTGTGGCAGTTTCCAGTGTCCAATTGATCACTCTGTTATCTACATCCTCGCTCATTGTCTAGCACTCCCGATGCCCCCAGCTGTGCCATGGCCTACACTTTGTACTGCTGCTGTTAAATGCTGGTGACCTCAGATACAGCAATCGCTTTTTTGATAATCCTAGACCACAGAGTGGGTAGCACACCCCATCCAAGGCCTGCCTGCTCCTGTCTGGACCCTGTCCACCACCTCCTTACACTTCTATCCTCAACATCTATCCTAATGTTCAGTGAGACTGAAGTTAGTGATTGTTGCAGTTAAATTTTAGTGTTAAAACACAACTAACTACATTCATGTTTAAATAAATGTTGAACTAACACAACAATGTGACAATCTTCTGTTATAATAGTATGTAACAATGTAGAAATATCTAGATTATTTTTTATATTATCCTTGCTGTCAGTATTCTTCTACTTCTCCTAAAGAATTTTCTGAAATGTCAAATACTCAGCATATAGTCACATATAGTGGCAGTGTTGAGGACTGGTGGTGACAGTTTGATTCGTAGTAATAACTGTGCAGGGATATTTACATTTGTTTACTGCATAGGCAAAATATGTTGTCCCAGCAGTCACAATTGTGACCATAAAACACATTTTCCATCCACTCTCCATGATAATAAAAAACTGTTGAGCATTGATCATTTCAAAGCCACTAATGGTACATTGTGTGGTTCTCTCCAGGTTCTCTGGCTTCCTCCCATAGTCCAAAAACATGCTTAGGTTGATTGTAGATTGCCTGTAGTAATGAGTGTGTGATTGAGTGGTGTGTGTGACAATAGGTTGTCGACCTGTCTAGAGTGTATCCCTGAGGTGTATCCCTGCCTCTCACCACAATGTGCTGGGATTGGCTCCAGCAGACCCCCTGACCCTAGTGAGGAAAAATCGGGTATAAAAAAAAGATGGATGGACGGATGGATGGATTAATAGGTTAAGTTTAATTATGACTCAGAGGGTCTACTTTCGTTCTGTGCCAAGACTCAAATGACATTCACTTTGGGACAGAAACTTTACTCTTCCTGTCAGCATCCTGTAACCAAATGATGCAGCTGTAATGAGCCGTGTTTGCCTGCTGGCACTCAGTCACATCTGGATGCTTCATTTTCCCACAGTGTCAATCAAGCGCAGACACAGCATGGTCATGCACAAGGCCATTTATTACATGACATTCACACAAGACCAAGGGACACTGTTTAATAGAAAAAAAACTACTATTGAGAAAATGACGAGCATCATGCATTATTGATAAAGTCTCCAACGGGAGGCCACGCTCCCTACTGTCTGAAACACGCACTGATCATTCTGTCGGAGGGAGCTCTCTAAATGATGAATAATCAGGGATCAGTAAAAAGAAGAGAAGAAGACTTATTTCCAGCTGGATCAGCTTCTGGTCAAAAGATCTCACATGTATAATTGATTTATTTTACAAAGCATTGGACTGTTAGATTTCAGGTTAAAAAAGCTTTAAGGAACTATAATTTATTGATCAGAAATTATTCAAAGTTAAATGAACTGTGCAGAATTTTGCCATCCATGATGATGACAGGTAAATAGATAGTGGTGCTAACACCCATAATAATTCTCAGCACACACACCCTCCCAATATCATCATCAATCATGATGATTCACTGTAAACATTGTCAACTGCCAAATAAGGAACATCGCCCAACCCTACTGGATTCTATTCTTTTACTGCAGCTAGGAAGGCATAAATGTATTACTTCTGTTATTTTTGAGACCACCACTTTAGTATCTTCCAATATAGCAAAAAAAAAAAAAAAAACATTCTGTAACAAGCCTCTATATCATTTTAAATTACCACAGGAAACCATGGAGAATCTCAAAGGTCTCGTATCATAGAAAGTTAAAGGAGAGTCTGATTAATATTAATGAGACATACACAAAACAACCTGGTTTTTCTAGAGCTCCAGGGAAGCTTGAGAGATAAAACTACACTGACATTATTTTTGGTACTTACAACCACAAATATATATATTGCTATGATTATGAAACCTAAAATAAAACAAAAAGGGCTCTGAAATATTTTTTACATCTGCTATGATGTTAATAGGTCATTTAGAAAATTATTTCAGTTTATCAGTTAAAACTACAACGTTCTGTTTTCCACCTGGGTATAATATGTACATCACATTCCTCTCTAACATTACATATTAGCCTAGAGCACGGGTCACCAACCCTGGTCCTGGAGAGCTTCTGTGGGTGCAGGTTTTTGTTCCAACCAAGAAGTAACACACCTGAAACTACTAATGGTTTTAAGCAAGTGCTCTAGTGGTTGATTAGTAGAATCAGGTGTGCTACTGCCTGGTTGGAATGAAACCTGCATTCATAATGGCTCTCCAGGACTAGGGTTGGTGACCCCTGGTCTAGAGGAAGAGGAAGAGGAAGTTTCATCCATGCAGATTTTGCCAAACAAATCCTATCACACTACACCAAACTCTTTATAAACCCAATAGCCTTTAACTGTGGTAACTGTAAAACGCTGCTGCATTATACTACAGTAGAATAATGAAGGTATCTCATTTGATGAGGGAAAAAAAAACATGGCATCCTGAACATAAATACCCAGCATGCCTTCCAGGTGAAAAAGCTGAAGCATCCTCTTCAACCATTTATTCAGCAGCAGCTCTGCCAACCAGCAGATTGTTCTCCAGGGAATCCAGGATCCAGACCCCCATCTTTTTAACCTCAACAGAGCCCATTACCCTGCCATGTCGGCCTATACTGGACAATTGAGTGAAGCGGCCCATTTGTGAACATTTATTATGCTTCAACAGACACAGTAGAGGCAGCAGCCTAAGCAGCATTTCACCTTATATGCATCTTATACATCCATCCATTATACGCAGCAGCCTCCCTGAGCACTGCTTTGTGGGGACCTAACTACCAGTAGAGCTCAGTCTGAACACACTTTTACCAATTTATACAAATCTGTGTTCACAGTTAAGCAATTACTGAGCGTGGAGTCAAGAAAACACTTCTCAAACAGGATGAAACCAGGGGCTTAGTATAAATACAACTGGAACCCTCAGCAGGCTCTAAACGCTTTAACCTGAGGACCAGAACATATGTAAGTGACACGGGTGACAACCGCACACTAAAAGTCAGTAGCGATTCTAGTGCCATCAAATAATGGACAAATAGCATGTCTCCACTCCTGGTGTTGGCCCAAGTGCTCATTCACATTTCATGCTTTGCCACAAAAAAACGACATCACACGAGCAACGTGAAATACAAGATGAAACGGAGGAAAATCTGCACCACAAAACTTCACTGACAAACCCCTCATGCTGAGAGGGACAGGGTTTGATTATCTGCCTGCAAAATGTGTGAGTTGGAGCTTACCACTATTTGCCTGAGTATTACTGAGATACTGAGGATTTAAGATGTGTGTTGTTACAGAATAAACAAAATGGGAAAGTACTGCTTCTTTCTTCACTTCCTGGCTATGTGAGCATCCTGAGGAGGTATATGGAGAAGCAGTATGCCTGTGTGTCACAGGGATGAGAGCCCCCGCAGCCAGAGAAAGTGCACGCCAAGAGTTTAAATAAGAGCCGATGGGGTGCACAGCACTAGCAAAGGAAGGAAACTAGCCTCAAAAAATAAAAACACCACCAAACCGGGCATCCTCATCCAACTGCCACCATAAAAAACAGCTCTCTCCATTGTGGGATAAGATAAGTCAAGTCTACTATCTACTGTATTACAATCATTTGTTCACTGTCATAGTCGCCTTTGGAGGCCTTTCAAGTATTCTTTAAGAATTGTTTTTATTCAGCGGATTTACTGCTGGAACAGATACCCATTTGAATTCTGTGGATTTTGCTGCATTCAATTACCTCTATGGGTGTTTATAAATGTTGAATGTCTTAAAATGTTTACCCCAAAGCCTTGTGTGGTTTCAGTGCTCCACGCACCTATCACCAAGCGATGCTTTCCCCCACCGGGTGCTTGCTGCAGGGATTTACAGTACACGATATCTTCAAAAAGTACTGACTGAAACCCTGAAAGAGCCAGAGATTATGATCACACCACCAGCCAGAGTGCAAAGTGTGACCAAGCTTTTCAATTTGTACCTGAGCACCAGAAAAGGCCTGTCGACACCATGTCAGTAGGTCATTTTCTTTTCATGAGAATGTTCCTCCTCTTTTATGGATGAATGAATGAACATTTAGCAGCCAATCACTGTGAGCAGGTAGTGTACAGTTACTGAGGCAGTGAGGAAAGTGCTCCTTTATGGGAATATAACTCACTACGAGAACAAGGCTTACTAAACACTGTATTGAAAGTCAGTGTTGGTATAATGAGATTGTGGTTCTGAAGAAATTATGTGTAATTAACTTAGAATTGTACATAGTGTTTAATAATCAATTATTTAATAAACATCATTCACAAAATAGAGGCTGCTCTTTATTATTTGTGAATGTCAGGGAGTGCAGTATTTGTTCTAAACAGAACAAGCAATTAAATTACTGTGTGGACGACCATTTCAAATATGCCAATTTAAACAAAGTATGAAATTGTAGGATATTCTCTGTCATTCTCACGCAAATAAAAGGAAGTAAAATGGGATTTATTATGCTCATATTTTTTTTATTCTGGGACTCTACTCCAGGAGCACTGCATGATTCACGGTTCAAAAAACGTCCTTATTACCTCTGCCAAGGAGGTAATATTTTCTCTAGCGCATGTCTGTCTGTTTGTCAAGGAAGGGCAAGTTTATTTACAGAGCATGTTTTAACAACAACGTAATTAAAAAAAATATTAACATTTATTGAAATTAAATAGGATAAAAAATCCAATAATTCAAATTAAAATGAATATAATTTAAAAAGCAGATGAATAAAATTTAAACCAAACAAGAACACAGTTGCAGTGCAGTAAAAAAATGACATCAATAATAGGCATAGACTGAAGCTGAGTGCTGACTTTTGATTGTTCCTCCTTGGCTCCAAAAACAATTACAGCAGTTTTATCATTTTTTATCTGGAAAAAGTCCTGGCACATCCAATCATTGATTTGCTAAATTATTATCTCCTAGGTGGTATTCTGATGTAAATTTGATGGTAATGTAAATTATAGTAATGTATTTTGTTTTCTTCCATAACCGTAACTAATGAGAGCATGCAAATGTGGAATAGTCGTGGCCCCAGAATTGAACCTTGGGGGACTCCACAGGTTATGTCTCTATTAATTAACTTCCAGGAGCAGCTCCTGCTGCCTCCAGATGCTATGCTAACAAATGGTAGAGTTCACTTGTTTTTCACTCTTACTGAAATGTCAATTTCTCAAATACTTCCATACATGTTCTATCCCAAATGTATTCTGTAATAAAAGAGTGGACAGCACAAAATCCCACAGGAACAAAGATTACAGCAGGATGTTTCTGTCTAGTAAATAGTATACTCATAACCTGCATATTACATTGCTGTCCCTTTGGGAAATGTGCTAAAATGCACATTGTGGTATTTTGCTGTCCCGAAGTAACAAGTGTATTGCACATGGTACAATTTCATTCTAACTACTTTTGTCTCCAGTGTACTTGCTCAAATGCTACAGGAAAAAAAATCCTGCAAGTTACATGCCTCCTCCATCTATATAGCCTAAATATTAATTGTATTTACATATATGTGTAAGCTAGTATCGGTTTAACAAAGTATCATCTCTATGTGAAGGAGAAAGCCAATTTGAATTTGTCATTTTTCTGACCCTTTAATTAAACATCCTTGAGTGCCACTGTGTTCAAACAACATCCCCTCCAAAGAACAGTAGTACGTTAGGGATAAGTCTTCTTCTTCTTTCATCTCTTCATTTCTTTCATCTACTTCCAGCCCCAATTACAAAGAAATCCTTCTATAACTGGATGTCAGACAACTTTATTTTTAAACCTTTTTTACATTTCCACCAAGGTTTGTGTTGTGAATGCTGTTTGACAGAATCACAGAGAGTCCTACAGTGTACTGAGTTTTCAAACGGCACTTTAAAAGCTAAATATATTTCTCAGGAGTCAGGAGCAAAACAGAACTCATGAAAACATTGGCCTTTCATTCAACAGATGGTAAGAAATATATTTCCAAATAAAAGGTGATGCATCATATCTGATAAGGAGCATCATATACAAAAAAGAAACAAGACGGTTTCATCTATGTTGTTGCGCCACTGTGGAACAGGAACAGTAAAGAATGACCTGTGACTTACCCTTAGTAGATCGAGAGACATTTCCTTGGTCCAGTATTAGACTCTAAGCAGCTAACAAAGACAGAAAGTCATTGCACCAAAGCCTTTCCCAAAGGGGAACTAATCAGACTGCATCTTTGATGAGCCAACTTACTCTCCTAGGCAAGTCCACCTGGCTTGCTTATGATGCATTTTTCACAGATGCTTTAGGTGGGTTTTGTCAGGCAAAGGGAGGGAATGAAAATGTGTTGTTGAGTGGTATCGAGTCCAGCTTGTGTTTTAAAGCAATGCAAAAAGGCTACAAATTCTGAGTGCTTGGAAGAGCTTGGAAAGAAACTAGACGTTCTTCCAAAAAAAATTTATGGAGAAAGAGTGAGGAGTAAAATCAATAAGACAGGACTGAGATGGATAAAACTCAAATCAATATCTGATTATAACTGTGGTAATTTGCTTTGTCATAGTCAACACCCTGCAGAGAGACCCAGTCTGAATTTAAAGAAAGCCAGATTTAACCCATTTTATGCTAAGTAAATATCAAAAGAATAATAAGTAAAGAAAATCTTTTTCATCCTGCAGGACTCATATGTTGTATGATATTCATGGCGGGAGAAAAGCTCTCACTCTCTGACTCAGGTGATTGCTCCTGAAACAAACTATAATTTATCAATCTTCATAGTATTTTTCATTAATTACCAGTATCATTTGCACACTGTTCAGGGGAAAATCATGTTAAGCTGTAAGGCTATAATATAAAAGGAACATTTTCTTAGGAAGGCAGCTGTTGAAGGTGCCCTGAAATTATGGATTCAGGATGATAACTGTAGGACAGAAATAAGAAATGGCTCTCTCAGTTCCGCTCCTGAGAGATTTATAATTGAACTCATTCATCTTGCTATCTTCCCTATCACATATATGCCTTTTCTACTCTGCTGAAAATCATATGAAGAAGATAATATCTAACCTTGCTCTGCACAACCTCTGCCTGGCTGTATAGAGAATCTGTGGGAAATGTTAAATTTTCTATTAAGTTTAATGAAGCACCTTTCTTAGATTGTTCAATTTTATATGTATATATAATACAATTAGTATAATCTGAGAATTTGAGCTCTTGACAGCTCCAGTCACACCAGTGGGTGCAAGGTAGAAATTATGCGTAACAATAACACAGTTCAAAGGTTCAAGAGTATTTAGTCTGTGTTTCATTAAGTGGCAAAGTTTCTCGAGGGGCTGTTGGTTCAATTCGTATTGCAGCTGAATTTCTCCTGCAGGTGGCTTTCACAGAGCACCATTATTTGACCTGAATCTCAAGGCATTGACTTTGAAATTGTATCTCAGAGCAGCATGAATGCAGACAAATATGTGGCAAATCCTGAAACTGCACCACCTGAGCCTACCTAAAAAATGTACTGAAGTACAGTCGTGTTGCAAAAAAAGGGATTAGTTTATTTTAGTCCAATTACCAGCAGCGACACATAATGAATGCATCTTGGGACATCTTATTTTTTATTGCAGATGTATCCTTGGGCAAGATTCATAACCTCAAATTGCTCTCGCTGGCTGCACCACCGGTGTGAATGATTCAGTAACATCTTGATAAGTGCTTGGCACCTTGTTTGGCAGCCACCACCATCGGCGTGTAAAATTGTATGAATGTGTAAATGAAGACTTATAAAGTAAAGTATTTTGGAAGACTACAAAGGCACAATACAAGTGCACTTCTGTACTCATTCTCTAATGGTTATGAAGCATGTACAATTAACTCACCAAGAAAAAGTTAGTTACAGTACGTGCATCTGGACTGTCATTACTCGCTACAGAAGCTCGAAAAAGAGGAAAGGAAACAGCTCCTTATGAAGCCTGATGGGGGGTGGTTGCTATGGTGAGCAAACTACATAATTAGCCTAATTGACTTTTATGAGAGCAATATTTTAAATGACAGTGTGTAATGTGAGAGCCATCCTTCATTGTGATGAACCCGCAAAGAGTTATCATCCACCTCTTTAGCTCTCCTCATCTTCATATTGAGTTTTAGCTCATTGTTTAGCCGTCCAGCAACTTTATTGCTTCAGATTCCTTAAACTGCTCTAAAACCTCTTGCATGCGTTTTGCAAGTGTAGGATCTTATTACATTGACACTGTGACAAAAAGAGAGCTCTCAGTTTGTTACAGCAGCCTTTTTTTACATAATGTGCAATCTCAGTTAAAGTTTAAACTATTGGTATTTAGGCATGCAGGATCAATGAATAATGATTCTCTGAGTCATGATGTGATGGTGGCACTGATGGAACATCACTCATATAATATTTGAGATGATGTGGTCAAATTTGTGAGCAGGATCATGGTGCAGCTGCAGTTTGGAGAATACGCCTCGTGTTTACCTGTTGCCATGGCGACTTGCAGTATCAGTACTCCATTGATGATGGCTTTTTTCATTCACCACACAGGAGCTTAAATTGGAGTGAACATACTCAGAGTTGATTGAACCAACTAAAATTAGCTGTTGTGGATCTGACAACAGATTTCTGGAACAGGGCTCAGCCCAATAGCCTTCTCCTTTTCAGAACCACATATCTATTAAAGCCATTTCCACTTCAATCATTATGCTCAACATGATTGCAATTCTCCAGTAATGAATATAAACCTGGTGAAGCATGCCAGTAGTCTCATATTCCTAGGTAACACTATTATTTGATGTAACACCAGTTTCAAGTCTGTGTCAAAATATAACATAAACTGTCTGCTAACCAGTCGTGCACAAAACACAATGTATTATCTACTGTCGCATTGCGGTGGTGAAATCCAACATCAAGCTGTAAAGCAAAACTTATTCCTATCTACTCCTGTTGACCTTTTGTGTCAACTAGTATTACGGTTTAAAATCTAACTCTATTGATCTATTTCTGACCACAAAAGATTACTTCAAAACACAATCCACCATGACCCACCCAAACCTCCTGCCAGGAGATCATTATTATGTGTGAAAGATGAAAGTATTACAATCTTGAATGTGAAATCACTTCTATGTGAACTTTCGAAGGGCACTCATGAAATTCTTATGGTTTTTTTTAATTAGTGAGCCTTCAGATTCAAGGCCAGCACCATCGAACAACTCCCTCCTCATCAGAGAACCAATCTGCTTTTGATCATTTAGCATCCTGAAGGAATTTATTCTGACCGAAGTCCCAGTCCTCCCCAGTCCAGTTGGTCAGTGAGCTGCACGAGAGACTATTCAAATCAAACAGCAGCATTTCAAAGAGAATTAATTTTTTGACATGCTAAATACAACCAAATCAAGAAACTTTGGAAAATCTGCACAGCCTTGACCTTTTTTTTCCACCAACACCTTGGCAATGTCACTGCCAAAAGCAGGGGCAATGCTACCCAAGGGAGTGAAACTAAAGGATAACCATGGTGGACCCACATTCCCAGCAGTCTCCCAGCCAACATCTGAAGGAATTATTGCAACATCAAGACAAAATCTTAACCTGCACCATCCCCCAGTAGACAATCACATGGAGATGGCTACTGTGCTGGACATCCACAAATGATAAAAGGAGAAAAATTGTGTTTTGTGTGTGTGTGTGTATATGCCTCAGTAAACAGACTTTGGCTCATGAAAGGCAAACAATAAAAAACAATTCTGCTAGGTTCTCTGTGAACTGGAAATTGCTATTAATAGCGTGTCCTCTAATAACCCTATTTCAGCACAAAGTTAAAATCAATTGCTGCAGCCAATATGAGAAATTAAGGTGATTGATTGATTAAATTATTCAGACCTGGCAGACTCCTGAATGCTATTTATTAGCAAGGCAGATCAACACTGGCATCAATAGTTAATGGACGGTGACACAGTGATGAGCTGATCACCATTACTAACCTGCCGACCATCTCCTGACATACATTCTGAATGTCCGGCCTGTGAAGGGGCTTTGTATATACTGGTCTTATGACTTATAATATGAATTATATGCACTGAAGGAGGAGACAATCGGTTAACTACAGCTCCCCATTGATGGTGGATAGACGAGGAGATCACAAACCGTATATTTTCCAGGGTCAATTCAGAATTTTCTTTCATGATGAGTATACAAGCATTTGATTATGCTATTGGGTGCAAAACACGTTGGCTTGCATGCTAGCATGGATGTTTTTTTTTACCAAAGAGCAAAGAAGACCCAGCTCAATAAAAGGGAAAAATAACATGTAACTACTGAAAGTGACAGAACTGGATAACCTGTAATTTTTCAAGTTTCGGTATGGATTTCTATATGACATTCATATAAATGGAGTTCAATGCTTAGCTTTACATTTAAGTAAACCAATGTGTTGCTTGCAGTTACACATCCAAAAAATGCATAACATTATCATTAATTTGAACTAAAGTCAAATATTCACTTTCTGTTTAGCCCTGTTTTCCTCTCCACAAAGTCCTGAGACAAACTGAAAATAGCTGCCTGGTACGTCTGGAAACAATGCAGATGAGATCAGTGTGAAATGTGTTGAGGGTCATAAAATCCAAAAATTAGAAGAATGACACCAAACAATTCTGTAAAGTTAAGCAAAACTAGATGTGTTTCCACGAAACCCTAAATTTATGTAAACTCCTCTATTAAAAAAAAAATGGTTAACCTGGACAGCAGTCTTAAAGCTTAGTTACACTATCATGTGATCTGTCAGGTCCATAAATATTTTTTCATTGACACATTCAATTTTTTTGGCTTTGGACATGCCCACCATGGATGTGAATTGCAGACCTTCATCTTTAATTTGAGGGTATATACATTCAAACCAGGTAAGTAGTGTGGGAACTTCAACAGTTTCTATATGTGCCTCGCGCTTTAATAGACCTAAAGTAATTGCACAATTGGCTGCTGAGCTGTTCCATGGTCAGGTGTGTGTTATACTCTTATTATCTCAATTACAAGAAGCAGATAAAAGGTCTAGAGTTTGTTTCAAGTGTGTTATTTGCATTTGAGATCCATTGCTGTCAACTATCAATATGAGGTCCAAAGAGCTCCTGCTATCAGTGAAGCAAGCCGTCATTAAACTGAAATACTGAAATCAATACAAACCCCAGAGAGATAGCATAAACATTAGTGTAACCAAATCAACTATTTGGAACATTCAAACAAAGAAAGAACGCACCAGTGGGCTCAACAACACCAAAAGACCCGGAAGGAAAAAACAACTTTGGTGGATAAAAGTAGAATTTTTCCCCTGGTAGGGGAAAATTACCCTTCACACACTTGGCCTTTAGCCAAGGTGTATCTGTGATAAAGTCTACAGTCCAGAGAAGACTTCACCAGAGGAAATACAAAGGGTTCACCAGCAAGATCTAAACCATTGGTGAGCCTCAAAAATATGAAGACCAGATTAGTATTTGCCAAAAAAAAGCCTCTAAAGATTTAGAACAACATTGATGGAGGAGGGAAAAAATCTTGTATGAGAATAATGGAGAACAAACCAAACTGTTGGTAGTGTTATTGTATTTACTGATGCTGTAACTGATAATACCAACAGGATAAATGTTTTGTGTTCCGGGCATATTATCTGCTCATATTCAAATGCTTCAGAACTCATTGGTTCGCACTGCAGATGGACAATGGCCTGAAACATATTGCAAAAGCAACAAAAGAATTTCAAAGGCAAAGAAGTGGAATGTTATGCAGTGACCAAGTCAATCAATTGACCTGAATCCAATTGAGCATGTATATCACTTACTGACGAGAAAATGCCTCAAGAACAAGCTTAAAGTGTTTGCCACAGTGGCAAAACCCAACGTCTGGTGATATGTTCCTGACTTCAGGCTGTCATTGGATGCAACCAAGTATTAAAAAGTGACAGTTTGATTGATGATTGTTTAGTTCATCCATTTACTTTTGGTCCCTTAAAAAAACGTGAGGCACATATAAACTGCTTTAGCTGCCAGGCTGGTCACCTGATATGGATGTGAATGCCCACAAATTAAAGCTGAACGTCTGCACCTACAGCACATTTTATTAATTTCATTTCAAATCCACTGTGATTAAATACATAGCTAAAAAGATAGAAATTGTGTATGTTTCAGCCTTTATACTGCATTGTTCTGGGTATTTGGGCTACAACAAACAATTATTTGTATTATTAATTCATTGATTAATTAAAAAAATAATGCTAAACAATTATTATCTGATCACCTGCTGCCTGTAAAGGGGCTTACAACACACCACTGTTCCTTCACTTTCAACAATGTAACATTATTAATTATATAATAATAATTAATTGAATAACATTTTACCCCCATATAAATGTCATCCTATGGCCTACAAAAATGCCAATGTCTGACAAACTGGACAAAACCTGAGGCAGCTTAGACCACTGGGCAGCAAATATTCACATTGGAGAAATGGACTAAATGATTAATCAATTATCGGAATAGTTGATGATTCATTTTCACCTAATTGTGTAATGACTATCCATTTATCATTCATCACACTCATAAACCAGCCAGTTAACAGTCTGATATTGGCAACTCTACCAGCCTTTAACAGGTAGCTGCCATCAATCTGCAATGCAAATCCGAAAGGAACACAAAATATTATGAACCCCCTTCACATATTAAGTCCCTGGCAGGACACATTTAGTAGGCTTTCACACTAGATGTGTTTGCTTATAGGCCAGCATTAAAGCACTGAGTAATGCCTCCAAAAAAGCCTATTCCCAAAGAATAAGTGCTTCTTCACAGCCTGAAATCTCAAGTGATTCACGAAAGATTTGAAAGTCCCTTCTCTGCCTTGGGCCCTGTATCCAGGCACAAACGTGATGTGGAGACTTTTGGCTGTAACAAGCAACAAAAAACACAGGTGAGCCGGCTCCAGGTGAGCCGGCCTCGCTTCTGACCTCAAGTAGCAGAAGCCCAGCTGCTGTGTGCTTTGTGAATAGCTGCTCCCCGGCAAAGGCCGCGCGTGTTTCCCCATAACAAACAGCTATTAATTTAAATTAACACCATTTTGTATGATCAAATACAATAACAGAGGTCACGGGCTGAATGCATTAGCACACGTCTCTGTAGACTCAAGAGAACATTGTGCTGCTTCTTGTTGAGCAGGCTGTCTGGGGATCATTTAGCAGTACACCTACCCTACCCACAACAGGCTGATGCAGTAAAATATATATTTAGTATATAAAGAATTCATCATTTCGTAAACTGAGTGGAAAGAACTGGGTTTAGGAAAATAACCAAAAGCATAAAAATCAAGACAGCAGAAAATCACGGCATATTCCAAAACAGTTTTTTTAACAATACAATACTGAGAGAGAAAATGGTTAGTATTCCTCTCTTAGAGGAAGAGGGAAGGAAAACAGAGGGAAAAAAGGGAGAGGCTGTCATCAGCTTCTTTCGGCTCTATTTTTAGCACAACACTGAATCTCAGCAAAACAGCAGGTAGGCTACCAATTCATTTCATTTGGACAGCAAATAAAAAATAAGGCTTTCAGACTCAGACTCAATTTGATCAAATATGAGTGAGAATATAAAACGCTCCGAGGTGCTATAACTCACACTGAGCCCTTGAATGGGCTCTGAAAACTTGGGGAGGATAAACAATGAGGATCAGTTTGATCAGGCCTTACTCTGGGAGGGGGGGTGATTACGCAGATGGTCAGGCTTGTTAGGGAAAAGTTCTTTAGGAAGCTTGGAGGAGCAATGCCTGTCTGGCTTCCAGCTGTAGCTCATGCTAATGATGTGCTGGCGGGCCCGAGGGTACAGAGACAGGCATGTAACAGAGACGCTGGTTTGAATTCCCACATGAATGTTTTATAAAAAGGGCAGAAGATAAAATTTTGGTACTGGAAAAAAAAGAGAAGTTGCCAAAAAAAAAGTCTTCAGGCAGGACGCAGTATGTGCACAAAAAGTAATAAAATCTTAATGAGACAGAACCTATTACTCAGTGCTGTGTGCTGCTAATGAAAAGCACCTGTTGTCACTGATTAAGCGACGGATCTACCCCCAGCAATCAAATACAATAACAGAATCAAAGCCTTTCAGGGAAATATTACTTTCTGAAAAAACATGTACTCAACGCCGGTGAACTTACCAGAACCAGTCAGTCATTTTCTGTACACACTTATTCCTCATTAGGGTCATAGGGGATCTGCTGGAACCAATCCCATTGCATTACAGGCCAGAGGCAGCGATGCACCCCAGACAGGTAGCAGGCACACACACCATCCACTTATACCTACAGGCAGTTTAGAATCACCAATCAACTGTGGGAGGAACCTGCAGAGAACCCACGCAGACTCAGGGAGAACATGCAAACTAAAGGAATAATTACACTGTAATTTGTGATTTAGGTATGAGGTATTTAGATATGAGTCTGTGGTTCTGTGGTTCATCGGCTGCACCTTCAACCCTTTGGCTGAGGAGCTCCAGGACACCAGCGTGGTGGCGCCGCATGGTTGACTGCACACGTGGTTTAATGCCTTGATTGCTTGTTGCTCTCCAGTGGCTATGAAAATAAAACATTCCACCACTGCCACCAAATGTAGGGCCACAGCCCTGTATGAGGAGCAGAAGATGGGATTCGAAGAGTTGGCCACCTGATCTAAATAAATCGGTGTGTATGTGTGTGTGTGTCATTCGTGGAATATAGCTTGAAGCTTACTGTTTAGAGTGAATATGTGCTAGGGCATCATATGGATATCCGAATGCTACAGGCATGATTTATCAAAGACCTGCACACAATTAGATCAGAGCGCTGGATCAACTTCCCTGCTAGGCTTTATTTGGATGAATTGACCACTTATTGAAAATGCAAACGGTATCTCGCCCTGAAAAGCTATTTAAACTCAATAAAGTGACATATTCATAGGATAGCCTATCTCCCAAGCCGGCCAGCTGCTGCAGCTTGCAAACTTTCCAAATAGGCATTCAAATCGAGTTGATATCTTTCAGTATTACGGTCTTATTTCTATACTGTAAATTCTCTGATATAGCCCCAGGCCTTTATCTACTAAAGTGCATCAAGGCGAGGGCCAAAATAAGAGACAGGCCTCTATTGCTATTTGAGCAAAATGGACTTCCAGTAGAAGGAAGATGAAAATGATGATAAAATACTGTGTGGTATTTAAACCTATACAACATCATATATAGTTTGTTACACTGTAGAGTAACAAAATGGTAACAAAGCAGAGCAAACATATAGTATCTTGACTGTGGGTCCTGTTAAATTATTTACATTGTGAGATAAAGCAATTTAACTGAGGGATGGTAATAATAAAAATTCTCTATAATAATAATAATATAAATACCAGGGCTGATATCACCACATGAAAATGAAGAAATAATCCAATGATGCATGGCAGCTTTTTTATTTGGGAATGTTCAAAAATGAAAAAAATGACCATGAAATCTATTCATGTTTGAGTAGTCTACCTTATTTAAAATTAAAAATGGGCTTCATTTTGAGAACCAAAGTTTTAATAAGCACATCCGTCATAACTACTATTACTCTTCCCTACTCTAACTAGCTTTTAATACTTTGGATGAATAGATCTTATTCAAGCCATCATTTCAATATGAAAATATATTGTAATGCACTTTTCACTGACGCTACTGAAATTAGTTGATCCAAAACTCTTCGTTTTGACTATTAACCAGAGCACATTAGTCTAGTCTTAGTTGCTCTACACTGGCTTCCTGTGACCTTTACGATTGATTTTAAGGTCTTCCTTCTGAGGACCTTAAAATCGATATAAAGCCCTTAATGGGCAAAGACCAAGCTACGCCGCCAACTCCCTTGTTAACTACATGCCCTCAAGAACACTGAGATCTTCTGCTTCTGGTTTGTTTGAGGTTCACAGCAATGGCAGAAAGACAATCTGTGACACAGCATTTGTCAGTCACAAACCAAAGCCATGAAACAGGACACCTAGAGACATCAGAGGAGCCCACTCACTAGATGTTTTTAAAAGAACACTTAAAATATATCTCTTTACTTCAGCTTTTAACTAGCTTGCATGTATGATTTTACTGATTTAAAATTGGTAGTGTGTAACCCAATTATATTCTTTGATTAAAACCAAAATTAATCAAACTTTTGCTTTTCAACCAGTCAAGCAGAGTCAAACACCTGCTGCTTTCTTCAATAAGGAATCTAAATAGCAGTGAGTTTGTATAGTTTCAAAGTTACATAGTATGTAAATAGCTTTGTGTAGATAGAATGACGTCACCGCTGTGTTTCTACTTTCAGATGGCATGAATGTGTGTGTGTTTGCAGAGTGGCTCTGATCCATCTGAATTCATTCATAAAACAATCATCTGCAAAGTAGTTTATTTTTCATCTTGTGGATAGACCTGAGAAAGCACAAAATTCTGACTTTTTACAAATATGCTTAGCTAGTTATACTGCACAGTAAGGTCAAGCGATATTTAATGGGAAAAGACGCACAGCGTGCTGGAGATATGGATGTATAAATAGCACCTCCACACATATTACAGATTGAAATCCATCTTCTATGAGCCTGTTGGAGCAAAAGAGTTCACATGATGTTATAAAGTATTGCTGAAATAATGAAAGACCTCACAGTGAAGTTTCCATTAGTGAGTGGATTTTACGGTGAGGCTCCAGGCTATATACAGTAATTAAGATGAACTGGAGATGACATCCATTGCAGCTGTAGAGATATAAAAAAAAAAATTGGCTTTTCATGCCATCGGAAACTCATTTGTCTGGTGAAACTGTCTACTAATAACTCTTTGTAACCTTCAAGGCTGCGTCTGACATCTTATATGTAGAAAAAGACTCACAAGTGTTTGCTTTTGTGAGTTTCATGTTCATTATGAACATGCAAATAAAGCCTTCAAAATATCTGTGCTCTAGTTTCAGAATGTAAAGGTATGGAGTGTGTACTTCTGTTTGCATTTATTTGCTTTCTTCAGCAGAATGAAGTTACTGAAATAGTATCATGTAACATTAAAATCACTGTAAACATGGTCATTTCTCACAAAATATGTGCAATCTATTCTAATAAAAAGCCTTAAATTTGCAAATCCCTCCAACAACTATTGAATCAGAAGAAACTAAGCTGCTATCACAGTGGCAGCAGGAAAAAAGAGGTCCAGAAATGTGGTGAGAGGGAGATAATAACCTGCATACAACGATAGTGGAGGAAAGTGGAGGCTGAGTTGAGAAACGGTAACTCATGTGCATCCTGGAAAGAAAGTACATGTTTGTATTGCAAAATAAAAAGATGAAGGTGAAGGGCTTTGATATGTCTGATAGGGAATTGGAGGAGTTTTATCTAAGGTTTGATGCACAGAATTTTAATCATAAACTCTCGAGTTCTGCTCTGAGATACAGGCTGATAAATCGCATATAAATATATCACTTTTCACTAGAAGAGGAGTCCTGCTTCTGACCTTCATCAGGGGATCCATCAGCATTCTGGTTTCCCTCAAAGGGACGATTATAAAGTTTCTATAAATGTTTCTACCTTTCATTATATTACATAATTGCCTCTCCATTCATAATGGTGTCTGAATAATTAAAACTAATAATTTTTAAATAGCATTTAAAAATATGCCAATGTAGAAACGAATGTTATATTTTTAAGATTTTAATACATAATTATTATTCAATTATGAAAACCATTGCAGATATCCAGAGATTGGTGAAGGAATAGGCTGATAACCACCCTTCACCACTATACAACTATGCAGTCGAAGGAACAAGACAGTAATGACAGTTGTATTTCAACAAAGGAAAAATAAGGAAGAAATGAAAACTGAACAACCTTCCGTGGCCAATGGAGAACAGACTTTGGAGTTTTTGAGCTGTTCCTGCATGTACTTTAAAAATAAAGAAATGACTGTCTTGTCTCCATTAAGTTTCAACATTTATTCATTATTTTTCCACCTCTCAATAAATCACACCAATCTATGCAAGCTCTCGAGGGGCCACAGAAAATGAGGAGCTGGGCCAGATTTGACACGTGATTTACAGGGTTCCAACCAATGACTATTGTCATTATCAACTAATCTGCTCTTCCTTGAATAACAAATCATTACATCAGAATTTCTCAGATGCCGCGGTGATGTCTTCAATTTGCTTATTTTGCCTGACTAATCACCCAAAACCCAAATAAGTCAAGTCAATTTAGAGTTACATCATACATTACCAGCGAATCATTACATTTGAGAGATTGGACGCAGAGAATCTGTGTCATTTTTGTATGAAAATGGAACAGATAAATCAATGGACCAAAGTTGATGATAAATCTAGTGTAGGACACAAAAAAGCTTCACATCCTTAAGCTTGAAAAGCTTTGTAAAGTTTTCTGATCCTGTGCTTGAATCAGCATGTTGTTGAGATGGAAATATTGCTTTCACGTGGTTCTTCTTAGACTTTCCTCCCTTCGCTCTGTGCTCTCACATGTAGTCAGGATGTTATTTAAACCCGAGGCAGCAGTATCTTAAATCCCAAGCCACACAGAATAAAAGCCTCTCTCGGTGTTGACATTATGTGTCACGACTCGGAGTATTAATGAGCGGATATTTCGTTGAAAAGGTCAGAGCACAAACATACAAACAGTGAGCCTACATGGCTGAGGAAAAATCGGTGGCTTTGCTCAAGGGCTCTTCAGCAGGGCAGATTAACACCAGCACAAGGAGGGGAAAACAACCCCCCCGATTTTTCTTCTTTTTCTAACATACAAACTGCACCACAGGTGGAGCAACAATTATCATAAAGGGACGCTGCTGCATAATGAGCAACCTTAACAACAAATACAGCTCATATATCACTACACTTTTGGCAAACAGATGCACAATGAAAATGGGTGGCACATTTAAGCATCAGAAATGAACCTTTTATTCTGGCCTGCAGAAATGTCAGGACACTTTCACACACTGTACACATAGGATAAGCAATTCCTAATGCAAACTGCATAAAAAGCTGCCAGCTATTATTAGCAATGCACTGAACTCCACGGCTTCACTTTTCCCGATTTAACCTTCTCTGTATTAGTCCGATGCTAGGAATAGAATAAAATGGACTATTTCTGCCCTGTGCCTGCAGCCTGTGATCTGAAATCTTAGCAAAAATAAAAATGTCCTCTGCAAAAGTTTTTTTTTTTGCTCCAGTATGTTCACATCCTGTGCCTTATTTAGAATAGGCCTGGCTGTTACTAAAAATAGTGTCGCTCCCCATTTGTATTTGGATAGGGTCACACAGCAGAGGATGGTAATGGAAGCATAAACCGGTGACCAGGGCGATGCAGCAGGTCTGTCTGCCACTAACGACACCTCATGTGTCAGTGTTCGATCGACCAGGCTGTTTTCTTTTTGCTTTTTCTTGCGCGTTTGACCCCTCAGAGGCACAGAACCGCAGGGTCACACATCACGTATACGGACAGGACACAGTACACGGGACACAGGGCAGACAGAGGAACGGGCACATCAGTAAAAAAGGGGAAAAAAAAGCAAGAAAGAAAAGAAAGAAAGAGATCGATGCCCGTTCTGACCGTCGCGCATTCCTGCAGACCAACGATCACCTCCGATCCGCGCCGCACGCACGGGCGCGCGCGCGCGTATTTTCTACCTGTTAGCACGCGACCATGCATGCGGCGCGTGCCTTCCGCTTACCTTTCGCCCGCGTCTCCTTTGACATCCTGACACCGTGACACTCTCCCGTGCGTCTCCCGCGCGGTCACTCACAGCGAAGCCGTCACGCCGCTCCGCTTTGTCGGATATGTAATTAAACGGCGGCGCTTCCTCCTTTTCCCCGCCTGCCTCTTCTCTTCTCTCCTCTTCTCTCTCTCTCTCCCTCTCTCTCTCTCTCTCTCTCTCTCTCTCTCTCTCTCTCTCTCTCTCTCTCTCCCGCCGCCTCCTGCACCTTGACGCCAGACTGTAAAGCAGACAGCGACAGTGTCCTGTCACAGTGGATATAAAGAATATTAATATTATTTAGTTTTCTAAAGGCAGTAAAAAAAATTAGCAGCCTTCTCATTTACCTGTGTGAAGCCCCTGTGAGCGTCGACCCCGCGCCCTGCCTGCCGCGACACGCGCGCCTACTTATCGCCTGTGTCTGTGCTCGCGTGTCATGCCCACCCAGCTCCCCCCGCGGCGGCCGCGAGTTCCTCCGACACGGCCGAGCCGCCGCGCTGCAGCTGCTGCGACTGCCTCCAGCGGTGCGCACGTCCGCGTCCGCGGCTGCCGCTGCCGCGGCTACCGCTGCTGCCGCTGCTGCGGCTGCTGCGGCTGAAGGGCGTGCGTCCTCTGCGCTCGCAGCCTCCCGCCGCCGGGTGCCCACATGTGCCAGATGCGTATGTGAATGAAAAGATGTTCAAGGGGGGAAAAGAAAGTGTTAAGGGTGAAAGACAAAATTCGTCCTCCTCGGTGACGGCAGCCGTTAAAAAACAATGGTGGCACCGGCGAAAGTCATTGGGAAAAACCACATTTTAAGAGTTGTATCAATTAGCCTGCAGCAGATTTACGTCTGAACAGGGAGAGTGCATGTTATATGTGAAGTGAGCATCACATGCATGATCACATGCAGTTGTGATGTCGATAAATCAATCTTTATTTATAAGATAAGATAAGATAAGATAAGATAGGACTTTATTGATCCCACAACGGGGAAATTTGCTTGTTACTGCAGCTAAGCACAGGTGTGAGAGAGTACAGAGTAAAGAGTAAAGAAAAAGAAAATAAAAGCTAAAGAAAATAAAAGCTATAAAAAGTAAAAATACACAACCCTATATACAAAATTCGTAGAATTTGTTGATCAGCAAATCAATCTTTATTTATAGAGCACTTTTCATACTGTTAAAGACATAACATAAAAACAAAACAGGTAAAAATACAGTAACCGTCAACCCCCCTCAGCACAAGGAGACACTTGACTTGAATTAATTAAAATTAAAATTTAAAAGGATTAAAGACCACAGAATATAATGACACTAAAAGATTAAAAGGCGAGACAGGATGAGAATGAAAATGTATTGTTCCACCTCCGTAAGGTCTGACTGTCACAGGTCTATGAGGACGACGGGGTGAAAACTCCCACATCCTGTCAACTGTCCATCTCCGGAGCAGCAGGTGCCACCAATTGTCAAATAGGCGCAGTCAGCCAAGCAGAAAACAACAAACATTTTAGGGGAGGCTTTGACAAGGAGGGTCTCAAAATAAATCTAAATAAAGCCCTTCTGCATGAACACAGAATCTGTTATCTCCCTCCTCTTCCGCTTTGAAAGGAAAACAGAACTGAAGCATATGAAACATGTTCCTTCAGCTTTAAATTGCTCAAATCTGCCTAATCTGACTGATGGGTGCCTCTAATTCTAATAGTTTATCTTGACCTGAACTGCTGCACAATATGTTTTTCTCACAGTGCAGTTATGGCACACGTTGTTGCTCTATAGCGGTTTTGATGCAGCTTAACACCCGCTGTGTTTATCCCGCTTCCCCTCTTGGTCACACATGAGGTCACACAGTCCCAGAAGAACGGTCCACTCGTTATTTGGCAGCCTCGTCCAGATAAATGGATATGGATGGAGAGGGGAAACCGCCTGTGGCCGGACCATCAGCCTGGAATCTGAAAACCAGCCACGCCGCATTACCAAACTCTAGGGATCCACACAGCTAATTTGTATTTATCATGAAAGCCAGTGACACACACACTTCTGGCACAGAGCACGGAGGTCTCGGGAAAACTATTAATACCAGATCAGGAAGCCAGCAAGACAAAACGCGCGTATTACACCAAATGGCTTCACTGACTGGACCCAGGCGAAAAAAGTTAATTGAATTAAGTGAATTTTGTGTAATAAGAAGGAGCCTCTGCATGCCATCCAGAATATAGCACAGAACTCCTTCCCTGTCAGAAGAGACTGATTTTACCAGCACCAAGCATTCAATAGGAAATTATTTATTACATAGAAAACTCACCCAGACTTATTGTGATGATTTACAGCGTGCAGGCTGAGAAACTCTTGTGGAAGGATGATGATCATGTACCACTGGTGCCTTTGGAAGAGGAAGGAAAGCCCTGTTTCAGCAGCATAAGTCTTCTGGGAGCTATCAAACAGTCACAAAAAACAACACTTGGCAGTCAGCAGACCAGATTTGTTATTTTTTCCCTGTCTGAGAAAACGCTTCAGTGACCTTGTGGGTGTAGAGGCACAATAAACAATTTAGTTGAATCTGAACAAGAAGCTGGACTATTTCTGCACCTTATGATAAGTGAGACCGGCGGTGCTCGTTCATATTCAGCTATCGTTTAGCGAGATCCTCTCATCTGTGTCTCAGACACACACACACACACACACACATCACATGTTTCCTCCTCTCTGACGGCTTTAAGAACACTGTTTCGTTTTGCTCAGCCCCTCCTGGATAGATTAGTGTTTATTTACAGTAGATAATCAGCATAATTGTTGGTTTACACTGGATTTGAATGCTCACCATTTTAAAATATTTAAATGTTTGATGACTGTAACATTAAATAAAGTGGTGGAAAGAACTTATACTCAAGCAATGTTGTTGAGTACAATTTTGAGATATTTGTACATTACTTAGGTGTAACGCATCTTTAGACTTTTTAAGTTTGTTTTGGGACAATACTCAAATTTTTACAGTTTTTATTTATTTACGTGATATTGCATTATTCAAAAAAATATGATGAAAAATCAAAATCTACCCTTCTAAAACTATATGCAAGTTAAAGTAAAGAGCATAGCTACAAATATAAAAAGCTGCTTTCTGTATATGAAAGGGTCCATTCTGCATAACTAGTAGTGGTACCATTGTGGTTATTTGAGCTGATCAATTTTATATGATGCTATTTAATTAAAAACGCCTTTAGATGTAGGGATAGTTAGCAAGATGGCTTCTAATATGGTTCTGTAGACAGTGGTTTACAGCTTCCTGCTGAAGTGAGCCATTCTCTAAGGAAAAGTCTGTTCTGGACAGTGTCTTACAGCATTACTTTTTTTTCTTGTTTTTGCATAACTTATCATATATATTCCACCTCTTGCACAACTGCTCTAGGACTGACACATAGCCCTGGTATTGTCCATCCATCCATCCATCCATTGTCTATCCCGCTTATTCCCTTTCGGGGTCGCAGGGGTCTGCTGGAGCCTATCCCAGCGCACTTTATGGGCGAGAGGCAGGGGGATACACCCCAGATGGTCGCCAGCCAATCGTGGGGCACACACACCATTCACACACCATTCACTCTCACACTCACACCTATGGGCAATTTAGAGTTTACCAATTAACCTGAGCATGTTTTGTATTGTGGGAGGAAACCGGAGTACCCGGTGAAAACCCACGCAGACACGGGGAGAACATGCAAACTCCACACAGAAAGGCCCCAGACCCAGGCCCAAGGCGGGTCTTGAACCTGCGACCTTCTTGCTGTGAGGCAACAGTGCTACCCACCGCACCACCGTGTCGCCCTGCCCTGGTATTGTAATATACAAAAAAAAAAAATCTTCACCACCTAAGCAAAAACATAAGTGCCTCCTATTGGATAATTACTACCTAGAAGATTATCTTTCAGCAGGCACCAAGTTATTTACCTCCAACTGATGCAATGAGTTTATCCTGTGGTTGTGGAAAAGATGTAGTAGTCTATTTAAGAAGAGTTAAATCATTGGCATCAAGCAGTGGCACTACTAAAATGTGGTTAAAAACTGTCATTATCATCAAAAAGTATTAAAATTCAAAGGATAGTGGGTAATCAGAGTGGTAGGTGCATCATAGCAAGAAGCCATCATGCCTGTATGATCTGGGGCTGCCGCAGTTGGTCCACTCTAGGCTCAGCAGCGTTATCTGCCCAGAGAATCAGGTCAGATGACTGATCTGAATATAATCAATGCCCAGGTTATTCCATAAATGTTTTGTTTTGTTTTTTCTGCCCTGATGGCTTGGGCATATTCCAAGATGACAATGCCAGTATTCATTATACTCACATTGTGATAGAGTGATTCAGGGAGCATGAGGCATCATTTTCACACGGGGATTGGCCACAGCATCCAGACCTTAATCTCAGAATCTTTGGGATGTGATGGAGAAGCTTTGCGCAATGGCGCAACTCTCCTATCACCATCACAAGAGGTTGGTGGAAAATTAATGCAACACTGGGCAGAAAAATACCTGCAGAAGCTTATTAAAACAATGTCACAGTGAATGTGTTATGTAATCAAAGATGAAGCACATATTAGAATGTGGGACCTATATTTTAGGAGTCAACTTTTTTTTTTGGCATCATATGGTATCATTTTCTATTGTATATACAACATGATATTATTCTAATGAAGTAATTTCAGAAGCTCATTTGGGTTTTAAACCTTGTTACTGTCTTATATAATCGAGTATGAAGTGAATAAATACATCAAATTAAACTGAATAGTCTTTTCAGTCTCCTGATGCATCAGAGTGAATTCAGTTTTCTCCCAGCTGGGACTCTGCTTTCTTCATAACTAGCAGCACGTTCTGAGACTTTTAATAAGCACAACGAAGCAAAGCAATGACTGAAGTTTTTTTTGTTGTTGTTCTTCTTCTTTTCCAGTCAGTTCTGAGACCTTAAGTCAGGATCTCAAAATCTAAAAGAATCTTGTGATGGGAAATGTTGCATGAAAAATCCAAAGCCAAGGCTTTTCATGACAGAAGATTTAATGAAGGCCGCTGTCTCAGCTGAAAGCTTACCTCCGACACTTGAGCTTGAGGTCCCTTGTGAACAGCAGGCGGTAGTAATAACCTCTTACAAAGCCATACCATTTCATATCAATCTTACATTAAGCATCGCGCTTGAGCTGAAAATGTTCAAACGCAACCAGATGTCACAAACCGGCTTTGATGGACTGTACCTGCATAGCAAAGTGCCCCCTCAGTGCACCATGAATACACTGCCTCACAACGGTGTACTCTCCGTTTGTGTAATTAGCTTTGATAATGAGTCTGTGCAGGCTGGGAGCAAGGTCGAGCCGCTCTAAAAATTCTAAATTATGATTATGTACAGAACAGTCCTAATTTGGTAACATCTGCTAATGCATGGTCAGCCTACTTCATCCTGAAAAATCAATCGAGCACTGAGCCCGAAACTGATTTCTCTCACAGCCGAATGCAAAGTGCTGGCTGCTGAGCAGGCAGATTGGAAAATATATTCTGCCTCCTCTTTCAAATGTCTCTTGGCAGGCGCATTTAAGATTTCTGAACCACAATTAGAAGCCGGCTCTCGAATATTAACGGAATCATTCCATGCATTTCACGTCTCCCATTCCCCAACATCAGAGCACTGCATGTCAGAGTGAAGACCGCAACGCTGCCTGCTCGGAGTCAACCGGTTTCTATGTCCTAGATTGAAAAGGAGAAATTTTTTCAAGCTTGTGAAAGCTGGCACGTATTCAGACGCCTACGCAGAAATCCAGCCCGAGAGAACGAAGGCGCAGCGGATTCACTTGGAGCTAATTCATTCAGTCATTCTACGTCCCCATGTCAGAAACGAGTCCCCACAGGCCAACACAACATCTGGATGCGCCCCCTCCGCTCCGTCTGCACGGCTTTCATGTTGCTCTCTGGGGCTCGGACATTTGCTCGGCCTGCAGAGTTCACCCTGTTTATTTTGCATTCGGGCTTGACACATTTCATCATTACTATGCTGAATTCATTTGATCCGTCCCCACAGTATATCCACTAGTCAAATATTGTGAAGAGCTGGTGACCAGGACAGAAAATAAGTCCTCGCGAATGTACATATGTACACATGTATAGAAAACATCATTATAAAATTGTCCCCGAAGGAAAAGGGAGGGGGGAGTTCATGTTCATACACATTACATTTTTTCCCCTCTATCTACTCACAGAAACACAGTTAATATAGTAACCACTAAGGGAAATGGAGCTTCTTGCTGTGTTCAGACCCTTTATTAAAAGACTATAACAAAAGAGGAAAATTGATTTGCATGTGATGACCTCAAGTTTCCAAAATGATTTTGGTGGAAACAATATCCAATTAATATATTTCCATATTCCACCATTTAAATAGAAAGCGTGAGTAATCCCCAGGGAGATTTAAACTATGTGTGAGGGGAGGGCCGTAATCTTATAATCCTCCGTTATGTCGTAATGGTCTCTCAAAGCTTATCAACTAAACTAACTCTCCCTGGTGGAATTCAATCACATACAGATGGACCATGAAGAATAATGTAACTGAAGTTCCCTGAGTAAATTAACTGTCTTGTCTGCTGCAACTTGATTACCAAAAAAAAAAAACATTTTTCAATTAAATAGAGCCCCATGTTGTCATATGAAAGAGATAGATCTATACACATTTTTTCACATCTGTTTACGTTAACATAATAAATACATACATTGAATGATTCACTGCTATATAAAATATCTGCTTTCATGACTTACACGGCTATAAAAACAGCAAATATTCACACGCCACAAAGTAAATCTTTGTACTAAAAATGCAGATTTTCCACTTCAAAAAATACACGTTATTAATTAAAAAACCAACAGAGACTTGATGCTGTAATATCCTATTGGCTGACCAACACTGGAGTTGTAGCAGGAGGCGAGCTGATCGGCTGAAGGAACTCTGAGGTGAAGACGGCCTCTGCGTATTCCTCAACGACGTCCTGGAACTCTGCTGCCACGTCAGCCAGCGCCTCGGACAGCAACTCTTCTGCCAGGCTGATGGACAGCAAAGAAATACACAGACAGGGGAAGTTAGAGAGAGAGAGAGAGAGAGAGAGAGAGAGCATGTTCTTTTTCTCAAAATCATGCTGCAGAGGCTTATAGACATTTCTGAAGGGTAAATACACACATACAAACTCTACAACTGTACACTTTAAAATGTTGGAGAGTGAGAAGAGAACTGCAGTGTAAAAACTATCCAGAGGGGGTTTCTCTGCAAAGAACTTTAGCACCACTGCTTTAATTTGTCATTTAAAAGCCAAAAAACCCTGAACAGTGGTGGAGTACAAGAGAGTCGGCTGCAGCAGCTAAAAAGAAAGCTGGTCACAGCATGCCCACTCCGTCCATGGCCGGCGTCTTTGAAAAGTCAAAAAGGGTTCACAAAGACCAGTGCTAAAGCAAATGGAATCACAAAGTGATAATGGAGTACATGGAATTGGTTGATCAACAACTTAATTTTGTGGAAGACATTGGTTTTTGGAGGCTTGTGGAGCACATCGAGCATTAATACACAACACAAAGCAGACAGTATTTCTCAGATGTTTCATTGAAACATGTCATTATGTCGTTAATGCATTATTTAAAAATGAACAGCTGCATTTGATGTGTGACCAAGTGTTTTCATATTATCGTATTCAGCTTTGGCCACAAATTCCCATTTCGGTGTTCATCCCGAGCTATTAGTCAATCTTTCAACTAGTTCTGTCTACTAGGGGTTGAACATATTGGTATTCCAATATAAACTCCCTCTCTTGATATGTTGTCAATACACTAATGCTTTAAAACAGGAGAGAGGGTATGAGAAGTATCACAGGTCCTCAGCTGGGAGTCAAACTGGATGATGTAAAACTTATACCTCAGTGTTCTGAATAAGTACATAATTACTTATTTTTGCCTTATTTTTTATTTTTTAGTCACAGATGTCATGATGATGACATGTGTTACTGTCTCATTAGCATGGACCAAGTATGCCGATACTATTATAAGTTGTCCTGCAATTCCCACCCCTATCATCGACGGTAGATTGGTGATTCAATCTGGTCCACATATCCAGAAAGAACCTTGGACATGATTGGACAACCTGCAAACCTGAATGTGTACTGTATGTAAATGTATGAATGTGGGTATGTAGCGTAAAAGAGCTTGTAGCTAGTTGTTGGAAGACTAGAAAGACATTATACAAATGCAGGTCATATACATCACTCAAACAGATCCCGCTCCCTGAGAATTAAAAGAAAGTGGAAATCACTAGCCTCAAGTTATTATCTCTAAAAATACAGAAGGTGCTATTAAAGCTTTTTTTTTTTTCATAAAACTACTGACGTTCAGTAACCGGACATCAAAAACTTGAAACTTGCACCTTGAAAGGCATGAAATGAAGGAAAATACCTCAAAAGGCTGGTGAGCTGGGAGCAGCACTGAGCTAAATTTCAGTACTTTGATCATTATCTGGGTCAACCCGTGCAGGGACTGAAGCAGGGAGCTGGAGGATCTCTGCTAAACCCAATCACAGTAATTGCATGCTGGTGAACCACCTGTACCTTTGAGAAGTTAATACAAGGATACTTATCTCTGAACAGGGGATACAGAGTGACACGGGGCGATGAGTCTGCCATTATGGATTGGGAACGGCCATTATGAACTATTTATAACACTAATACCAAAGGCCACTCCAGCTCACCTGATTAACTCTTCATATTCTGCGTAGTATTCAAAATATAATGAAACCACACAAACTCAATTAGTATTCAGTTAACAAATACAAGCAACTGTAAAACATAAGCCTTTTAGAACTGTATTAAAAATATGGAAAACACCAAGTCATGAAAAAAAAAGCTTCAAACTAATTCAAACAAAGCTGGAAGTGTGTTTATTTTCTGTTGTTTCTTTGGCTGTGCTCATGTTTGCTTTTTCATGTAGGCGATTTGTTACCAGGCTGAATGAATGAGATTCTCCATGTTGCCTAACTCTGCACTAGGCTGCTTATTATCATCACATCACATAGAGGTTGCTGCATTGTATATATGCATATATGTATGTGTTCCCTCTCCAAAGAAAAAACAAAACAGACTTCTTTTAACTTTACATTGATGTAGAATTAATAATGATCTGATGGTCTGATCCCATGGGTGGGACCTGACAACAGCTCTCAGCTCTGACTTGGAAAAAAAGCAGAAAACACAGTCTAGTGGGTCCTAAGTGCTGATTGAGAGGGATTACATTTTTATGAGTTCATACTTGCTTTTTTAGGGATTCCTGCATACTCTGCCTTTAAGAAGCTTGGGACTAATCTGTCAAGCAAATGGAGTCACCCTGTTCACAAATATGAGAGGTTGCGTCTTCTGCATTGCAGCAACTTAAGAATTCTGTTAAGTATGCAAATCTGTGAGTGGGAGAAAAGGAACAACGGTTGAACACCAGAGACACACGATGCAAGCCGTAACCTCCAGATGATCCGCTCAGAGTGAGAACGCTACGTCACATAATGAAACATACAAGGACAAATCTGTTCAGGATAAGCAAAAAACGTAATATGCGATTGCTAATATTGAGAGCATATATTTTTATCAAACCTCAGAGATAAAAGTGTGAGATTCACTTTTAGTACTAGGGATCCTCCAACCGGATGGAGATCACAGTATTCTTCATTTGTCGGGTCTTTTACCTGTCTGTGATGGCCCTGAGGTTGAAGCTGCTCATGGCCTCGTGAGTCACGGCACGCAGGTAGGCCTCGTAGTCCTCCCTGTACCTCCGGATGCTTCTCAACATGCCGCCAGGCACAGAGATCGCGGTGCCCGTGCCTCTCCCCGACGGAGCCGGGAACACGCTACCGTGTGCTGGCTGCGGCTCTCCGAGGGGGGCCTCCTCTGTCCGGCTGTTGTCAGAGGAGATGCTGTGCCTGAGGAAACATGAGAAGATGCTCGCATCATGAGGCAAACAGGCTTTTCCACTACACCTTTACTTTACCTGACTATTCACCCTGCATGAGCTGGGAAAATTGTTTTTTTTTTAAAGGCTGTAGAGAAAGGGCAAACCAATTCATTGACAAGAAATAGAGTCCAGCAGTGTGATTAACCGGTAAACACTCGCTGTGCCTGATAGGAGCCTCGGAATGATGAATTTCGGAGGGTGTCAGAGAGCAGGCCAACTCCCTCATGTGCTCCTTGCTCAGTGAGTAGGGGCTCAGCTGGGCATTGCCATGGTCTGGCTTTATAATCCTCTCTACTTGGACAAATCAGCCTGGCTCTTGCGACGCTGCTCTGTGCTATATTTAGTGTTGCAGCAGTTCCCCCAGCAAAGTCCCTCTCTCTATTGTGCTCTGCCTCAGCTGAACTTGTTTCTGTGATAACCGCGAGGGCTTGCAAACCGTGGGGTGGCCATAATTATCAAAGTGCACGCACGCTCGACTTGGCTTCCAGTCGAAAAACAAGTTTATGAGCCGTCTGATGGGTGTCTGAGGATCGATGAAGAAATAACAACACAGCACGCTGCAAAAGCGTCAACACTTTTTGTGCAACATTCAGAGCGGAACAAGAAGCAGCATGCCTTCCCTGCCCTTGTGGCAAAAAGGGATCTTCAAGAACAAAACTGGTCTGACGTATTACATGTAATAAAGGCATGTGAACGCGAAATAAGTCCTCAAAAAAATCAGTTACTGATAAGGTCGCACTCAATTCTAAATATACAAAAATGTGAAAGGAAACTGACCAAAACACCTACAACTCCTGCTCAGAAAATACACACGAGAAGAGATTGTCGACCATTAGTGAAATCACCTCAAGTGACTTTCAAGTCGTGTATCCCCTGGGAAACGGGGAACCTGGCAAAGGACCGTGGCATATGTGAAATATCAAACGGAGACACAGGCTGTGCTAGAGCAGAGTTGGACAAAGCCAAACGTGGATCGTCGGGGCGAGTCACTTCACAGAGGCCCTGCCGAGCTTTCGAGGTCAGCAGGGACGATCAATAGGAAGCAGGTGGTGGTTGGGAAATGTATAGATGATTGCAATATTCTTGTTTCCTCAGCAAGGCACTACCTGTCCGTTCAAAGGTTTTTATTTTTCGTCATCCTAACTGAAAAAAAAACAGCCATCTAAGGTGTAAAACTGGTTTAGGTTTATTAGAAATACTTATTCTAGAGTGAAATGATAGATACAAAGAAAAATACATGAAAGATTTTGAATATTGCAGAGTGGCCCTTTCATCTTCCCAAAGATTTGCTTGACCCGCTGATGGCGGATCAGTTGGCATTAAACAGCGGCGAGGGAACAAACAGGGTCTGGATTTGGGTTCCTCACCATGGATACATAAAATCTTATCTGGCGCTCTGCCGACGATTTCAAAGATGAAATGTCTCACTCCATTGTGTCAGTGGAGGTGTGACTGCACGAGCACGGGCGCACAAACAAGGACGGCCCGTAGAAAGAATAACAGATGCTGTTTTGGAAATACTTTTCAATCAGTGTCGACGCTGTTACGCTGAAAGATATTGGGAGTGTTCAAATATTGAAACTAGGCAAACACCTGCGAGCCCAAAAATATGGAGCCACAATTTTGTCAATACTCATGATTTCCAATGCATTCTCTTTGTTTTCCTTTCTTTTCTTTTTAAAGTCTTTTTGGTCTTTGTACACCTTTATTAGACAGCACATTGTGGAGGGAGACAGAGAGGGGGAGGCAGAGGGAGGGAAGGCATGTGAGGGAAGAGGCTTCCAGATGTGAGATTGTAGCTGGGACCGCCTGCAGTGAGGATTGGAGCCTCTATATATCGGGCGGCTGCTAGTCACTGCGCCACTCACCGCACCACGCTCTGCTTTTCTGTGCTACATCTCTACATCTCTCTGGTGGTAGATTGCTTTAATGACTGTTTTTCCTACTGGTGGCAGTATCAGAATTCATCAGGACTGTACCCATGGTGAACCCTTCATTTTCATGTATAATGCTGAAATCGAATGTGAAATTTATTCAATACCTATACATTTTAAATGATTAAAACTGGTGCATTTTTAAACAGTTTCAGCATAGATGTTAGCCTGTGCACAACTGCAGCTCATTTCCTCAGGCTGTAAATGTCAAATGTCATTTCACAATTTTCTCAGGGACCACTGCGAAACTCAATCCCTATTACTTCCTGTTGAAGACCTACACGTTGTGACATGTCCTAAATGAAGGATACATGTTGACATTAAATCAACAAGAGCATTCAAAGGAACAAGGCTAGGATTGGCTTGTTCAAGCACAGGTTTTCATAGAGACTTTCCTAAAACAGAAGTCGGAAACCTAAACATCCATTTAAACCAGTTTTGCTGGGTGTAAAAATTACTCACTGCACTTATACTAAGTGATGGGGTATAAACACTAAAAAATTGGTGTGTAATTGCTTCTTTGTGTTTTTCTAGAAAGTTATTCACTGTTAAGCTATGACAAGATGATTCTGCTAGATATACATTGGATAAAGACCTGGCGTGACCAATCCTGCTCCTAGAGTGCTACTGCTACTACCTCACATGTGTCAGGAAGCACCGCAATCAAAAACACATGATTCTAATTATTTATTCTAATGTTATCAAGTACTTGACAAACTTCCTGATTGATTTGAGTGGGGAGGTTCCTAGAACATGCTGAGCATATTTCAGGAGCAGGCCTCGTCACCCCTGATATGAACTCGTTTGGGTGAGTGAAACTTCATAGTAGCTTCGAATCTTTTTACTATTGAGATGCTGTTTATGTGACTGTGTATTGTGGTCTTTTGTGTTTTCTGTTATAATTCTGGAGGCTTACTGCTGCTACCTTTGCCAAGGCGCTTGGGGGAAAAAAAGATTATACTCAAAGGGATTCCTGGATAAATAAAGGTTGAATAAATGAAAAAAATAAGGCTTTTAAATTAATGTTGCACAGAAGGAGAGCTGTGGATTTTGGGCCCTACTGTTACTTTGTAAGTGCATCATGAAGGGACCTACTGTCTCCTTTAAAGGTACAGCCTGTAGTTTCTGGCGGCATCTAGTGATGAGGTCACACGCCACAATCAACTGATGTCAAAGTGTCCATGGTGAAACTCACAAAGGACTCTCACTGTTTGGTTTGTCTGTTCTGGACTACTGTAACATGGCAGTGTAACACAGTGGGCTCCATGTTACACTGATTTAAACATGGAGATAAAAACGGTTCAATCTAAATGAATAAAAAAACGTCTTACACCGAACACAAGCACATGCTCACAAAGACGCTTCCTGTCCCCAAAAGGCAGCACTATGAAATATTTATAAATATGCCTACTAAAAACATTTCTCTTATTCCCACACTAAATGACTCCCTACTTCCAACTGTATTGCTTACATGGAAAATTGGATGTCGTCCATCTATAACAGCTAAGGGAAAAAAAAACCTTGAGATAAACCTGCTAAGTTTACTGGCTTGATATTTCTCAGCTCTTTTAATATCTGTGAACACAATGTAGGCACCATAATACTTGTACTTACATCTAAAACGTCTACAATCACTTGGCTGTGAATATTACAATCAATCCTTTTAGTACATAATTCTCCACGTTAGGTCTGGAGGGGAGGGTAGAAGGTATGTATATTATATATATATATATATATATATATATATATATATATATATATATATATATATATATATATATATATATATAAAAGCACTGTAATTTGAACAGGGATGAAAAGTCAACCTGACAATGTCAGAACAAATGCGCTGGCATTTCTTAAATGACTGCCCCTATTCAGAACCGGCAAGCCTGGACACCTCAGAAAAGAAGGACAAAAATCACAACACTGCTTCAAAGAAAACAAGACAGAAAATTACTGGACTTGCAAATACTATGTGACTTTTTTTGCCAAAAAAAATGGATGGATGCATTGAGAAAATCTAGACTAAGATAAGTCACAGTAGATTTCAGGGTAATGTTTTCACTGGTTTCAATGAGGGAACCGAACCTGGGGCTCTTTTAGTCTAACTGACTTTAATTTGCTAATGGTGCTGACGGAATTTGTTAGAGGCAGCAACCTGCTAGCTTGCCAGTGTTTAAAAAAACTTTCCTCCTCCTTCCAAGTTCGTCAATTTAGGCAGTGCAGCAGCTGCAGCCAAAGCCCAGGGCAGTAGAGGGATCTCTGTGGAGTCTACTGCCGGAACAGAGTCAGAAATAGACTCTGCCCAGGGTACGGGGCAGAGTCTATGGGAGGAGTAAGATACTCAGTGAGAACAAGTACAAGGCACAAACACTTTATGTGAAAAAAACAGTTCCTCAGCGGAGAAACATTTCTTTCCAGGCTAGAGGTCTAATTAACCCAAACAAGGAAAATTCCTGTTGCTCTTAGTATTTCACTAACTGACACAGTCTTTATCTGCTACTACTACATTTTTTTTCTTATAAAAAAAAATTATAACGGACCTAGGCTTTGAAGAAGAAAGATTTGCATATGTAGCTTATACAGATTCAAAAGAGGGTTAACTCATAATTTCATGCAATCTTCAGAGTCAGTGCTGGAGCAATGATAACTTATATTGGAGGCTCCGACCTGTAATTTCGACTCAAAAGATTGGGAAGGAAGTTATATAGGTCAAAGCCTGATACTGCACTCTAGTTAATATTCTATATTGCCTCTTCATGAATAAAACAGCAAGAAGAGGATGGAATCAGATAAATGTCAGGAATACAAATGATTTCTGTGTAAAAAAATAAAAAAGGGTTAAAGGACATAGTTACACACCCAGACTCCACGGGTTTCTCTAGGACAATCTCAGCTGCAACACTCTGCCTCAGCACTGGCCTTGTGAGCCTAATAGGCTGAGGAGAGGCTGGCCTGGAGCTCGAAACATGGCACTGGGGTCCTGGGAAGAAAGACAGGAAAGGGAGGGGGTGGCAGTGTATGTAAAGAGGGATGGGGCGGAGCAAGGGACAGAAAGAGAGAGGAAAAAAAGAGGAGCATACAGTCAGAATGACGAGTATATAGTATCGTTATACTTGTCAGTTGTAGCACAGTCTCCACCTACAGGAGACAAAATGAAAGTTAAAAAAGATACAGATGTTTATTTTACCATAGCAGCATATCTGTAAGTGCTTGTACCTGCTGGTCGGTCCCAGTAAAGAGGGTCTGAATAGGCAATAGAAGCAAACCGCCTCCTCACTTCCTCTTGATCCCTCTATTCACACACACACACACACACACACACACACACACACACACACACACACACACACACACACACACACACACACACACACACACACACACACACACACACACACACACACACACACACACACACACACACACAGAGAGAAAAACATGCTTTATAAGCTTTATTAGCTGTGCCTAACAGGCTGAACATCATAAGCAAGGCATAATCAGCACACAGCACCAGACCGGAGCTGTCATGACGGCTCATTATAAATAACAAACTCGGAGGACAGCGACCTTTCGGTGTTCTGTGCTGACCTTTTTCGATAGTGGGCCTTTGGGGAAGGGCAACGCTCACCTGTATCTCCTCCATACGGAGCAGCATACTCTCCAGGGTGGGGGCCTGCAGCCTACGCTGGGCCATGCCCTCCAACTGTCTGTCTGCCTCAGCCGCCCACGCTGCCTGTGCAGTATCCTCCAGCAAATCTTCCAGAAGGGCCTCGCTCAGCTGCTCAGCACTCTCTGCTGCCTGCGGACGACATCATGCAACACAACAGAGAAAAGGCTAAATATTTGAACATGTCGTTGGTTTACTGTGTCCGTAAGCCATTGTTCAAGATTCATTAATAGCAGAGCTAAGTTTTCCTCTATCCAGTGAAATATTATAATTATTATAACAGTAGGAGGTCTCACCTCCTCTGCAGCCTGCACAGACAGCTTCGTCCTTATTGAGGAACTCATCCTGTTTGGAGACTCTCCCACATGCTGAGGAAATGCACAAATACAAGCTCAGTTCAATCAGTCCGAAACAAACATAATTTACTCCCACTTAGTCCATAAAAATATTCAGAGGATATGGCACTATGCAGAATAAGAGATACATGTTCCTACCTGCGCTTCATCCAGACGGGGCTGGATTGTCTCCGTGGCTTTCTGCTCAGCTCGCTCAGCCCACCGAGCTGGCGAACTAACGTCAGACCTGTGAACCCAGACACCCACATTGCAAGCTGTTACACAACTAATGTGGATGAAAGATTTAACTTCATATTTTTAAAAATTACAGTTTGTGCTTCACAGTTAAAGATGGTTAAATTATAAAAAATTAAATTAAAAAAGTTGTTTTATTCACAATTTTAATGACTATCCCTTATAATTTTATTATGTCATTTACACCACTGAAAAAGATTTTAGAACTCTTTATGATTTACAAATAATCTAAAGACTAATTGATCTTCAAACCCGATGGCTTAACAACCAGTAGCTAGAGTAGAGTAGTGTGTTTACAGCTAAATATAAACTAGCATTGCTATTAAATAAACTGAAAACGGTCAGACTACAGCTTCTCTGTTTAGAGCCACAACTTGTTATTGATTGGGGATTCTGAACCTCTCCTGACACGTCTCTTATTTTTTTGTTTTTTATTATCTGGATTTAATGCATTTGTTATGTGCATGGAATAAAAATAAAATAAACAGTGGGAGCAAGCAGGGTACAATATATTTCAGCTCTTTTTTTCCCTATGATAAAAAACAGTGCTATTTAATGTCCAAGTGAAAAAGTATTTTGAGAGTATCTCAGGTCTGTATGGTGAAGTCTTTCTGGTATGAACAGTAATACAAAGGGGGACAAAACCTTGAAATTTGATTTGACAGTAGACAAGTGGATGTGTCATGCACATGTGCAGGACAAATCAGGCAGCGGAGCTATTGTTCAGCTTACATTCTATGATGGAGGACCACTCACAGAATTGACAGGTAGATGTCAGGATACTATTGTTTAAAACATTGTGAGCAAGATATTTGTTACATTTTTTGTTTTATTATCCAACCAGTATAAAATGTAAATAATTTTGATTTTTTCTTGTTCTGATGTGTTTGGTGTCTGGCTGTAATTTACTTTATATGGTTGGCTATTTTGTTCATGTAATAACAACAGCACCAGCAACTGTGACTGGTGTAGAATATAGGACAGATACCCCTAATAGATCTATTTTATGAAGAACATGTACTGTCTCATAGCAACATAGCAAGAAAATCCCAGGTGCAAATAATAATATTGAAATAATGCAATTCCATTCAAGTTTCCCAATGGGACATTATGCACAAAATTGCTAGGGCTGTGAAAATAAATCAAACTACGATGTATATGGGGTGAAGACAGATTGTAATTAATCATGATGGAAATCTTGGCACTTGGTAAATAAGAATTATTTGGGGACACCGTTGTCTTAGGCAGGCGGGTTTAGTTGAGTCATATCAATTTATTTTAGCACTGGCTCCAATGAATCAGAGGAGAAGTTGGCCTGACCCAGAGGGAAGAGGCAGTTGCTATGATTTGCGATATTCACACATATACACAATTCCCCAATGAATTCATTGCAAAAATGCTTTTTAATGCTGGGTGATCAAAAGAACAGATCAAAACAATTGGTTGTATGAAAATACAAGCACAAAGAGAAAACCTGCCGAACTGCTTATGTAATGAATGCAATGAATTAGTTTCTTTGCTGGCCTTGCAGAATTTATCTGTCCAATGACTAATAGAACATATGCTCTTACTGGTGCTGTGGGGCACTTTCGTATTTCTTTTGTTTGTAGTTAATTGTGTCTATGTTGTAATTACCAATGCCTGTGCTTTTACCGGTGAGTGAGATTAGTGTGCCTGCCGATTTCCTTTTTTTTTTTTCTTAAAAAAATCTATACAACAGAATTCTTCTTAATGTTAATGTATTATGTCTCATTCAACAAGTATTTGTGAAACAATTTTATTTTAAAGTCAACTGTAACTGCACATTTTTCTTGTATGTAAAGAATTTGGGTACAGCATAAAAAACTTTTCTTAAAAAAAAAAAAGATCACTTTTCCATCTGGATCTTTATACAACAGCTCATTCAGCATTATGACCTTCAACTTATATCTCTGAGTCTGCTAGAAGTGTAATTGTATTACTACTGTACCTTAATCTTTGAATGCATTCAGCCTCTTCTTGACTCAGCTTGTTGAGCTTTTTCAGTCTCTGGGTTGTCTTCTTGTCCAACCAGGCTTTTCTGCACAGAGTCAGTAGTCAAATAAAAGCAAAATGCAAGGTTAATTAGCATTTCACATACATAATTTACAACCCCCCCATCTATGAAAATCATGCTGCTAGTCACTGATTAATTGGAAAGCACAATTGTAGTGATTAAGATTTAATTAAACAGAGACATATGTGGAACATTCAATCAATGAAGTACTTATAAGCACTAGAATCAGGCCAACTATAAATCATTCACAAAGAGAAATGGCCCCAATTTAGTAGGCACCTAGATTCATTTATTGGAAAGACTTAGTTAGAGAGTTAGAATTAGAATCGGAGTATTGCCTCTGGCACATACCAACTGGTATTTGACACATGGCTTAAAAATACACAGAATAGAGGGAGGAATCAATAACGTCCTTTTTCACAAGTTTTACCCCCCCCCCCCCCACCACCCTGATTTTGCTAGAATAATCTGATGTTAAAAAAACACATGGTTCCTCTGTGGAAGAATATTTAAATATTTAATTCTGAGATATCTGATAAAATGAAAGGAATACAATCAGGTTGTAATATCATTTTATGTAATAATACAGGGCATTATTAGGACAACAAAATGGAGGTTCTTCATCACTACAACATGTTTTCAAGTTATGCTGTATTAAATTAGGACAGCATTATAGTTTACTGATCTTACTCTAAATAGCCACATAAAAGCAGTAACAAGATTGTTGTTATATCAACTTACTAATACAACCAAACTCAGGGACTGCAATGTTTTTTTTTTTAACGGGGCTCTACAAGAAAGACATACACTGCTGCCAGCTCTCAGGTCAAGTAAGAACTTTGTAAATTCTTCAAAATATGTTAAACTTATTTGAAATGCATATACTATATCATTATTTGTTGTTCTTATATATCTTTTAATCTATATAAAAGTTATAAAACACTTTAATTTGCCACTGTGTATGATAAACATGTTATAAATAAAGTTGTACTGACTTAAAAGAGGGAGATTAAGGTGTAGTGTATCACTGACCACTAGGTGAAAGGCAACATGTTCAAAGGTATGATATACTGTGAATAAAAGGCAGAGTGATATGGAGATTCTCTCATTCAGAATATATTGTAGAGTAACATCTCAAATAATATGAAAAGATTAAAGATAAAAGCTCAAACCTTAATGCTACTAAAGACCATGTGTGTCACCTGATGGTTGTGTACCAGTACAACATTCATATGTACCCTCAAGCAGTTTGGATTAAGTTAAGGAATACTGTGACACTTGATGTAGTTTACTACTATTACTTCTTCTTATCTACTGAACTCCTAGTATCTTTTTTAAATGTTAACATTTCAGGTCTGTATAAGAAGACATCCGATTTGTTGGTTATTAGACAACACGCCATATTGTCATTATGTACAGGTAAGGTAATACATTTTTCGAGTTATTCACAAAACACTGTATGTTGTTTCACATGTTTGAGAAGTTTTAGGTGGGGAGCTTCACCTTAATGCTTCATTTTGGGCTTGTTGATTCATTTCCGGGCAAATCTCCAGCTCGTCCTCAAACCTGCCAGCCACCTGCTGCTTTGGAGGACTTGGCGAGGGCTTCACAGGAGAGAAGAGACATCGAGGCTCCGGTCGACCCCTCTGAGGAGATCTGTAGACATTTATCCCCAAGGAAAGACAGAATGTGCCACACTGATGCATACTTTATCAAGAAAGTGAAAAAGGGGCAATGGAGCAGGGGAATACAGTGGTCAATATTCATTTTTTTTGCACATCAGACAGGTCTCTCTAATGGCACTGACTATATAAGTTTCATTCAGTTCCTTCTTATTTGTGTCTGGCATATGACTATAAATTGCATTCATTCGCAGATGTGTATTTATACTGGCTGACCTTGAGATTAGACTCTCAGACATTTGAAAGGTATACCATTAGTTTGGTAAAGTGTAAGCTGAGTGCAAAAGCAATGGCCAACAACAATGATTTTATTTATCTATGCATCACTCTGTATGGGGTAGAGAGAAGGGCTCACCTGTGTGGAGAGTGGGGGGATGTAGGCATCCAGGGAATTGTTTGCTCTTTTTGAGGGAGCTGGTTCAGTCTAAGCCGAGAGGACACTGTCGGCTGTTGAAAGCCTGCGTGTTGAATTTGATTGCGCTGTGTGGGGAAAAAAAAAAGTTTATTAAAAAACTGTAACATGTTTTTTCTCATGGTAAAGTGGCTTCTGTATATTTGCTTTATTTAAAAAAGGTGTGTAATGCTGAGTTCAATATTTAACATTGTAGAAGTTTGGCAAACACCTTCATTGTTTTGTCAGCCTTTCTCCTCTCAGAGTGTAGCGCTCTTCCTTTTCTGCAGGTAGTGTCCGTCTGACATTGTCCTGGCAGCTGTCTCAGCTCCCTCTGCTGGGCCAGGCTCTCCAGACCGGCCCTGAGCACCTCTGCTCTGTTCATGGGTTGAAGAGAAGTCGCTGTTTTAGGCATCTGCGACACCATTCTCCTACCTGCCAACACAAATAAGGAATAGAACCATTTATTTGCTCTGATCTTAAACTGATTCGATGGTACATACACAGGATCTACGGACGTGCTTTGGTAACTAAACTATACAACTCTCCTCCTCTAAATTAGTTTGGGACTCGAAGGGCTGAGCGATAATGAGCTAACACGAAACCGCCAATTAGACAATTAGCCAGGACTCTTTATAATCACTTGGATCCACACTGGCTTGCTTTTATTTGTAGAGGGACTGTGGTGACACCACATACGCATTTGTTTCCTGGGAGACCTAGATTGCAGCTACATCTCATTGTAGGTGCGGCCATCTCTTGCCTATCAACACAACAGGAATCAGCAGGAGTTAACTGCTCTCAAGACTCAGCAGGAACCGAGGGCCCTTCAGTTCCTGTTTTCCCATCACTGCTTATCAATTTCCAGCCAGGAATCAGCAGTTGAAGCACAGTGGGGTGCCTGAACACAGCCACATAAAAGCCCTCGGGAGACTTCCAGAAACACGGGACGCTAAACAGTTTGTCCTTTATCAAAAAACATGCATTCAATTTATTTTTAAGCTGTTTTTTAGAGGCTTTGGCAGCAAGTACACCATTGCTATTAACATTAATTTGGAGGGAGAAAACTGCATTGACACAATATTACATTCATGAGGCCTGGCAGTGTAATAATAGCAACTGTTGCTGAGGTTCGAAAGTAGAAAATGATTCACCCTAACACAGCTGGGAGGAGAGAAAGCCAACGTAACACTCAGAGCTTACCCCTGATATTTCTTTTGGGATTCGTTGGCTTGTGAGGTCCTTTAACAGTTGAGATGCTGGGACCCTTGAGTGCACCCATAGGTGACACGCTGCGATGAGGAGACTTCCCATGTAGAGGATATGCTTGGGCTTGTACTTTTTGCAGCTTCTCTTGTTTGCTGAGGGCAGAATCCAAAATCTAGCAGCAACAGAGTGACAAGACATTTAAATTTGGATTATATTCAATGAAAAACAAACATAGTGAGCACTTCTCCTTTTTGCAAGATAATCCACCTACTTAACTTCTCATTGAAAAGTGGCATTTTCTTGGGATCAATCCAAGACATATCTGTGCATTAATCATGCTGTTCATGCAACAACTTGTTTTATGCCACACCTTTCATTTGGTTGGATTATTTTACTCAGGGAGAAGTTTAAAAATGTACTATTTAGGTTGATATTCTAAACATTTTTTGTTGTAGTATGGCCTCAGAGCTGTATATGTTAAGCATTTAAAAACCCGGAACTTTTTGTGCTATTGCAACCACATTTGATCAATAAGTGGCGGCATAGCTGTATACAGCTAATTGACTTCAGCCTTGGCAGGCGTGTTGCTGAGAATAAAAGGGAGTTCCTTATCAGGTGTGGAATCGATAGAAATGCACTTCTTGAAAACACTGCAAGCACCACTTATAAGCTTTTTACCTTTACTGTTTTAGAGAGCAAAACTGTATTGAACGGATATTTTACTAACTTACCCTGTAAAACCATTCTACTCTAGGTTTTCTGTCTTTATGCTTCGGATGACGTTGTTCTGCTATACTTGCAAATTTTGCATAGTTTATGTTGGAGTAAAGCCAAAACAATGTAAAAACACACAATTTACCTCTAGTTTCTGCAAGATGTCGAGGGTCGTCTCAGGCACAGATGAACCCTGGTCAACTTGGATCTTAGCTGAGCACAAAGAAAGCTGGCGAATCAGCTGACCTAGCTCTTTGTAATGAGGGGGGACCTTGCCATGAGGAAGATGCGTTAGCTGCTGGATAACAACCTGCAGAGCCCTCAGGGTCCCACGGTGGGCTGCTGCAAGCCTGTTTATTGCAAAGGCCTGAGAGTTGAACAGAGAGTAAATCGTTTTGCCATTGAGAAACATACATTATGTAAATAATGTATTATGCTCAGCAGTACAGTTGGGAAACTTTAAGAAATTGTATGTCAATAATGATAAAATATGGAGTTATTATCTACCTACATAAAATTGTGCTATTTGATTGTCATGGTAATAACTTGTACCCGACTTAAATTTTATAATGCCTGTCACAGAGAAATAAAACTGATGTTCTACTGATGTTCTACAGTTTCTACTGATGGTGTGTTTACATGCATTACTGGCATATGGAACAGGAGAGGAGAAAGAAGTAATTCACTTTTTCTATTTAATGGTTTATCGAAAATCACTAACAGAGTCCAAATTCTATAATGCATTAAATCTGTATCTTACCTTTTTGGTGTCCCACATTTTCTGGCCAGATAGTTTCCCCATCTCTTCTTGTATCTCTTTTACCTATTTATTGATTATTTAATAAAACTGTCTGTAAATACAGATCAAAATAAAAAGGTCAATAATCAATGGATTTTTTATTTTAATATTACCTGTTGTTGGAGAACATATATGACACATCCCGAACGAGCTGCCTGCTTCTGCCTGCGTGTCTCCAGCTTGTTTTGCTCATCAGGCTCCAGCGGCTCCTCCATTTTCTCCCCTATTGTTCAAATCAATACAATGTTAAAATTCCACAAAGAGTCTAATGACTGTGGAGGATATAGTGTACGGGGGGGTAGATTGCACCTATATACTATGGTGGCTGACAGGGGCGAACGTGCCGAAAAGTCAAAACAACAAAGCAGAACCAAGACTTGAAACCCCCAAAACAAATGCAAAATAAAAATGTTGCAAAAAAAAACACACAAAGAGTAGGAGTGAAAACAGGAGAGTGAAAAGGTATGTTTTCCTTTATGTACATTCTAAACACATGGTTGTCATCTTTTATAATATCTGAGAAGAGCAGCATAGTTATGTAGCTAATTTTCCTGTGTTTTATTCTAATTTAACCACAGTTTTCCCTCTGCAACATTGTCTACTCATATTGGAAAATTAATTTTAGGCGAGAGAGAGATGACAAGCCGTGTGCAGAAAGGGTGTAGGCCAGGAGAGATGGCAAAAGAAGAAAAAGAAAAGCGAGTGAATCTGCAGCTTTCTCTCTTGCAGTGGTTTGTGGGTTATTTTTTTCTTTTTATCTGCAGCATTTTGCATTTGTTTTGTGGGTTTATAAATCGTTGCTTCTGCTTTGTTTCTGTGATTGCAGAAATTTTTACTTTTACTTTTGTTATATGTGTTCGTATAATTTCTGTGTTTGCAGAGCATGTATGTATGACATAGATCTGCTGTAACAACCTGTTTTTGAGAACTACCTCTGTTAGCTAGTTGTTCAACTTTCCGGATGTAAACTTCCAGCTCATATTGCAACTTGTGGATCTCCTGGCTTAACGGATCCTGCCGGCCTGCTCCTTCTACTGGCCTCAGGCTAGGATCTCTGGTTGGGGGTGACAGGCCGGCCCTAGGCCTGGTGGAAATAAGATGCTTGCGGGATGTGTGTTGTGACTGTTTGGCTCCAGGTTGGGTCGCCTTCTCCTTTGGACTGGAAGTTTTTATCTTCGTCTTACTTGGTTTGATTCCTACCTCCTATAAAGTAAAGAAAAGAATCACTTGGTCATTGTCTGAACAAACAACTAATTTAGGAATTGTTAGATCAGGGATGAATTTTTTCCAAGTGATAAGTAATGAGACAATAAACTACACTATTTATGCAAATCAACTACCTGTAGCAGCTCCCTGTCACTTGTTTCAAAGAGGGAGACATCTTGAGAAGGTCCAACAGGAGATTTGTTCAGTGACTCCCAGTGCCTTCTTCTCAGATCTCTCTTGGCCAACTGAACCGCAGCCTGCAGCCTCTCTTCAGAGATTGTGGTGAAGCTGAACGAGCTCCTGACGCTGTTCCCATTCTCCTGCTCTTCAGACAACGGTAGCAGTCTCTCAATAATAATGGGGGTTGGTGGAACCACACGGGTGGCGCGGTTGCTGGTGCTCGCAGGCACGGCTTCATTGAACAGTAGCTGCAGCGGGAAAAATGCCAATGTTAAACTGAAGTTTGCTATATTTAGTCTACCGCTATATGCCAACTCAGTGTACACAACATGCAAATAAAGCTAAAATTGCCACATTACAAGAAATTGGTTGAATAGACACTTTACAGTTACATTATAACCATCAGAAACCACACAAAAAATATTCAATCAGTAAAACTCCTGAATTCAAGGTTTTACTTAAGTAAAAGTACATATACTACGAGCAAAATGAAAAAAGTATCAAAATTAAAATCGGTCATGCAGACTGTTATATAAATAGTGTATTGTGTGGTATATACGTCACATACTATATTATCACTGACAAATAGATGTGAGAGCATTTAGTGCACAACCAAGCCATTGTAAAAAATAAATTAGTAGTGCTGCATCATAATATACATATACATGTCATCTTGTCAGTTTAATACACGTTATATAGTACGTTGTAATACATACGCAGGTAAATATTAGTTAGTTCATGTTTACCTTGTTTTGCGACATGGCACTGGTCGATTCCCCGTTTCTGGTTGAAGTTAAAACAACCCATTCTCTCCCTTGCTGGCCAGCCTGTATGAACCGCGAGCTCATCACAGCGACGAACAGCTTCTTGTGTCAAACTTTACCAAACGATGCTTTAGACCAGTTAGCATGCGGAGCTAACAACGCTAAGTTAACCCCAAAGGCATCTCTGCTTTGCTTATAGCGACGTGTTTGCTGACTATATAGGTAAACAAAGTATTTGTACGCATACACACTCGCTAACTGGGACTCAACTGAAGTATAGCACACAGTTTAATGTCTTTCTTCATCTTTGTCCAACATGTCAACAATTTGAAACGCCGCCATGACAACAGCATAACGCCAATAGGCGGAAGTAAGTTTACTTTATTGAGTACGGATCGCGAAAATAGTCAAACATCACCACAGGCGCCTTTTAAAAAAATGCACTTTAACTTCATCGATATTATTTTAACTGAATTTATAGAGTAGGGGAGGGGGCTAACATAATTATGTTATCCACATATTATACCTATAGCTTCTATATGGTTTTAGTTGTTTTGATAAACGAAGTCAGCTAAGCGGGCCCTTTAAGAACCTTTGCACTGAGCGGAAGTGCTCGTGTCCAGTAGATTCTCCTTTGCTTTATTTTACCAGACTCAGTGTGCAGAAAGAAGCACTATTTCACACCTTCTGAGTGCCTCATAGGGAAGCAGATCCACTGAACCGAGCAATGGCACAGTACGAAGAAGTAAGCGTTCGTGGCTACGATGAATTCTGCCAGGCTGTGTCTGAGAGGAAAGGAAAGGACATTTTTGCTTATTTCTCTGGTGATAAAGACGCCCAAGGAAAGAGTTGGTGTCCAGACTGTGTCAAAGGTACCTTCACATATTTCATTTTTAAATGCTTAACATATAATAGTCAGCAGGCTTAATTCACAGCAGGTTTGACACATTTGTTTATCGAGTAACTGGTTAGGGTATAATTCATTACTGAGTAGGGAAACCTGTTTTACATCTAAGGATCTTGATAGTTAATGATTTATGTCCTATTTAATTCAGTGGTACTGTTTCCTACTGTTTCTCTTTTTTTTGCTTCAGCTGAACCGATTGTAAGAGGGGAGATGAATCACCTTCCTGAGGGCTCTGTCTTCATCTACTGTCAAGTTGGGCAAAGGGCCTAGTCAGTATTTTACTCTGTTTTTCAGTAATACAGCATTTTATAGAAAAAAAGTTGTTTCTCATTCAGTCACCCAGATGACCTGTGATGTGACCACTCAACAGGCACTTTTATTATGGATTGATCTGTTGACATTTTCCATAAATTACCATAAATGTCCCTAAAATTGGATATTTATAGTCTGAATATAGAAAAAAAAATTGATTGTATAACAATATAAAATGTATAGACAAATCATTCTAACTGACTGCAACAACCGGATTACTTGCACATTGTTGCACCTTAGTCATATACTTGTAGTTTCATTAATGGTCATGTTTACTGTCATAGAGGATTAAAAGAAATGATATATGCATTTTTGAGAAGCTGAAAACAACTTGGACTTTTAAAAAAAAAAAAAATTATAGAAGTAATTATTCAAATTGTTAAAATTGTTGCTAGTTAATTTAATATTTAGTGACAAATTGTTACAGCTCAATTGTGAAACCATTAAAACATATTTCTATTTGATGTAGAGTAATACATATACAGATAAGTGTGCATTTATCAAAAAAGAGATTGATAAATATTCTTTTGGTTTACAAATATATTTATTAACTAATATTTTCAGTAAGACGTTATAGAGGGTTGGTTACAGTAAGCAGGTCTGTGAACCTGAGACATTTCTATTCAGCCATGGAGGGATCAAGTGTGGTATAAATCATAAAATGAAAGAAAAGTAGCCAAACGAATTTAAAGTACCTTTTTACAAAATGTAGTATTTGTTTTAGAGTAGTTACTTTTTCAGTATATATACCATCACAGTAATACAGTTACATGTTGACTCTTCTCGCTGACTTACGATTTGTTATGGCTATAACAAATAGTTAGGAGGCAGAATCTGTGTAGTATAGTAGTTTCTATCCAATTTACACCATGTTATTTCATATGCAGGATCATGATTGAAGTTGCCTTACTTAAAAACATTTTGAAAATGCTTTTGTCAAAAATGACTCACATGGCTCTGGTACCAACGATAAAATAGCTGACCGGGTGCAAGTGAATAAAAGAGTGTGAGAGTTGCTTTTTCAATTAAAGAAGTACTTTATTGATCAAGGGAAATTGAAGTAAATGACTGGATGTAGACCAACTTAATAAATACCAATGTGATGTCCTCAGTGGTCTCTGGTTAACAGAACGTTTCACTAAATCTCTAAATTCATTAAATAAACCGATTAATGCAAGTGCTTCTTTTTTTTCAAGAGCTGAATATCCCCTAAACATTTTCATTGGTTTCTTCTTGTCCAACTAATCCGCTCCAATTTAGAATGTGCCAGACCCTTTTCAGACCCCGTAACATGTTGGAAAATGCTTCAAACGTGTGTGTTATATTAGCTGCCTTATCATGTCTTTTTCATGCTTCAGTTGGAAGGATCAAAGTAACGACTTCAAGAAGACACTGAAGCTGAGCGGGGTTCCAACTCTACTGCGATACGGCACAGTAAGAATGACCTCTATTAGAATTGGGACACAGAATAGCCCGAAAATAGCCATAAAAATGCTTATTTTTTCATGTATCGTCACAATGGTCTAATCTGTAATTTGTTAAAAGTCGCCTCTGTGTCATTTTTTTGTGTTTCAGCCTCAGAAATTGGTGGAGGAAGAATGCTTCAAAGCGGAACTGGTGAGGATGATGTTCACCGAGGACTGAGAGATACAGCGCTTTGCACATCCGTCTCAAAGCATTTAAGATTTACTCACTGTTATTAAGAAACATCTCATTTGCCACAATTCAAGTGAAGCGCTAACAGAATACTTAATTGATGAGGATGCAGAATCGTCCACTGTGATACGAAGCAAATTAGCAACTTTGAACGTTTACAACCCAGGACAACGACCACCCTTCTACAGCTCTATGTATATTGTGTCACAGAATGGATGTAATTCATTTACACGTGTCTTGCTTTAATCACTTACTTCTGGGTGGTAATTTCAGTCAACACATTTCTCCAAATTGAACCCAGCACACTAGATGATTATAAGAATATATGTTTACTTTTTTTTAAAAAACTGTGATCATGTTCAATATAATTGATGTTGCCTTGCAGTTTAAATAAAGTGAAACTTGATGTTGAACGTTTTTTTGTTGTCAGGTTTCCTGTGAACACTAGGTGGCAGCATATCCACGTGAATAAGTGACATATTTGAATCAGACCTTTCCCCCCCACCCCATATTTGCAGAATCCCTTTCAGAGTTTTGCAATGAAGCTTAATTAAATAAAGGAAGTCTTAAACATAATGTGATTTTTATTAAGATCAAGCCTGCAACGCAGCTGCTCCTAAATCAGCAAATTAGACAATTTTTTTTATAAGGATATAGGCTCTATAAAGTCAGAGATTAAAACAAACCCAGTCGCGTTTTTTTCTTGTTTGTTCGCCTTTCTTCTATTATTAGCGCAATTTAAACAACTCAGCAGGGCACAGCAGACAACTGTGTCCGCCCCCCCCCCTCCCTCGTTTAACGAGAAAAGGAGCAGATGTCGCGATCAAAGCGTGCGCTGCTTTGTGGGGGGGAAACGAGCGCAACCGCTGGCGCTGGCGCAGTCGCGGCGATTTAAAGCGGAGCGCATTCCTGCACAGCGCGCACAGCGGCGGGCGAAGCGCAGACCAGACCGCAACGCCTCACGCGGGAGGCTGGGAGTTCACCGAGAAAACCTCAGCTCGGAGGTGGAGGAAGTGCTGGGTGTCGCCTGAGCGTCGCGGTTTACACGTCCAGTAGCCTCGCTTTGAGGGGTAGCGTCGCGCCGCGCGTGTCTGTCTGTGTGTGCGTGCGTGCGTGCGCGGGTGTGTGTGTGTGTGAGGGTTTTTCCTTTTTTTTTTTTTTTTCTTCTTCTTCTTCTTCGGGGGGCTGTTAACGCGCCACGATGTCGGAGTTTCTGGTGAGTCTACTCGGGGAGCGGCTCGTCAACAGCGAGAAAGCCGAGGTGGACGTGCAGTCGCTGGGCGCCAAGCTGTCCCTGGTCGGGCTCTTCTTCGGATGCAGCCTGAACGCGCCGTGCAAGCAGTTCAACGCCAGCCTGTGCGAGTTTTACAACAGGTTCAAAAAGGCGTCCGAACATAAAGACAATCTGGAAATCGTCTTCATCTCGTCGGACCTGGACCAGAAACACTGGCAGGACTTTTTGCAGGAGATGCCATGGCCTGCGTTACCTTTCAAAGACAGACACAAAAAGGTAAGCCGGGCTGTGGTGCTGGTGGTGATGGCTGAAGCGGCCAGGTTTCTGTGTTTCTGTGTTTCTGTGTTTCTGGTGGGGCTGGGAATCACTGCAAGCAGCTTTTTTTATGTGGCCGTTCGTGCCTCCGCTCACGGCGCACAGGTGGATTGTGGTTTAATTTGCGTCAGGAAACTACCTTTCCAACGTCATTAACCTTTTCTTTTTTTCCCCTTCAAATCTGACTCAAAGTCACCTTAAATCATCCGTCTCTAGAAGCCAAGTTAAACTAGTTGATGACACACAGAACTCAACTGTGTGTAAGGTTATCCACACAATGAACAAAAATGACATGTGAAATGTCCACTGATGGTCAGATCATAGAGATTGTGTGTATGTGAATATATATATATATATATATATATATGAAATCAGGAAATGTTTTTGCTTTTTATTTCATTTTTTTTAAAGCATAATTAAATTACAGACTCCTGATAACATCTCTCACAGCAGCCATTTAACCCTTTACCCCGCTTCCATCCAGATGATCTAAATGTAGCAGGCCAGACAATCACAAGTGTCCAAAAAGGAGAGGAAACGTGCCACAGAAAGACAGATCTCCTTTTTTGTCCGACCCCTGATGTCTTGAGGCTGCAGTGGTTGTGGGACGAGGTGCGGGCTCCTGTTGGAGCCGGGTCACCCTGACCCGTCAGTGTCCCCGCGCTGCACGGCGTTGATCAGGCTGCTGCCAGCCATGGGAAGGCCCCAGCTCCATGTTTTCCTCTGTTAGTGTCAGTGCCACGGTGCTGTCATTGTTAGTGGCCAAGGTCTGGAGCTTTTCTCCTTGTCCTCTTTGTCTCATTTTAAGCATTTTTTTATTTTATCAAAATATTTTCTATTTTTGGTAACATGGGGTGGCTTGAATTGAATGAAAACTTAAATGTGATCATTTTAGTATGAAGTGTTAGGAAATTAAAACTATATTTGTATTTTAATAATTACTATAGTGGAGCACTTGTCGTCTTAAATCTAAATTCTAGTATTTTAATTGTTTTTCTTTGTAAGCAATGTGTGGATAATTAATAGTTTAATGTAAAATCGTAATAATAAGGTATATATATATATTTTATTTGCAGCTGTAAAAATGAAGCTAAATCTATAAAAATGAAAGAAAAGAGGACAATGTTAAATGCCAGTGTCCTGTTAGCAGGTCTTATTCTCTGTTTCTTAATCCTAAATGTGTTTGCAGCTAAGCAAAGTCATGAGGCCTAAACAAATCCTCTATATACACATATATTTGTTTACCGTCATTTACAAGGCAACATGTCACTATAACTTAAAAATTGTCCTAAAGATGGTTAAAGGGGGATTTTGACATCTTGCTTTCTGAAGATTAGGCTGGATTTACTATTTTTAAAGGAAATTTTCCATAGAATAAATGGATATATTTAGGCCATATGTGACAAAAAGAATTTTTTTTTTACATTTTTTTTTATAAGTGTATGAAACCACATCGTAGCTGATATCTGTATTTTATCACGTATGTATCTGTTTCAGTCTCTCCTCATTTGACACACCTCACTGCTCTTTGTGTAGGTGAGGCACGACTTGGCCTGATGCATTGTCTTGTTAATGCTTTCAGATTGAAAATGATGATTTTCGTTACACTTCATAATGAAGTCCAGGCATGAATGAGGCTCGGACGTGACCGTGGGGGAAGTGTGATGGTGGTTTGTTGTGTGTGTGTGTGTTGCAGGGGGGTGGGGGGGGTTGTCTTGTTGTTGTCTGGGGCGGAGCACATCCATCACCACAGCTCAGCGTTATTTGTGGGGAATATCTGTGGCATCAGGATGAACATTGTTCAGGCTCGTGTCTCCTTCTCGGCCTTGTGAGAACAGAGCGAGGCGGTAACGTGCGTCTATTCAGTCCTTCACTCAAAACCCATAGCCGCCGTCTCTGTTCTAAAGGGCAGGATCGCATCATTTGTCTGTGCTTTCACAATTATACAATTTATGTGGGATGTGATGACATCATGGTTAGGGTTTGATTAGGTTTAGATATAAAAAAAAAAACACAGTTAGTGAACCATGGGTTGGGTTAAAAATCTCACCTGTAAGATGGTGTGGGTTAAAGTTACTTCTCCCTTAGTGGTCCAATATCATAGAAAGCAAGATTTAATATCTTTTTAACTATAGGAAGGTGTCAATATTTAAATGCACAGTCTGCCGTATTCAGAAACTACCTTTTAACAAGAGCTGCAAGGCTTTAGTGAAGTTGTGATGTCATAACTGATAATCGGCCAGTTGGAGGAGAGGCTTGGAAATATTAAAGGTGCTTTAATGCTGGAGTGTAAATATTTAGGTCTCTGGTGTTCATGTGAGATATGAAGCACCCACTCGTGGCATAGTGGTATGGCCTTCTCTGTATGGCTCCACTTGTGACATCACAACATCACGGTAACCGCCCCTTGCATCCATGTAGCCACCCCCTCCTACCTCTGCTTCTTTGACTGACACCAGATCTGTGAGGGGGTGGGACAACGAGGACAGTGCTTGACCAATCACAGCAGAGCAGGGAATTTCAGAAGGGAGGGGGGAAGGGGCAAACAGGGGTTTTCAGACTATGAGTGTGTGAGCATTGCTGTTACATGTTAAAAAGGTGCTTCTGGCCATAGCATTTTTGATAAGATTTGGCAATAATATATTTTTTTTATAATTGGAATAAAGTCCACTAAATAAAAGTAAGACCCAGCCTGCCACCTTATATAAAACGTGTCACCTTATACAGACGTTATGCCGTGGTTCATGATACACGGCTGCCCGCTGGCGTCTGTCACTCAAACTGATTCATCCACGGATCCCTTTTTGGCGGCTGATATTACAGCCCGTAGTGCTGCTGTCATTGGGGCGTACAGGCTCTCCTCTGCTCTGCAGAGGCCTGTGCGTCTGCTTCAGTCTTGGGCTTCGTCCAACCGTCGTCCTGTTCCCACGTTAAACTGCAGCAATCAGACCTTGTGTTCCAGTCCCAGGCTTTAGTGCAGCAGCGTTTTTTTATTTTTTATATATAAATGTGACATCTCATGAAGCCAGCGAGCGTATCATTAGCCCTCATCATCCACTGGTTAAGCCAGGATTTATGCATGTTGGCATTTAGATTGTATATCATGTTACGGTTGGGCTTTATAGGAATGTGTGTTCATTTACACCGCAGCCGCTCCCCTATCCAGCAATTGCCGTATATTAAGCAGGACATGATTATAAAACGCTCTGCCTTCAAGAAAAATACGGCTCTATCTTCTGCAGAGTATTGTTTAATTTGAGGCCTGTTGTGAGGGGATTGTGTGCATCTTGGTGAAACACAAGTCTGGACAAAGATGCACATGTGTTTTTTGTTTTTAGATTTTGGCTTAATTCAAGCGTAAGAATCGTGTTCTGCAAGCGAGGACGTGCGGCGTCAGCTGGTGATAAAACTCAATAATATAATGCATCCAATTTGGCTGCGGGTAGCGGAGGAGGACTGCAGATGATCCCCGTGTGCTGCAGACAGCCGTAATAGGTGAGTGATTTTCGTGGAGGGCTCTGTTGATGTTGTGCCACTGCAGAGACTAAGTGGCCAATTCGCCCCCCCTCCTTCTGACTTGGTGCGAGCGGAGCTCATCTCCTGGTGAAGGATGCAATTTTTTCTTCAATCCCATCTTTCAGAGCCTCACCCGCCCTCTTTAAGAGTCTCTGACTGCCCCTCCTCCTCCTCCTCCTGCCCCCATAGCAACTTGGCTATCTGTCTCCCTCTCCCTGGACGCTGTCCTCTTTTTCTTTTACTTTTCACGGGGGTTATTCAGGCCTTCCCATTGCAGGAAATGTTTGTTATTTAATCTTGAAGGGATAATATTTCTGATTAAATACAGAGAGAGAGAAAAAGGGGAGTCTGGCGCAGTTAACTGCAAGTCCTGGCCAATATTGATCCAATCTCTCTTTGAAGGAGGTAAAAACTGTTGTGTGGAATTCTGGTGGTTTGGAAATCAACATAAACAGACTGAAAAGTGAATTAGCCTTAATATTGAATTGCACATTTCAAATAAGTTGTACCTTCAGCTTTTGGAGAAATAGTAATTGATAGTTTGCACCATTATATGAACCAAACAATCATTTCAATAATCAATAGATTAATTAACTATTAAAATACACATGCAGCCCTTTCATAATTTGTTCAGTTTTATTTAATCTGTGGTAAAATGTCAGTCCTTAATATTAGATATTTTCCTTTATGTCGGTGTCTCACTCAGAAACTATAAGTGAAGGAGTCAGAACTGCTACTGTGTGTGTGTGTGTGTGTGTGTGTGTGTGGACGCCTGCTTGTTGTTCAGCGGTGGCCAGCTGTCTGGCTGTCTTGGCTCGTTGGCACTGCCTTACATGGTCTTGTTTAGCGGCAGCGAGAGACGTCCATGTAAATCAATTAAAAACCTTGGCCAACTCCATGCGAGGGGGGAAAAAAAAAACCCAACTTGACCATAGGGGGAGAGCGAGACGGGATGTTGCCAGCGCCTCTCCCTGCCGTCAGACAAGAGGTGGGAGGGCGGTCGAGAGAAAGGCCTCTTGTTCAGCCCCTCCTAGTCGACGGGCCCCAGAGGCTGCAGGGTGCAAAGAGTGACACTAAAGGCGCCTTTTTGGTAATTACGTCGCTGATCTCGTGAAAACTGCAGCCCGGCCGCCGCACATCTCCGCCCCTTCTTGCCCCGCCTGTGATTCATCCGCAGGTGGCCTTTCCCTCAGCGTTTTGTGAGCCTCGTCTCCTGCAGCGCCTGCTGATAACGTCACCAGATTGCGAGTTGTTTTTCGAGGCCACTGTGATGTGGAACATCTGTAATTGAGAGCTTTAGAGTTAATAGCAGGATTCTGAGAGGATGTGTCGCTGCCCGGTTTCTGCTCAGCCTGCTCTGCTGCTCATGGGAACCAACGTTCAAGATTATACATGCGGGAGGGAAGTCAAACAATACGATTAATGCCAGCACGGATTCTACCAACAAGCAGAACGTAAAGCCGTACTCTAAAGTGGCCCTTTATGTAGATTATTTACTTTGAGCGTTAAGTAAGTCACCTAATAGGAAGTTAAATCTGAGACTAAATGGAACAGGAGCTGATCCTCACCTCAAGGCATCTGACCCTGGCAGATTAAATGAGCAGTGAAACCTTGAAACGACGGTTAAAAGCCTTGCATTGTTTGAATAGTTGAGGAATTGCATTTGGTAAGGAAGTTAGAGTAAACTAGTTATTAGTGGCCTGTAGAGGCAACTGAGGTCAAGTGAAAGAGCTCAAATATAACAGAACAACTGCCCTAGAAAGGGTTTGTGCTGTGTGAAATGCTTTTTTTGTTTTTAATTGTGGTTCTCATTTGAACATCCTAAAAACCATTTTTATTGCACCTTCACCAGTGGAATAACACGGATTACTGATCTCTCTCTCTTTGTTTGTCTAAGTTTGTAATGCTTAACCGAAACTCCAAGTAAACCAACAGGGGTTTTTTATTCTCCCATACAGGGCTTAGCTGTTCAGAACAAGACCTGTATCCACACAGTAATTATGTTTAAAAGATGAAATTATATAGCATGATGTATATAGTATTAGGTTTTATCTTATTAGCTATTGAACTGGTTATGAAAACATTAATTCAGCATACACACGTATGTTTCTGTCTCTGTACAAGTGGATCTGCATCATGGTTTTTGTGATTTACCCTATAAAAATTGGCTTTTATGCCCTTGCTCTAAGTTTTATGAGTTGACTTTGTGGAAGCTGTGTGTTTTTTTGTGTTTCCGTCCGGCTGCAGCGCCGCTTCAACGTGCCTCCATTGTCCCGCAGCTGCGAGGCCTTGTTGCCGTGCGCCATGTTTGACAAGAGCTCATGTAAAGAAAGTAGGCAGACACCTGCTCTGCCCGAGCCGCTCTGGGGGCCAGAGTGCGTGTGTTCGTGTGTGTGTATGTGTGTGTATATGTGTCCTCTACGATGCCAACTGTTACGCCGAGCTTGTGTTACGCTCCCGTTGTGGGAGACCTGCAGGGTGTTACGAGAGGCTACAGCGGCGATCTCATCCGTGCTGAAGTTCAGGAGCTTGAGTTACGCGTGCGAGGCATCGCGGAACAGTTGCGCGGTGTGTCGGGTAAAACCCCGTCCTGTCTCGCAACTGGATCCCCGTCTGACTGTTATCTACCCTTTTAAATGACAACGCACAATCGCTGTAAGGCCGCGACCTCCGTCCGCAGCCTTGCCGAACACTGAAACCCTACTCTGGGATCGGCTTTTTCCCCTCTTTGTCCCTGTGTTCTCCAGCTGGACCGCCTCCAGACTCAATGTGGTTTTCTTGAGCCAGCAGGACTTTCCGAAGACGAGGCCGTTAGAGATAATAGACATGGCTAATGTGTTCACCGCAGTGTCTGCAGTAGCCCTGGATGAGGACAACAGATGGTTCATCTGCTTGCGTACTTTATTTCCCAAAACCAGCCTAATTGTCACATACTTACCGGTTAAATCATCCAAAAAAGTTCAGCATGCAATGGCCTCAGTTTTTTTTTGGGGGGTTTCCGCCGATGACAGGAAAGCAGCTTGGATCAAGCTTCTTTCCACGGAAATGAGATGATGGTTGTTATTTCAGTTCATAAATGCACCATAGTTTGTAGTTTACAGCTGCTGTATTATCCGTCCGGAAGGTTTGCTCCCGCTTTCCTCTGAGCTGAGAACACTTCATGGACGGGTTGTTGTGCCAGGACGCCCCCACCTCCCCCCAAGCCAACCCCCTCCGGTCTGTAATTGCCCCACGCCGCAGCTCGGCGGCTCTCTCTCTCCAACATAATAACGGTGCAGCCGCCCCAGGGGCGTCCAGAGCTGTCTTCCGTGCCGCTTTTGTTATCTCTCCTAGATGGAACGTTGGCTCTGCGTGATGGCCCAGTTCCCCCCCACCCCACCTCCCTCATCCCCATCACCGCCGCTGATCACATTTCTTAAGCTAAACGACGAGTGACATAAACGCTTGCAACTGTGCACGCTTAATGACTAATTCTCATCTGACATTTGCTGGAAAATCTCTTCCAGGAGATTTGTCCTATCAGTGAGCGCCAGTGTGTGTTTTTTTTTTTTTTTTAATATATAAACTGGTAGTGTAGCCACACTGCCACCCTCCTCCGCCCCCGCCCCTGGCTGTGGTGTTTTCATCCGAGCGTAAGTGCTCCCGCGGCTCCTTCTCCTGTCTGAAGAGAAGCCGGCCATGCAGAGGCGAGGCCGGTGCCAGCGTGCCGCGCTGCACGCAGAGACGCCTCGCCGCCCCGCCTGCAGTTTAGCTGTCGCATGTGGCGAAGGGATTTTCATCCAGTGACTGACGAGCATGTGCACTGACAGAGGGGACATTGGCGAGGAGGCTGTTTTTTTGACTTTTGCATTGACTTTGGGCACAGCACAGATTTAAAACTATCTCTATATACAGTGGGGCAAAAAAAGTATGTAGTCAGTCACCAATTGTGGAAGTTCTCCTGCTTGAAAACCCAACCCTGTACAAAATCATTGGAAGAGAGTGGAAAGTCTTTGTTGCCCAGCGGCGGCCCTAAAACGTCACCGCACTAGCAGAGATCTGCATAGAGGAATGGGCCAAATACCAGCAACAGTGTGTGAAAACCTTGTGAGGACTCGCAGGAGACGTTTTGACCTCCGTCGTTGCCAACAACAAAAGTATTGAAATGAACTTTTGTGGCTGAACACAATACAATACACACAATAACTTATTTTACTAATTAATTGATTAAAAATCCTGCAATGTGATTTCCTGGATTCTTCCCCCATTCTATCTCTCATAATTGAAATGTACCCATGATGAAAATAACATTCTTTTTCAATATTCTCATCTTTTTAAGTGGGAGAACTTGCACAATTGGTGGCTGACTGAACACTTATATTTCTATACTGTATATACAGCAGTAAAACATATTTTACTGCTCTAAAACACTTGTATTGTGTACATCATCTGTGATAGGAGAGTGGTCTACGCACGCACGTGTGTAAGAGAGGAAATGTTTGTCTCTGCTCTGTTGGGCTTTGTGGGCCTCTAAATGTTGCATGAGCCAGGCCACTTCTAGTCCAAATCTTCTAGGAATTACAAACATGGATAGAACCTACCGGGGTGAATCTAAAGAGATCACAAACGGTCATTCACCTTAGCAGAAAGAAACGGAAAGCATGCTGCCTGAAGTGCGAAACCACCACTTTGTGGTTTTTACTTTATGTATGTGTATATATAATTTCTTGCAGGAAAGCAAAGATGTTTATTACCTTAAATGTGAAGCCAGTATAAGTGGACAGTATTTCCTTCATGCCATATTTTGTGAGTGTGTACCCACCAAACCCATGAGGAGGAATTTGAACAATTTTCATATAATCAAAGTTCTTCTGAACAGTTAGAATCTTGCAGTTGGTTCATCTTAATCTTTGCTGGTTCACACATTTGTTTTGTTTGTTTGTGTGTGTGTGTATTTTGGGGGAAAAAAAGGTTCTTCTTGACTTTGGTGAACTCCTAATTCAGATTAGTAGCCTGTCATCGATGGTTGCTCCTACACAGATTTAGCCTTGACAGTAGCCTGTTAATCTCCAGCAGGATAATGAGGCAGCTGAGGATATATTGTATGTCTAATAAGGTGCAACAAAGAAGTGTAAGTAAGCAACCCTTCAAATGTACTTTTTAAGTCAGAGCTCAGCATCTCAATATGACCTAAAGAATCGTGGCGCTAATTTATATGCTGCTCTTGCAGAGTTTGCATGTTGCGTAAAGACAAAGTGGAAGGGGGAAAAATGGGGGAGGAGAGTCTGGCTGAAGCAGATCTCATGGCCTGTAGTTTGCTCATTATGTCTGTAATAACTGGAGATTCACTTGGAATCATTTCCAGGCACGCCCACCCCTTCCTCCTCCTCCTCCTCCTCCTGCAGGAGAGCACACAAACATGAATACTTGGGATTTAGATCATTTAATGTGTTTCTATTTTGATTGTGAAGTCTGCAGGCAGGTTCACTGAGTTTACTGTGCCTGCAACGACACGCTCCCCGTATAACTGCACATTTATATAGCATGTGGACAAATTGATTTCCTCACTTGGTATCTGTCATGGCGTGTGTGTGTGTGTGTGTGTGTTCACGCCCATGTCACATGACTGCTTTAAAATACATTTGTGAGCTATTACTCAAGGTCACTGGTGGGCAAGCTAATCTGGAAAACAAATAATGGTGCAGCGGCGTGGGCCATAAATGGATTCCTACTGTGTGTATAGCTGTATTGACAGTTGCATTACATTTTCAGCCTGCTGGTTAATATTTTCTGCCATTAAAGAATGATAAGGTGAAGAATGGCTTACCTGTTTTTTTTTTTTTTTTTTTAAATCCACTATTGGTTGGATTTGTATGCGGTTATAGCATCCATTACCTTGTTCTGATTGCATTCGTTGAATCCAGGAGGACAATTGCCCTTTGTGTTTCAACACATTCAAATTTAACCAAATTCCTCATATGCTTCAGCAGTAGCTTTTCTGCCTTTCTGTTTAAATGTCACCTGTCTTTTTTTTTTTCTTTTTTTCTCTCTCTCTCCACATCCGAACCAGCCTCCTGCATCTGGAAACAATACTCATGGGAGCCTGAACCGAAACAATAAAAGTTTTGGGCCCGAAATAACCAAAACAATTAGTTGACTGGCTCTCAGAGCTACTATGGAGACAGGTGATAACGATTTTCTGTTGGTTCGTCGGTATGAGCCATGCAAAACAAATCTTAACGTATTTCATCCGTGTAGACGTGTATTAGTGCAGCTAACGATGCCGTCTTAAAAAATCCAAACACAATACACGTCTTGTTTTTTATTTTTTTTCCTTTTAACAAGATCATCCAAAATTTATTTAAGCCTGACTTATAGCTTTGAGGCCAGAAGGCTCCTTTTTTTTTTTTTACAACAGGGATACGGAATAAAGTGCAAAGATTGTTAATTCACTTCAGCTACAAGCCAAATAAACAAGTGGAGAACTCCATCTGACCTTGCAGCAGAGAAACCACATGGTGTTCTGTATAATGTGCAGCAGCAACAGGCCAGAGGAAGCAATCATGGCGGCCCGTACGGACGCGCTGGCAACGCCGCTGCCCGCAACTGGAGGAAACATTAGAGGGGAAGACTCACGCAGGCAAGGTTGTACGCTGGCCACGACAAGGAGGAAGTGCATCATGAGAGGTGCCGGTTGTCTGAAGGGGAAGGGGAAGGGGGGGTGGCCTTGGATCCACGCTGGCTGTTTGGAGGCTCGCTCGCCCGCTTGCGTTTTCTTCAGCTGTCACGTCCCATTTCACAACGAACCGCGCTACATCTTTGTTCGTGCATTCCGAGCATACTCCGGCTCGCGCCTTCGCACTCAGGAACGTGCTCGAGTCGAGAAAAAGGGCTCAGACAAACCATCAGACACTTTCAGAGTGGACCCCCTGCCGCGGCCGTGCTGTGGCTTAGCGCTGCTTCTGTGTTGAAGGCTAATCGCTGTTTTGATTGGGTTTTTTTTCTTTTTCTTAGCCCAATCCGTGTGCTTGGAGCGCTGATCTCACGGCCGTGCTGAATAAAAGGGTTTATCAGCTTAAGCCTGTTGTAAGGAACACGAGAGGTTGCATCTTTTCCCTCGGGGAAGGAGTGCGGCCCTCGGACACAAGTGTCCAGGCAATTAGAGACGGCGGGGCCTCAAAGACAGATTACTGGCACGCACGGATCTGTGGCCCGCTCCTTTCCTCGCCCTGCACATTGTTCAGACACATGACGGTTGCCGCCTGCAGGGCAGATAACGGACAAGGTCACGGGCATTTATCTGGGGAGGATTCATTGGACGCAACATCAAATTATCGACTTCAGAACAGTCGCTCGCTAAATTGTTTTCCGACAGAGTAATTGCGGTGGTCAGTCTAATGTAGTCTCTCTTTTTTGCTTTAAGTGGTAGAGCTCGATTCCCTCTCCGTTTCCCTCTGTGGACATATTGAAGTCAATCCAACTTTCCAGCTTTCTACAGAAACGTACATGGCAACATAGTAAAGGTTTTTTTTTTTTTTTTTTTTTTTTTTTAAACACAAAAAATCTCGTAACTCGTGGTTAGCTCACAACCTTTTTCCCCACTCAACATTGACTTATCTCCATCCATGGAGAGAAGTGTGTGAAATTGAGAAATCTGAGACGAATCCAAGTTAAAATTCCAGAGAACATGTATGAACTTTTACACTCTATATAGCAGCAGAAGGTTTTTTTTTCTACAGGCTATAAGCTTTTATCACTATCACATTCCTCTATTATTGAATAACGCTCTTTCGGGAAACCGCAGTTGGAAGGACAGTATATTTTGCAGATTTGCTGAAATCTGGTTAGATTACAGATATTGAGGGTGTTAGCCTCTGTGTTCTTAAACTGTAAACAGTCATTATGTGAAAATGGATGGCAGCGGTTGCACGAGTTATGAACTTGTCAGCGGGTTTTTGTCAAACTGAATACCGTTATAGCTCTGCCTCAAGTGTTCCTGTGATGTAGATGATGTCGCAATCAATTAAGGTTGCTGCTTATTGTTAAATGAACTGTTTAATAGTATCTTCTCCAGGGCTTTAGTTACAATTTTCAGTTTAGATCTGTAAAAAAATCACTTTTAAAGATGGAGTAATACACACTGCCACTGTGAGTAAATCTGATTCCCTTCCAATTAGTCAGTCAGGCCCAACACCAGACACGTCTGTCAATAGGTTTTAATCCAATCCTGTGTCTGCATATCTCAAATGGCATGAAAGGACATCAATAAGATATGGACACAGGACGTGTGTTTTTAATTAATTAACCTAATTACACACGGTTTAGTCATGTTCTCTGCAGCCCCCCACCCCACCACCAAGTTCTCCTATGTATAAACTTCCGTGCTCCCTCTGAAGAAGGTGATCTTGGACATGAGCTCAAAGCGAGACCATTCCTGTCGTTTGTGACTTGCAGCCTGTGAAGTGTTAAATTGAGTCAGGAGGCCGTCCGGGCAGCTTTAACCCTCCCTCTGCCACGCCGCTCGCCGGGCGCTTCACTCGCCACCTGCTCATTTGGTTCCAGGGGCAGCAGGTGTGCTCTTTAGGGTCCAGAGGTAGCCGGATCCGCTTCGACAACCCCGGTCTGTGATGCGATCAGCAACCTTTAAAAGGTAGAATATAGAATATCGCTGCACCGATAGCTGAAGGCTGCAGCAGATGAAGGTTTTCGTGTCAGGAATGTCAGTGTCTGTGCCAAGTCCCGTACCTATTCCCCCTCTCTCTTTTCATCATGTAATTATGGTCGGCAGCGCGAGCCAGAGGTATGTAGTGTGTTTTTAAAAAGACTCCTGGGTGGGGGGGGGACAAAGCTTGAGAATGATTCCAACAAAAAATATGTCTGCAGATTTTTGAGGTTATGAATGAAGCCAGGTTCAGGGAGAACGCTGATCCCACACCTAAATGTGTCGTTCTGATCGGACAGAAACCGACATTTGGAATCGTTTCCTCTCCTCGTCCGTCAGAGTTCACCGTGTGGCCGAACCCCCCCTCCCTCCCCAGAGGAAGAAAGCCATCTTCATCACCTCATCACCCCTCCCTGCCACCGCCCTCTTGTTTCTCCAGGTGTTCCCTGTCTGAGCGATGGCGGGAGGAGATGTACTGCAGATAGAAGATGTGTCCAAAAATAATTTGGGGGGGAAAAAGACAAATGGCGAGGGGGCGGGAACATTAGGCAGAACATTCTGGGATGCTGTGAAAATTCTCACAGGTAGGCTACTTCATGTTTCCTCGGCCGCTTTTAAAGTTTTGAGGGAAGCATGCTGAAATCTATCTACTCTGTTACAACCCCTCTTCAGAGGGTCTGCCAGTAGGGTGGGGTGTGTTCATAATGACTACCGTAATTACCCGCTCCAAATACTGGCATCAGAACATTAATAAAACACAAATATCAAAGCAGCTTTTTGTGCTAAAAGGCTATTATTGATGGTCTTTTAAACAACATTCCCACAAGGCAGAACTGGAAGGACTTGACAACTTAAAGCCCCTAACAATACATATTGCTTTGGGAATAAAAGTCGGAAATGTAACAACTGCCGTTTTTCTCCGCCTTTTTTTTTTTAACTTTTTTGTTTTTTTTCTCTTCTCTCCCCCAGCCGTGTTTTTACATGTGAGCCCCATCTCCATTCTCGGGGTCTGAAAGCGGAGCCAAGTCAAATATCTGTTGTAGCCTTGAAGCTCTGAATATATCCGCAGAAGGCGGGCCGTTTTATGGAAGTTCGGTGGATAAAGATAACAGATTGCATGTCTTTTTGCGGCCGGTTCGTTGGCAGTTTGCAGAAATCGGTGCGCCGCACGCCATTCGGGGACACTGGGTAACGGTATGCTCGAGTGTGACCGTTTTGAACCAGGTCTTCTGGTGTCAAAGGAGCAGCACGCGGGGCTCTGACGGAACGCCAGCGTGCTGTGGAAACAAGGACTAAATGGGTCATCCCCTTTTTGTGTGAGACGGGAAAAACACACGTGTGCGCCTCTGTAAAACACACTTCTTGCAGGTGTGGTCGACCGCCTGCTCGTACGGCTCGGCTCAACACAATGGCCGACGCTTTCATCTCTATTCTTTCTTGCCTCGCGCCCCCCCTTTTATCCACTTAGCTTCCCTTCCGCTGCGACTCCCTCGAGTTATTTTGGCCTTGAAAAGCCCAAACCTGCTGTCCTAGAATCATCTTTAATTAGGCTTCCTCCTCCTGCTTGATGATTCCATCTCGCAGTATCACCCACAGGACCTCAGGATAAGCGGGAGCACTCGGAAGGAAACCTTTCTACCAGTTTTTTTTTTCCCCTTTTTTTTTCTTTTGCTTGAAAAGCAGGAAGGAAATGATGCATTTTCAATGATCCTCCCCCATCTTTGATCTTGAAATTGCAGCCATTATGTGTCATAATATTCCATGTAAAATACCTCAGATTACCATGCCTGTGATTTTTTTTTTTTTTTTCTTCTTTCAGGCTCCACTTTGATATCCCCCGTGCTGTGGTTATTATGGCTGTTATATCTGGTTTTATGCAGTATTTATTCCTGTACAATAACAATTACCACAGCTACCCGCATTCAGACACATAGATGACACTTCTGTATCTAAATGATGGAAATCCGTTCCAGTCACGGCCTGTTTATATACAGTACATGGATGCCAGAGGGAAACATGCTGGCGGTTATGGGGTTTCGCCGTGCAGTTTGTATACTTGGCACGGAGTAAACGCCGCGAGTGAGGGACGGGAAGGCGGAGCGCGGCTCCCACCGACGTCCCGGCCTGCTCGTGTGTTTTTTGCCAGTGGTGTGAAGTGTGAGCAGCTGTAGGAGGATGCCAGCGTGAGCACTGAAAAATAATTGCAGCAGTATGCTAGCTTAGTCAACAGCGTCCATCTGCAGCTGTTTCCTTCGCCGTTTGAAAGAATTCCAAAGGATGTGATGTGTTAGGGTTAGTTTTTTTTTTTTTTTTTTTTCTTAATAGAAAGTCGAGCCGTAACTAACTAGCTGGGATTTAGCCGTGATAACATGTTTAATGATTAAAAAGCTGCAACACAGAGTGGAAACACACTGTAGTGTTGGCAGGGCCGCGTCAAAGATTTATTATCAACCGGAGGCGCGTAGACACACACTTGTGCACTCACAGCATTTTGCAATGCTTTTTTTATTATTATTGTAGACTCCACCCCTGCAGCAGTGTCCTCTTCCACCAGCACAAAAGAGACGGACGAGCAAACTGGGTCAGGTTTCCGTGTATTTACACCATCCGTGTGTTTTCTTCCTCCTGTTGATAAAGGATGTTTTTGTTTCGAAAAAAGCACACAGAACAACCGTTATGTATCCTATTTTTTATTTTATTTTTTTTTTATTCATCATGAACCATCATGTCTAAACACGGAGTTAAAGTTTAGGGAAATTAACAACATTATTGGTTGTTCTTAAACTTCCTGTGTAAGGACATGCAGAAGCTGCGACGTCTTTCTAATCCCTTCTTATTGAAGGCACCTTTTATGGGGGGGGGGGAACACACTTGACCTCCATAAGAGAAAGGTGCTAATACAAAGTGGGCAGGGATGTACATACAGGGAGAGAAAAAGACAAGTGAACAAAAATAGTGTCCCTTTTTAAAAATAGATTTTATTTTATTGATACCATGTCTTGACCCGATGTAACATATTTGAGAATATTTTGAGCGCTGGTCAAGCAGTTTGTTAGAAGATGTGAAGTTTTTTCCACACATAGACAAAGCGATTCCATCTGTTCTGGCTCACACGCACAGAGAGCGACACACAACACATCAGGAGCAGTGTGGCAGCATCTGTTGGTTACTATGACAACCACAAACAAGTTGACCTCAAGTTAAAATTGTTCCAAACACTTGACCTCTTAATCTTTGTCGCATTCACACAAGTAAGATATCTATCCATCTATACACATATCTATATGTGTGATTTTAATAGTAAAATTTATCATTAAAATGAAGCTAATCGTCTTAATTATGACAAAGTGGGTGTGTTTGATCACTTTTGATACAGTAGTATAGTAATATAAGCAACAACCCCAAAGAGATTTAGTTGTTGCCCACCCATTGGGAATAGAAAAACCATAATGTCTCATGTGTGGCGTTCATATAAAACCCCAAAATAGGCTTTCTGGGCCCTTTTTAATGTGTAACAAAAGCAGAAGTGGGTTCCTCTATTATCACAAATTGGTAACAGTCTAATTGCAGAACATATTCATCATTCACAGACATAACTCAAGGTCTTTTGATAATTGCATTTACAGACATGGTGGGTTTTGCCTCTCAGCAACATCCTCCTGCCCAGCTATTTCCCAGATGAGTAGCACTCTGTCATCTCGGCTTGCCAAATGCAAAAAAAAATGGAAACACTCCAACAGGCAATTGCTCTGGATAAAATTATACTAAACAGGCAATTCACCAAATACTCTGTAGCTCTCATGACATGGATGTTTTAATGTAGGATACATTTATCATAAATTCTGCTGTGTATACATCAAACCTTGAACATCACTGTAAATTTTCAGGGCTTATAAGCTATTGTAAATTATTGTGCAGACCTGTATCTCAGGGTTTCCTGTTATTCATCAAAAGGCCCCAGGTTGGTTTCCAGAGTTTGTGCCACTCTTCCCGAGCAGTTTCTCAGACTCCAACAATAGCCCCTGGTTGCTGGCCCCTCGTAATCCTCTTTACTGCACCCCCTTGTCCTCCAGGCCATACTTCCTCTCCAAGTGGGCCCCTCCGTAGGCCAGACCCCCCCTCTCCCCGTGTTGTCAGCATCCACCAATCAGTCCAAAGCTACATCCACACAAATATATTATAATTTAAAACGCCGTCTTTTGTTCTGACAAGTGGATGTGTACTAGCATGTAGAGGATCAGTCAACTTGATTGACAGGTGGATGTAATACCTGTCAATCAAGAAAACATAAAAAAAATTACGGGGGGAAAAAAAGACTTGCTGTATGTAGATACTACTGGTTGAATGACTCTGGGCAAGATGTTGTATGTATTTACTGGAAGATAATTAAAATATAATATATATATATATATATATATATATATATATATATATATATATATATATATAAAGCAACAGAAGTTGTATGATTCTTTTTTTTGTGTGAATGTAAGTGAACAACATGACAAGGGATGTGATTTATAAAGAACTAGACATGAGCACAGGATTTTGACTCCAAGAGCGGCTGTCATTTTTATTCATGTTATTTTCATCAGTGCCTTGACCTAGACTTTTTGACTTTTTTTTTTACCTTTGGTGCCTGAAGGCATTAGGACAGCCCACTGATACTGTCTCCACTACAGGATGTAGTGTGCACTTGTCACGCATTGTGTATAGTCTGCTTTGATATTTTGCTCTGTTCAACACAGCCTCTCGACACAAAGACCCAGAGGATGCTGGGAGGAAGAAATAAGCCTTGAACGGGGATATATCCCAACAACAAGGAGTTGATGTACTTTGTTGTCGCCCCCCTTAAGATGTTTTTGTCATGCTTCCTTGTTGTTCTTCTGTAGTGCTGTATTTTTTTTTAAACTCGTTTTTTTCCTGTATCTATGCTCTCTCATGGACACTTATTGGCATTACTGAAGAACTTAAGGTCAAACGTCTGAATACATTGAAGACGTCCTATCACACAGGGAGGTCTGTGGGTTTTGTCCCCCCCATCTTCCGAACAAGCAGACCACTTCTGAAGTTGTAACTCTCCTCTTTTTAAGTGTGATTTAGAATCGTATATTCTCTCATTTATCCCTTTTAAGTGTTAAACTGCCCATTTTTTATTTCCATCAATGGAATGGCAAGTGACGGGTGGTAATTGCAGATCAAGGCCCAGGCACCGGGGAGCCGGGTGGAAGGCTGCCGTTCCGTTTTAAGGCTTTTTTTTTTTTTTTCTCTTTCTGGCGACTGGCTGCCCTGGATCACTGATGTGCGGCTCACAGTGGGGACTAAAAGCGCTTTTGCTATTGAAGTCCACCCCTCTCTTGCAGTGGCTCTGGCATTTTTTTTGCTCCATGCCAACCCGACAAGGGCTCCTCTTTTCATTTCAGCCCTCACTTAGTGATCTCTGCCCTCCGCCCCGACAAGCGCCGTTGTCACTCAAGTTGAGAGAGCTCAAGCGCCGGAGGAGGGCCTGAGAGGCAGTGACACTCCATTTCCACTTCAAACAACACATGCTGATACATGGGGCTAATAGGCTTTGATGAGTATACTTAGCTGCCTTGCTTTTGAGATGGGTTTAATTATTAGTCAGGTTTTATTTATTAGCCTGGTGAAAACGATTTGGCTTTTTTTTTTTTTTTTTTTTAATATTTTTTAGGAAAAGCACGAATGTGCTTGGATATAGCGGTGGAACCTTGTTCTTCCTGGGTACTGGAGCGGCGCCTCATCAACTCCCACAATGCAGCTCAATATATGCAAAGCCGTCTCTTGACAGGGCTTGTTAAGCATCAATACTGCGCTCTTGCTCCAGAGATTTATTTCAATATGGGCCATTACTATTAATAAAGTCCCCGCTCAACCGACTACCCCTTTCTCTTTTGTGAATTCAGTCTCCTTAAAGGAGCCACATTTCCCACCTGCAGGGATAGATTAACTTTTAATTTCCTTTTGAAGCGTTTAATGATCATTGCCATCTTTTTTTTTTTTTCCTCTTTTGGGGGGGTGTACGTGTGCCAAAATATGTGGAGTTACATAGTATAGCTATAATATTCTGTAGGTATTTATCTGCAGAGATAACTCTACAGCTGGAGGATGAGCCAGAGTATTGTATAACATTAAGTAAACCCTTTTTTATAAGAGCAGAGTGACATTTATATTTACCCAAAGTAGGTCAAATTCAAAAAGTCATAGTCATCAACATCCACAATGCTCTTTTTCTAGATTTTGAGACATTTGTGACAGGTGAGTTTGTGTGCTTAAGATTATCACGTGGTGTTCTTTCAGTATGGAAAATACAACACAGCAGCTGGTTTGAGCTTCTACAGATCCATTCAAAACCTCTTTCTCTCCTCCCCTGGGCAGATGCCTTCAGAATGAGATATCATTAGTACAATGAAAGGGATCTTTGACAAGGAGATCTGCTTTATTTTTCACTCCTCTAAAGCCTGGCTCCGTGCTGCTCATCAGGCCCTAATGGAAGACAACGCTGCAGCAATTAAGCAGCTGTTTGGCATTAATCAAATAAACCTCCCAATGTCTTTTTCTAGATTTTTCCCAGAGAAGGCAGACAGTGTGGCTGTATTGGCGGAGGGTGTTTTCAGGTTCCTCCAATTAGGGAAATGTAGGCAGTGATTTTAAACATACTTGCTGCAACACTTATTTTTTGGCTCCTGTTGGGTGGCTGTGCTGAATTGTTCCCCGTGAACATAAGGATGACAAAAAGGGACACATTTTAAGGTATATGTATGAAGATATGTGTAAAACTAAGCATCTTGTAACTTGTAGAGCTTTATTGATTGCACCATTAGTGACCCGGTAAATCACCTCCTGGCTGCAGCTTTCTGTTTCCAGGGGGACTACATTGGTGGGCTCCTGATGGCCAAGTGGCCCGTAAGCGATTGAGGGCAGTTACTTAACTTAATCGTTAAAATCTAAAGTAGGGAGGCTGAAGCTGTATCTATAGAGCAATAAAAATTGACAGAGTGTAAAAGACATGGAGTCATTATGAGCCAAGTGCCCATGTTTGGAGAAGCAATTAGCAGTTATTGGATTTTTGTAGACCATTATGCAATGGACTGTGGAGGGAAATCAATTATAAAAGCAGCATTGCATCATGTCCCCTTTGTCCTGATATTCCATGGTTGTTCCATGTAGGCCAGAGTTGTTTTTTTTTGTTGTTTGTTTTTGTTGTATGATGTATGAAAATTGCTGACTGAGTTTCCTTGTGGAAACAGTAAGGCGATTCAGGGGGTTGGTGAGCTCATTAAAATGGGGGGGGGGGAGAACAGGATGGCATTGTCAGGTCTGCCATTTTCACCAGAGAGAAATGCGTCAGAGCGACAAAGAAAATGTCCCATACACAAGTGCAATCTGGGCTGAACCAGTCCAGGCTGGTACGTTTGCTGCTCACTTGGCCGGACCACCCAGACTGATGTGGTGGGCTACACAAGTGAACATTGTCTTCCTCTGGGAAAAAGATCATGTAGCAGAACCGCTTTCCAGATTCTCTGCTAGCCAGAGACAAAAGGAATAATCGACAAAAAGCTGAATTCAGTATTATAATACCTAATTAACCCTTATGTTAGATGATTGTGTCTTTTAATAATAAAGCAAGATCATTTGATGGTGGTCAGGATGGCAGTGTTATAAGGGTTTATCATTTAAAAAAAGATATTAAATAGTTTGGTGATCACAGGCTTTTGTCTTTTGCCAAAAAAACAATAATAACTAATTATATCAATGTTCCCCAGACAATAATACAGATGGATGACGAAATAGAGGGGAAAAACTAACATCAGTTTTTTAGCATAGTGTTGGACCCCATTGACTATAATGCTTGACCAACACCCTCATTTATTGTTTTGTGATGGTTGTCATGGAAAACATTGTCTAACATTCAAAACCTTCCAGTTTGTAGAGCTTGTGACATTATTTGACCTGTCAAGCTATTCAGTGACCCCCTCGTCTCCTGTATGGAAGCATCTGCGTTTGTGCTGCTTCCTCCGGCTTGTCTGGCCAGGTTTTTTCTTTCCTCTCCTTTTTGTCACTCCCAAGAACCCAATAAATATTAATCTGATGGGCAGAATACCATAAAACTTGGACGGATTAACCGTTCTCCGTTTTCATAGACTATAAACTTTTGGTCCAGCATCAGGCCAAAATGCCTCACCCTCCCCCCGCCGCCCCAATCGCAGCCATTCAAATGGGACATAAAATGTCCTGTTCTTTCAGGAGCTGCACAGAGAAGCTTTAGAGGAATGTACATCTATATTGACACAGATTTGTCTTGTTAAGGATATCACAGCTTCATATAAAACCCATGTAAGTGTACAATATGGAACCTTGATGGCCCTGGAGGCCCTCTTCCAGCAGTACTTCACTCTCTGTTCCAGTCCTGCTACTTGTAAGGCAGTAAACAGAGCAAAATCATAAGTATGGTTTTGTGCCTCTTAACACTTTATTATTGTGTAAATTACAGTACCAGTCAAAAAGTTTGGACACACCTTCCCCTTCCTTTAAACGAGGTGTGTCCAAACGTTTGACTGTACTCTATAATTTTTATAATTTAAGAGTCTCTGACAGAGGCAAATGTTTGTTTCATGCTTGCTTTTTTTCTTCTTTTTTCAATCCCCTCTCCTCAATTTTCACATGATGGTATAATTCAGGCATGCCTCACAGGTCTCATGTTACAGTTATTGCAATGATAAAATAATACTAGGATCTTGGGGCCATGTCTTTAACATACTTCACTCCAGCCACCCCAGGAGAGTCCGAATTCAAGCTGTTTTTTAAAGTGGGCTGTCATGCTATATGATGAAATAGCAGGAAAACCTTTCAGGGCCATAAAGCTCGGGGCCGAGCGGCGGTGACATGCAGCGGCAAGGAGCAGGCTGTGCGGTCTGCTCGTGGTGGGTTATCTGTCAGAAATTATAAATATTATTTGAGCAAACTTGTCTTACCCCCGGTCATCGCAGTCAGTCATGAGCGGCGGCGGCCACCGAGATCTTGACCAGTTGTTCTGTTGTCTCAACAAATGTGAGTTAGCGCGTAAACACAGAGCGAGGAGAGACAGTTGTGCAGCAGACTCCCATATGGGCTCATGCAAGAACGCCAGTCTGCTGTTTATATCTCAGAGCTCGAGGCTCAGATATCATCATACTTGTAGTTTTGTCCAATTTGCTTAATTCTCCAGCTGGAACCAAGCAGAAGACGAATATTCTGAACTGCATACTGAGTGTTATGCTACAGGGTTTGTTCTGGGGGAGACATCGAATTGATTTCATAGAGCCTGCTCCCTCAGCATGTAGCTTATGGTCTGTTAAAATCATCTCAGAGACGAGCCTCTACAAGCAAAGCCCACATTCAGTGCTCAGATTCAGCTGCTGGTGGCTGTTGGTAAATGCAACCACTTTCAAACAGTGCGCTCTGTATGCAGTGGCATGTACTATGTGTTGGACAGACCACAGCTTCCTGGTTGGTATTTGGTAATACAAGAAGCAAAACATGAGCCACATGGGTTTTAATCCAAAGCTCTAAAGCTCAAGGACAACAAAAAGATGACTGGAGTCAAAGATGGAATATATTAAGGTCAACCTAGATAAGTGAGATAAAGTTAAATCTGTAGAAAGATTGAGATTGAGAGTGACATTACAGCTTACTCCTTTTCGATACCACCCTGTGCTACATAAAGGCCGTAAGCCCTGAAAAGCAGCTTCAACTCCAGGGATCTCTCCACTCGCTCATTGTGCGGCTGTGACGCTGCCACCAGTGGCCGTGTTCCACCTCTCCGACGCACAATGCGTGCTGGTCATCTTGTGTGTACAGATGTCTGTTTCGCTTGTGTCTGGCAGGATGTGTGTATATTCTAGGAAACACTTTGTCCAGTTCCTGCTCGTATGCATTACACCAAATGCCACTCACAGGCCGGAGGGAGCTGGATGAAACCTGTGTAGGTTCACTCAATCCTGTTAATGTGGAACAGCATTTAATCAGATCTGCTCAACGTCCTGCAGCTGCATCTGTGTCTACGAAGCAACAACGCCCTGCATGTCACTGAACGCTGAGGTTATTGCACTGATCGCCTTTAATGGACCTGTAAAAAGTGGAGGAGGGGTAAAAAAAAAAGAAGAAATGAATGAGCTCCACCAACCACACAATGATTTTAAGAGGACAACTTTGTTTGCAGCTCTGTGGTCTATCTGTTGATCAGCATGAGGTCATCCCAATATCCCTTAACGTGGGATAAGGGAGGTTACAGGAGATGCAAGTAACTCAATTATTCTGTTGATTATTTAGTTCAATTGTTCAACCAAATGTTTAGTCTAAAAACAAAAGAATGTTCCCAGAGCCTGAGATGATCTCTTCAGATAGCTTGTTTTGTCCCTCAGTGAGAGCCCAAAACCAAATATATTTAATTACAGATAGTTCACACATACACAAACATTTGAGAAACTGTAAGTGGCAATTTTTTGTCAGTTTTGCTCACTAAATGTCTTAAAGTAAAATTTTAAATCTCTCTTTTGTTTCTGTCTCGTTCATATAAATGAGCTTCTCCTGTGTTTGGCTGATCTTGAATGACTGTGAATGGGGGTTTGTGCATAGACATTGTAGTTGTGACATCACAACTTCGCAGGTGTCGTGACAGCATGTTTTAAGACACAGTTTCTGGATACAGTCTCTCTCTTTTTTTTTTTTGCATTCCTCTGGGGATTGAGAGTTTTGAAGCACAGAACAGTTTCTCTAGCCCTTTAAGGTGTGTACCTCTCCACTTGGTTTGTTTGCACACACTCCGCTCAGATGCAGGCATGAGGCCTCGGGAAACCGTCATTTTTTTTTTCTCTTATACAAACACAAATGTGAAAACTACAAATTAAATAATCCATCGCATCACTTATTGAAGTTTGGCACAGTTTAGTCAAAGGCTCCCCTACTGCATTGTTACGTTATGCATCTCACTGTCAGTCACATCACACCCACAGTAGAAATGGAAATGTCTGCCAGGAAACGTTCCCTCAAATGCACCTTTCCTTACATTGTCTCCTTCAGCCAGTGTAGAAACCATCAAGCTGTCTTGCCTCAAAATAAAGTTCCTCTCAGGATACAGGTCTGGCTAATTATAAAGGTAATTTCATGCCCTCTCATGGTGGGCTTCGCAATTCTATTTTGATATATGAAGTGTTAACAGATATGATGAATTGGATGCAGACTCCTCTATTTTCAGGCCGTGTTGTTTTTCCCCTCCCTGTCATTGTTGACTCTCCGTCAGCGCCCTGGAGGGAGAGAAACCTTGCTTCCTGGCCAGGGAAAACAGAGCCGGAAAAAAACGACAGTGTCACTGACAAATGGCGTTGAAGAGCGGAATCGCCATCACAATCCAATTTTCCACAGTGCAAAGAGCAGGACACGCATAAGCAGACTGCATCACTTTCCACTTCTGCTGTGTGTGTGTCGTGGAAAGGCATTTGAATGTGGTGCATCCGCGCCCGTCCCCTTTTTTTTCGGTCCCTTCAGCCCTTATTACCCACCATTCCATGCAGAGTCAATACACACCATCGCAGTCCTTCATTTAAAAATACAAAAAACTAAGGGGGTTGGCGGAGGAGGGCGAGAAGGAATGAAGGACTGAAGGTAACGAGAGGACTGTGAGATAAAAACCAGGCTGATTTCTATCTTGGTCTGGCTCCAGGCACAGACGCTCCCCCGGCAACCAGGAGAAGAGGGATGACGGCTGTAATGTAGCAGCACGGATTGATTCCCGTCATAATCCGTTCCGCTCTGGCGCTCGAACACAAGTTTTTTTTGCACAGAAGCACCCGCTGCTTTTTTTTTTTCCAGAATAACTGGGCTGCCACTTTTCACACGCCGGAATGCAACGCAACCGCGTCCTTACAGCCACGTTGTCTCGTTATTTCCGAAGCCTTTTTCCTGTTGTCCCATTGAGATGGGTTGTGTGTTGGTACCCCGGGTGGGGGGCCTGTTATAGTCGCCGTTGGGATGTGGGAAAAACTGTGAATAGCCCAACAGAATTGGGAAAATAGAAATTAGGTTGAGAAAATATATTTAAAAATATAATTCGTAGCACTCACGTTTGTCACGTTGGAGACCTATTTATCAAGAGAACAGCGAAGTTTACACATGTTTGGACTAGTTACTGACATTTTTATATTAGTTTTATCTGACTGTAGTTCGCAAATGTAAAGAGTTGTTAAAGTTATATCTAAACTGTTAGCTCGAAAAATGTTAAGCTAATTCTATAGCTATTGTAACGTATTAATGCTTCAGGCCAGCTTCAAGTTAGCTTATTCTTTAGCTAAGGTAATGAATAAGCATGTCGTAAAGCTAGCTAAAAGCACTCCGTAAAGCTAGCTAAAAGTAATGAATATGTCATAAATCTGATGTCAACAGAAAAAAAACAATAAACATGAACATTAAAGAATAGTCCTAAACCTTTAAACTGAATTTACACCTGGTCTCTCAACGTTTAAACAGAAATTGTGGTGTAATTAACGCTTTTAATCTACTGTCGCTAGCTATGTGGCTTAGTGTTGCACCGGTGCGACTGGCTTGGTGGACGCTACTCGCTGTTGACTTTCTCGTAGGGGCTTTTGGCGACGAGTGCCACGTGACCGATATCCACTTTATGGAAAATCTTGAGTTGGAAACTCTGGTTTTAAAACAAAAAACATTTGAAAGAATATATTTGGACAGTCAGTTTTTTTTGTTTTTAATCTGTTGAGCAGGCGCCCATCTGAAAAAGGCTGTCATATGGACAAATAAGACCAACTATTGTTTAAAAAAAAATCTTGTCAAAATAATCTGCAGCTGTTTCTCCCTTCTTCTTCTTCTTCTTCTTTACTTAACCTACACCCCCACAAACACACACACACTAGCACCTTGTTTTCTGTTAAAGGCTGCTTTGACTATTCTTTTCTGTAGCCAGACCGGTGATTTTCGTGGCTGATGGAGACACGCATGCAGACGCGGTGGCTTTCGGGTCGCTGGTGCTAACTGCTCCAGTGAGACGCCTGGTAGTAACCTTCAGGGCGGAGAAGGTGCTCGGCGAGAGCGGTCCGGCTCGGAACAGCAGCGCCTTTTGTGTCTGCCGGTTATTTATAAACCCCCGTAAACCCGCAGCACATTCCAGGCGGCCACAGACGCAGGGAGAGCTGCACCTCAGCCATGTGTGTCCTCTTTGTCTCCGCTCGCGGCTCCATGGCAGCCGTCGGTATTAGGGGGTGTGACGTTGCTCAGCGCCGCTCACATCTGGTGTAATGAGGATGGATATTGAGACACACGAAAAAAGAATGGCTGGTGATTGTCTTTTTTTTCCTTCGCTGATTCAGAGGCGCTCGGGAAGCCAGTTTTATTTCTTGTTTTGGCATTTAATTTGCTCTTGGCTGTTGCGTTTTTTATGACCGTTGCTTGTGGCCTTCCATGACTCACATTAATGGGAGGGCCTCCTTTTTTGGCAATGTATTTTTCAGTTTAATATCACCCTATTACTGAACTTGGCCACTTTGAGAAAGTGCAACTCTCTCTTTCTTGCTCTCTCTCTTTCTGTCCAAATCTCCTGGGATTTCCTCTTTTGAAATTCTGGAAAACATTAATCACATTTCCCTGGACAAGCTTTCAAAACCAGCCCAGGACAATAATCCATTCAGCATTTTCTCGTTAGCAGGATGCCATATTGGCTTTATCTTTAGACCGTGGATCTCTCTCAGGAAATTGGTGTTTCAGGCATTTGGCTTACTCGTGTTTCCTTGTGCGAGACACTTACTGATGAAGATTTAGAATATACCGTGTCTTTTTTTTTTTTTTAATGCACTACAGGAGAGTCAGCTCAGGTTCATCCGTCTCTTCCTTTTCTTCCATTTTGTTCTGGCTGCAGTTCTGTGCAGGTTTCCTGTAGCCGAGTCCAGAGAAGTGTTGGAGGAAGTCCAAGTGGGAAGGAACACCCCTTCCCCACACTTTAAAACCAGACTCCATTTTATTCTCACTACAAAGGTCACATGAGCTAATGGTCACAACTTTATGGGAGCAGTTAGTGATTTCATTTTCAGCTCTGGATTTATTTCTTGCAGTTGTATTACGTTGCGGGTAAGATCTGTTGGTCCTATTTGTCATGTACTTCTCTCCCCTTTATGGGTCTATAAAGGAACTGAAACGGAAAGCCGCACAAAATTTTTCTTCCTGATTATTTGGCACTCCTAAATGGTTTCCTCTCCTTTTATATGTCAAGCCCGATGACAAATCGCTGCGAGACAGAGAGGTCTGTTTTGCTCTGCCTTGCAGCCTCAAATATTTAAAATGTTGGAGATGAACTGAAATAAAAAAGACTTACCATTTCAACTGAGTAAATAACAGTAAAATATTGAGCTGCTCAAAGGTCAGTCAGTGCCCTGCAATATATCTCAAACACTTTTGATATTTAAATGTATTCACCTCCATGTAGTTTAAAAACTCTCTCTCTAGAAAGAAAGAACAGGTCGTTTTGTGTCTGTCGAGCTTCTCCTTTGACTCTCTGTGAATGGAGGGCAGTGACTTGGTGGCTAAAGCACCCTAGTCTTGACCACGTCAGGTTATGGCTGACTATGAGCTGCGATGTGAGGAATCAGAAAAAGCCATTACTCATACACTAGGTTACCCAACATCCTGAAAAACCTGGAAGCTAGTTTCATCACTGCTGTCCTGGAAGTACATGACTAACACTTGGAAAATGATGAATCGTGTCAGTAGGTTGCTATGTAATGAAGCCTAGTCCCCTTAATACACCATCTCTGTATTAGTGTAAAGAAAGAAGATTGTGTGTAGTTTTTTAAACTGTCGCTGGGGTCAGAAAAACAAACTTCATTGATTTAAAAACAGAAAGCCTCATGTACCCAAGAGAAGGCCTTGCAAATCCAGAAGACCTCACCTGTCCTCTTTCAGAAGGTCTCTCATGACCAACAGAAGGCCGTATGTGTCCAGATCTGACTTCAGGCAGCTGCAAGAGCTAAAAACCTGAATACACTCACACCAAGGCTGAAATCTGATGTTATGCAGAGGTTTGGCTTAGACAAACCGTAAAGGAAGAGAAACCTGACATCAGTGAACGACCTAGAGAGGCTGTAGTGGAAGAAGAAAGAAAGAGAAGATCAATAATTATCATGAAGCCAGAACAAACCCCTGGCCAGAAGAGGCGGAGAAGCCAGAGTGTGAGGCTGTGATCCTTATCGATTCCTAGGCCTGTGTGTCGCCCATTCAGACCCTGGAAGTACATGATAAAGAAACGGATCAATGCTGAGGATCAAGATGAACCAGAAACATCCAGCAAGTGGGGATGGAGCTCGAGATTATTTTAAAGTAAAGAAAGCCGCATATTAAGAATATGTTGTCACAAAAAATGTTTGAGACAAGAGAAAAAGACTTGAGAAAAAAGAGCTGTTTCTTCTTTTGAATATGAGTTTAGGGTTATGTATTACACTGTAGTCATACCCTGCTTCACTTCTGCTTTCAAATGAGCTTAGGGAGAAGTTAAGATGAGCTAATGATGAATGAATGGCCTGTTCTTCAGTCAAGAAAATGGTCAAGAGTATGAAGTTGCTCCCCTGATGAAACCTCCCTAACACAAAGAATTTCTGAGTAGGAGAGAGTTATGGAAATTAGAGAGTTAGCAAGTGCATACATTAAATAAAACCTTCTGTCTGCATTTAAGGTAAGAGTCTCCTGGTCGCCTATGTAGTAAAATACCCGTTCTTTGCCTAAGTCAGGTCCTTGGATAACAGCTCTTTTTTTGGTCCAGACTCTGACATTAACATTCCCCTAACAACAGTTCTCAGCTACTACACCATTTTACCAGGTATTTCTATAATCAGGCAAAGAGAGGTGCTGTTTTAAAGGCAAAGTAGACTTTAAAAAGTAGACAGCTGGCGAATCTGATGACTAGAAACCTCTCTTGTATCTCCACCATGCGGTATTGAAAATGCACTTATTTTAGCATTTCCATTACCACGGAACCATACCAGTCCCATGGTACCCGTTACATTTCAGGAACCCTTTTTAGTTGGGGTATCTAACACACAAGACCAGTACCCTAGGGGAGGAGCCCCTGTCTAAATGGAGCATGCCTCACAGTGAAACAAAAAGCTGTCCATTACCGACCTGAACCCTACCCATAGTGATCCGTACCATACCAACAGTGGAATTGAGGCTTATCAATCTTTGAGTGGACTGATCTGAACCAAGTGCAGCTGACCTGGAGTCCTGTACCAGAATGTACACTACCCTGATACTGCCCGAGCCTGAGCCCCCATATCCCCACAGTGTGAGTCACAAACAGGAAAGTGGTTACAACAGAAATTCAATTCATAATTGAGAGCGGCGTCAATGTCATGTTGTGTCATCATAAATGTCAGTGGGATGTCATGGGAAATGTGCTCCCAGTAGCCTAAATATCACACAAAAGATCCCATTTTCCTCCAGCTGTCAATAATGTCTCCCGTCATTCTAACCCTTCCACCACAACAACGGGTAATAAAGTAGAACTTAGACCATCTATGGCCTTCATGACCACCGAAATTGTCCAGCTTGTCTTATTAGGCTGAGAGATTTGCCGTTAAGTTTATGTCGAGCTCATTTCTCCCGTATTTGCGTTGACTCCAGCAAAACATTATCACTCTGACACGGTATTTAACTGCCAGTGGCCCGAGCATTTCCAGGCTTTAAAACAGTAAAAACCGTAAAATGAATAATGGATATGTGTTGGATTGAGTGGAGGAGCGGTGCCCTGAGGATTACATCATCCTGTCTAAAAAAGCCCTTGAACTGTTGAAATAAGATATCAGAAGAGTGTGTAGGAAGCCGAGGCTTAGTAAGGGCTGGTGACCTCTGCCTGCATCTGTGGGAGGCCTCAGATCTGCGCTGTCAGGCTTGAGGAGCTGAATTACAAACACCACCACCGGGTGCACACGTCTCTCTGATGCTGCTGGCTTTTTATTTATTTTTTTTCTTTCTCTCCTTTTTTTTTTCCAGATGCAGTGGTAGCTTCAGCAGCGTACGCAGTACAACATGCTTTACGTCCACTCAATGTAGCTGTTTTGTTTTGCTTCTTCCTCCCTTAAGAGCCTTTACAGGTGTGTGCTACAAAAAGAGGCCTCAAGTGTACAAGGTGGGAGAGGCAGTGAGAAGGGAGATTACTGGATGTTTATTTAATTTTTTTCCTTTTTTCCCCCCTTGTTAGAGTTTCTTTTCAAAGCGGAGGCTGCGGTGTCAGGGAGGATCAGGGTTGTGTGGAGGTTAGGCGTGAAACGAATGGCATGAGGGCCGTGCTTTTTCAGCCTGGCTATTAAAGGCTTGAACTTTGAACCTGTGCTCTGCCCTGTCAATCAGCCCCTCCACCGGGGCGATGTGACCCTGAAAATTAACATTTACGTCTTTTGCCCTACTGTGGCTCTGTCTGCCCTTCTTTCATGATCTCCGCCACAGCTGTTGAATCACTCTCACTATCAGACGCTTGTTTACGGTTATAAAACCCCCGTTTGGCTTTTCGTGTCTTCGTGTTGCCTGTCAACACGACATTTTGGCAGCACGGGACATTGGAAGACTCAATCTACAGAGAAATGCTAACAGTTCATAATTTAAAATTTAGACCTTAAAATGAGCCGTCAGTACTTTTATTGAAATTGTCACAACTATACAGTCACTACCACCCCCATTCACAGCCATTGAAATCAGCCAAACAGAGGAGAGGCATTCATGTTAATGAGACAGACTAAAACAACCTGTTCTTTATAGAGCTGCAGAGTGGAGATGTAAAACTGTATCGAGATGATTTTTCTTCTGAAAATTACAACTAGGTCTTGTTAGGGATACTTAAAAAAAAAAAAAAAAAAAAAAAACAGAAAAAGTGTCTGATATGGGACCTCACTCTTAAGTTTCACTACATCAGACCATACCTGCTCCTGACAACAATGCGGTCTCGTAAATCTCATCAACCCTTCCAAAGAAAAGTGACACCAATCATATAGTAACTCTTGTTTATTGGCTTGGCAGGAGACGGGGAAAACAGGGAATGAGTTATCACCCAGCCCTTCAGGACAAAATGGATACACAACCACTGCTGCTCCACTGAAGAGGAGGAAGGCTGCAATCATTTTTTAATCCTTCAAGCTACCTGTACCAAACAAGACTTACAAGGATATACTGTGAATTTTCTATCACGTTGCTTTTTTTCAAATCGGAAAGTGTTTCCTGAATATCAGCTTGTGGAGACATGGAACTTTTGGTTTGTTTAAGATAAATAATCCATCTATAAAACATTTCATCATGTGCAATATATTAAAAAAAAACTCTCTTGGTTGAAGCGATTTCACAGTTGAATTTTCTAAATGTGGGAAAACCTACCAAATTCATGACATCAATTGATTGAGTTTGTGGTATTTTGTTTTAAAATCCAGAAGACGAAGTCTAAATACTATTTTGGGCTTTAGAGTGTATTAATAATAAATGTAATCATTTTATTTTATAATAAAACACAGTAGCTCCTTAGATTGGACAGTAAAATGGATAAGTTTTGGCTTTGATGAGAGAAAGCCCTTTAGGCCCTCAGAAGTTTTCTCCACACGACCTGGTCTGCGCTGACCCTCATCTTTTTCTATATAAAACCTTGTCCATATGACAGTACACGGGTCTTTTTTGGCTAATGCAACCTAATGCGTTGACAGATAGAAACCCTCCTACCTCTCCTGTGTCAGCTGTCCTACGAGCTCTCGGAGATTCCCCACGAGAAGCTGAGAGGAAGTTGTAAAAGACACTGCACTCGCTGTGCTGCCACCACAGTCCTGACTCTTAAGCATTTCAAAAATTGATGGATGTTTATTTTGAGGCTCAGCGGGGGTTTGGCTCCGAGCTACACATCAGACCTTTTTATAACCGCATGCGCTTCAGGTCTTCTGGCAGAGCACTTACAGGTCGTTCCAAGAACTCGGCTTGTAACAAAAGGTGACCTGGAGCGGAGGCCAGATCGGTAGCATCTTTTTTTTTTAATCACTTTTCAGTGCACAGTTTCACATGGAAGCATTTCAACTCTTCATTTTACTTAGTTTTTTTGCATTTTCATTCAAAAGTGCATTAATTGTTTCCCATAATTTAGTAGTTGGTTTAAACATTATTTAACATGCACTGAGGCTGTGTGTTTTTTTTTTTCTCCTTTTGTTACCTCTGTGACCATGTGGTGCAGTGGTGGTGGTGGCTATTTGATTCGTGCGATGTTTTGTGAACACTTAATCTGCACGGAATGAAATCCGTGCCCATGAGACTCTTCGGCTGGCCAATATGGGCTGATTCTGCTGGAGAGGGAGCTTATAGAAGTCTGAATCTGTCGCGGCCGCTGTGAAAAATGTCGGGTGGTGGGATAAGCTGATAAGCTGAGAATAAGGCGCGCACGGAGCAGGATGGGGCGGGGCTGTGGGAGGTGGGGGCTCGTGAGAGATACGAGAGGGGTCCAGATGTACAGCCCGGCTATAAAATGCAAGGGGCCGGGTCTGCAGCGCCGGCCAAACAGATGTGACTCTTTTAATGAGCATAAGCCTAGAGCAGGAAGTGGGTTAATGGATGGATATAAAGTGTCGCAATGTGACCCCGGTGTCGCTATAGAACAAAATCTCGCTCAGGTAATGGACGGAAAGCGCAAGAACATCCTTTCCCTCGGGAAACGGGAGCCATCATTGATGTGGCATCCCATCATTGTGCATCACAGCCCACAGCGGTGGAAACTGGATATTTACTGACGTTTTGGAGGATACGTGAGAAGCCGGGTTCACATGGCTATATATAGTTTATGATTTGTGTGTGTTTTCACCCGCTGAGGCCCCAGTGTGCTACCTCCATCATCGGCCTGTGTTGTTCTGAGGCAGCGCAGGCTCGAGGTGTCACTGTGATTTATGGGGCTCCTCGCCGGCCGTGGCGGGTACAATTGGACCAAAAACACACAGTACCCTGCCAAGTATGCGACGTCTCAACATCATGACACTTATTGTGTATATTACCCTTTTATTGGATTAGGTCAGAATATTATTCACCCTCTAAATCTACTATCTGGCTTGTTGAAGAATGACAATATACATGTTGAGTGGCGGCCCTCGTCCCTCCTCGCTCTGTGACTTTTGGGATAATCAAAATAAAAGATAAAAATTGTGAGAAACACTGCGAACTCCTTGGTCATCAATCCAAAATACCTGTCGTAGTTCACCAAGTCCACTGAGATTAGAGAACAACGTCACACACCCACTGCTGTGCAAACCTGTTCTTACTAACCAACCAACCATTATACAGTATATAAAATGCTGCGAAATACACTGGTGAGGTAGCTTAATCCATACTTATGTACCTTCATTTTATCATTACAAAATCCACATTAATGTTGTTTCTTTTACGTGGACATGACTACCTTCATAAAGGTGTAGGATTGTTAATGCATAGCGTACAGTTGCCTTTATTTTTTAAATGGATAGGGTTGCAAGTGACTAAGAATTACATTTATGATCGAATGATGTGATATTGATCACTATTTTATGTATTTCCTGAAGCCCCAGGCATTGACCTCGAATATCTCCTTTTGTCCAACAGCCTATACTTGAAAGATATTAAGTTTATTATCATAGACGATGAAGTGAACCAGGAAATATTCACATTTCAGAAGCTGAAACCAGAGGATTTCTTTCCTTTTAAAAAAAAAAAAAAATACTCAATAATAATAATCAATGGATTATTAAAGAAGTATGTTATTTGAGTTTCTCTGAAATGACTAAACGTTGCTGCTCTCAACATGCAGCATAGGTCTGCTGAGTAACACCAGGATGCAATGAGATATGAATCCCATTATGGATCATTTTCATATTTGAATTACATGCATGAAATGAGTTTTCTTGCAATAAATTGGCTATAAAAAAAGACACAACAGCACCCTAACCAACCACATTAATGTAGAGATGTGGGGGATAGATTGGGGCGTATAGAACCCAGAGCTGCCCTGATTATCCACAAAACACTGATAATGCGTCTGAAATGTTCCCCTTAAATTGCCATAAATATTAATGCGGGCTCCCGCAGACATCCGAGCATTTCTGAGCGTAAGAAGGAGCGGTGGGAGTTAAATACGGGGTCGTATAGAGGTCACCACAGGGAAGCTGTATAAACCCGAAACCCACCCCCCTCCGCCAGCACTCCAGGAAACCGTAGTACCACAGAAACCGAAATGTGGAGTTTTAGGGGTGGAATGAATGCACGGCTGCTGTGGGACTGTTTGTTGAGTGTAGCTAAATGAGCAGTAAGCATGCATAAACTCAAGTTGTGCTGAAAGGCTTATTCTAATGTGTGTTTTGTCTTATTATTAATATGTAATGTCTCAAGATCCCTAAAGGCGTTTTCAGAGGCACGGACTTAATGAGGCCATACGCAAGCTTTACTTAATGTTTTTGATGAGTGTGTGTGTGTGTGTGTGTACATATCTCACTTTATCCAATGGCCGACTTTGTCTCGTATTATCCGTGCGTGTGTTGCATTACCTCTGGAACACACTGTGCAGCAAGAAATAACACTCCCAAAAATGCGCCAGGCTTTCCAAGTCATGAGTTGGCCGATCACAGCGAGCGTATAATGCCCGCCTCAAAGGGTCACGCTAAGGTAACTGATAAAGCGGGTCCAGCTGGTCCAGAGCCAGACTAGCTTTATCTCATCCCGGTCTGTCTGCCCGTCTGTCGGACCCTGCAGGCCTCGACTTGATGAACTGCAGGCTGACGGGAGGTGTGAGAAACTGCTACCTGAGACGACGCAGCGTTCACACACACAACCAGCTCCTGGCGAGGTAAATCATTGCTGCCCACTGCACTCTGACCTTCAGCAGCATTCAATGATTGACCTGAACAGGATTGTTACCTTGACTTTATGTAATATCTCACATCCATTCAGATACTGTTTCTGCATAGTCTTTTTCGGAGAGACCCAAGATTCCTCGAAGAGGTTCCAGCAAGTCCCCAGCAATTTATAATATATGTCTAAGAAGTCAGGCATCTAGAACAATTTTAACCCAACTGAACTTGATGTCTGACTTGTTCTTGGATTGGTTGAAAACGTTGAGCTGGTGCAACTGTACCTCATTGACATGACCAAATGCCCTGAAAAAATCAGGACAGTCTCAAATTTTAAGCTGTTGTCCCGAATTTGTCTGAAAAACCTGAAAATTACACAAAAACTGAATAAGAGTAGTTATTTTCCGATAAACATTAGAAGCAGTTCGTAAAGGTGCAAGTGACTGCACGCAGCCCCAGCCTTTAAGGCTGCATTTGATTGCACTCTGAAAGATCACAGTTAGAAAATCCAACTGAAGAGTTGAATGCTGGGCAAGGCTCGATGTAGATTTTATTTATTTTTTGACCTCTTACAATTAAGTGGGAATATTTTTATTCATTTAAATTGACATGGCTGCTTAACCAGAATCCCAATATGCCGTGACAGGTCTAAAATGTAATCTTTTAGTATTTCCATAATATGACAGCACCCCCCTCTCTTATCAAATGGGGGTCTGTGGTCCAATATCCTTGACTTCTCAAGGTTTGAGAACCACGGGTTTAAAGCAATAGTTGTGGTGTTTATTCATTCTTGCTGGTAGATAGATGAGACGATACCACTGCAATAAATGAGGGGAACATTTTCCAGCCACTATATGTAAGTTCAGATAAGGTCAGATATTTAGAAAGATGTGAATATAAAAATTGTGGGGAGTTATTTTACTTTTTTCCCTTTTTTGTAAAAATTCTTTGCACATGTGAGTCCAGAAGGTAATGCCCTCTAAAAAAACCGTTGCAGTCCATACCAAAGATATTGTTTTTCTAAGTGTTGTCTAGTGATCCGTCGCCACATGACCACGGCTTCTTCACCCTACCCATGAAGCTGTCTATCAAAGGGTGGATTGTTATTTCCAACAATCGAGCAAGAGGAGCAAGCGCGACGGCAAATCGGAATTCTCCAAAAATGTATCCCATGCTGAACAGATGGCTGAGATCAGATGATAATCACACATCAATTTCCAGACTGCAACACATGACTGATGTTTTTAAATCCGAGTCTCCTCGGGCGAAGAATGTTTTCAGACGGACACATTTTTTTTGTGTGTGGTTTTAAAATTGCTCTATAGAGTGGATGGAGGGTCAAAGCAGAGGAGGGGAAAAATAGGATGCATTTAAAGAATTTTCCACATTAGCGTGGACATTGCTTGCACGTGTCCATGTGCGTAACAGGTTTGCTCTCTGTAATTTATCATAAAGAAAGAAGGATCGCTGAGGGGAATAAAGAGCAGTGTGAGCATGGGGGCAGGGAGGCAGGACGACTGGTCTAAACACCCTGGGAGCGAAGAATGCACCCCCTGCCGCCCTGACCTCTGACCTTGCAGAATGTAGGCCTCAGGGGCAGCCCATGCCTGTAGAGACACAATGCTGCAGATACCTATTGAGCCCTGGCTTTTTACTCCTTTACAATCCCCCCCTTTTTTTTTTTTTTTTTTTTTCACTACATAAAAACTTCTCACCATGCAGAGTGCAATTTGGGATTTAAAGCCTGTATTCAGGGGGTTGCTTTTGTGCCTCCACACAGGGCAGGCTCCCCTCCCCTTCATCTCCACCCCTCTCGCTCCCTTGCATGCCCGCTGCCCCCCTCCCTTTTTGCCCTCCACTTTTTTTTCCTCCTGGGTTATTTCCCCCCAAAAACCCTCTGACATTCTGGCACCTGTTTTCCTCACAAAAACCATTAATTTATCACTGAATTATTAACTAAGAGCCCACAATGTGTCTGGCACACTGTGACATGCCCTGACTTTGCAGGGAGGAGGGGGGGGTGGGTTGGGGAAGGGTTGCCGTGGCGACGGGGCGGTCTTCATCGGGGAAAAAGCAATTTCGCCTGCATCTCTCGCGTCTGTGCAAGGATCCTCCACCCTAATAAAAAAAAAAAAAAAGGGCTTGGCCCGGAGAACGTTACAGGATTAATGAAACACGTGAGATTGCAGCAACATTTTGCACTGAAGAGGAATGATTTTAGCCCGCTAAATGCTCTCAGATCGACAATTTCGGGGAGGGGGTTTGCATTTCCTGATCACAATGGCCGTGTAGCTCAGGATGAGCCTACTGTAATAAGCTGGTCTGAGCGGCCTGTTCTTTTCATATAATAGAAATACAGCTCACACACAGTGTCTGGCAAATAGGTGCACAAATGAGCGAAAGATGAGAAGCATTGTTCTATCAGTAGTTCACGAGATTCAAAACGATATCTGCATGCAGAAGGAGACGGTGCGGCGGCATATTAAGAGATGGGTCCCCACACACAGAGAGAAGTGGCCGTGCAGCTGTCACGGGCTCTGAGATGTGTGTTTCAGCACGGCGGGAGCCCTGGTGGCGGAGACTCTTGACCGGGGTAAAGCGATAGTCGGGTCAGAGCGGCACAGATGGAGGCGCTAAGTAACACACACACTCGCTGCTGCGGTGTGGGCTGAAGTACGGCTAAGAGGCGGGAGGGGAAGGCCTCCCTTTGTAGCCGTGAAGAGCAGCGACAGCGTTTTGAAGTGGATACAGGCGGTTATTGAGAGCCGCGGAGGTGGGGTGCAGCATGGAGGAATGTAAGCTGAAGCTGGCTGCAGGGGCCCAGCCAGGAGGGAGTTGGAGTACAGTACAGTTACAGTGCAGCAGGGAGGCTCGGTTACGCTCCTCATCCTGAAAAGGAGGTCAAGATTTGAGCCAGAAAAGTCTCCCAAATCCACTCGGTCCATGTTGTAGGAGAGCAGTGCGCACACATGTGATGGCTTGATTTTTCTAAAGAAGCTTGTGTTTAGTGGCTGCCAAAAAGCCAAAGTCCAGCACGGCCTGCTCTGCCTCGCTCCGCTTCAGTGAGTTTTTACGGTCAGAGATCACACCGCCTGCAGGCAGTCTCAATAAAAAAAGGGGGAAAAAAATCCCCAGTAAAAAGACAAATGCTTTTATTGAACACGTCCTGGACCCGTCAGGCTGTCCAACAAACCTGCCTCCCATCTCCCATCAAATGTCTCCACGCTAACAGCCCGAGATCGATGCCGGGCCATTGATCACCTGACCGCTATCCCTCTCGTGCAGGAGATTGTCGTACGAGTTTAACTTAATTTAATTTGACTTCCCCCTTTTCCCTCTTTCTTTTGAACATTTAAATCAAATCAAACCGGAACACGATTCCCTCAGTGTCGCCACTTCTCACAGATTAATGTGGAGCACATTATGTGTGCTGTGAACCGTGCCAATGAATTCCCCCTTTTTTTTTTTTTTTTTTTTTTTTTTTTTTAACATGAATGAGAAGATTCTATTGGGAACATTTTTCACTCGATCATAAACACCATTGAGGATTTCCGACTAGGTTAAATTAAATTCCACAAATGTACTTTGGATGCATGGTACTCCAGAGATAAAAGGCGACTGTGTGATATCACGGCAGGGTGCTGCTCATGTCCTCTGTTGAGGAGGGGCAGGTTTTCCCTTTGTAGTGACACCGGCGGAGCGGGGCAAATATGGGAGCGTCTGGCAGACGCCTCAGGCCTGACCGGTCCAGTGAAAGCAGATCTGTGAGGAGATAGGCCGACAATGATAGGTGATTTGGGCACGTTGAGTGAACACATTTCTTCCACTCTACTTCCCTCGACGGGGTGACACTGGAGCAAGCGGCCGCTGCAGAAGGAGCCCCGCCGATTACTGGCAGAAGCCGAGTTTTCACTGCAGGGACGGGGCTGTAAGGGTTTCAAGTGGGATTGGGCCAAAACTAAGGCAGCTGTGTGTGGATTTAAAAGTTTTAAACCACAGGAACTGGGGGTTCTCCACCTAAGCTAACCTCCCTTTAAACTGCAAAGTTTACAGTCGCCATGAAGTGTAATATTGCAAATGGCATGAAAGTGATCGCCACACATGACATTTAACAAGTGGAAATGTGGAGCTTGGGAGTTTTTTTTTTTCCTCCCTCCTCCTCCCTTACCCACTTGCAAATTTGAATGTGTACAGATAGTAAGGTGATGCAGGTATTAATCCTATTAAACTGTTTCTTTTTAAAGGAATCATCATTTAATATATAAGATTTTCCAACCCTGGCACTCTAGACTTTGTGCGTCCATGCACACGCATCCACTGGCTCCACACTGAGCGGATTTGATCTATTCTGGATATGGATCTGCAACCATGCGTGATCCAATTAGCATGATGAGCACCGAGCGTGGTGTCGGGCTAAAGTCTGCATGTTCAGGAGAGTAAATGGATTGTTAGTATATGGATTTCCATTCCTCCCCAGAGCCTTGACGGCCAGTGGGCTCTTTGCAGGGTTTATTGGTATAGTTAAACCACTGTGTAACTTTATAGCCAAGCCCTTCTGCGAGGCTTTACAGTTGCACTCCTTTGATAATGAATAGAAGCGCCGTTTAGAGAAAGCAACACACAATTCTAATGCCAAGCAGTTTTCATATAAATTGGCTTCTGCTCCGTTTGATAGTTTCTGCAGCAAATGTGCAACACAGCCAGGATTGCAGCTTGCAGATTATTTTCATTACAAATGATTCTGTCGGATATTGCAGGAAATATATTTAAAAAAGAAATGTTGATCAGTGTCCCAGGGTCCATTTGTGGCAAGGTTTTTTGTTTTCTCGCATTGATTTATACACATAGAAATATATCAAATATAAATTGTGGTTTTGCAGGAGAACATTACTATTTAATTTCCCTGGAAAAATCTCGTCTCTGCTGCTTGCCTGACAACCTTGCAGTAGTTTTGGTTCTCGCAACTTATTTTGAAGTGTTGCATTAGAAAAGGTTGACGGAAACCACAATTTCCAAATAATAAAAAAAAAGCCAAAAAAGTCCTCAATTTTGCAAATAAATCTTTTTGATCCGTGCCTTTTTTATGGCATCTTTGATATGCTTGTAAGTTTGTTTGACGCATGATTTTCCTCTTCCTTAATGAATGATATGCATTGGTCGACATCCCTTGACAGTAGGAAACATGCTCAGCAGCTGACATAAAGGAACTTTGACAAGCAAGATCTCTCATAGATGACCGGTTTTGCTGCCTGACTCCGAGCCTCCACTTCTCCTACTCTCTTACAGCCAAGTGTAACATAGCAGAGACCATGGGTCTCTAACCCCGGTGCTAGAGAGCTGCTGCGGCTGCAGGTTTTTGTTCTAACCAAGCGGTATCACACCTGATTCTACTAATGGAGGTCCTTAACAAGGGCTCTAGTGGCTGATTAGTATAATCAGGTGTTGCTGCTTGGTTGGAACAAAAACCTGCAGCCACAGCAGCTCTCTAGGACCAGGGTTGGTGACTCCTGGCCTAAACTGACACCTTCTGACAGGGATTGCATCGTTTTTTGCGACATTGCAAAATTTCTTAGAATTTAGCCTAATAAGAAAATGCAATTGACATTTCGAAAATATTAACCTTTTGAGAGATAGATTTCAGCATTAGACGGACATAAAAATAGGAAAATCTGGCTCTTTATGCTAAGGAACATTACAAGTTATTAGTGGTAGCTTCATATTTACCCTTCAGACCAGAGAGTTATTGATCGTCTCGCTTAACTATTTCAAAAATGATTGACTGTCTTCTTAAATGACTTCACCTCCACATACAGATAAAGAGACGACAAAAAAAATCCTTAAAGCCGCTTCCGTTTCTTTCCCCTGAAGAACGAGGGCGTATCTGACAGTTTAATTTATGATGTGATGATGTGTGTTCAAGCGCAACACATATCATTCCACATTCTGTATTTAGTGTCTTTGTATAATAAACAGCCTGCGGCTCTTGACAATGAAACAGTGTTTTTTTTTTTTTTTTTTTTTGTGGCATGTGATTTCCATGTTTTGCCTTCACGAGGAGGACAGGGGGAAGGATTGGCTTCTATTACTAAGGCTGTTGACTTCATTGTCTTTCACCAGTCACAACTGTACCCCCCCATTGTCAAATTCCTCGCACACGCCGGAGGAAGATGTTGGGTTTTGCAAGCGGATCAGGCCGAGCCTCTGCTGCCAACGACGACAGGGGGAACGGCTCTCGCCCTGCCCGAGCACGCAGAATTCTTGTCTGTCAAGAGACTGGAAATCCGTTTGACACTTGTTTGTGTGCGGCTGACTCCGGTGCACGAGGCTGTTTTTGCTACAAGGTCGGTCTCCCATCCTGCAACCAGGGCGGCCCTTCTGTTCTAAATGCAGAACCCAAAACCCTCTTAGGATCCAGCATCTCCGCAGGCTCTGATCTGCAGCCAAGTTACCAGACCAAAAGAAAAAAAAAAAAAAAAAAAAGATTCAAGGATGCAGTAAATTGGTGGCACAGTTCTGCCGCTCCGATTGTTTCATGGACCTCTCAGCTGCTCTCTTGATGCTGCAGCCCTGCTGAGACTTTAAAAGACTCTTGGTACACACCTCCTCCTCTACTCTAAATATATATATATGCTCCTGGGTTATTTAAAGACGATCATAGACTATGTATTAGCCTGTAGTGTGGTGACAGACTTGTTTCCAATATGAAGTTGAATTTGAATTGTAATAACTCCCTGAAACACTGTTATTTATACACTATTGTCAGATGTCCTTTGAAAACTTTCTCCAGAGCTTCATCCCACACTGAACACATGTAGTTTTATTTCTGTCTCCAGTCGATGTTGCATATCCTCTGTTACTAAGGCGGTTGCTAAGTTGTTTGCGTAGCCGACTCCTCGGATCATACTTTGGCTCGAATGCGCGCAGGTATATTTGAGAAGATGAAATTTCAAGCAAAGATCAGACAATCCCACTGCTACAGTTTGCTGCGGGGTCTGCTGGCGTAGCCTCCGGAGGCAGCGGGATGCTCCTGTGGGGCTGATTTTTTTTATTTTTTTTATTTTTTCCTGGCCCCTTTAGTTCATAAGGGCTGAACTGAGTGATTCCCAGAATACTAATATAGCCTTTGGAAATGTGCATGATACGTCCCCTTTTTTAAGTTTACTGCCAAATACCTGCAAAAGTAATAAAATTCCCACCAGCCTCAGCTGCAGCAGCGGAGTTGCGAGCGTGGCTGTGAACTCATCATCTTGTTGTCTTAATTCCCCAAAAAGCCCATAACAAACCTCATAAAGCAGCGACTCTCTTTATACACCTGTCTGTTTTCACAATCGTATAGGAGCTCCCTGACGCACTGCTGTGTGTGTGTGAAAACCTGACACACGGGATCAGTTTCTTGACAGTGCAGAACCAGTCACCATATCAATTTGCATCTATTTTTTTAATATATTCCTCCTGTGTCCCTCTCATGCTCACTCTTATGAATCCGGCCCTCAGTCTCGCATCATCAGCCCGGGTGACAGCAGGCAGCGAAACGCCTGCCGTTGGAGTGTCGGCGACGTTGGCTCCCGGGGACGGTCCCAGTAATGCCCCTAACCCCCGTCAATTTGTGAGCAGGGATCGAGTTTCCAGAGCATGAGCGCGGAGCGTGTGGTAAAACTGTTGACTGTGGCAAGCGCTGGAGTTTCGCTTTTGAGGGACTTCCAGACCGACATATTCGGAAGGCTCCGGGTTGTCTTGTCCCCGGGACGGACCGTCTGACCCCCGCTCGTCTGAGAGGGCCTGTGGTTGCTGGTACGCGTCCAAAGACAGGGACAAGGAGGATAAAATATCCCATCTCCGCTTTTATCCGGAGTGTTCGAAGCTGCTCGGCCCCTTGCGGGGAAAGTCACAAAAGACACAAGGCTTTCGTTGGGCTGGAGGTCAACGGCGACCTCACTTCACTGAGCTCTGAGAATAACTCCAGACGCGCTGCAAATCACGGCAGCGTAATGTTGAGCGTTTGGCCTGACGCGGCACGTCATAAATTAGATGACACGCTTAAAATGTGTTTTTTTTTTTTTTTCTTTTGGAAGAGATGAAGTAAAATGTTTTTTAAGCATTTTGTACATACTTTAATTCTCAGCAGTCACTTGTGGCATTTTCATCCAATAACCAGGTTAAGCAGGAGAGGATGGAAAAAAGCAGCTCTGCACAGGACCAAAAAAATCCCAGTCTCATGATTGAGCTGCAGAACTGCTGCAAGATACAATCTGGAGACTGATCCTTCTCCTTTCTGAATGTTTTGATCCTAAGAATTCGGATGAATCTCAATATACATATATATGGCAGTATCTCCACCATTTATATTTTCAACCATATTACTCACTTGCTCTGCTATCTACCCTGCTGATCTGATACAGGATTTCATAAAAAGGATTCCCTGCTGTTCTTTGCTGCCGAAGCTGCGTCTTTGCATGGATTTTCTGTCAGTAAAGAGGATTTCCTGACTCCGGCTATATTACTTTTCACCTTCTCATATAGGAGGCAATACGACTTAATTTAAGGCCAACAGGTGCCCATAAATGCCTATTAGAGCATGCATCGTTTATCCAAAACCCTCCAATAATTCACAGCGCTTAACACTTGCAAAGGACTCAGGAACGTTTAAACGCTGCAGAGCTGTGTTAAAGTGTCATTTTCCTGTTATTCATGACACAGCGGGGACGTCACGATTGGGTCCGATTCGGCCTCTTTTAAAGTTAGATCACCCCTGCAGCGGCGTGATTCTCACCCGCTACTAAATCAGCTCACGGCTGGCTGCACGCCTCCGACTGCAAGTCTCCCGCGTGTCTTTTATATAACCGAGAGGGTTTGCATCTTTATACAATCCATATGCTACTCTCTTTGTTTTGCTTATACTGTAGCGTTTCAGGTGCACTTGAGACATAATTTCCCCCTCCTTTTTTTCCCTCTCAGCTCTGAAGCTGAAAAACATATGAATGCGGTTTTAGGGTATTTTTCCATTTACTTTTGTCCTCCTCCCCTCTAATTTCTCCTCTCACCCTCTTCTCCCTGCAGATGAAGCTCTGGAACAAGTACAAGGTGACCAGTATCCCATCTCTGGTGCTCGTGGACGCAGCTACGGGGAAGGTGGTGTGTCGAAACGGTTTACTGGTGGTCCGCGATGACCCCAAAGGTGAGATTGCCGGCACCCACAGCCACACGCACGGATACTGAGATCTTGTGGAAACGTTCATCCCACTGATTTATTTTTACTCCCTAACCTCCAGCCGTGACCTTAATCCTCTTAACCTTAACCCCAACGACCAACCATTCAACCATGAGCATATATCTGTGTAATGAGGTAATAGGAAGACGTTTGAGGGTCATGAGGAGAGAGAAGCATAAGTCAGACAATGATAAACCAAACTTCTGTCTGGGTCGTTCAGACTGTTACACTGTTACACCCATTAATGCCAAGCTCTCAACGGTCCCTGTAAAACATCTGGTGGGAAATAAAGTTCCCCTTAGGCACATCTGCACTTTACTACCACAGCAATATCCTAAACCTCACCTATGAACAGCATACTACAGCATAATAATGCACTTCATTTAACGGTTTGTATTCAGAATGCAGTAAATTTGTGTTTTTTTTATGCTTTAGATATTGGTCCATTACAGGATCAATTTACATTACAATTAATTGGTGTTTTCATTTTTTTCTCAATTTCATTAAAATATTTTTTTTTTAAGTTCTGTAATATAAATGATCAAGATAAAAATATTTTCTCTTCTTTATCTTTATAATTTTAGGTTGTTAGTGTGGGACAGGGCAAGATGATGTGCCACCACAAACAGATTCACAAATATTGTAAGAATGCTGGAAGTATGAATGGGATTGTAAACAAATGTAAATGTGTGTAAAATGTATTCCTACAGTAAAGTGTAGCAAAAACAAAAGCAATATTTTACCACAGCAAGCATAGTTACACAACACATGATTAATAAGTCAGATAAACTTGATAAATTCAAATAAAGCTGTGATGTGTACAGTAACGGAGGTTACTTTGACATGGACATGATTCTCTGTAATCATATTTGCCAAACGGCTGGCCAGAGTTCCCTGTGGAGATACTGCAGTGCCACATCATTCAGCGTTTGGCCAAAACATTTTGCAATAACTCATTCCTCCCTCGTTTGTGTTGATGCTTCGGTAATTATGGTGCTGCATGAATATTATAGCGTGTCCGTGTCTCACTCCCTCATCTGCAAACCTATAATTTCTGCACTTTTTGAAGTGGTGACGCGGAATTAACAAGAGTGGGCTTGCATTCCTTCTTCCCCGAACAGGGAAGACGTCCTCTCCTCCGTGCCTGAGAAGATCTCGACAGCATAAAAGGCTGCTCTGCATACCCCAGTTGGTTAGCATTAATAAAAAAAAAAAAACGTGCTATTAGTCATGTGAGATGGGAGAATAGCGGCGCTATGGCAGCATGGCAGAGAGGCAGAACGGATTTTGCACAAGGGCTGTGACAGATTTCTCTTCCTGGCTAATGAGAGCCGGTCCGAAGCTGCAGTGTTATTTCCATGATTCATTAACCGTGCTTCCAAAGTAGATGTGGCTCGAGAGGAGATTAATCTCTGCTCTCTGTAGCAGAGATGAGCATTTGATTATGCCAGGATTTTCCTCTTTCAAAGGGAACACTGGATGTTTTTAGTCACCTTATGCATATATATTATATTAAAAGGAAGACAGAGTGGATTCTGATGTGACAAATCAATTCGTCGATGTAGCCACAGTTCATAAAGGGCAGGGGAAGTTTGCAGTACATGGGGGTGGGGGCCGGGGGGGAATGATTTGGGACCCTCCGCCTTTCACTGTCGATGAAAAGCCTGACTTGAGTGGCGGCGGACTAGCCTGCAGCGTGAAGATGGAGTGCACTTTTACAATCAGGACAACAATAAAAGGCCGCAGCAGCGCGGAGCAGACGTGTCATTCCTGCCTAATGAAGCCCCGGACGGCCGCGCTCGCATAAAGAGGCCATTATGAACCAGCCATACAAGGTTTTATTTATGATTACCCTCCCTTTTTAATTCGCCTCCACCGAATGCATCTCTAGGGCTCGGGGGGTAACAATGAAGACGACTTGAAAAGGAAATGGGAGTGTGAAAGCGGGCGGGAGGGAAGGTATTTCTGGCAGCCTTCATTTGCTCGAGAGGCTTGGCTTTCAGTCATCATTAAAACCAGATTTTGCATCTGCTGTGCGTTCCCAAAAGCAGATGACAGCAGTCACAAAAAATCCTTCTAGTGATGTATGAATGGAAAGTGAACATCCAAGTCCGTATGGTAAGTAGCCTCCTACCATTCATCCCGTGGATTTGGCGAGTGTATCTCGTGTGTGTGTGGAGCAATTCTCAGGAAAAAAATTCAAGAAAATTATTATATTGACTTTTTTTTTTAATATTGTTTCTAAAGCAATGACAAAGACAAGAAAATGGCCTCTAATGTACTTATGTGAAACACGTTTGTCACCATGGAAGCCACATGGCCGTATGGATGGCAAATGTTGAATAAAATGATGTCAACCAGAGTGACCTTCAGACCTGTATTAAACCTGCCACTCTAATCTCCTTGTATAGTTTCATACAAAAATGAGCTGAGCTGCTTCTCACCTGCTGCTCCTGCTTTATTGTTTAACTCTTTTTCTTTGACCCCTGAACTTTTAATAAATGTCCTCATTATCATTTTACTCTGCCTGTTTTTTTTTGTTGCACGTATACATATGTTGTTTATGTTGTCTGCTAAGATGTGAAACATGTTCCAACTTCTTGGCCAGATCTTTGAAAAGAAGCATCTGTCACAACAGATTTTCATTTTTTGGTTAAGTAAAGGCTTGAAGGTAAAATGTGTAAAAATAGACATTTTGTACACTGGAAAAAGTCTGTTGTTTATTGTTTTCCCCCTTTTCAAAAGCTAAAAATCACAAGGTTGCTCATTTAAACTAAACTTTCTAATTTGTTTATAATAACTTGAAACCAATATAAATGGGGTCTAAAGGATTATGATTAATTGATGAAAATGTGTCTAGGGCATTTTTTTTATTTGATTGTATCTTCATTTCAAATGACAACTTAAACCTAAGTGTATATCACTTACTTCAATTATTTAAGCTATTTTAATTAGTTTGCTCTAGACAATAGTTTTGTATGGGGGGGGGGGGGTTCAGGCTCGCTGGGAAAACGTTTAGCGTGGAGTCAATGTCAAATATGTTGTGTGATCAGTTAGCAGGTTTTATTGTTTTCAGTGCAGTCCCCAGAGGGAGGTATCACCGGCAGCTTGTGGTTTTGAGTGAGATGTTTTGACATCTATAGGGTGGAGTTACCATGACACTGGGTGTGGACGTCTGGTTTTCATGATCTTTTCATCTAGTGCCGCCATCAGGTCAAAATGTCAGTATATACCAATACGTTGGTTTGTGACCATTCCTTATGAACCGGTTCACCTCAGCTGTACTTTGTGTTTATTGCTCCCAGCGTACATCAGCATCCAGCTCACGGAGCTGCCAGCATCGGCTGCAGACTTGTTTGTCTTGTTTCCTAATTGTGATGTTTTCTTCCCCTTTTTTTTTTTTTTTTACTACCCTGCCCCGCTGTCCCCCTTTCTCCCAGGCCTGGAGTTCCCCTGGGGGCCGAAGCCATTTGCGGAGGTGGTGGCGGGGCCTCTGCTGAGGAACAACAGGCAGACGACAGACAGCAGCTCCCTGGAGGGGCACTACGTGGGAGTCTACTTCTCCGCTCACTGGGTGAGTGTGGGCGGCAGAGAAAGAGGACAAAGGAACGGAGTTAAAGATTCAGATTTTTACCTCTGCGCCACCGCTTCCCCCCCTGTCTCTGTCGTCCAAACATTGAGGTCATGGCGAGAAGAAAGGGTGGCAGTGGCGGAGTGGAGCAGGAAGGGGCAGAGCGGCAGTCCAGACCGATAAGAGAGGGGAGGGTGGAGGTGACTCCACTCCGCTTTCTATGTGTTAACATTGATATTAGTTAACTATCCCTATCAGTCCAGTTTTCAGTTTTATTTTTTTCTACACCCCGATGACATCAGGCTATTGTCTCCTCCCGTGCCGGGCCTTTTTTAATAGCCAGCGAAGGTCGCGACTCAGCGATGCATGAAAGGCGTCATAATAGCGACAGGCCGTCACGATGAGATACAGCGGCAGGCTGCCGAGGCCAGTGCGGAGAGCACGGAAAGAGGCAGCTGCCAGAGCCGCGGCCTCGGAGACCGGCTCTGGAGGATTTGTGACGCCTGAAGGTTGGCTCAGGCCCCAGTCCCCATCCCAGGCTAAAAAAGGACAAGTCACAAAAGCCATTATAGCAGCTTGTTTGCGGTGTTTTCACACCGCATTCCCCCCCTCACTCATGTAAATCTATCTGCTATTAAAGTCATTTCATATGAAACCTGGCCTCAGTGTCCATTTACGCAGTGTTATGTTTTTTTCCCCGTTAATATTCTGCAGAGCTGAAATGGCCCATGGCAGGGAAACCTGACCTATATTTTACAGAGCATTTGCTTTTTAGCGTGCAGCGATGGGGGAATTTACTTTTTACAATTTTAAACCAGTCTGACGCACTCGCAAAAGCCCACATAGATATTTCTGACGTACCGAAGATACCACAACGCGTAAAGCATAATGAACCCAGAGTACAGGATACAGTGTTACCTCTCTCAAGAATTCAATTAATGAGCAGAGAATGGATTGTGGCTTTGTGCTTCCCATTCTTATTCCCAAGGTCCCCCGTGTTAGGATGTTCGAGTAATGCCTGCGTGGATCAATAGGTACTTGACATACTGTATCCTCCATAATGAAATACAATCTGCAGCCGGTCAATGAATTGGAATAGGAAATGTGGTTCACTGGATGCGGTGTGTCATAATATTGATAACACAAATAACGTGCATCCTGCAACCTAAAAATATAAAAATCCATATTCATGTTAACAACCGCTCACGTTGTCCAAATCTACAGAGAAACCATCTCTGGACTCGGGTGTCGCCTGCTGCGTTTTTTTTAGTCCTAGAAATCCACTAACCGCTGCCTGCCTAGCACCAAGCTGCCGACGGCAGAGTTAGCAAAAAGCTGCTGAATGTCAAACAGTGAAGAAATTCAAGTGTGTCTGGTTGCAGGCCCGCGGGGAAACGGAGATCCACTGTAACGCTAGTACGTCGCCTTAAGATTTTTTTTGCAGTCATTTAATGAGTTGAGTAGTTGGCAAAGCTTCAAATAAAACCAGACGTTCGTCTTAATGAATCAATGCTCTGTAATTAACATCCTGAGTGGAGTTCTACTAATTCTGTTCCCCCAATAGTCTGCAACTGGATCCCTCTCAAGATATTAGCTGCTAAATGCTAATTAGCAACACCAACAATTAGCCAGTTTTGCTGCCCCAAGTGGCCAAATTTTTCAGGTGTAAAAGGTAACATATCTTAGTAAATGAGATTGTAAAATCTTTTTGGACACTACTTTATGTGTGAAATATTCTTTGTGTTTTACTATTTCTTCGCTACAACTGTGAAGGCAGCCTGGGAAACTGGCTGAAGGCAGTGAGAAGTTTTCCTCTGTTTTCCTTTCCGCTGCTTTGGTATTCTGATGTCAACCTAATGCCAGCGGTACTGGGTGGAGTGTGGGCTCTCCACAAACAGAATACAGTAGGATTAGTGTTTTAAGAGGCATTTTTGCCATATTTGAGAGAAGCTGGAAACAAAACCAGAGAGAATTGTTAGTTTTGGGAGAAGACGAGAAGAGACATTGCCTCATTGACTTCCTTTGACATGTATTCCCCCCCCCCCCTTTCTTTTCTCTGCCAGTGCCCGCCATGCCGCAGCTTGACCCGGGTCTTGGTAGAATCGTATCGGGCCGTCAAAGAGGCGGGACAGAAGTTTGAGATCGTGTTTGTCAGCGCTGACAGGTACGAGTCACTGTGCCAGAACGTCTCCTTCTGTCAGACGGGGGCAGCGGGATGATGGTGTTGTCTCTATCCAGATGTTATCTGACACTAATGAAACAACATCTGTTGTGCCGCCTCTCCTCCCCCCAGGTCAGAGGAGTCTTTTAAGCAGTACTTCAGCGAGATGCCGTGGTTGGCGGTGCCATATTCAGACGAGGCCCGGCGATCACGACTCAACAGGCTGTACGGAATACAAGGTATTTTACAGATGTTCTGGCTGAGGGGGAAGAGGGTTTGTCCTTTCATTTTTATCATTCCGCCGAGCTCGGCAATGTGGCGTTCTGAAACTCCGGCACAGTGGCCGACGGCTCGATGTGCTGGGCAGCGGAACGGCAACACGGCTTGCCCTGCAGCCTGAGGAATGTGGCCTGCTTATCAAGTTTATTGACTCGTTGGCTGCGGAAGTTCTGTGCCTGTGCCGCCTCCTTCTCCTCCTCCTCCGGCCCTGTGTGCCTCCCTCTCTCCTGGTTCCCTCCTCCTCGCTATGAGTGCACAGAGGACTGTGGATGAAGTTCGCAAGAAGCTGGCGCACGGCCTCTCCTGCAGAGAATGTGAGGAATGCACGAAGGACGAGTCAACAGTGCCCCCCCCTCCTCCCCTTCCCCCCGCCCTCTGCCTGCACTGAAACCTCTGCGGTTCACAAACGGCCCCCACCCCTGTTGCTTTCAGCCCACATGCACAGAGAAGAAAAACAGTGATGTGTTACGCTATCTGTGCTCCTGGTAGGCGTCAGTTTCTGATAAGGCTGTTAATAAGGCATGGGGATGGTAACCAGAAGGATGGCGCAAGCCAGAGGAGGTCAAAGGATCCGTCCCTGAATAGAGGACACAGGAGGAGCGAAAGCAGACGGGGGGGGGTAGATAGAGGCAAAAACTGGTGCAAAAACATCCACACCACAACAACAATCTCAGCGGGAGAGGGAACAGTCATGTGTCATGAAGCAGTAACTGGAAGGAAATGACCGCACCACCTCCCACGCTCTCGCCCATTTCCTCCCCCCTTTCCTCTCGTCTGCCTTTTCTCTCACACACCTTCTTTTCCACCCCACCCCACCCCTTCCTCTCTGCAGGAATTCCCACGCTGATTCTGCTGGACGTAGAGGGTCACATGATCACGCGACAGGGCCGCGTGGAGGTGCTCAACGACCCGGAGTGCCGGCTCTTCCCCTGGCACCCCCGGCCCGTGCTGGAGCTGAGCGAGTCCAACGCCGTGCAGCTCCACGAGGGGCCCTGCCTGGTCCTGTTTGTGGGTGAGTGGGCAGGCGGCATTCACGCCGCGGCGCGGCTCCACATGGGGCGCCGGCCTGAGCGCCCGCGCGCGTAAATGAAGTGGCATTTATGTGGCGCATATTGAATGTCACACTCTATGGAAAATTCTTTTAGTGTTGAAAGGTCCAAAGGTCAGTGGGAAATGTTCCTAGCATTTATCCATCTATTTATATGGTAATACAGGAGGTGCGGGGAGGAATCATGCAGTCACTTCGTGAATGTCAGTGCAAAGAAAAGAAAACACTTTGACATGAATGCAGGGTATTTTACTCTTTTGTGTGGTGGGGACTAAATGCAAAACTTAGACAGGAAATACACCAATTTTTCACAAATTTTGGGGGAAAAAAGTAAATTCAAGACCACCTTGATGCCTCTTAAGGTCGGAATGGATTACAAAACAAGACGTGGGACCATCTGTAGAGTTACTCTCATTTCTTCACTCATCTACCAGTCATCTCTGTTTCCCAGCTTTTGGTTGGCTCACTCATCTGTGCATTTTATTCTCCTCCAGGTGGCTTCTTGGCATGTATTCCTCCCGCTCCCCCGCCCTCCCTTTGTTCTGCCTTTTCATGCTTTAAAAATCTCTCGCCGTGTCTTTTGCCTGGTTTTGTTTCAGACGCCGAGGAGGAGGGTGAGTTGGAGCCAGCCAAGGAGCTGATTCAACCAATAGCAGAGAAGCTCATGGCCAAGTACAAAGCCAAGGAAGAGGAGACGCCGCTGCTGTTCTTTGTGGCTGGAGAGGTGAGATAAGCCACTCAAAAGGGAGCAAAGGCAATTTCACACACTATAAAAGCTAGATAATATCTATTGTGTCAAATCTGTATCTGAAAAGTAACGCTGTCAGATAAAAGTAGTGGAGTAGAAAGTATAACATTTCCCTTTGAAATGTAGATGGATGAAAGTATAAAGCAACATGGAAATACTCAAGCAATGTACAAATACCTGAAAACTGTACTTAACTACAGTACTTGAGTGAAAGTACTTGGTTACTTTTTACCACTGTAGATGTTGAAGGTAATCCACTCAAAGCACTGAAGTAAGGTGTGGTGCAGTGGTGTAACCCTGGTTAAGGTCTATGCCGTTTCTGAAGACAAACCAAGAAATGGAAATGAGTTGTGGAATATCGCTAAAGAATCTTGGAGTAGAATAACAGCTGAAAGGTGTTCGGGACTGTTGTCATACAACTAAAAAATAGTTTAGTGATTCACAGGATTGCCTGTAATAGTTTTTGAGTTTGTAAAGTCAACACACACTGCTATTTCTTTGAACACACCCCTTTAAACTAATTGCCCAATTGCATAGTCTTTAGAGCATGCATATCAAGAATTCTGGGAGTTGTTGGTTTTCTGAGAATCTACTGCACCTATTGGTGTGTTTGACATGTAGCAATACAAAATATAATGAAAAACCTGGACTGCTATTTTTGAACACTTCTGTACACCTATAGCAATATATGACAGCATTACATTAACCCAAGTAAACCTGCAATTGTTGAAAAGGCTCTTATCTATCTTAGATCCAACTACGTGCCTCTCTCATGATGGGGAGAACCAGAGCATGTCAGCAGTCTCTCCTCCAAACCATCCATCCATCTCCTACTATCGGTCTCCTCCCACGTCGCTCCTGCCTGGGACGGACCGAGCCGATTTCCATAACTCGTGTTATCTCCTGTTGTTGTGTCCCGACCTTTCCAGGACCGGTGGACTTAGCAGCAGTAGCAGACGTAATTACCAGATTAGCTGCCTCTCCGCGGTTTCTTGCCCTCTGCCTTTCAGGCTCCCATTTTTCCTACCGGTTCTGTCCCTGGCTTCTCGTGTCACACATTCAGGGGCAGGCTCAGGTTTCTGGGCCGCGGGGGCTTGCACATGTGCTGACTGCCCCCCCTCATCTGTGTGTGTGTGAGTCTTGTTCAACACCGCTCCACCCTGATGTCAGCCTTGAAATGTCATTGTCCTGCATACACAGAAAAGCCTCAAGTGTTTCAGAAAGACGAGAGTTGACATGATACTTTTTCATACTGTCCATTGTCTGCTTGCCAATATTTATTTGACCCAACACAAAAGAAGCATTGATGCTCAGCAGCGTCCTGTGTTCAGGCTCCAGTCAACTTTTTTTCCCCTTTTCTCCCTTGTGGCATATACACTAAGCCAGATATTTTTACATCCATGTAGCACAGGTTTCATTTCCTGGCTCTCATTCAAGCGGCTATGAAATCAGCAGGTTTCGTTTCCAGCTCGGGTTCATGGTCAGATATCGCTTCCTGTCTCGGCCGCTTGTACGCTGCGGTTCGGAGACCAAAGCTTCCTGTTCTCTGGGCTCGGACTCCTGCGCCGTGGCCTGGGTTAGCCCTGGTCGGCGCGTGCTTCTTGCCAGGCCAGCTGCTGGGTTTTCTGTGTCCATGATGACAGCAGTATGCTGGCAATCTCTCAGGGGGGAGCCTGGGTTCAGCAGAATGACACAGGATCTTCTTAGACCACTGGAAGGGGAAAAAAAGGATAGAGAAACATACAGAGGAGTTTACAAATGCATAAATGCAGAACGAAAGCTCTTTTGTTCTGCTGTGTGCAGGCCGTTGCATACAAAACGGAACACTAGCGGTATTATCCAGTCACATAAGAATTTAACAGATTTTTGTGGCAAGCAGTCGCCTGTGATTCTGCTCTACAAAGCTTTGTTTGCTCGTGTTCAACTGTGTGTGTCCTAAACCGAAAGCTTTGACTCTGCCGCTGCCTCACAAGAAGTTATTTGATTCTGAACACATTGAAAAAGGTTCTTTTTTTTCTTGTATGAACTGAAAAGCTTGGCCTTGGATAATGTCATGTTCATACATCTATTTGCTTTTAGCCACTCTGGCTCTATTGGCTGTCAGTCAGTCTGTCTGCCGCTGTGGAAATATCTGAATGCAATAGCAATATAAATGAATTTTGCTCTGAGTTTTGTTAAAACCATACATGATGCACAGATGAAAAAGCAAAATGACTTTGGTGAGCCCCCTGACTTTTCCTCTAGCGCCACCATGAGGTTGACACTTGTAGTTTTGAGGGAAATGTAAGCAATGACATAAAATTTGGTTCAGACATTCATGTTTCCCTTAAGACTCATTTATCTTTATATCTAGCATCATCATCGGGTCGACCTTCTATTTGTTCAGTACTCACATTTATGAGAAAATATCTGCAAAACTAATCTCATTCCCCTCCCCTGATGGGAAAGTACATACTCATGTGTTGATGAGGGGTGTTGGGATATAACAGTTTTGATAACTGTGATATTTAATAAATTAAATACAGATATTGTGCCAATAATAAACATATGATAGATAATCCCTCCACCAATGCTCCACATATTTTTTTTTTGTGTAGTGAAATGTAAACATCTGTTTATCAGTTTATTGTCGAGTTAGAAACACGCAAGATGACGCAAAAACAGAGTTCCCATGTTATTTAAACATCTGCCTGTACTGTATAGTCCTTATGGAAGGGGGGGCAGCATGAGGCTATAATTTAAATACAAGTCCCAAATGCCTCAAATTCAAAGAAAATAGAACACTAGTACCATTTTATTTTCTTAATAAAATGGCCCAGGTAGATTTCCAGAAAGAACTTTGCAGTACTGATTACACTGAAAGTGGAGAGCGGAGTATAGCTGATGTTCTCGCACAGTTGATGAGATTACATCTGCCGAGTATTTCTGAACACATAATGACATTTTTATTTTCAGCAAAATGGACTTGCGTGCTGCGAGAATATCTAAAACCTGTAGTTTTAAGGCACCGACCATGAACCCGCAGCATCGGGCTGGGCACCAGCTGCATATCTTTTTCTCCCCGCCATCTGCTCTCTAATACATCATACATGTAAAGATAATATCCCAAAATTTCCCAATAATTCCTCCGCACATCAAAGCCGGGCCAGTTTGATGGACGCCGCCCTGGATCAGAGGCTGGTTATCAGATGGTCATCCTCTGTGATATGCTACAGTGCATCAATAATCAGAATAGCATGACGTGGCCTGGCAGGTTCCGCACGGTAAACACACGCTGAGCCTTATCACAGCTGTGAATGCAGGCTATAGCAGAGAGGCCCTTTGTCTTCTTTTTTTTTTTTTTTTATTTGTTCCGTGCCTAGCTGCGGAGGGGGGGGGGCTTATGAGAGGTGATGGTGGTGGAGGAGGAGAGAAGCAGTTTACACAAGCCACACAAGAGAAGATGCATGACTTCCTACAGAAGCGAAGGCCAAAAGCAGAGATCATAATCGTCTCATATCGGCTGGAAAAAGGCCACGGTGACAGATTGTGGAATTTCTCCCTTTTGTGGTTTCTTTACACAGTGCCCAGATGATCTGGAATCTATGCGCTCTACGCAGCTGCAAGGAGAGGCAAGTGTGGCGACAGGTTTTATTTGCAGAGCAGCATTTCACTTGTAACAACATTGTCCATCGTGACCGTGGACATCTGCGAGTATTAAGTGGCAAACGTATGTTGATTTGCGGCGTAATAAAACGGGCTCTTTTCAGAGGAAGTTTGCTGCCTACAACAAAATACCCCGCTGCAACTCATCTGTTCCATCTGTTTGCAGTTTTGCAAAGTGGAGGTCACAGACTTCATCTTGGCATACTTATCCTTTTTAGGTAGCGGTACAGCCAAGTGATTCAATTTGAAGTCCTGAGAGCCGGTTGTGTGGTTTGTTCCGTTTCAGAAAGAATAGCTGTGGATTTCCTGATAGAAGGGGACACACAACAACCAGGCCCGAGTGTGAGAATATGTAGCCGGAAATCCATCCAAAGCCTCTTTGACTTTGTTTTGACAGATGAATCGGTATCTACCAGTATTAACATCAGAGGCTCCTCAACCATGAGAGGCCACACTCTTTGTTTTAGTGCCACCCTCTGGCCCTTTCTTGTTAGTTCTGCATTTTCAGCATAATCTTTTCCATATGAAACTAATCTTTAATCTTTGCAACTCTCCCTCTGAGCCAGGGAGCTTAGCTGAGGGGAAACCAGGTCATGCTGTCATGAGGAGCAGAGAATTTCTCGAATGATAGTAGCTGTCAAGGTGTATCCCTTTTTTTTTCCTTTTTTAATAAATGAACCGTGTGACCTTACAAAACATAACGCATGAAATCCATTTGACTTAGAGAGCTGCCGCCCGCCTGGAACTGAAGCGGAGTTGCGAAACTGTGATTTCTTATTCAGTCTCAATAATTGATGATCCTTTTCAAGATTGTTTGAAAGTTGCTGCCTACCTGCCTGTCTGGTAGTGATTAATTTATGTTACCTACAGCTACAGGGGTTGTAATCCTGTCATGTTAGAGGGTGAAGGGTGACATCATGCCTCGGGCAGAACATGGGTGAAGCCCTTTCAAAATAACTACAAATGGATAAAACTGGGAGTATCCACCAAGCCCAGCAGTAATCTGTTCTGAACATATTCCTTCACAAGTTTGTGCACTGCTCTCCCTCTTTCTGCCTGCGTGCTTTGATCTAATGTCTATCTGACATTGAGGTCCCCCTTTTCCAAGTTTTGATGTCTTTAACAAGACATGTTTGTGGTTTTAAGAACCAGAAACCATCTCAAAATCCTTCTGAAGCCTGAGAAAGAACAGGTCATTTATCTCTTTCTTGTTGATATTAAAGAGCCTCTCCTCTGATTGGTTGATTTAAATGGCCATGAATGAAGATGGCTATGACATCACAACTTCATGGAAGTAGTGACCAATCATTTCAAGGGCTGTGGGCATTTCTGTGTGCATTGACTGTTTTGACAGATGGGACAGTATTTATCTCACACATAGACTTTCCCTATAATCAAAAAAGTAATTAGTCTTATTTTTTACAATTTTGGACTTCTAAAAAAGTGAGAGATGTTGGATCCCACCTGGTTCTTTTCTGTCTTTTTTTTTCTTTTTTCCCCAAACACACCAGGGCTAAGCACCAACCCTCTGGTCTCTCTGGGCAGGCTGCCTGCATGAAGAGGGGGAGAGGAGAGAGATTCATATTCTCTTTCAAGAGAAGTGTGCATTAATAAAGCTTGTGCCAGGCAGTGCTGGATTTTATGTGGTAATCCTAATGTAACATGGTTCAGATAAGGGTGTTGGGTTTTCTTCTCCAAAAGCAGAATTAATGAGCAAGAGAGAAGGGTAATTTACAGCCTTCTCTCCTGGAAGGCTCCCAGCGTTTGACTAACATGTTTATCAAGTTAATTTGTCAAGTTGAACAAATAAAGCGGCTCTGGCTTAGAGGTATCATGTTGTACATTTTTCTTGGGTTTTATGTGCAGCTTTGCTCTACCCAGCAAGTTATATTTTAAGAACTAAATTCAGCTCTATGATTTTTACATCTCTTCTCTCAAGCTTCTCTCTAGGGCTTTTGAAAGAACAGGTTGATTTGTGTCTGTGTCATTAATATTAATGAGCCTGTCCTCTGATTGGCTGCGAATGAGGTAGTGGTAGACTATACTGTATAGGCATCCAACTTCAGACATCCTGACAGCATATTTTAAGACACAGTTTCTGAATATGGGCTCTCATTTCTGAAACTTCTTATGAAAAAAATCTCATTTACTGTGATATGGACCTTTTAATTCAAATATCATGTGCACGTACTCATTCTATTTGTGTGTGTGTGTTTTTTTTTTTACCACAGGATGACATGAGCGACTCCCTGAGGGACTACACTAACCTCCCCGAAGCGGCGCCTCTGCTCACTATCCTGGACATGTCGGCCCGCGCCAAGTACGTCCGTGACGTGGAGGAGATCACGCCGGCCGTAGTGGAGCAATTCGTCAGCGACTTCCTGGCTGAGAAGCTCAAACCGGAGCCCATTTAAGGAGGGAGTCCAAATATATAAGTGGACATACCATATGGGACTCACTCCATCATCAAGCCCTTCCCAGCCTCCTGTTTCTCCCACTTCCCCCGCCTCCCTTCCCCTCCCCCCCCGACTCTTTCAGACTTTAGAGAGATGTCTCACTTTTTACTGACATTTTAACATTTTTTTAAACATGTCCTCTTTCTCCTGTGGTGCCTTGCATTGATAATAGTCCCTACAGTAATATATATGGAGATTCTGTTTGTTTTGGCCTCAAGAGAAGTATTTGTATTTTTTTTTTCCACTCAATAGCGTTTCTGAATTCTAGAGAAAACCAGAGAATTACCCAATGGACCTACTTATTCAGCTGTTCCTTTTGGCTTCTGAAGATTAATGACAGAATATGTACACAGTCCTATGTAGCTGTAAGCCTCCATGGCCATGTTAAAACAAACAGGTGCACATACAGTAAAGAACATATACTTGCTTGTAACAGACCAATGACTGATGTTTTGAAGCCCCTGTGTCTTGTGTGTTACTTTTAAGGTGTGAGTGAAAGTCATCTCTAGCCAGTTGTTAATGGTTCTCATCTCAAACTCATTATGAGGATTTTCTGTGAAGGTCCCCCTGATGAAAAGGCCGGGTTATTTCTGAAGGCACAAAAATGGCATTTGGAAAGTGTTGAATGTATAAATCCCTATATTCTGTTACTCCCAGGTTGTATTTTCAGTCATGACTTCACTCCCATTAAAAAAACTCACTGGCAAGCACAAACTTCTGTTTCTCTCAAGTTCTCTGAATAAAGTTAGCTCTTGGATATGTAAAATGCACACAAAGCAATGACTCACCAGCTCCTTTTGTTAAAAGACTCACAGGCTCAAAGAAACTCGATGCAAATTCTACAGTCATTATGGGAGAGGGTATGCGGACGATCTCCTTTTGTTGAACTGCAATCTGCAGGTGGGTGGGAAACTGATGTCCTAACAGTGTCTCCATCTACGTCACGCTGAATTTAAAGGCTCTAAATCTGCACAGGCAGAACAGCATTTGAGCTAAAAATGGTCAGCAATTAGTTGCTGATCAAAGGAAACCGCATCAATTCTAATGACTGTCAGCTATGCTTTTTTAAGCAATCTACCAAATATTTCCTAGTTTGTAAATTGAAGGTTTTTTGGTTTTAGATTGTCAGTGGTGTAAGGGGTATGTTTTATGGGCATGTAAACATATTTTCCCCCCATTGTCAAATCTTGATCTGAAATGTCAAATGTAATGGCATAGAAAGTCCCACATTTTCTTCTGAAATGAGTGGAAGGATAAATTAAAAAAAAAAATCAAGGGAAGTTTCTACCTCAGACTCAAATTGTATCCATTTTGACATTGATTAGTCAATCGCTAGTTGCAGCTATAAAACAATACACACAAGAATTATTCATATGTATTTTATTTGTCATAGTATTAAGAATAAATTTACACCAGAAATCTCACAATACTGATATATAGAGGGGATATTACACAAGCTGCTGCTTCGCTTCAGATTTCCGTTTCTCTCCAGATGTCTGAATCAGTCTTAACAGTTGTTTCCTGCCCTCAAATAAGAGGATACTGGCAGCCATGGCTGAATTCAAGCTGTCCACACCGGGAACGATGGGAATGAACAGCCTTCGACCGTCTGTTTTCTCAACCAGCTTGAGAGCTTCCCAGCTCAGGCCGTGTGTCTCGCCGCCAACCACAAGAGCGGTGGGACTCTGAGCCCAGGTTTCATGGTACAGCTTAGATTTCACCCTGGGGACTGAGAGTGCCTCATCGTCACTAGAAGAGAGTTCATCTTCGCTAGATGACAGTTCTCCATCATCGCTATCTGAGCTAGAATCCGAACTATGTTCCGCTGTGTAGTGCATGTTGTTGTGATTCTTCCTCATGCCGACCCAGCCATAGTCTCCTACTCTGGACAGTGTGCTGGGTGTGTCTTCTGTTTCTCTACTCATGTCTGAGCGGTTGTCTGCCGCATGGACAGTCACTGTTTTTGAGAGATGGCTTTGGATATTGTTCCAAGTTAAGTTGGGATAAATAGGAAGGCGGAAATGAGCGCCCATTGCTCCACGCAGTACTTTAGGCTCCCAGGCATCAACGCAACCTGTTGGTGACAGATAAACAGATTTTAGGAAAAAAATGACACGTGAAGAGGCAGGTGCGTCTTCTAAGGTTGAAATTCACTCTCAATCACATCGGCATACCCTTGGAGAGCAGAACCTCACTGCACCCAGCGGCAGCAGCACATCGCAGTATGGTTCCAAGGTTGCCAGGGTCCCGGACATTGTCACATATCAAGGTCATCGGCACTGAAAGATTTCTGTCAAAGCTCAGCTTGGACGAATCCGGCCGAGAAAATATGGCTACAGAAGCGAAATAGTAGTCAGTAGTCAATAACCGATTCTGTGCTTCATGATAAATCTAAAATGATAAATCCAAACTATATATGTGTCGTACTCTTACCTATTACTCCTTGTGGGGCCACAAGATCAGACCAGATCTTGATGTCCTCAAATCTGACTTTGATTAGAGCAGCCTTTTTCAGCTTTTCTAGGGGGAGCTCGTTGAGGCGATCCCCGGTACTAAAGAACACCATCTGTGGGTTGGCGCCAGCATTCAGGGCGTCGCAGATCAGACGTCGCCCTTCCAGAAGGATTTTACCCTGGTGCTCCCGAAACGTCCTGGAACGGGCAGCACTCACTACTGTCCTGCAGGAGAGGGCCAGGGGGCACAGAAGGAGAACAGGGGGTCACTATTTTAGGAATACTGGGAATTATTGAAAGTTCGTTTTGCCAATATTATCCAAAGAAAAATAAATAGAACAGCAAAGTAAGGAAAAAACAAATAACTTGACTGGGGTCATTTGAAAAGATACTCAAAGTAGTCAACACAAAACACTGTATGATCTGCATTAAAAGATAACATTACAAATATTCAAGCCAGTTTTACAGCAGCCAGGTGGCCATTATTACACTGATCGAGGTTTTCCTTATTGAAATGTTTCCCGCTATTAAAAGAGCTCAGCAAAATATGTTTCTAATGTAACTGACGTGGCAAAATCCACAGTTTGTCCAAAGAAGCTTTTAAATATTATCAGTGGCACATGGCTCTAAAAAGTCTGAACTACTCCAGTATGTTCTTGATTTGACTCATCTGGTCAGCTTCTTATTAGGTTCAGATAAACAGAAGGATGCTTATATTCCAAGTGTATTATGGAGAGATCTTCTGATGGCCAGCATTAACAGGGGTATATAAAATACACATGGGGGCTCCTGACTATGGTTCTAGGCTAATTTATAGAGTTTTTTCTCCTTTTAAAGCTTCAGTAACCACACAGAGGTCGGAGATGAACTCACGCCAGTCTCTTATCTCCGGGCAGAGCTTTGTCGATGCGAATCCTGTCGTCTTTATCCTCTGCAGCAGCAACATAAGGAGACTTTAGGGGGGACTGCTCGCGGCTTCTTGCCCTGATGAAGTCGTTTTTTCCTCCGGGATGCGGAGCTGGAGCTGGAGCTGCAGCCGCGAATTGCGGCTCCTTCTTCTGCCTCCTCTCGGGCTGCTTCACCGCCTCCTCTTCTGGATATAACACCTTCACAGGTCTCCTCCTCAGTCCCCGCACGTACCTTTTTGACTCCGTGATTAAACCATTCCCCCTCGTTAGGAAGGAATTTCGCTCTAAAGAAAGGACATACATCACGTTTCTCATATAGGCGGCAGCCATTTTTTTGTCCCACCAGCTTTTCTTCTTCGCTTGTCTAACGCAAACAGACGCACATACCGCCACCAGTTGCAGGCTAGCGGGAACTACATTTACGCGTCCAAATTTATTTTTAGTTTCTCATTCAACGTGTGGGGCTGTATCACCAAGACGACATTCATAAATATTGCAAAATACTTGTTTCAAATGTCTGAGCAAAACCAAAAAACGACTGGGTTTTGAAACGCTTTACCAACTGTAATCTCGCGGGAGAATGTGTGACTTTGAATGAACCCACCTGACAAATGCGTTTTATATCTGTCAGGTGGGGGCAACGATCGTTTTATTTTTAAGGATTTTAAGTAAAATATATATGTATAAATAACTATATTATAATCAAAGTAAAAACAATAAATAGTAAAGCCAAAGCATATTTAGTGAACAACAGTTGTAAAATGAGTTTGCTTTTCACTAATCGACCCAAGAAAAATCGATCACCAGGGACGCTTAATCGCGCCCCGCGCAGCTAAGATCATAATATCTGTAGAGCATTAACGTTATGGCTTTGAGACGAGCTCTGCATTTTGTTTTCAAAGTTGGCGACAGGGCCAAAACAGCCACGTTTTACCGGGATGTGCTGGGCATGAAGGTACTTCTCCCCCCGGAGCTTCATTAGATGCGACTGAAGCCGCTAATTAGCTCGCGTTTATGCTTTATTTACATCCGGTCCATGGCTGATGTGGATGATGCTAATCTCCTCCACAGAGGGTTGACGTTAAGCAGTGTTGTGCGCGTGAAACATATTAATGAACGTGTCCTCATGATTAATTGTTGTTTTCTATTCTTTTGATCACAGGTTTTACGCCATGAAGAGTTTGAGGAAGGCTGCAAAGCAACGTGTAACGGGTAAGAGAGACAAGAGACACCAGCGACACAGTATCTGAACTTTGCACTCAGCCTAACACCCAGTCACACAGCTGTCAACGTCCCAATGCTCACTCCCGCCTTCCTCCTGTTTCCACGCAGGCCCTACGATGGAAAATGGAGCAAAACAATGGTCGGCTTTGGTCCAGAAGCTGATCATTTTGTAGCTGAACTGACATACAATTACGGGGTGGGGGAGTATCAACTTGGAAATGACTTCCTGGTAGGTGGGAGTTCATTTGGTAAACTCCACAGGGGAAGGAGTATCCATCCTGTCAGTCTACAAAGGTACAGGAGGCTTGGATAATGTAATGGCCATCTGTGTGTCGACCCCAGGGGCTCACGCTGCAGTCCAGCCAAGCTGTCAGCAACGCCAGGCGTCTGGGATGGCCCCTCGCTGAGGTAGGAGAGGCCCTGTACCTGACGCATGCTCCAGGAGGGTATCCTTTCTATCTGTTGGACAAAGAGCAGCCTCCCAATGGTGAGCATTGCATGCCTCACTTTTGTCGGTCCTCTACTGCATGCAGATATAACTTTGTGGACTACCCCATGCACAAAAGAGCGTTATTTACAAAATGTACCAATAAAACAATGTCTAAATGTAAAATGTGTCTGAATTATCTGTGCATGAAAGGTAGCAGTTGGCTGCAGCATGCATTTTCAATATACTTGATTAGAAAGAAAATTATTAGCAAAAGATGTTTTTTATCACATGTTTTGGGGAGGATCACAGAGAAGAAATAAAGCACAATTTAAATGTGTCTGGGTGTGCAGAACCTTTTCTATTCTAATTGTACTGTGAGCAAGTACAGTAGGATGAGAGGATTGAGCTCTCAATCAGGCCTCTGTAATAAATCAAATGGCTTGTAACCTGCGTTTCTTTGTTTCCAGACCCTGTGCAGAAGGTTTGTCTCGGTGTCTCAGACCTCCAGAGATCAACCCATTACTGGGTGACACTCCTGGGAATGGAGGTGGTGGAAAAGAATGAGGACAAGAAAACCGTGCTGATGGGATTTGGAGACACTCAGGTGAGTTATCCTGTATGTTTTCTTCATTGTTTGTTTTTTTTGCATGTTAATAATGTTTTTTTATTATATCCTTTTTTCAGTGCAAACTGGAGCTTCAGGAAATCATTGGGAGTGTAGATCATGGAACAGCATTTGGTAGAATAGCATTTTCATGCCCTCGGGAGCAAGTAAAGTACTATTTCATAGACATATTCTTGTGTATGTTGTGGTATTGTTCCAATATTATGGAAACAGAATCATCATAATTCATCATTGGTGTTTTGTTACATTCCTCAGCTGCCTGACCTTGAAGCCTTGATGAAAAAAGAAGATCAGAAAATTCTCACACCATTAGTCAGCTTGGACACTCCTGGAAAAGCCACCGTAGAAGTGGTCATCTTGGCTGACCCAGTAGGTGTCATACCTAAATAATGCTGCAACCATTGAGTCTCAGTCAAAGATTTACTTTACTATAATGTTTGTTTCAGGACAGCCATGAGATCTGCTTTGTTGGAGATGAAGCATTTCGGCAGCTTTCCATGGTCGATCCCACAGGAAACAAACTGCTTGATAAGGTTGGTGTTGCTCCAGCATGTTACTTTCTACATTAAATCTGCAACATTTGTTTGATATTCACTGTGCTTATGCTCTTTATGCATTTATACTTGTTTTTAGGCTATGGCGGAAGATAAAAGCGTCGAGTGGTTTGCCAAACACAACAGACAGAAAGCTGCTGCATGAGATGAAGGAGCTTGCCTGGAAAACAGTGCACCATCAATTTCTCACAGGTTTAAGTCATGAGAGATGCTGTACAAGGCACCTGTAGTACAAATCTTCTTGTAGTAAAATCAATTGCTGGCAATGTAAGATTTGTTTTGCTTGATGCTGCGAGCACTTGGTGAAAGGACCATTTTTGTTCCAGTTTGATTGATTTTCAGTCCAATTGACTTTAGTATTTGATTTTAAAGTATAGTATATAGTATGTATAAAAAGATATCAGATGGCTAGGCAAACTTGTCTGCAGGGCCCTGGTGGAAATTGCTGCAGGGCCTGAATTAACCTCCACAAATAAACCTCTGTGCATTGTTTATGTATGAACCACTACTTCTATGCAAGGCTGGATTACTACATTTCACAGAGTTGGACCCAGCAACTTGTTTTGCCACAGGGCAAGACCATGCTCCTGCTCTGGAGAAGTACTATCTAGCCCACATGTTTTTCTGTGCTCAGCTTGTTTGTGGTCATCGGTGGGGCTCACAACATTAGTCCTTGTTGATATCACTCTTCAGTGGTGCCTTTACAAATGTACAGATAAAGGGTGGATTCACAAAAACAAAAAAAAATCAGCTATAGGAACACTCTAAGAGGCTTTCCTTACTGTAAAGCTCTAGAAAGAAGCTTAGGAGAGGAGATAAAATGCACTTTCAATATATGTGATGGAGATCAAAAATCAATGTATTGACAGTCAGTTGGAGCACACATGCATTTAAAAGTTTATCTATAGCTCATTATAGACTTCAGCAGTCTGTGTTAATCATTTTAAATTGATCTAATCTGCTGTGTTTACTTGCATCAAATTCCCTCTCTGTTTCCTCGTTTAATTGGGGTGGGAGTAAACAAAACTAAAAAAAAAGACTTAAACGTTGAAAATGTCTACTTGATTTGAACATTTTGGAACACGGGAGCTTCGTATGATTTAGATCAGACATTTAAATAAATTTTAGTAGAAAAGGAGGTTTGTGGGTTATTTCCTTATCATTTAACACCATTATGAAGGGATCTTCAAATGGCCAGAATGAATGAAAACGGCAAAAAAAATATGATTTCAATGTTCATTTGGATACCACATAAAAAATACAGATGTAATAATAATTAATTATTATTAATTAACGCACCCTTTAATCAAATTAGCAAGGCTACCACTAACATGCTCTGATTCAAAAGTACTTGAGGGGAGGAGTTAATAGCTAATCCTCCAGGGAAGAGCAGGGGTCTGAGTGGAGAAGTTAGAAGTTGCCAATCCTGCACAGAGTTTTAATATTTACTTCAACAATGGCGTTGTTCCAGCTTTTGTCCTGACAGTATCACTCAGAGTTGGCTGCTCTACTCGGCTGCAAGTGAAACGAGAGCTGCCAGCTGAGCACAGATCGGGCTGTCTCACACATAGACACGTACACGTAGATTCCACCTCCGCCGTTGTTGGCCATTCTAAGCGACGCGTCAACGCGTCTGCCATCTTGTGTCGGGGAAAGCTGCGCCTCCAATCAGTGAACCTTCAATCAATTATCTTTATCAATGCATGTGCGTCTACCCCGGCAGCTGGTCTATCAATGATCATGATAAATCACTGTAATTCGCTGAGTTTTGTATCTATATGTCAGAATATTTTACATGTTCAACCGCTTTTAATAAAGTTTATCAGAAATAAATCAAATAACGGTATCCCCGTCTCTGCTGGTTTGTTTTATTTTTATTTTCATAGTTAAATGCAATAGTTTTACTTTTATGGTCGGTAATAATATGTACCCCGACACAAAATGGCAACTGTGTTGACGTGATTACAAGACTGGCTATTCCATCTACGTGTACATATCTATGGTTCATAACGTTAACGTTACTGTCGGAGTATAGTTAACTGTCAGTATGCCGTGAAACGAACAAGTAGCGCTGGGGAAATGTCGGAGTAAGTGAGTGTCTACAAGAAACTTGAGTTAACGCGGCTCAGAAACGCCCGAAGTAGTTACTTCAATCACGCGAAGTAACTTACTACTCTGGCAGTGATGCTAACCTAGCTAGCCGTAGCGCTAGCATGCTACGGCGCTAGCTCCACAGACCTTCTACTGATTTTGTGGATGACGCGGCGGCAAGTATCTTTAACTATTTCGTGTGTGATTAGTTTGTGGCCAAAGCCTGTCGGCTTGTCAAACGATGGCTCCGTAACAAGGAGTAACTCAAGGTAAAGAAGATTCGACACATCGCTGAGTGACAAATTAGTTTAGCTTCGCGCTGTTTCATATTGTATTATTGTAACTACACTGTCGTTAATTAGCAATGTTAGCAGTGAGGCTAGCCCTCCCCGTTTGCCGAAAAACACGCAACTATCGTTTATGGATCTGCCTGGTAAACATCGCCTCAGCCAGTTCCAGCGATACTTGACTTGTTGTTAGTTGTTTCGGTGCATGCAGGCAGCAGCACTTGTCAGAAAGCACCTGAATGCAAGGTGAAGTGTTCATCTCTTCCTCTTTGACAGCTGCTGAAAGCAAACAGAGAGCAGCCAGCTCCATGTCCACGACTTGGGTGTGAACAACTTGGGACACAATGTCTCCCTTGCTGATGTCCTTCCTTCTGATTCTTCTACTCGGGATTGTGTTGCTATGTATCATTTTCAGGTAAGAAACGTGTGCGAATAGCACACGATAACTATTGATAACTGAAGTTAGAAATAAAAAGCCGGTTCACACATGCAACAGAAATGTTCCTGCAATTTTCCCGGAAGGAGAAATGTGAGAGTCTGTGCAATCTGCTCTGGCAATTTCCCTACATCATCAAGACCTAGTAACATTATGGGGAGTATGCTAGGAAAGATATTGTGTGAATGCAAGCAGGAACATTAGTGGGAAGGGCAGTGAAAGAGCTGTGTCCATGTGACATTTCATGTGACATTTCAGGTGTGACATGTCACACGTTTGACAGGACTCCCTTTGTCTACTAATCACTGCTGTTTTATTGATGCTTGGCTACACACCCCCGTCTATTACCGCCATTCCCAAGTCATGTGTGAACAGGGGCAAGAAGACAAGAATGTTCAGGAATGGAGTTGCATGTGTAAATAGTCAAAATCACTACTCGTGCCTGCAAAGTGTTCCCGCTGTGTGAAAGGCTTTACACCACTTTCACTGCTCACAAAACTTAGCCCAAATGATTGTTTTTGCTTGATCTTCCATATTGTAAGATCACCTCTGTATGTAACTAATATTTCTGAGGTTTTCTTTTGCTTCTAGGTGGCTCATATGCTCCTTAGCTGTGCGATTCTTCCAGAATGAGCTGAATGCTGAGCTAAAGATCAAATCAGTCGGGCTGTTTTCTGTCCAAGGAGTCAGTATCCAGTTTCACCCCCAGCATACTCTGGTAAGACACACTGTGTTTACGTGACATTTTGTGTAGTGAGCTGAAGCAAGGCAGCATGTCGGGGTACATGTTCGCCTCAGTAGTGGCCAAAGCATATTTTATGTTGTTGTTGAACATATTAAAGTTAAATTTCTTCGACTTAATCGTCCGTAACACTCTCTTCATCACAGGAAATTGATAGAATATGGATTTCAAGTAAACTTCTAAACCAGGATTTGCCGTAAGTTGTCATATATTCTGTCTCTGTGATTGTTTTAGATTTAAAACTTCAAAAATCTCTGAGGTGCAAAACCTTTATATATTAAAATGCCAAATTCTGTGTGTTTTTATGTTTTAGGAGATATTTGGCTTTGTGTGTTGGGGAGACCAGAGTTAGGTTTGACTTGCAAACACCACTGAGACCTTTGGTGAAGCAGCAGAGCCATGGAAAGAAGTCAGGGAAGATGTCAGTCAGTCCTACGACACTTCGCTTTCTGTCACAAGTATGGAGCTTCACATTAGGTCACGTCTAAATCCTGCTAGAATGATTCGTAGACAGTATCTCACTTCCTATTCTGGGTCCTTAGCTGCTGTCGTTCCACGTCCGCTCGATCAATGTGATGGTGCTGAAGCTAGCGTTGTCAGAGTCTCTGTGGCACATGAATATCACAGGCATCACCTTGTTACTTGACCACCAGAGTAAAAGGTAACTGTCCTTCTTTCCGGGTCTGGTTGAACTGATTTCAATAGAAACCATGCTGCATATTTATTCATTTTAACATGTATTTGCAGGTTGGCGTGGGACTTCTCAGTTGGGCAGCTAAGCAGTAAAGTTCTTAAAAGCAGCCAGTTGGTAAGAAAGTCTGTTTTCACTAAAGTGGAGGCTTGTTTGTTGTTTTATGTTTACCTAACATTTAGCTAATGTGCTTCTCATTATAGGACATATGTTTGGCTGAAGTGGCTCTGAGCCTTTTTCTATCTGGGGATGTGAGCTTACCAGAAATGAGGCCAGGATCTCTCTCCCTGTGTGTGAGGACGCTTATAGCAGAGCTGCACGAGGGTCTGTTCCTAAGTCAACTCCTGAGGCCTGCGTCCCCCGCGAAGACTATTCAAGAGCAAATACAAGGTATAGTTGTGTCTATACTGTCAAAGGTGTTAGTAGAATAATTTAACAAACCTTGGAACGCTGTTATCAGTCAGTGCCACAGTGATTTCCAAGTACTCTTTGGCTATAGCTGCTGGAAAAAAATGTTTTATTTAGCAATTATCAATATTAAGGCGGTTAACAGTAAAGTCACGTTAATAGTAGATCTCTGCTGTCTTTACATCAGTAATCTTTTGCTTATTCTTTAACACCTGAAGGTCTACGATTTCTTGATATCGGTCTTCCTAAACACCAAGGACAAAATAATATCATTTGTCCTTCTGTTGACCTCTGTATGTGCTGGAAATATCTGTGTACTTAATGTCTAATCTTAGCAGTTGGGTAAATATATATATTTTACAATTCTTTGTAAGTTAGAAACAAACTGTCAGTCGAGTCATTTATTTTAAATAATTTAATTTTAGCCCAAATATGTAACATCAGGTTTTCAGGTAGCTTTTAAGTCTCTGGCTGCACCTACTAGTTTTGGTTGGCAGTTTTTTCTAGTTTAAATACACACTGAGAACCACAAAGGCAGTGGGGAAGAGACACACTCACTCATTACTGCTCAGTAGGGTATTTTTAGATGATCAGAAACCAGCACATTAAAGCAGTGTAGCTCATCATTTGTCAAGTTTTTAGCCTCATAAAAACCTGCTTTATTTATATAGGTATGTATTTTTAAAATGTTTATGCTGTTTTCATTCAGAGAGTGAAAACACTGAATTCATCCAGACTGAAGCTGTGGAACAGTTTCATCAGCTAATTCCACACAAGGTCAATGTGGAATTTGATAATACAAATGTGACCCTGTCCATGCACAGCCAGAAGAGGCAAGTCAGCGTTTTTCAATCAGCCACAACAAATTTGCATTCAGTTACTACTTTGCATTCTTTTTAGTGTTTGAATTAACAATGTGCATCTGTTTTTCCCATTGGCACAGACACCTGAACTGGACTCTGAAATCCTTAAAGGTCTGCTATGGACGTGACGATGAGCAGCATCCCCTTAAAAGCTTCACTCCTGAGCTCAGCTTTCCCCAGAGCAGCCTAGAGCTCCTTCTCGACGGTTAGTGGACAGCTGGGTGGCAGGCGTAATGCAGAAAGAGATGGATGGAGGAAAAAGTTAAAAATAACATGTTCTTTTTTTCTTTTATTGGCAGATGGACTCCTCCTCTCTCAAAGTAGGCAAAGAATCCTCTGTGTGAATACCCTCAAGACAGCAATGCAGGTAAAGAAGCCACATGATGTTCACACTTCTGAGCAAATGTTCTTGAATCCTCATGTTTTGCAGCATTTTGACTTTCTCTATCGATGTTGTACATATAGGTCACGTCAATTGACATCTCAGGGTCATTCACAATCAACACATGCATTATCCACTACCGTCACCAGGAGTTCTCCCATTGGCTAAATCTATTTCCATGGGAACAACTAATCCACAGGAAAGCAGCTCATAGAAAAAGGCAAGTTGCAGTCAAACATTTGTTCAAGTCACTGGTGTTTTTATGTAGTGTAACACTGAAGTTGGAGGACTGTAACCAGCTTTTTGTGACTCTAAAACCCTTCACTTCTACCTTGTACTATTCAAGTCAGTACATCCCACCTAAGACCTCCCAATTCATGTCCAGGATGCTTTTGAAAAATCTAATGTGATGAAAAATTCTTTTAAATTCATGGGACCTTGCAAAATTGTATAGTTCTACTCACAAATAATTGTTAGTGTTGATGTAGAAAATCCATGACATGAACTGGGAGGAGTTCTATATTCTGGTTGAGTTGGCATGAAATGACCTATTTCTCTTTTCTCTTTCATTTATCCACCTGTTTGTGCACTCATTCTGCATTCTGTTTCTTCATGACATTGTCGTGTAGTCCATTAGATTATTTGCCCACCTTCCTTTTCCTTAGGCGCCTCCCTCACCTGGATGCCCCTGTGATGATCACCTCATCTGTGTCCAACGTTAATGTGTCTGTTCAGCTGGGAGACACAACGCCTTTCGCTCTGGGCTTTCTCTCTGCCAGTGCAGGTACTGCAGGTCTTTCACATGCTGCACGCAAGCACATATACTTGTAAGAAAAGCAGCTGGACATCATATGGTGTTATTCTACTGTTAAAGTATAACCCCCAAAAAAACATGCCAAGGAACAGCATTCACTCAGTTGTCTTACTAGTGTGCAACAAAGTCTTAATTTATTTCTTTTTCAAACATGCCATCCAGATTAGATAAGGAATTTCCTTAGTGTGCCATTTTAATGTTAAACATTAACTTAGTTTTTAGATGTTAATTTGTGTGTTTCTTAACCTTTTATGTCTGTAGAATTGCAGCATCTTCTTGACCTTAAAGTTGACAGAGAGAGCCTTGAGTCCCAGAATCTGCACCAGCGTGCCTCACTGACCTTGGACAACTTCTGGTGGAGAGTGGGTCAGGGGTCTCACATCCAACAGGCACCCCACCCCCCTGGGAAACATGTGTGGGGAGAAGCACTGATTCTAGACTCCTTAAGTCTTCAGGTAAGGGAACAAATTATCAGTGAACATTTAGAAACCCATTTTTAAATTATAATGTTTTAGATTCATTTTGACTTTATTTTCAAATAAGACCTAATCAAAGATTTTCTTGATCACATTAATATTTATTTCTTTTTATTATTTTCAAACAGATCCACAATTTCCCAGAAATTCAGTCAAACATGTTAAATCAAGACATGTTTGACAAGTTGAAAAGTGTTATTTGGCATACTGGACTGATAAGTGTTCTTAAGAAATCTCACTCTTGCAGGGGAGTTTGAACCGACCCCAAGCGGAGATGACTACCCAGCCTCCGAGTCTGAGTGTAGAGTCCAGCCTGAAGGGACTTCAAGTGGAGCTTTCAGAGACCTGTGCACTGTGTCTGTCCCGCCTGCTGTCCCTTATCTGTGTTCCTCACGACAAGGGCCCAGAGCTGTCAGACGTGGACTCGGTTTCTCCCCCGAGTGACAATACTGTACAAGCCCCCCCCTCCTCTCAGCTGCACCTGCTCTTTAAACTTGACTGTGGTCTGGAGGATGTTAACGTGTTCACTGTGTCTAATCTGGCAGGTATGGATTAAAAATATATATATATAATAATTGCAAAATAACTGAGTAAACACTGTTATTTATCTCTACTTGGTTTGCTTGTGTTTTCTGTAGGAGCTGTGTCTTTGCGGATGGATACAGTCCGAGTCCTGAGCTCTGCAGAGAGCTCTAGAGTGTCTCTACAGGGTGTTAGCTTGTCTGTGGTCAAGACCCTCACAGAGAGTATGGAAATGTGTTGCCCTGCCTCAGAGACTCCCAAGTCTGTCCTCAGTCTCACCACTATAGCCTTCTGTTACCACATCACCACCCACACCTTACAGGTAATGAGATCTGGATATTGGTTATTTCTTTTGGACTGAATGGATATGTGTCATAATATAGCTGCTTCACTATATTCAGGGTTTATAGTTAACTATACATTTGTTTTTTTAATAATTTTATTAAATTTTCTCAAAAAAAACACCTAAAACGGCTCAGACATGTCAAACCGAGGACAAACAAAAATGGCAGAATAAGGGCACGTGGGTACATTAAATAGGGAAAAAAGGAACAAAAATATATAACAGTGAGCACATTTTTCCAACCAGCCCCCTTCCTTTCAATCTCCCGAAGCAGGACATGTCAGTAACCAGATGACACCCAATACAGAGCAAACAAACATTGCGAGGCTAGAAGGTGCCTTTTAAAAGAGCATCGCATAAAATAAAGTTGTAGAGATAAGTAAGGCGGATCTGGGAGAGCCATGAAGCAGAGAGGATGAGAGCATGGGCCCAATGTGTGTCAAGTATGGGTTCCAGAACCTAAACTATATCTGAACTATAAATATTTCATTTCTTCATCAGGTTCAATGTGAAGAGGAGCTTACTGTTGATTGGACACCACCAGACCACATGTTTTTATATCAGCATATGACAGAAGCTCAGGCTTGTTGGCAGATGCTTAGTGGAGATGGAGATGTGGAGTGTCCTGTCCAACCAGAGGAAAGTGAAAGCATTTCAGGCCAATGTCGTGAGTTGAGTGTGCGTGTCGAGCTTGGCTCTACTCGTTTGACAGCCCACGTGAGTGAGCAGAACTATATTCTCCTGCACACGGAAGCCCTCTCCGTCTCCAAGCATGCAGGCTACATGCACGTCCGCTCCCCCTCCCTATGCTTCAACTTTGATGGCAACAACATTGTCTCCTTTAAAGGCCTGGATGTGGAGACTTACGCCGAGCTGACTGAAATGCAGCTGCACAGAGATGACTTCCCCTTCGTCACCACTCCACACAACCGCGTCTGGGTGCTCACTAGCCCCTTGCTGGCTGTAGAGTTCCCATACCAGTACAATTTCTCAAACACCTTTGACATGGCCATCAGTGTGCAGAAGTGGTTAAAGACTCTGCATCGCTCCCCGACCCAGGCCACTGCTGTACAGCCTCTGCCTCCAGACCTCGTGTTCAAAATCAGCCAGTTCTCATTCATCTTCTTGGACGATGTCTTTGAAATCAAGCTGCGAGACAACTATGAGCTGATGAAGGATGAGAGCAAGGAGAGCGCAAAGCGCCTACAGCTTCTGGATAAGAAGGTGGCGGATCTGCGCAAGCAGCACGGAGAACTTCTGCCTGCCAGAAAGATAGAAGAGCTGTATAGTTCACTGGAGAAAAAGCACATTGAGATCTACATCCAGCGCTCACGCCGCCTCTACGCCAACACACCCATGAGGAAATCTCTGCTGACCTGGACTGTGTCCGACCTGGAACTTGTAGTCCTGGCTGACCAGTCTCTTCATGGGCCAGAGAGGGTGAGAGAACAGCTGAGGGACATTGACGGGATCAGTCCCTTTCCCAGAGATGGACTCCCTCTGGTGGTCCAGTGGTGCCGTGCTGTCAAATTTAAACTAGCAGCATTTTTAGGTAAGTTGTACAGCAGTTACAACATTATTTGCAGATTTAAGACAGTACTTGGGTCATACTAATCCTTTTACATTCACACAACAAATACTCTTTATTCTCTCTGTGCCAGTGAGAATTCGGGACTACCCTCGGTACCTGTTTGAGATCCGGGACTGGAAGCTGTCAGGGCGTCTGATCGGGACAGAGCAGGATGGACAGGCCAGAGCTCATCGCAAAGAGATTGTGCCGCTTGGTCCACCGTGGGGAGATGTGACTGTCCACAGGAATATGCCACCACTCAAGTTCTACTATGACTTCAAATGTGAGTTATGTGAATACTTCTAGTTCCCACAGATTTGTCCCAGTGAAAGTTTGTGTTATTATATATAGTTTGTCTGAATTTAACACATTGTTGATTAGGTGATACTTATAGTTGACTTACTGTTGTGTTCTCTTCTTGCAGCCGAAATCTCTTTGTACACTATTGTGTGGGGGCCTTGTTGGGACCCTGCCTGGACTTTAATAGGTCAGTCAGTTGATCTGCTGACCAAACCCACAGTTGATCCCTCACCTCCCCTGGCCTGGTGGGACAAAAGTCGCCTCCTAATGCATGGACGTTGGGTTATGGACATTGATCAAGCCAATCTTCATCAGCTAGCTACAGAGGTAAAACTTTGTAAAATATTGCTTAAATAACAGGCAAACAAGTTTTTTTCAACAACAAGGCAGTTCAAAGTGCTGTAGATAAAACATAAAAATCATAAAGACAAAGTGTGAAAGAAACTAATTCTAAAACCAGTCATTAAAAATTTAAAAAAGAAGCTAAAATGGAATCAGCCCGAGGCCTAGATGGTTCATTACATAGCAATAGATGAAAAATATATTTTAGCCCTTAAGTATTTAGGGCTTCATAAACCAAAAAGCAGTATTTTAAAATCAATTCTTTAACACACAGGAAACCATTGTAACGATTTGAAAACTAGAAAGGTTACACTTTATTCTCTTGATCTTAGCTTAAAAACGGGGAAAGAGTATAAATGAGTTGGATAAGAAGTTTTTGCTCTTTGTCATTATTTTCATGTTTTAGTGTCTTATTTGAGCTATCACCACATCTAATACAAACATGAATCATGCTTTCTTACAGGACCCTTACAACACTACGGAAAACTTGCATTGGGAGTGGAATAAGCTGAACTTTGACTGGAACCCTGGGCAGTTTGTTTTTAAAGGAGATTTGGACGTAAACGTCAGGACAGCATCAAAGTAAGTGGAGGCATTGCACTTCAAATCAGTGTCTTTTTTCACTATTGTATATGTAGAGAATCATTCATTAATACAACTTCATTTTTCCATCTTAGGTACGACGATATCTGTTTTTTACACCTGCCCAATCTGTGTATGACCCTTGACCTTCAATGGCTTTGCCATGGCAACCCCCATGACCACCACGCTGTAATGCTCTGCTGTGCGGACAACATTACAGATGTGACCTCAGGACAACCTCATGACTCCTACAGAGCATTTCGCTCGGAGAACCTCAACCTCTCCAACACCATGGACCTTAACCAGCACTGTAGCACAGGTATTTTTATTTTTTTTGAACGGTCTATTGCATAAACACAGACAGAGTTAGAGGCATAATGTGAGAAAATATGACAAAACTCTAAATTAAAGGCAGACAAACAAAACAGAAACAAAACCTCTAAAAAAACAATTTAATGATCCAAAATCACAATTCTAATAAAGACCAGAAAGCAGAAACAATGAAGAACATTATTATCATATGGCAGCTATTTATCACTAGGACTTGGTGTGGGTGAGTGTACAAAGTATTTTATTAATAAAGAGTATTTTATAAATAAATACTTACTTAAATACCTTTTTAGAACCTTCCCAGCCCAGAATCCTCCTGTACAGCAGCACCCTGCGTTGGATGCAGAACTTTTGGGCCACCTGGACAAGCGTGTCTCGGCCGATCTGCAGAGGCAAGCTCTTCCACAGCCTCAGGCCAATCCGCAAGAAGCTGGGTCAGCACTACAAACAGATGTCCTACACAGCTGCCTTCCCACAACTACAAGTAAGTTTGTATTAGGCTGCCTCCCAGTAACAGTCCCCTACAAAAAAGAAATCTGTTTCATGTTTTGACCATGAAATCTGAATATGCAGTTAGCCAGTGCTGTATGTGACTTGCTTTCTGACAGATAATTTAATAGCAGACACGCGAACTTCTCACTTCTCATGTTTTGAGAGCAGAATGGGCCATCTATGTGACTTTTGCAGTTTTTTTTTTTTGCTACAGCACCACTGCCCCCCCCCCCCCCCCCCCCCCCCCCCCCACATACACACACACAACACATTGCTATGGCAACCAAACTCTTTGTATGTCACCTTCAAGTGGGAAAATGTGGGAAAATGGAACATCATGAACTTGAGATAAAAATTTACCACAGACAACATGCCCATCCATTAGAATGCAGTTTTATGTATATGCATGTGAAATGTATGTGTTTAGGACAAAAAAATTGCCAAACTCCTTGATTAGAGCATTAGATATTCATGTGCCTTGTATTGAATTGTTGTCTCAGGAAAAATATGTATATGGGAAGTCATTTTGTACCATATATATTTTCAAGATGCCTCTGGTGATGCATTTTTGTCATTTTAAGCCCTTATCTTTTTCACCCTGGACCTGTTTGCATGCCTGCAGTATTTGTCTCTTGTTTTCTTAACCTCATAATTTGTATATTTTTATATGTATATGTTTTAGGTGCATTACTGGGCCTCCTTTGCTCAGCAGAGAGGTATCCAAGTGGAGTGCAACAAAGGCCATGTCTTCACCCGAGGGGCCCAGAGACTTATTCCACAGGGTACAGACCTTAGCATGATGCTCCTAACAAATCATTCAGAACATAACAGTCATTTTTATTCCTTTTTAATTGTGGATGCATGTATGTGTGTTCTCTCAGCTGGCACTGTGATGAGAAGGCTGATCTCTGAATGGAATGTGACTCAGATGGTCAGTGAGCTATCACAGGTGACCGTTCACCTGATGGCCTCCACCTGGGATGAGACCGCCGACCACCAGATCAATGCTCAGGTGAAGAAGACTCACCTACTCAGCCTGTCCTCGCTCAGCTACCAGCGACAGAGCAATCGCATGGAAGAGGTAAAAGGCCAGAGCAGATGGAGAACAAGCCTGTTTTTCTGCTGTGGTTTCTTATGTTATGTTATAATATATGTTTGTGTTTTGGACAGGAGGTAAACATGAAGGATGAGACTAACGCCTCCTACACTCACAAACTGCGTCTCGTGGACCTACGCGGTTCCTGGACCACCACCAATAGGAACATAGCCTTTGGGTTGTATGACGGTTATAAAAAGGCTTCGGTACTGAAGAGAAACCTCTCTACCGAAGCTCTGAAAGGTCTGAGGATCGACACACAGCTGCAGACCAAGAAGCTTAAACGCTCTCCTTCCAACTACTCTCCTACCACAGTCCCTACCACACCAGTGATGCCCACCATCAATCGAGCAGAGAAAAACCAACATGAAGGTGAGTTTCATGCTTTACTAATGGGGAAAAAAATAAAGACTAGGATTACCATCTAAGATATTTCTTTCTCTTCTTTCTGTAGGAACATCAATGCTCCAGAAACTGATTGAGGAAACGGATAAGTTTGTGGTGTTCTCGGAGGAGGACTCGGGTGTCACGGATCAGCTTTGTGGTATCGCAGCTTGTCAGACTGATGACGTCTATAACCGCAATTGGTTTATAGAGTTGGTCAACTGCCAGGTAATTTGAAAGATTTTACCCACCCACCACCACCTCCTCACTTAAAAAATTCTGCAGGAAACCCTGCATATTCTTTTTTTTTTTTTTTTATTTTATTTTTTTTTTTATTTTATTAATTCAGGGTGTTTATCAGTGTTTAAATCCTGTTCGTTTTTGCTTTAAACAGATGATGTTGCGGGGCACAGAGACAGCGGGCTGCGTGCTAGTGTCTGCAGCCAAGGCTCAGCTGCTCCAGTGTGAGTACCACCCTGCCTGGTACAACGACACTCTGAAGCAGAAAACCACCTGGACCTGTCTGCTGGATGGCATGCAGTATTTTGCCACCATGGAGCCCAACCCATCTGAGCAAGAGGACAGGCAGCTGTGGCTGGAGGTAGGCACAGCCCTCATCTGTTAGCTATAGCAGGGCTTATAGGTCATGCTTAATGCTAACTGACAATATTTCAGATGACATACCAGACATGTACATAATTTTACTATTGAAATAAAATGCCACAGACTGATTGCCTCCATGCCGCGCCGCATTGAAGCAGTCATTTCTGCAAAAGCATTCCCAGTTGAACAGTTGAAAATTAAATATTCAGGAAATAAAGGAAACACCTGATTCTGATTGTTTAAATGAGGGAGCAAATACTTTTGAGAATATAGTGCTAGGTTGATAAATAACCACCTGTTCCAAATAAAGGCAGTTGAATTTATTTAAAAAAAAATAAAAAAAAAGGAAGAAAATGTGACCACTGGTACAAGTACGGAATGAAATTCAAGCTTTCTGATTTTTGCCAGGAAGGAATTAATTGCCTGTCCCAAATTCCTACCTGGTGTCAAAAAAAATGCCTTATCTGTTAAATGATTGAAACCAACAAATGCCCAGGCTATTATTTGACAATTAACAGTAGTCACCTACTATATCATAAATTGTGATTTGAGACTTTTTCATTGTGCTTTTTTTTTAAGGTGAAAAACATAGAGGAGCACAGGCAGCGTAACCTTGACTCTGTGTTGGCGCTGATGGAGAGTGGCCAGGCTGTGGGAGGAATGGTTAGCACCACTACAGGTAAATTGCTACACACACAAATCAATGTGCCACCTGGCCACATAGTAAACACCAGGCTGCAGTAAAGTACGCACGCTGCACCTACAGTTGAGGAAAATATACACATCAATGATACATTTTTTTTTTGTCAACAAATTCATTTGAAATTCACAGTATTACTTTAAGAACAGTGACATTTCCTTTTCTTGGCTGTACAGACTGGAACCAGCCGGCTCAAGTGAACGAGATGCAGCAGGTTCAGCGTATCATCTCCCGGTGTAGCTGCCGGATGCACTACATCAGTTACAGCCATGACATCAACCCAGAGCTGGCCACACAGATTAAGCCTCCAGAGCTGAGGAACAGCCATGAGAAAGAGGACCTGCTGAAAAAACAGGCTGGTATGTTTGCTGTAATTTAGAGATGTTTATGCACCTATTAAAACTGCATTTATAGCAACGAATCAGGCTGCAGGAAAAGAAATTGTTTGCAGTAAATGAACCTTAAAAAGTATAATTATGTTAATTCCTTAGGGGCTGTGGACACTTTCACACTCATCCACCACGACCTCGAGATATCCACTAACCCTGTTCAATACGCTATGATCCTGGACATCGTCAACAACTTGCTGTTGCACGTAGAACCCAGACGCAAGGTACATTGTAGTAACTCCTGCCTAATGGTCCTTTCTTCAATTGCACTTATCAGAAGACCGGCACTTGCTTTCAAGTGCTTCTTCTGTGCTTATTTTGTCTTTTCTTGCTCTATGTGGTGTTTTCCAGGAACACAGTGAGAAAAAGCAGCGTGTGCGTTTCCAACTTGAGATTTCCAGTAACCCTGAGGAGCAGCGCAGCAGCATCCTACATCTCCAGGAGGCAGTCAGGCAACACCTCGCTCAGATTAGACGCCTTGAAAAACAGATTTACTCCAACATCAGGGTGAGTCACACAGGGCTGCACTATAAAAGCCACTCTGCAATTTACTCCTCCTTTTGACAGTAGGTTTGCATTATTGATTCTATGTCATTAAGATGTGCTTCCTTCCTCAATTTGCAGTCACAACTTGATGAACTGAGCAGTGATGAACTGACTGAGATCAACACAAGGCTGCAGAACCAGCTCAACCAGGAGAAAAATGACATGCAGATGAAGAGTGAAGAGCTCAACATTCTTATCAGGTCTCACATCTGCAACAATTCTCATCAGCCCTGTGAAGATATCACTTTCAGTTTAAAATAAAAACAATGTGTTCTTTTCTTCTAGGTGTTTTAAGGATTTCCAGCTGCAACGGGCAAACAAGCTGGAGCTGCGGAAGCCTCCCGAGGATGTGAGCGTGGCGAGGAGAACAGAGATCTACTTCGCCCAGGCCCGCTGGTGTTTGACGGAAGAGGACGGCCAGCTGGGCATCGCCGAGCTGGAGCTGCAGAGATTTATGTACAGCAAGGTGAGCACAGCACAAATACACCTGCTTGATGATGACAATCCATCAAGGTAACCACGCTGTGGTCACATCTCCTCCCCACAGCTGAACAAGTCTGACGACACTGCAGAGCATCTTTTGGAGTTAGGCTGGTTCACAATGAACAACCTTCTGCCCAACGCAGCATACAAGGTGAATACGGTTCTATCACTAATCAAATACATCTTCTTTTTTTGGTTTGAGTTTTTTTCCCCCATACAAGCAGTATATTAAAGCCTGCATGTTCAGCAATAATAACGACTCTCTACTTGGGTTTTCTCTGTGCAGCGAGTGAGGGTATGTACACTGCTGGTCCAGTGACAATACTGTGATGTCTGTGTTGACTCCACCCTGTTTAATCAGATGGGTTCACCCAGTGGCTCAGAGTTTTATATTCAGTGTTGCATGCAAACCCATTTTTCTGTAATGCATGTGCAACTTAGGATTCATTGCAATTGCAATAAAACTCTTCATACTGTGTTCATATCGTGAGTCATGTGCATGTTGTTTAATAAAGTATAATTCCAAATGGCTGTCATTCAGGACTGACAGGAGACCTTTATTTTATGATGTAGGTAAATATTAAACCCATTTTTTCCCTCACAGGTGGTGCTTCGTCCTCAGAGTCCCTGCCAGTCAGGAAGACAGTTTGCATTGCGAATCTTTAGTAAAGTGCGCCCCCCTGTGGGAGGAATATCTGTCAAGGAGCACTTTGAGGTGAAGAACTTCACATGCCACTGTTTCTACTGAATCACAAACACAAAGATTTGCACAATAATAAATGTTTCTATCTTCAGGTGAACGTGGTGCCTCTCACCATCCAGCTGATGTACCAGTTCTTCAAGAGAATGATGGGATTCTTCTTCCCAGGGAGAAATGTTGAGGAGGAAGAGGTTACTGATGAAGAGGACAAGTTTAGATTGGTTACTACTGGTATGTAGTTGTTTTTTTTTTTGTTTTTTTTGTCAACAGCACTAGCGCTGTTACGAAAGATGATCGTCACACATACATAATTGGCAACTATTTTTTTTTTTCAAGTGTTTAGTTGCTTTGATAATTTTTTGAGCAAAAATTACAAAACATTCGCTTGTTCCAGCTTCTAAAATGTGATGATCTGTTGCTTTTCTGTATCATACATGAATCATAAACTGAAAAGAAATTCAGATGGGCATTTATGTGAACAAAATTATCGATAAAATAACAGGCAGTTAAATAAGGATTATATAAATCATTTTTGAGTTGAGCACCAAACAGCAATAATAGGAGGAATCAACTACCCAGTCAATATTATTTTCCGATTTCTCTGCCTGCTATGTGTGTGTGTGGGGGGTATTAAATAGCCCGTCGCTATGTTATGTCAGCTCTCTGAGCTATTAAAAGGCTCGCTCACTTTGGATATGACCTTGAGGTGTGTGTCTGTGTGAGGGTCTCAGAGGGAGTATAAGGTGTAGGGTGTAGAGTCACCCAGAGGCCACAGTGCTGATGTGATCTGCTCTGTGTCGCAGGTATCCCTGTCAAGCCTCGGCAGTCATCAGAGGACACCATGGGTGCTATGGGCCCCAGCAAAGGTGTCACTCAGGGAATGAACCGTACCGCTGGGGTCAGGAGGTCATTCAGAAAACCTCCTGAGGTAATGGTGCTTTTCTGATTATTTCTATCTCCGATGTTCAGAGTAACAATAAAAAGAAATTTACTAATGTCATTGCATCGTTCCTGCCACCAGCATCCTGTGGATGACATTGATAAGATGAAGGAGAGGGCTGCGATGAACAACTCCTTCATCTACATCAAGATTCCCCAAGTGCCGCTCTGTGTCAGCTATAAGGTGGGTTCCTGAGAAGTGTTGACTGTTGTTGTGGAGGAAATCTCTGTTCATTGTGAAGAATAATGAGCTTCATAAACAAGGAGCCAAGATTGAGCAATACGCTTGAAGAATGAAAAACAGTATTCTCTTGATCTGACACCCACTCGGATCTTTCGGGGGGCTGTCCTACAAATTTAAAAAAAAATATTATTGCGATATTGACCTAATGTTTTCACAACACTTTCCTTAGGGAGAAAAAAGTAGTGTGGACTGGAAGGACCTGAACCTAGTCCTGCCCTGTCTGGAGTATCATAACAACACCTGGACATGGCTGGACTTTGCCATGGCTGTGAAAAGGGACAGTCGGAAAGCGCTTGTAGCACAGGTACACAACATCTCTGACTTTCAATCCTGTCCTCAGGTTTTCACTTCTTGAAACTACATACGCTGTGATTGAAGACAGAATATACTGTGTGCTCTGTGATACTGTTAAAATCACTATTTTATGCCACATTTCAGCTCTGAATTTGTAATTTATTTACCATCATCCAGAATTACTAGGAGGCTTTGAATAGGGTGCTTTTTATGAACTTGTCCTTTTCCTCCTTTGCTACTGCTCAGATGATAAAGGAGAAGCTGCGTCTGAAGCCTGCGTCAGGCACCGACCTGCGGGGGAAGGCGTCTGAAGGGAAATCAGACAACAGCTTGCAGCAGCAGGAGGAAGACGAGAAGGCACGGCTCCTCATCGGCCTCAGCAGCGCTGACAAGAGCTCCAGCAAGAAGAGCATCTTCAGTCGACGCAAGTGAAACCCAAACGCACACATTTACGCCAAGGAAGGCCGGACTAGATGATCAGCTGCTGCAGCTGCCACACTCCCTCACTGAAGGGGATCAGGGAAAAAAGCAGACTGCCTGTCAGCAGTCAAAATATCAACCTGGCTTCAAGAGTCGCAATGAAAAAGGGAGACGGTGGTGAAGCATTTCAAATCGTTTTTGGGGTTACCTTAATATATCAGCCTGCTGAACTTTAAAATAGTTTGGAGTTTTTGTTTTTTAAAAACTACTCCTTGTTTGTCTCAGAATTATAATATGGCAGAAATCCTTGGCATACAATAGCCTGCAGTAGGGCTGGGTATAGACAAATATCCCACTATTTTTGAGAGGTTCCCTTAATATTGATATTGCAACAATATCATAGGTCTATTAAAGTGTTTTCAGAAAACATTTACATAATGAGATTTTCATGAATTATCATTAGTAATGTGGATATAATCACTAAGCATGCTTAAGCAAATAATAGACTAGCTGGAAGAGTCTAATTTCTGCGAATGACATCAATTTATTGCAATACAATGCTTAGGCCATATCAGGATCTTATAATATCCAACATCTAAGATAAAACCTAGTCTCATATCACGATACAAATGTAATATGGATGTGTTGCCCAGCCCTCCTGCAGGAATCTCACAGCTCCAGGAGGATCAGGATGCCATTTTGACCAAATATATATCATTTTGTTTATTTGTTTGCCATTCAAATTTCACTCTGTAACTTAAAAAAAAAAAAAAGATGACCACTTAGGTTGCGTTGAATGTAGCGAGGAACATATCTGTAGCCAGCACTTCACTGTTACTGTGTCCTCTGCTTCTACAAATGCAAGACTGAGGGAAGCTTTTCCTGCTGGCTCAGGAACACTGTATGTCAGACCTCTTAGTGTGCTAGATTAAATGGAGCTCAACTGAAAGCACCTTGAGAACCTCTATGATGCTGTTGGCTATAAATTAGGTTTGAAATGCCATAATTAAATATATATGTACTGTAAATCAGTATATGTTTTATCATTTAAAGCTTAAAGAAATTGTATTTGGTTGTATGACTGTCACTCTGACAGGAAGGCCTTTTCCCCCCACAAATGACCACAAATGATGCTACTCTATATTTTACTTACAAATGACGTCTGCAGCCCTGTTTGACTGTACCTCACCCCAGTGCAATATATCAAGAACGGAGCAGTAGGAACATGTTCATGTGTTGTATAATGTGGCACCTGCTTTGATGGTATGTGGGGAAAAAAAAAAAAAAAAAAGTTTGCAGCTAATCGCTGAGTGTATGTTTTGTAATTTTAACACTGAAGCACTTTTTATGCAAAGTATTTTGATATTTTTTGTAACTACTTTATTTCTGTTGATTACTTCTCGTATAACTGTGCTGCTAAGCCATGTTATTTCAGTCACATTTCTCTAAGAAGAAGAAGACAAATTGCCCTAATTAGCATTTCAATGAAACTGATCATATCTGACTGATATCACTGTTTTGACTAAGCTGACTTCTTCTCATTTGTTTTAGCTCTGTGGCTTTATTGTTTTTTTTTTTTGTCTGTCAATAAAAGTGTTACAATCTGGCATGGGTGCGTTTATCTGATTTGTGCAGAATAAAGACTATATGGGCCATGTCCGTGAAGGATGATTGATCATGAATATGACAGCTTGAACTGGAGCGGAATCCAGCCGTTCCCTCTGCAGGGTGCTGCATCCCGGCTGTGAAGGCTCGTCTCTCTGCATGGGGACGTGACTCTGCGCCTCTGGTGCACAAATAGAACCGATCTGATGTGTGCTTGGTTTGTCTTTACTCATTGAATTTAGTATTAAAAAAAGTATATAAATTTATTCCCCTCCTAAGGATGTGATGGGCAGCGGCGTCAGTAAAAGCATCAAGGTGAGTAAATCTGAGATCAGATTCTTTATATTGTTGACACGTGAGCTACGACATTAAAACTGGCGCCACGATATGAGTGTGTGTCTTTAAACACTTTTCTGAAGAATTTATAGAGACAAAATGAGTTCCAGCTACTCAGAGGATAAACCTCAGATCCCTGCAGTATTAATGGAGTCTTTCATGGCTTGTTAATCCCATTCAGGGCATATTCACTATAGAGAAGCTTGGACAGGTCTGATCTGATCACCCTGTGAATCACAGTAAGATCCTGCTGAAAATAGAAATCTCCATTAGTTGCTGTTATTTGTGCACTGACCTTCTGTCCGGCGGATGAGCTTCAATACATGTCACCATGAGTTGGTACAAAATCTGATTCACTAGTAGGTACTGAGTGGGTGTACTGTGATTTGTAATTCTTAAGAGTTCGATTTACAAGGCTCAGTGAAAATATTTCAATTAGTTATTAGGCAACTATTATCTTAGCATCTTTTGAAACAACCCCTATAAGAGAAATAAAACATCTACAGTTCAAATCTGTAGAATTGTGAAAATACAGAAGTTTAATAAGAAAATTGTGCTAAAATTATCAAATGACAAATGATCCTCATGAAGCACAGTAGACTGTCAGTTTGATATTACTTTTAATTGTGTGATTGTTTCTGATACAGTAACAAATAGACAGTAGTTGCCCTCCACCACTGATAACTGAATCTTCTTTTTTATCCACTCGATGTAGAGACTCAGTGACGATTCAGTCACAGACTCCCTCTGCAACACGGGGGTCCACATGGCTCACACGCTGGGACATTCTGCCGTGTTTTCTGGGCCTGAGGGGCCAGACGGCGGATTGCACGTCCTCCTGTTGTCCCCGAGGGATGAAGCTCAGACGTCAGACGCAGGTAGGACGAATCCTGCTCTGATTTCTGTGTTTTTCCCACAGCGAACATTCTGTGGACGTGACCATTTTCAAATACTCTGCAGCACTCATAAGAATGGTCATGAGATTTGATCATTTAAGGAGATCTTGTAGTAAAGGTGGTAAAAAATCTTCTGTGCCCACAGATCCTGGATTTCATAAGGAAAGGGTCATTTGGCCCCATCCTGAAGGTCAAGGATGTTTTCAAAGAAAAGACTTATGCCGTGAAATTTTGTTTATTCGTGGGGAAAACGACAAAATAACATCTTTTTATATGAACATAGTTTTGTGTTATTATCTTTTTGTGACTTAAATCTTACCAAAGTCAGAGATCCTGAAGAATGGAGCGCTAAAGTCATCATTCAGGTATTTCAGTTGTCACTGATTCTTAAGAGTACATGTACCCATCAAACGGATCTGTGCAAAAAAGACAAGCTACTCTGAGTACAAGTCAGAAGAAATATAGCTGTTAAGAACGAAGTTTTCTCTGCAGTTAATAAAGGGCAAAGGGGGACACAAACACAAACTCTTTTTCCTCCTTTCTATGACATTATTTGAAATACAGGCAACTTCATCTGCTCATGTCTTACTGTAATATTCTATATGTGTCTACTGTTATATCCACAACCTGCAGGACTGCTGGCAGACACAGCTCCATGTCTTCATTAGTGAGTGTAGAAACCACGGCACAGTTTGAATCTCTCTCCCTTTCTCTCGGTACCTTTATCCTTTTTCATGTTTGAGTAGTTTTCTTCCTTTTGGTCCCTCAGTGGTAGGTAGATCATAGGCTGTGTCTGTTCACAAATCTCAGCGCTGCATATTGAAGAGGTACACTGCCATCTAATGAGAGTCCCGGGTAATGAAGCTCCTCAGTTCAGTGTGGCTACTGCATGAGTTTGTCTTGTTCTGTCCACCACCGATCATCATTGTGTCCATTTATTAAATATATATGATCAAGGTGAAGCGTACCTAAGAATTTCCTAAGAGGAGGAAACTAACGAAGCTAAAGCCTGCGCAGTTTTCACTTTTCAAACGAAGCGACAGCGTGATGTGCAGATTCTTTCATCCTGCGCCGTCTTTGTGGTCTCCTCATTTCTAATATCTGTTTCAGAAGATGCTGGCTTGCATTACCTTGCTGCTCTCCTAAGCCAGTTTCAAAGACGTGTGTGTGTGTGTGTCATTCTCCTGCAGTGTGTGACTACTCTACACTTACTGGTTACTGAAAGGCCAGTTTGGGGAGGACGAGGGCCGGCCCTTTGTTGTGTCGGTGTTAAGTTCTTCATCAGCAGACACACCATGCACCTCACATAGATGTTATTATTTCACCCTTAGTGGTTAGAGTCCGTCAGGTGTCATTATTTACTGCTGTTTGGTTTGACTTTGCCATCTCATGATTGCACTTATTCCAATACGTCAAGACATGCACCATACACACACTAGTCATTACTTCTATGCTAATTATATACTCACTAATTATATGCTTACTGTAGCCAGATAATACGTTTTGATTTTTATACCTACTGTTATTGCTTTTGTTTGATTGCACTTGAGCCTTACAACATACAAGATACATGCACTGTACATATTAATTATGGCTTCTGCTAATATTTGCTGTTCCTGTTGCAGTTGATTGACTGTCTTGTTTTTTTTTTCGTGCCTCGTCTGCACCTGGGAATGAGAACCACAATTTGTTTATTTGCTTGCCCAGTAATTAAAGCAGACTTTGACTTTGACGTTGATCCTGCTGCATTCGACAAGGGATTATACCTCTGGCTTTCTGTCTTTTTGATTGTCATTTCTAGGATTTCTGCATGATTTAGGGATCATGCATAGAGATGTAAAGGTACAATTTCTGATCACCTGATAATACGTTTGAGCCTGTGTATTTCTAACATTTTTATGATAATGATCTTACCGATTTTTCAGATGGACAACATCCTTTTGAGTGACATGGGTAAACTTTTATTCTGTCAAGAAAAAAAAAACTTTTGGACCAAGAGTAATGTCAGGTCACCCTCGTTTGTCTGGACTATCGCTTTTACAATAAGTGGGACAATCCAATACATGGGTGATATGTGTAATGTTTATTCTCTCTATGTGAATATTTGCAGAAAGGCACAGATAATCATAGTGATATGTTCATTATATAATGTGCAGCTGTTTTTCCTATTTGTTCTATGCAGCTCCTGACGTGCTCCTGCTCCTGGGTCCATACAACCACGCTGGTCTCTTGGCATTACGTTGTTCACTCCAGTGACAGGAGGTGAGGACCTTTAGGTTACGGCATATGTGTCAGCTCTGCACTTGTTGGTGAAGACAGTCTGAGCATTTCTTTGTGTATTTAGTTCCCAGCAGACCTGCAGAACCAGACCACATTACCATGTTGAGCAAAGTCCTACGTCCCACCCCAGGCCTTAAGCTCCATTCTGATCTCACTGCACTGAGGTCAGTAGATGTAATTCTGTTTCCTTTTATCAAAATGCTGATCCCTCCAATGTAAACATTCTTATCTGTTTCAGTCTCTGTTGATTGATGCAGCTGTTGTGCAAGAATCCAGAGAACTGCCTCCGTAACCTGTAGTGTTACAAGACGCAAGCCTTCTTCCGCGGGACTTTCTTTGACTCTCAGATCCTCCCTACGACACCTGTTGAATTTATCCTTGAGCTTAGGGCTCATCCCGATTGGACAGCCAAGGCAACGAGGGGCCTTTCATTGGATTCCTTTGGTAACTTTGACTGTGATAAAATCCTTCGGTCCTCCCATAGCTCCCTCTGTCTCTTACTCTGGCCAATATGGAGCTGAACCGACATGTAAAGAATGTACACAACTCATTTTTTTTTCCTTCTCCTGTAAATATTCAGATTTGTAGGCTTTCACATACCTTTTTATTGCTATCAGTATAAAATAAAGCAAAATTACTGGATTCCTTTTTTTGGATTCATATAATGTTTCAGTTCTATTAAATAACCCTAAAAACAAAATATTTTTATCTATGCCTCAAAGGTACAGTGTGTGGTTTTTGGTGGCATCTCGTAGTGAGGTTGCAGATTGAAACCAAGAACCTACAACCATCAATCTCAAAGTCAGGTGCAGGTTAAACATACAAGTTGGTTTGTTGGAAATCTACAATGAAGTGCAGTTTGCAGGACAACTTCTCACTCTCTGCAGGAGGCGTTTGAGGTTCTATCAAGTTACTCACTGTCTGGGCGAGTAAGAACTAACATTAAGCGTTTTCTGCCTCAACTTGAGCGGATTATCCTCCTTCAAACGGCTTTCGACATCGGCATCTGAACGTCCACAGGACGTGGATCTGGAAAGGTCATCTCTAATGTCAGCGGTCTATTTTAAATGTCTCTTTAGGATCAGTGATAATGGAGTTGAGGAAACGATGCAGGCCCCAGCAGGCTTGACCTGGGTGACAACCGGAGATCTACATTGAGGATCCCTGACACCATGCCACCGTTCCACAGAGTCTCCACAGGGAAGCAACGGCAGGGCAGTGCCATAACGTATGGATGAGAGTTCCAACTTCTCAGCAACAGTTCAAGCATTGGTCTGATACTTTGCATTAACCTTTTTGAGTTTGGCAGCAGTGAAATTCCCTTTTCATTGTTTTAAAATGTATTATTTGTACAAAAGTGAGTTTTTGGCCTAAATCATCTTTCGATGAGGCTGCCATGTCTGGTGAATCCTGTGTTAAAAGGTTCATGCTCTTTATGCCCTTTGGGACAATGACCATTTTGCTTAGGCCAAGTTAGTCATCTTTTTTTGCCCAAGTCAGGATAAAATGCCTGACTTGCTCAATTTTACGATGTAGCTTTTTAATGGCAACGGCTTCAATAAGCAAGACTCTAACATGAAGCTCTAAACATAACCCTTAAATCAATTTTTACTGGTGAGCGATAAAGGCTGTAATGTTTTATAGTTATTTAAATTCCATAATGTAGACTTAAATAGGTTTACGTTTTAATAATAATTTAACATAAAATGATGTGCATATCAATAAATTCAAAAAATATGTAGCTAATTATAAAAAAGAGAGCAAGTTCCAGGAGTCCGTTAAACAGATGCCTGTTGAGTGTCATCATTCAATTGAAAACACATCTCAGGTTCCAAAAAGTTGTCAAAACTGGATGTTAGAAATCAGTTGCAATTATATTAAACCACAGTTGATCTCGAAAAGTGAAACAGGGAAACTGCATCCAGAACAATTTTAGTTACTTGACATTTGATGAAGTCCGGGTAAGGTTTGAGTTTGCACTATAAAAGAAAGGGCAGTTCAAGACGGGTTTAAAGTAAAGTCACATGCTTTTAACTACATTTTTGTGTGAAAAAATGACTCAGATGTCAATAGGGTGACAACATCATAGTGGAAGTCCTGCACAAACTGTTATTCAGATGTCAAGTTCATTCACTGATCTTGTTGCCATTGCAATCAGGTTGGGGTATTGCTATAGTTTGGGAGGGGATGGGCTATTCTAAGGCTAAGGATATTCTGTTTCCTGTTGCTTTAAGCTGTGCCCGCATTAAGAACAGTCAAAGCGATAAGCAACAGGGCAGATTATTCAAAACCGTAAAAAAAAAAAATCTATTGTGAAAAAATAACCATCTGTTCAACTTGTCTATAAAATGCAGAGGGGAGAAAAACAAGATAAATAGTGGAACGAACCCCGCTGCTGTATTGTAACATGGGATACATTAGGGCCAACTTTCTGCCTCGGATCGACCTATTTAGAGGAGCTCACAAGCCCATTGAGGGCAACCTTAATAGGATAGAGAATTGAGGACCAAATAAAGTATCATCATTAAATGTTTTTAATTAGGTAACAGAGGAAAAAAAATGAGAGTCCCAGCGGAAGCAGCCACGTATAATTGCTGTTCTTCTTGAAGTCGTGTACTGCTTAAAACTGTATCTCCTGCATTGACATTGAATAGCGACACTGAATTTCCTCTCAGGCCCTTGTCTTAGACAGGTCCACCATGTGTGTGTGTGTTGTGGTTTTGGTGGCAGGCAGTCCAGTGACCCATATTTCAAATCAGAGGCACACTGACCCAAAATAGTGAGGAGAGGAGTCCCCTGAAATGGTGATAAGCTGTCCCATAGAGTCTAAACCAAATACTGAGAAAACATAATGAGAAAACATGCAGTCTTCTCCTCAGCGGAGCTCAAACTGCAGCCTCAACTGGATCCTCACTACTTTGACCATAACATTGAAATGATTGTAATCAACTCACACACAATCGACACGCTTTACTTACAATACTAAACAAATTCTCATATATGAAATAATAAGTTGCTATATTTTATAATATTTCAACCAGAATCCAGTGTAAAAACATGGAAATGATTTAGCTGACCTCATTTTTGGTCTAATTTGGGGCGAATTAGCATGTTCATTTCCATTGACTGAAACCTGGAAATGATTTCTATTTCTGAAACATTCCATCATGTACTTTACAGTTTAAAGCACGCAAAAAAAAGCTGCTGAGCGCATGAATTGCTCTGGGACTACACACACTCCCTATGGATTTCAGGGTGAAGACCAAATTGTCATGGGAATTAAATATGTGCGGCTTCTTTTTTTTACACTAATTAAAATAAAAATAGCACGCCATGTGGTATGGTTAAATGCTTAAATTAGGCTGCTATAGGGGTAGAGGCTTCTGACAAAATTGGATCATTTGTTAACTTCATAATCAGCCTGAATATGGAATGGGATGCAAAAATCACAACGTTACATAATAAAAATATAAATACATCCAGGTAAAAATAGTCAATAAGACACTTTTAAGCAACAATGCAATTTAGTCAGTTATTGCAAACTGGTCCAAATGGTCATATATATATATATATATATATATATATATATATATATATATATATATGATTTTGCATTCAAAATAAAGCAAAAAAGGTACATGTTTGAATAGAAAAATGATTCATGAAAAATTCCCTAATTTATATGGAACGTATATGGGCGTCGCAGCCCCGCCTGGGGGTGTTGGCTCATGAAGTGCGACATACTTGCGTTGGATACAAACTGGGACTGACAGAGACTCTCAGTCAGTGTTCAACACATCACAGGAGAAGACTCATTAGATTTCACTCTCTCTCAGGTAAGAACTTTTACCATTTTAATTTTAAATTAATTTAATTCAGTTTCTATTTATTTATCTAATCATCTATTTATCTGTCTATCATTCGTTTTATTGTCATTATTAGGTATATAAACTGTCTTTAAAATCTGTAAATCTGTACATTTTTTAAAAAGGCCACTACCTTTTAACTTTTAATAGCATATTAAAATCAGAAATCTTCAAGAATATTACTGTTGATATTATTATGCTATTAAATGTTTAAGGTGATATTATGGGCTTCAATTTTATCTCGATCAAGATTCTTTCCTGGCAGCGACTCTATGTGTTTACCTAATAATCTACATCATATGCTGTTTTTATGTTTTTTATAGTTTTTAAATTGCTTGCAACTTATATTTTAATACTTTTAGTTTATTGCCCAATAATCTAAACTGTTATGTAAATTAAATCAGTCTTTACTGCCTTTTATCACATAATCCTTAACCCAGAGCTTTTTTACTTGACTTGCATAAATATTTTAAATGTTTTGGAAAATGCTTTTATGGAATTTCATCTACTCTGCATTAACCATTTAACGCTCTGAAAAGAACCTGTGAAACCTTTCTCTAAAAAAATTGTTGTAATAATAGTTCCATCTTCTGCTGAAGGCTGTAGACAGGCAGTCTCTCTCTCAGGATGACGCACCAGTTCCCTACACTGTCTGAGGCTCAGAAGAAGGAACTCCATGAGACTGCACTACGCATAGTTTCTCCAGGGAAGGGCATCCTGGCAGCAGATGAGTCTGTGGGTCTGTAAAGATCACTCCTTTTTTTCTACAGTAGAAGCATGTATTACACATTACAGTCTCTCGAGCTGCATTACAAAACAACTGCTTTCTGACGTTGACCGATAAACATGTGCAAGGCTCAAAATGGAAAACTAAAACCCTGTATGCACACCACATACAATATATGAATTGCAGGCAGCCTGGGGAAGCGGCTAGCCCAGGTCGGAGTGGAGAACACGGAGGAGAACCGCAGACAGTACCGGCAGGTCCTCTTCAATGCGGACGACCGCATCAACAGCTGCATCGGCGGGATCATCTTATTCCATGAGACGCTGTACCAGCACACTGACAACGGCATGTCCTTTGTGAAAATGATCAGAGACAGGGGCATCATGGTTGGCGTCAAGGTGAGGCAGCTTAGGACCACATAATGTCAATGTGGGACTCCCTACATGATTATTAACACTATCTGTGTGTGCTATTTTTCAGGTTGATAAAGGAGTTGTCCCCCTGGCAGGAACCGCTGGGGAAAGCACCACACAGGGTTAAGTTTCCTGCTGATATCCCTCTTATATCACCCACGCAGGAACAAATTGCGATATATACATTACTGATACTTCTCCTCTTTAGGTCTGGATGGCTTGTCAGAGCGCTGTGCACAGTATAAAAAGGATGGAGCGGTCTTTGCAAAGTGGCGCTGTGTGTTGAAGATCAGTGACATCAACCCGTCTAAACTGGCCATCACGGAAAATGCTAATGTCCTGGCACGTTACTCGAGTATCTGTCAGCAGGTCAGGACTCCGCGTTATCTCGGTTCATGTCTGTGTGCTGTGAGATGTCAGGTCCAATCTGTTGACTTCTCCTCCTCTCCTACAGCATGGCATCGTGCCCATCATAGAGCCAGAGATTTTGCATGATGGAGATCATGACCTGAAGCGCTGCCAGTACATCACTGAGAAGGTGAGGATGTTCACTTCTTGCATCTACATTACCGGTCAAAAGATCGGGGTCAGTTAGAAATGTCCTTTTTTTTTTTAAAGAAAAGCACTTTTTTCAATGAAGATAATATTAAACTAATTAGACATACAATTCATACATTGGCTAAGTTAACTACAATATCTACATAGGTGTATAGAGGCCCATTTCCAGCCTTCACTCCAGAGTTCAAATGCTACATTGTGTTTGTTAATGTATTAGAAGCTGATGGATGAATAGAAAAATCTTCTGCAATTACATCAACAAAGCTGAAAACAGTCTATCTGGTTAGATGGAGCATTCTTTGAAGAAAGCAAAATTTTTAAGGAGAAAATTTATATTTTAAATCAAAATCATTATTTATAACTATGTCAATGTCTTGACATTATTTTTTATTCATTTTTGTATGACCTTTTATGGAAAACACCAAATTGTCTTGGTGACCCCATATTTTGATCGGTAGTGTGTATGCATGTGTTTATTACTATGTCGTCACTACATTGTGTGTAATTTGATTGAGATGCAGCAAAAGAAAAGAGTGATTCTCCAAATGTCTCTTTGATAAAAAAAAAAACATGATGATTTCAGGTCCTCGCTGCAGTGTACAAGGCCATGTCAGACCACCATGTGTACCTGGAAGGCACCCTGCTCAAGCCCAACATGGTGACTCCCGGTCACAGCTGCCCCACCAAGTACAGCCCTGAGGAGGTTGCCATGGCAACGCTCACCACCTTGCGCCGCACCGTTCCTCCGGCGGTCACAGGTTAGTCAAAGGCTGTCACGTCTGGAGGAGACCTTAACCTGCAGAAACAGGCTGGAGGTGAGATGCTATTTTCTGCCTCCTGCAGGCGTGGCTTTCCTCTCAGGCGGCCAGAGCGAGGAGGAGGCGTCTGTCAACCTCAATGCCATCAACAACTGTCCCCTGGCCAAACCCTGGATCCTAACGTTCTCCTTTGGCCGAGCCCTGCAGGCGTCCGCACTCAGAGCCTGGAGAGGACATAAGGAGAACGAGAAAGTGGCCACTGAGCAGTTCATCAAGAGGGCAGAGGTACGTTCAACTCTTATTTTCTCCTGTAAAGAAATCATGTGCCGCAAAAATGTACTTTGACAATAACCAGTGATTTTTTTGTCTTATCTGTTGGTCATTTCTGCTCACAGGCCAACAGCCTGGCATGTCAGGGGAAGTACCCTGGTGGTGATAACTATGGCGAGGCCGGTGTTTATGGTTCCTGTCATGCATACTGAGGAGTAGGAGACGCCACATATCAGTTAGCACTGTCATATACCAACTCCATAACAAGATATATTACAGAGAAAATAGTGTAGATCCTTTAGGTAACTCAGAATGTTAAAATACACAATAACAGTATACATGACAACAAGTGAGCATGTTTTCTTGCCTTGGCAATCACAGACAATCACATGTATTGAATGACAGATGATGGCTTGATGCATAATAATATCTTTAAAATCACAGATTTAATATTTAGTCTCCCCAAACATCACCATGTTAAGGAAATTAAACACTGAGTGCTTGTTTCATGGCAGAGTGAATTAAATAGTGGAAATAGATAAATATCAGATGTAGGTGTTATAATTCCACACCTGTAATGTGGATTATCTTCAGGATATGCAAAGCTTCTCTGTGTGAATGAGTGTGTGGGTCTGTCTGTGTGCTGTAGTTTAATTTTATTACTATTCCCTTAGCAGTGACCATGCACAGTTAGAAATGCTGCATCAGAATTAGCTTCAAGCACAATCAGCACATCACTAAAACACAACACGCTGTGCTTTTACATGTGCTTTCATTCACAATAAATAGTTTGTTGAAAAGAATTCAGATCTGTTTGCTCAAAGAATAAAACAGTGTTCAGTTGAATTGCTGTGTGGACTTTACTTACCCTACCTCTTGGTTTCTTCTCCATGATTCAGTAAGTTTCTACTTTTTATTGATCTATATAGTATAATGGAACAATATTTACTGTAAAAACTACTCGTAGAAGTATTATAAGACAGCTTTTCCTTTTCAATCTTCAGGTTTATTCAATCAATTTAACCATCACTGCTGATGCAAACACAATGAATCACAAAAATAGGTTTATCCTCAATTTGATATAAATATCAGAGTTACACTGGATTGAAGCACATATTGTAACTGAAATCCAATGGTACCAAGCATTTTGTATTGTATTTGGACAGACCAGTGTCTCACAAATCCTTAAAGCTACATATTATTTCAGACTAAAAATCTAGGCAGACACTAAATGTATCCCCCCGGTTAGTTACTAGATAAGGATCTATCATGATGTGTTTTATATGTATATCAACAACAGTGGTAAATATGAGGAACCTTGCTATAATAAGTTATAGGGGGATGTATATAAAATATTAGACTATACATTCAAGCTGACAAAGTGGCATTTATGATCAGTACTAATAGATGTTCATACTTGAATTTAAGATCATTAAAACACTTTATATTCGGCTGTCCAATTGACCTGAAGTTGGTGCCATAGTACAACTATAACTTGTATTTTTTTAAAAACAGGCATTTATTTTCTTTGCTATTTGTAATAGTTGGTCATTAGGGGTTATGCATTGTTATTTTACACAAAAACACTAATGGAAATACAAAAACAACAGTGGAAATTCCTATGCTCACATGTATGGAAAAAAAAAACTCTTGAAGGCCAGATAGACTATGAATGAAATAAGGTACATTTCATTCATTCAAATTCCATTCATTCATGGGTTAATAGCCACTATAAACAGGAAGAACGATTTCAGTGAGGAAAACCTATTTAAGTGTCCAGTTGGGCACATGACTGAAAAATGTGAATTTGTCCTTGTTCATAAAGGTTTTCTATTCATATTATACTGTACATTGGCTCATTTTTTTTTAATTTGTATATAAAATCATATTGTATGAACAAATCATCATGTTGTTTGAATGACATGATGACAGAAATATAAAATAGGACAGAATAACAATAATAAAAAATAATATAAATATATGAGGTAAATAAAACAAAAATAAACATGGTATACAGGTTAGGGCCAAATTTTAAAGCACCATTGCAATTGTGCTAACTTGCATTTTCCTATAGACTACAGCTCAAATGCATTTCATATGCAATATTACAAAAACATATATGCATTAACATATTGAAAAGGACAGTTTTCATCACATCACACCTATATAAACTGAATACTGGATGCTTTTGGAGTTTGTAACATAACAGATGCATATTTTCTTGCATCATAATATAAGCATTGGTATAACATTTTACACATTTTGAGCACTGGTTCCTAAACTTTTCTACTTTAAATTTTAAAAATCTTGACCGATCTTGACCCACATGCAAGCCTGTAAAAAAATAGGCCAAATAATATCTTTTTTATTTTAATCATAATTAAATATTCTGAACGAGGGCAAATGACTTTTTTTCACAATAACAAACTTATACAAATACTTTAATAACAGCAATAACGTTTATTGGATGTACTTATGTAAGTTTCCCTGAGTAATTTTACATAAAGAGAAAAAATATGTATATGTTTAATGGAAAAAATAAATAAATAAATACTCTTTTGTACGTAGGTTATATCTGGCATATACCAATAGACGCATGCATAAAGACAGGTCACAGGATAACAACTGGGAACATTTATTAATTTATTAATTTTTAATTCACGTGACCTTCAATATAAACGCAAAGCTTGATTTTCTCCCGGCCTGCACCTGGTCAATTGGTGGACTACTTTGTCACGCGGAGGCGTCAGTTATAGCGGCAGTGCGCCACCCTGTATTCTGATACTGGTATTCATGAACGCGTCGGTGAAGGAGCGCGGTTCCTAAAGGAGACAACACGGAGCACAGTGAACGGCGTGAGAGGATTGTCCACACGGGCGAAAAATAACCCGCCGACTGTAACCCGTTAATTTGATAACGGCGCGCTTTTTTAAAAATTGCTCTCCACTTTCTGTTCGCCGCCCTGCAAGCGCTTGGACCTCCGCTCGGTTTGGCGCGGCCAGCCGCTCAGAATCTTCAAACAACAAAACCCATTAACGCTAGCATAACGATAAAGTCGCGAGCCGGCCGTTAGCTGCCATGTCGGGTGTTGTGCGGGGGCCTGCTGGTAACAACGACTGCCGGATTTACGTCGGAAACCTTCCTCCTGATATCCGCACAAAAGACGTGGAAGACGTTTTCTACAAATACGGGACGATTCGAGATATCGACCTGAAGAACCGGAGAGGAGGGCCGCCCTTTGCCTTCATTGAATTCGAGGACCCCAGGTGAGGAGCTGTCGCTAGCTTAGCTGAAGGTTAGCCAGGAAGGCCACAGCAGCCCCATTGTGTGTGTAGCTCATTACTGGCGGGCTCGGACTACTTCCTGGACTTATACCTACTATCATAACTGACGGGCCCATACTACTACATGGACCCTGCACACCTAATACAACTGGCGGATTCTCACTATTCCATGGTTCATGTCCACCTATTATAATTTGCGGGCTCCGACTACTCCCCGGATCCCGTTCACCGCCTAACGAAATGTGCCGTGTGTGTGAGCTTCAGCTGTGTCCTTACTGTGACGACCCTCTATACTTGTTTCACTTTCCAAACACGCATGTTTTTGCTGCTCAGCATTGTGCGTGCAGTTAATATCTTGATCTGGAAAAGCAGCTGCAGTGCTTAATGTTCCGTGTCAGGGTTTTAACGCGAAACTACATTGCTTTACACACACGGTCACAGATCACTGCTGGAGTGGCTGCGTCCTTTTCTCTGCCTGTTCTCTGCATGTTGTGCTTGAACCCGACTCTACCGCGTGTCTCAGGGACGCCGATGACGCAGTCTACGGACGCGACGGGTACGACTACGACGGCTACAGACTGCGCGTGGAGTTTCCCCGGAGCGGCAGGGGCTCCAGAGGCGGTTTCGGTGGGATTGGAGGTGCTCCCAGAGGCAGATATGGACCGCCATCCAGACGCTCCGAGTACAGGGTCATTGTATCGGGTAAGCATGCAAGTTCATCTCGACATAGGACAGGGAGGTGATTATCAGAATTCCTCTATACTGTTGTCTGGAGTGGCAGCTTTTTTAAATCCTGAGACTGAGGGCCTCCACTCATACAAAGCATGGAAAAAGTTAGACATAGTCTCACTCAATTCCTGGATGCTTATGGGATCGGGTTTGTTATTTGACCCCATAGTCAAAGTCAAAGTCAATTTTATTGTCAATTTCTTCACATGTACTTGACATACAAAGGAATCGAAATTGCGTTTCTTACTATCCTATGCGTTTACATGTACAACAACATCAAAGTGCAGGTGCGCAAGACGAGACAATCCTAAACTAAACGATACAACAACAATGGTAAAGTTGTTGTATCATAACATAATAGTTATGATAATAATATCATAATAATAATAATAATAAGATCATAATAGTTGTTGTAGCATAACAATTGAGCCAAGACAACCACATGGAGCTTTTTTTATACGCCTAACACAATCCTCACCAGTTATCTGTTATACATTATCTTTTTCTGATAACTCATGTCATATATTTTCAATTCTCCAGAGCCTCCCCTGAAACTGTTTAGAGCCCCCTGTGGAGGCCTGCTTCCCACTGTGAAAACCTCTGTGCTGGATGGCAGCGTTCAGTTTATAATAAGAGAAACAGGAAAATGAAGTAAATGTATGTGGGAATGCAACATTGCATCCTGCTGCAGCTAAAGACTCAATTCAACTTGATTTGATTTAATAATTGTTTAAGGACAATGAGGTGGCAAAAGGTTCATTTAGAATGTCCATGTTCTAAGAATGAAACATCTCTTTAAAAGTATATATAGTTAACATATCCATACAAATACCCAGTAATTGCCTACAATTAATAGAAAAATAATCAGTTAATGGAAATGTGCAAGATCAGCATAAAATATTTTGTTTATGACCAAGGTAAAAAAAAATTTCACGTTTTTCCATTTTTTCACCTGGTGAGTTTTATGTGCTTCAATGATTAAAAATAATTAAAATGCTCCTGTGTCATCAAATCTCACAGCCGCTTCTGTGTTCCAGGGCTCCCACAGAGTGGCAGTTGGCAGGACCTGAAGGACCACATGCGTGAGGCAGGCGACGTGTGCTACGCTGATGTTTTCAGAGATGGAACCGGCGTTGTAGAGTTTGTGCGCAAGGAAGACATGACCTATGCCGTTCGAAAGCTGGACAACACCAAATTCCGCTCGCATGAGGTATGTGTACTGATTTGGTTAATTGTCATGGATAGGGTTTCTTTGCTGTGCGGAGGTGAGTACTTGGCTACATGTCTGAAGCACACCTGGCCCACATTTCCATCTATGGTATTTCCACCATAGGAAGGAATGTTGTCTTTTCAATGTCAAGTTCTCTTGTGTCTACCAGGGAGAGACTGCTTACATTCGTGTGAAATTAGACGGTCCCCGCAGCCCGAGTTACGGAAGATCACGCTCCCGCAGCCGAGGCAGCCGTAGCAGGAGCCGCAGTCGCAGCGCCAGCCGCAGCCGAAGCAATTCCCGTGGCCGTGGTAGAGGATCGCCCCGCTACTCGCCTCGTCACAGCCGCTCTCGCTCCCGTTCTTAAACCTTTCTACCACTGATGTTTTACCCTTTTGATGTACACCCTACTGTTTTTACCTCTCATAAGTTTCTCCAGATGTCAGCTGTTTTTATTACACTTTTGCATTTCATGTCCCAGTGTCCTTGTGGATGATATTGGTATGTAGATTGCTGCCCCCCTTTTTACCCTCTCCCCTCCCTCTCCAACTGCTTTGTCCTTTTGTTTTTCCCCTTTCTCCCCCTTCTTTTGTCTTCTCAATTTTTGCAACATTAAGAAATTGTGCTGTGTTGAACTTCAAAAATGTTGAGTTGTAAGCTGCACTCAATGTTTTTGCAAGTATTGAAAATTGAGTTTTGTTTGTTTTTTTTTATTTTTTTTTTATAATGGCTTCTCTCATTGGATATCTGGGGTGGGCTGTTTGGAATTTGAGCCCAATGCTTAACTGTATTTTACCCTTGTGTCTTCCTTTAGACATCTGAAGAGAAGGATTAAAGTGATTTGGAATAAAACCATTGTGGAGCACATTTCATTTGTATGGTCAGGATAGGACATCTAAATGAGGAGCAATCAGGTCGAGGCAATGGTACGCTTCATATTCCATAAATTGAACATTTTAATAGGTTGCTATATCATGCATGTCATATTTTAACAAAGCCATATGTGCTGTACTTTGTTATATATAAAACTTTTAACATGCTACTCTGGCCTGTGACAGAAAAAAAGCAGTCCTAGATCAAGTGTTGTGATGTAAGTGTAACATCTTTGCTGTCAAATGTAAAAATCTGAATCATTACTTTGTTGCACAAGTGTCTGACTTTAACTTAAATGTCCTCTTTGGTTAAAATGTTTAACTTCAGGGAGTGATAGATTTTTTTGCTCAGTGGCATTTTTTTCTTAATCTGATATGAGTGCTCAAAATTGGAAAATTAGGCCCAAAATCTTGACATTTTATTCTAACGGTCTGCCTCTGATTTTCTTCCTGGTATTTCAAGGTTTTGATTGGAGGAGTGGCTCAGTGGATCCCAATCCTTGGAGCTGGATGAGTGGATCGATTAGGAAAGGGATAGGCAAGGATGGATGCTCGGGACGGGATTCCAGGATTCAAATGAGTTGATTTCAGAACTACCGGTAATTAACAGGAGTCCCAGAGAGCAACTTTTTCTATTAAGCCCCCCTGCCTATCTTTTAAAGTTTTTCAGTGATAATGGCGTTATTTTACAAGAAAACGAAACTGAGGACCAGGAAGTTGGATCAAAGGATGGAATCGTAGATGCCTGGTATGAGGGAATTGTAATTTCGGGTGGTTGGGGTGGGGGTTTTATTTGGGAGTAGTTTATATTTTTATTTTGCTTAATCTCTTTTTTTCTCTTAGCATTTTCAATAAAACACTTTCAAACAAGGACAGTGGTTGTCTTTATTTAATTTTAATGATACAAGATGTGAGTATGACATCAAGTATAAAATGTACTTTTTAAGATTAGAATTATGCATGTATTTTTTAATTTAACATTTTAGTAGTTGGAGCCCACAACTGTCTGCTGTACAAAGGTTCAACAGAAGATAAAGGCTAATTTTGTCTATAAAGGCCTTACTGCAGTTGTAAAAATGATAAAATACACACGCCAGCGTATATGCTGTGTATTGAAGCCTTCGCTTGTCTGAGCTGTGACGGTGACTAGATGAAAAGCAGCAACACTCACTGCCCACAGCCAAGGTCCCGTTTCCTTTTAGCCTCCACAGTCCGTGTGCTGTATAGTGTGAATGATGCATTGTGGGATGAAATAAGATGCCGGCAGACAGGAGCTGGAGAAAAACGCTCTCGCCACGCGGAGGCTGCGGCTCGGCCAATGGCAGCGCGCGGCATGCAGCAGAGGGGCGGGGCCTGGAGCTGCTGGCGCACAGCACAGAGACAACCTACCTACATGCTTATTGTGTAAATCTTTAAAAAGCAATTAGCCGCAGCATCATCCTCAAACCTACCCCCACTGGCTGGGAGAAATTCACATTGTTTAGTCAAGAAGTGTATTTTCAGGCGGCCGAAGAAAAGGTGAGTTGCGGATTTCTTTGACCAGACACATTGACTTGCATGTTTTGGCAATTTCTGATTCGAGTTTTTCTTGTGATGATGAGCTTTTTTCTACTGTGTGTGGCCAAAATTCACTGTCGATGTAGATGGTGGACGCCTGCACAACCTGACGGGCAGACATATTTAACCCGAGAGGATTATTATTAAGATATATTCGGATACTTCTGGTCTGGTCTGATGCAGATGCGACTGCTTTTATCAGAAAGTGATTTTGCCAAGTAATTTAACTCCACCTGTATCAAGTTTCGCAGCCAATCTATGCAACGCTCAAGTCATCGTCAACTAGCGGAGGAGAATGAAAGCGATAACACGTTGCTAGATCGCTACGATTCGGTACAAATATCTCGTTAAAGGCAGCGGGGTTCGTGAATCTCCCCCCTGCGTATGATTGATGTTTGCGATGATCCGGTTGGCCTAAAACCGTCCTCATCACCACGTGCGCTGTTCATTTTCAGTGCGGTACGTCTGTGTGAGCGTGACCCCCCCTCTACCCCTCATATCTCTTCCCTCGGCAGAGCATCATCATCGCCCTCACGATGACTGACAGGAAAGCTGTGATCAAAAACGCGGACATGTCCGAGGACATGCAGCAGGACGCGGTGGACTGTGCCACCCAGGCCATGGAGAAGTACAACATCGAGAAGGACATCGCAGCCTACATCAAGAAGGTGAGCCCCGTTGGATCCTGGATCCAGCTGACACCAGTGGCCCAGGACCTGCTCACTCAGAGCCTTCCCAGATGGGTTCGGGATCAAGGCCTGGGCCAGGATTCACCCCCCCCCCCCAATAGTAAAATGTAAAACAAGCCAGGCCTGCAACTAATTATTTTCTCTATTATTGAATAGCTGGTTAGTCCAGAAAATGGGGGGAAAAAAGCAACATCTGTTTTCCAAAACCCAAAATGTCATTCTCATTTTGTCTACAACCAATGCCTACATATATATATATGCTTGATATCTGTTCAGTTCTTGCTTAAAGTTGAAAAATGCCTTTGCATTTAGTTAAAACGATTTTAACATTAGATTAATATGCACACTGTAGCAAACATGCCCCTGGGAGGCCTAATGAATTGACCACTGCATCTTTCCAGGTTTGAATGCATCAGAGACGCATGGGCGTATCGCTGGCAAACATACTGATAAATGTTTTATGGGATAGGGCCTCATATCTAGTATTGAAATAGGGCCCCCAGATCGCTAAGGCCGTACTGTCATTTGAGAACGTGAAATCAGAGAATCCCGATGTTTCCTTAATAATATATGACTTAAAATTATCAATCAATTTTCACATTCTTTTTATTTGCTTGGTATTTTGTCCATTTAATGAAGGATCTCGTTCAAAATGGAAAAGCAGCAGCATAATTTAAGCATAACAGTATAGCATAATATAAGTTGCAGATCACATGCACAGATGCATTTTTATGCCAATTTTTTAGGACCAAACCAAAGTCAGCATAAGAAATCATATCAGGCATTTGTGACTCTTTCTGAAGGATAAAAGCAACTGGAGCAGTACATTCAAAAGTTTCTGAATTCATTGTAAACATATGCAGTACAAATTTAAAGTGCATCCTATGAGTGCAAAATATTAATATATTACTGGACAACTAATAGATTAATCAGGGCCAAAACAATCAACAATTTAAAATTATTAATATCTTATCTTGATGAAATCATGGTCATAAACAATGTTTTAACGCAAGCCAAATGTTACATTTTAGATTTATGTAATATTGTCTGAAAGCCTTATCCTCACTGGCTGCAATAAATTATTGTGAGTTCTGCTTAATGCCCCCTGAGGACCAATTTAGTTTTATATTGTTTTATTTATTCACCTTAACATAGCTAAAGAGTAGTAAATAAAAAAAAAAAAAAAAAAAAAAAAGAGTAGCAAGTCATAATATTATTATTGTGTATGATTTAATGTAAATGGCGAGAACTGAAAGGAATCAAGCAACATTTTTCTAAAAATAATTTCTATAGCTGTGCCAGAAAAACTTTTAGACTCCTTAAATTAAAATAATTTGAAGAATTCTCATTGGGATGTGGGATATTCAAATTTCTATTTTTTATTTTTATTTTCTCATATTGCAGAACCAAAACAGAAAAGCTGATTAATTGGGGGAAAATAATCAACAGATTAATGAATAATGAGAATAAATGTGTGTGCCGTCAGAGGTAGTAGGGGGTGGTAATTGATGTCTGTCCAATCTTCTCATTTGAACTTTTTTTCCCAGGAGTTCGACAAGAAGTATAACCCCACCTGGCACTGCATCGTTGGGAGGAACTTCGGCAGCTACGTCACTCACGAGACAAAGCATTTCATTTACTTCTACTTGGGCCAAGTGGCCATCTTGCTCTTCAAGTCTGGCTGAGACATTTCTGAGAGGAGGTTTTCTCCCTGAACCTTAAATCGGAATTCCAGTGGTGGCCGATGTCTCCCATACACTAATAACGACATACCATAATGATGCAAAACTGGCCATGCGCAGTTGCATGGACTATACACAATTTAATATGTATGTTACAGTAAGTTTACTTTTCGATAGTTGCCATTTGAATGCAACTGAAGTAGTTTTTGTTAATGCTGTTAAATCCTAGGTTGTAAAAGATATTGATGTGGCCCTTGATTGTACAATAAAAGGAAAGCTGTAGAATGTAGTGGTGCATCTGCTTTCCTTCACAAAGTGACATCGCCAGACCCTGTTAGGAGACTCCATCTGTCAGTTTAGATGGTAAAAATCATACTGCGTGCACCAGTTTTAACAATTCATTATCTATAATATGTCAGAGATTTTAATGTGGATTGTGAATAGCAGTCGATTAAAGGGGCAGAATAGTCTAACTATTGTCTATTTTACACTTCACATCATCCGTTGGTTTCTGGGAGAACTCCAGCTGCATCATGAGACATACTTTAACCTGACATCCGAAGTTCGTTATACAGCGGCTACATCACTGACTTGAACAGAATTGCGTTGTCTTGAGATGCATTTACAGAACAAAAAAAATCCCTTTAATGCTTTGGATTTAAAAAAAAAAAATAGAGCAGCCACTTTCGATTCAGTGTCAGAACCTCAAAACACACTTGACATTAGGATGCCAACACAGGCCAGTTCATCCAGGGATTTTACGCGATATAGTTGTGCAGCTCTTAAATTTTCACTGTGAAGGGCAATAGGGCAAACGCATACTCACACAGCTCGCATACTCAGACCTTAACCTGTAACGTCCCAGAAATAATGCTACACGCTGGGTACCAAAATTCCCTGACTCACCTACCTAGATTTAAGTCTTATAATCCTGTGTTTCTGCATGTTTGGAGGCTACACAAAGGAATGCCCACCTCACACTTAAAGTGACTTACATTATTTATCTTTTACTTTTAAGGAGATATAAGACCGAGCTAATATGTGTCTAGTCCCAGTCACTGCTACATAGCGGCGGTCAGAAGGCAATTTTCAGACAAAGCCTCAGATGGCTGTGTCATCTTACCTGGCTCGTCATATTGTAAGACACATTCCCCGCACTCCCAGCCACAGCCTTTATTTCTTGCATTGCCAGTGTACTGCCAGACATGCAGGACAGACCATACATTCAGAGTTGGGACTTATTCAAGCAAACAAGACATATACGTTGTTTAGCACACTGAGTTTAGGCTTTTCATTTTGGTTGTGTCATTATTATTTATATTTAGTTTGAAATGTACAATGTCCGGATGCCGGTGAAATGTGTTTTTTGAGGGGGAAGATTGGAGAGAACCCCGTCCATGGAGCCTGATAACGCCACACATTTCTCGCTGTGCATCAAAGACTGAATGTCTGTAGTTTCACGCCCATACTCTGCAGACTATGGGTGAAATGTGTATGTCTCAAGTGTTAGCTTGGATTGACATTATTTTAGAGGGGAAGTCTTCCTAACTATTGTCAATGTGAACTGATTTAGTATTGTTTTCCTCTGGCATGTATTTTTTGCTGTGTATATGTAGGAGCCGTTCCAATGCTGTTTAAAATTTGCACAAAACGTGTGCCTGTCATTGCTCTCAACTGTAACCGGCTTGAGTACAATTGCACTTCATTAAAATTATCCAGTAGGTTGCTACAGAACCAAAATCGTATAAACTCGATAAAATAAAAAAAAGTAATTGTTGACTTATTACACTGTGGCCTTTTTTTTTTCTGTCGTCACCTTTTTTGCATTTGATTAGTTCAGTGAGTTAACATTAACAACAACGAACAGAATCAATTATTAACTTAAGAAATATTTTTGACATTTTGCCAAATACACTTATTCATTTGATTCCTGAGAATTAGATGAGAAGATTGATACCAGCTTTTTTAATAAGAAGCTACAACCAGCAGCTCGTCAGGTTATTTTAGCATGCAAAGATGGGATAAAGCACTGATAAGTAAAAAAGTATATGATTCTGAAAAAAACGATTAATGTATTTTATAATGGTTCCTGTGACCATCTATAAGTCTATGCTGGTGTCACAGATAAAGAATAAATATAGTATATACTTTATAGCGCAGTATAGTAGTAGTGAAGTGTTTCTAGTTTTGGGTAGACATTTTATATTATATATATCTTCCTTCTACGTTTCACTTTTTGTGTGAAAACGTGTGAACTGTACCAATACACACACAATAGACAAAAGAATCAGACACAGGCTTAAGTATTGATGTGTTTAAAGTGGGTGGAACACAGAATGCCTGTGGTGTCGGGTTCTCTGAAGGGCCGAGGGTCAAGTGTAGGTACAAAGTGGCCCATGGCAACGAGTGCGGGGCCTTCATCACTCAGAGATGAGGAGCACACACACACACACACCACGCAACGCTGCTGTGTTGTGCTTGTCAGAACACACGACTGTTCAAGCCTTGTCAGATTTATGAACTGTAATTGATTCTTTGGCAAGCCTGGTCGTGCTGCTTATGGTGTGAATGCTGCTGTATTACGCCTTCAATTTGAGCTCGGAGACCACACGTTTGACACAAATCACTGGTGTTCTACAACTTCCAACATGACGTCTACTGGATTTATCCTGCACTACTGCCGTGTAGCGGCAGCTGTTTTTCCCGCAGTGACGAGACGAGACCATGGCTAGTTACGTGATGTCTGTACGTCTCCAGAAACAAGAGCACACTGATCCACTAGAGCTGACAGAGCAGGCAAATTAAAAGACAGGGGACTAATGAATAATTTCTAGAGACAGACTCAGGTCAAAGTGGGTGTTATTCTGTGAAGTCAACTGGAAAACTTTGCCTATTTGCATAATGGGAAACCTTTTTTGCAACTTTCATGGCATGAAACTTTTAAATGAAATGATGAAATATGTTGGATTCACTCACAGTTCTCTTTGGTGAGAAAGCATGAATAGGAGAAATGCATCAGAGGCTTGTTTTATATATAAACCACACTCTTCTTCCTAACAGCGGCTCCTTCCCCCGCGTACACCACCTGCCTGCTTCCCTTCCACCGCCCCTGGCTGCCTGCAGCCATCTTCCCACATGGAGCTGTAATTCATGGCCAGAACTAAATGTAGATAATACACACAAATAATCTGAAGCTAACCTCTGCTTCTTGATATTAAACATACATATGTGTCCCAAAGCCCACACAGCGTACTGTACATCCTGGAAAATTCAGGTCATGTGGATAAATGACAGGCAGCAGATTTCTGTTCTAATAGAAACTGATGTTTTTTCACCTGATAAAAGATATATTTCTTATGTATGCATCAGAGATGGTTTATCAGTCCCAGGATATGCTTCAAATCCAGACTGATTATTTCACATTGAGCTGAGCAAACAGATCAATTCAGATTTTACGTGAAATTTTTTAAACTTCCATACGTGGTCTTAGGATCTGGTTTGAGAAACATTTGAAAATCATGAACTATTCCAAATGGACTGTTGCTGCGGTTCGAGTTGAAAATACCTTCTCCTCTTATTTGTCGCTCCTATTGATGTGGTAAATGTTGGTGCGTTGCAGATGCCTCATAGACTGTGAGGACCAGTGGGCGGATTTAACACATAACAAGGAGGCAAATGACTCAGACTCACTCATCGGGGATGTCAATAAAGAGGAAAGTGGCACATTAATATGTTAATAGCAGCAACTGGACACACAGTGTGTAGGTTGTGGTGCGTGATGTTTTTATCTGGAAGCCGTTCTGAACACATGAACATCCTTGGAAACAAGGACATGTACAGTACCGCTGTACTCATGAGTGTGGGTGGAAACAATGGAACTGTATGGTTTCTAGTTTTTCATGAATGTGACTGAGGCTCTAATAAGACTCAGTGCGTTGAGGAGGTGAACACAACCTTGCATACTGTTTATTATTGATTCCTATCGTAGGCGGCTGTAGAAACACACACAACAGACCACGAAACATTCGTGGCTTAACATCCACCTGTAAATGTTTGCCAGATTTATATGGTTTGGATTTTTTAGATCCAGCTACAGAACCACAATCCCCTATATTTTTTATTGGACTCATTGTTTCAATGGAGCCTGCTCAAGAAGAATCCCCCAACATATAAAGTTGCCAAAAACAGCCCTCCTAACACCTCGTTTTTAGGCCTGTATTGTTATTCTGGAAACAATGAGATTGAATAAAATGATGCTTTGTTTCACTGCTAAACATTAGAAAGCAGAGATAAGTAAACTAAATGGTGTGATTAGTCCCAAAGGTACAGAAACTAAAAACACATATGGTCAGTCATTTTTTCAAGTTTATGGGACAACATAAAGAAAACTTTCTCAAATGCAAAAATATTATATTTATTAATCATTTCAATCGAAAAGGCCTTCACAATAAATGACTGTGGACATCCGTATAATGTTGTGTATCACTTATGTAACATTATAGCCTTTATGATAATAAACCTTATCACTCACCAGTAGAAATAATATTATAATCGTATTTGAGTTGCTCTACACCATAAATTCTTGCTACATGAAACAGCTGCCATCATGAAAGCTTGTTAGGTTGCCCAACTTAAATGTAGACAAAAAGTACCATCGTCCTATAGGGCATAACGAGTATGATCCTAAAGTGATTTCACCAGATGCGGCAGCATCATCAAGAGATGATTTAGGCCAGAAACTCACCTGTAGGTCATCATCTTAAAGAGGTGACAATGTTTCTGATAAGAACATGTTGCACTAAGTCTGATCTCTGTTGGGTTTAACGCGATTCTCTTCAAAATTTTGACCACAAGAGGGAGATCTTCCCCTGCTAGACAGATCTCTTCTTTATCCTATCCTAGTCTTTTTGTCTTTCATATTTATGAGAAAACAGTTGAATCAGTCAATGTTATTTGAATTAAATATTTAATTTAGGTTTAGTAATTATATGATAACAATTACATATATTGGTTTCTTTTTCTCTTTGAGGGTGTTATATATTTACTTATTTATTTATGGCTTAATACTACAATGTTTACATATCAAATATAAATATAAATATATATATCCATCCATTGTCTATCCCGCTTATTCCCTTTCGGGGTCGCAGGGGTCTGCTGGAGCCTATCCCAGCGCGTTAAGGCGAGAGGCAGGGATACACCCCAGATGGTCGCCAGCCAATCGTGGGGCACACACACCATTCACACACCATTCACTCTCACACTCATACCTATGGGCAATTTAGAGTTTACCAATTAACCTGAGCATGTTTTTTGTATTGTGGGAGGAAACCGGAGTACCCGGTGAAAACCCACGCAGACACGGGGAGAACATGCAAACTCCACACAGAAAGGCCCCAGACCCAGGCCCAAGGCGGTCTTGAACCTGCGACCTTCTTGCTGTGAGGCAACAGTGCTACCCACCGCACCACCGTGTCGCCCCTAAATATATATATATATATAAATAAATATATATATATATATTATTTCTGAATCAATAGTTAGAAACAAAAGATTGTCATAGCCATAAAGGTTTATTTTATAATATGATCTGAACTTCACGCAACACTTCAGGAAATAACTTCAGGAAATATTTTTCCAGGAAGCTTAGCAGAAAAGATAAATTCCCTGTGAAAAAAGGGTTAGGGTTAGGTCCCCTACACGGTATAGTTACCAATGTATAATGTTCAAACATAAATAAATTAATCATGCAAACAGACATAAATACATTTTTGCACTTTTGTGCTGTGGGTGAAGGCTGTGTCCTTGCACAGGGCACCTGAAGGTGATTTGGTTCATAAATGATCATGCCCGGTCTGCTTTACTGCACTCCAGAGCAGTTTGTTCTAATGGTTTCCCCTGAATGGACCGCAGCCATGAAGCTTTGCATCGCAATGCAGGAAGTTGCAGAAGCAGTCACCCCGTGCAGTTTCACTCAGGTGTGGTATCACTCATATGCCATTAGGCTCATTTATAGACCCATTTGGAAGATTTGAAAGGTGGACCTCGCTGCAGAGGCATTTCTTTGTAACAACTATACAATAACAATTTAGTAAATATGAACCGATATGAATATGTACCGATTCCCCCGAGTCTCATGCCTCATCGGAAGTTTCAGCCACGATGATTATTTTTTAGATCAGTGCAAACATGAAATCAACACACATGCAAACAAGTACTTAACTCTCAGGTTTAAAGTCATTCCAGATCTTTGCAAACATCCTGAATGACTAAGTGAGGAGCAGGTTAAAGGTTGAAATGGCCGCCTTTCATGGGCCGCGATATTTTTATGACCTTATCTGCAAAACTGGAAACATAAAAAAAAAGTTTAACCCTGGGGTAGGTGGAGGGGGCTGAGCTGAGATGTTTGAACACAATGGAAACGTGAGCACATATTGAAGTGTTTCGCAGTATTAAGTGATTTAGTTGACTGACATTAACAAAACCAAGTTTCTTTTGGCCTGAAATCACCAGGCGGCCTGCGTCTCACTCCATCAAAACCGTCTTATCTGAGCCAAACCCTTTATGGACCATCACCTCGTAATCCTGCACCTTTACGGCCCTCGCTGTGCGCTGCTGTCAAGGATAAGGTAATCAGCTTATCATAAAGGCATGATTTATAAAACTTGTATGCAACAGGGGCATCTTAGTGATTCAGACCTTTTTTTCCCTTGTAATCCTCTAATCTGTCTAACTCTCTTTCTCATTTTTAATCCACTTCTCACCTTAATATGAAAATGTGATAAGAAATTGTTCAAGACTCATGTAGAGAACTTTTTTTTTATCCATGTCCTTGTTACAACGGTTTGCAAACTATGCTCCCCTACACTCTTCATCCTCCTCATTTACCTGAACAAGCAGAGAGGAGAAGGAGGAGAATGAGACTTGTTTCGGGACTTTCTTGCCTTATCTCAGGTCATATCCCAGCACTGAAGGCATGTGATGTTGGGCAACAGGGCCATAAAGCATGCAGGGCAACTCTTTATGAGAGTAACTGTGAAACTCCAGCTCCACTGGCTGGCTCTGTGGCTGCAGGGGAATCCTGTGCTGCAGAAAATGTAACATAGCACTTTGTCCTCGTGTTCAGTAGTAGTACTTCATTAGAGGAATTTCTGCCGCATAAGAGAGATTATTCCACTGCAGCATTTCCAATTTTAGTTATTTCTATGGGAAACAGTAGGAAAATCACATAACAAATTCACTTTATTGGTAAAGGTTGAAGAAGAGTTTTTTTCCCCACTCTTAATAAGTTCCTATAAAATACTGTATTATATTTTCCTGCAGTGTGGAGGTGTTTTACCTAACTTACTGACACCTTTCTCCTTTAAACAGCACTGCTTTAACAATATCTCAGAATCAAAGCATTGATTTTAATATCTAACCAACACTCACCATAGTGCATATTTTGGGATTTGCAGATCCAAGAGTAGTTTATTATGTATCAACATCTACTGAGGTGTCAATATATTGTATTATTAGTGGCTTAAGTAGCCTGGTTAGTACTACTTTAAAATGCTTTTGTTCTGTGAAATTATGGTTATGCAGATTAAGATTGTTTCATGAAGGCCTCTATGTATAGAATGTCATATTTTCTTTGTAGGGTTTCCAATTTGTGCTATTTTAGGGCTTGTGTACCAAGTTGCTATACATGTATCATAGTTCAGTTCAAGTATCTGGGTATTTATCTTATACCAACATTTCACATCACATCACAGGTAGTGCCGGCGCTAGGATATTAATCCTGGCTCAGAACAAAGCCGTGCAGGTGCCATCAGAAAGTTGACTGATGGGGTATAGATTGGCCCGACAGAATTTTAAAGGTGCTATAAAAGTGACTTTTTTATTTGATTGCCGTTGGGCCTCAGTGGCCCTGACTCTATTCAAGGTCTGTTTGAAGACAAAGCAAAAAAAAAAAAAAAAAAGGTATGTGGTGTGTGGGGGGTGTAGGAACCGAGGGGGCCATGCAGGGGGTTTGGCGGGGGAGGTGAGGTGGGTGGCAGTGGGGGCGGGTGGAAGTCAAACAGGTGGGGGACACTGATCCGAGCGGTGGGACTGTGCAGTCACCATGTCTCAATCTGCAAACTGACCCTGCATGACTGGTCCTGGGCAGCAGCTAATGGCCCCCAATTACAGTTTCTCTGTCCCCTGGCCAGTGTGGCGTGACCCTCTGAAATGAGTCTTCCTCACAAACGCATGGCAACAATTGACATGCTGAGGGAGCGAGATGGCTTAATGTGATGTTCACTGTACAAGATTCTTAATTTAACTCTTTCTTGTTCACTTATAACACCCGCAGCCCTTGAGGACAGTGGAAAGAATGAGCGTAATGTGTTGAAATCTGCGTGGAGCAAGAGCAGAGCAACGTGAGGGTGGGAAAAGAGCAGAGAGAGAGGGTCTGGGGTGGAAAGGTCAACCTGATGTTTCACCGTGAAGTCAGAGAGGGACATTTTTTCCGACAGGATGCCTCCTGTGGTCGGGGTTAATGTGGTGTTGGAGGGACAGAGATGTGCAGATGAATTAATTTTAGGGATGAGCAGAGGAGCGTGGAGACAGAGGGCCAGAGTCCACTGGTGGGCGGCTTTGGAAAATCGTTTATTGTGTGTCAGTTCTCGGCAGATCTGCTGGCACTATCCTGCACACATGCTGAGTAGCATCAAGGAAAACGTCTCACAAGGTTGAACAAATTGCCAAATGACAAAAAAAAGTGCGAAAGGGCAGTCTGGGCAATATATTACCAAGAGATGACAAATATAGGTGGGCCTACTAGTTATACTTATTGGTATCTAGTGGGTGTATGATGACTCCGTATGTTGTACAACGGGAAAAAAATGTAATATTAATAATCTTCAAGTCTTGCTTTTGTGTTTTTTTTACATGAAGTAATCCCAAAATCCCCAACCACTTTTGGGTTTAATCCCCTACTATCCAGTTGTAATTGGTATTAGTATCCAGTTCTTTCCAGTATAAACAGGATATACAGGTGAGACAAAATATTGGGAAGAATTTGATAGGGCCATTGGAAAATAGATGTGTAAGGATTTAAAGTCTAATGCTGCGATCGATGCACTCCAAACTCGAAAAGAAAAACAACCCCTGTTGCAATTGAAAAGTGCAATGGAGCAGTCATTCAAGTCGGAAGCCCAAGTCGGAAACTTTTAAGTTGTAGTATTTTGAATGGCAGGTGTATGTAATGATAGGCTAAAATTGTTATATTGATAAATACAGCTAATGAAATCTGCAGGCTGCCCTTCAGACACCAAAGTGTTCCTGTAAATATAATATAATGATAATCAGGTTAAAGGGATTTTTTTCTTTCAGGTTGAGAACCACTGAAACTTTATGGAGTATTCTGTGTGAAAAGGATTTTAAAAAATGACAAGATCGGCGAGAGTTTTAACAAGACGTAAAGCAGCGTGATTCATCGGAATGGAATCATGTCTGTTGACTACAGGGACAGTAACCGTCGGTGCTTTAAGCAATCACCAGGGGACAGGACAGATGCCATGGTTGACTGAGTGTGAAGCTTTTTCTCTTTACTCATGAAATAATAGGTAACTTTGGGTTCCACATTAGGTGGCACAGAGCCAGAATCTTAATTGTTCACAAGCTGATCTTAAATAAGCAGAGTAGATTCAGAGGAGCTCCTGTGAGACCTTTCCTATCAGGGTTCATGTTTACAGTAAAAACAGGCCGTACACTTCTGGAAAGATTGGCGCTTATCACGACAAGTTTGACAGCTGTTTGTGTCACCAGTGAAAGGCGAAAGTGTTGTATGAGTGCATTTTTCTCAACAAAACAGTTATTTGTAGATCATTTGTCCTTCTCTGTTTGCCATTAAAAAAAAAATAAAAACCCTGAACGCATCTCTAGATGTATTTTTCTCATATAAGTGTTCCACACATGGATGATGTTACTGTAGCTCTCCTGACAATGATCCCATTTACCCTCCTCACACAGTGAAGCCACGCCAGCATCGATTGGTGTATGAGGTAAAAGGAAATGTGCTGATTCCTTGCACACACAGTTATACATTAACTGTTAACAAAAAAGAAATAAAAAGAGCTTATAGACTTGGGCAGATAACCTGCTACTGCATCCGTCACACCAGGCAGATAAATTGCTGACAGAAAAAAATAATCTTAACACTAAAGGTCACTGTGGCTACTGTCACATTTTTGTGTTATTGGACTGTTTATGGCTAAAATAAAAATCTATTGGTGTTTGTTATATGGGCATTTTACTCATAAATTTAAGTGTTTTGGAAATATCTGTTTGAAGAGGAACATGTGTAGCACCACTTTATTACAGCCACATTGGGTTTTTGCTCTGATTATAATTAGTTTTGAAGTTTTATTCAGTTGCTCCACAGACAATTTTGGAATAAGTATTGATAATCTTATAGTAAAATACAAGCAGCTATGCTATGGCGTGAAATAAAAGATTACATGCAAAAGTGCTGCTTTAAAAAAAAAAGCACAAAAATTCATCAAATTAACAACCTCAAATAAAGAGTCATAAATAGGTGTGACAAATATTGCAATAATAATTGTCATAATTTGAAATGAACAAACAAGGATAAATAAAGAAATTCTCTCAAATGGTGAATGGCCTAGAATTCAACAAGGCGCTAATACACACTTTTAAATATATATTAATAAGTCATTAAGTACAACTTTTAAAAACTTTTTAAAATTTTACTCATAATAAAAGTATTCTTATTACAGCAAATATTGTGTGTTTTGTATGTGCTAGGAAGTACCAGTACTGCTAATATATATATATATATATATATATATATATATATATATATATATATATATATATATATATACATATATATATATATATATCCAGATATATATATAATCCAGAAAAACCCTATTTTACAGATTTAGTCTCTGACCCCCCAATGCAATGTGGCATCACTCTCTGTAGTGGACTTAAAATTATGTTTGTTTGCCATTCTTAATAACAAAAAGTCATAAAATATCATGCTGATAAAATAATATTAATTATATTTTTGAGCTATTAATGAGGGCAGCTTTCTCACACTGTATATGAGTAAGTTGCTTTGTTACTTTCCCAAATGAGAGCATAGACAGTTTACATGTTTATTCCTCACACACCCTCGATAGATCACTAGCCTATTATGGGGTACACTCATACTTACGGGCAATTTAGAGTCTGCAATCAACCTCTGCATGTCTTTGGACTGTAGGAGGAAGCCGCAGAACCTGGAGACAACCCACACAGACACGGGGAGAACATGCAAACGCCACACAGAAAGATCCCAGCCCGAGGCCTTGAACCTGTGACCTTCTCGCTTTGAGGCAAAAACGCTATGAGCTGTGCCCCCCAGAGTGTAATCAAACAATGGAAAGTAACCAAAAAATGACTTAATGAAAATGTCAGTGGCAACATGAATGTAATTAAAGACCGGTGTGTGTGTGTGTGTGTGTGTGTATGATGTTGTGTTATGTAGCAGCGGTGTTTGCTCTGCGGGTTTCAGTCAGAACATTCCACCTCTCATGGCTGCTAATGGCAGGTGTGCATGCCTCTGCATTAATCAGGGTGCTGTGAACCTGTAGTTTAATCGCAGAGGAAGCCGAGCAGGTAATTACTTTTGAATCTCTAATTGTGCAGAGAAGGAGAAAGAAAAACAGAGCAGGCAGGCAGAAAAGGAGGCAGAGCAACACCATATAACCCAACAATTTGTTCTGTATTCACTGAGCATCACAGATTCATCAATACAGGAAAAAATATATCTGAGTTGGTGTTTACTGGTACTATCATAACGTAGTTTCTCCTATGATACATTTTGTCTGCCCTAATTAAATCTACTCTTGAAAAAAACGAGTGTAGCCTAATCCAACAGGTGTGCAATACTATGAATTCTAACTTCATGAAGGCTATAATGTCAATTTGAATTTTATTGTCTCAACTTTCATTTCAGAGACTGAACAGACTGTAGTCTTGTGGAGTTATTTTATTCTAAAAGTTCCTTTGACACAAGTGTTTTTAATAACTGTGTCAAAGTTAAAACAATTACTAATGAATTGGCAACTAAGTATGTTATGTAGTTAGTTTAAATCATTGCTTTCTAATTTATTAATTCATAATTAGCAGGTTAGAAACAAGAAAAAAATCCCCCAAAGAGTATTTTGTTTTTTTAATTTTCTTTTTTTGTTATTGTGCAATACTTGATAATTTCTCCAGCCAATATTTGAAAGACACACTTTGAGAAGGGACACTTTTATGACAAACCGTGATAAGGTGTTGCAGGGAGACTTTGTATCAAGGGGTCAGGAAACAAAAAAATTGTTCTCTTAATCCGTCGAATGACTCATGAAAACTTTTTTTTTTGTTCTTCTAACAAAGGGTTTACACAGAAAATGGATGTTAACGTGCACAAGGTAAATATCTGATAACTGCATTCCGATCTCATTTCCAAATGCTAAATAAAGGGCGCTCTTATCACGCCGCGCCATAATTTGTCACAAACTCTTCCTCGTAGGCGTGTTTGACTGCCCGCTGACTTCAGCAGCTAACGGCTTGGATCTGATTCACCGCTGTTCTTTTCCTCGGAAGAGTTATTGCACAGTGACACACCTTGCAGGGACCTGGCACAGGTTGTCTGATCAAAAAAAAAAGGCCGGGGGTGGGTGATACTGGGCATGGATGTTTGTGTTTCAACTTCATAGTTCATATATTGTGCACACAGTGTAGCCAGTGGAATAAACCTCTCAAATAAGAATAAAAAGCTTATTAAATTTAATTAAAAATAATGGATCACAAAAGTCAGAAAGAAAAAAAAACACAACAATTTTGTGCATTTATACCAAAGTGTCCATCATGTTGTGCAGTCTAACCTGCATGGTGCACTCAGAGCTGTTTGTCCCCTCGTTCACTAGGGGACAGCAGCGAGTTCAGCTTCAGAGCAGAGTCACAGCTTCACAGCCAAGCTGTTCTAGCTCTATATGAGTCAACAAAAGGAGTCCTATGTTTCTACGCCTTCATTGCACAGCTATGCAAAATGCGCCACTGGTCTGCCAGCATCAAACTTACGGAGCCAGAATCATGCAAATGTGTACAGAGGTACCCAGCTTCACAGCCACCAATACATAACTAGGGAATACATGTGGTATCTCTGTTCAGGTAGAAGGAACATCTCTTACTTTGCAAATCGATGGAATAATTTGGGTACAGTTGTGTTTTCAGGAAGGGCCGTGAGAAACTGGAAAGTTTCGCTTACGATTTAATCTTCGAACCAACAAGATGTTTTAGTTCAAAAAAGGGAACAACTGAAACCTTCTGCCTGTTGAGCTTTTAGCGGCTTTGCTCCACATATTTTAAGTAGTAGCTGCTCCACCCAAGGTGTGAACCAAACTGTTCATGTCGTCCTGTTCAAGTCATCAATGCTAAATGTCCATTTTTTTTTTAACCAACACCCCCTTCCCCCCTGCTCCCAAAAACTACACCTGCCTGTTGTTGGGCTGCAGTTTTCTTTTCATGCATCAGTGTGCCTGCATGTGCTTTTTGGCTCATTTACTCTCACTGAGTCAATCTGTTTGATTGTGACACAGCTGTTAACCTCTTTGCGAGTGTTTGTGGTCAGGAAAATGTGAAAAAGTGAATCTCTTAAAAAATGTTGAATTCCAAATATGTAAATCTTAATGAAATTAAATTAAGATCTTAATGATTAAAAAATGCTGTTTCAAGTATAACGCATCTGTACCTAATACTCTTTATATCTCCAACACGAAATTCTGTGGTGGCATTATTTATTTAATATATAGCCTCACCGTATTCCAACATTGCTGTCATTACGTATCATTTTGTAATGTGGTGCAGAGTTAGTAACATTCTCCTAAATTATGACATGCGATGACCAGCCTCTTTTGCTGTTTTCACCTGATGCCATAGCGATCGCGGCTCCCCCCCACGATACCCTGACAAAGTGGCTGTTGCTTCGATCCCTGAGTCAATATTGACCAGCAGCCAGCAGGAGAGAGAAAGCAGCAGCAGCAGCAGCTGCTGTGGAGAGGACAGGCATGAGACCACCAGACACACACACACACACACACATGCATGAACACAAAATGAATACATCTGCACCCTGTCTATAAGTTGTGGTTATCAACTATTTATATTTACTTGTGGTATCCTGGAGATTAGTTGCTGTGTTTTTTCTTCTTGTGCAGCACAACAATTAAAGGTACTATATATAACAATTCAATAAAACAACTTTTATTTTGAAATTTCAATAAGAAATTGTGTTTTTAAGGTATTTACAAAAAACAACTAAAACATGTATTAACTGCTATTTGATTTGTCATAAATTCATAAGGTGTATTTCATAGGATTGTCTATATAATATGTACAAACATATTTGATTGACATTCCTAGTCTCAGGTTTTCATAATCCAGGCCTCCAATATGAAAATAAATAAATGAGAAAATAGTTCCAAGACCTCATCTTCCCACAGTGAGAGTAATTTAGTTTAAATTTCACAAGTTATACTTTAATAGTAATATATAAAGTACATACACATATACATGTACATACAATATAAAGTGCTGTGTATGTAACAAAGATTCAATAACTACATACATACATAATACATAAATGTAAAGAAAGAAAGAAATTGCTGGGGTATTAAACCCGTTAAACATGTGATTCCTGCTGAGTGTCAGCACTTCATTGAAAAATTTACCACAAGAAGACCTGGAAAAGTGATGAAAAAGTGAAGTGATGTTTGTTTGATTTAACTCCAGGTAAAGTTTTAAGTTTGCACTATGGAATAAAAGAAAAGGTTCAAAGTTACCTAATGTCACACCAGAATGTTCAAAAATTGGCCTGAGTCACTTTATTCCTTCATGATACATAAGTGACACACACGACATTCTATGTATGTCCACAGTCCACCGTCAAGGCTGTTTTGATTGAAATGATTAGTAATTATAATAATTTCTGCGTTTTTTGTGTTTTCTAGGTCTTCCATTATTTTAACAGGGTGACAATATACAGTCATTGTGTTTTCTCACATCCCAAGAATTGTGTTAAAAACCTGTGCAAACTGTGACCACACTCTGTTTCTGCAGCATCTGTAGATTAGCACATTTGTAAAAACAATTGCAGAGAGGAAGCCTAAATCTACCCATTTCTTGCCCTGACAGGGTACGTTGTGAGCTTGGCTCCGCTACAGTAAAAGAGAGGGGAGTGTCAGACTGTTTGGGAGAGGGGGTGTATGCATGATGCGAGGGGTCACATCGCCCTGATGAACAAAAAGCTGCATCACAGTGATTACTTCACTAAAAGCGTGAGCTCCACAGGATGGAAAATCCCAAATCTGGCCTGTTTTTTTATGTCAGCTGCTTTGTCACTGAAAGAAAATAAAAAAAATAAAAAAGTCGTTAAGATATAATCAAACAACGCTGAGACTAGTTTGCTGTGCCGTGACTAACAGCCAAACCTCAAAGCTGCTCTGACCTGACATGTTTTAACAAAAGAAAAAAAGGAGGAAAAGCTCGATCCCTCACTACACACACACCTTGTGCAGGCACAAGAGCAAACACAGCCAAGAGACTTTCAAGTCTTGGTCCTGATTCAAACCTGCAGGAAAAAAAACTCCCTCTGTCTCACACACACACACACACACCCTGCTGCAGTGCATGTTGACAGAACCAACACCGTCCCTGTGACACACACACACACACACACACACACACACACACACACACACACACACACACTGGCAACCGCAGGCGTCTCCAGCTCTCCCGGTGCAGGATCACCCACAGGTCATGTTTATGAATTGGGAGGAGTGGACGGATGCCAGCGTTCTCCATCACTTTCCTCTTCCTTATCCTCACAGGTATCAGTGAGAGCCGCAAACAGAAAACTGTGTGTGTGTGTGTGTGTGTGTGTGTGTGTGCTACAATTCAGCTATCTCCCTGTGATTCATGGGCGGGGTGATGAAATCCCATCGCTCAGATACAGATCAAAGCTACATCCAATGCAGAGGATCTGTGATGCAATCAGAGCACTTGTGGAAAAGTCCTGCCAATGATGGATTTATGACAGTCAGCTATTGTGATCATCATAAATTAGGATGAGAAGGATTTACATGATTAATGTTGTTTTGTTTGAGGAGGAGATCACTGAGTGGGACTCTTACACTATCTCCTACTTTTATAATAGGTTTTCCTTAGAGGACTTTTTTTTTCTTGCTAACACTTCCCTTTTTTTTCCTCCAAAATCTAATGGCCAACATACCCAATCACTTAATTGGTGATGAAATAGTTTAGTGCTAAACGTTTATTTTTTAAAATAAACCTGCAGTCAACCTACTTACGTTGTAAGGTAAATTACCTTCTGCCATCATGTTGGATCCACATTGTTCAACAAAGTTGCTGTCTTCAAACTTCTGTGTTTCGTCACCTTCTCGCTTCACCCTCGTCTGTTCTGTGATTGGCTCCATAAGTGAGGGGAAAATTGGACCTATGGTGTGACTGAATGGGAGAGCGAAGTAAATATGCATGCAAGGAAGGATGGGTATACCCAGGCTATAAGGTTTTTCAGAAAGTCTATGATACCATGACCAAATTAGTCTTAATGTTATTCCTTTTGTAAATGAATGGAATTATAGCGAAAATAAATTATTCCCATTTTTGCTGGAGAACCTAATAGAACTCTCTCCAGGACCCTTGGAGGGCCTCAACACTTTTTTACTGAGAGTAAGATGAGAAGATTGATTGAGATCATATTGCCTAGCTTTAGTATAAAGACTGGAAACAGGAGGAAACTGACAGCCTGCCTAGTCTGTGATCTTGTCTGTTGTATTAACTCACACTAAGCTCCTTCTTAAGTCTTTCTACACTGCCTGTCATAGATATTTCATGCTCCCACTGCATGGATCATTGAACAGTGGTGTTCACACTGGATACAACACAGCATGCCCGATCAATTCAACCATTATCCAGCTACAATTGTGTCTGCAACAATGCATTGATATAACGATAAAGTAATTTTATTATAAAAAAGACAAAATGACTTGTTCAGTTATGGATTTCAGCTTTATTTGCATCACAGAACCAACTTGGTGGAGACAGTTAGCTGCTACAGCAGTAAATCAGCCCATGGGTCGGCTCAAACTGTAAACTAGTCGACCTGCATCTGATCGTACTGCATCCAGATTGATGTTCATTTGGGTAATTAGCCAGGCTACATGATGCTTGTCCAACTGCACATCAAACCCCAACTAATCAATCTGGTAGAAATTTTGGCCCCTGTATTCTGGTGAAACTCCATCTGGGCTCAATCTGTACAATGTCTAAATGTCTTAGAGCTAAAAAAAAATGAAAGAAAGAAAGAAAAACAAGAAAGCTGCAACCAGAAGCCACTTAGGGAACTCACTGCTCAACTTCTAAACTTGTGTTTTTTTTTCATTTTGGTTCTTGTACAAATGTAAAAACAATACGATATATTGTGTTAATTAATGAGCTTTATAGATGCAGGCAGGTGGATTTTGTTACCTTTCAGCAGATAATAAAAGTGTTTTCAAATCTTCTCACCTGACCCTCAGACAGAAAGCTGATTTATTTTCCAAAATGGTGAACTTTTCCTTTGAGTCAAAACTTAAAAATGTGGATTAAACTCAGGAAGGACTTTTACAGGTCTTTGAGCTTATTTAATTCGATAGTTAGATAATGTTGGGACGTGTCAACAAATGGTTGTCTCCAGTCTCTGAGGAGGAGGGGGGGGCGGTCGAAGAGTTCAGGTCGGGGGTAAGGTCCAGCTCAGTCTGTGGAACGGTACATTGCCGTCGGTTCCTGAATCTCACGCACACGCTATGTAGCCCTTGCCCTTTTTTTTCTGCCTCTTTCCAAACGTTCCGGTCTGTGCACCGACCAGGCCGCGAGCTGACTGGCAACGGGTCACCAAAGGTCAGCGAAGACACCAGAGGCTGCCAAACGTCTGCACGCGCGGCGTGTCTCCGGAGCTTCACCCAGGCCGCTAAAACAACAGGTGTATACCAGCTCAGTCCAGCTTTGGAGAGAGAAAAGACCTCATAACTGAACTTCCACACAACACCGAGTGACTTATGACTTCTAATACCTGTCATTTACATTTGAATGGAGAGATCCATAAAAGGAACAAAGGGAAACAATGCATCTAAGTGTCATATTTCCTGTTCTGCAATACAATTCAGAGTAAGTGCTGTTAGATAAAGAATGTTATCTTGGTACCAGTTTGTTATCAACACCATTCTACTCTTTCATTTCAAACTAGTGGTATTGTCCTAAAAGGGTTGGAAGCTCATTTTATAAACTCTGAATTTAAAAGAGGGCGACACAGTGGGGCAGTGGGTACCTCTGTTGTCTCAAGAAGGTCAAAGGTTCAAGTCTTTGAGCTGCGACCTTTCTGTGTGGAGTTTGATGTCTCCATGTCTGTGTAGGTTCTCTCCAGCTTCTCTGGCCTTCTCCCACAGTCCAAAAACATGCTGAGGTTGATCGGAGATTCTAAGCTGCCCGTAGGTATGAATGTGTGAGTGAATGGTGTGTGTGCTCCATGATAGGCCGGTGACCTGTCTGTCTGTCTGTCTGTCTGTCTGCCTCTTACCTGTAAAGTGCTGGGATTGGTTCCAGCAGAACCCTGAGACTCTAGTAAGGAATAAGCATGTGTGGAAAATGACTGAGTGAATGAGTGAATTTATAAGCCCACATGGATGAGAAGTCCTTATAGTGCTCAGAAATCGATATAAATAGAAATAGAAATTGGAAAATCTATTTTAAGTAGCAACTCCATTCAGGATTCCTTTAAAAGCAAAAATGCTCATTTGTGACTTATGATAACAGGTCATTGCATATGTATAAAATATATGAGCAGTTTGATTTTCATAGTAGGAAAGAAAAAAATGAACATTTAATAAATGAACATAATTCTGTACAGGTAAATCTTCTTCAATTGATAATTATATCATCAGCTTCTAAGCCTTTATATTATGTCTTGACAACAAATTGCATGAAATGACCTCAGGCTCCTAACGAACATATCAATCTGTTGAAGCAAGTCACAAATATGATTTCATATTAGAAATAAGGCCAAAATAATATTTTGTTGGGGGACTATTATTAGCAGCATATTTATATTTGATGCTCTAGTGAGTATTTCCTCACATGGGTTTTTAATATTTTCACAAAATAGAGCTTTTTGACAGGGGCAAAGACTAAGATCCCAACTACACCAATTTAGATTTTTTTGACCAACCTCTTTTTACATGTCAACTGGATAAATAAGTGGAGAGATTAGAAAATATAAGAGTGAGGACATAGTCCCCAATCCGGATATTTTTTGTTTTCATGATGTAAAAACAGAGGTTTATTAAGGTTATTATTGAGACTTTTTCCCATTATTCCAATAATCGTGATCAGACATTTAGCTAAAGCATATTTGTCCACTCACATGTTAAGAGTATTAAAAGGCAGTTTGTGCGTAGCTTAATCTGAAAGATGAAGAATTTTAGGCATTATTAGTGATCTTTAATCTATAGCTTATTGGTTTTGCTGTCAAATTGCTCCAGATTGCTGCATTTAAATTGTGATTTTCTAATTTTTCTAAACCCCTGATCCCCCTAAGAAGGTGTTGGATTGACTGTGGAAGGAGAATTTTTTTTTTAACCAGCAGGCAAAAATATATTGCTATTAAAAATCTAGACTAGTGTAGCTGGGGCCTGAATCTTCAGTTATACAAACAAATTCTGGTAATTGGGTTAGGGTGAGGGTCCATTAAAAATGTCGTGTAGGTGTCGGCCAGAGACGCCTGCAGATGGAGGAACAGGAGCAGGTGGACGTCCTGAGCGGGGACAGGCCTGTTGCTCAACATGTGTGTCCCCAGCCTGTGTGGAGGCATAATGGGCAGTCTGTGTTCCACGCCGCGCTCCAGTGCACACGCCGCTTTCACAACAGGCGTGATGGCCTGTGTACTGGATAAACTGTTTTTACTGGTTGTTATTATTTGTCGTTAATGGTTGACAGATTTCAAATGGTGAAATGTGAAAGTACCAGAATATGTACAGCAAAGTGTGTGTGTGTGCCTGCATGCGTACTTGCATGCGTGCGTGTGTGCATGCGTGCTTGCATGTGTATGTGTGTGTGTGTGTGTGTGTGTGCATGCACATATATGCCTGTTAATGTTACCTTGAGACCTTTCCACATATATTTTTTGGCTCCTTAGTCAACAATCACCTCTTCTGTTCAAATTGTAAATGACTTTGTGAAATAGTGATGCATTTCCTGAAATATTGTTCTCTTCAGGGAAATGTTATTGCCTTTTCTGAAAAGTTCCTGTTCTCCAAAATGCTCCTGTTCTGTGAAATGTTGTGGCCACCATAACTCTCCTCAGACAAATGGGACACTTGTTGGTATTGAATTCTGCTTCCCATGTATTTAAGTTCACATTTCTCTCATTTTATCTTCACCGTCAAAACCAAACTTTGCTCTTTCAAAGGGTGTTCACATGATTTTCTTTGAAAAGTTTTGGTGGCAGACAACAAATGGCCAAATTAATCTGGTATTAATAAAATAAATCAGTTTCTCTGGGCCCTAAAGACTAACACGCAGTCATTAATATGTCACTGGAGATGAGGGCGCAGACACACTGTAATTTATCTGTTTCCACTGGGCTATTAACTTCACCCACATAACGCAGCGGCTGGCACTTTACACCAGAGCGAAGGGCAGCTAAGGTGTGCATCTCAGGGAAACTTCATACAACAATGGTAGCAGCAGATAAGGGAGCATGTGTAATCTGTGTAGTGACACCCAAAGCTGCAGACTTTCAGATGAGAGGCCACAGACTGTCAGCTCCTTGCCTCGGTAGAATACAAAGTACCATTAATAAAACATCATAAAATAATCGACAACTTGGAAACCTTAAGTGTGTCTCAGGGACTTCAGCAGTGGATTTGAACTTTATAATCCTTTTATCGCCATTCGTTTATCACCACAATATTGAAAGTGGGACATTAGAGCAGTTCAAATAGGCTTATATTTGTGTAATATTCTTCAAACAGTCGCACTGGGATTATGACAGCATCACAGATTATTCACACCAACGCCTCGCTGAGTTAAATTGGGTCTGGTGCTAATAGATTTAGGGCAATTGTATGTATTACTAATGATCAACCGCATTGATACTACACTGAAAGATTACATGTCTGACCAATAATTGGCTAAGTATCTTGTTGTAAACCACCATACATATTCACAGGGGAGGCCTTCTGTTTTTGTTGTGTACACCTGTGCAAAAAAACAGTTCTGTTTCAAGGGGTGAACAGAAACAATTAATATTTTTTTCCCCTAGAAAGCTGGTTATTTTCAAAATATTCAGTTTCTATGTCAACTAGCATATAGGCTATACATATTATTTTCAACTGAAATAATTGACATCTATTGAAGTATATGTAAGCAGCATTTAAATCACTGAACACAGGCCTATGTTTTAAAATATTCATCTTAAATAAATGTAATGGAGTAAAAAGTACAATGATCAGTGGATGTAAGGCATGTTGTTTTACTGCAGTTAGTAGTAATCAGATAGATGATCTGGTAATGAAACAATTTTTCAGGATTATTTTCCCATATTGTTTCCTTTTTTTAGTGTTTCAGTCTGGATTTTTTGATTCGATAGAGGATGTTGCAGCAGGATAATCATGGCAATTGGCGATTAATTCACGATGGAGTTTAGAAACAACGTTTTAAACGCAAAGTTCAAACTAAACGTGGATGCAGGATTTTTCCAGGGTTTATCTTTAATGGATTTCTCTCCGTCCTCCTGTCAGGATGGAAGCAGCGAAACTCACCTTTACACAAAAAGGTGAAAAAGTGACTCAGCGACCCCAGGCTGCTCATGTATTGAGGCTAATGATTACGAGTTTGTTTAACTCCTGCGTGAATTGGAAGGTTTATGGGTCTTTCTTTAAATGTTGCAAATAAGATAAAAAACCGGAGCACTGAATTAATCCGGCAATGAAGGTTTATAGACTATTGTTTGGCGTGCACAGATAAGACAGAGAGGAAGGCATTTCAAGAATTTTAGAGGATTTTTTCTTTGCTGTCCTAAAGTTAAAGTCTGTTGCTGCTAACTGCAAATAACATCATTTTAAAGGAAAAATAATAATAATGTAGGCCTATAGCCTGCGTTTAAAATAAATTATAATATTATATATTATAACTATTTGACTTCTTTTCCGGAGTTGAAAAAATCTACCTAATTTCCTTAATTAAAAAAACTAAACATAACGTGAGATATCTGATTTAAATAGATTTTTAGGACTCATCAAATGAAAGAAACAATATGATGAAATAATGGAGACAACCGCCAATACACTTCACTGGGAATTAGCACAATAGTAACAGCCAAGTAATGATAATGAGAACTTATTCATTAAATAAGAACACGCATTAAGTCACTTATAGTGTGCCAGCCTATTATAATGTTATTCTAGCCTAGTAGGTGCAGATTAGACGAAAACAAACACTAAGGGTTTTTCATATATATTGGTGTGAATAAATAAAATAAATATGAAAAATAGCCAAGAATCTCCAATGGTGGTTTAAAACTGAATGTGAACGCATGAAGGCACCCTGGGAGTTTGGATCCTGTGGGTGGATGTGCGCAGCTCGCCTTTTCTCCAAAGTCTTTATGGCATATACAACAAGGGTCCAAAGTCCACGAAAGTTTTTTTGCTGATAAGAGGAGCCAATAAAAGCAGCAGCGCTGCAGTGTAAACACATGTCCACCTCGGCCCAGAGAGGAGAGGCCGCGTTCTGAGGATTTACATACGGCTGCCATCAGCCGGCCCACTCATTACCATGTTTTATATTCCCCCGCGTTGAGAAAGCATCATGGCAAAGTAGCTCCATCCTCCCCTTAAACAGGGAAGTGAAGCAGCTTCTCGGAGCAGGTGTCAGCAGCGCTGAATTCCCCACAACACTGGACCAGACAGGAAGAGAGGAACTTTATTATTTATTATTTATTGTATTATCAATCCTAGGCCTATTTCTAGTCCCCCGTTTCTCTCCGCGCCAGCGCGCACACGGCAGGCCTATATGTTGAGTTTTTAATGTTCTCTAAAATGGTATCCAAGCTGACATCCCTGCAGCAGGAGCTCCTCAGCGCCCTGCTGGACTCAGGAGTTACCAGAGACGTTCTGATCCAGGCCCTGGACGATATGGACCCGAGCCCGCCGGGCTTTGGAGTAAAACTGGAGAGCATGCCCATGTCTCCGGCCGCGCCGCAGAGCGGCAAGATGAACAACGGCGGGGACGCCGACACCAAGCCCGTCTTCCACACGCTCACCAACGGCCACGGCAAGGGCAAGCTGTCCGGGGACGAGGGCTCCGAGGACGGGGACGACTACGACACGCCGCCGATCCTCCGGGAGCTGCAGTCGCTCAACACGGAGGAGGCCGCCGAGCAGAGGGCGGAGGTGGAGCGCATGTTGGCGTGAGTTAAAAAAAAAAAAAATGTTGGAAAAATGTAGTAAAATCAGCACAGAACGTGGAACAAGACAGTGGAAAGTATTATTATTATATCATTTTTACGCACAACGCGCTCCGCTTTAAAACGTTAGAATTATATTTCTAATTAACGGGACACAGGCCTGAGTTTAACTCCTGTCCGCTTTCCCAGCTTTTCTCATGTTTACAATTTTAAAATAACCCGCCACAGCTTCCCTTTCACATTCTGGTTACTAATTATCCACACGGATTATTATTTCTTTACCTTCGCAAAATATCCGCTGAACTCGATCTATTTATTATTAACTATACTCCACCTCTCAACGATAAAAATCCGGCAAAGAGGGCACATAAGGAGAGAGTCAAAACAGAAGCAACTCCTGAAATTCTATGAATTTACAATAAAAATAATATGAACAAATTTGTAAATAATATAATAATAATATAAATATATATTATACTATAAAAATAATAAATACATAATAATAACGAATAATAATATATTAATAGTAATAATAATATCTACAGTTTGGATTTGTATGCTAATTTACCAATTTATCTGAATAAACAGTTTAATTTTCTCCATTTATTCCCGTGTCAGTGAATTCATCGTAGACCCTGTGACGTCACTAATCCATTTATTCCCAATTATCGCCACTAAACACGCGTTGCAGTGTAAAACTAATATTTGAGTGTCTGTCGTCGGCTTACAGGACCGGAAGAATATCAAAACGAACCCACGTGTAGTTAAGTTATTATTAATTTTATTCTATAAATCATCAACTGAAAGATACACAGTGGCGTGTGATTAGAGTGAATGGAGATCTGGTTATTCATTGTCAAAAGTTATAAACTAACATCTCCCACTTAACCAGCAGACTTTAGATGTAGGCCTCCACATTCTCCAAAACAAACACACGCGTGTAGATTTGCTATAATTACGGATGTCAGTGTGTCTGGGCCTGCTAATCTCGGACTGGAAGGTAAAGTAAACCCGATTTTTCGCTACGCTTTTGTCAATGCTAATTTATACATATAGGTGGCTATGTATAATCTATCAAGGCCTTAAAAACCGTAGGAGAAAATGCTTTTGAGATATAGCCCACTATACATTTCTATTTTTTTGTTTTATTTGTTTTAAAAAAGGCAAAACCTTAAAAATACTGGATATACTGATTTATGGTTATAGCATTTTTAGGGACCTGTAATTAAACAGTTGGAAAATCATATTTTCTGATATTATATATATATATATATATATATATATATATATATATATATATATATATATATATATATATATATATACCAGATAAAAAAACAAAATACACACTAATTTACAGAATTTTCACACTTTTTTCTAAGCTGAAATCAAGCGTTTAAGGCACCAAATACTAAGTCCAAGTTTCTCAAACTCACTGAATCCACTTGAACTAACCTTTGAAAATATTTACAGCCTATTGAACGGGCTACAATGATAAACGGGTTGTCAGTGAGGGTACTTATTATCGTTACAGCCCCTTTGAGGCCTTGCAAAACAGGGAAGCTATAGCGGGAAGGTAACAAGCCCATCAGCGGCAAGTGTTTGATCATGATATTCTTATATATCTTGATGGTGTAATAGGTGCGACTATACTTCTAATATCAACAAAAGTGCCGGCATGCTCTGAAAATCTCTTCAATCCAAAATATCTTCATCTAGCTCTCAGTCATTTGATAGTAGGGATAATATAGTCCTATTATAAATATAATGTGTGTGAAGCTGGTTTTGCGTTCACCACTTTCCCCTCTATAGCTGCACATAGTTCCGCAGTGAAGTGACTCATGTTTTCTGCTCCTGTGTTTTATCTGAACCCAGAGAGGATCCATGGCGTGCTGCCCGCATGATCAAAGGTTACATGCAGCAGCACAACATTCCCCAACGGGAGGTGGTGGACATCACTGGGCTCAACCAGTCTCACCTCTCCCAGCACCTCAACAAAGGCACGCCCATGAAAACGCAGAAGAGGGCAGCCCTCTACACCTGGTATGTCAAGAAACAGCGGGAAATTCTCAGACGTAAGTTAATATTTGAGTTTCTCACAGCTTGGCCCCGGCATACACTTTATTTGGGTTTCAAATCTGGAGGGAGCATTTCCTCATCATACTGGATACAGCAATAGGCGACAGGCCTAGATCCTCTTTATAAAATTCCTAATTGAAAGAATGCATGCTCAAAAAAAACTCAAAATAAAACAACTATCATTTGTACATTGAAAACACCATTTTTATCTGTGATAATATTAATGTTTTTCTGATTTTGACCCTCTAATTTTAATAACTTTGCCTCCTCTTATTTTTCAGAATTCAACCAGGCAGTGCACGATTCTGGCAGCAATATGACAGACAAAGGCAATCAGGATCCAGTGTTTTTCTTCCCAGAGTTCAACCCGACTGGTCAGGGCATAGGTCAGCCCGGCGACGAGGTCGGAAGCGAACCCTCGTCCAAGAAAATGAGACGTAACCGTTTCAAGTGGGGTCCTGCGTCACAGCAGATCCTCTACCAGGCCTATGAAAGGCAGAAGAACCCGAGCAAAGAGGAGAGGGAGACTCTGGTAGAAGAGTGCAACAGGTGGGCTACTATGACAACTCCTGGTAAACTCCTAGAACAATATTCAAATACCAGTCTAAGCGTCTCACTTTTGTACATTTTCCTGCAGAGCTGAGTGTCTCCAGAGAGGCGTATCCCCCTCAAAAGCTCAGGGCCTGGGCTCTAACCTGGTCACAGAAGTGCGAGTCTATAACTGGTTTGCCAACCGGCGTAAAGAGGAAGCCTTCAGGCAGAAGTTGGCCATGGACGCCTACACGCCGACCCACAGCATCAACCCATTGCTCTCACACGGCTCGCCGCATCACCCTCAGACCAGCGCTTCGCCTCCCAGTAAGATGCCAGGTAGCATCATTTCACGTGGGCAGACAGGTTATATAGTACATGTTAGGTCTTCAAATGTTTGAAATCAGAAATTCTTCAATTTGCATAGACATTTTAGGATTAATAGTTCAGAGCAGTGCACGATTTTGTTCTCCTCTGTGTGTGAAAGTACTGTCAGAAGCAGTTGATGTGATCAGAGAGGCAGAGAAAGAGGGGACAAGTGATCAATGAGCATGAGTGAGTGACCTGAGCAAATGCCATTGTTATTCTCATCTTTGAAAACACACTGAGAACAATCCACATTGTACCTGCAATCTCCACTCCAAAGTCAGCATGGAGAAGCATAACACAAAGGGCAGCGATCCTGTGACAGGCCAGGGTCAGGCCAGGGTCAGGGAAGGGCGGGACGGACACATCACATCCAGATCAGCTCATCATTAATGCCATCATTTCCACATTTCCCCCCAAACGCCATACAGGTTGCTAACGACTCTGCTCAGACAGTCGCCAAAACAAGGAATTGCCGTCCATTATTGCTCTGACCGTTTCACCTCGACCTGTTGTTTGCATTTGCAGTAATTAGTATTGACTGAGTCTACCTGGCGTATACGACCTAAAAACAAAGCTGATAGGCCTCACAGAGCATTTATCCTCCGTGCGATCACTCACCGTCCATAAAACTGTGATTTGAGAGACTCACTCAGAGCCTATTGTTGTCCCCTCGTGTCCGAACACGAGGCAAGGCTTTGAAGGGGGAAAACAAACTGTTTGCCTTGGCTTTGCTCTTTTACCTTTGGGTAAACTGGTCCCACTTGTGGATTGTCTGTTTGCTCGCGTTTTGTGTTATTGTCGCTCTGAACACCTGACCAGGCATTGACCTCAGGTTGCGAGGCAGAGGGGTCAGCGATAAGGTTGTATAGCATCAGAAGGGAAGGGTGGCTCCCCCAAAAAACTCTCTGCTGGCTGCTTACAAGGTGTCCTGCTGGCATCCTGCCGACAGCATCAGCTGTTTTTCAGTGTCAGCCCCTGGCCTGACAATAATATCCCAGCAGGGCGTCTCATTGCGTTGCTAGGGCACAGCCTGTATTATGCATGCTTAATGGACAATTAAAATCCTTTGCTACTACATCTCCCAGGCCTTTGATAAGGGGCTCCTCTGACTTCTCCTCTCTATACTCTGCCTCGGCAGGGGCTCCCATTGTCTGTGTTGTATTAGAAGACTGCAGTGACTGTAACCTAGGTTCATTTATCTCTGCTGGGCCTTAAGGAGGACTGATTTTAAAGCTCCCCCCCTCACCTTTATGGGTATTAGTATAGTTGCTGAGGCTGGGCGCAGACTTGGAGCAGCAGGAGCTGTCCACTGGGGTATTGGTTCTTTTCTGGCCAGACAGGACTGATGACCCCTTCTTCGCCTATAGAGAAAGCTAGTAATCCCCCTCCTTAAATCGTCGCCACACCTTCAGTCATATGAGAGAGGTCAGTGCTGGGTCAAATCAAAGAATCCCATCTTACATTGGGAGTTTTTATTGATTCTGTTTTGGTTCATTGAACAGCTGGTCACAACTGGATAGACAATCAAACATTGAGCAGTTTTGGTTTTGGCCTTTTTCATTTACTTTTAGAAATGAAACTGATCTAAAGCAGATTACTTATATTTATTAGCCCCCCTTTGTCTTATGCAATTTACTTTCTGTCCATCCATTAATAATTATAACTGAGCATAACTAATACACCTTACTTAGTGCATCTAAAATTGAAGAATGATCTCTACTAAAGTATTGAAAAATTGCTCTGAAGAAGGCTATTGACAAAACATTGGCATGTTCATTAACAAAGTAAATAGTTGGAATAGAGATTTTTCAACCATGTCCTGGTTTGTCCTGCCCTTTAATATATCTACTTTTGAACTTTAATGACTTCTAGCACCACAAAGAAAATATTGGGACTTTTTAAAGAGCTTCTTAACAACCTTTCTTGGCTTATTTATTTTAAAGAAGTGTAATGTAGAAATGTAGGAACATGTAGCATTTTTATACTAAAATAATACAGCTGTAGCTGAATGCACCATGAAATTGAGCCAGCGCTGTGTCGGCTGAGCACTATTTGTCTAGTCAGAAGTTCCCGATCAGATACAGTAGTAGGGGGGGATCATCCGTGGGTTGTGTTGCATTTCTGTCACCTCAGGCTTGGAACAGGGACACACATACAGAAAAGGATGGCCTAGCTCTGCACTTTCCACTGCTCTGTCTCCCAGAGAGCCACAAAAAAGAGACTGGATACATCCTGCAGAGACCCAGGAGGTCTGTCATATGCAGTGGGACTACAATGAGCACTGCCTGGGGTTGGGGAGGCAGGCTTTGATATTACATGGGTCACACAGAGAGCCTGAGCCTTTTAAACCTGCTGAAGCCTCTTGCTACCACTCCCCTTCTGAAGTTCTCGCCCTCCCCCTGCTCTCAGAGCAGCCTGCCGTTCCTCGTGGATTAGAGCAAAGTTTTACAGTGTGTGTGTGCACATAAAACAATGGTAGAAGACATCTCTCGATTTTAAGCGTGTGTGTTCCCACTAGCTTTCTAGAAACTCAGGAGTCTCTGGCTCTTGGAAGTCCTCCTTACTTACTCCGAGGTTCCCTGCAGATAGAATTACTGCCACAGCCCAAAGAATCACAACTGGCCTGAATAGCATCCTTTTCTCCCTCCCTCTCTCTTTCTCTCTCTCTCTCTCTCTTTCTCTGTCTTGACACTTTAAGAGGTCACCCAGCTCCGAGATAACTACCTTTTTATGAGTCCTACTCTATTGTGTGGCAATGGGGGTCATGAGTCCAATGGAGTGCTTTATTGTTCGGCAGCAGTGTTTACAAGGCACGGTGGAGTGTTGTGGGGTTGCGAGTATGTTGCAGGAGACAATATGAAGTCTGTGGGCTGGACAAAATGGAGGACAGGTACTAAGAGAATGAAATATGGTGCAGAGTCTTTGCCTCAGACGGTGTAGTATTTGTAGATAAAAGAGGTAATCTTTCAGAAAATTTGGGAAATTTGCTCATTAGGTTTCTTTCTAAGAGTTACACAAGAAGATATATAGCACCTTCGTGTTCATCTCTTTAATAGGAATCCAGAAGATGGCTTAGCTTGACATTAGGACTGGAAATAAGATAAATGAGTTAGAGATCCATAAACACAAAGCTCAATCATAAAGTAATCATGTTGTCGGCTACTGCACACAACATCTGATTACTGAGCATTAGAGGTGCTGGTTTTGTTCCTTTGACAAAAACAGGCTTGCAATCAGGTGCTAAACTAAAGTGTGTGTTCTTCTCATTTAACTTTTGGCTACTGCACAAATAAGCATATTTCCCTAAAAGTTGAACTAAATTATTTAAACGTACAGTGTTTTATGCAACATTATCACAAATTCTGCTTGGCGATGATATATATGGGTCTATACACGAATCATGCAAAAATGTTCTTTTTGATTTCTTTGACACCTGAAGCAAACTTTCAGATCTGAAAACACATCATGTTGCAGAATACAAAAGTGTCAAGAACCCAATGATTCTTTAGTGTCAGTGCCTCTCATTCTGTTTTATCATTATCTTAAAACGTCTGTATATCAATGCATCCTGTCATGTCTGACCGACTTTGGCAGAGCGCTCACACCGTCACACCTGGGTCACCAGGGAAGATGGGAGATCTGAGGGCAAACACAGTCTGTCTCTACGCTGTCACGCCGAGGGAGGGACGCTCTCCTGTGTCTGTGCGAGGCTGAGACCACAGGATAAGAATGTGTTTGACATTGCTCGTAATTGTGTAATGTTTACTCTGTTGGTATCAGAGGGGGCCTGCATCGGCAAACAGGCATTGGATTGTCGGTTGTGGGGAGGGTTGAGGCATTCCTCTGGCCTTCCAGCAGGAGACAACCACTTGTCTAGACGGGGATTAAGTGATGGCACTAAAAGAGGAGCTTTGTTTTTCACTCACAGAGACTACAGTGAAAAATCACATTGACATAATAAGGGACATCATATGTGTGCTGAACAGAAAGTCTGATGGGAGCTGCAGTGCGTGCGTGTACACAGTGAATGGCCTTGGCTGAGCTACGCAGATAGCAGCAGCCGACGGGTCAATGTGTTTGTTTGCTCTGTCCTCTCCTGTCTGAGTCAAAGAGCAGGTGAGATCGGTTGGTTGGAATGAACGTGGTGCTGCTCACCAGAGAACGAGGCCTGCCCACTATCTTTCTGCCCTATATAACCGTAATAGTTGTAGGACAGAGTGGCTGTAAGCCAAGACAGGTGAAACTAACTCCCTGCCTCTCTCTCTCTCTTTCTTTAGTACGCTACAGCCAAGGCCCCGGTGAGGTCACCTCCTCCACGACCATCAGTCACCACAGTAGCAACGCCATGGCGACCAGCCAGTCGGTGCTCCAGCAGGTATCTCCGGGCGGATTGGACCCCAGCCATAGTCTCCTGTCACCTGACATCAAGATGGTGAGTGAACACACCTGGGCCTCCGCGGCCACAGATTAGATAAGAGCGGGTCGGCGTTTAGCATAAACGCACAAAGCAGGTCCCTGAAAGTCCTCTCCCATGGACCCACCGGCCCGAGCCAACAATTAGCACATTGTGCTGCTCTGTTTAGAAGGTGGAGTCGGGGTGGCAGGCCATGGCTGCCCTCACAATCAGCCTTCACCAGAGTGCACCAAGCATGTTCATCACTCAGCCAATAAACCTCACAAAGAGACATTCTGTTCTTATTGATTAAATGTCTTGAAAGAGGAGCCACAGGTGGAGCGCTGCTTGTTCTGCCAGAGAAATGACGCCAACATTTGATGACGTGTGATGTTTTTTTTTTTTTCCCTCAACTTTAGAGTTTCTCCCCTCTGCCCTGGACCAATATTTGATCAGTGACAAGGAATCCTGTTCATAGACCATAGCGTTTGAGAAGTGGTGCAACATACTTTTGGTACAGAATAGAAAGTGCTTACAAAATCAGTGTTGATGACATGTTCTTGCAGCCCACATGTGCGTATTGTGCACATCTGTGAACATTTCTGAACGTTCATAACACAGCGAGAACAGAGCTGATAGTGTCTCATCTGCAGATGTGCATCTAAGTGAGCCAGTAGTCCATCCTCTGTGTCAAAAAAATTGAGCCCTACTAGGTGGAAGGATCTCGATGCCTCTCTATGTCTTTTACTGTGAATGCATGGGTCATCGTATATCTCAAATAAGCACCTTAGCGTTTGTATAAATCATCATGCCCATTACAGACATCCCATGATGTGTTTCGCTTATGTGCAGCTCAAGCACTAGCACAGTGTTCTACGCAGACATTTTTCATATGACTTTTTTCACCTTTTGTTCCTTATCAGTATTTACCTGTGTGCTGTGTATGAGTGGAGTTACACAAGCTCAGCGTTATACAAAAGAATTGGAACTAAGTCAACATCAATGTCTGTTGTTTGTTTAGCAGCAAACATCTGTTTCACTTTGTACATACATTTAAGTGAATTTACTTAGCGGATACTCCGGGCCCTCGTGAGAGCTTTGTAGTCTGTTATAGCAAATATTACAGCGGTGACACAATGTTGCCATTTTATTTATTTATTTTGTTTTTGCATCTTTTACCCAGATTTCAGGTTCAGGTGGAGGACTTCCCCCCGTGAGCACGCTGACAAACATCCACAGTTCCCATCACAGCCATCAGCAGACACAGAACCTCATCATGCCTCTTTCTGGAGTCATGGCTATAGCACAGAGTGAGTCCCCCAACCTTTCAATTTTCATTCCCGCAAGGAGATGGCTTTTCTTTGACCTGAAGTGACTGAGATCCTGTCATGTGTCCTCGCCAGGTTTAAACACGTCGCAGTCTCAGACGGTGCCGGTGATCAACAGCGTGGCGGGAAGCCTGGCGGCGCTGCAACCCGTGCAGTTTTCACAGCAGCTCCATAGCCCCCACCAGCACAGCCTGATGCAGCAGTCCCCCAGCCACATGAGCCAGCAGCCGTTCATGGCCACCGTAACACACTCGCATAGTACGTAGCACCTCCGCTGTCTTCTCCTGTGAGCACAAGCCTTTGGGTATTTATATATAGAAATTGTGATACCTGATCATTATTGTCATACCCTTATTATTGTCATACTGTGATCTTAGTACCACAAATCTGCATAAAGAGCCAGTTTTGAGTTTTAGATCATGCAAAGATATTAGGACAAAAAATGGACCTGGAAAAGTGCATGCTATGTCTTCTCTTTGAGAAATATTTACCAATACTTTTCTGCTATACATCCTGTAATCTCTCAAAGTTAATATGTGGTCCTCCTTTCTGTCACCTATCCACCTCATTATGATTTGTTAGGTTAGGTTGGCGTCATGCACACACACACACATCTCTGCCTACATGATGACAATATGTAGTTTTTTCCCTGACATCTCATTACACGCCCTGTGGATATTGAAATGTATTACTTGCAGTTGCAGAGCTAGTGTAAAGCATATTAGACTTGCAATATATTTTCTAATCTATTTATCTGTCTTACTTTTCTATGGCAGTGTACCCTCACAAGCAGGAGCCCCCGCAATATTCCCACCCCTCACGTTTCCCCTCGGCCATGGTGGTCACGGACGCCAACAGCATCAGCACCCTCAGCTCCATGTCCTCAAGCAAGCCGGTACGTCTTTGCCACAGCTTGTCACACACATCACAACAGGCCGCAGTTAGATGCATCATCCATCTGACCTTTGTCTGTCTGCCTGTCAAGTTTAGTCCAAAATCACTGTCTGTAAACATTATGTTCTTATTGCATTATAATCAGCTGTATTTGTGTGATATTATCGAAATTCTTACCATAATGCTGTTGTGGACACAAATCACTGCTACTACAGTTAAACAAAAAGGCCGCATTCTGATTGAGAGCAACGGCACAGTCGCAGCACACACTGACAGCAGGAATTAGATTCCATGTAGGAAGAAGCGTGTGTTTTATGACGTGTGTGTTGACTTGTTTAATTCCCCTTGTCACATTAGGACGCTCCTGTAAACAAGATGGTGCAACTTGGGGGTCTCTCCTGGGTAAATACAATTTTATAAGTTCAGTCTGCACTAAAGTTGAATAATCATAACAGTACATAACAGTTGTAGCCACGCACACTGCTTCTTTTACTTTTAGAAGCTTTTATTTGCTGATGTTTAAGATCAAATGCTTTTAATGGACTCCAGAGTAACAGACAGGACAGATATATGGATAGTATACTCCTCAGAATTCCTATTTCCTCTTAAATAGCCGTCTAATCAATCAGCTGTTCCCTCAGCCTGAATGGCCTTTGATTAATGCTCCCTCCTTTCCCTTTGCTCTCCCTGGTGAGAGTTACCTCTGCGATCAGGAAATGAGCCCCACTGTTAATCAAAGTTCCTGGTATCCTTCCACTTTCCCTCCATGCTACAGTGAGGCTGTAGATGAGACGGGTCAAGTGGGGGTGGAGGTTTCTTTCCCTCGCTCTCTTATTTTCTTTCTATTTTTTTTTTCTGGGCAGTAATTACACCTCTTCCTCTTTCCGACTTCTCCCTGCTCTCGGTGATCGCTCTAGCCTGAAATGTTGTCCACGGTGCTTTCACACGCTCAATTTCCCACGCTGAGGCAGAGTGCTCGTACGGCCACGCTGCCACTGACAGGCTGATGGGCTGCGCAGCAGAAATAGGAGATACTGGGTCTTGTGATAAAAGCTGTAGTGGTGAATGACACATGCAGACCTTTACTTAAGTATTTTCTGTCCCATTAGGTAGTTGTGTCACAGAGAGTTACAGAATACACCTGAAGGGTTGTGAGATGATAAATGGGAGGGAAAAATAGAAAAAAAGCACACTTTTCTATAACAAATTTGTCTTTAAAGGTCCCATATTGTACACTTTTCCTTCATTGTTTCTGAAGTTATTGACTTGTTAATATTGATAAGCCTCTCCTTTGATTTGAATGGCTATTCGTGTTGTGCGTGGTGACTTTAATATTGCAACATCACAATTTCACGGAAGTTTGTTGTAAGGCACAGTTTCTGATTATGTGCAACATGGGACAGTATTTATTGAACAACTAGACCTCTTTATAACAAAAGAGCCATCACTTCTGGGAGAAGCTTGAGAGAGGAGATGTTAAACTACATAGAGATACTTACAAACAACAGTATATCTTAATGGGAATGTCCAACTTTCAAGTAAAACACAGAAAAAGTGTATAATTCGGGACTTTAAATACCAAGTACTTTTTTTTTTACTAGTATTTGTACTGGTTTTGCACAACACCGCCTTGGCATTTCACAAACCCTTTTATTTAGAAGGCAATTAGTCAGCAGGCTCTCCCAGGTATTTTCTTATCAGGAGATTATTTGGACGGGGCAGCCTTCTTCTCATGTCACGACCAGCATGCTCAGACTTTATAACACTCATTGTTTAACCCTCCATTATACCCGACTGTTTAAAACTCACCTGCGCTCACAGCCCGGCTTCTAATGACTCAGGTCTTAGCTGCAGGTCAGCTTTATCAGGTGGAGCTGTTTGCTGGCTACAGGGTCGCACCAGGGTCACCTGCCCCCACCCCCCCGGAGAGCCGACAGAAAAGAAAAATAAATCCCACAAACAATCTTAAAAAAAAAAAAAAAATCATTTCAATGGAAACAGGGCTTTTCAGTGTCAGGAGAAGAGGGATGAGGAATTTATTTGGTCAGGTGTGGCACATGGAGCAGGGGTGATGTATTTGCATAGGTTTCATTTGTCAGGTCACTCTGGGGAAGCTTTGGAAAAGATGCTCTTATCTATACACTTATGTTACTGGACGGGACAGGTTGTATTTATTGCTTTATGTAACACGGTTTGTCTGACGTTTCATACTCTCTCTTGCTTTCTCTTTTCAGTGTCCTCTTCAAGCCTGGTGAGAGCGTCCACCTGACTTCCTCGCTGCCTGGCAACTGGAGCACATTTTTCCACCCTCTCACCGCGGTAACCATGACAACTCTTAATAACCGGCAACGGTGCGCTGGATGACGAGTCGGTCAATAAACGAGAAGAGTGACGATGGCGGGCTTAAGGAAGTGAAGATGAGAAATGGGACAGAGGGAAAAAAAAAACAAGGAAAAAAAAAACTCAGTGCACCTGAAAATGTGTGGAGACTGGATTCGCCTCTGTCACACACAAATGATCAACACGGACGTATGATTTTAATCTTTGAAAACCAGTATTCAATTTTTAAGCCCCTTTTTCAAAAAATAATGTAAGAGACAGTCATCCCTTCTGTGACATTACAAAGGAACAAGCACCCAAAAAAAAAAACGCTCTTGAACTACGTTGCATGGACCTGAATGAAGGCTTTGGGACTGCTCATAATATACTGTGATTTAAGGTGGAAACATGAAGACGCGCTGACACTAACAGAGACTGTGATCCGCCTCTGTGAAGGCTGACGGACTTGATGAAGGCGATTCATTCATGTTCCTGCCTGCGACGGCAAATCATGCTGCCGCTCTGCAGAACTTTAAAGTGTGTCGCCTTGAACTGTGTGACAATCACAATAACCTTGTATTGATCTGTACAATAGCGATTTGACATTCCTACTGGGCTTAAAAGGAGTCTTCCATGTTATTCTCTCACACTCAGTTTACTGCACTAGTGTTTATGCAGATTTTCTTGCTTGGAGGGGGGGGGTCGTCATTTTCGAGTTGTTCAATGTGTAAACTGTGATTGAAAAGACTTTTGACAATCTTGAGAAAAAGGACTATGCAATGCGTCTATTAGGTGTATGCAATGCTTTTTACAGTTGGATTCTGCACAGGACTCCACACACACACACACACACACACACACACACACACACACACACACACACACACACACACACTCACACACACAAGACTGGAAATGAATATGCACTGTCAGTGAAGGTACCAACTATTATTGTGAAGCTGTTTTTGATAAGGGCTGCCTGTAAAATGACACAAAAGCAGACAGATGTGTAATAACTACCAAAAAAGGAAGAGTTTGAATGTAGTCTGCCATATTTATAAACCAGGTCTTGCCTTAAGGTGGGGGAGAGGAATGACCTAATTTAAACGTGGCCCTTCGCCTCCATGGAAACCTGGCTGTTGTTTGCACACGGGTTCAGGTGAATTTCAGGAATGGGACTCACCCTCCCTTCCCCTCTCCCACTTCCTGCCTGCAATGTGAAGAAGTACAAAATACTCCTTATCATACTGTAAATCATGGCGCAGGACCCCCCCCAGGGTAGAAGGAAAATATTGACAGGTATTCAGAAACAAAACAGTCATCATAGTCTGGTAATCTGACATGAAAGAGGACAATGTTGTGACAGCAGCAACTCTATTAAAAAAGGAATCCAGAAAGATGTGAATGCCGGGGAGAGGAGCAGTCGCTGAGGGTACAAACACCCGCACTGACAGTATTAGACAGTCCCAGAGTAGCTGGGTAATGCTGGGAAAGTGTGAGATGGGGACAAACTTACCACTATAACCGGACAAAAAAGGGAATTTTGATCTGAAATGGAAGCAGAAACAGTGCGTATCATACTGCAGGCGCGGCAGATCCAGTCTTCAACATTAGGTCATTACATTGTTGTTATTATGTTGGTTGGTTTGTGACTGTTATAGCTACATCTACTGCCATCTGATCAGAGGGCACTCATACTTGTGTGACAAGACGTGATTTTTTTTTTTCCTCTTAATGTATTATTTTTGTATAAAATTGAAATCAATCATAAATCATTATTTATACTTTCTGAGAAAATATTGATATTTCAAGTAAAAGTTTTTTTTTTCAAAACGAACTCATGGTTTCAGTCATTTTGTTTCGCACTGAGAAATCAAATTTATCCTGTTTTCATGCGGGTTGTCATTAGTCACTTAATACAAGATAAGAGCCATGTGTGTTTTTCAAATCTATCATATAAACCGCATGCACAGCTTAACATTTTCTCATTACGTGAGTCCAGCTGTCATTAATAAATATACTCAGCCATTATAAATCAAAAGATTGAGAAAGTTTAAAATTTAGGCTTCTAATTGGTTAATTTAAAGTTTATTTTCTGCTCAATAATTTATAATGCTGCAGTTATTTTGAGAATTTTTATCTACTGGTACATCAAGATCTGTTTGAGGATGCAGTCACAATTTGACAGAAGCAGCAGTTAATGCACAGCATTGCACTGTTGCCCATTAATTTTGCAAGTATTTGGCATTTAAACAATGTAGAGAAAAATAACATTAATTTGATTGCAAATGCCTCCAACAGATATTTTTTTTAACCTTAAAATCATAAAAAAGGATAAATATGGCCTACTTAATAGCAGTGATGACAATCAAAATTACATCATTAAAAAATAAAAATGTTGCTTGCATTAAGAGAAAAGCTTGTCACTTTTCTTAAGGCAGCTGCAGTGTTATATATTACTTGCCCTGACTGCACTCTACCCCTGTGTTGACCTGCAGCCTCCACCATGGAGCCCTGCTGTGGAAAGCCTTGTAATCCACTGATGTTGCTCTATTTGGTTTTCAATGAGGCCTTTGATTTTTAGACACAGGAAGCCTCTAAAGATCTGAGCGTGCCTCTTTGACTCCTTTTCTCTAAAAGAAATTGAAATACTAAGAGACTCATTAGCATCTGTTAGAGTTTGAAATAAAACACTGAACTCTCTAAACATCACATTTGACTCAGCTGTGAAAGAGATTTTGAGTACAAACTCAATATATAAACAGGAATCAGAGTTAACTAAGTACATTTTATTTGCAACATTTGCTGATCAATAAATGATTATACACCATTAGATAAGACTGGTTGTATTGATTTAGCTTTATCTCCTGTGTGATTTATTGTAAGTCTTTTTTAAGGGATAAGCTCAAGTATGGATTTTTGTGTCAATGTAACAAACTTTATATCTAATAATGCTGAGATACAATTGTTTAAATTGACAATTTCAGTAATCTTATGCTTTGCTCACATTATACATTTTATCAACCTGCAGATGGGCTGTCATTGAATTTCCTGATGGTCCTTATCAAAACAAAAGCACATGGATTTTGCACTAATGTTTACAGACATTACCAAAGCATTATCAGAATACATGGGGAAAAATATTTTTTTTAAGTAAAATTAATAATTCTATAAAAATAGCATTAATATTTATGTGTATAAAGTTATGAAATTTCATATTTCAAATATGTGTGCATACAGTTACATACTGCTAATTCAACTATAACATCATTATAGCTATAGTTATAAGAATTGCATTAGTTTTTATTTGTTTTTTTACTATATTGAACAACTGAACAAAACTTACTCTAATTCTAACAAACTAACTTTTTCTTTTTCTAACTTTTGAGTTCAATAAACTGTCTATTAACTTAAAACTGTATATAGGCAACTTACACTATAGTTAACATACATGCCTATTTTATTATTATTATTACTTTATCATTGTATTCACAAAATATTTCAAACCTAAAATCTATTTGACGACCAACCCCCCCCTTGAAGAAGTTGCCTCCTACATGTTCTATCTACCTCGGCTGCATCTGTCCATTCCAAGCAGAGCATCTTTAACTCTCCTCACAAACTCATCAGATGTAACTGACAGGCCAGGGGAAGTAAAACAGGAATGTTGTTACGGATAGTAACAAATCTGTATGAACGCTGTCAGAAAGTTTTTCTATGGGGACATACTGGGGCTGGATATGTGCAGGCCCCATAATTTAAATATCATTCCTTTCTTGTTTTTTATATGCTTACACTGAACCCACTCCATGCAAATTTGCATTAAGGCCAAGTTTAAAGCCTCTGAAACCATGGGGCACATTCTGAAGAATGTCCTGCAATAAAACCATAAATACTACTACTACTACTATTACTGTCACTGCTGCTACTAGTACAAGTGCATTACTGCTTCTAATACTGATATTATTACACTCAGGAAGAAGATAAATCTAATATCTTCCTTTGCTCCCATTTTTTAAAGATCTGAAACATTTTCTACATACTCAAAATAACCGTTTCTCTCAAATTTTGTCACAAATGTGTCTAAATGTGTGATAGTGAGCGTTTTTCTTTTACTGAGATAGTCCATTCGACCTCAGAGGTTTGACATACAGTATCAAGATACTGATTAGACAGCATGATTATCGTACAGGTGTCCTTAGACTGGCCACAATAAAAGGCCACTCTGACACATGCAGTGCACTTTTACTGGGGGCTCTGGGGACTCAGAACACCAGTCAGTGTCTGGTGTGACCACCACCTCCTTCGAGTTGATCTGGTTGCCGATTGTGGCCTGTGGAATGTCGGTCCACTCCTCTGTGAACATTATTTGATAGAAATGGTTAATTTGTAGCTGTAAAATGTTTTAGATCTTTGAGTTTATCTAAAAAAAAAGTGTTTTTTTTTGTTTTTTTTGTTCAGTGTATACATAGATAAAATGTATATATTATAATGTATAATATATATTGAGTTCTGAGGGCATTTATCTGTCCAAATGAGGATAAGAGTACTGCACTATTCTCAGTATGCACCTCATGTTGAGATGAGTTTACATTCAGCAGGTTTAATACAGTTAATAAAACTTTGCACATTTTAATTCGTAAAGAAATAAGCAATGGCAGTGCTGTGATCTTATCGACTTCCTATCCAAAATTTAAATGTATAGATATAACAGTCCAACTGATAGCAGTCTACTTTCCTTCGTAGTCTGCACAATGTATATTTGTTCATACTCAAGTGTTGTAACTTTGTTAACGATATAGTTTATCAAGGCAATACTATCAACTTTATATAAATAATCTGTTTTCTTTTTTTAAATATAAACTCATGACATAAGTACAACATTTATGATGACAGGTGAAGATAATAAACTGCAAGAAAACTACAAAGCGGGTTCAACGTTCGGAGTGGACCAACCGATTTGGTGCAGCCGAGGACTCGAGAGGTCAACGCGAGGATTTGGCTGATACACGAGGAATAGAGGAGAAGGACAAAGGGACAGAAAGTGGAAGCTGTAGGGTGAATGTGGCCGTGTGTTTAGCCGTACCAGAAGAAAGGATACTACATCAACTCCAGCTGAGGCCCAAGGGGTTAATGGATAAGACTGCCCAGCAGGGGTCAAGGGTCAGGAGGCCACTCTCTGCCAGGGCTAATTGGTCACTGCGACCAGGGTTTACGCCAACCTTCTACGGAGAAATACATACACATGTATGGAGCTGCTCTGACAGGAGTCTTCCATCAAAAGCCTTGATCAAGGAGTCCTCTGTTGTGCTCCTGCACAGTCATGGAGATCAGTCAGGCCTCCGCGGTAACAATCAGCATCCTTCACCGTACATCGCCATCAGTACCACCTACGGTGACAGCTGAGCTGCACATATGAAAAGATAGGTAGCTTTTGATGTTAAGTTATTTGATTCTGTTCAGTTCGACTCATTAACATTCACTTTTTAGCTTCAATATGGAAGGTGAGAAAAGGACAAAAAGTATCTTGAATGTCACAATACGCACAGTCAAAAAATATGATGTGTATATAATGAATTTCTAAGTTAAATTGATGTTTATTAAATAACTACAGTGATAGATTGAGCCTAACCAAGGCGTTAAGGCAGATGGATGTTTATATATTTTTTAATCCTGATAGTGAAAGTTAAAATTCTTCTCATTCACACAGCTGTTGAGAATCTACTGCAGGTCCTCAGACTGTCATAAATCTTACATTGAATTTAAAAAGCTTATTGCCGGTCCCAACAATCCCTCAGAGTCCTTGTGTAATATTAAAATGTACCAAAGACATTCACTGTCGCTGTCTAAAGAAATAAATAACACGATCGGAAAAATGCACCAGAAAAACGGATCTTATTTATCGTTCTATTTAAAAGTGCAAATCGGTCGGGTCTAAATTCATTCTGTTTGCATGCGGGGCAGAGAGACTGTGAAATCCCCCGGTTTGGAGGAATCCTGACATATTGATGTCATGTCATGTCATGCTGATGCTGTCACAGGCTTGATGCTGGACACGTTAATGATTTATGGGGAATAGTGGGATACCCAGAATGGGACCCGGGTTAATGTTCACCTTTTCTCGCCCGGACCTCCTCTCCTTGGGGGTGGGGGCTGCCCACAGCCAGTTCAGATGCAGCCACCGAGGGGACGTGACTGACGCCGGCGGCCTCCAGCTAAACCTGCCGCACACAGTAGGGAGGGAGCCCTCGCTCCGCTTGCTGAGGCCGGTGATGGAACAGAGGAGCGGAGGGGACAGGGGAACGAATGCGGCCTAATAATCTTTTTAATAGGCTCAGTTGAAGCAATCAAGAGTAATCCGTTGCAAAGAGCTCATATTAACAAATCATATAAACCACATTAAAAGTAAAATTACTGGAGACGACAGGTTGCATGAAACCTCTCTCTATCTCTAATTCTGTTATTTATGTCAAATATTTTATCAATTGATCCGTCTGCTTTTTTTTCTGCACATTTTATTTCTCAACATTAACATTTAGATACTGTTTCAAAGTTCCATGCAGGAAAGGTCAAGAAATACAAATGACGTGGAAAGACATTGAAAATGCTAATTATTTTCATCATTGATTAATCTGTCTGTTGATTGTATGAATGAGTTGTGTGGGCTGTAAAATGGCAGAAAATTGTAATACATGTCATTCACAGTTTGACAGTCTGCAATCCCAAGATATTTAGGTTGCTGTTGTCAAACACTCAAAAAAAGGAAAATATTCACAGTCAAGAAGCTGAAATCAGATAATATGCACATTGGCAATTTAATAAATATATTAATTGATTATTCAACTAATTGTTGTAGCTCTAGAGTTGTAAGCCTACAGGAATGTTCCCACGTTCTGAGTGTGTCTCATAATTCTTTGTAAATGTACTCATATTGGCCTAAAAGTAGACAAAATTAAAATTAAAAAAATGGGAATCAGCTTGTTCAATATACAACATGAGTAGGTTTTGAGTTGCTAAAACCCTCAAAATTGCAGAACAAATACTGAAGACATGACCCCACTGTGTCCTCAGTGGTTGGAAAGACCACATCCTGTGAGATGACATAAATTAGGAACAATTTAGTGTGATATAGTGAGTGAATTATTTAAAACCTTAAGAAAAACCACCCATTATGTCTTTATTACTTGCATATAATACTGTAAAATGTGTTCATATGGTTTTATTGCAAATGTTTTTTTCCTCTCCAAATTGGAACAGCTCCAGTTTGTTAATAGTGGCTCTAAAGCCTAAATGGTTGCATTTCTCCCTCTGTCATGTATATGGACTTTAAGTCATTGCCGCTGAATAAAGCTGAGGTATAGGGCTGAGGGCAGGCCAGGTGATGGATAGCAGCACGGGCCTGTCATCCAGGGCCTTACACTTCTCTCATTAAGCTGTAAATCTTTCACAACAACACCAGTAAGACAAAGCCAGAGAGGCCGTTCCTTGTTCCTCCACCTTGTCGCTGGTTTAACAATGAAACTGCCAACTGATTCACTTTGTCAGGACACACAATAGCCTCAATACTTCAGGCAGCCAGTAAAAATGTTGGACAAGATATGGGAAGACAGCAAAAAATCTAACATATGACTGCTTATCTAATTAAATATTTGAAACAAATGAACTCGCAGATTGACTTGAACAGAAAAGTTGCTTTGCAGATACAGCAGATGGTGGGTTAGGAATATAAACGTTTCTCACAGTTAAACAAGTGAAAGAAACATGATTGAAAATAAATAAAGTGTATAAAAATGGTCTAAAGTACATAAATACATTTAAATCCACTGCATAGAAAGTAAACTTAGGCCTAATTGATGTTCCAAAATCTTACAAATCTTAATCATATTGCTTTAAAAGGTATTGAATACGACAAATGAATTGCAAGAATGAATGTGTGTTAATTGATTTATTTTTAATTATGTGACATATCAATCAGATTTAGATTATCTGTTAATATTACATTTAATATTTACATTATATGTTATTTATAAAGTTTGAAATGTGTTTTGTAATTTCAAAAATGCTAAATGGAGATTATAAGAGAACATTTCTGGCTCAAAATGTTATGATTTGCACAACATTGTGAACTGATGCTTTTATCATAATGGTCTCTGTGCAAAAAGACACGTAACGGACAGTCCAGTAATGATCTGACTTCTAGGAGACATGAACTACATGCGTGTGTCATGCTGCACACAGGTTTTGTCACAAAGATGAACTAAACTCCTGTGAAAACTGCAGCCAGTTGGTTTTATGTTGTTGAACTGAGCAGCAAACAAGTTCAACACCGCCATCTGCTGGCGGCCTAAGGTCACTGCAGAGAACGACACTGTTACATTATGTGAATTATTGCCCTGTGTAATGACTCTCAGGTTGGACAGCAAAGGCTTTCAAAACCTTTCAAACAAAAAGGCTTTAATGAGGCATACCCCACCAATTTTACATTCATATATCCAAAAGGAAAAGAAAAAAAACTTTTTAGATATCCATAATGTTACTTTTAATTTACAAAAATACATTGTGACTAGTAACTTTTACTAAAGTTATGAGCTGCAATGATTTGTTGATTAATTTTCAATGACTACAATAACGGACAACTATTTTGATAAGCGATTATTGGATGTGAGTCTTTTTAAAGAAGAAAATGTCCAAATTCTGGTTTGCGCTTTTCAAATTATATTATTTCCTGGTTCCTTTGGTCTTTTCTATCAGTAAAATGATGATCTTTGAGTTGTGGACTGTTGGTCTAGCAAAAAAAAAAACATTTTAGTTAAATCTTCAGATTTGAGAAACCGTGATCAACATTTACACCATTTTATGACAACGGATTGATTTTAAAAATCTAAAGATTAATTAACTATAAATATAGTTGCAGTCCTACTAAAATTAAATGTATTAATGTATATACCTTTAGACAGATAATTAGGATGTTATTAAATATTCATAAAATATCTAAAATGAAATAGAAAGTCTACACTTGCCATTATCAAGAATAAGCAGATATCTGAAAAATAACTTTCAATAATATGAATAAAAAGAAAAAAAGTGTCAGAAGAACATCATTATGATTTTTTTTAACCTGGAAAGGTAGGTTAATTTGATTGACTCCAGCAGACTCCACTGATCCTAGTAAGAAATTAAGTGGGTAAAGAAAATGAATGAATGAAGTTGAAGTTAAGAAGGGAAGGAAGGTTTTTCATAGTGAGTGTGTGACAAGGCAGGCTACTTTGGTGCTCCAGGTCTAACTTAGTGCTTTTGCGCCATAAAATCATGCTAACATTTATAAGTAGATCACGAAAATACACAAAATATAAATGCTAAACTGGGAAAAATGGTGAAATAGGACCCCTTTGCTATAGCCATCCAGCTGTGCCTGAGAGACAGCGCTCAGGGTTCACAGCTGCAGTCACGACTCCGTCAACACTGACGTCATCTTCCAACTGGTGACTACTGTTATCAAGATGGCGCTGCGGCCAGGATCAGGTGGAGGTAGCAGGTATTTTAGCCTTTTAAAATCAACTGTGTCTGCAAACTGTTGTTCCCGTGTGCGATTTCCGCCTCCGGCGGCCGCTCGGCGCCACGTCCCTCGGCTCAGGAGCGGCTCGGACCCGGAGACGGGGGCTGGTGTTGCTGTCGAGGCAGAGATGAGATGGCTGGTTGTCAGGTGTCACAGCTAACCTGAGCTAACGCTAGCTAGCTGGCTAGCTGCTGCCTGTCAGACCTCAATGGACCAACAATAATGCAACACGTTTCATATATTTACACTTTTGCGAATATCTTGTCTTCCGGAACAATTTATATAATTGGTGCAAGCGGAATCCAAAGTTTATAACATGTTTTTGTAAGGAATTGCACATCACTGGTTGGAGAATAGCTAGCATCTCTGCAGAGAGGCCCGCAGACGGCTGACAGTCGGAAACCTGCAATAAATCGAATTTCCCCTCTCATATTTGATATTTCACAGGCGTGTTTAACATCGTAGTAGGTAAGTCTTAACTGGCGAAGAAGGTAGAGCCAATGGAGCAAAAAATAAACTATAAGTTCCCTTTCAAACACACCAGCTGTAGAGGCTTGTCCTGTTTAAATGCAGCCAGGGGTTGTAATGATGTTAAGAGACGTGCTGGTTCCACTTAAAGCGCTGTGATGATATGCAGCAGGACAACAAGGCCCAGCAGACTCATGATTCTTTCATGAGCTGAGCCTGAGCTGCTTTAATAAATAATAAGCCCTGGCTACAAGCATCTTGACTGGACAGGAGATACAGACACCACAAGTAGAGGTGTGTGTGTGTGTGTGTGTGTGTGTGTGTGTGTGAGTGTGTGTGTGTGAGTGTGTGAGTGAGTAATTTGAAGATCCGGAGATGGTGTTTCATCCGTGTGCTTTTCATGCTGTTGATGTCTGACAGGCACTTATTGACTTGTCTTGTGTAGGCATGATGCCTCTGTGAGGACTGCCAATCCTCCTGTCAAAGATTTATCAATTTATTTCACAAAGCAATTGAGCAGGAACAATTTACCTCATTTCGCAGGCAGACAGAGATGTGTCAGTACTTGGAATATGCGCTCATACATATATACATATAGATACACACCCCCTTTAAGTTGAGAGTTTTCCATACTGTAACCATATACTTTGTTGTTGATTAATATTATTATGGCAGCACTGTGATATCTCATGTAATAGGCCGGATTTGTTGGCATTATGCAACTAACCGTGCAACTAATTACGACACGTGCAACATGTGCACACTCGTTCACTGTGCTTATGAGTGAGAATGACATAACAAGGCAGACTTAATTTGTGCCCTACGATTTTATTCTGTGGTGCACAACCACACAATGGTCAGTGTAGTTGTCAAGGAAATAAAAGACTTTTAGTTTTCTGAAACAATATATGAATCGTCTTTGGCTTGTCGACAGTTTTAAACAGTTTCTCAATTCATTTATTCACCAGAATCATGACCATATGAATATATGGTAGAGTAATGTATCCACATGACTACTCTAAGCTGCTGTCATTTCTATTTCTCTGCTGCTGATGAGGCCTCAGCTTTAGATATAGCTAATGACAAATGCTGAAAAAATACATCAAATAAATATGCCTTATTTATCCATGCATCTATTATCTGTAGCACATATGCTTTTTTGTAACACTGCATTATATAAGGGCTGTAACTCTCCATTCTTTTTATTCATTAATTAATCTGACTGATTAAACTTTCTTGGTTAATCGTTTGGTCTATAAAATGCTCAATAGCTTTTCAGGGGTTCATGTGTTGTCTAGTGAGAAAATGACTAAAATGCCTAAATTTATTTATAAAATAGCAAAAACAGCCTTGTGCCTGAGTATAAAACCAGGAGGTGGAGCAGTGGTGCAGTACAACCCTCACACCTGTTTAAAACCTTGTTGCTGTTAAATATATAATAAATGTATGTAATGAAGCTGAGCTGTCCTCCCTGCGGAGCCTCTGACAGAGAAGCATGATATCGATTCGACGAGGTGATGATGGCTCTGTGCAAATGTCTCTGTCTTCATCAGGGCCTGTGATTGTTAGAGTTGACCTCATGAATGTCAGGCAACGTCCTCATTTAATATCCTTCATCTCGAGAGTTTATTGAGCCATGCATTTCGTGGCTGTTGAATTTAAACTGGGTATATAATCTGTTCGGTCTTTTTGGAGAATTGAGAGCCTGGAAATACATCTAATTTAACCTCTGACAGCCTGAGTACTAATTTATGCCAGGTCACAGTGTTCAGAGATTAATTGGTTTGGTATTTGGTAGCAGGAGAGAAACCTTTGTGTCTGCTCGCTGCAACGGCTGGTTATTAACTCCATGAATGAAGCACCACTTTCTGTTATTAATGTGTTTCCCACTGGGTATCTGGATTGATTTTGGCCACATGATCAATAAACAAGAACCAAATTGGATAATTATTAATTCTGCATTTATTATGGAACAGAAATAACAGGTTCAGTGACAGTCTGCCTCCTTTTAAAAGAAGTATTTGCCCTATCTAATGTATATTACACTATACCAACAGTTTCAAAATATGAAATCATTTTAGTTTTTGCCTCCATGATGATGACATTGGTAGAAATAACGGACCCTGCCTTCTGCTGCTGTCAAACAGTTTGTTGATCGCTGTTTGATGATTTCAGGCCTTTTCCGCTAGGCTCGGGTCTGCCTGGCGTCCACAGCTGCTTCGCTGTTTATCTCCTTCATTAATCTGCTCAACTGTGACCTGTTATTTTCTGCAGAATGGTGGCCACCAGCGCTATAATGCTCCTGTAAAAGCTTTTTAAGCTGTAAATCTTACAGGAAGCAGATGTGTGAGATGTTTCATCACTGAAGATAACACGGTACATTGTTTTCCCTCAGGATTTTTTTTTCAGCAGCAGTGCCTTTGTGGGGTGTGGGCAAAGAAAATTTTGTGTTATTTGACTAAAACTCTGCATCATTATCATTAAAGCATTAATGAAACAACATTGCAGACTGTAGTTTTTCACAGCACACTGACATGAAAAAATATGCTCAGTGTAGAAGTAACTATGTTCTAGCCTGGTTAAAACCATGTGAGCTCACACGCTACTCATGAGATACGTGATCAGGACGTTTTAGCTAGGCTAACTATGTCCTGAAGTAAAACCAATTATTTTGTCTACTTCATTATTAGCCCTTCAACTATTATTGTCACCATCGATTTAATAAATAGGAATTATTTTAAATTACATCATATATCTTGTGATATACAATTATAATTATCTCACAACTGAAAAGCTGTAACTGAAGCTGTAACTATTTGTTGTGGTTGAACATGAAAAACATTACTGAAAAAACCTTAGCCAGTACACAGCAATGACGATAATTCGAAAGAATCCATTAAGTCAGAAATTTGCTGGTGTCGGCTTCTAAATTGAATCCACTGCATTTTTCAGTGTTGTATCTTTGTACGTTTTCTGAAGGGTTTTTGTTTTACAGTTGAGATAAAAAATCTCACAATAATGTACAACTTAAATGAAATAAACAATTCTCAAGCTACTTCACACCTGAGCAGATAGTTAAAAAAATAAAAACATAAAATAATTTAAAGAGCAAAATAACTGGAAATAGTTAACAAAACATGTTGTGAGCTAGTTGTTGTGTCAGGACTAAAGTTCACAGCATTATTAGGCCGCTCACCCACCGGATTAGTGATGCTCAGATCTGGCCTGGAGTCAGTCTGGGTAGCAGGAAGCCCTGCTGGCTCTTTCTTGTTGTAATAAGTTATTTAAGATGTTTGACAAATAGCTCGAGGCGCTCTGTGTCGATTCTGCTGAGAAAGGAGAGACTTGGCAAGTTGTAGCTTCTTCCTCTGAGTATTTTCTTCCTTCTTCTTGTTTCTCAGCAGAGGCCAATGTTTAAATTTCCTCACCTGCCTGTTTTCATGTCCTGTTTGGCGTTTTAGTTGAAATTGAAACGATCAGTATCTGAATAAATCTGTCTGTATTTTGTGAATGAATTGATCAGTTTTGTGAAAAAATGCTCTTGTTGATGCTCAATCTGTAACTGTTGGTTTTCACAGACATTTCTTTGTAAATTATGTTATTTCGAATTCATATGGATCCAAAGGGGAATTAGGGCAGGGGCCGCTATAAAAGAGAGATGTGATACACGTGTCCCAGCGCTTCTTCCAGTCCTGGATACATTTCCTAATGTTATCATTTTAACTGACTCTCATAACCTTTCTCTTCCCTCTTTAGTTTCATGTATCCTGTTGGAGGGGGCTTAGGACCGCCACAAGGTGAGGAACGCCTAAATCTGCATTATTACTTTATATTATTATTATTATTCTTCATTTCATGGGAACCTTTACCAACTGAGTGGAAATAATTTGTGCTATATATATTTTTTGAACTTATATGCAATCGGTGAGATGTAATTTAGCAGTTTAAATATAAAATTAAACACCCAGTTTGCCGGTGAGCCTGGTATATCAGTATTATGAGTAAGGAAGTATAAATAAGTCAAAAATGGCTGCTCTTAGTGTCAAGCTTACACATTACAACTGAGAAAACAAAAGCGCAATTTCCACCTCTGCCCCAAACCACCCTAATTCCTCTTGTTTTGTGCCAATCTGCTGCAGTAGTCACCAGAAAAACAGATTTGGTTGTTGCTGAGCTTGTGTCTTCTTCTCCGAGCTGTCCCGGGAAATTGATTTGCAATACTAAATCATGTCCAGACACTGGAGGCCTTTTTTGTATTACCGTTTCGTCAGTGTTCTCCAAATTAGGCGTACTGTCACGCTTTAAATATTAATTGAATAGACTATTTTCACCATCATAATAACGTGTGTGTGTGTGTGTGTATATGTGTGTGTGTGTGTGTGTTGCTGTAGGCATGGTTCCCATGCAGCAGCAGCAGCAGCAGCAGCAACAGCAGCAGCAACAACAGGGCTTTCCCATGGTTCAGGTCATGCAGCCTAACATGCAGGGCATGATGGGAATGAACTTTGGGGGACAGATGCCTCCAGGGGCCATGCCAATGCAGGTCAGTTTCTGTATGTGTGTGTTCAATGTTGCAGTTTTATAAAACTGGAAACAAAGTTTAAATTATACCTATTATCTTGACTGTTGATGACTTTGGTTATCTACCTGTCATTGATGAATAGATAATAGCGAAACTCTGCTGTATTGATTTAGGTGATTTGTGAAGTGGAGGCTGGAGATAATGGCTACTCTGGTCCCGTTTGCTGCTTCCAATTTTTTTTTTTGCTGTCAAACTGTTTTAAACTCTGCCACATTAAGATAGTTTATATTAGCTCAGGTATTTTTAATAAGACTTGAGTCCATTTAGAATAAAACAAAATATTTTATGTTATTCTCTTCCCTTTTGTAATTGTTTTCCTAGCTAGCTGTATTAAAAAATACAGTATTGCAAGATATTGCAAAGGATACTTTGTGAATGTATTGCATTATGAATGAATTGCAATAAAAGTATGGAGAGAGGGTCTATTAAGTTGATTTCGAATTGTGCTGCTTTCCCTTGATGAAAGTGTTTAACATTGAGTGAAGGGAGTGACTGTCATAATACGGAATGACATTTCTGAGCTGTTGTGTATTTGCTCCATCTAACAGGGCGGGATGGCTCTTGGGATGCAGACCCCCGGGATGCAATTCCTGGGCCAGCCCCAGTTTATGGGTATGAGACCTGCTGGACCCCAGTATACTGCAGACATGCAGAAACAAATGGCTGAGGAGCACCAGTAAGAGATCTTTCCACTTCCATCATCATGGTTCTTCTTTGTGGAGTTTTACTGTTTTTTTTTTTTTTGTAAAAGATTAGATACAGGAGATAAACTATTTTGAACACCGATGAAGATTTGTAATTTTCAGCTTTTATTTATTTAACATTCATTTTATGAACACATGTTATTGCTCATGTTTACTATGTTAAAGGGCGGAAATGACTATTGTTTTTTAATGAGCACCATTATTGGGAGCCAGTTATTGTTTTCTTTTGCATATTCCTGCTGGACCCCCTGTTCTTACCATTTGCTGCTTCCTTTTCTCTCATTATTCATTTCATTTCTTAGTTTTATCGTGCATTATTTGCAATTGTTCATTAACTTGTTTCATTGTTCATTAACTTGTTTCATTCATTCCACTTCATTTATTTATTTGATGATGAAACTACAAAAGATGTTTCCCCTTTTTGTCAATTCTCTTTGCTCTCAATGCATTTTTTATAACAATAATATTAATATTTACTCCAAGTAATATCGTCTTTCTCTACACATAGAAAGCGTCTGGAGCACCAACAGAAGATGCTTGAGGAGGACAGGAAAAGAAGACAATTTGAGGAGCAGAAACAGAAGCTGAGGCTGCTCAGTAGTGTCAAACCCAAGGTGAGTCATCCTTACCTCCTTGTTTTTCCGGCATGATCAGGGCTCGTCTTTGTAACACATTGTGAAACACTTGTTTCGCTCTCAGACGGGAGAGAAGAGCCGAGACGATGCTTTGGAGGCAATCAAAGGCAACCTGGATGGCTTCAGCAGAGACGCAAAGATGCACCCCACTCCATCATCACAGACCAAAAAGCCGGGTATGCTCACATGAAGACTTACATTTTTTACCTGTCATTCTTCTCCATCAAGAGATCTGCTCTCTGTATCCCTGCTGAAATTCCTCTGTTTAGGAAGAAAAACTGAAATCGAGGCAAGTCAGCATGATAAATGCACAGCTGGCAGCCAGGAAATTTCTTGATCATTTTTTCATCAGTCTCTCACCTCAACACAAATGTCTACATTTTCCATCTGTGTTTTAAACCATGTCTGTTTCCAGACATCATTGTACACTTCCTGTACATTTTCCTGTGTCTTAAAACTGTATGCCTAAGTCCCTAATATAGTCTTGTGCAAATTCAGCAATGTGTAGGCTTATATTCATCAAACCTGGCCTGAAGTAATGTTGAAGAGCCATTGTTCTGGTGTTATGCTTAAGCAAATCCTGAAGTTGGGGAAAAATGCTAATCAGTAGTTTAGTTGAGTATTTTATTTTATCCTAATATTAATAAAATGCTAAATTGCAGGATTTTGCTCAAATCTGCTGTTCCACAGTTTCTGGTTCTGCACAAAACCGTCTTCATCTCACTCTTGTAATATGCAGGCCTTAATTCATTCTTCATTGTAGTGTGTGTGTGTGTGTGTGTGTGTGTGTTTGTGTTTGTGTGTGTGTCATGTGTTGTGCCATTATTTCTTCATTTTTGCAGACTCATCGCCATCACACCCGTCTCTCACCACTCCCTCCCTCCCCTCAGCATTAACAGAGGACACTGATGATGAGTTTAGTGACTTTCAAGGGCCTTTAGATACCCCCGCCTCCCTACCCTCCACTTCCTCCACCTTTGGGCTCTCCTCTCAGGCCCACGTCCAGCCTCCGTCTTCTTCTACCAAGACAGGTTTCTCTGAGGAAGACGACGAGTTTAGTGACTTTGTTCAGGGTCCTGTAAATGCCACAAACTTCCACCTCTCCGGTCAGGCCCAAGTCCACCCTTCACCCCCCTCCTCCTCCTCCTCCTCCTCCTCTTCCTTCGTCACTCAGTCCCTCCCTGCCTCTGTGTCCATTCCCACTGCCACCCAACACTCTGCTCTCAACAGCACCAGCTCCCAATCTACATGTCAAGGTAACTCTTCTTTTGCTTTTTCAACACCTCCCCTCCCCTCCCATCCTCATAGTCAATCATTTACACCTTGAAAATTCTGGAGGATTTTTATTTTTTATTATTATTTTAAAGCTGCTTTTATTGCCGATGCTGAATGCCGTCACTGGTACCTCCAGATTTTGAGTTGGCCTTTCTTGCAGTGTGAGAGCATGCAGCCAGCAGAATACACCGTTTATGCACACCTATAAATCTACCAGACAAAACAAACTCGGCAAGCAACAAAGGATGCTGATCCTGCAAGAAACCTAACTTGCCTTATCATTAGAAATGAGAGCATGTAGGAAATTGTGTGTTTAGAGAGTGTTAACCAGATTGTGTCCACCATCAAGATGGAATCTATTTATGGTGAGTTCACTGATCCTGTAGAAGGCTCTCGTGTGTGTCATCTGATGTCTAGTCTTTTGGTTGAGCAGCTGCTCCGTGACAGGCTCTTGACTATGAAGGATAAATGATTGGACAAAGAGATGCCGCTGAGTGTCATTCCTTTGAGACATTCCTGACTTTGTTGGTTGACATCTAAACAAGTAGATTAGAAGGGCTCAGGATTGTTTGCCTGCAACATATAACATAATACTGTAGAATCCAAATTGCACGTTGCAATGCAAATGTGATGTAGTTAATTGTTCCAAAAAATGAAAAGTCTGTTTGTACTCCATGTGCAGGGCAACAATAGAACAAACCCTCATGTATAGTGCAGGAAATACATATTAGGTGTTTCTATGCATTATAGAAAAGTGTGCAATTTGATTTCAGTAATTTCAAGGATATATGCAAGTATGTAAAAATGTAGTTTGTAGCCCCTATTCTGTCTGTGAGTGAAGAAACCAGACCTTCATGGCTGCATTCATCCTTGTTTTCATGGACACAGTAAATAAACAAGGCTGCACAGAAAGATAAAATGATTTAAACGTTTTTAAGTCATTGTGAATCTCAATAATAAAACAGACCAACAAATGTGGGGAAAACAATAATATACTGCTTTTTATTTCAATAAAAAATGTGTAGGAACCCTGCTTTTTTGTGACATTAACTTTAATATAAACACGGGTATAGCAGCATCTGTAAAAATGTATGGTAAGGGAAAAAACTAAGTTGTATTTCTGTATATATAGTATATAGTATACTATATAAAGTGTGTTTGTGTATCAAGAAGTTTGTTCCTCATTCACCCTCTATAGGCCCATCCCTGGAAGAGAAGCTATTCTCCTCATGTGATCTTACGGGTGATAAGACGGCCCACGTTAGCTTTAAATCCAGGCAGAGTTTGGCTGCAATGGGTCCTAGAGCTAAAGTATCGGCCCAGTTTCAGCCCAGCACTAAAGCCAGGAACTGGGCTGTGGCCTCTGAGGACTTGAGTTCTGTCTTCGTCGCAGAAACACTACCTGAGGCCCCGGTGTCAGCACCTAGCACCCCCCCATCGTCTGCTGACTCGGCGCCTCAAACCAGTAGTGACAGTGGTGAGAGAAGTGCCTGTTTATCAGACTTTCATAGTTTCTTTTTTCTCCTTTTCTTCGCTGCAATATTAACATCCAGGCAATGGTTTTATTTCTGTCCAGGGTAAATATTTTCACTCTTTTTTTTAACCCTACCATCACAGTTCTGTGCCTCTTACAGCAGCTTAATCTCTTCTGTTTCTTTGAGTCGTAATTGGTTTACAGTATACCAGTTTCTGGGTGTCACACTTTCGCAGCCTGAAATGAAATCACACATGTTCTTTACCTCTGGGATTATCGTGGAGTGGCAATGTCTTTCAGCTCCCCTGTCTGGTGTCTTCCTTTCTGGAGCCAAGTTTTTGCTCTTATTTCTGCCTGCTTGATACCGCCATCACTTCAGGTCAAATCTCATTAGAGGGCCTTCTCATGTTGGCACGCTGTCTACTATACAAAGTGGAAATGGACTGTTTCTGTAGAGGTCCTAGGGTAATACCTGCTGACTCAATAAGCTGCCGTCTGTCCCTTCGCTGTGTAACACTCTTTCAGAGAATGACCTCTGGCGCATGCCGACTGCTTTGGTCTAACAGGATATGCATGGATTGGCAAGTGCCACCGGGGCCCAAACATAATCCAAGGCTGATTGTGCATGCCACTCCGCTACTCTTTTGTGTTGTTATTTGTTTGTCTGTGTCCTCCGTGTCGTCGAGGGAAATATAGAGGCTCATCATGGAGACCAGGGAGATAGAAGATTCATTTAACTGCCCAAGACTGAGGGGAGTATTATGTTCAAAGTGGCTGCCTGAGTAAACAAAAGCATCACAGCACACAGTGTTAGGGACCCAAGCAAGCCATAGCTTTTTTTTTTCATCTTTTTGCAGGAAAAAAATCTGGTATATTAAGGTTAGGTTGAGCTGACCTTTTGAGATATTGCAGTATTTTTCACAAGACTGCAATGAAAAAACAACATAAAGTGCAAAAATACACATATATAGGTTAGGTGTTTTTTTTATTGATAATTCTTTTCAATTAAACTATTTCATTTTATTTTTCATTTTAGTCTTTAATATTGTATATCATAATATTTATTTTTGTATATTACCCCGAACCTTGTCAACAGGTGAATTAGAGTTAGCCATTTTTCTTACATTCTCCCCTCTCCTTGAAGTTGAAAACGCTAACAGACTTATTTATCCATGTCTGATGTGGCAGGATGATTCAGTGCAGGAGAGCATTACATCTGCACTGAGCCATCCAGACATCAGGTGTATGATTTTGTTGAGTTGGATAGCAGCAGGGCTCAGCTGCCAAGAGGTTTGGCAAATCGTACGCCAGGGCAAGGCTTCTGCTACAGCAACTAATTCTTTGTGTGTGTGTGTGTGTGTCTCTCTCTCTTTCTCTCTCTCTCCTTGTGACAGCGGGTGTTGGTGTGTACCCACAACAAGAGCACATCCAGCCTATGCTGCCAACTTGGGTTTACAATGACAGCCTCGTCCCAGGTAAACATTTACACATTGTTATGCCCGTGTATGCCCCCTTTAGGCCCAGCACTGCCAGTGCACGGGCAGGGCTGGGTTTTCTGGTAATTCCCCTAGTTAATCAGAGACAATTGAATACACCTGTCTTGATTGACCAGCTGGGATGCCGTATAAAAGGGGTTTCTGTCTATCTTTTGGCAGGCACTTTTCTCCCCACTCGCTCTAGCTACTGACTCTGACTTTGTCTCTCTCTCTCTTACTCTTTCTTTGTCTCTGTGCCTCACTTTGTTATTTTGGTTCACATCCCCTTATACTGACACCCACACCACATCCCCTCACTTCATCCTCCACTCCCTGCACTTCATCCCCTGGATTTTGCTTAATATTTACAATTTGGTGATTCTCAATAAATATTTGAACTTTATTCTGTTGTCTGCTCCTTATTATGTTGTGGCATTGAGCCAGCCGTAACAACATGAATGCGGCCACCGTAATGTTCTGATGGATATTGACATGAAACTAAACTGTGCTGATTTTCAGTTTAACATAGTATTTATTGGCTGAGGTATTCTCTACTTTTTAGTCAATCGTGAATGTTTACATATCTTTTTTGCTGTCCTCAGAAATGTTCAAGAAGGTTCTTGAAATCACCATGACACCTGCAGGGATAGACACAGGAAAGCTCTACCCAATACTAATGTCTTCGGGCCTTCCAAGGGAAGCACTGGGGCAGATCTGGGCCTCCGCCAACCGCACAACACCTGGCATGCTGACCAAGGAGGAGCTCTATACTGTACTTGCACTAATTGGCGTGGCTCAGGTAAAACACTGGCATCAAGACAAAATATCCACTTAAAACAACTTCACTAACCACCTCACATTGCTTCCCCCGGCGCCTCGCGACAAACTCCCCACTGAAATTAGACAAGCTTAGTTGGAAACCAGGAGATAAAGGCAGCGCTGTGTATCAGCCTGGGGCTCATGAAGCATTGTCAGACGAAAAACATGTCTGAGCTCCCCTCAGCCGAGTTTGGCAGGAGGCTTCTGATTATCCTCAGCCTGGGCCTGTCACCGCCACCCCTGGGAGGATGCAAATGTGCAGGCAGCTTACGCAGCACTGCATGCCAACACTTCCATGCGAGGAATAATAGAACACCTTTGGTGATGTAAATCTTCGAGAGTCTTAAAACACAAGCACATCAAGGTGCCTTCTCTTATGCAATGAAAACAATGTATCTGTTCAAAGGGATTTTTATTTTACTGACTAATGTATATGCAAAACAACATTGGATAAAATACATAGCCACTATGCCTTAATCCTCCTTGTGAGCTTTCTTTCACAAAAGATCTTTCATTAATTAATTATAAATTAAATTAAACAAAATAAATACTTCTTTGTTTGAATTGACAACACTAACAAATTAATATAATATTACAGTTTTTGCCTTTTCATTAGATTTCTTCACCAGCCTTATCGTCTCTTTTTATTTCAGAGTGGCCTGCCAGCAATGAATGTGGAAATCCTCAGTCAATTCCCTTCTCCACCAGTGCCCAACCTTCCTGCCCTTGCCATGTCTATGACCCCTGTCATGCCCCAGCACCAGCAGCCCATGATGACCCAGCCGCCTGTCTCCATGGCGATGCCCACGCCTCCACCACCAGTTATGGCAATGACACCGGCAGCACCGGCTCAAGCTTCCACCAACACTAATTTTATAGCCAGTTTCCCTCCTGCACAGGTAACGCACCTGTCCTTTTAGTTCTGCTTCTGTACCTGTTAATTAAACATAACTCACATCTCACTCACTCGCACATCGACTCCTCTTAGGCGACTAAAGCCGACGACGACGATTTCCAGGACTTCCAGGAGGCTCCAAAGCCAGGAGCGGACCCGGCCTTCACTGAGTTCCAGGGGGATTCTAGTGCAAGTTTTCCAACCAGCATAGCATCGCAACACCAAAACAGGTAACATTTGTGATTGCAGTGTAGATACTGAGAAGGAATCTTGGAAGTTTAGAAATGTGATTTTAATTCTAGGCTACACAATAAACATTGTCTTAAATAGCTGAAACTTTTAAGACAATTGAATGTTGAATGACTAATTATAGCTGAGTTATTCTGCACAATATTTGTATTTTGTATTGTCTTTCTTAGAAATGATATAGTCAGGCACACTGTCTTAATATCTTACAGTAACCTCCCCAGAATAACAATGACTTTGACTCGTCTCTTAATGAATTCATTTCAGTGGACAGTCTTTATATTACTTTCTAAGCCCATATGGAGAGAATGTCCTTTCACTGAGAGGAAGCTGAAAGGCAATTATCTGTCGGAAGACAAAGAGAAAGCAGAACAAAATTATCTCTCATCTTATAAAATCTCATATTTCTCCCCCGAAAACGGTTTCAGCAAAGCGGAAACCTGAGATTGTCTTTTAATTAAATGAGAGGAAAGCTCATGTGTGGTTTTCAAGCCGACCCGGCAGGCATAACTTATGGTCAGATGTCCTCAGAGAAAGGGTTTTGCAGAAATTAGGGTTCACTGGGAACGAAGCTTAACACTTCCCCATAGCACTTGATTCTTTTATATAATCAGATAACCTACTCTAGAGTTTGTTTATTATTTTTGTTCCTTCTACAGTCTTCTGTATCACACAGAGGGCATCATTGCAAACTCATTTGAATGTATATTATTATTATTTAGCTTTGTGAAAAGATACAATTAAAAAAACTTCATGAAATGGACCTGCAATGTGAAGTACTAAATATGTAGAGTATGACATATATATATATATATATATATATATATTCAATGAACTCCTGACCCTGATTTCTGATTATCAACCCTGCAGTGCACCTGCCATGTTGACTCCAGTGTCTGGTTCCTCCTCTGTCTCCGTCACATCCTCCGATAAATATGCTGTCTTCAAGCAGCTGTCTGTGGATCATCCTGCAGAGCCTGCCCCCCCTGCGTCAGGTACTTTCTAAACATCACACATGAAAAAAGGAAAAAGGTTCAATAAAAGTTGTTTATTTCAACCATTAAAGCATCTCCTGGTAAAGTTTTGGGTTGGAAAAATGTGCTCTATAAAGCTTACAACAACACAATGACAGAGAATGATTTTACACAGTGATAAAGAATGCAACCACTGCTCCTCAGATTTTGAAATAATTCCCTTTTCTAAATATCTAATACTTATAATAATATTTAATTCAGAAACTGCATCTTAAAATGAGCCATCAGGACTGTATGATGTGGGACCTTTATACCCATCACCACCAGTTAAATATGTCACTTCCATCATGTGGCTTCTAGATTTTTCTTTTCCAAATCAGAACAAATTGATCATATTCTGATAATGAAACTAGTCATTTAATGGGGCTTGTGTTTTGACAGTGTTTTTGTTTACTCTTACTCCCAGAATGGAGAGTAATGTTCTGCCCTACAGCTTTGTGTTATTGTAGTTCTATACTACAGCTACGTACCATGTTTCTAAAGCAATTTACATATTATAATCCTTTTTGGTTCTATGGATTGTAACATGACATAAAAAATGAGACCCTCCTGACTTTCTTGATGACTATAACAGTCTGCAGAATGACTGTTATGTGAAGGGCTCAAGTCGAAGAAAGTGCATGCTCCCATGCCTTTCTGCCGCTACTCTCAACAAATGACACCAGCATTCACCGCAACAAACAAGGGGTTATCCGACTAGAAACACCCTGCCAATATCGGCTCTTCAGCTAATGAGATTCGCCCACACACACACACACACACACACACACACACAGTTTGAAGACAGTATTTCCTCAACAAAGAATCAGGAAAAACAAGTACCAGAGTGATAACAGAATATAGCTTACCCCTCTTTGTTTACCCATGATGGTAAATTAGTCCAAAAGTGTAATACGACACATCACAACTCACTGGCCAGTTCTACAGGGTCATGTGTGTGTTCTTGTTATGTGTGTGTGTATTTGTTTGTGAGCTACAGTAGCAGAGAGGGTCATAGTCAAAGTCAAATAAAGATAAAGTTTGGGATATTTTGTGTTATTATGAAAAGTATATGGTGGAAAACACATCACCTGCATTAATAACCTCATGCTGCTGCTGCTAGCATGTGTGTGAGTGGCTGAACTGCCACTCACATAAAAACCATCACAAGGATGTCGCTATTTCTGGAAGTACATACCACTTTTAAGGCAACACTACATTACAGGCAATGGATTTTTACTCATTGTTCTTTTTGTTTTTTTTCCATTCCAGATATTGGCGACAAATACAGTGTGTTTAGACAACTTGAGCAACCTGCTGACAAGAAACCAGTCGGTAAGAAACTGATTGAGTCCTTAAACACACTTGCACTCACACAGCAAATCCCCTTTTGGCCTTTTGCTAAATACCTATGAGGGCTCTGAGATGGTCCCAACAAGAAAAACCAGCTAGAGAACAGTGGACACTCTTTGTTGGGATTTGTAGGGAGAAAAATGAGATTTTCTCCTTTTTAAAAATTGTTTTATAACTTGGGTAAAGCTGTTTGGTTACTACAATGCCGTCTACAATGAATTTGAGTTTTGCAAGCCTGCAGTGTTGAACCAGTGTGTTTCCCATCCCTGTTTCATTAGAACAGTTTTTGATGGGGACGGCTCTTACAACTCCAGTAAGTCATGCTTTGCGGTGACCTTTCCTTAGCATTGTCAGGCTCCATCTCCTTAATGAGCCCATTAGTTATCTGTTTTCCACCGTACACCAGTAGTGTGAATTGATTTTCTATTTCAGTCCACGCATATATTACACCACAGTGCATTCTGACTTTTCTCTGTGTGGTTTATACAAACATCACAGCACAAGTCAACAAAGACAAAAGCATTGCTGCTGTTGAAGTTATTTATAGCTTACCGAAAATGGAGTGTTTCCAATGCAAAAAAATACCCATCTTAACTAGTAATTTCAGTATCTGTTGAATGTTTAAGTCTAATCTTTCTTCATGCAATAATATAAAGTATTTAATCTCTGCTAGTTGAGACAGTCAGTACTAATTGGTGTTACTGATCTTGAAAAAATCAGAAGCACAACCTATCCCCTATAGGTAATCATTGCTAGAGCTGCAAAGATTAATTAATTCAGAAATTAGTTGATGGAAATAAAAGATGATGACTTATTGATTAATTGAGAAAATAATTGAGTCGTGATCAATATTGAATATAATTGGAAGATGCAGCCTGAATCATTACCCTTCAGGAGTAAAACAGTACAGTATAATAAAGGTTTCCATATTGTAGAATTTAGATTGTAAGTGCTTTTCGATTATTTGCGTTGTTTTTTTGTTTTACACATGAAAGAGATATAAAAGTATGTGTGAGGGTGCGATAGAAACTTCTATATAAACCACAAGGCTACCAAGACATACAAAAAGTAGGATACAAACATATGAAATCAAAAATATTGAATATTGGTGGTTTAAATTGCACTATAAAGTAAGTGTAGAAATTTGTTAAAAAGGAAATATTGAGAAGTAGGAGTATTGCCTTAATTACAAGATGACATTCAACTGTCTTTTGTACAAAGACATTTAAAAAGAGAGGTCCACTTTGAAAAAATGCAGTGCCCCGAATGGTTTGTACTCTGCAGCATTCGTTAAGGGTTCTATTTCTTCTTCTTCTATTTCTAGGAAGTCTTTTTCTTGCACAAGCTGCGAGCATATTTTTTAAGTTGTACAGAGCTAATCGCATCAAACAGGAATTCAAGCGCTAGAAACAGTGTAAAGCATCCATTCAATTTTAAAAATAAAAAACACATCTTTGTCCATTGTGAGAAAGCAAGTGAGTGACAAGAGCCAACTCACACACTAATGCATCCTATTTTAACTATTATTCTGGCTGGTTAAAGATACCCTTGACACTTTTTTTAAAAGCAAAATTCAGAACCACTGGAACAGCACTGGAGGCCTCTTATTACTCCACTGTAATAATTTTCAAACATTAGAAGATGAGCTATTTTGTTGAGATGGATATTTCTTTGCATACTGTCATATTCTTCGCATTCTTTTTCCAGTTTGAACTGCTCATTGCATGTTAGTGCGGATGATGTAGCTCTGTTTGTGCAGTGATGTGTGCTGTTCTCCGCAGCCAAAGGAGCACAGCTTATCACGAGGCAGGAAGTTTGCCATCGCTCGCTTCCTTTGTAGGTTTTAAAATGACAGTCATGGCTGAGGAAGTCTTTTCTTTTGTCATTATGACTAGCTGCCATGATAGTGTGATTAAATTGTTCTCTTTGGTTCGCAGGGGAAGGATTCGCAGATTTCAAGTCTGTCAGCGCTGATGACGGCTTCACAGATTTTAAAACCGCCGACAGCGTCTCTCCTCTAGACCCCTCAGAACAAGCCAAGATCTTTCAGCCTGCCTTCCCTTCTGCTTTCCCCAACTCTCAGTCTCTACAGCAATTACCACAACAGCACCAACAGCCAACAGTATCACTTTCTCAGCCCAAAAACCCTCTCAACATGGCCGACCTGGACCTTTTCTCCTCTATAGCTCCCCCTGTCTCTGCCCCCACTGAGACAAAACCTAGCACCTTCCCCTCTGTGTCTGTGCCCCCCTCTCTAGTCCTCTTGCCGGGCGGAGCTAAGCCCCCAGGGGGAGGGGCAGATGACTTTGGTGACTTTGCCCTCTTTGGCTCCTCTTCTGATGCTGCTCCAGCTTCGGCGGCGGGCGGAGCTGTGGCGGTGCCGCAGGACGACTTCGCTGACTTCATGGCGTTTGGCAGTTCTGGTGGGGAACCTAAATGTGAGAGCAGTGTTGGAGTCCAAGGTGAGACCTCCACTGAGCAGCGGCCTCAGCAGAGCTCAGACAAATACGACGTGTTCAAACAGCTGTCTCTGGAGGGAGGCCTGGCCTACGACGACACCAAGGAGAGCGGCGGAGGCTCCTTCTCTTCCCTCAAGAGTGACACGGACGACTTTGCCGACTTCCAGTCCTCGAAGTTCTGCACAGCGCTCGGCGCCTCCGAAAAGACCCTGGTGGACAAGGTGGCCGCTTTCAAACAGGCCAAAGAGGACTCCGCCTCTGTCAAGTCCCTCGACCTCCCGTCCATCGGGGGAAGCAGTGTGGGAAAAGACGACTCGGAGGATGCGCTGTCAGTGCAGCTGGACATGAAGCTCTCAGACATGGGCGGGGACCTGAAGCACGTGATGTCGGACAGCTCTCTGGAGTTGCCGGGCCTCTCGGCCCACCAGCCCCCCGCTACAGGTGAGGAACTAGTGCGTTTGCTCTGGTGAGGCCCTGTCCGGTCACACACACTTAAAATTCCGAGGCCAGCAGTGGCCTCTCCTCATCAGTGCCCACCAAACAAGGGGTCAAAGGGCAAGTCCTAATTGAATTGAATATGTTTAAATACTCAAGACAGACATAACACTACATGAATGACATTATGGAATTAGATGCATCATATCATTCATTCTACATTTCATAGATCATCTCAAAATATTTATTTATTTATATATTTAAAGCTTTGGTTTCTCCCTACCTTCTTTCTTCTTTCTCCTAATATTGCTTTTTTTCTCCTCCATGTATCTGATTAAAAAGGAAGGAGTTGTCTATCTGTCCTGTCGGTCTGTCTATCTGTCTGTCAATCTGTCTGTTTGTCTGTGTCTGTCCGTCCATCCATTCATCTGATCAACTTGGCAGGTGTATTGCTGAGGATCCAAGGAAGTGCAGTGTCAAGCACATTATAACTGAAAAATAATTGCTCATTTTTAACCTTAACCATTTTTAACCCAATTTATTTCAACCTGCACAGTATTATTAAACCTTAAAGCATGCTCTTCAGCCAATCAAGTTTGTGCGTTCCAATATGCATTGCGACTCTATACAGATAGTGAGATACACACACAGGGCAAAGATGAGAAACTACAGTCTTAAAATTAGTGAGTCAAAGTTAATTTCACATGGATGGATTTAAAAAAAAAACTAAATCCACAGTGTACAGACTCCTATGTCTTTTTTTTTTTTACCATGGCACTGTTCTCACAAGTTCTGATAACAAAGCACAAATCTTTTGAGCATCTAAACCTGAAGGCGTATAAATAAAGTAAAAGCTATAATCTAAGAGACGAATATGGTCATTCCACCCTATTTATTTTATATTTATTTACTATACCGCTGTATATTTTGTTACATCTGTGTATAATAGTTAGTAATTAGTTTCTGTTATTATGTATATACTCACTCACACCTCACAGCAGCACTGCTTTGAATAGGCACTGCACTAGTTTTACTATAAAAATAGATAAGGTCCCGGCTCATAGCTGTTTTTATTTACATATGATGAGTGCCTAGTTCTGATGTCTTGGCAGTCATAGATCATGGATGAGGTCCCCGTCTGGTGTCTGTGGCACTCGGATAAACGCCTTGTACGTTGTGTCTACACTTCAGTGGCAGACATCACATTTCCCTTGAATGCATGTTTGTGTCTCCACAGGCTGGATTGCGCGTGTGTGCTGGGGTGTGTGTGGTGTTGATGTGTTGAGCAACGCAAACAAAAAGGTTGAACTGAATACAAGAGGTGTCACAGTGATGATCCTCTGCAGGAGTGAATCTTTGTTTATTCTTATAACAGCTTTTGCTACAGTAGGCTGCAGTTTACCAAAGGCATTATCTGTAAGCTGTTATTCATCTTTTTAACTGCTGACATTTGGTTTGTGCTTAATGTGTACCAAATATTATCATGTTGATTAGCTGAAAACATATTGTGGAGCAACAGTGTCATAAAATAGTTGAAATGTGCGGCACATTATGCAGTTTCCAGATCAGTGTTTGGATGTGAGTGTTTTTGTCTTTATGTCTGTCAATTATTGTAATACCCTGCAGTAATTTCAGATTAGCCATGCAGTATTATTTTGGATTTGGCCCTCTGGTTATGAGATGTTCCTTATAACAGCATGTTGGCTTATTGTCCCCCTACCTCACGTCCATGAAAGTGGAGATCAAGTTTACCTAAAATAAGACTTAGTCTACCTGTTGTGGTATCCTTTTATTAAGGAAATAGACCATTTCTGTGATAATCAGGTAACATCTACGTCAGCACTCCCTCTCCTTCTCTCCAGTGTTCATCATTTATGCATCAAGCATCTCACCTTCCATGTCGTGTCTCATGTTTCACAGCAATCATTCCCAAGGCCATTCATAGGTAGAACATGAGACAGTGTGCAATTGTCTGACAAAAGCTTTGTAATGTTGATTTTTTTTTTTTTTTTAAGTTGATGAGATCCTCACCTGACAACATAAATTTTTCGCTCATGCACTGAACTGTCGACATGGCTAGCAGTTGTTTTTAAGCTTTAAATATCTCAAAACATCACTATAAATATCAGTTGAACATGGTCACATATACACCATTGTACGGTTTTATCTGGGAACTGATAACTTTGTTGTTTTTTTTTTGACCAAAACAAATCATAAATGTAAACATCCTCATTGCCTTATTTCAGTTTCTGTGCGGTGATTGAATCACGCCCTACTGCATTGAGAAAGATGATTTGTTCAAACAGCAGTTCATGGAGCTTCGGATAAACAGTTCACACTACTGTAACGACTGCTCCACAATTTCCCTTCACTTTTATTTAACTGATATTCTTGTTCTCGGAGAGATGTCGAATGAACCTGTTTCTGAAGTGTAGCAGGCCAAGCAGTTTGAGCACGTTGCCGTGCTATTGCACTGTGTTTCTAGACATGTACGTAATCTTAAAGAGACAGTATTTCTTTTGTGAGGTTCCTTTTGAGTCTGGAGCACAAAAGGAATCTGTTTTTTCCCACCACCGTTTTCTGTGATAGCATGAATTTATCATGTGTGGCTCTACAGTCTGGATCTCTGAGAACATAATGGAGTTAGTATTACCCTTCCTGCCTTGCTTTTTGCTGCAGTGTGCCTGCCTGACTTTTCAATTTGTGAAATTGACAAGAACATAATACAAGATATCATTTTATGCATAACAGCATTGCAAGTTGTTTTTATCGAAGGAAAAAAATGTATACATACAGATTTAATAGTGTATTTTTATTACAGGAATATGAGCTCTTATTTTGAGACTAGAAAGACTCTTTGGTCTTGTTGTCATTTGCCAACTATGTAAATTAAATGTAGCCTACAGTATTAAGTAAATAAGTAGTGTTCATTCAGATATTTTAGGTTAACAACTTGAGCTGAACGTTGTCTTGGGTAATAATGACATGTTATTATTTAGGAGATCATACGAGTTTGTGCACATTAGGCTGCTTCGACAAAAATCACTGTAGCAAGAGAAAAGGATACTGTCTCTTTAAATCTGTTTTTTTTTTTTTGCATCTGTGATTGGATGTAATTAAGGCCCTTTCCTGGGTGTCAGGTGTAAGAATGGCCCTTTCTTTGTTTTCTGTAACCCTTTGAGCGCTTGAACAAGATCACTTCATGTTTTACGTGCAGATTAATCAGATGTTGTGATCTTGTCCCTTTATTTTGCTGTCAGAATAAACACCAGGACTTAATCTTAATTCATAATTGACTCAATAAACAAGACGGTATTCTGTTCATTTTTGGCTGTTAATGCCTCACTGGTCCTTAAAGTGCAGCTTGTACCAATCTTCTCATACAAGCACTGGTTTTTGGGACGCTGTACCAATTATCCCCCTCAGGTCCTCAAAGGGTTAATGCTTCCTGCCTTGAGCTTGTTCTTTGAATTATCTTTTAAAACCAGGCTTTTCAAGTGTTTTGTATTCAAATCTTTCCCCCCCTCAAAATACTGTTGCTTTACATCCTAATAGTTAAACGTTTTGTCATCTCCTCAAAATTACTGATTTTAGTCTGTGAATGTGCCTTCTCATACTGGTTTTCTGCTTCTATATCCTCAGATTATCTTTGTTTTACCTTTTTCGCTGTTTGTTTTCTTCCTGACTCTGCATGCCCTTGTATATTCTAAATGACTGAAATCTAATTTTACAAGTGTTAGTTTGACAAACCTCTTGTAACGGTAGAGCTCTTTCACAGTACTTTGTGACCTTTCTCTCTTTCTCTCTACTCATGTTGTCGTAATAAATATTACTCTTGGTATTGCTGAAATGCGTACCGTCTTATTTTCTCTTTTCCTTTCTTGAGGCCATAAAATGATCTAATGACACACAAGGCTTCCAGCACTAGATCCTTGTCAATTTCACAAATTGCTTTTTGTGTCAGAAGGTTCTGCCATGCAAAATAGGAGGATTTCAGCAAGGTCGTTTTGTGTGTTTGTGAGAGCGTGAGAAAAATTGAGCAGCAGACGTGAATACTGAGACAAATCTGTGCAAGCTGCGTGTGTGAGTGTTTGAGTGTGTGTGTGTGTGTGTGTGTGTGTGTGTGTGTGTCTGTCTGTCTGTGTGTGTCTGTGTGTTTTTATAGTTCTGTCAGATAGTATTAGACATGAAGAAATTGATCACACAGTGTTCTGTCAACACATCACATAAAAACAGAACAGATGTAGTCACAGAAAAGATGTTCTATTGATGTTGGTAGAACGTCTGTCATCAGATAAAATCTTTGTTGGATTTAGTATAAAGAGATATTCAGTAATTGTCAAGAAAGCTGTTTGCCACTAATGAGAACAACTAGCGCTGTTATCCCACAGCTACAGGAAGGTTACTCTGTTAGATCAGAGCAGTATCTTTCCTCCTCATGCACATCAACCCTAATGTGTCATTAAAACCTGTGTGAGAGCAGTCATTTAGGATAATTAGCCAAAAAGCAAGTTGGTGGAATTAGTATTCCAATATTACATTGGCTACAACAACATAATATATGTTATAAATGTGATGAATATTGACATTTTTGGCAATATATTGCAGAACTTTATAATATCATATATGTTAATGAAGCTACACCAGATGCCAATAAAGATACAGGGTCACTTCTCCCAATTACAAACACATGATCTCAATTACATAGTAATATCCAGCCAAGCAGATATTTTAGTGTTATTTGTCTAACTTTTGAGATCTGGGCTTTAGTTATTCGACAAATTAAAGTTATTTAATTTCAGGCAATCACAGGATTTTACAAAAAAGTCATTTCAAACACTACCAGAAGCATATTTTCAGGTTACTGTATAATTCATGGTCCTATGTTTCCATATGGTAAATTTCATTAGGGAAAAACCTCTCCCAATGAAACACGTTGTCTCTCCTTCCTAAGCAGCTATAATATTGTTTAAAATTATGTTTTGTAATTTAGGTGAACTGAAACTTTAGGAGTGAGGAAGAACCATATTTTCTCAATCATCTTATCGCTAGATGAAAGGAGTGTATGTATGTGTGAATGTAGATAGATAACGGCGATACTTTGACAAAAGTTGCAGTCCCTCAATCAGACTCTATTTTCTACCAACTATCTGTGCTGTTCCTAGGAACCACTGGTATGTCTGTGTTGTCTTTACAGAAGGAGACGACATGAAATTTGACCCCTTTGGGACATCGGCCCTCAGCACCCTGACCAGCTATGACTGGTCAGAGCGGGAGGAGAGTTTACCCTGTGAGGTCAGAAAGCCACAGTGCTTTGAAGGGGCAGCTCCTCCATCTTTAGCCCCGGCACAAAGGAAGGAACTGACCTTCGGCAGCACAGAGAACATCACAGGTGGCTTTGTAGCAAAGATCACCACGTCGTTTCCCGCCGAGGATGCCTCCTCTGTTGATGACAAGTTCGAAGCTTTCGCTGACTTTGGCTCCAGCGATCAGGACCGTGTCGACGACGAGGACGACTTTGGGGACTTTGCCAGTACTGTTTCTGAGAAGTCCGACTCGCCCCCTGCCCCTGCTGAGGCCGTCTCCGAGGGCAACCAAAGTGAAGCCCCTGATGAGTTTGGCGCCTTCCAAGGAGACAAGCCCAAGTTTGGCAAGTCTGACTTCCTCAAAGCCAGTGCTCAGCCCAAAGTCAAGTCCAGTGAGGAGATGATAAAGAATGAACTGGCAACTTTTGACTTGTCTGTTCAAGGTGAGTCAACTCATTTGATTTCATTGTGATTATGAATATTTTTTCCTGAATCAATTCATTTTGTCTAGAAATATGAGAAGAGCAAAAAATCCACATTACAATTTTGATGAACCTAATTTGCTCATTTCATCTGATTAAAAACTCCAAGGACTCTTGACTAACAATGCTATCAAAACAAAAAAATAGTAAGTCTTTAAATTTGAGAATTTGTAATCTCTGAATATTTGGTGTTTTTTACTCACTAATTTACCATCAGAATTGTTGACATTTTTTAAACTAGGCCCACTAGGCCCATCAAATCTGCAATAAAGCCACAAGGCATTAGATGGCAGTGTTGAGATGGCAGCCTGCTGTAATGGCAGGGACTGGTGAGATAGATTAGCAGAATATAACAAATCTATGAGCAGAAATTAACCCTATCACTTAAAGGCTGTTCATTTTAACCGCTGTTTGCCGGTGTTATGTTCCACAAATAATTTATTACCCTTTCCTGCACTGTGACAAAAGCTCATTTGCCCCATAGATTTATCTCCTGGTGCTGGATTTAATTTGTGTGAAGAGGAGGGCTTTACTTACTCCTCTTGGCCCAGTGGAGCAGTAATTAGATCATAGCGGGGCTTGGGGTTATTAGAGGGGGGTGGAGGGGTGTTAGAGGAGCTGTGACGCATGACTCTGTGGGTGGGAAAGGAGTCGGGGGGTGGGGGGCAGATTACATGCGTCTGGTCAACACACAAACACACACACTAACTGCCGGCACCGCTGGAATAGTCTGGGTTCAGCATACCCATATTTATCGTGGTACCCTGCCAAGATTCGTCCGTCTATGAGTCCCCATGAATAATTCATATCTGCATATTTGTGCCTCTGTTTTGTTCATAATTATTGTTTGTCACAAATTAAGTATTTACTCATGCCATTCTTGTCCTGGAGGAATTAGCCGCAGCAGAACAGAAGTGTAATGATTATAAACAAACAGGTGCATATCTCAAAATGAATCATCGGTATCTGGTTGCTGAAACAAAAAAGTTTGTTGCGTTTTTTTGGTTGTCCCTAACATTATCCGTCTTCCTCCTCTCTCCTGTGTTTGCCTCAGGCTCACATAAACGCAGTCACAGTTTGGGCGAGAAGGAGATCGGGCGTTCGCCCCCATCCCCGGCTCCGGAGCAGCCCTTCAGAGACCGATCCAGCACCCTGAGCGAGAAGCCCGCTCTGCCCGTCATAAGGGACAAGTACAAGGACCTGACTGGGGAGGTGGAGGTGAGACGTGCCCCGTGTGGCTAACAGCGGCCTATGTTATTAACCACCAGATTTCAGCACAACACTCGGGTCTGCTGTGTATTCTGTTGCTAAGTGCTTTGCCTTTGTGTTCATTTGAGATCATTTTGTGCTGTGTTGTTCCAGGAGAGCGAGCGCTATGCATACGAATGGCAGAGGTGTCTGGAAAGTGCTTTGGAGGTTTGTATTTTTTTTTATGTCCTATCCCTGATCACATCCCACAGGGAGCCTCAGTTGTTAGTCACTGTATGGATGTAGGAGAATAACTAAAGATAAATAGAAGCACAGATTTATTTTTAACCTGCTACAGAAGTACCTTTCTTTTAATTGTTGTGTAAGTATACAGTGTATATATAGCATGCTCTGTTCAGCCAGTATAAATTGGAGTCTCCCATAAGAGGAGCTACTTTATCCTCATATTCTTTGATAATGGCAGATAACAAGTCAAAGAAAACATTTGTTGATAAACTGCAAATACAAAGAAATGACATTTCAGTGGATAGTGTAATGGTGACTTCAACACTCCAGGGTATTTTCAGCTAAATGAATGTTTGCCTACACCAGGCAGATGCTTACCCACCGTCCAGAACACTGGATCATATGATGTAGTTTTTGCAGTTTTGATGTTTTCAGAGTAGAATCCCCATGACGCCCATTTTCCCACATACTGGTACGGAGTTATTAAGTCCACTAGTCTCCTCGATTTTTTTTTTTTTTAGGAGCCATGAGGCTCCGGTACCTGCCGAGCTGCTACAAACACCTGCTGCCATCTTCCAGCACACACAAAAACATTCCTAAAATGAAAAAAAGTGTAACACCCATGAGTTACAAAAACTGATACAGAGGACAAAATGTTGGTCAGCTGTTATTTAATAATGTTGGTTGTGTATAAACATTATAAAAGCTGGCTGCTTCTTTCCCACATGCAGGTAATCACCAAAGCCAACAACACTCTGAATGGCATCAGCAGCTCCTCGGTCTGCACAGAGGTCATCCAGTCTGCTCAGGGCATGGAGTACCTGCTGGGTGAGGAATCACACACACACGCACACACACACACATACACACACACACACACACACACACACACACACACGCACACGCACACACACACACACACACACAAACTTACTGCATAGTGGGTGGGCACAGGAGCCTGTTGAAGAACCTGTGTGTGGCCTTACACCCTCTGAAGGACAAAGAGGACAAGATTAAAAACGAGCTCTGGTGCAATGGTTTATCACTGTCTGGTCTGACAAGTTCCCTTACTGTGTTTTTTTCTGCTTTTAATGATCTGCGATTAGCAAACATGTAAAAAAAAAAAAAATACATTGCAAAAATAGCAACAAAATGTGTTCCTTTTCGTGTGTTTCTTTTTTTCTTTCTTCTCCCAGGCGTGGTGGAAGTGTATCGCGTCACACGGCGCGTGGAGCTGGGCATCAAAGCGACGGCTGTATGCTCTGAGAAGCTCCAGCAGCTGCTGAAGGACATCAGTCGCGTGTGGAACAATCTCATGGGCTTCATGTCGCTGGCCAAGCTTGCGGTGAGAGAACAGACAGATATAAAGTAACCAAACACTCAAAAAGCTCTCCAGGTGCAGGTGCACGAGTACAATTGATAATAGAGAATTATGCATCAATTCACAATAAAAAAAAAAACAAATCTGCCAATAACATAATGAAATGTTAGTGAATTCAATATTGTCGGTCCATTAAATCCAGATCAATTATCCATTGATTTGGAAGCCTTTTGGTTCACTGGTGTTTGGATCAACAAGGAGGACAAGGACTGTATAGATTTATTCATCCAGCTGTCTGTAAACAGAAGCACAGATGAGCACTGTCCGCTTCCACAGAGCCAGCAGAGGGAGTTTTTTTTTCAGAAGAAGATAAAACTGTCAGTTTCTGGAGGAGGAAGAGAGAAATAAAATGAAATCGGCATTTAATTGAAGCATGTCAGTTTGAGGTATTTCTTCAAAGATGAAAGACGCATTTTCTGGTGTTGTTTGTCCCTCCACACAGCTGAAAACAAGCAACTTCTTTATAAAAAGCTGATGATGCTTGGAGATGTAAGCAGGCTTTTTTTCCCCAATGCTGTTATTGTAAGAATAGAAATGACTGTGTGTGTGTGTGTGTGTGTGTGTGTATGTGCGTGTGTGTGTGTGTGCAGCCTGATGAAAGCTCCCTAGATTTCTCCTCCTGTATTCTGAGGCACGGCATCAAGAATGCCAAGGAGTTGGCTTGCGGGGTGTGTCTCCTCAACGTCGAAGCTCGCAGTAAGGTTCGTACACACTAACACCTCAGTGCAACTATTAGTAGAAATGTTTTTTTAATGAATGTTGTGTTCATCCAAATCACTTGATTGATTTGTTTGACTTTGAACCGTTTTGCAGAACAAAGAAGAAAGCACTTTCGGACGTCTGTTTAAACGAGTATGAAACAGTGAACTGTCAACCAAATCTCATTTTACTCTTTTCCGCTGGGTGTCTGGGGGATGGGGGGGTGCTATTCTCCTCTTACCGATGAGCCCGTCAGGGGGGGCCAAAGTGACAGGATTCACTTCTCCTCACTGCTCCTCTTTCACAGGCAAACAGCACCTGTCTGCTTCAACACAGGCTGTAAAAGATAGAAAGTGGCTAGAGGCAGTGTTCACTAAGCTCCGCCTACCCTTAGTTACTGTTGCTCTGCCAAAGCTTCCGGCACACATGCAGTTAATAACGATAACAGTGGCGGATTTAACTCTCAGAATTTGTAGTAATTTTAAAACATTGGTCCCTTGACGTCAGACACAAGTCTAGAAAAGCAGTCGCCTCATTTTTGGGTAGCAACAGTGTAGTCGGCTGAAATGTCTGTTGCTGGCAGATTTCATCAGCTCTGGCTAGTTAACTAATTTATTTTTGTGTTATACTCAAAAAACAAAAACACATGAAGGAATTACATGCAATGGTGTTTTAGAAACGTGTAATAGCTTATAAAAACCAATGCATATTAGTGTTCTAAATTACAAAATTTCAAGATTACAAGATTTCCAGTTTAAAGGAATAAAAGTGTATAGAATGGCCTAAATGCCTTAAAGCTAAAAGTCAGCATTCCCACTTGTTCATGATAAATATAAAAACATGTAACTAAAGAAACAGCAGTGTTTTGCAACACAATAGTGAGTTTGTCCTATAAGCATAAGGAAAGATGTGAGGCTGCTATTTCCCCATTTTTGTTTTTTGTATTAAAAATACACCACCACACATTGTATAAATTGCCAATTATTACTCTTACTATAAGGTTTGCTGCAGTATGAGTATCTGTTAACCAATCACTGTTGTCTCACTGTTGTGTTACTGAAGTATAAAATATAAAATATGTAATAATAATAAAATGTGTCAAAAGTTAATAATCTATGCAGAGTGAGAGCAGAGAATTGTCACTTTGGCACCTCAGGATGACTTTTTGCACTCTGGGACTGGTTCTTCAAGGTCAAAAAGGTCATTACTTTGCCTTCGCAGGGTTTCATTTTCTATTCTGTCGCCTCTGTCTCGAGGTAACAGCTCACCTCCTCACTTCCAGCTAACCACCATCTGTGTTTTCTGATAACTGTTCAGTTATTGACTCAACTGAGGCACTATGTGTCTACCCCCTTGCCTACGGTGGTTGTGATTTTCATCGACGTGGGCTCTTAATGGTGTTCTCGGACCCTGTGGTTTAGAGGGCAGGGTGGTGGCTCTGATTGTGTCTTGTCGGTTCCCTCTGTTGCTCAGCCAGAGCCAGATGGATGGACCAGGCACGATATGGCTGACTGAGAGGCATCTAGGCTTGTGAGCAGATGTGGCTTACACATTAGTCATAAGCAGGGAGCACAGCTGATAATAGACCTGCACGCACAAACACACTCCCTCTCACCTCTCACTCGTGTGTGCACAAAGCCAGGCCTGAAAATTAATGCGGTTTTATTTTGTCTCTGTGCCACTCGCCGAGCTTAATAACTCATCTTTGAATTACATTTTTGGCAGAGCCATGCTGGTAAGAATGCATAATAGCCGAGTGGACAATAGCATCCACTCAGAGCATGATGAAGTGTAAGAGCGGCTTTGGCTACAGCCGATGCTGATTGTTGCATTGTCCTTTAGTGAAGAGGTGCTGATTTGTTTTTTAACCAAATGTACAGAAGGGTGGCGATGTTGATGTGGCGTCATATAAATGGGAAGAATGCTTGACTACAAACGAGCTTAATGGGTCCGTTAATTCACGCTATGAATTTTAATCTTCCAAATTATTTTTCCTGACACAAAATGATTACATTGTCCAATACAGCCAGAGCTAAAATCCTCCCTCGAAAGTTCTCAAGACACGCACCTTGTCGCTGTGGGACTAATAAATGTGACATGCTGCAGTTTTGTCATCGTTTTCTCCTCTTCAGGTCTGGAGGCAGGGATGGGCAACCAGCAGCAGCTTTATCTAATCTCACTTTGTCACTCAAAGGCAGCAGCAAGTGGTACTTTTCGGTTTTCAACTAATGATGCTCCGGCGCTTCTGCTAAATGATAAATGCTAATTTGGGCAATTACAAGGAGAAGCACTGAAAAGGATTTTAAGTTGAATAATTTATCATTTCTGGCTATTTATATTAATGTAGGTTTCTGAAGTGCCTCAAGGATTTGGATTGAATACTAAGGCTGCGTAGCTTTTACTTATGGAAATACAACAGCAGTGCTGAAATTAATATCTTGTCCAAACTTTGTCCAATTTTTTTTTCCTGTGTTCCCATCTGCTCAGAATTTCAGGTTATATAATCTGTTGTTTGGTTGCCCAATTCTGTCACAGTCTGCTTCAGTGAGACTCAAGTTACCAGGGTTCCTACACAGCTAAAGAAAGTCGCATATATATATGTATGTACGTATATATATGTATATGTATATATATATATATATATATATATATATATATATATATACACATTTTATTACTTATAGATTTTGTTTTTTTACGCTTGTAAAAGAACACGTAGTCCTTCATTAGGTTGTGTAACTTCGATAACCAGACTGATCTGCTTGCCCGGCGATCACCTGAGGCCAGATCAATTCAGAAATTTTGAGATGTTACCGTGTAGGAGCCCTGCAGGCTAATTACTTGGATTCTTTCATATTTTCACCCACCGCCATTCACAGGTAAACATGGGAGTTCTCTACTTCTTCTCTGCACGCTTCTCTTGGCTTTCCATAAATTTGCTGTGTCATGCTAACTCATCTTGTGCTTACAGGCATTGTCTAAAGACAATGACAGGAGGTTAAGGGTAATTATCCATCATTTATTTTGAACTGCTATGAAAATATTTATGATTTCAGAATCAGGATAGATTCAATCAGGTAGCACCTCTGTGCAAATCCGGTTTCTTTGTAAGTGGTCAAAACCTTCAGTCTAGTTTATAGGCATCAAATTACCAGTATCAGCATCTGTCTTAGCTGGCATATATATATATATATATCTGAGACAGACAATCTCCTGTGGTGTGTTGCATGTATGAAAAAGGCAGCTCCAGATAGTCTATTGTCTAGAGTGTATATGCGAAAGAGGCTGAAGAGAAGCTGAAGTGTAGCGTTGAACAGGCGAGTGCAAAGTTGGAGTTTAAAGAGGAAAGATTCTCCAGCGAAATGAGAAGGTATCACAGCATATCTTTGTGTGACTGCCCTTTCATTCAGCATTCCAGCCTGTTAACCTTGCCAGCGTTGGCGGTTCTAAGTGCATTTTTGTGGAAACAAGTAGGCCACGGCACAAAAGAGCTTAGGAAACGAATCGCTCCGCTTTTGATATGTGAGCATGTGGGAAAAAGCACCAGAGTGCTAACGTATCATTCAGTTTGCATGAGAGAGTCCTCCATCCCGCGAGCAGGTAGCGGCTACGTTCGATTTAATGGCGTGTTGTGGTGTTTTTTTTCTTTTGCATGCAGCCCTTGCTCCCTGCATGCATCTCCCCTCTCCTCCTGCGTGGGAGGCTTATGATTCATTGCACATGACTCATTCCTCCCTCCAGCCTCAGCTCCAGCATTTCACCAGGGATGCAAACTCTTAAACTGCACATCACACACATTAGCATCTCCTGATTGCACATGTGGTTCCACAGCTGGGCCCACTGCAAATGCAAACTTGTGTCACGGCGCTGGAGTGTTTTCTGAACAGCTACCATGTGTTATATGTCAGAGAGTTGTTTATACACAAAGGCAAATAGGATTTTGAAAACTGTTTTTTGCATCTGAGAGATTTGTTAGCCAAATTATTTTTCCCTACAACGCGGTGGACGTTATGACAACAACATTTTCCCCTTATAAAGCAGTCACTCTTTGTGGTTGTAATTTGAGCTTTATTACAGGTCTTTGGTCAACTTTTATTTTAAAATCTTCCGGCTTGGACTTGTGCAAGATAATTAAAACATTGCACAAGTTGAAATTTAAAAAACTAAGTTTGACATAATGGATGAAATAACCATCATGGCTTTAACTGTTACACTGAATGTCAGAGTTTTGTTTTCACCCACAAGTGTCCTGATGTACAAATAAATATTTACTAACCTGCATTTGCCTGCAGCTTTTTCTCATCTCATTCTCTATTCGTAATGAAACGCTACACCGGCGTTGATGTACGGTAGCTGCTGCTCTAAGATACCTACATATATCTTTAAATAAATGCATATACCATATGTAGAGCAATGCCTCACGCTGTATTATAACTTTGCAATGATTGAGGTTTCTCTTTGTGGGATTCTCTCTCATGTTGCGTACATTTATTCCACCGCAATCATAAAAATATCAACAAGGCTGTCTTTCCGAGTCGCTCATGCAGCTTAAATGTGTCACGGTGTGGGGGAGCCGCGTGCTTTGAATTCAAACACGGCCACATTCTTCCATCAAAAATCCGTCACTTACTGGTTCGCTGAAAGTCTTCATATCAATTTAGAGTCTCTGCGGGCGATGATTCAGATATGATCAATAAAGCAAGCGTTTGATCTGATTGTCATGATTCTGAAAGATCTTGATCATCACCTCCGTCAATTTGAGAAGTGCATTTATACAGAATAGCTTTCAATTCCCCTGTGCGAGCAGTCCAATACAATTACATGCAGGGCATTTTAAACAAGCGAGGTAGCTAAATCTTCTCCAGAAGGGTCGAATGCCCGCACACCAAATCCGTTTTATTGCTCGAGGTTGTTTTTCTCATAAGCAACTTGGCAGGAGCATACAGCAGGGTCACATTCATTAAAGCCGGACCACAGCGTGACTCTCGGATCAAGACGTGAATCATGCTGTAAATGAACATTATTTCAGATCAAACCGCGGCGTACGTAACACAAATTAGATGTAGCCATGGAAATAAGGAGTCTAATCAGTCACAGGCTTTCATGCAGCTCACAAGTAGGTGCAACGTGAAGGGAAAGAGATTGTTTGTTGTCCACACCCTGAATGTCCGTCTTCCTCCCCAGACGGGCGTGTTGTCTCTCTGACTCAGGTCTCTCATATCCCAACCTCTCACTCTGACAGGCGTTCAACTCGGAGACGGACAACTTCAAGCTGCTGTACGGCGGCCACCAGTACCACGCCAGCTGTGCCAATTTCTGGATCAACTGCGTGGAGCCTAAACCCCCGGGCCTCATACTACCTGACCTGCTCTGAGCTCTTGACTGTGGCTGCCGTTGCTGCCATGGCAACGGGGCAGGGGCCAATTAACAGCGGAGAGGTGGGGAGGCCAGACGGCTGGCACCTGCACGGGCTCTCACCTTGACGAGAGAACAACGATGAAAAGTCACCTGATCTGTATTTATTTGTTTCTTTTTTTATTCTGAAAAAGGTTCGGCTGTCATGATCCTGTAACTGGGGCTGAGTTCATGCACAGACTTGGTAGTTTCTAAAATATTTACCATCTGCTGTATTATTGTTACAAGTTTGTTGTCAATTATTACCTAAAACATATAGGTCAGCTGTACATACATACATATTTAATTCTATCCCGAAAGATGCTTTTATCAAATGATTTCTCAATGCACAAAAAAGTTGATACTGTAACATAACCACTTGTCATTGACTCATATTTAAATTATGTGGAGTGCAATATCATTCATCTACTGTAAAACACTGGCCAGGACGTCTGTAGGCATCTAGAATTTTAATGTCACTTGTAGCTTTTTCTTTCTTTTGCTTTTGTTCCTACTGAACCTGAGCTGTTGATTCATAAGCCTGTTGTTGTACTTGAATCCGTGTCTGATCAAACTCTGTGGCTGTTCTGGGTTTAATATGTTTTTAAAAGTCTTTCACATTCGAACCGTCATTCTGGGCTAGAAGGCAGGTGTCTACCTTTTTAGGAATTGTGTTGAAATTGCTTTGAATGTCTTTGGCGCTGTCTGGGGAGATATTTCTGCACTTTGTTAGGGTATTTAAATTGTGCATTTTATAGGGGGGAAAAAAGATTTTCTGGCTTGAAGGGAAACTCGTATTAACAGTTGTGCTTTTGTGTTTTTGTGTTGTGTGCAACAAGAGCTGAAGAAGACTGATTCTGAACTAAAATTGCAGCAGCACTTTTTGTATATTACAGTGTTGTGCTGTAGCATAATTACCATCTGTAATGTGAATGTGATGTAAATAAATGACTAAGCATACATATTTTATCTGTCAGATTATAAAATTGGTCAGACTTTAAAGAATATAACCTCAGTCTTTTATTTTATGTCTGGAGCTATCATGCCTATTTAAGGACCTTTTAACAAACTTTTTTTAAAGCAAAGTAGGAACATTTCTGGAATTGAATTTTAATTTGAATGCAGTATGACATGTTTTCAATGTGCAGATGAACTAGTAGGTTGACTATTTTTCTTAGGCTAGCTGTTTCAATAGGTTTCAATTATTTATCCTCAGCTAAGCTACACAATCCAGCTGTTGTAGATGTATTATCAAACAAATATGAGGGTGGTATCTGACTTCTCATTCAGCTCTAAGCAAAAAATGAATTACATATTCCCCAAAATGTCAAAGTATTTCTTCGACACACTTAAACAACTTAAGCGCTCTTGTGTAATAAACTACCATGGCCATTCTTCTAGATGCATTCAACTCTGAATTTGCAGGATAAGTTTCCTAATCACACAGCCATTTATTTCGCCTGGCCTCTGATCGCACGCGTCTGCTCTGCGGCAGAGCTCCTTTTCTCAAATGCATGAAGCACACGTTTTCCTCCTGTCATTTTACTCAATAATGTACTTTCTCTCAGGCCAGAGAGGCCTCATCTCCATCACTTTGCCACAAAATGGAATAAATTCTCCTTCGACAAGGCTGCCAGTCCATCGCTGGCAGTGGAGCTGAGCCAATCAAAGGAGATGTCTGGGGGGGCTTCGAGGAAACCAATCTCATTATTGCCCTCACACTTGTGTTCAGGTGTGTTCCGTGACACCCATTTTATCTCTTGCTGTCCCCTAATTCATTTCCTGCAGAAATATTGATATTTGATTGATATTTGTTTCCTGCAGAAAATGAATTCCCTCTCCTCTCACTGTGAACCAGAAGCACACGACTAGATTGATGACTCAAACTGTGCATGCACGACATAAGAAAGATGGATTTTGTTGGGTTTTTTGTCAGATTTATAAAGATTATAGGCCACGGGCTTCATTCCCGCTCCCACAGTTAACTATAAATTGATGAAGACCAGCTGTTTTCATAACAAAACGCGACCTGCTCCGTCAGTCTTGACACCTGTCAATGAATGCCGGGCGCTGTGCTGCTCTGCCGTGCAGCCAGAACAGCTGTCGCCGTGCACGGCTCTGCCGTTTATTCATCACATGGACCTGTAAATCACTGTTGGCAGCGATAGCTCAGAAATGCAATCAATGATTAGCTTGTCCTTCCCATCAATAAACCGATTTTACAAGGTGTGAAGGTAGGATAAAATGAAATGTTGACGCCTATGTTAATCATGAGAATAAATCACACAAAAAAAATTAATTAATTAATGTTTGATTTATGCCTTTGGTGGCTGTTGTGTTTCCGACCTAAAAAACATATTGCCTTATATTCCATCATGCTTCATGTTTTTTACACGTCATGATGTCAGAACAATACAAACAGTGAAATCAATTACTGAATAAGACACATGTATAATGTGTAATTTGAAATGCTCGGAGGCCTTGTCCTCCCGTCCCTCTGTGAACGATCACCGTGGGAGAGGAGGGAGATACGAGTGATACTGGGCACGTATTGATGCTGCTGTCAATCACTTTATTAGGTAAGAACAGCTGCTTCTGCACAGAAGGTTCAACTGATTGCTTTCACCCTAGAGAACAGATCTGCTTCCTGCATTACTTTCTGCTGGCGACATTTAAGATGAAAAAAGTATTTAAAAAAAAAAAAAAAAAGGGGGAGCGTTTGAAGAGATTACAAGATTAAATTATAGTGAGAAACAGCCTGATAAAGTATCATCTTAAGTGGATTTATATGAATTTTGAAGCCAATCTTGATATTTTTGCCTAAAACGTGTATCAGCTGTTTTCTGCATAATATAATCAAACAATTTTGATGATGTGCTTTTAAATGTAATTATGAAATATTGTGATCAAATAATGTTCGCAGCAGCACATTTTACAATGTACTCTCCTCTGGAGTCTTGGGCTCCATTTTTAAAATCCAAAACTAAAGAAGAAAGACTGAACACTGTAAGAGAAACAATCTCTGTAATTACTAGCTCATAATTTCAATCAGTCAATTTAGAACCATACATGTTTTTTTTATGTGTCAGGTCAGCTGTCTGCAAAGAACAGTACATTGGCTCTACTGTCTTCAAAAAAAAAAAGTCTGAATTCCAGAATTCTGATTTTGTTTCTGGAACAAATACATAATGCAACCTTTACTTTTCTCAGCTCTTAAAAAAGGCCAATGTTTTATTCTAGGATGAATAATCTAATTCAATTAATAATTATTATTTAATAATTTTGTTTCCAATGGCCCTGATACTCTTCTATATGCATACCTATTTATTTATAATTATTTAAGAAGATAAATGATGACATGTTTTGCCTTTACTCTTGGAGAGCTGCCATGTGTTAAGGCTTCTGGGTTTGGTTCGTATAGGGTTAGGGTTTGGTGCAATATGCCCAACAATGTGTAGTTGGTTAGATACACATTTGCTAATATTGATTAAGTATGTGTCATTGGTGTAAGTTTGATTTGGATACTGAATACAGCACTACAATATAATATACTACAATATGACCACATAAACAAAAAAACATGGATAGTAAAAACTGAAGTTTCACTACTAACTAACTGTAGGATACCTGCATTTTATCATTTTTAAAAATGCACTCATGCATTTTCAATTTGATGAAATCAATAACAAATTCTCATATGAATATTCGCCAAGTGGTTTGGACGTTTGTCTATGCTGTTTTAAGAATGTAATTTCTCTTCCAAGAAATAAGTCAGAACAAGAACTGTAATTTATGAAATCCATATCTACATAACATAACATACACACATCACAACATAGTATGCTGCAGGCTGTGTTTGTACATGTACACAGTACATGTATACATGTGTTATCCATGTGGAGTATGCAAATGCTTAGTACAAGTGTAAATGTAGGTGCATGGGAAGTCCTCAGTTTTGGCCTTCTCATACAAAACCATTTACCACACCCGTGCTCTGGATCAAGTTTAATCACCTGTTCTAATTTCACCCACGAGAGCACAGCTGTCAAACTTACTTGATATCAGCTGCCACAAGCACAGCTGAGTTCCAGGTATTAGTCAGAAAGTAGAGGGTGGTTACCTCCGCGCGCTGCATCCAAATCATTTCACACACGGCTACACGTTAATTAATTATTACCTAGTACTGACTAAAGTATCTTTTAGACTAAACTCAACATTATATTCCAACAGGTATGTCAGTAGTGAGGCTGTTAATATCTGACGAATATCAAGTGTTGGTGTGAATTATACAATGCTACACTTATTCCATTTGAAAAATAGTAGAATTGTTCCAAAAATGTAATATTGAGAAAACATTTGCCCTTTTTTTGTCTAGTTTCTGAGGATTATAGCCCTCATGCAGGACTGTGAGCTACAGGTATTCCTACCTAATAGTCTGACCTTTGGGTATTTCTGTAAAACGAGCAGCTAATGTTCAGATGAAGCGACAGCCGCTCTCTCTGCTCCACCGTTGCTTAAAGCACCCGAAGATGACACTTAAGTAGATTTATGATACCTCATTTTCACCATTAATGACCTGGACACAAATATTAGTCATTTTCAGCGTTGAGACGTTCCGTACATTGAGTCCAGCTCTGCCCGCTCGCAGCCTCATTGTCCGTCCTATCCATCAGCCCAGACAGCCGGGGCTTTAAAGGCGATGGACGGATGAGTCAGTGTTCCACCACGGAAACGACACCCGTTCAGCCGCTCACCCAGGAACAATCGCTTGTTTTACCACCACCTCGGATTGTATCATCCGAGGTCTCCCACCACGCTCCAGGTAACCCTTCCATGTGACTCTCAGCTGGTTCCCTCTCATCATCTGAGCTCACTAACAGGTTCTTTATTCTCCTAACATAACAGCATTTAAATGGCCTCGCTCACACTTTTATTATAAGGGGTCCGGCGCCGTCTTCATCCATATGCAGCACTCGCCGTTTGTTTTTCCATTTATGTGTGCAGCTGCTTTGAGCCTAGAAAATACAGACTTTGAATCACATCCAGCAGTTGTCATGTAACTAAATCAGGTTGTCAAATTACACCATAACGAGGGTGGTGAGGCTGAATTTGAAACAGCACTGAAAGCCGCATGTTTATATTAATAACTGGCCTTGTGCTCGTGGCCTTGTGTGAATGGAAATGCTGGATTTACAACTATTGATACGGGGGGAGACAAGCTGTAGATCATGCTGATTATAGTGAATTATTAAAGGCTGTATAATTTGAAGCCCGGAGAAGCCGTTATTTAGTAAATCACTGCAGCAGATGTTTAAAACTGCTTTGTTGGGATGAAATAAAACCTGCATATCAGAAACGTAACAACTGACGCGAGCGCTGAGACTCTTCAGTTAATGGTTCTCAAATTGCCTCGAACGAGCAACAGAGGGGCACGACCGGGAAAAGAATACAAGGGTGAATCTGATTTTGGAGCAATACACAAACAATGTTAATATTCAGGTTAACAAGGTTTACACTGTTATCAACCTGAAGGTGAAGACAACACTAACATACTGTTTAAGCTGAAATGTTGAATCTGGGTGGAAACATTTGTCTTTAGCTGCCAAATGTTCCATCACTTACTCAATAACTGCTTTGTCATTGTATTAAAACTTTTGGATCTTTTTTATTTTTATTTATTTTTGCTCAGAGCAGTGATAGAGAAGCTTATCATAAGGTTGTAGGTATAGATGGATAATAGTAATAATATCTGGGCCCATTTGTTTCTATGACAGTTGCCAAGTGAAGCCAAATAATTCCCTAAAGAAATAAATGATTTGTATTTGTCAAGTCTAAAACCATCATACATAATGTTATTTTAATGAAGTAATGTTTGGTTTGGCCAGTGTTGTTTTACATCGGTCTTCAGGCGATTGACTAAAAAAGCGCAGTTTAATAATCAACTTAATAATTTTGGTTCAATATTGTTTAGAAATAAAAAGAAATAATTAATATGATCTTAATCTGAACATCTTTAAGTTTTAGAATGATGGTTGAGAGCTATCATTCTGGAAATTGTGATGCAGTTTTGTAGACTTAAAAAAATAATAATAATAAACTTTGAATGAATAGATTAATTACTGGGGAAAATAATATTAGCACAGCAGTCAGCAGTCAAACCCTCTCCTCAAACTTCATCAGCTCTGTCCGTTCTGCATGACGCTGCAAATGGCTCGGCGTCCTCTTTAATGATAGATGTTAATATCCTGCTGCCGCCGGTGAAGGATGTGTTTACTTTTAGCACTCGACTATACCCTGGAAACGCACATTAACACCGCAGGCGGAGATGTTGCGCCGTGTGTAATTTGGACCCGTCGCCCGTGCATCTCCGCCGTGCTCGGCCTGTCAGACGGGGCCTCGTCTGAATGGCCTAATGGAATTCATCGTGGGGACCACTCTGGAGGTCCCTCACAAGTGTGGGCACAAGACAAATAGAGCTCATCAATATCTGCCCGCTCCTCCGTAGCCACAGCAAATGAAAATGAATGACAGAATGCTGCTTTGACATATGAAGACATCTCTTGGGAATGTTGGAGGAGGAAACGCCGCAGCCTGTTCATGTGGAAACATCTCTGAGACGTCGCCGCCAGCAGCCAGTGAGTTTATCTTCCTGTGAGTAAATGTGCATTTTCGCCTGTTCGTGTTCATGCCAATGAAAGACGTCCACGTTGTATGTTAGATGTTTATTTTTCTTGCCAGATCAGAACATTAACAGTGGCGTGAGCTCTTTTTTTTTTTCTTCTATTTCATATCGTTCTCCCGGGGCACTTAACGATTTGTAAAGTCAGATTACAGATTGTGCTCAGGACAAGAACATTGCTTTCCTTCTACATTCATTTACCCCTGGATTTTTATTCTTTTTTTTTTTAAGTCATTAAATCACACTTAATCCATTGATGCAGAACGGTGCGGTTGCACTGATCTCTACGGGCTGAAATGAACAATGTGTTGCGCTCATCATCATGTCCAACATCACCACTGTGTGTTAGACATCCAGCACCGATGTAAATGCTGCTCTATAGCGAAGGCTGGGACTCACACGACAACAGTAAAGATCCTATTAAAACACTGGTGTTTCTGCAGCACATGATATATTATACATTTACATGCTCACTGGGATCCTGCCTATGATCAGATGTTTGCAGCATTTATCTGCTTTCAGAAACTTGGGGGGAACTGATGGTACATCTAGTGTTTTATATGACTGGTAGTTTAATATAGTTTGAAGGCGTCAATTCAAGACTGTGGCCCCTGCACGTAGCATCGATCAAATCTCGTACCAAGCACAGGATGCTTCATACTGACAGAATGAGTCAGAGTATAGCTAGGAAGTGAAAATAATTCCTCCTCTTCTCTTCCTTCTCTTTCTTACTATAGGGGTAAACAGTCATTTAATGGTATGGATAGTACAAACACAATGAAACCACAAAAGAAGGATTTTCAGCCCGTGGAACATCACTCTTTAGGCCAGTTTACTATCAGAAAATATCTTTCTAAGCATCTATCATTGAGCTACCAGTTCTTCACTCAAGACTTTTTTTCTTTTTTTTTTTAAATACAGCATCAAATAACAGTGTAGTCACAGGACGGAACAGTCGACCCTGTGCTGCACAGGAACTTTCGCTAAATCTTCACTTGTAATTTACATCTGTTAAATTTTCACCTTTAAAAAAAGGCTGATATAATCACATATGTAACTGTTCATTTAAAGTGCGCCAACTTTTCCTCACTATCAGTACATTCCAATAAAATCATTTGTATATATTTATGTTTTTCTGTATATTTTTCTTAAATGCTACCATAAATCGAGAGCATGCTGCTGCCCCCTCACACTAAAGATAAACTGCAAAACTGTCACAATACCACCACATGACATCACTTCAGGAAAGGGACTTCAGTCACTGTCGAAGCTGCGGAGTCTCGGGCACAGCTAAGGCCTTCCCAGAATGCTCCTCCTCACTGGAACCGTTGCAGGCGTCTACACGCTGATCTTGTTGTCGGTGTCTGACACCATCGCCGTCCTAAACGATCCTTCCATCCTCAGGATTCTGGGCTCGGAGCCGCCATGCTTCCCACTCAAAGACTAAATGGTTGGACGGACGACGGGCGGTGGCGCCATCGCGGCCAGTGTTTGGTCAGACTTCCTCTGTTCAAACGCACCGGTATTCATTAAATAAGCTTCACACAGATGTACACTCACGCGTCTCATTCGCCTGTCAAGAGAGTCCGGACGGGCAAAAGGGCTCATCGTCGCTTCCGTTCCTCCTCGATCCCTCACTGCCTCGCCGCCTTCACAGGCCCCAGTACGGAGCCAGGCTCCTGCGGTCCCTCTCATACACGTCGGGTATGACCCCGTAGGGCGTCTGCACCATCTTAACAGAGTTCCTGCCGAACAGCTTCCTCTCGTACTCGATGAGCTGGCGCCAGAAGCCGCCGTTGGGCCTGATGACGGGCCGGCGAGCCTTGACCCAGGCGTGGGCCTCGGCCAGGGACACGCGGTGGTACTTCATGAGGTAGGCCAGGCACAGCGAGGCCGAGCGGCTCACCCCGGCCGCGCAGTGCACCAGCACGGCGCCGCGCTTCCGCCCCACGCTGTGGATCTTATCGGCCACGCTGTCGAAGTACAGGGAGATGGGCGAGTGCGGCATGTCCGCCAGAGGGACCTTCACATACTCCATGTGAGGCCAGTTGAAGTTGGGCAGCTCGATGGTGGCGTTGACCACACAGGTGATGCCTTTGGACAGCAGCAGGCTGCGGTTGGACGCCACGTTCCCCCTGCTGAGGAACAGGTTGGGGGTGATCTGGGCGATGCCCCCCAGCAGGCTACCGTTCTCCGGCAGCAGCCTAGGCACCGTGGCCGGCACCATGGAGCTGCGGTGGTGGTGGTGGTGGTGGTGGAAGAAGCCATGGCTGCGGGAACCCATCGAGGAATCGGGAAGAGCCAAATCTCATCAAACGAGGAAATCTTCAAGAGCTCACAGTCATAGTCGTGGCAGCCAGACAGCTCCTGAAACACAACGACAGATTTCACTTACAACCTGAGTTAAACACGCTCCACTTTTTCGGTGTGGGCCGAGCTATCGGACTGACACACAGGGATGAAGACGCCACAACGAGGCCACTGAAATCCTTTCTGTTGGAGCGTGGTGGCTGTGTTTGGACAGTTTAATGTTATTCTTCTGTTTGAGTCTGTCTTTAAACTTTAAAAGCCCAGACAGTCATTACTGTTAAAGGTCAGCCGCAATAGTTGGCTTATTCAGCAACATGGTGCTGCGAGGCTGAAAGCCAGCGGTCCTCTCTTTACGATTACATCAAAGGGGTTTTCATGCATCCTCAGACAGCGTTTGTCTCGGCTACAGCGAGCGGTACTCTGCGTCCCTGCATTCAAACCCAGTGGCCTTTGTGTTGCAGCTTCCCCCCCTTTGGACCTGCTGCACACTGACACATGCCTCCCTCTGCCACGTGAGCACAGACCCCCCGGAGGCATACACTCACCTCATCTCATGTTCATCCATCCACAGCCCACACATACAGATTACATTTCTCGTCTCACCGGCTATTGCCGCTGTTAATGTCATTTTTGGACGGCACCCAATGGCACAGTGGAAAGTAATCACATGATGTACGATCAAGCCAAAGTGTACTGATAAGGCACATTTAAGCATGAAATTTGGTCACATACATTGTTCTAATTCCACTTCTCCCTTTTTTCACACACCTCACAGACTAATGAAAACAATCTTCTTACTTGCTTTTATGAGCTGGGAGTGTGAGGATGCAGGACACAGGTCAGAACAAAGTGTAGTATTACAAGATCACTGTAACGTGACATTTCTGTACTGTATATGATGGAAATAGCCTCCTCTGTTAATACTCAAGTTATCAGCAGAGAAGCCACAGCTCCAGGCGTTACTTCACACACTGTTGCACTTGTCGTGCGTCATCTACACCTTCTGCACTGGTCTGGCCAGCAGGTCTTTTTCTTTCATTTTCAGCTACAGTCTGGTTAACAAGACACGCGTCTAAACTGCTTTTAATGAGAAATCAACCTGCAGAAAATAATAATAATGATAAAAAAAATCCCCTCACCTGCTGCCACCTGCAAGCTGAAACAGACTGCTGAGACAGATTGCGACGCTTCCTTATAATCGAATTGTAATTAAAAACATGAGCATGCATGATTAAACAGACTCCTACCAACATATCATCCAAATCCACAACACACCAAACTAAAAATCACAGCTGTCAAATACTTTCCAACCAGAACCACGATTAATCGATTAGTGGATTGACCAAAAATAAATCTGAATAAGAATGCAAAATCTTGCTGAGAAATCTGCAATTATTTAAACACAGTAACATTAATGTGAATTATTATGACAGTAGATTGCCACAGTAGTGAAGAAATACTGTAGGAAATCATCCAATACTGGAGATAGAGCTGAAATCACAGGATTTAATTCTTCTTTTTTTTTTTACAGTAAAGAGACAATACTGAAAATAAAAATTTAAAAAATGAAATACTACTGTAAAAATATATTACAGAAAGTTTCTTGACAATTGCTAAATTATAAGGTAACAGTTTTACAGGGAACTAGTTTGATAATCAATTCCTCATTTTTAACATAGGATACTATATATATTATTTGTTGTTCTGGACAGAATAATACAAGATATCTGAGGATGCATCTTTAGATAGATAGATATGGGACACATTTTTCACTTTTTTTGCCACACAACTCAAGAAATTAACAGTCAACTGAATTTTTATTGAATACTATAACAAAAACAAACATGTCACGGGCGTAACCCCACTTTTTAATGGTTTAATAGCCAGAAGATTCTCCATCAATACCTTCCAATTGTGGAAAAAAAACCCTCCTCTAAACCGTTTCCTTTCATTGATTGCAGCTTGGCCGTCTAATCGCAGTCTGCTCCTCTTTCAAGAGAAAAAGGTTCAGAGGCTAAAATAACGCTTGTCCTCCCTGTCCAGCCACAGGTTCTCCAGCCTGCCAATCACGCTGCACTTTCCCTCTGAAATGGTTGCCATGATCACGCCGTGGTGCAGCTGATTCCTCCACAGCGTCGCTACTGATGACAAGACAACAAATGCTGAGATCCGGACTCTGGGGCACTCGGGAAATCCAGTGTTTGCCCCCTCCGACCACACCGGGGTGTTAGTCACATCAGAGCTGCACTGAGGAACAGACTGGAAAGACTTTCTGCAGATCAGTGGTGAGCAGGACACAAGTGCTCCACTATTTGTGTTGTACTAGGTTATTATTTTCAGACATGTTACATGATCAAGGCATTTACACAAAAATACCTGTTGATTTTTTTTTTCAATTTTCAGTCATTAAGGACACTGATCAAATCTTTAAAGTTTTAAAAATACAAAAAAGTAGCCTGATAATCAGACCTTTTTCATATGATACAGACATTGTAACTATTTACAGCAGCTAACATAACACTTGACATAGAGCTGAAACAAAAAATTGATGAACGGATTAGCCAATCAAGAGATAATTCATCCGTATTAATTGATTAATCTTTCAGGTTGTTTACAGAGCGACATTTTCTATCATTCCGCTCCTCAAACACTTTTCCTTGTCATATTTGACAGTAAATTCATTATCTTGGGTTAGCTGCTGGTCAGACTAAACAAGACATCTTAAGACCTTTACCCTTTTTTTTTTATTGACATCTTCTTGACACCACAATTATATCCAGACAAAATTCAGCAGATTGTTAGTGACAAAAATCATACCTTATAGCCTTCTTTCTCAAGTCAAATTGTCGCATCAAAGGCAGTCCAGTTATTCAGAGTGATGTCTGAAAGTGACTGTGCAGTCTGCAGCCCAGATAATAATCAGTAGCAGTGACATGGGCCGTTTTCTACAGAAACGCTTTGGACTGGGTGCAGCTTCACGACGCGAGGGCTTTGATGAGTGTCACCGTGTATTTTAGAGACGCCGGGACAAATTCCTCATGAGGACAGGGGCTCGGCTTTGGCACCTTACTGCAACAGTGGCGGCTGCAACGGAGTCCAGGCCACATGTTTTTTCACTGAGAGGTGGTGAGAGTACGTACTGTACTGTACTGCAAAACAGACGCCGAGGGTGGCGACCTGCATACAAATGATTCCTCCTCTTCCGTTCAGGTTGTCAGATTACACAAAGAGGCCAACAGCAAACCGGGCCCCGGCTTAGCTTCTGATTGCTTATAATAAAAGCCAAGATTAGGAAATAGCAGGCACGGATATCAGTGGGCATACAGGGGATGTGTGGAACATATGTAGAAGTATTAAAAAAGAATATATCAGCAGGAATAATATTAAATGAGAGGAGAATATATAGGGAACATAATAAAGAAGCATGGTTGCATCATGCTACATTCTATTCACATATAAATGTTTTCCTTTACACAAACAGACATTTACACAATAAAGTGGTGCTTGAAGATTTACCAGGAGTAGTTCAGTTGTATTCAACAGAACAGACAGGTGAGATGAAGAAATGACACATAATCTAAGGAAACCACACACACACACAAACACACACACACACACACTGTTAATATTTCACTTAGAATAACTTTCACAGGGAAATGAATGACGTTGATGTCGCTTTAGAAACTTTGGAGACAAATATTTTCCCCGCGGAGCACACGGGGTGTGAGAATGTGGAGCTTTCGGGGAATGACTCCACAAGTTTAATTAAATTCTGATGGAGCCGTGAATGAGGAGCTGCGCCTCTGCGTGACGCGGGATGTGCGTGCGTCAACAAGTTCGACTCTCAGGGGGGGAAAAAAATCACGTGAAATATAAAACTGACTCATGCAGAAGTACCTGATACATGTGTGAAGTGCGGCAGGTGCGCTTTCGGTAATTTCAATCATCTTCCATTATAAACGGATTGTTTTAAAAAATAAAATCTAGATGTAAGCACGTGTAGCCTATCATTACGCTTTGTTGTAAACTGGTTAAAATGATGCCTCCATCAGATGGAGAACTTACCAGTCGAATCTCACTCGGGCAGATGGGAGATTTCCAAAGCGCCTTTTCTCCGCCTGCACCAACCCCGGCGGACGCGGATCCGCAGCTTTTTTTTTTATTTTACGCTCCTTCCGCCTTCAGTCCGTCTCCGGCCGACGGGACGAGGATGGCGACGGGCCAGGTGGTGGGAGACAAACCGTGACACGCGACAACATCATGTGAAAGTCACCGGGAACAACGAGCCATCAGCGCATCCGACCGCTGTGGAGCTGGATGGATGGAGCGAGCAGGGAGCAGCGCGGTGTATGAGGAGTGATCAGTGCCACGCGCTCAGTGCCACGCGCACTCATCAGGAGGCGGCAGCAGGGCGCGCGCACGGAGCTATTTTAGATCAATTATCAGTAATGGAGGTTGGGTTTTCATCCTGCCCGAGTTTATCCTAGGGATCGTGGTGTCTGGTGCCACAGTTCAGGTGGGAGCTTTATTAACACACATCAAATACACTCACTGGCTGTAGGTGGGATAATGCCAAAACACTGGTGTAACCCTGCAAATTTGGTATATGGTTTAACTTAAATTTTAAATAAAACCACATGCTATAACCTCGTTTTATATTTGAGATGAATTACATAATTAAAAATAATCATTTTCTTCAGCGAAAACAATACGTTAAAACAAAATACCACAGTTGAACTTTTAAATGACAAGAAAAAAAAAAAAACACAAAAATGTACATTTCGAGAGACCTGGTGGATGAATGGTTCCTTAAAAGGTTTTTGACTTTCTCGTCTTGCCAACCGTGATTAGTCACTGACCCAGGTAAGGGGAGAGGATCAGTTTCCTAATTTAAGGGCTGTCAGGACCCCAGCCAGTTCACAGCCACTTGATTCTCTGGAGTTTGAATAGTCTCAGGTATTTATAGGGTGAATATGTAGAATATTTAATAAAAAATATATGGAATATATTTTTTTCTGGAAAAAATATGCAGTGTGAATTAATTATTTTAAAACTTTTTTGATGGCTTTACCAATGTCTTTATGTTTACACATATCAGCCAATAGTGACAGGGCCAGTGCGAGTTGCCAGATATGGTCTCTATGCTCGGCTCAGCAAGGCTACTGGGTAAAAAAGTGTCTGCAAGTCCTGCAGCAGCCTCAAAACCCTGGTAATAAATATGTTCTGAATCACAGAAGCAGAGTGACCGGAGAAGAGCAAAAACCAGAATTAATATCGGTGAAGATTATGTTAGATGGACTCTAGCAACCATTTGGATGTTTATAGTATTCCAAATATTTTCCAAAAGGTTTCAGAATACACATCATGTCTTGCTCCTTCATAAAGCTATACACTATCACCATATGTGTGAAACATTTCTTTTAGTCACAGAGCCTGAAATACAAGGTAGATGTACGCAAGTGGAGTTGGACACTAAAATCCACCGGTATTATTATGACCACACTAAATGTAAAACTACGTCTATGTTTTAAATTTGGATGAAGCACCAGATTATGTAGTACTTCTGTTCCAGCACTGACCTGCCATGTCTATGCATTTAGGAGGGATTACGCAGAATTATGTAATTCTACCACTAGATGGCGTTTATAGAGAAAATCAAAAACCGTGACTAAAGCATATTGTATATTTCTGCATTGCTACTCCAACATAGGCTAACATGTGCCTCCAAAAAATCCTAACTGCACCTTGCTGTGATGTGAACCACAAAGCACATGCCTCCACAGATGTCTTCTCTGTCGCTGCGCTTTAACATGTGCGATAAAAGCTTGTTCTTTGAAATCGATGAATTTCTAGTTAAGTGTTTGTTTATGTAAATTCAGATACAGCGATCCACCATGCTCCGCACGGCTGGATCTCTCGCTCTCCATAGAAAATTAATTGGATCCATTGAATTCACATCTGACATGGATCAGAATCAGGATCAGCTTTATTCATCACGTATGTGTTGCCATACAAGGAATTTAACTCAATTTTTCTCTCTCCTGTATAAGTACAAAGAAAATATATATAAAACTAAAAATATATAAAGGGTCTTGACAAAAGAAATCAAGATATAAATATATTCACATGAGTGTAAAATTTAATCTGATGCTTCATCCCCATAATGGCGGTAAAATGATGACACCATCAGTATTTATGTGTCCAAATAAGCCTCACTGAAATTCTCCTGGGAAAATGAAGGCTTGATTTATGGCACAAGTTTAGACAACATTAGATTAGACAATAAACTAAATGAATGAACAATCTCAGGCTTTTCCCCCCCTCATGTTGCTCAAACTAAATTATGTATTCATAATATATCAATACAATAGCTTTGGCCAGTTCCAAAATTCATTTAAAAATGTGACAGTTTTAATTTCCTCTTTCAGTGAACATGCTGTTTTTTTCTGTCTTATCTCTAAAGTGGTGTGGATCATCTCTTCACAGAGCATGAGGAAAACAGGAATGATGTGGTATTTTCAACATGAGTAACCTGCTCAGTGCAATTGTTTGAATTAACCACCTCTGTGGAATGAAATATTGCCTGTTTTCTTTTTAAACTAGGTTCCTAAAGTGTAACTAGTCCAAATAAAATATTATGGTTTGTGTAATTCATGATTTTTGGGATTTTTTTATGTTCATTTTTTTAAAAATGTGAATATAAGAATGTGGAGTAACAATCTCCTGTCACACACAATCACAGGCTTGTTGTTTTTTTGTTTTTGGTCAAGGCATCAATTACTCCTCATACAGAAAGCGGTGGGAGGACCAGACACCTCCTTAAAGTACAAAGCTAAAAACTGTTGGTGAGATGCAAATATGAACAAACAAAAATCTCGTGTCCACTGGCTCTCTCCACGGCAACTCGGTATTCTGATACCATGCAAAAAATTCTATCAGCAGAGCCATGAGCATGAGATTAGAGATGCTTTTGTCTGAATATTTGAAAGAAAGCAACATTTATCTCTTTGTGTTTTATTTGTAAAATGATAAAATCTGTACATTATATCTCCCGACATTATCATCTGAACGCTGTTTTCAATCCACCTCCACACCAAGGATTTAGTGCTGGTGCCGAATTTTGATCCATTTTGTTTTTCCCTCTTAAACTTAGTCCTGCAAATATCCAATATCAGCCTAAAAAAATGAAAGTCCTCCACAACTAAAAATGATCCATGTGTGGGGATTCACACTAGAAGCTGTTATCACATTCAGCTGCTGAGGAGGGAAAGTGTCTCCATGCTCACCAAAGCCTCGTTTCCACTGTCAGTACAACACCATACAGTATGGATCCGTATGGGTTTGGGTCGGTAATGGACAGCGTAGCTGTTGCCACTGTGTAAGGAGGCCTTATACTTACCCAGGGGACTGGACCTGTGAGCTAGGTACCCCAACCAAAAGGGTTACTAGAATGGTAATGGGTACCATGGGACTGGTACAGTTCCGTTGTAGAGAAAACAATAATATAAGCAAAGTTTAAGAAGATTGTGCAACAGTGATGTGGAAATCTGAAAACGAACGCATGGAACACTGCATGGACTACTCAGTGAAATAGGAGTCATCTGGTGTTCAGTAGTTCAAAGAAAAAATAGATTCATAGATTCTGGACTCTTCAAACATGGGGAAGGAGTAGATGTACTTTTAAAATCCCTCTTCACTTACAGTTTAATGTTGAAACTTTACCATGTAAAAAGACGCACATTACAAGGACGTTTTCACATCTACAGTATGTGCTGAAGGTGGAAGTATCTGATTTTAATGAGCTGGTCTACGAACATGCTTTATGAAGATGAAGATTTCATTTTTCAGCACGACCTGGCACCTGCTCACAGTGCCAAAACCACTGGTAAATGGTTTACTGACCATAGTATTACTGTGTTCAATTGGCCTGCCAACTCTCCTGACCTAAACCCCATAGAATATATATTATATATATTATAATCAATATTAAAACAATAAAAGGCTTGAACTACTTCAGTTGTGTCTATTGAATCTAAAATATATGAAAGTAAAATGTTTATCAGTATATTACAGAAAATAATTAACTTTATCACATTATGCTAATTTTTATGAGAAGGACCTGTATTGTGGAGGCCAATCCTGGTCTGATATTCAACATAGACAAGTATAAATGACTGATAATAGACTCGACAGTGAAGTTGGAGACGTCTTGTTAAAGTTATGAAATAGCTTTTTAAGTTTTTAATGAGGGAGATGGATTAGATGTCATTTTAAGGATATTAATAAAGAAATAACTAATTAAGTAATAATAGCAATATTATTTTATATACATCTTAAAACATGTCTTGAGGTGATCTTTGAGAAGTAATTAAATGTTTTTTATGTGTTAATGTCTGTAGGGCAACTTTAATAGGGATGTTTAATAATACAATGTAAACTCATCTACATGTCAATATATTATCATATGACCTCAGTGTCCTAAATAGTAGCTAAAGCATTGCCTTTCAATCATAATGGTTCAAGTATGGGCCATGCGTCATTGGCTCAAGTGTGTAAATCAAAGTTCGGGGCATGCGTTCTAGTAGAGACATTAAACTTTGCTGACACTGCTGTGTTAAATTTGCTAACAGAATCTTAAGTTTTTTTTTTTTCCTGAAACCTGACACCCTTCCAGAATATAGACAGCTTTACTACACAAGTGACCTGGAAAGAAACACCGAACACAGTCCCTTCAAATACAATGTGAGCTGCTTATTTGAATGCCTGCTGCAACCTGTTTGGTCACGTTGCAGCAGGTCTTGAACTTATAAATCACAGAGACCACACTGAGAATTGGAGGAGCAATAAACAATGTAGTATCACATCTCTCGGTGGCTCAGGCGATATGTTTCCATTTACGCTGCTCACTTCAAATCTAATTTTATGCACTTATTTAACACAAACACACACACGCACACAACACACACATCTGGCTACCAATTTAAATGTTGCCCTAGCAGAGTGGGCCGCAGGCATATATGGAAGAAGAAATACACTGTCTGTTCCTTTTGGTTTGTTATTTCAAATCTCATTATGCCACTGCCTGGTAGAGACAGTTTGATATGCATGCAGAGCATGAGACAATGGAGGTTTTGACCATCTATGGCCACAGCTCTGAGACTTTCAGAGCTGCAGCCTCTTCTGCAGGGCTTTTTTGTGCAGCCCTCGCTGAATATATCCATGTACAAAAGCCATAATTAGACATGTCTTCCAAAGTCAATCCTATTTCAAAGAGCTCCTGGGGGAGATATTATAGTTATCCATAAAGCCATGGCCCCAGCCTCGGAGTCACTCCTAATTACATTCCAAATTCAATCAACTGGAAACAAACAGCAGCAGCACAAGGCAGAGCAATTACAAAAAAAAAGAAAAGAAAAAAAAGAAGGTTGAACAACGGTTTCCTAGCTATGAGGAAAGAAGACACGCTGACAGTTGTTGACAATGACTTTTGACCCTCCTCTTGAAATTCTATGCATCATCTTAACAGGGTAAGAACAAAGCAAAGATAAGAGTGCTATGTGCGTCTGCCAACGTTGATTGAAATTCACCTGATGAATGTTTAAGGAGACAATGAATCGGTGACACTAAAGGTCTGCGAACGGATCGAGCGAGGAGTTAAAAAAAAAAAGGGATGACAGACGCTAAAGAAGTGTTAACCTTGAATTAGAACGGTGAAAAGATAGATAGAGAGAGATAGAAAAAAAAGGGGTAAGACAGAGCTGCAGGGCTGTGGAGACAGGGAATGGGGTTCAGACGGAAATGTCAGATGAGTCAGAGGTATTCTGGGAAGACGCTCCTGTTTAATATGGCTCCGCGGTCCGCCGCCGAGGCTGAACATTTACAATGACACCATCACTATAATCACAAAGCACCTGCAGCCATGTTCTGAAGGAGCTGTCTGCTCTGAATGAGCCGCTGGTGACATTGATTAACCCTGACCGCCTGTAACACCAGATAACTGATGGGCTCCACGGTGCAGAGGGGGCCACAGCCGTTTACCTGGAAAATCCTTTGCACGTCCCCCCAAATAGGGGGACACTCAATAACCTGCGCTGTTCAGTTATGGCGACTTATTTACACTTTTCTGAGAGCCAGGAGAGATCTGTCAATCCGAATAAAAGCCATGAGCTCGGTGATCCCGTTTCGGGGCGGCGGAAATCACTCAGGGAGAATGCCGAAGATGACGGCAAGCACATTTCAGAGTGCTGATGTGAGGGCCGAGGCAGGAAAAACACGCGTAGGCGGAGAAGCTTTCGTAAGCATGAATGGAGTTTGAGGCTTCTGTGGCAAGTTAGGCATCCGTTCCAGAGGAATGCCTGATCGACATCTCAGACGATTATCGAGAGTGTCTGTGTCATCTGCTAATAAGATGATGAATCCCCCAAATAAACAAACGACGCCACTATAAAACCTCCCAGATGATCCGGGCTGCAACACGCGAGACATTTATAATTTCAGCCTGTGCTGGTGTGTGATGCACGGTAAGATGAGGAGAATGGAAAGTGTTTTGTGGTCAGTGCTAGCAGAGATGTTAGATCCTGCTCTCAGGGGGGAGGGGGTCGGGGGGGGGGGGTCGGGGGGGGGGTCTAAATAAAGTAGCTGCTGATCCCGCGGGGCGGCTCCACCTCTCCAGCTGTGGAGGCAGTAAATAGACACGGGATCCAGTGTTTGCTGTGGCAACATGTGAGAGCAGCGAGGTGTCTGAGCCCAGCGTGGAGCCTCCTGTCACTATGATCAGTGCTGCTCTGACATCAAACAAACACATTTGCCGCTGTGCAAAAAGGAATCAGACCTGAGATGCCTCGGCGGCGTCAGCCTCCACCGGAGGAGACGCTGCATGCTTTGTTGCAACATGAAAAAAGAGAAAAAAAAACACAGTACAACTATTGTATTTCCCCCAATATTATGACTTATTGAGTGCTGAATGGTGCATTTACTGCCAGCCGAGTCATTTGACAGAAAGGGAGAAATTACCTCTCATACAAGGGAAACAGCTGCTAAATAAACCAGACAGACAGAAAATATATAAATTTATGTTCCCCTGGTTTACTCAACCAACACCATCTCCTTTTTGCATTGGTTTTCTACTGAATAATGCATGTCTTGTATTATCTACTCTTACATTGCTATTGTTCTATCAGTCGATGAGCACTGTTTTTCTTGCAAATATTATTCACAATATACATATATTACATACATATGCATATTTATAGTATACACACATTTTCATATGATTCTATTTCATTCATTTATTTGATTCATTTAGGTAACATTGTTATTCATATCAGTTTCTTGTTAATTCTATTTCTTAATATTGTCTTTCACAATTGTAATACTGCTGCCAAATGATGATAAAGTCTATTGAATTGAAATGAATAGAATTGTATTGAGCCAGTGAGAAAAAAAAAAGAAAAAGCTCATAGACAGACGGGTGGGGGATGAGGCTTCGGTACTGTTCTCCGCTCTGGTTAGTCACGACTCCTCAACCCAGCAGATGAGCATGAGCAACAGGGTGAGCAAGCCTGTGTGTGTGTGTGTGTGTGTGTGTGTGTGTCAGCAGAGCTGCCCCCTGCCCCTCCTCTCCACTGCCGCTCCTTCTTTCAGACTTCAGTATGCCAGAGACCTGGTTGCCAAGGTAACCTCTTGTGTTGATGAGTTCACCTCTGTGTTAATCGCTACCTAGCAATAATGACCAAAGCACGGTGGGTGGTTTGTGTACTGTGTGTGTGTGTGTGTGTGTGTGTGTGTGTGTGTGTGTGTGTGAGAGAGGGAGAGAGCGGGGAGGGCTGATAGCTGGAGTTTGTCCTTATTTTTTTTTTTTAAAGAGGATTACAGCAACACAGAGCAAAGATGTGGACAGCGGGAGACATCTTTTTCCCTTTTCCCTGAATAGCAGCAGTTAAAAATCAATGAGACACCAGCAGAGGAGAAGCTCTAAAACCTGTGAATCCATTTTTCTCAGGAGAATTGTTTTTTTTTCTCTTTAATTTCCAAAAACATGGGAGGCTGCATTTGCTGATCCAGAAATAGAAACATAACTGATCGCGACTTAAATCATCATCAAACATCATGGAGACAACATTATTACCTCTTCGTATCTTCTGTCTCTGTATTGCATTATTAAATGATAGAAAACAATTAAGTTTGATGCATATTTGCATAAATGTTAATAAATAAATAAATGCGCCTGGTTATCTATTTCTTGTGAAATGTGTTTGTGATTAAAAAAAAAAAAAAGCTTACATGAGTATAAAGGTTTGCAAACTGTCAGAATGAACCTGTTTGAGCCTCTCAGTGTGCGATTTGTATCAGATCAACACCAATAGCTGCGTTTCCTCCTGAAGCAAGTCAATTTCAATTTACCTTCGCGGGAAGTCCGAGACGAGGCAGCTCGAGCAGGAGGAAAAAATAACACGCGTGAGATAGGAGTGTGTGTGTGTGTGGGTGGGTGGGATGAGAAATGCAGCGTGGTTGACACTAACATCTGCTCCATCTGCTGCTCCTGCCACTACAGCACAGACCTTACAAGGACCACGCCACAACACAAGCCGGGCAAAACACATGAGGAGCCTGCCCGGCTTGCTGCACCACATTAGGATGGGGGAAAAAAAGAAAGAAGGGCTAATTTACTCCTGGCTTGATCAGGTCTTTTATTTCACTGCACGAGATCAATCGCAAACTTGTTGCGCCTGAATCTAAAAAAGAAAACCCAAGAAAACGCTCCTGTCATTTCCCAGCGTGGTCTTTATTCGCTTCTCTAAGAGGAAAGTCTGAGCCTCAGCGAACAAAGCAAATGACTGACTGAGAGCCACACGTCCTTAGAGCGAGAAACAAAGCTGCAGAGACTAATATAACACTCAGCCCCTATGAACTCGACTAAAATTCGGCTTCTCCAGAAGAGGAAGCTGATTTAAAGAGGAAAACCCTGAGCCTGAAGAGCATTATGCAAAGCACATGCTGAACCTGAGCTACATTAGCAGCATAATGACCAAGAATATGCACATTTAGTAGGCTGCGTTAACACATTAAATGCATAATGTGCCATTTTCTGCTGCTCGGGGTCTCTCAATCAGAACATTAACAAAAGATGGAGTCAAAAACATCAGGGGAGTAGTGTGTGATCGTGGGGGTTGTTATGTTCATTACTCCGCAGCTACCTTCTCCTGGTTGGAATTCCATCAGTGTTCAATGTTCAGGGTTTTAGCGGGAGCAGAGTTATTCTCTGAGGTCTCTCTCACCAAAGCAAATATATGCCTGGTGATTAAAACCCATGTTAGAAATCTGATTCTCCAACACTGTCCAGTGAACACAGGTAATCCTGAGTGTGAGTGGAGAGGAGACATTAAAAAAAAAAATGTCTTTCCTGAGGCTGCACTCATGAGCTAATGCTACTGTTTGCTCTGCTTGATGATTGTAATATTTTAGGATCCTGATCCTAGTTAAAATCCTTGTGGCCTCAGATAAACACTGATGCACATACACAGGGGGCATTGACAGCCACATTTAATTCTCTAGGTTTGAAAATTTTAGGACAATGAAAGAACACTAGTCATTCTACACATTTAAGAAATCAAAAGTTTTTCAGATGGATTTTCCTTAATGTTTGTTCCAGTATCAGAAATACAGTTGACTTCTCAGTCAGCGTGGAGCATAAAGAAAATACAAGTCACATTTGTTCACCGGCTCTGACAGCAGACTTCTATTGCCACTATTTGCAGCCGAAAGAGCTCAAGCTCTAAACGGGGAAAAAAAAAATAAAAAGTGAGAGCGAGGACAGATCAAGGCTTTTTTGTTGAGGCTGCTTGAAACTGACGCTCGGGTAAAAATGGCAAGTGTGACATGAGGGAAACTGAACGCTGCGAAAGGAGCAATTTCACTCTGCTGCTTCTCGTTTGTTTTGGAGGCTTGATTTGATGAGACACATGGAGGCGTTCAAAAAAAAAAAAAAAAAATCTAAATTTATCTTTTCGCATGCTGCTTAAATCCAGATCCAATCCCTGCATTTCAGTTCAGAGGCTCCTCCGCAGCCGCCTCGCCCTTATCATCAAAGGTTGAATCTTGCGCTGTAATCAGGCTGTTAGCTGAGGTTGCTGCGGCGGCTGCTCTCTGCTCAGATAAGCCTGTCTGAGGCCGCCAGCCTCCTGGCTGCCCGCCCGCCTTACATTAATTACACTTCCCTCACATCACACCGGGCCACACGTCCGCAGATGGAGACAGAATGGATCGAGTTACTGATGCCACTAACCGTCTGTGTCACTGTCACCGCTCGTTGGGGTTGAAATTTTTACGACCCCGCTGCGAGACGTCGAACGCACATCCGGATCATCCATCACCAGGAAAAATGAACTTGTCATTCGTAGACGGGAATCCGCGATAATTCGCTTGATACGGGGAAACAGAGCTTTGCAACTTGTTGCTGTGGTGTCAGGATCGATATATTGGGAATTAACAAGTTATTTGTCTGGTGTCAGCAGTGATTCATATCCATTGATTCGCCTGCTCACTCCTATCAGCTTTGTGTTTTGATGCTGAGTCTTGAACAAGCTTTTTTTTTCTCCCCCCTCTCCTTTTGCAAATCTTTAATTTCAAATTGATTTCCTAAAAATAAAGCTTATTAGGAAAATATTGACAGAGATGCTTGATATTGGAATGTAAATACTTTACAGGAGAATGTCTGCATTTTTTCCAACATGGAAGAAGCTTCAAGCTTCTATCGCAGTGACCTGGCAGAAATCGTGTCCAGTATTGAGCAGGAAGCAGCAGCCGGCTTCACAGCGACCTGCAGTAAAACACAAGCAGCCAGGGCACCCTCGCCCTGCTGGGTCTGTCCTCTAGGAATGTTTTTTTTTTTTTTTTTTTTGCCCGACAGGTCATATCTGGTTACACTCTTAATTAAGTGGAATAATTAATTACACGGGCACCAGTAGAATTTCCGGTCCATTCCCTTCATAATTAATGCAAAGTGTCCTATGAATTTATAGTTCACATCAATTCCTTTCAAGGAAAATTATTGGAAACTCTGCGACACTTTAAATAAAGCGTTACCAAACATTTCAGTCCAAACCACGCCAAGTCGGTTCAGGTTAACATATGGACATGCACACCAAGATGTTTTTTCATAAACATTTTTATGACAGGAGAAATAAATACATCCTTATTTTAATATGCGCCCCTGTTCTTCTGACAGAGAATAATACAAAGAGATTCATCATTTTTCATACATACAAGACCCAAAAATGAAACAGGACCGTACAAATGTTAAAATATCTCAAATGAGCAGCGACAATCTGAACCTGTTACAACACACACGCTTACAAAGTTACACGATTAACGTAAAATGATCCACTAACCACAGTCCATCCTCTCCTGCAGGCAAACTAGGCCTTCGTGATGTAGCCCTCCTTGATTAGGAAATCGTAGATCTTACGCGTCTTGTTGACGTCGATCTTGATGAGGGCGCGGGCCTGTGCCAGCCGCAGCCCGCCCTGCCGCCGGCACTCGTTCAGCAGGGCCTGTTTGTATTCCAGGTAGGCTCCCGGCACCAAGCGCACCACCTGGCAGAGCTGCAGGCACAGAGCGAACGTGAAGGTTACAAAGAGGCGTCTGTAGTTTTAAATAAATGCAAGCCATACCAGGTTAAAAGCATCTCCGGGTGCTGTTCAGAGGGGTCCCAAGCGTCTCTTTTTGATTCTTATACGACCATTTTATGTGCCTTTTGAGGGCAACAATATGAACACTTTCAAAGAGAGACTGGCTGTGAATGTGTGCCATTATAACTATTTGTATGTTTTTATATTTATTCCATTGAAGTGTAAGTGAAGGGTTGTGAATTGCCTGAATGTCTGAAGGAAATAGTGCCTTAGTTGGTGCGCACGCAACGGTCCCTTCCAACCAAAGGTGCATAATTCTGTTCGTTTTCATTGGTGTGAAAGCATCAGTCGCACTCGGATGGAACGAGACATCCAAAAAAAGGCGGTTCCAGTCCGTTTAACTCTGCACCAAATCACAAACTTTGATGAGGTCCCTCTGGGGAAAACGCAAACTCGGGTCCAATTGAGGGGTTCAAATGATCTCATAGCTAACTTGTGGGTCTTTGGGACAATGTTCATCCTCATTCGTGAAAATAGTGAGTCTCCTCTGCCTGAAATGACACTCGAGAAGTCTTCGGTGACTCCAGTGCATCCGCGACTTATTTTGGAATTAGATATTTTGCTAAAATGGCCAATACAGAGGATGTAATGCACAAAGATAAGAGCAGATAGCTACATGAGAAGGTGTTGCTTCATAGTGAGTCACAATCTGTGCTTATTTCTATTTGAAGATAACCATAGATGAAAAGGACCCATTGGACCCATTTTGTTTGTTTGCAGTTGTGAAAGCAGACTACGCTGGAGTCTATATGCTGATGAGTAAAAATTTGATTGCTTGGTTCTGCCAGACCAAACAATCAAACGAGTGATGTGAAAGTGCCCTTAGGAGAACAAATGGTTTGAAATCAAAAATTCATACATGAACTGGCGATGCACTAGTTCCATGCATTCTGTGGCTGCAGTGTGTTAAATCTGACAGACACACATCTATCTGAAGCACAATGAATCACATCTACACCTGACCATCAGATGCAACCAGAGTGAATCTGATCCTAACTTCTTGCAGAGAGAAGACAGCTTTTTGCTTCTTGTTCGGAACAGGCATAAACAGACATTGGACAACACATCGGATCATCTCAGGGCTGCAACAACTAATCAAATGAAGAGATGAAAATTGATTCTTAAAATAGTTGGCAACTAATTTGATAATTGATTAGTTGGGTCTACATTATCCTAGGCATAAGTGCAGTTGCTACACCCTAATGTAGAGGCAGTAAAGCACCAATAAGATGGATGCTGATTGATGTGGGGGGGGAAGAAGGAAACTGCAGACAATAACATTTCAGCAGCAGAGGGTAATGGTAACAGAAGGTCATCAAAAGTATGGAGGCACTTGTACATAAACAATGTGCACAGCTGATGCCACAGGTCACAGCAGCACTACATCGCTGCATGAGCACATGAAGAGGGAGATGTTGGAGCCACGGGTGAAGGAGATTCACGGTAAGTTCATAGTAAGTTAACGTATCACAAAACTGGAGCAAACAGAGTATCTCTTTCTGTGGTGTATTTCACTAAATAACACACAGAAGACAGTCAGCACTCTTGCTGTGTAAACATTCTTTTTACTCTGCTCAACGGAACTGAATACAGATATCCCAACATTCCCTAGCTAGGCTGAGATGATGGATCTACGGCGCAACCAAGTTACCAAAATACTTAAACTCAAAAGTTTAATACATCACATCACCCCCCTTTTTAAATGAAGGTACTCTTCTGCTACACTAATACTTAAACCACATAAATCAGTGCCATATGACTTAAACCAGAAAGTGTAACAGATATCATTGTATAACAAACATTTTTTTTTTTTTCACAGAAACCAGCGTGATCTCTTTTTTTTTTTTTTTTACATCATACTTGAACAGTGTTAATTCAAACAGTCCATTAGACCCTTAGTCCAATGATGAACCTAATTTGCAAAAATAACTACTCTGCATGTTAAGGGTCATAGCGCTCAGGAGGCTTCCTTTCTCGGCCTGAGCGACGTAAGCTTTGAGATGCGGCTGGCACCTCCTCACTGTCCATGTGCACAGGATCAGCATCTGGTGACGTATCCTGGATCACACTGGGCTGGGCTGATGTGTGTGTGGTTGCACAGTCAGTATTCAGGTCCAGTCCATCAGCTATGACACGAGATCTCAACTGATCACCATGTCTCCTGTATGTGATATCGGTATCTGTCCCTTGGACTCTGTAGGACACTGGTCCTGTTTGCTCCACGATCACTCCAGGAATCCATTTCTGTCGTCCCCCCGCTGTATTTTGCAAATACACAGGGTCATCCTGGCAAAAAGATCTGTCCACCGCTCGCTGGTCATGGTAGAACTTCTGCATGTACTGTTTCTTGCGAACGGTGACTGCCGTGTCAGGATGGATCAGGTCCAAGCGAGTGCGCATATGTCTGTTTAGAAACAAGTCAGCGGGCGACTGGCCTGTAGTGCAATTTGGAGTGCAGCGGTACTGCATCAGAAACATAGAGATCTTGTCCTCTATGTCCATTGTGGTGCGTCCAAGCTTTCTCATTCCATTTTTAAATGTCTGCACGTACCTTTCGGCGAGACCATTACTGGCAGGATGACCAGGGGCGCTGGTCGAGTGCAGAATTCCATTCTGCCGCATGAAGGTCTTAAACTCGTCAGACATGAATTGCGTTCCGTTGTCCGTGACAACATGCTCAGGAAGACCGTACGCTGCAAACAGTCTCCGAAGTCTTGAGATGGTGGCTTGTGAGGTGATGTTGGGCATTCGGAACACCTCCAGCCACTTGGAGTACGCATCCACCACGATCATGAAAGAGTGACCTAGGAATGGACCGGCAAAGTCTATGTGTAGCCTCTTCCAGCTCTGACCTGGAAACTCCCATGGGTGTAATGGCACCTGCCGAGGCATCCGCTGTTCCATCTGGCAAGATTCACAAGCTTTGCAGACATGCTCTAGATCTCCATCAATCTTAGGCCACCACACATACTTGCGTGCGAGGGCTTTCATCTTTACAACACCCTGGTGACCAGAGTGCAACTCCTCTAACACAATTTTCCTTTGTTTCTCAGGTATCACTACACGGGTGCCCCAAAGGACACATCCGCGCTCAACAGACAGTTCCCATCTGCGCATGTGGAAGGCTTTCAGGCTCGTATCCACATCATTAGGCCAACCGTTCATGATGAACTTCAGAACCCTGGACAGTATGTTGTCTGTTCGTGTAGCACGTGCTACATAGTCAGCATTCAACGGCGCCTGCTCTAGATGTTCCGTTAGCAGTGCGTGAATGTTTTCGGATATGGCCGCTGTTCCTGCATCACTTGTTTCTGGCAAGGGAACTCTCGAAAGTCCGTCTGCATTGCTGTGTTTTTCCGATGCACAGTACTCAATGGTATAGTCATAAGCAGACAATATGATTGCCCATCTTTGAATTCGAGCTGCAGCCATAGTGGGTAGACATTTGTGCTCTCCAAAAAGAGTCAGCAGGGGCTTATGATCAGTCACTAGCTTAAATTTCCTTCCCCATAAATACTGGTGGAACTTTTTAACACCAAATATCAATGACAGTCCCTCTTTTTCAATCTGAGAATAATTTTTCTCAGCAGGGGCTAACGTCCGCGATGCATACGCAATGGGCCTCTTTTCTCCTGATGGCATTTCATGTTGAATAACAGCCCCTATGCCATAGGCTGATGAATCGCAAGCCAGTGTAAGAGGTAGGTCAGGATCGTAGTGTACCAGAACCTTGTCATTCGTTAACAACTCCTTACACTGTTCAAAAGCCTTTTGCTCAGGTCTCTTCCACTCCCACTCTACCTCATCTTTTAACAGTCTATAGAGTGGAGCTAGCACCGTGCTTTGGTTTGGCATGAATCGTCCATAGTAATTCACTAGCCCCAAAAACGCTCTTAGCTCCTTCACAGATGAGGGCGCTGGTGCATCATTGATTGCATTTACCTTGTTTGGGGATGGGTGAATGCCTTGGCTGTTCAACACGTGTCCCAGATATTCAATCTGCTTTTTTCCAAATTCACATTTGGATTTCTTTACCCTCAAGCCACATTCTTGGAGTCTATGTAACACCTTTTGTAGCTTTTGCAAATGGTCAAGTTCAGTTTTTCCAGTTATCAGCAAATCGTCTAAATAAACAACTACATCTAGATCTTTCATGAGGTTCTCCATAATGCGTTGGAAAATGGAGGGGGCTGAGCTAACCCCAAAGGCTAGCCTGTTGTACATGAACAGACCTCGATGTGTGTTAATGGTCAGTAACTTTTTGGACTCATCCTCCAGAAGGACTTGCTGATATGCTGAGGCAAGGTCAATCTTTGAGAATATTTTCCCTCCACTTAGCGTGGCCATCAGCTCCTCAATTCGAGGCAGAGGATAGGTCTCGGTGGTGGCAGCTTGATTTACAGTTAATTTGTAGTCTCCACACAACCGAATTGTGTTGTCTCGTTTCACTACAGGTACCACCGGTGCGGCCCACTCGCTGTGTTTAACCGGTGTGATTATGCCTGCATTCTCTAATCGGTCTAGTTCAGCATCCACCCTGGCCTTCATTGCAAAAGGCAGGGGGCGGCTCTTGCAAAACCTTGGGTTGACTTCTGGGTTTACGAGAATTCTGGCTTTGATGCCACGCAGAGTGCCTAGTTCGTCCTTAAACACCTCTGTGTGTAACTTCAGCACTTCCTCTATTGATTTCGGTTCAGGCATCTCACTTACATGTTTTATTTCTTTCCAGTCCAATATTAGCTTTTGCAACCAGTTCCTGCCGCACAATGTGGGGCCAGCACCTTTCACTACAATCAAAGGTAGCTGTTGTCTTTGCTGCTTGTAGCTAACTGTGGCTTCAAACTGCCCTAACACCGGCATTGTTTCTCCAGTGTAAGTCTTTAGCTTGACACTAGCGACATCTAGTGGCTGTTCTGGGAACAACTTTTGAAATACGTGTTCAGAAACTATACTCACAGCAGCCCCAGTGTCAATTTCCATTTCAATATCTTTGCCATCCACTATGAAGTTCGTTTTGAAGGATTGTTTACAGTCTTCGCTTGCTACAGTAAACATTGGCCATTCATCCACTTCTGCCTCCACATATTTTGTGTTTCTTTCAGATTGTTCATTACGTCTTTTATTTGTTTGAGTTGCAGTTACTTTTCCTTTACAAGCTTTCTTGATATGTCCCGTTTTTCCACAATTGTGGCATTTTACCTCTTTGAAGTGGCAAACAGCTGGAGCGTGATTTTTACCGTTGCATCGGTAGCACCTCCTCCCCGCTGAGTCGGAGGAACGCGCGTCAACTTTGTGCACTGCCTCTGCGCTCGAATCCTGTCTACGGAGCTGCTGTGAGTCCCTCTCAGCAGTCTCCATGTTCAAAGCGATCTCGAAGGCTCTCGCAAAAGTCAAGTTCGCTTCCGACAGCAATCGTCGCTGGCATGCCTCATTCCGTATTCCGCTCACAAAACGATCCCGTAGCGCCTCGTCCAACGTTGCTCCGAACTGACAGTGAACCGCACACTGCTTTAGCTCCGCCGCGTAGTCGGTCACACTTTCGCCAGGCTTTTGGTTGCAGTGGTTAAAACGGAATCTTTCCGCGATCAGCAGCGGCTTCGGCTCAAAATGAGCAGTTAATGCGTCCACAATGTCTTTGAAGGTCTTATCCTTCGGCTTATTTGGTTGAACTAAATTTCTTAATAGTCCATAAGTAGTTGCGCCCATTACGCTTAGCAATGTGGCTACCTGCTTTTCCGCGGCAATATCGTTAGCCAGGAAAAACTGCTCCAATCGTTCCACATATGCCGACCACGACTCCAGCTTCGGGACAAACTCCCCTATTGTCCCTATTAAAGCCATGTCCAACTTTTATCCTCGTCGCCAATTTTTCTGTGGTGTATTTCACTAAATAACACACAGAAGACAGTCAGCACTCTTGCTGTGTAAACATTCTTTTTACTCTGCTCAACGGAACTGAATACAGATATCCCAACATTCCCTAGCTAGGCTGAGATGATGGATCTACGGCGCAACCAAGTTACCAAAATACTTAAACTCAAAAGTTTAATACATCACACTTTCCATTAACTTTTTAAATTAGCCTGAAATAATAATAAATAATCTATCAAAACGGGCACAAATCCGACTAAAACTGAAGAAATATTGGACGATAATCAGCTGAAATTAAGTTGGGGAGACACAAGTGGGCATCATGACATTGTGAATTTCTTAGATTATTTAATTTGGTTATTCAGAGTCACGTTAATGCGAATCCTCATTCATTTCTTCATAACAAAAACTTTTGTAATATTTGGTCAAATATATATTATTTGCATTTACCTTTCATTCTCAGCATATGGCAACATTATGTTGATTTGTTTAAATAATGATGAAAAATAATTTTTACCCTCCACTTTTTGTCAGATAAATAACCAATTGGAAAAAAAAATAATCTGCAGATAAATCGATTATCAAAATAATGGCAGTTGCAGCCCTAGACGATGTAGTTGCTTTGGTGCTGTACCTCTTTCTCCCGCTCGTTGAGCTTCTCTGTTCCGGGCAGTCCGGTCAGGTTGAGGGGCGGGGCGCTGCGCCGACCTGTTGCTGTGGAGAACGCAACAACAATCAAAACACAAACACACACACACACACTCGCAGTCCCCGCCGCTGGGCTACTGTTCATTCAAATGACATAACAGCAGGCTGACATCATTCAGTTAATTCCTTGTGCTGGAAGAGACAGGGGAACAAATATTTACGCTGTGCAAATTGTGTAAATATAGCCGTGTGGGATTGTGCATCCCATTTGTTCTCTGGAAGGTGTAGGAAAGGCAGCTAATTTGAAAGGGAGAAGCAGCAAGATAAATATGCATGCAGGGCCTATATTTCAAGTGTATTTATGGAGGAGCGTCTGCATTAATGTGACTGCGCCTGGGGCCACACCAAGACGACGGAGGGGAGTGAGTACAGAGGCTTCCTACCTGAAACGGTGATCGTCGTGACAGCTGGAGTGATGCCAGCATCTCTGTAATCAGCAGGGGGGGAAAAAAGTGGTTAGCATCACCACACACACAAGCATGTAGCATCTCTGGGCTTTGTTCACTATTTCCTAATCCAAAAAAAAAAAAAAAAAAATGGTGGGAAGAACTTGGCTAACAACCGTATGAAAAAGCCTAGGATAACAAACTGAAAGAGGCGGCTCATTAAAAGGACTAGAAATACCAAAGAAGCCGGGATGGAGGAGTGACACACAGTAACACAAATGTTTGCTCGATTCATCTGTGCATGGCGATGCGGAGCGTGGCGACAGAGGTCAGGCCTCTCCTGCCCGCTCCGCGGCGGCTAACGAGCGAGGAAGTTGGAGAGTCTCACATGGCAGCCTGTTTGCTGAGCCACTGCTGGCAGGCCCTGCCGTCCTGGATGTACTGCAGCACGTCGCAGAACATGGTCCTCTTCCTCCGCTCCTCGTCCCGCATCCGCTTCACCCGCTCGTACACTTTGGCACCTGACAGCAAAAACACAGGGGGGGTCAACAGAGATATCATGAGGAAGGCTTCAAAATGCTGCCTCGGGTACAATTGATGCAACTGTAATGCCAGTATGAAAAAATGAAGGCCAACGTTTGTTTAACAAAGTAAGCCTGAAGGATTCATTCGCTCAGATAAAACCTTATTTTAAAAAAAGGAATATTTTATTCATGATGCTGCTATTCCTTTGCCACACATCAGCAAACTGGCCAAATATTATGATCTCAAAATGACCCAATGACAGCAAAGGCACAAATGTCCGACAGACCGTGCTGCTTCTGCAGCAGCAGCAGCTACAGCATTCTGATGCCAAAGTCAAAACAAAGGGGCTCAGCACAGCGCAGGTCTGAATATAGAGTTCCCTGCTTAGTCATGCAACTTCGGAAATTAAGGTTTGCTGAGCAAGGGAGTGTGAAAGGTCAGACTGGACTCACTGCAGAAAGACTTAATCCCTGCTTTCCTGTACTCCTGCAGCCTGCGGATCTCTCTCCTCAGCTCAAACTCCACTGGAAGGAAAAGAAAATGAAGGCAGTTAAAAAAAAAAAGACTTAAAGCAAACCGATCAGGGATGTTTACTAGGCTTTTCCGCAAGAACTGCTTGAATTGATGTTCTGCTTGTGACTGCTGCGTGCTCTCACTGACCACGCAATCAGCCGAATACTAACGTGCGTGGCTTTCGATGAATTTGTCATGTTCAATGGGTCCGACCACTCTGGCGAAGCGTCTCATGACATCGTACAGTTCCTGCACCTCCTTCGGGTAGCATCGCTCCAGCACTGAAAACACAAGAGGATCGGCAGGAGTGAGTAGGCAGCAGATATATAAACGAATATAACAGAAAGATGAAAGAAATGTCCACCCCCTTAAACACTGGTAGACATCAGCAGGTTTTTTTGTAGATTTATGATAAGATGCTCTTTCTTGTCCACAAATGGAAAATCCTTTTCCAGTTCAGAGACTCATATTGAGCCAGAAAAGAAAAGGTGAGGAGGGGCTACGTCCAGATGCTTAGACCACCGTAGGAGGTTGATCCCCTGCTAGCTCTTGAAGATGATTTGTGTGTTGTCATAGAGGTCAGCCCACCGCTGATGGCGGTTTCAGAGGTGCTACCTCTCCACTGAGCGTCAGCTGAGACAAGGTCAGCCTCGCGCTGACTGGGAGCGGGCGACCCCGACAAACTGATCCTATCTGAGGGGGAAGTCGGTATCCAGAGGATCATGTGGGGATTCACCAGGAGCTGCTGCAGCAGAAATAAAGACTGTCTAGTCTTTCTGTGGGTTCCCAGCATGCCTTGAGGCAACCACCAGAGAACATTAACAGTTTGCTCTGCATCAGCACTATATGTACAGACATGTCAGTATTACTGGCATCTATTATCACAACCATTCTCTGTCTGTACTGGATATGCTGTTTTGCACAGTATACTAGTATGTTTTAATTCTAAATTCATCTTTTAAAAATGGTAAACTTAGCCTTCTTAATATAGTCTATCCTGTTTTTTTTTTTTATTTTGCCATTGTCAAAATCTGATTTCTGGTACTAACAGACCATTTGGTCTAAGTGTTGAAATTCCCCCTTTTTACTAATGTCAAATCTAGTTTTAGAGCACAGCAGGAAAAATGTATTAGACCATCAGATCCAAGCAACCTGTTGCACCACTCCCAGACAACAAGGCTTCTAGGTGTGTATTCACCGCCACTTAACTTGCTCCACAAGCACACACGGCGCTGAAGAGTTTGTTGTGTTCCGTCTCAATGCAGCACCTGTGTTGCCGAGTAACAGACAAGTGTCAAAGCCAGAAAGTAAAGCTGTTGTGGGGGTGTAAGAGGAGAAAATGTGTGTGCTGGGTTGAGTTCTTTCATCAGGCTGCAGTGTGTGTGTGTGTGTGTATGAGCGCTAATTAGCAGTTGCCATGAAGTCATGCAAAATAGTGTTAAATCCATATCTCTATGGCGACATTGATGCCAGACTTCTGTTTGGCAGCGCTGACTGCAAACAAGGGCGAAACGCAGACTTGAATCACTTAATGTAAAGAGCCCTTATAGGACTTCAGACAGAACACTGACCTGCTACCACAACACTGGTCAATGCGCCTTGAGCAGTTACTGAGACATGATACTGTGAGCCTCTCGGGCTTCTATCCTGCTTCCATTATTGCATGTGAGACACAGACACACACACACACACACACACACTAGAGACACACAATCTTTGACAGTCTCCATGACAACCAGTCTGCAGCTCTACAGCTACTCTGAGTTCCCTTTTGTCTTGAAAAGACTGGAGAGATAAGGGAAAGGAGGGAGAAAGGGGAGGAGGGCTAACTGGAGGCTGGTGGATGCATAAATAAAACATGAGGGGAGAACTCTTCAACTCCCAAACCACCAGCAATTTCTCAGACAACAAGTGGCGATACGACGAAGGGCTGGGTGGTCATGCATAGTTTAAAAAAAGGAAGACGGGGAGAGAGAGAGGTGGATTTAATTGAACAAATCCATTCATAGCAGCCATCGCTGCCTCTCCGGCCGCTGTGCCTCAACCCGAGAGATGCAAAGAATTACATTACTGAGCTCGCTGAAACCCAACCTGCGACAGGTGGATCAATAAACGAAGCCCCCCGCATTTCAGTCATTATGGCAGCCGTGCTCACCGCGCGGCGAAGCAATTATGCAGCGGCACACTCTGGCACACGGCCCCCCGTGGACTATTCGCAGCCCCGATCGTAAATACGAGATTCGTCAGTTTCCACACTTCAAGCCACCCGAGGGGGCCACAGAGGTTAACGGTGGTTATTACGCTGGAGTTGTTTGCGTGCCTCCGTAGAAAATACTCGGCAGCGATTTGGCTGGCAGGGATCAGATGACTCCCTGAAATACTGGGAGCGCTGTTGCTGGCCAGCCCCCGTGTGGGTTTCAGAAGAGTACTCACTCTGGAATTTCCGCAAATTGATCAGCCCGTGGTCTCGGATAATCCTGCAAGAAATAAAGCTTTAGATTTATGCAAATGAACAACCTGTTGTGCTGTGCCGTTTCTGCTTTGTCATCACAGTATTTCGGAACCCAGCGATGTGTTCGCTGGTTTTGGTCCAACCCAAAGTCAAATAGCTCGCAGTCAGGTTCGGGGCTCATGTGTCTTTCTGACAAGCTACAATTCAACAGATAAACTAGGAAGCTCATAAAAAGAGGGACCTATAGTAGAAGAACACACATGCCTCCCCAGCCAGACGTGCCATTCCACGATACTCTCAGAGCAGGGGATCGTTAGGGCTGATTTAGTGATAGAGGCACAACAGTGAGGACTGACTGTGTGTTCTAGGATAACAGCATACACACCCAGTAAAAGTCCATATAGTTATTTAAGGAATAAAGTTAATCTATCTCTAACAATATATCTTTGTGGTTTTAGGATTAGAAAATCATCCTTACATAGGATGATTTCTAAACTCTTCTTTCAAGTTCTAGAAAGGAGTTGGGGTCTGTGAATTTCTGTAGATTAGCTTTCCACATTATGGGACCTCTAATATCTTCAAAAAGAGAAAATGGAAGCAAAAGGAATCATATCCAATTGCTCAAATTAATTATATGTAAATAATTTACCTTTGGTTAATTCATGCAAGAATGTGTTCATCTGAACAAAATATGTAATGTATACTAACAAGTATTCTAAGCTTTTTTCCTCCCTTCGTTTTCTTTCCTTTTTACATTTTCCTGTCTTATAGTGAGGCTGCCAGCCTAAAACTGGGCAACATGTCAAACGTTTTGGCATGCACATCGTTCACCAGGGGACAGACACAATTTCTCATTTCCAAAAATACTCAAGGTATGAATAGACGTTCCTGCAGCTGGTAAGTTGCACCTGAATGACTCTCCATGGCCTGTAATCAAAGCTTGATAAAAGCCTTGAATATGCAATTATATTCATGCTGCTGACTGTAACCATACAAGTCTCAGTGGACTGTCTATTGAGGGCTTTTAACAAAATAATAATTAAAATTTAGATTAGATGTTATAAATGTATTAGCTTCATGAATTTATTAATACTAAGTGGGGGCATACGGGGGTTTAAAACAATTTGTCTATGTTTTATTTTGGTATTTGCATTTATTCAACAGTGAAAATAAAAAAAGAGGATCTGTGGGAATTAAGTTCCACAAGCTCAATATGGAATAATATAATGCCATCTAGTGTCAGACCGGGGTCATTACATGATGCTGAAGAAATAGATACAGCAAATTCATCATCTCAAAGAGTAAAAAAGCACTTACTTTTTCCTCCGCTGTCGCTCCTTTAATCTTGAATGATATATATCAACAACTGAAAGCTTGAGTGCTGAAATAAAGGAATACACATTGACATGATTAAGCAAACCAAATACCATTTGCTTTTAGGATCTAGTCATTCATCAAAAGCAGCCAAAAAAAACAAAACAATTAAATTCTACGCACCACGAAGGATGTCTGAGTCATCATCCACAAAGTCGATATCTTTCAAATCCCATTCTGCATAGTTGTCAAACTCCTAGCAAGAGATTTTCACGGACTGTTTCATTTAAGTGACATTAACTGATATTCAAAAACTACTAGGAGTAAAAGAAAATGGTGAGTGAAATGTGGCCATTTCATTTATATATATATATATATATATATATATATATATATATATATATATATATATATATATATATATATACATATGAAACATGCGTCCACAGTCTATATTTGTCATGTAGGTAAAACCTAAAGGTTGATATATGGTAACATCCAGATGAGAGAATACACATCCTCTCACCTCCATGAAGTCTGCTCTGGCAGGCATGTATCCCGCCATATCTCGAGACAGCACAGAGTCAAATGTGGGCCGAGGAGGATCATCTGTAGCTGTGGTGTCAAAAACATATGCACATGTAAATTTGAGCACAAATGCATGAAGCTAGGACACCTGAGGGAATTAATTAAATATACAGCGTGAAACAGTGACACCTTTAAACTTCTTGCAAGGTTTGCTTTTCTTATACTAACAGCTGCCCTTGGTGTGTTTGTGATTGTGTGTGTGTGTGTGTGTGTGTGTGTGTGTGTGTGTGTTCGCTCCCTGCCTTGAATTGTTTAAACACTGCAACAGGATTGCAAAGTTGCTTCAGGCTATTAAGAATCTGTCAAGTCCAACTAAACATTTTCATTGGTCCCACCGGTGCACCTGAAATTTAGCAGATCCAATAAGGCAGGTAATATGGCTACTGACGTTTGAAAGGAATCGCGCCCTCTGCAAAGCAGGAGTCTTTTGTTTTCCGCAGGCTGAGCAAGGTGGAGGAGAAGAGCGGGTTATTGATGAAATTCTTCATGTAGTGGCTCTCACACTCCTCTTTGGTCTTAGTGCGCATCTGATAAGCCACATCCTGCCTGCAGGAGAGAAAGGGTATCAAACAGAGTTAGCATGCATCAGTAGTCAAAAGAAGGTTTGCAAAGGTTATTAATAAACATGATGGGTTAAAAATATTGTCAACAGCCACAAACACTGAATGTTTGTTACCATATATTAGTCTTTCTAATTATTAGTGGAAAAGTGTTTCACATGAGTAATAATAGTTATAATAAAGGTAATTCCAACTATAATATCATTGTTATGAAATCCATTTAGAGCCGGTATTGTAACACTTTCACAGATTCCACAGAAGTTCTTCATTTTTAAGGACTTTTGAGTTTTCGGCCTGAAACATGTCTTGATGATGTTGTATGTCTTGTAAAATACTCTAAATCCTGGGTAGAAAAAATCTCTCTCTTTATGGCCTAAGTGAAGAGGGTGACTAAGGCCATTACATTGTTTCCATAAGTCTAAGGTTTTTTCTGCCCAAGTCAAATGCCTTTACTTAGAAAATTTACCAAGCTTTCGTGATGGCTGCTGCTTCATCTATGGTGCAGAAGAAACCCGAAACAAATAAATTGATAAATTTCTACTGGTGAATGATATGGTTTATTATTATAAAGGCTAAAGGCAAAAAAAGTTTATAGCAATTTAGTCCTAATTTCACAACTCATTCCTAAATAATTTAATATAGTACTGTGCATATCAATAAATTCAATAAATATGTAGCCACTGTATCACTTCATTCAAATTTTCCACATCTAAAGTTTCAAAAGTTAAAACTTGATATTGGAACTGAGTTACATTCAATTAAAGAACAGACAGAGAAGACCTGGGAAAGTGATGAAAAAGGGATGTGACATCTGTTTAACTCCCGGTAGTGCAAGTTTTGAGAGACAGTTCTGGGCCAGGTTTAAAGTTGCCTTAAGTCATGCACACGTTCAAAAATTTACCCGAGTCAGTTTTTTTCATTTAGTGCCTTGTTAATCGATAAGTGTTTTCAATACTGTGGAAAAATAATGACCATTGATTCTTAAAGTCCAATATGATGTGCTCAAACGACATCTTCTATCCTAACCAACCACCCCAAAATCTAAGATATTCATGTAAGAGAAGGACTAAAGAAAACAGAAAATATTCACATTTAAGAATAAAAATATACTACTTTCTGCTGGGTGGAAAAAAAAATCTGACTATGACTGTTTTTAGAGGAAATGTAACACTGACCAGTTTCCAAAGCCACAGTCCATTACTGCCTCCAACAAGGCCATCTCTTCCTGTGCCGTCCATCCAGGCTCCAGCACAGGGAAGTCGGACGTCTGCATGGAGATGTGAAGAGAGAGAGAACATGTGAGAAAAGTCTGAGTGGAAAAGACCAATGAGAGGCAGATAGGGGTCATTTTTACTCACCATGATTTCATACTTGTGATCACTCTCATGCTTCTTGTATTCAAAACCTCTGGTGAAACACTGAAATAAAACCATTAAGTTAAATTTCAGTCAGAATGTAACAGAGATGTCTGGACATCAAGGAAAAGCTTCAAATGGTAGATTCACAATTGTAATGTAACAATGTAACAGTTAGGTAAGCAGGTTTGAAATTTAAACATCTTTCATCAATTTCCCTCCATGTGTTTTCTCCTGTGGTAGAAGGACTGAATTTGACTAATTTGGATAGTTGCAGTTTTATACATATTATATGCATATACATATACAAATGTGTGCAGAGGGAGGTTTTGAATTATTGTATTTGCATTATGGAGGGTTGTTCACACAAAAAGAAAAGCAAGTGTCAACTCAGGCTGATTCCTTAGTCATTTTTCATGCTGCAGTAGTTACATCCTGAAAAATAATGCTAAGCATTGGAATTAACCAGCCCTTCGGTTTACTGCTTGTAGAAAACTACAGTTTTACACATTTGTTGACAAAATCAACTCAGAGATTTGTCAAAAAATTGTCAACTTGCTCATAAGACTAATGACTATGAATGATTACATTGTTTCAGGGACAGATTTAAACATGTTTGAGAAAGCATCCTCTGCATATTTGTCATCCACTCACCTGGAGACAGAGTAAAATAGGTGATGGCCCACATTCTGCACACTTGATATATGGCTCGGTCAGATAGGATGAGCAGCCTCTGCATGGTGGTTTATCAAAAGGATCATCTGAAAGGAAAATTTCATGGTTCATGTTTGCACATTTAATAACTTGCAAGTATTATCTGTGATGTACAAAGATGCATCCATTACAGCCAAGTGAAAAATACATCACAAGTTAAAGTCCTGCTTTGAAAATTATACTTATTATACTTTTTTTAACTATAAAGTTGCACCAAATGGAAATACTGAAACTCAAAATTGTATTAAGTACTTCTTGATAAATGTACTAAGTTCCATTCTAACACTATCATATAAACATGTTTAAGTTTAGCGTTAGTTCACTACTCCATAAAGAGATTTAAAGCAGCTGATAACCCTTTAGATTAGATCATCTTTTATATTAAAACGTGTTATAGATTAAAACCAGCTTCAAATCAAATGCTAATATCTGGTTGTGAATAAACGACGGTAACCTGAAAGCTAAGCTCCAAGCTAACGTAGCTTCGACCATCTGATGCCCATGTTACATTAAATTGCAGCTGAATCTGATCTGCGTTCATCTAAAACACGAGATACTCCGTTTCTAGCAGTTTAACACGTCTCAACCTACAGCCCGGTGTTCTGTGATAAAACTCCGTCTCTGTAGCTGCCAACGCTAACTAGATTGAGGCTAATGTGGCTAACCGCAGACAACAGGAGACAGAAACTGTGTCGACTATATAAAACAGCAGCGGCAGGAGTTTTCACTGTGATACTATTAAAAACTTACTGCCAAAAGATGCCAAACGATCCATATGGTGCTGTTGGAGCAAATCTCAAACCACAATGGATAATATTGGATGTTGTGGACCGATCTATTTCTCTGAGATCGCACGTAAGTCTGTTTTGGTAGGGACAACTAGTCGAGCCCAAATCTCTCGATATGTTGCCCGCTTGTCTGAGTGGGCTCTCGAACATTTTTCACCCTCTTAGAATAACATTTAATAGATTTATATGTGTGCTGCATATGTGACAGATTGGTTGAATAAAAAATCAAATAGTTCATGATTATTTTTTCATAAATTTTACATGGTTCATGACTATTGTCCTCTTACAATTACAGGCCATTTCAGTCTATGCTTGATCGTCAGTTTGTTTTCTACCGAGTCGTAAACTTTTTCAGTTCATGAATTTGCTTGAAAATGATTGAACAGGTGTTAAGCGCTTTTAAAGTGGATTAGAAAAAATTCCAATAAGAAGCTGTAAATCAGAAGCTGACTACAGCATTGTTGTCTTCTTTCTATTTCCTGTCAAATATGAACATAATAATGATAATGATAATAATAATGCATTTTATTTGTCAGCACTTTTGCAATGCAATTTCCTTTAAATACAATACACAATGGTTAAAATTTAAATTATTATTAACATGACTCTTTCACTCAAGAGTAACCATCATGTTGATGGTAATCTTTAAATATTTTTACTTTGTTTGATCGATAATCCAAAATCCTGATATTCAACTTACTATCATGGATGATAGAGAAGAGCACCAAATCTAAACATTTAAGAAAACAAAATGCTTCAAACAAATATTTTAATTTAAAAAAACAAACTAAAATCAACTATACATTGCAGCTCTACCTATATCAGTATATGATCCAATCAACCCCAGCATGTTGCCCAAAGGTTTGATTGGCACCCTTCTTTCCATGAGGCACTGCTCCACCATGTCGCTCATACAGTAAATTGAAGGTTTTTAAGGTTGAGGGAACTTTACTCTCTCATGGACTGAGCTCATTCTCCATCCTGCCACTGGGTGCTGATCTTGCACCATTTTCTTTTGGAAAACAATGAATTGTTTTCTTTGTCTTTTTCTAAGAACTACCACCTGAGCCTTAGACCAGTATGTGCTGGGATGGAAAAAGGACAGATGATGACTGCCTTACACCTCGATTTATTCCACACAGGACTGCTGTTTGAAATTTTGCCCCCCTGAAAATGGCTTTCGAACAGTTCTGTCTTTCTGATGCAATAAATGTCTTTGATTGCTGATATTTTCCAGTACCTGTGTCCAGCTTTGGCCCCTGAAGCAAATGGTGCTCCTAAACCTCTTGGACACCCCCAGTGACTGCACATCAGGGGACCTGGTAAAATTAATATCTCATGATACAGAAACTGAAACTCTGCATGCCCCCAAACCCATAAGAAGGAAGCGAAAAAAACAAATTCACTTGTGATTTGTGTGACATTTACCTTTAATTCAGTACAGATGTGACATCTGCAGTGAACCTGAATGTCAAGGGAATGGTAATGTTAAAGTAAGCCTATCACTTTACATGCAAGTTCAGGTGCAATTTATGACATTTAGGAAGGAATTTTATCTGACATTTTGATTTTATTATACCTGCCAAAAATGTGTAGTGCCTTTCTTTTGTTTTAATAAACCTCATGTTGTGTAAATCTGAGCATTCTTTCCTTTTGTTGCCCTGAACAATCTCTGTGATGAGGACCCACAGTGACAACCGTGCTCAGTTGCAGCGTATCCTGCGTCCCTTCTCCGGAACCTTCTGGGGAGGCCTCAGCGACGCGGATGCATCCATCAGTAACGACAAAGCAGCCTCCCTATGTTCTGTTGCACGATAAAGGGACGGTTACTTTCCCATCAGTGGAATTTCAAGCCCACTGCCAGAAAACAGTTTGTTTGACAATCCTGTGAGAGCGTTATGATTTATATCCTTGTAAAAGAGGAACTTCTCTTTTCCGTGTGACCGTTTGCAGGAGAAATTATGCGTGAGTGAAGACGTTCTGTTTAAACCAAGTTTTACTCTGAGCTACATTTCCTGACTCTCACTGAAAGTGTGTTTAAAATGCAAACTTGTGTTATGTGATGGGTAAATAATTACGCCCATATTTGAATTTAGAGCATCTTTTTTCCAAAACCAGAGTAAGCTTTCCACAAGATTTTGGAGCCTGGCCAAGTGCACTATTGTGTAAAATATCACTGTATGCTATAGTATTAAAGGTCCTGTATTGTAGAAAGTAAGATTTTACTTTTTGATTATGAAGTCTAAGTGTTCCTGTATATAAATACTGCCCCATGATTCAAGAAGTTCATTTCACAGAGAAATGTACACAGTCCGTATTCAAAAACTGCATCTTAAAGGTCCCACGTCTGCACTTCTGGGTTTTATTTGGAATTTTGACGCACTCAACATGATATATTTGCAATTTAAAGTACAAACTCAATGTAGTTTTACAGTGCTCCCTCAAGCACCTCACTGGAGCTCCACAAAGCACAGGTCGTTTTTGGTCTGTCTCATAAATATTCATTAGTCTCTCTTCTGATTAGCTGATTTTCACTTGGAAAATAAAAAAAAAAAAAGTGTGTTTAACGGTGGGAGCAGGTGGTGATCGCTTGATGCATGGGACAGTTTTTATATAACCTTTATCTAGAGTAGTAAAAGTAAAATAAACCCACTATTTGCCTGATAAGGGACCTTTGAAAAAACTGTTGTGAGTTCTGTGAAGTTGTGATGTCACAACTATACAGTAACTACACATTCACAATCAATAAAATCAGCCAATCAGAGTAGAGGGGTATTAATCTCATTGAGGCTGACAAAAATGCCCTGTTCTTTCGAAAGCTTGAGAGAGGAGATAAAAACTATATTGTGATGATTTTTGGTCCTTAAAACCACAAATATAGCTTAGTTAGACTATCATAACTTCAAATAAAACCTAAGAAAAGTATAAAATATGGGATCTTTACAGTAGAAATTGAGGCTGAGCACGAACCTTGAAAGAACTCCAGACCAAAAAGTATGTGGAGATGGATGTCCACGTACATAAAATACACTGGGAAGCCCACTTTTCTGCAGCCCAAGTTGTATGAGAACAACATTATAGTGTAGCCTCCATGAGACTTTAATAAGGAAAACAAAATCTCACTGCAAGCCAGTTGGAAATGCCGGGGTCAGCATATGTGGCAGCATACTGTATAAAATCACATCTTGGCAGTGAACGCAGGCAGAATTCATTATCCGCATGGAGACTAACAAAGAAAACGTGGAGAGTGACATGTGTGCTCCCCTCCGATGGCCCCCGCTGCAGCATCACCGCTGATGGGCAGGCGACCTGCTGTCTCTCTAGCCACATGCCACCCCTGCCTACCCACGGTCCCTCTGTCTCTCCTGCTTTGCCTTCACACCCGGAGTAAAAAGGCCTGAAAGAGCAGGCAAACACCCGGCCTGCAGCCTCACACAGCTTACGCGGATCAAAGACTCAGAGCCTTAGGGTTCCTGTGTTATAGAAGTGTGCCAGATTATACACCGGCCAGCCCATTACATCTTTAAAAACTCCCCCAGCCCCTTCCCACCCCTTTTACTCCCACCAAAGCACTTCACAGCTGCTGTGATTTGAATATGCGGGTCCCTCTGAATAAAGGAGGGCATCTGGCACACGCCTTAGAGGCTCAGAAAACATTTAAACTGCCCCTGTCATGGAAATGTCCTGACACAAGATTAAGAACTTCTTAAGAGCAAAGGAGGTAAAATGGACACAAGCTCCTAAATGAGTGTGGACAAAAGGCAACAGGAGGGAACACCTGGATAAGATCAATATCCTCAGTAAGTCAGTGAATGGTTGCTTCCAATGCACGTTGAGAGCTTTGCTTTACAAATTGGATTTGTGGGCAAAGCCAGCAGGGGAAATAAATCATAAATGAAGCTACCTGCCCCCATATGGCCACTACGGCCTATTATCATACAGTTGCCGAAAAAGTCCAGTTTTTCCTGCAAATACTCATTACACCTTCTTACAGTAAAATGCCAGGGATCGGTGTTCATTGGCCCTATTGCTTACGTTGTTTCTTCTATTTACCTTTTTTCCCCTTTAAAGTTTTTTTCTTTCGGAAGTTTTTCCTTAATAGATTTGACGGTCTTTGATATAAGGGGAAGTTATTCTGCTACTACACTTAAACCCCCCTAAGGCGAATGTGTGATTTTGGGCTATGCAAATAAACTTGACTTGACTTGACTTGATTTATCATGTGTAAGTCTCTGGAAAGAGAGAAAAGCTTTATTAAACATAGTCATGTGTAAATTATAGCAAAAAAATAGGAGTTTGTCACATTGCACAAACATAAAACCAACAAAAAAGCTAAAACAGATAAACTATTGTGCCTGACACTGAAGATGTGATCAAAATACTTGAACCTAAAATACCATTTTTTCTTATAAAGACAGGAATGCACACACAGCCAGTGGCAGTGCAGAGCATGCACAGATGGTGCTGCCACGCTCTGTCTTTCAAAGGAGCGCCGCTCAAATGCATGATGATCAGAAACTGGGGGGTTGTCGAGTTTAAAAGCAATCAAATGAGTAGTAGGATCAAGAATTTAAAAACTAAAATTCATTTATTTGAAGTAAAAAACTGCATGACGGTACATTTACTGTTTAAACCTATGCATATAACTAAAGCTTTACGAGTTGTTGATATTCTCCTGCGTTAATTATTAACTGATATTTGCTGTGTGGAGGATCTTCAGGATTGAAAACAAATATAGCCCATGACACCATAAAGAAGTTCACATACTACTAGTGACTCTTCACACGGGGCTGACGTGTTGCTGAAATCCTCACGTGACGTGAAGTGACTCATAGCTATGTTTCTTTAAACTGAGATGTTGTGTGACACGAGATAAGGACGGCATTTTTGTCACCGTGGGATCAGCTGTTAAACTTCATTTTCCTGCTGAACGTGTTTGCTTTGTGTAAAGTTTCGACATTTTTAAATGGCACACAGCGCTTGACGCTTTTGATTTATACACAAGGCATGGGCTTGGTGAGGTTTGAGGTCCCTCAGGAAATTAAATTGATTCTGCATTCATGAATCTGGATGACCTGACTTCCCACAGTATCTCCAAAACACCCAAACGCTGTTTGAAGTGAATAAATTGATAAGAGCAGATGACTCCCACACGAATGTGTCATCGGTTTGTTTTTCGCTGAGCGAGAGATTCCCGCTGCATATGTTCCCCCTCCCCCTGGGCTGGGTGGACTTCCTCTCCCCATGGCCAAGGTAACGCTGAGGAATCAGCACAGTGAGAGTTCAGGGAGGTCAACAAGTGGGTGTGGAATGCAAGTGTTTCCCATGCAGCGTATATCGACACGCAGGCCCTAAGAAAACATGTGCTCGGCCTCAGCGGACAATTCCATGAGGTCTGCTCACTATGGCCGCAGCGTCTGAGGAGCCAGCGTGGTAATTCTAACACCCTGGGGGGAGCAGGCAACTGTGATTTTCTGTGACTAATACACAATAAATTATACTGACTAATACACATTACATTAATGTGTAAAGTAGCATTGAACCTTTAGTTTGTTTCGTTTACATACAGTTGAACAGTTTAATCCTTAATTATAGAGGTTGGCCCTTATCCACAGGGTCAAAAAGATAAATCTGAGCAAAGGAGTCAAGTCAGCACACTGTTAATCCCCCAATAAATAATATGTATGAGGAAGATCTTGAAGATCGTAACGTCACCTTGTCAAAAAAAAGAAACGCATTATTTATGGGAAGCTTACTTCACTCCTGCAGACATCCTACAATAATTGGATAAATAAAGAAAAAACAAAAGTTCTGCTATGCAAATTGTGGCCTTCTTTGTTTTCATTGTAAAACGTTGGATGATTTTACAGCTTTAGGACTCAACAGTTTTTTAAATGAAACCACCTGAGAGCTTTGGAGGGGGAAATAAATCTTTGGTCGAGCTGCTAACAATTTACAGACATCTGAAACGTGGCATCAACTATAGACACAGAGCATGAGCCAAAAAGGTTGGGAACCACTGGTTTCATATACAATCATATAGTTTTTTTTAATGTAAAATCTTAATCTGAACAGTAACTTAAACGTAGAGGAGTAAGTAACTGCAATTACAGCACTTAACTAAATCTAATTCACTTAGTCAGTTTTTTTTTCCACTGTTTTTCCAAAGTATGATGATGAGGCTGCGTGGGAAAAAGTTGGGGAAAACCTGAGAGATGAGATTTTTCTGCGCCTGAAATGCGAAAATGTCACCACACACACATATATACACACAAACACACACACACACACACATCCATAGAGAAAAGTCCCCCTCTGAGGCGGTGCTGTGGATAGAAACGGAGCGCCCCATGTGAACCGCACCATGTTTCCTATGTACCTCTTACGGCAGAGCGGATCTACCACAACACTGTCAGAGCTCATCAGCTGCTGCAGCCTTGACGGCTTCCACGCTCAGCGCTCGCCCAGCGCCGCTCTGGAGAGACGCCACAGGACTGTTGCTTTAGTCCTGCTCCCAGCAGCCCATTCAGCTTTCCTGGGTCTCAGCGCACGGACTAGGACTCCCTAACACAATACCCCACCCCCACCAGCCCAACTCCTGCTTAATCTGGGAGAAGAATGATGACGTGCATTATGCATTATCTGTGGTGGCATTCGGGAGAATGGACAGAAATAACAGTGAGGCGATAGGACAGTAAAAAAAAAAAGTTTTTAAAAAGGCTAAACTGTTGTAGCTGGAGCAGAAATTAACCTCGAGCCCTCAAGCTGTAGCTCCTGCTGGTCTGTGAGAAGAAGAATATCTTTAAAGAGATGACCTCATTGTGTACTATAAAGAGTCTCGCCCTAATCTATCTTCTCTCTAGGTGGCTAAAATGTGCCATGTCATCGCTTTAGTCTTTTTCTCACAGTGGCATGCAGCCTGTCAACAGAGTGAAAGTATTCTCGGTTGTCACCTGCTCTTCAGACATGAATCAAGAGGATTGTTGAGGCGCACAAGTGAGCAGTGACTGGCTGTCAGGGTCAGAGCCGGAATGCCGCGGTGCCGGCGTGAGAGGAAGAGAAAGGCAGATAAAAAAGACACATGCGTGTCGCTTAGGCAGCGCCGGCCTTCCCACGCATCCACTGCTTTTAGGGTTGAAACCTGTCGTCCCGCCGTGCCACTTTCTGCTACTACGTGGCAGAAAAAAATGCATGCCACCTGGGTCCTGGTGTCCAACGTGCTGCGGGGGTTTTCCGTGGGGCCGGATTGCTGAGGGCGAGAGTCAGCTGTCACCCGGACAGAGAATTCAAAGGTTTATTCTCCAAGTTGACAGTTTACTGCTGTAAACAATCTGCTCATAGTCAGTGAACGCAGCATAATGACGCCAGATATCAGATGACGTGCTGTTGCCAAGTCGTGAATATCGCTGACTAGACGTGGTGTGAATTTACAGAGAAGGTGTGATAAACCAGGCAAATGAAAAGCTCCAAATCCTAAACACTCTAATGAGTGTAAAGTTGTGTTAAGGGCCAGAACGCACAGAATACCAGCACTCACAGATCAATAGTCTATTTATTGTGGGCAAAAAATTGTAATACTAGCATCAATATTGAAGTGAGTTAGTTTGAGTATTTGTTACTTGTACTTGTTTGAGTAATGTTTGCTTTATTTTAATATATATTTTTTTCTATGATTTACTTTAAGACAAATTACTATCCAAGTACATGCACTGACTGTTTTTGTATAGCCCAATGTTTAATTTTTTTTTTTTATAAATTACTCTAAATAGTTTATTTCATTAAATGACACTTAATCACATGTCCCATTTACAACAATAAGAACAATTAGCAAGTTAAGTTTACTGAAGAACCTTGGCTCAATTTTATTAAAAGGCATTAATATAAAATGGACGTTTTACTGGTTAATGTGTATTTAACTTGAAAGCACAAAAACATCCTGTCACATGACCAGAAAATCCTGTTTTCACACCTTTTCCCATGGACCGATAAAAAAAGATGCATGAACCTCCAGGGTTCATTTGTGGCAGCAAATCATCATACTGTGGTGCATTTTCTATTTAATTAGCAATAATCAATCATCACAGATCGCTTCAGATTTGTAGCATGACCCTTGTTTTGAAACCACTCGACTAATTGATTAATTGATTAATTATTTTGGCAACACTTTCTCTCTCCTCACCTCAGCGGTATCAAACCACAGACTCAGCAATTGAGAGTCAGTTATCTGCGTTTTTGTGTGACAGAGAAATAATAAAGAACAGCATGATGTGGATATTTAATAAACAGAGGAGCAGTGATTTCATCATGTTGGTTGAGTGAGGACGAGAAGGCTGCAGAGACTGTCATATGTGGATTCAACATGTTTGGTCTTGCACCATCTATCATCTATGGAACGAAACCTTTTCCTCCAATAGAGATTACACTGATGCAACTTCCAGAATCATGAAAGTCATTCAGTCAGAGGGGTGGCCACGGGGGGCTGGGCTGTGCCCCCCTAAGATATGTGATGTCAAAAAAAAACAGAAAAAAAAATCTAAATAATTTCAGTTTCATTAAAAGCATTTCCCTAGTGCTGGAATTTTCAGGGTCTCTGTTTAGCATTTCAGGTCAAAACCTCATTGCTTTCCAATTGGTTGGTTTGAATAGGGGGCGTGTTAGTGCCGTTTCCTTCAAGTAGCAAGGAATGATGTTCTGTGCCTTGTTGCACCCTCAGAGTCCCCATGTCGATGGATCTGTAGACGTCTGCTTGAACCTTTTTAACCCACTTCAGCAAAGTGTTATGTACGCCATAATCTATGATCAGATTGAGTAGAAAAGAACAAAGCTGGTGTTCTGTGGTATATGAGGCTGCTATGGCCCTTACGTTTTAGATTTTTCTTTGTCATTTCTTCTTCTTCTTCTTCTTCTTCTTCTTCTTCTTATTATTATTATTATTATTATGCTGAGTAGTAGTAGCAGGAGTAGGGAGTGGTGGTTTTGACATATTTAGCATGTCCTCTTTTTCTGCCCCCCACAAAAGACATCCTGGTCACACCTCTGCATTCAGTATCGTCTTTATATCGAGAAAGTGTAGTGATGTTTGAGAAACAGCTTGAGACTATGGCAGACAAATTCCTTTACACTTCAGCAAAGAAGATCAAGTATCACAATGAAATACATTTAGGAGGGGCGCCGCAGTCTCACAACTGCTTGAAAAGTTGAATGAATACAGAGCCATTGTTTGCAAGCTTGGGAACAGAGTTCCCCCGAGACAGGACATGACTGAAAACAGGGTCTAGGGCATTTGGGTTTAAAGTGGCATGTGGTTCTCATTGCTGCAGAGTAGTGAGTGATCACTGTGTGTACTGCTTTAACTGGCCTCGGCCTTGCACGTGAGCCGATCAAAACCACATGTTCCAGTGTGATTGTGTCTGTGGGCTCGTAAAGACGGAGATCTGGCTGAAGAACTGCCCCCGGCTCACACAGCCACACAGAGCCCTCTTTGCATGTTAAAAACATTTTTTTCCCCCCACTCTTGGCTGATGCAACAGAGTACGGCTTCCACATGGAGCGTATTTTCCCTGACTAAGGGGTTTGGGATCTGATTTATAGTAAAGCACAGTTACTGAAATGAATATAGAGGACTAGGGCTTTGTATTCTTTTAAAAGCTCTCCTTGAGAATATGTTCCAACAGCAATCAGAGGAAAAATGGAAATTATTAAAAGTAGGTCCAAGCTGCAAGGAAGAAGATGGAACTTTAACTGTTTTTGTTCTCAGATCTTATTTTACTGTCTAATATTCCAACTGTGTTCATTAGAATACATTTTAAAGCAAATGTTACTCAATACACTTTACCATACCAAAGTGGTTGTTTTGGTCAAATTAGCATTTGTAACTTGCTATATCCAGTATCCAGCTTGCTTGCTGAAGAGTTTTCATGCACTCTGAATCACAACATGTAAAAGCTGATTCAATATGTCGATATAAGGGTCATTCCAATATTTGAGAACATTTGAGCTTTAAAATTCTTCGAAAAAAAAACTCTTGTGATTTTATGCTACATATTCATCAATAATAGGTAATAAACTATAAGGGCTTGATTAGCTCAGCTTACCAATCAATGGTGCAATTTTTATTACATTATTTATTTGGTGTTGACAATACCTAGTGAAACCCTGTTACCAACACTGAGCAACTTGAATACAAGTACATTATTCATTTCTGAATATAATTCCTTTTTCCATTAAGTAAATTATTTTATTAAAACATTAATTAATTTATTAACATTCATTTAAAAATATTAATATGAATATATAAATGTTATATAAATATTAACAGGGCACTAGGAGGTAGTCATGAGGCAGGAGGTGATGAAGTGGCAGGTGGTGATGACCAACAGGAGATGGTGAGGAGGCAGCAGGAAGTGGTAAGGAGGTAGTGTCCATCACTGGATGTTGATGAGGATGAAACAGGTGGTGAAAGGTAAAGTCAGTTTCAGTATTATTTCAACATTATTACTATATTATTTCAAAATGATTCATCTGTTCTAACCTGGTGTCTCCTCAGCTGCCACCGGTTGTAACAGCTCCACCAGAGCAGGCTGCCTTTTGGGGTTCTGCAGTCTGTTGCAGCTTCACTGCTATCATTGAGGTTCATGTGAATTAGCTCCCTCTGACTCACAATGTTCTCTGTGCTGTTATCAGCCAGCAGCTGAGTCCTGAGGGCCACAATGAACCTCTCCAGCATATCGCTGCATTGCCTGCATGTTCCGAACCAGCAGCAGATGGTGGAGCTGTCACTGTCCACTACTTCTGAAGCATTCAGTAGAGCATAGAGGACTGCTCTGGTGACAGATCTGGCAAGGGTATTATACACCTTGTCCAGGATCTTGATGTTCTCACCAGCACAGAGCAGTCCTCGAAGAGCATCACTGATGGTGCTTTGGACACTGTCCATGATGTCCTCATCAGTGATGTCAAGTGTCTCGCTAAGGAGCACCGAGGGCAGGCCCTGATCGCCAGGCTCAAGCCCACAAACCTTGAAACAGGTTTCGTAGAGAGGAGCCTGGTTGTTGAGGACCTGCTCCAGTTTGTGATTGATGCTACTTAGGAAGACCTTGTACATCTCCTGGCCAACTTCGTTCATGGTCTCCTCTGCCTCTTTGTCATAAAAAACTGCCTGCAAATCTTCCAGCTGACTGCGAAATGAAACAAACAAAGCAACACAGTAAGAAACAAACACTTATTTGTACAAACACGCAGACTGAAGTCGAAAAACAGCCCTTTTGGTGTAGAGTCACAACTCACATTTCAGAGAATCCAAGAAAGAATTCTTCAAGGATGAACTTTAAGTTGTCATCCAGGGCTACCAGGTCTGCCACTCCCACTTTGCTCTGGGCTGGGCAGGGACTGGATCTGGGACCCACATCAGTGACGATGTCTTTAGCCTCCACATCCAGTAGCTGATCAGATTCAGCGAGCTGATCAAGCCTGATGAGGCGGGACGAGTAAAGCCAGGTCAGTTTTATTATTATAACTCATAATCAATAATAACAGATGAGCCTCAGGGGGCTTCACAGTCAGTACAGCAACACAACATCACCTGTGGATGTAGAAGCTGTGATCTAAACCGACGACATCACTGACATAGGCCTCTCTGTCTGAGATGGGTCTTGGTGGGGAATTATCAGCTGTGATCTGCAGACAGGAATCGCTCACTTCCAGACGTTGGACAGGTGTGGTGCTTTTCAAATATGGCAGGCATCCTGATGAGGAAAGACAATTGAAATCAAGTCAGTCTTATTCAAAAACTCATGATCACTAATCACAGATAAACCTCAGGGGGCTTCACAGTCACAACGTCACCTGTCCACAGAGTAGCCGAGTCCTGACCCGGCTGCATTGTCCCCAGCTTGGTGCAGAACCGGGTGAATCTTGTTACTTTTCTTCTTTGTGAAGACGTTTTTTATTCTCCTGAATATACCGATATTCTGTTGGAGAAATAATACAACAGCAAATTGTAAGACAAAATAACTAACTGCTATAACAAGGTAAACCTTGTTGTTGTTCTTCTTCATAAAGAAGTTCTCCTAAAACATGATTTTGTGGTATCTTGATTTTGGTACGACAAAGTCCAATGTTGAGTAGAATTATCTTAAATGATCTCATTTTAACGGCAGATCATTTTTCATGCATACTTAGTTTTAGAAAATGGTTTGATAAAAAATGATGATCTGAGTTCTTCTCCTGCCACTGGTAAGCAGGATAACATCACTGGACAAAGTACTCTGATACTTTAAATACAAGTAGAAATACTGACATCTAAAAATTCTCAATAATAAGTAAAATACCTGTATTTAAAATAATATTTAGGTAAAAGTCCAGAAGTAATATCAGCGAAATGTACTAAAAGTATCCATAAAAATACTCACTACTAGTATATTACACTACTTGTGTTTAAATCATAATACTTAGTAATTAATACATCACTAGGATACACACTTTGTTATTCTATGAATTAGTGCATTTCAGTGCATTTTTCAAAATGTTCAATCAAGAGCAAATTCTTTTTGCTATATAAATGTATATGCATACATGCATTTAAAGTATACAGATTTCAATAAAACATTGAAAGAGAACATTAATGACTGATGGAATGATCTTTGTTTGTTCTTTGTTATTTAAAGCATATTTTTATTTTAAATAAATAAATGTTATATAAACAAATTCTGATGCCACTTCTACATTTAAGAAATATTGTACTTTCAATTCCACTACATTTATAGGAAAGTTTTAGTTTGTCCTTATTTTAGCATTTTTTTTAAATTTCCACTTTGTGTGAAAGTTTTAATCTACACATATTTTAAATTGTATCCATATTGATAAACTACAGCTTTAAAATTTGTTAAATGTTTAGAGAATAAAAACAAGTAGTGTAATATAAAATGGTAATAGCAATAACAGAGTCAGCATCCATTAACTTTTTGCTCACATATTCCATTAAAAAAAAACGTTTTTTTTTCTTGAATAAATGATCTGAGTATTTTATCTAATACTGCATACAAAGCAATATTTGACTTTAAAGACCTCTAAGTAAAGATACCATAGCCTAAAATGTAAATGCATATTAAAATAGCCTACTGCTTATTAAAGGTTGATTAATGAACTCACCTCACGGCGCTCCAGGGTTGTCTGTTGGGTTGGGAACTGGTCTCCAGAAATTTTTTCTAAAAAAGCTATGAAAGCTGGTTGTATTCGTCGCTTGTTCACTCGCTATAATAATTGTGTCACTCACTGTTGATAAAATAAATCTTAGCTAAAGTTATGAGATGCTTCTCAGTTGGTGTGTGAAGAGGTAATGACTTTTCTTTTCAAACATACACATTCTACACACAGCTTGAAAAACATGTTTACATTCAAATGACTCCTGGCTCCTGGTTTAGACAGAATTTAGTTTGGATTGATATTTTAAAAGAAACATACATGCAAACACAGTTTACACACTGAGTAAAGTATTTTTACTCAGTAATGTTTTAGAACAAACATGGAATCGTGTATTAAATGCACCAAACTACACAGTACATCACTTATTTAAATGTGTAGCAGCAATGGTTAGAATGAAATATTTATTATGTATTTATTGTCGTGGTTTGTGGGTAAAGCAGATCTCAGGGAGTCTGTTACTGCCTATAATCCTGAAAACGAAGTGACCTGATTAATGGATTTTTTTCACATCTTATCAGCCTCAGCCCCATATAGTTTTCATTTCAGATGAGCTAAACCCTGTTTATCTTCATATTTGTATACAATTCTATAATTTTTCTTTCCATGTATTTATGGCTACAAATAGGAGAATAGCATAAAAATCTGGGCCTTGTTAGCTCTCAATGTCAGTGGGCCCCGTATTGAAGAATGTGACAAAAAAATAACAAATTAATTTTAATTTAATTTTACTGGAGAAAGTAATCTTTTTACCAAATATTTAGTTGTATTGATCTGGATAGATATTAGTTTATTTGCACTTATTACTCATTCACTATGTTTTTCATGATTCTATTGTTTAATTTGATCCAAACAATAGAACTTTAATGACTCTTTCGTGTCTGTGTTTTACCATCCTGGGACCATGTTGAAAATGGCTTGTAGTGATGAATCAAATTATTATTTCTACTTTTCAACTTTTCCACATGTACCCCTTGGTAAGAAACATTGAGTTAGAGGCACTGTAAAATAGCTGTGGAAATGTGAAGCAGATGAGATTCAGACAACACGGCTTATGCGGTGCATATAGTTTTGTATTTTTCCAACTTTGTGTGCTCTAAATGAGAAGGCATAACATTTGTGAAGTGACATGTTTTTCGGGAAAAGTTTCCTTTTTATCCCGAGGCTGTCGCTTGATTGACAGGAAGCCCGATGTAACATAATTTGCTCAGTGACATGAAAACACATGACTCAGCTCCAATGAAAACAGCGATATCACGGAAAAGGACCAGATCAAATTAAGCCTTAATCTGTGATTGATTACCTACTGTAAAGTGGGTCCGGCAGTTTTGAAATGTGTGGCTCATGTTCTTCCAATTTTTTTCTTTTTTGTTTAATTTAATACAATATTAATGAGGCAGACATTTCCCTAAATCAGAAAAAAAAAAAAAATAAAGTATGTTGATCATGTTGTGTACAGACACAGACGGGGACAAATTATAGGAGAGGAGCGGCTTAGATGATTGATTCAGAAACAAAACGAAAAAACACTTCAAAGGAGTTGTTTGGTATTTTTTGCTTTCTTGCCAAGAGCTAGTGAGACAATTATTATAGCTTAGCGTAAAGACTGGAGACAGGGACACAGCTTGGTTTGCTGTGTCTGGCTGTGCAATACTCAACAATTGCACAAGTCTGTTTTACACGTTGTTTTTTGTTTGGATGTAACAAACTTTGGAGGAGAGTGGTCGGAAGCATAGCTGAAGCCCCATAAAGTGCAATGTCACCAATGTCACCACGATTTTTAAAAAATTGTTGGTCTCAGTTGCTACAGTAGATTTGCGTCCCGCAAGAAGTCCCCTGCAGGTCATTGTGTAAACGTTGATAGGATTTAATGATTTTTGTAACATAATAAAAGTGGCAAACTAAAACAGAGAGGTGTTTGTGGTGGTGTTGCAGCTGGTGTCGATCCTCTGCCCTGAAGAGTCCTGGCAGAAAGCCGGCTGCAGACTCACACTGTGCCTCTGTGCCTTATCTCGTGCAGCCAGGATGCTGATTACAGGGAGACTGTACAGGCATGCACATACATCCTGTTCTGTGTCAGAGACGGCGCGGCCGTGCATCTGCCTCCGCAGCACATACACAACACACAAACAGATACGTTTAGAGTCATTATTATGCTGCTCACTGTAGGGCGGCCTTGCTGCAGGGTTGTTCCTGGTATATTGCTTCCTTGGACACTGATGGTAACAGGTCATGTGAACACAAGAACAACTATTGAGCACTAATAATTGGCGCCATAGGTCAAATTGAATCTGTCTTTATTCACGGTTAATCTCGATAGGGGGAAAAAAAACAAAAAACGAACAAGTCTATCTGGAAAACATCTCAAGCAGTTCCAAACATTTGAGCTGGGATGAGTCCATTATAAATGAGTCCACTCCATGCTCAGCCCCCATTATGATGATATCAACCTGTGTTTAGCTTTTGGTTCTGAAAGCACAATCTGTTGTGTTTGCTTTGAAGTGAGTTTCCTGCAGACACCACAGGAACCATGTTGGATTTGTTGTGTTCAAGTGTTTAATTCGCGTGGAATAATAATACCGGTCCCCCATGACTCCTTAGAGATTTTATCCCATTCCTTAAAATATTTAGGGGGTATATGTTGAAACAAGAAAAAAAAATGAGTTTTCATTAATATGAAAAAATCCATCCATTAATTTCTTTTGGTGCATTCCTATTTAAAATCAAACGTTCTTTGGGACATCTTTGGGAATGAGGGCTTCTTGTTATCAGGATCAGCTTGTTATTTTGAGTCAATTGGATATAAAAGGTCCAAACAGTCAGTGAGTTAGTGATTTTCACTGTGGTGTGAGCATGTCAGATATAAATAGGACTGCTATTCCTGAACCTCTGCAGCTGTGGCAGAAACGTGTCAAGTAGGTACGTGAGACCATCTTTTGTGTTTGCTATATCTGTTTCTGGGGGTGTGACACCAGAGACAGACGAGCAAAAAAAAAAAGAGGCATGTAGCTGACCTGGGAACTCTGATCGCTGAGTGTACAGAAGCAAACACTCACGGCTCACGATGACTGCATGAGAAAAAAAACAACAAACTCACACACAGGTGTCTGCAGAGGCTTGAGAAGCAGCATCAGACCCGACTGTGCAGCCTGTCAGCGTTTCTCCTTCCAACAGTGTAAACGGTTGAATAGAATAAATGTCAGGGGATAAAAATATGTTTGCATTTAACTTTAAACAGGATAAAAAAGGGGCTGCTGTTACCAGGAGCCTCCAGTCGCCTGCAGGCTTTTCTGTTGGTTTCATCAGCAGGTTAGTTGTTCATCCTCTGAAATAGAGCATGTGAGCACTGCAAAAAAAAGACGTTGGATTCTCACTCCTGCTCTCCTGTCATATCCTGAGTTAATCGCAGACAGTCAACACCCTGTATTTGTAAGAAAGCTGTTTGGCACCCAAATTACAACAATTCTCTGTTTAATATAATAATAATAAAAAAAAACAAGCAGACATAAAAGCAAAGGAGAAAAATTGAAACTTAAACAGTCAATGATCAAACTTGTTTCATTTCTGACCATGATTAGGTAATTAATTGGATTATTCACAGAGAATTACAGATGCAAGATAATTATTATTTGAAATTCTTTAAATTCGCAGCATAAAACTCTTTGTATTTAGTGTTTGTAGTGTAGTGCTTGTAGGAAGTATGTTTAAGTCCTCTTTTATATATTTTCTGTATAATATTATTAGTAGTGAGTTTATTTGTTAAGGGACCATCTACACTGAAAACCATAAATGTTCCCATTTGATGCATCGTACCAGAGTTAGCTCACAGCTAATTTACATCAGCAGTCCCTCGGCAGGTCACAAGTCAGATAGTTGTTAAAAAAGACATCACGGATGCATAGAAACAAGACAGTAAACAACACCATAGAAAAATGTTGAAGAATAATGACACAAACCTGCACAGTTAAGCCACCTACTCAGAAATATACTCACAGTCACACGCCTACTCAGAGATACACTCAAATACACAGACATTACTTTCGATGCAGGAGAAACAGGACAATAGATTTCTGAGAATTGTAACGAAAGTGCGGAGTGAGAAGGAGCATTATGATATGAAACGTTATGCTGTAATAAAAGTTCTGCTGCAGGGTAGCCCTGTGATACACATGTCTATAGGATTTTAACTTTTAATGATAATGATAATCTATCAAAATAAAAATCGAACAAAAAATTATCTACACCTTCATGAGCTGAGGTTGATCTGACAAACAGCCACAGACACACAGTTGATCCTTGCTTCATAGATAGATGGAAGTTTCGAGATACCCAACATGCATATCTAAAAGTCAACGATGATGTCTTTTTTTAGTGACAAATCCTGACTATTTGCAACATCAGCAGTTTGTATGATGAGAAAATGCCTTTTAGCATAGCAAGTGAAACATGAACAACTCCGAGGCAAGAAAATGCCAGAGCGACACAGACGTCTCTAAATTTGACGACGTTGTGCAGCAGATGCGACACAACGGAAAAAACATGGCGGCACCTGTCTCTGCTGCAGTAGGGGGTCATGACCCCTAGACCACCAAGAACTGCAAATACTACTGAACAAGTACAGGAGTATTATACACAAGTCCATTCTTCTTCTTGCACTTCTTCATTTTATATTGTTTATATTTTAGTATCTTACTTGTCCCATACCAAGGTAAAAAAAAAAGTCAAAGAAGAAGCGCTTTATAGCATATAGATAAAGTGTTTACGTCTTTTTAATAATGAATAAAACGTACGGTTGCAATCAGAGGCCCAATCAGTGAGAATAAACAGCATGAGGTGACCCCTTGACACACTGATGCAGGAACTCCCTTTTCCTGCATTGCAACAACTTAACAGCTTTCCAACAACTCGGGCCATGTGCTGTAGCGTTTGAGGAACTCTCGAACTTCTCCTGTCTCTCTGATACGACAAAACCCGCCATCCATCACCCGCTTCCTGTTTGTAGTGCCGGCTCAGTTTACCCGCTTCCTGTATAGGCCAAAGGACTTCCCCCATGACCCTCCGACTCTGACTCTTTCAACAGCGCGCTTATCTGCTTGGTGCAGGAGCACAATGATGGGCTCAAGACTCACAACAGAGAGGCATGTGTGACTCATTAAGCAATAAATAATGATTAACCTTAAAGCATTCATAAACACTGGACCAGATATGAGTCATGGGTTTCAGTTTTGTTCTGTTATGTTGAACTTTTCTTTCACACACATCTGTTCCTGATGTTGCTGCCTTATCGCTCTCCTAAACCGCCTGCGTTTCAGCTCCTGTATCTGGTGACACTGAGACATTACCATAGCATTGAGAGAGCTCTGCTGCTGAGTCGTCTCTTGTTTACTTGCCTTCCTCGGTGATCATTTGAGCTCACGATCATTGGGAGCATGTGGTTTCGGGCCATCAGGAAAGGCTGCATCATCACCAGCGGCAACACCACCAGCGGCGGCACCTGGCAAAGTCCCTCCGAGAGCACAGCGAGGATGAACATATGCCAAAAGTTAGTGTGTGGGAAAAAGTGCTGATCCAGTACATTAATTGGGGGGAAAAAAGTGCTGAGGTTGCTCATAAAGCCTAATGTTTCAAATCAGCCTTAGGATGCACGATACACTGAGTTATAAATACTAGTGTGGGTGAGATGATGCAACTAAAGTGCTATCCCCAACTTTAAAAGTTCAGACACACCCAGCTGATCCTCTTCTACTGCAGAAAGCAAGGTAACACCCCCTCTGGGCTTTGATGGCACAATGTTTAATGCATAAGGAGGCCACTACTCCCACAGTGAAGCTTTAACGCTCAAGTTAAATGCATCAGAGGAGGAAAAGCAACTTGCTCCTCATGTGCCAAAATGTGTTATTCAACGCCGGAAGTCAATGACATAAGTGCAGAAAGAAAAGCATTTGGTGGTAAAATTCATAGCAAATGTTTTGTGAGAAAACTTGTCTTTAGTGCTGCTGTCATCCACAAGCCGTGATGTGATTCAGTGAGGAGGATTTCAGCTGGTCTGAAGTGGAGGGAGGTGGGCAGGCAGATCCAGCTCCTCATAAAACTCACACAGATTAACGGACCATGTCATCCTACAGAATGTGTACAGTCCATGTGGAAAAGTATGGATTGGTTAGCTGTCATCAAATTTAGGGAATTTAAACTCTGAAATCTGGATTAGTTTTGAGGAACTTTGAGGAGCAGAAAAATTAAGCATCACATCAAGCAGATGCAGAGCATAACTAGTATTGATTTATAGGTTCTGGCCACCTGACAGTTCTAATAATCTTTTTTTAGGGTTTCAACAAGTTTTTCCAAATTTAATTCACCTCCTTTTAAGACGTTTTTAAAACCATTTGTATAAAACATAATACCTACTTCACCGCCTATTTCACAGACCTACTGGCAAGAAAAACATTTTTTTAATTTGTTAATTTATATTTGTATTAAATGCATACCATGTCGAAATAAAATATTTTTTTCTACTAAGACCTCCCCTGTCGTAGTTAAGGCATTGTGAGTATGATGTACTTTTGGTGAACATTATTTTATAATAGAGTATAATGATGTTGTTCTACAATACACAATTTATTTACATGGATCATCTGGCAAGCTAGAACTTGGCCATGACAGTTGCACCACTTTTTTTGTATTCAGGCTAAATTATATAAATCAAAACAATAGCTTTAACAAATAAAGTTACATGCTGTAGAGATTTTATGACCCAAACTTATAATTTTAATTCTTTTAAGAGTTTGAACCATATGTTTAGCTGTGGTCTGGTTTCAACCAACCTGAATTGAACATTTGGTTCTGATGAAATCTAGAGCAACATAAATGCCTCAGCCCACCCTCTCAAGAGAAAAAATGGTATAGGCTGAATTCAGTCATCAAAAGATAGTATTTAATGTTCAGTTGTAGCAGCCTCTTTTTTATTTGACACAGTTTCGATCACTGGCTATGTGGTTGTATTTAATTATGAAGACATGTTGCAATGTTTTTATGTGCTTACATGAACCCTGCAGGTCCACGTTTCAACCTGGGATTACCGGGATTACCAGGAATGGAGTGGATTTCCAAACTGCAGGTGGGGATTATGACTCAGGCGGAGGCATTATCTCCCCAATCCCAACTGTGTTGTTCAATATTTCACAACACATCCTCATAATTAAACGACTACATCGGTCGATTGAACCAGACTGCTCTCCAGGATGACCCAACCCCACAGGCCTGGTTGGGGTTAGGGACCAAACCACTTGGTCAGGGTTAGGGAAACGAGTCAAGTGAATTTTATTTGTATGGCCCAAAATCACAAATCACAGATTCACTTCAATGGGCTTCACAGTTTATACAACAGCAACACAACATCCCCTGTCCATAGACTCTCACATTGTACAAGGAAAATCCCTTTAACAGGGAAAAAAAGAGGAAGAAACCTCAGGGAGAGAAGCAGAGAGGATCTGTCTTCCAGGACGACAGGTGTGCAATAGATGGGAACAGTACGGATTACAATACATTTACTAAATGATACAACAGTGGGTCATGAGTGTTACAGATGGAAGAAGGAGAAGCTCAGAGAATCTCATAAGGCCTAAAACAGAAAAGCAATGTTCTAGACCAGTCCTAACTATAGGCTTCCACCAAAATTGAAAGTTTTAAAGGTTCTTTAAATGTAGGAAAGGTGTCTGCCCCCTGCACTGAAACAGAAAGCTGGTTCAGGAGAGGAGCCTGGCAGTTGAAGGCTCTGCCTCCTATTTTAATTTTAGAAACGCTGGGAACCTCTCGTAAGGTGCATTGTTGAGAACACATTGTTTTTCATGGATAAAATGAAATTATGCATTTGCGCAACATGGTTTGTCTTAAAATAATCACTTGAAATATGAGGTAATGTTACTACTTCCTAGTTTCTTCATCTGCTTTGTCAACAATAAACACCACAACAATCATCTGTCTATCCACCCACTCTGCCACCTCCAATCATGGAAACGGCCAATAAGTTAACTGTATTCACTTTTGACACGTGTGTGAATGTATTTCCAGAGAATCGATATTGTCTTGCAGCAGATTAGGATGTGAAGAATTCATCATTTTGTTGGAGGGGGGGTTTAGAACATATGGCTGTTTCCCCTGATGAAAGACTTTTTTTTTCCTTAGTGTTGTCAAAACAGCAGCAAAGCAGCAGCAGGAAGAAACCCCCCTGACAAGAATAGACTTCCAGCTGGGGTCAAAGGTGAGGGCCCTCCCTGCCAGTCAAAGGACAGGAGTGTTAACAGAGCACTCTATCCATCTGCAAGCTGAAATCAAACCAGCAGCTTAGGTTACGACTCCTCATCCTCCCTCCCCGGCCTCTATTGTTCCAACGTGGCAGCTTCTTTACAGTGCGAGTCCCTGTTTTTGAAACGTTTCCTCTCTCTTCCCGATTGTGGCCTCTTGCCCAACTGATGTGTTCGTTTTTTTTTTTTGAGCAGAGGATGTTGATATCAACTCGTGCACGTGTCCTGTAACGACGGCTCAGTTGAGTGAGTCTCCTCCTCTACGTATCATCAGTCTTCATTTCATCTGTCACTACGATGCTCACCAAGACAGTTCATGACCTTCCCCCCTCAGCTCCTTCATCCCCAGCTGCCTTGAAAGGCTCAGCGGGCTCAGATTTATTTCCACTCCGGGCCATTACGACCTCATCAGCCTAATTTCTCAGCACCTTTTGACGTTTTTTTACTGGAGTGGTCAGAGCGCAGCGAGGCGTGGAGGGTGCAGGCGACTGTCTTCCACCACAGCCCCATACACAGACTCACAGGAGATTCCTTGTTTGAGTTGGAGAGGATGTCCTTTTCCCCTCGTGGCTTGAGGACATGAAATATCTTTTTTTTCCTCCTCTAAGAACTGCAAAAGCATTGTTTCAATCTGTGTTAGTCATGAGACACAGACACAGATTATATTTGTATGAAAGCCAGAAGGACATGGTTTGTTTGAAAGGCTGAGACTCCTTGTGACAATTCTTTTTTTGTGTCATTTATATACTGTTCTGATGACGGATATCTACATTACATATAACTGGTTTAGAGCTGCAGTATCTGGTTTTGAGATATATCTCCCCTCCCAGGAGGGAGGCAAATAGACAAATTTAACAGCATGTTTTCTGGAAGAGAAGTTACAGGTGCAATTCATTTTTTTACTTTATAGCCTTCTAGTCACATGTACATTCCACACAGGAAAGAAATTTGGTCAAAGGGAGAAATACACCAATATAAATATGCTGGGTAATCTTCACTCTGAAAAACTAAATCACACCTAACTACACTCATTTCTGGGTGTGAGGTGTGATCCTCTGATTTGCTTCACCTCCACATTTACTTCCCCGAATAAACATAACCACCTCTGAGTCACCGATAAGCATGTTGCAGAGAGTCCACGCCAGCCGGTATTAGCCGTGGCCTCGCTCACATGTACGTCCTGTCAGTGTGACACTGGTACAGACACATGATAAGACGGAGCTAATGTTAGCAGGGCAGAGCGTAGCCACATCCAAAGGAGCAGGATGGAAATATGACACATTCCGGCTGACGTTGTCTACAGGCGTCTGGCAGCGTGGCCTATTGTACGGGCTCAGTGACTGAGATAACACATCATTATCTATTTTAACTCGGCTTCGCCGAGCCTAGCTTGTCATTACGTTCGCAGTATGGAGATGTGGAGGCGAGGGTTAAGATTCGCCTGACATGAAAAGGCACGATTTTCATTGTTTGGTCGCCACGAGCTTTGTCTTCACTGCTGCTTTATTGTCACGCTGTTTTTTTTAGTCATGTGGAATCAATCATTAACTTTTTTTTAAATTTATTTGTTTAAAAATTGGAGCAGTTTTTAAATTAACAGGTGAAACTTTATGTGTTTTTATATTTCTCTATGAAGCGAAAGAACTGAAAGCTCAAGTATATTTGATGGAGTAATGTACCTTGGTAAATTATTGTTGTCTTTCCTCCTGAGAACAGAACCCTGACCTCTATAACTCAATAATTAACATTGATATGGGTGCGGTAACCTGCCGGAGTTTTGTTGTTACAGGGACTCACTGCTGTCGCCAAGAATAAACCTCCACACTGTTTTAGTGTGGACTAAACAAACACAACGCAACCTCTTAGTTAGTGAACTTTAGAGCCACCGCTGGGTTTCTGTTATTTTTGGACCGAGCCAAAATGTCAAAATGTTTCTTTAAGGTATCTGCTTCTGTGGTTTACACCACTGCCCCAATATTGTACCATTGAAGTGAATGTGTCTTTTCTTTTGTGTGTAAAGCTCACAAATTTGAAGATTACACTGTCAAATTCAACATGAAACAATGTCCCCCTTTTGTGTCACGTGTCAAGACATTGGCAAAGAAATTTGCACTCAAAAGGCAAACGTGTGAAACTTTTTCTTTTCCTCCCCTGAAATGCGTAAAAAGTAACTCCTGCTGTTTACGCTGGTAGGACACCTCAGTGGTTTTAAGCCCAGCAGGCAAAGAGCTCAGCCTGCAATGCGAGGCCAGTCGGTAACTGGACACCAAGCGTTGCACTGACACACCGGCTCACACTGATTCGTCACCACACTCCCTCCTTCATGGGAGTGTAACAGAAATCTGTCTTAAAAAATCTAATGTGACTCTAACACGGCGCGATAAAGAGCGAGTGGTGAGCACCTTGCAGTTTCGGCCTCAATATGCAGCCGGCTCTGGGATTTGAGCCAGGCATTCTTTGAAAGGGAGTTCACTGACGTGGCCCTTATAAACAGAGGTGTATAATTGGTGACCCATAACGCAGACTGAAAGTCCCCGAGTTGCACGGCTGTTGTTGAACACAGTTTAATGTTTTACTCTTCTCCGGGCTGTTAAAGTCTGTGTCTATATAAATGGAATGCGTGAATCACCAGCAGCCGAGCTCACAATGACACAAAGGATGTCGAAGTCACTGCGGCGTGTTTGAAAGAATGTCGAGTGCAGTCCAAACTGGAGAATGAAAGCCAATCGTGAAGTCAAAATGTACACATGAGCTCAGTGAAGTCTCACACGGTTTCTGAAGGGTCCTTGAACCAAACACACACACTTCTTTTTTATTGCTGCTGCTTTGTAGCTGATCCTGCACTTTGATCCCTCTGTTGAGGCGAATAAGCATCAACACTTATCCCCACTTGTATTGATAATTGTTATTTCACATTATGTACCTCTTTATATATTATTTTTTATATAATTAGGTGGTAATATTCTTTTTTATTTTTTATTTATTATTGAGATTGGACTTGATACAAAACGGTTTCATGGATACACGTGCAGAAAACGTGATTGGTAATGATTTTGAAGCTGCACAGATCAATATTGTTGTGAAACTGAAAAAATGTGTATCATCAAAAAGTAACAAACTTCCATCAAACGCTACAGAACGCTTTAGCACCTTGTTTTTATTCTCTGGTGGGTCTACTGGTTTGCTCGTAGCAGACAGTGAACAGCTGGTGAACGTCGTGAAGCTTTTAGCTGCTACACAGTCAGTTATTTCTCTCAGGAGCCGGTGGAGACTACGACAGCGGTAATAGGTACACGGACAACTAATCAACATTTTTTGCCATATCGGTTTTACAATGTGATAAACGTTGTTGTATTTTCAGCTGCTCCCAAGTAGCCAAAAATCAATTACTTCCCCCCTATTGCTTGGTTTAGCTGCATCAGAAAAGGAAACTCCCTCTAATAAGTTGAACTCTCCGCTACAATGGGTGCCAAATTCCAGCAGCATTCCTCAGACTGCTTTACAACCGAGACTTTGGCCGCAGTAACCGGACCACCATCCTGCAACAACAAGCCGTAAATGTACATGATGTTTACAGAGAAAACAAAGGGGGACCTCCTAACACACCAGTCACCGCTTCGTCGAGGTGTGGCGGACGTCGCCGTGGTAAGAGCGCCACATTTAGCTAATCTACTCCATGTGCTCGTAACCCGACACACTGGCCGAGTGTGGAGACACGACAGGATGGACGGGCTGTGTCGGTGATGGAAGGCTCCCCGGTGACCCATCAATACAACACAGCACTGGGCGATGACCTTATTCTTCATCTTAAACCGCCCCTTTCTTTCAGTCCTGCACCCTGGTCTGCTCCAGCTGCAGGCCTGGAGCCGATAAATCCCTAAGACTGTTAGGGAGCATATGGGCCAGTGTGCTTGAATCTTCTAGCTTAATATTACAGGCCAAATAAAGATATTAATAAGCTTGCATTGGGTTTGACAGACATATATGTTAATATTTAAGTATTTAAGTATTTAAGTATTTAAGTATGCAATATATCTATGCAATATATATATATATATATATATATATATATATATATATATATATATATATATATATATATATAAACAAATAACAGATCTGTGTTGCACAAGTCTTTGTGAGAAAAATATCACCAAAATATCAAATAATATCACCGAAGTCTGTAGAGTACAACCTCTTGGGAAACATGAATGTGTGTAGCATATGGCTATGCTAAAAGTTCATTGTAAAGGTCTGTTTTAAGTTGCTTGGTCGTAAAAGAATAGGAAAAGGAGATAAATCCACAAAATGTTCTGATTAGTTGGTTTTATTGCACAACAGTCCTGTTGCATGTGATAACCATTATGCCAGCCATTCTTCATCCATACAACCTGATATCCTCACAGATTCTCTCCTGAACCACAGTAACTCATGAAAGAACAGCTGTAGCCCAGTATCCCGGTCCCAGTCTGCACTCGGCCGTCCACCTTCCCAACAGATGTAATTACCCAGCTGTATTTGCCATGTATTATTTTCATTCAGCTGGGAAAATTAGCAATAATCACAATTCTGAGCATGACAGAGAAGTTTCAGTTGGCCAATCAAGACAATAGTTCTGGATCTCACAAAACCCCCAAAATGTACCACAGATCCTTCTCTCAGCATCTCTTGTCCCACATGGCTGAGTCTTAATCAGAAACAGGCAGACTGGATTATAAAGGCTGTGAACAATTAACATGCATGAGGTCTGCCCCAATGAGAAAGGAATGGTATCTGCTTATGTTAATTTCTCAGGATTAATTTAAGAAGCTTTTAAGGGCACTTCAGTGGAAGGGATTTTTTTTTAAAGTAGAGCAACTCTTTCCCTTCTTTTTTGAGCCAAGTAAAAACTGCTCCTTGCATCACGAGAATGTACATCCTGCACTCGAGAAGTCCTCTCTGCTTAAATAATAAGCAAAGTGTAAGAAACGTCCTCTTGATGCCACCACCCAGCAGCATCTTTTGTATGTGTGTGTGTGTGTTTGTTCAGGGCTCTGCTCAGGCCATGTAGAGTCCCATGGTTGGGGCTCCAGATGTGTCTCTTTCTGTGAAGGACTGCTCAACACACCCCAAGGACGAGGATGAATGGAACTGTGCAGTGGGGTAGAGAGGAAGGAGGGAGGAGGCCGGAACGAAACATGAGCTCCTCCACCCGCCATCGTTTACGCTGCCTCCACTGCCTCCACTGCCCCTTGTCACACATTAGAAATCTGAGCTTTCAAGGGACTGCAAGAAAGCGATTAGCGGTAGGGGAGGGCCCCGGAATTTATGTTTCACTTTTGAGACAAAGCAAGGCCATGCCAAGCCACATTTTTCTTTGGATCCTCCCATTGAATTAGAAAAACTGCAACTCCCACCCCTGCATAATAATATACTATTGCTACAGGATAAGCCAAACTAACATTCATTTCATCGATTAATGATTATTGTGTGTAGCCTGATATGTCATATGCTTTAAATAGGTCTAGTATCACAAAGAGTTTCATGCAAGTTAGTTGTTGTTGTTGTGCAATTATGTTAAAAATTACAGTAACTGACTGGTATCAATTATTCAGGAAGTTGCTGTAGTTATTTTTTTACAGTAGAAGTACAGGTCTTTCTAAAAAAAATTTGCATATTGTAATAAAGTTCATTATTTTTTGTAATGTACTGATAAACATTGGACTTTTATATATTTTAGATTCATTCCACACAACTGAAGTAGTTCAAAAAAGTAAAGAAAAAACTAAAATCCCTATCTCAAAAAATTAGCATATTTCATCCGACCAATGAAAGAAAAGTGTTTTTATTACAAAAAGATCAACCTTCAAATAATTATGTTCAGTTATGGACTCAATACTTGGTCGGGAATCCTTTTGCAGAAATGACTGTTTCAATGCGGCGTGGCATGGTGGCAGTCAGTCTGTGGCACTGCTGAGGTGTGATGGAGGCCCAGGATGCTTCAACAGCCTTAAACTCATCCACAGTCTTGGTTCTGGCGTCTCTCAACTTTCTCTTCACAATATCCCACAGATTCCCTATGGGGTTCAGGTCAGGAGAGTTGGCAGGCCAATTGAGCACAGTAATACTATGGTCAGTAAACCAGTGGTTTTGGCACTGTGAGCAGGTGCCAGGTCGTGCTGAAAAATGAAATCTTCATCTCCAATAACTTTTCAGCAGAAAGAAGCATGAAGTGCTCCAAAATTTCCTGATAGCTAGCTGCACTGACCCTGCCCTTGATAAAACACAGTGGACCGACACCAGCAGCTGACATGGCACCCCATCACTGACTCTGGGTACTTGACACTGGACTTCAGGCATTTTGGCATTTCCTTCTCCCCAGTCTTCCTCCAGACTCTGGCACCTTGATTTCTGAATAACCTGCAAACTTTGCTTTCATCCAAAAATAGTACTTTGGACCACTGAGCAACAGTCCAGTGCTGCTTCTCTGTAGCCCAGGTCAGGTGCTTCTGCTGCTGTTTCTGGTTCAAAAGTGGCTTGTCCTGGGAAATGCACCACCTGTAGCCCATTTCCTGCACACGCCTGTGCACGATGGCTCTGGATGCTTCTCCAAAATCTTCCTCAGGGTCCGGTCTCTTCTCATTTTGCAGCGCTTTCTGCCACACTTTTTTCTTCCTATAGACTTCCCACTGCAATAATTATTTACATTAAAGATACTGGTTCCTGGAGATTTTACAGAATATATTGATATAAAGTTTTACAGTGTACCCTAGACAAAATATTCTGTCTTTCAGTGTTTATACAGAGGATGGGAGTGCTTTGATCATTAGATCATCTGAAAAAATCTGGTGACCACAGAATGCATTTTACGCTACCTGATAGGGTGGTATAGTATAATGCCTGGAGAGCCCCATGAACTGACTATGATGCTCATCAAAAGGATGGACGACAGACCCAGACTCCGATCACTCATCCCCCGATCAAGAAACTGAAGCCAGGACAGGCTGTAACTGTTATATGGAAGTGAGTAAACACCAAAACACAAATTTGAAGTCTATATTCTACTTGAAAATGTCTGTCTCTGACAAAAATGCTGTTAATATTGAAAATTTCTGTAAGATGTTTTTTTATTTATCTTCCCAACTTCATCAACTAAAGCCTAACTGTGTAGTTGACGCACTCACAACATTAGAAAAGAATGTGGTTTTGGTCATTTAAATTTAAAGTGACTCGTAACAGAAGACAGTTTATTAACATTTCATTACCATTAACATTTAAACCACAGTCTCTCCCTAACCTCAGGTTTAGAATAGACATGATATGCTTCCTGCTACAAAGCAGAATAAGTGAAGATGGTAGTCATAGCGGAACCTTCCTGATACCCTTCCCTCTATTATAATTTTTCATACAGTCCCACAAACAGATGATTAAATCATCTTGCTCGACTGATACAATGATGTGGTGGTGAAACAATCAAATTTGTCCGTAACCCTGTCGCATGCTCCAGGCTCCATTGCTGGACGGCTGCCAGGCTCCTTGTAGATCAAGTGCAGTGGACGAATTCTTTTATCACATTAACTCTCCCCTCTTGTTAGTTTGTTCATTTACATATGTAATTAGCAGTGCTGAAGGGGCAAATTTCAGTCTGACAATAGTTGTCATGGTCCAAAAGAGTAATGCAATTAGAGCCAATTGTTTAAGCATGCCCGCCCGATTCAATTACTCATGTGCGGCTGACAATTACTATCTGGCTGTTTGAGTTGCAGGACTAATGAACGACATGGGGACATGCTGCCACCTCACATTACTGCAGGCCTGACTCCCCAGACACAGTTGTCAAAATAACACCAGATCCCTTTTAAGTAGCACATGGAGGAATCTTGTTCATGTCAGCAACAGTACTCAGTGACTGACGATGAACTAATTGAGAAGATTCACGTTTTATTTGATGTTGACTTGCTCAAGGCGTAACATGATCCTGTAAAGTTATATGATCCTGTCCAAGTAATAAAGCAGGCAGTAAAGTTTGCACAAAGTTCACAACTGCCCCACAGATTCAGTCAGCTGATTTTTTATGTAAGTATGCAAATAATTCATTCATCTAACATACTACAACCCTGGAATTGAGTTTTGCTTGATGTATGCAGATGACTTTTAAGGTAATTAGTCATTCTTATAAAGATTAGCATCTTGAACCTGCATCATAGAGTATTATTTATATTTCATTCATGCATTAGCTTCTTATCTCAATGATTTTGATGCAGGACAGACTCTACTCTACAAAGCAGGATCTCCATGCAGGACTTATTTAGCTGAGTTCTTATTTAGCAGGCAGCCCTCAGTAATCAATTCCGAACCTTTCTGTTTATATAATGACATAGTTGTACATTTTTTTTCCTCCTTCAGATAGAAAAGCAACATTACTTAACTCTTGACACAATTTTCATAAAGACAAAACAACAACTAATAGCTGTTATACCAGGCAGGGTGGAACCTCACTGAGCAGATAATGCAAGTAGTGTGCACAATTTGAGGCCCTGTGTTTTATTTGTTTTGCATCTAAATGACCTTACTGTACTACAAGTTTATGATGGCTGGCAGGGCTGTGATCGCAGTATATTTTTTCTCCAGCAGCATTTTTCTACAGCTGTTTTTATTTGTTTTGTTTTTTTGCATTTGCTCTATGAGTTTTCGGTTTTGCATCATTTCTGTGTTCGCAGCATTTTATCATTCGGGGAGCATTTGACCCCCTTGGCTACTATACAAGGTATAAATTCACTGGTTGAGGTCATGAAATACCACAGCGTAAACAAATTGTAGTTTGAGTGAGGTAAAGTAAAAACATGCAGCATAACAGACACTTTCAGCGATATATTTTCAATATAAGATAAAAGAAAAGAAGATAACATTCCCTATGAAATGTGGAATAGAGGTATAAATTAGCATTAGTCTCAGAAAATAAAAAAAAAATACAAATATGCCAAAAATGTACAAACCATTGATTTGTTAAACAAACTATGATTCATTGTAAGAGATGAAACTATCCAAGTTAGAAGAAGTAATAAAATGCTCTTCAACTTCAATAGCAATAGAAGCAGTTGGTTGTAAATGAACAATACCTTTATGTGTAATGATACAACAATTGTTCCCTATTATATTTTACCTTCACTTTATCATAGTATTTATCCACTACAAATATATTGCTTATATGTCACTTCATCTAAAAAAAATAAATCTGTCAAACGGCAGCACACATGACCATATCTTTTTTTTAAGGGCGCCTTTTCAAACCTGACGAGTGATCTTGTTGCCAATAAATGTCAGCTTTGTGTCAGGAAAACTTGGCCCGGCAACAAAACATCAATTGTTTCCAATTGGCAGAATTTCCTCCCCTCAGCTGTAGTGTCGGCCTATCAGAGGCCAGCTTGATGGAACAGAGCGCGTTCCCCCTGGCAACCGCTCCACTCTGCCTCTGCTCTGCTGACAGTCCTCACACCGTCCTCCACTCCGTCACGCCGGCCGACAGATCCTCCGCCGGCGGGCTGAAACTGGCTGGTGCTGCGGCTCAGGATGAGACGAGTCAGAACCTCACCCAGGAGGGGGTTTTACATGCCAGATCTGGCTTTCTGGAAGCCCGTTTCCCCTAATAAAGCAGCGCTAAAGACGCAACATTTCACATTAGGAGGGCCGGTAATCGCAGAGGTCGGGGGTGGTGGCTCTCAATGAGCATGAGACAATCTGGGAGCGGAGTGTTGCATCCTCTGACTACAGCAGATGCTTTTGTGAGGGGGGAAGTGGTGATATCCGAGACACGAACACAGATGTGGGAATACGGCTCAAGACAAGTGTGGGTGGTGCTGTGTGTTTCAACGCAGCTGGGTCAAAAGACAAACCACACGTATTTGACTAACCCTTCCCTGACCGTGCACTAGCAAACGCACATGTACACAAACGCACTAAACACACAGACCCCAGCAGGGAGACCTGCCCGGCTCAGAGCTGAATGATTTTTATTCCCTGTCTCCCTTTGAAACAACTGTGTTGCTATTAGGGGCTCAGAGAGACTGGGAAGCCATGTTCGGAGGATAATCTTGCACGGACCATCTGGTCAAGATTTTCTCTCTTTTTTTTCTGTGTTTCTGATTTCTTTTTTTTTTCTCCCTATGAAAGGATGACGTTTTGTAGTGTTGAAATGCAACTGAGAAGTCACATGGATTCGATTTGCTTTCTTCATCTGGGCCAGCGAACGGATAATTGAGTAGCATTCATCAGGTAAAGGGCAGTTTGTGCAGCGTCCCACTGTATATAATCTATACTTATACTATTACTGATCACTTACAGTTGCTTCTGCCCATCTGGATGCTTCAGCAATCCCATTGCGTTCCCAGTATAAATCGCTGTTGACACAGGAAATTGAATCTAGATATCTTGGTGATGATGAAAGTGGTTGTAATAGGCTCAACTTGGCATGACTGTGACATCACAGCTACAGGGCATTGTAGTGTAACACTGGATCATACTGGTGGTAGTATGCATCTTACTGCATTTGACTAGGAATATCCAAATCAGATGTATTTATTCCAGTAATAGAATGACAAAGTAGGCATTAAAAAAATAGTGATCATAAAATAACTACCTGAGTAGCCTATATGCAAGTTTTATCTACTCAACTACATATTCATATACTATACAATTTTGTGTCCAATTACAAACGCAGGTGAGTACTTTTATGTTTTCTAATTTCTACAGTATAAAAATCAAATACATAGAATTCTTGGAACTTGAAAAGTGTGCACATCTTAATTTTACGACTGTGATGTCACTTTGAATTGACAGATATATAAAGTCGACACAAATAAAGTATATAAATGACTAGACCTATGTTTAATATTTGTTTTTCAAACAAATAATGTTTTTTTTTTTTTTTTTAAACTAGCCAAATACACAATTTTAACATTTAATCAAAACAAGGCTGATACATGAAGAGAAATCTGCAGATAATTTGGCTTCAAGTAAAAACATCATGAACATCTGGATCTTAACTTAAGAGAAAAACAAGCTTAGCTAATAAGTAGCAACTCCCATCGTCCCACACTACTTCATGACACCATTAACTCTTAAGTCTTTTCTTAGTGTATTCACCGAGGGACCTATAGAGACAACAAATTGTGCATTTCAATTATTTCATACAGTATAGCAGGCATATATCTTGAAAAGACACACAAACACAATCACAAGGTTTGAAAAATGGTTATTATGCAGTATGATAAACAATGGTATGCCACTTTATATTCATATTTTGAGAAAATAACCAATTAAAATAATACTATTTTCTGCTTTGCTGTGATGCAGCCTTCCATGAAAATCAGTGTGCACATCTTAACAAGTACTTGGAGTTATTGGCTTTACTGTAAGTTGAATTGCCTAATCAGACTAATGCCTCTTCTCTGGGGTCTAAGAGGTTAAGGATAATTGGATGTGTAAGAAAACAGCACTTGTCGTTTTAAAAGATACCTCAGCACGTCACGTGGCCGTTTCGTACCTTTCAGCAAATGTACAACTTCAGAATGTGGGAGATAAAAATAGGCCAAAACCAATGAAATGTCTATTTTAGCCCGGACTCTCTTTTTTCCCTCTGCTCATGTATCTGCCATGCGGTCTTTTACCATGCAGCCAGATTATGGGTTGCATGGTTGGAGCCACAGAAAACCATTACTTAGGGCTAAAGGCTGGGCTAACGGCTGGAGTTAGGATTATCTGCAGGACTTCAGGCCAAACAGATTTGTATCAACAGGCACAACATTGAGAGGATTCCGGCGTGGCAACGGTTAAATCCAAGATTGAGCTAATTCTAGTCGATGAGCATTTTAGTTGAATTTCTGGGGTAATCCATCTTTCCTAATAAAGTCTGAGTCTTTAAACGTGCTGAGGATCAGACACTTGACTAACAAGAGTGGACAAAAGTAGCAGATACTGACGACATCGACATGAAGACAGACATTGTGTCAGTCAGTTGTTGAAATAAAAAAAAAGACATTATGTGACAGAGCAAAAAGGAAAGAGGAAAAGAAATGATTATGTTATTTGAGCCACAACCTTTTATAATTGTTTTTATAACCATCAATAAATACTGGAAAAGAGGCTACAGGGTGTGGGCTGGATGGTCAAGTGACTTTCCTATGTAATTAAATAATTAAGTTAATCAAGTCAATCTCAATGTTTAACAACAAACACATTACAGGAACGATAAGTTTGTTTGACTATGGATAAGTGGGGAAAAGAAGATTTTCACAGACGGCAAAAAGAATAGCTATAATTGATGAGTAATCCATTAAAAGTAGGAAAACATGTTAGATAGTTTATCTACAATGCTACATTAGTATTAGCATCTAGGAGCCATGGATCAATCAGCAAAATAACTTGAAAATGTCCTTGTCAATGTCAGTTTTATTTATATAGCACATTTTAAAAAGCAGGGGGTTTACCAAGGGGTTTACAGAACAATAAAAGCTATAGCAAACAGCATAAACCATAAAAGCATGTACCATATAGAGACATGGAAGAAATATATTAAAATATAATAAAAGTGAGTATACTCTGCCAAAAGCAAAAGTGAACAAGTATGTTTTTAGTTGTGTGTTAAAAGTTGAGAGGATGGCACAGTCCAGAAACAGAGGTATTGTGCTCCACAAAGTGGAAAGCTTGATCTCCTCTCGATTATAAAAATGATCGAGGCACATCTAAAATCACCTGATTGGCTGACCTAAGGGCTCTGGAGGGCTGGTGTAGTTTACCAAGGTCAGGCAGGTACACCAGGACCAGCCCATTTAGAGACTTACCAACAAATAAAAAATTCCTAAAATCTATCTTGTACATAACCGGAAACCAGTGAAAAGCAGAAAGCACTGAGGATATGTGTTCATGTCTTTTAGAACTAGTAAGGAGGTGAGCCCCTTCATTTTGGACAAGCTGCAGACAGATGAGTTCACTGTGGTCAATTCTGAAATACAGGGAATTGCTGTAATTTAAATAAGAAGTGATAGGAAACAAAAAACAATTGACCTTTTCAAGGTCTTTTTACTGAGATAAGAAATAAAAGAGCTGCAGTTGAAAAAAGGTGGACTTCACTTTTTAACTGACCTGTTGCTCTAGTTTAAAAACACCATTAAGGATAACATTAAGAGTCCTGTCATGGTGCTAGTGGGCCAAGGAACCTGGCAAGGACTTGAATCAAGTCAAGGTGGCCAAACAAGATGTTTGTCTTTCTTGTGATAATAATTTCATGGCGGTTTAAGTTTTTGGTAGGGACCTTCAACAGCAAACACATCTACATATCATTAGCAAAGCAGTGGCAGGGAATGCCATGCTTCCTAAAAATGGACTCCAGGGTAGCACACATATAGGGAGAGTATTTAAGGGCCCAGAACTGACCCCCGGGGGATGCCACACATCAGAGGGGCAATGGGGGAGGAAATCTAACGGAGAATCATTAACTTAAAAAAAAAAAAAAGCTTTTCTGTGCAAAGCATGTTTAAACAAACACAATTTGTTTTAATTTACTCTTTCCCTCTCCAAAAAAGATCACTGACCGTGAGAATGATTACTGAAGGATTTGGCTGATAATTTTCCACATTTATCTTATCGCGAGCAAATCTCGCTTGCAAAAACAAACAATGCAGTGATCAACAAACAAGTATTGTATTTGTGAACAACAAAGGGAAACGTTCGAGCAGCCACATAATATTTAAACTAATCTTCCCACATTGTTCTGAAACATCACTTTAATATTAGGTTCAAGTCAGAAAAGTTTGCAGTTTCAACCTCTAAGGAACGTTTTGCACTAATGTTTAATAGAATCTGGAAGCAAAAACCCAACGATCCCAGAATTCTTTGGGAGCCAAATTTTGCTCGTTGGGTAACGTCACCATATTCTTCATAATTGGAAGTTTTCTGCACAGAGAAATGTAATATATCAGGCTTTGGTCACACACACAATGCTTGTAAGTAGATCAATTCATTGTTGGTTTGGCTATGGACATGAGATATGTTGACAATAAGAAAAACCTAGAAAATCCCCGACCATATCTTTCAAAAGAAAACAACTATTAATAGTGGAATAGTTTATACATCAAGTTATAAACAGAAGGCTCTTTTTTTCTATTTTGGACATGAGTTAAATTAAATATCAACTCAGTTGCAGGGGAATTTGAAAAAATAAGAGGGACACAAAGCCATGACCCTTACGAAAATTAACCATGGCTTTACCATGGGAAATACCGTGGTTTTACCATGGTTTTTTGGGTAACCATGGTTAACCATGGTTTTTTTGTGGTAACCATGGTTATACTATGGTTTTTATGTAGTAACCATGGTTCTACCATGGTTTTTGGATACCATAGTATTACTATAGTTGGTTCATGGTACTTCCAAAAACCATGGTAGAACCATGGTTACTACATAAAAACCATAGTATAACCATGGTTACCACAAAAAAACCATGGTAAACCATGACCCAAAAAACCATGGTAAAACCACGGTATTTCCCATGGTAAAACCATGGTTAATTTTCGTAAGGGGATGGACACACAGTATAGTCACAGTGACATTCTGCAGCTGACTGGTTTGATGTGGGTGACCAGGAAGCCTCCAGAGATTCACACGCTGCTGCAGGGATTTGATTCGTCACCATGAATGTTGACTCTCGCAAAGCAACGGTCATCGGCGGGACCCTTTCAGGTTCGCCGACTGAAACCACAAACTCTCTGCAGGCACACTGTAGGCATGACCATGAAAGTTAAACATGCACAGTTTTATCTGACAAGGTGCTTATTAAATGCCAGGCCCTGGGAGTGAGCCGTGTTCTCAGAGGAAAGTTCACAGACCGCATCGAGGTAATTTTAAGGAGCCCGGTGACTTAGCCTTTTAACCCCTGGGCTGCATTTTTCACACAGTTTGTTTGCCATGATTGTCCGATAATTGGAAACGTCTTTATTTGCTTTCTGTAATAGTTTGTTTAATTACGAAATGCAGTCAGGAAAAAATATGAATGCTGGACCTCAAAAGTGGAATATGCTGCTCAATAAATTATTCTTTAAATTTGATTTAACATGTTTTTGTTGTGATTTATCCTTAAAACTACATTATCTTTGCAAATGTTTATAGATTATTCTCCTGTTAGGGTTTTTCCCCCACACCTTTCATGAAATATAAAATGTAAATCTCAATGCCATACGTGACTCCATGTGGACTCACTAATACTCACAAGTGTGTAATTCCATACAACCAACCAAGGATCATCGTACTTTTAATACTCGTATCACACTTCCCTCTCATATTATTTAAACAGCAGTTGACAAATGTTAATACTTTCTGTTTGCCTCAAGGTGTTTCTGTACACTTAAAAAAACACTCTTTTGGCCTTTATGGGCATTTTTCTTTACTTGTTTTATATTGAAAAGAAAAGATTAGATTGTTTCCAAGGGAGGAAAGAACAGCAATAAACTCAGTGAAGAGTGTCAGATAAATCAGCAGATAAATAGAAAAATAGAAGGAAAAGAAAGTGAAAAACACATTGAATAAAGGCACCACCTCCTCGGTGTTTTCCACATCTTTCCAAACACATAGAAGCGTTGCACACGCCTGAATCCTTTACACTTTGCAGAAACACAAATCACATCACGAGCAGCGATTGATAATTACCACAGCAGATGTCATTTCTCTGCAGTTTGTAATGTCGATGTTGCTGAAACCAGTGAAATGTTGGACGCCTGCAACGTGTTGAAGCTCTGGAAAAAACAATAAAGCATTCCTCGGACGCCATGTGGTGTAATCTGCAGCTGGATTCTTACAGTATGTTTGAGGTTTCAGCAAGTGCATCTCATTAATGGAAAACATATTTTTGCATCAATGTGTTACATTTCATTCCTGATGCTGGACGTATGCTGTGTGTGCTATAACCTAGAATCTAGGGGTTTTTAGCACATTTCAGAAAGAGATTTTATTGATGTGTGTGGGTGAGTTAATGGTCTGAGAATGCCCCCAGTCCCTTCCCTGAGGCTCAAGTATTATTCCAGTAATCTAGAGCAGAAATTGATCCAGGACTGGTACCATCTCTTGGTAGGTAGAAGCAGAGGGTCTGATTGACATTTGGCCCCGGGTCATGGCTTCTGGTCTTACTCCACTGGTTTTAAATAGAGATGAAAACTATCAATCACTCACTGGGTGGATGGACATATATCAGAGAGGATGCATAAATCAATAAAAAAGGGAGGCTGTCTTTTTTTTTTTTCCTCTGTGATAAATCACTCGGGCATATTTCGGTCATTCTTCAGACTGTGCACCCCAGCTGTTGCATCGCCTTCAATGAGGGCAACTCAAATAACAAATAACCTCATGATAACATTCGTGGTCAATAACTGCGTCATCTAGTTTGCGATCAAAAACACAAACAAGGAACATGAAACATTTTGTTTGTTGGGAGTTTGTTGAGAAAATCAATGAAACAAGAATTCACTATTTTTGTATAATTTTTTTTTTTAAAGCTGTTTGAACAGAAGCGTGACACAGAATACGAACCAGGCTCAATGATGGATACAATATGTTAAGTATTTAACTACATACATTTTACTTTTTTTTTTTTAGAAATATGTACATTATGATTTATGTAATCAATTTATGTAATCATAAGAAATATCTAACCTGAAACCAATAATTGGCCTGTTTTATGAGCCATGTATAGTGGATATCAGTTAGTTGTTGAGTTTGATCCAGACTGAAATATCTTAACAATTACTGAGTGGATTACCATTGACACCTTTATGTCCAGGATGGATTGGCATAGGTATTAAAACCAGCAGGTACTTCATTAAAAAACTTCATTGTAATATGCAATAGGAATTCTTCACAATTCCCTGATTATAATAAAGTATAGGTTTTATGAAATACTGTCCCATGTTTTAAATTGCTCAATCCACAGAAAGATGATCCAATTATAATGGGAACGACACAAAATGACGTCTTATTTATAGAGCTCCATAGAGAAGTTGATAGCAGAAGATGTGAAACTATATTGAGATTATTTCTGGTATTTAAAACCACAAATATATCTTGTTAGGGATAGTAATACTTTAGAAAAAACCAGGAGAATCTTTTTTTTTTTGTTTTTGTCAAACTAGAATCTATCAAAGATTGAATCTTATCGGGTGATGTGTCCTTCTCCTGAGGAAACTCCCCTCTGAGCGGCTCAGATGTTCAGTGTTTTTTTTTCACTCTCACCGGGACACCAGCTCACACACATCGCGCCCCGGTTCAGTTCCTGCACTGAGGCAGAATTGTTCAGCTTCAGCATGAGGGACGACAGCATGGCACCGCTTCGTAAACCGCAGCTCCTCTTTGATGTGTTGTTGCTTTTTTTTTTTATTGGTGAGGAAAGCCGCATGGGTTGGGTCCGCCTTCACCTCCTTCTCCTCCTTTAACCCAGCTGGCATCTTGCTTTTTCAGCGCACGTTGGCCAAAGGTTGGGTGAGCTCACCACGCTGGAACGACGCTGGTGTATACGGGAACGTGACCGTGCTCGCAAATCATTTACCAAAGCGAGCGGAGGGTCATTTGAAGTAGAGCGAAGCCAAAGGGCAGCGCGGTACGGCAAGCCGCACGTGACTCCGCTCTGCATGGGAAACATGGAGCTTGCAAACATGTAATTAGCTGTTACTATTTTCATTCTGCATCGCCCTGGAGCAGCACAGGGCCGTGTGTTGTACACCCGGTGCCAGGAAAGTTTGAGGCTTTTGAGTAGAGCTTCTTCTGTGTTCACTTGAAGAAAGACGGGGGGGGGGACTGTCCTGACCGGAGGGCCCCTCCCTTAAATGAACCATCCTTTTCACAGTGGGGAAACTTAAAGAGTAAACAGCCTGAATGAAAAAAAATCAGCTCACCCAAGACACATTTCATGAATTTTGAAGAAAGACACACAGAAGCAGAGAAAACTCCTGCTGAGTTCCTAAAACAGATGTTGTTTTCATTTTCAGTGTAAAAAAGGGAGCTGGCTGAGAGAGTTGGGATTATGCATTTTAGGAAGACTTTGGCCAGCTATTGTACAGTAAGTGGAAAACAGGACTATCCTCCTGAGGGACCTTTCAGTCACTTTGACATTAAAAGCTCATTTTCCTCTTCCCTAAATCCCGCCACACTGAACACGTTCCAAACTACAAGCTAATGCAAACTCCTGGCATGGCTTCAAAGCGGAGCTGGTGTCTGCTTCACTTCCTCTGCCCCCTCTCCTCTGCTGCGCTGCTTCTCTCCATCTCGAGCAGAGGCGCGGTGGAGACGGCAAAAAGGAAGGACAGAAACTGCACTCGCATCGATCATTTAGTAAAGTGATGACGTGGGAATAAAAAAACGTGCTAATGCGAATTCATCATGTCTGGTCTGGTGGTCATAGTCTGCTCTGCTGAGAGTTATTCACATTAATACTTAAACAGTGGAACAGTACATCTGACACAGTAGGAGTGGATTATTGAGGTGGGTTGTAAAGTATCAAATGGTAATAACCTCAATTTAAAGAGTTTAGTATTAAGAAGTGGAGGACGGGACGGTATGTTTCTGTCATTTTAAACTTCTTTTGGGCTCTTCTGGGTCATTGAGCTGCAGGTGAATTCTGAGACTGTGTATTGTTTGGTAGAAAGTAGAAAGGCATAATAGAAAAATGTAATCTAAAGTACAATCAAAACTAACTACAATTAACCAACTATATTTTTAATGTCAACAAATCTATTGTACAGAGATAGTACTAAAGAGTTCCACTACTATTGGTGGTAAGTCGTAATGAATTGTGGTTTCAAATGAAATAATGCAATTACAATCACTTAAATAATGAAATGAGTTCTTTCAGATTTAGTTTTAAGAGTCTTAAACGTGAAAACAGTTGACAGAAGAGAGCGAACAACCGCACACGCGTCATCCGACCGTGGCGTGTTGGTAGCAGAGACACGCCACGTCACTGGAAGATCCACGTCATTCTAGCCGACTCGTGGTAAAACATAAGACTTTTACTCTGAAGTTAGAAAGTTATACACTGAAAATAATCATATGATTTGTTTTTGGCGAGGGTCCCCAGTGAAGAGTAAGTTCAGAGTTAAGTAAGTTACTTTCCATAGGAACTAAATAACATTTTTTCATATATTTAATTAAATTACTTTTTCAAAGGAAATAAATAAAACTAATTGAACTTTTCACTATCTTGACCGACACTGATTCCTAGTATTGTGTTTATCCAAAGCCCGATATAGTGTCTTATTCTCTGCCCCAGAGCTCCGTTGTTCTCCAAAAAAATACACAATGAGCCGCTGCCTCGTCGCGTTTATTTGTTTAGAAACAACTCCAAACAACAGAAATCACGTTTTCAGTCTCCAGGGAGAAGTGTAATACGGGCGTCACTGAGCACGAACAGAAATGCGTGAGACTTAACACTTTGCTGTAGATTTCTCATAAAGGTTACGGAGAGCAGCACAAGAAGCTGGCAATGAATCGCAACCACACACCACACCAATCGATTTTGGACAATGAAAGCATTCAGTTATCTGAATATTTCAAAATAATAACATAATAAGAGTTTACCTGCTTTCAACACAGGATTTACAGCAGATGGTTATAGACTATTCTAAATAGAGTGAGTATGATTACATCAAACTCAAATAAGAGAAGAAGTCTTTAATACAAGTCTGCGTGGATGCCACGCAGGAAGTTTAAAATAGAGTGGCTCATGATGTGTTTTTTTCTGGCTTTGGCAAAATCCCCCACAACATGAATAAAGTTCTCAATCCTTTTTTTAATCCCAGACAATCAGAAAATAGCTATAGACAAAACAGAAACAGCGGCAATGGAGGAACAAACACTGCTGTTGTAGCAGTTAGCAGTAGCGTTAGCATTAGCTCTGCTACATGTTTATTCGTCCTCTCTCTTTTGGATCGTCAGTCACTGTCTCTTCTAAATAACTGGAAATGCAGGAACAGTCAGTAAAACCCTTGGCAGCCTTTTTTTTTAAAAGGTACATGACCTTTTGTTTCGCTACTTCACCTACCTCTTGACTCTTCAGTTAGAAGCTTGCTCATATCTTCTTGTTGCAGTGAGCTCAGATTGACCTGTGACCCCAGACACACATTTAGGGCCATCTATCCAACAGATTCTTTATTATTAAACTTCTTGTTCTTTAAACTCTAAATTATTATGTATAAATAATTGCAAATGTAACAATAATATTGTGCCAGCAATGGAATCAAAATAGTCAGAGGTTTATTTTTAACCTGTAGAATATTTGGTTGTTCCATCAGTTGGATTCCTGAGCTTTACTGTGCAAAATGATGTACATGCATTTACATTTTTTAAGTTTTGTGTTTTTCTGTCTTTTTAAATGTCTGTTTAAGGCCTGAGTGTCTATGAGTAGGACATGTGACATCACAACTAATTTGAAACCATTCGTGGTCGACAATGGATCAGGTTGAAACTGATGTTTGAAACGTTAGAAATAAAAAACAATATTTGAATATTCCTAGATTATGGATTTTAAGGAGGTAGAAAAGTAGTTAGAATTTGTTGTATGGACGCAACACATGTTATGTTGAGAATCTACATTAGACACAAATTCAAAGCAGAATCAATTTATTTTTTTTATCCTTCTTTGGAAGGAAAGTTGGAAGGACTTTTTGGAAACATAGAAACAATGGATAGTATGACAAAAACAATGTTTTTTATAAATTACTGAGGACAAACGCTTATAATATATGGTATTTTATTTTCAATTAAGAAATTGACAAGCACTCATCAATCAACATATTAAAACATTTGTGCCATCTGTGCAAACTCACATGACGGCTTCTTAAAATAAATACTTTTAAGAGGAAATAATACGGACAGAATATGTGAGGCTCAAACCACACAGACAAACAAATTATCCAAATGTCCAAGAGACGAAAGGGTCTGAAAATTCCCAAAGTCAACCCCGACTCTCCAACGAAAAAAAAAGAGTTTGTATAAAACAGCTAAGCATTTTTAAAAATACAGGATCTTACAAAAAATCTTATCACTTCTTTAAATCACTGTAAAATATCAGCTGGTATTATGACAAGAAATCAGGATGTTTTTTTTTTTTTTTGCTCCCCCCCGCCCCATGTATAATAATAAAAAGACAGAATGTGCTTCTGCATTTTTACATTAGTATTCACATACAGCATGAGTGTACTGTAGAATCAAAAGTCCTCCACCCTTCAGATGGTGCTGTGATGGAGCCAGCCGCTCCTCGCTGTCATGTCGCGTGTTGAGGTTGAAGATAGACACCGGTGACCATGGCAACGACAAAAAGGGTGCAGTCAGTCCGGAGACACCTCCATATTTGCAGATATCACGTCATTAACAATGGTCTTTTTGCCTCTGTGCACCGTCCAGGCCGCGTAACAACAATACACTTCACAGCCGAGTGTTCTGATGATTCAAAGCATTGTCTTTATAGGTTAGATTACCAACGGCGTTCACATTTTCTGTATATAAAAACAACAAACTTAAAAAAAAAAAAAAAGGAAAAAAGAAATTCTTTTTGACAAGTTGTAGTCCGTAAAAAAACAAAAGGAGAAAATAGCAATCAACGGGAGAAGTTTTCAAGAAAACAGGTTACAGTACAAAAATGTGGTCCAGGTGGTAGCACATGAAGCATGCATGTGTTTATGTTTATCTGCTCACCCCCCGCCCCCGAAACCCTCATGCGAAGACATACTGTATAAAAAGGCCACATGGCTTTTCCTTCACTATTAAATGCACATGTTCTCCAACAAATCTGACTGGCCTCTTTGTCTGTTCTGCTCATCTGAAGACTGACGAAAGGTGCTTTTTTTTTTTTTTTTGCTTTTTTTTGTGTTTTTTTTTTTCTATTGGTGGTCACTATGATGTTTGGTACACACTCCTGAAGCTATCGACGACCGGGTCGGACTACCTACGAACACAAGCCATAGACAGTCCCTGTGACGGGAACTACAGGAGACAAATCTGTGTCTTTGCTGTTGTCGGACAAAAGGTTGTTTTTTTTTTCTTGTATATGTCAAAGTCCAAAGTTTCGTTCTTTCTTTTTGTTTAATGTAAAAATGAAAGTAACCGAGATTGACGCTGTGAGTTTCTCACCTGAAAACACTGATGTGTTCGTGGATGTGTACACAAACCTCACGCAAGTAGTCTCTTACCGGGGGCTCTGTTAGTTCAGGGATCAGTGGGAGTATACTGTACGAGCCTGTAAACAAAAGGCAGTCGGGCTTGAGCTTGAGTCTGCTGAGCTCCCGTTTCCTTAGATCACCCCAGATAAAACAGGACGTCTCCAACAAGCGTCTAACGTTCTACTCTAAGTGCAGGGGCTTAGTGAAGCCCTTCACTGTTGTACTATTTTATATCGTTTCCATATTCTTTTACATCTGTACTGCGGAAATAACAACAAAAATATAACTTAAGATAAACTCTCTAGGCACTGTTTGATTTCCAAGGCTTTTTGTTGTAGACTGTGATAAAGGTCAGCAAACCGATAATACAAATTTGAAGGAAAACAAATAAAAAACAAAAGAAAAACCAGAGAGTGATGGTTCTGCGAACCAAACACGTTCTCCTCTGTGATATATCAAGGTCCTCCGAGTCCGCTCACACAGCCAAACAGACTCGCATCAAGCTCCGTGGTGGAGAGGCTGTAAGGGCAGAAAGTATCTAAAGGGTAAGTGTGTAGAAGTCCTCAAGGTTAAGTGTCCGTTGCTGTTTTTTAACCCATCTTTCTCCTTCATGAAAAGATCGGATCTTAAGCCATTATCTTCTGGGGAATTTCAATCGAAGCCTTGACGAAGATGCAGTTGTCCCGGACGTAATTCCTCTTCTTGATCTCTTCGTGGGAGATGAACTTGGGGTAGCCGAAGCCCAGGGTGCTCTCGTCCAGCGAGTTACGGCTGCTGCTGGGCTTCTGGAAGTTCTTCCAGTTGGGGTCGGGGTTGAACGTCTCCGTGATGTGCTGCGGTTTGGAGAGCGACGGGTCGCTCTGGTCCAGGATGGAGAACGTCACCTTGTAGGAGAAGGGCCACTCCAGCAGGTTGTCGTACTCCCCGGGCAGCACGCGGATGTACACGGAGAGGTGGGAGCCCTCACCGCTGCCGTTCCCGTTCAGGAAGGCCGACACCTGCAGCTTGTAGCCATAGCGGTGCGTGTAGAACGGCGGGCTGAAGAACTCGTGGTTGCTCCGCAGCTTGGCCTCCTGGAGCTTGCGGGTGTAGTCGTTGAGCTTCCAGATGAGGACGCCGTCGTGGCTGACGGACAGCTCCTCCATCTCCCGCCGCAACTCCAGGATCTCCTGCCGCTGGCGGCCGACCAGGTTACACATCATCGTCAGGTGGGACTTGGTTGTATCCTCCAGGTGACGGCCGATGGCCAGTTTGGGGCACTGCAACAACAAAGAGAACACTTATATAGAACCTGCTGCACAGTGGAGATATGGGACCAGCGATGGGAATAACGGCAATACTTTATTTCAGTAACAGGTAATCTAACCAATTACTAACCAATGTGTTCATTCACAATGTTCCTGGTAACTAGCTACTTTTATATTTGAGTAACTGTTACTTTATTGGACAAGTAACTAGTATCTATCTAACTACATGTAACACACACTGAATATTGCATCTGTGCATCAACTGCTATTTATAATTCTGCCATACACTGAGGAGGGTGACCATGGACACTCAGATGATTATATTTAATGGTCATTCCACTTCTCCTTTCTGTCAGACCATCTGTGAATATACTTTCCCAGATGTCTCGTAACTCCTTACAGGGCGCATAGCGAGAACGATGCTCATCTGCAGCTCTTTCCCCGAGCGTGTCCATGTTCCCTCAAATTGACGTCAGGTTCAAAAATAGACAGAAACGTGCTGTCAGAATATAGAAGTGTTGCTCTCATTAAAATAGAGCCTACAGGCACAGCACTGTATGTTTGCAAAGGAGGGGGGGAATCATCGTTTTGGACCTTTTGAGCATGAGTATGAAGGAAATAACCGCACATTAACACGGACAAACAAAGCATAAAGCTTTAATATTTATAGGATCTTGATTCTGGGAAAGAAAAGAACCGAAAAAATGAAGAAAAATTGTCTTTTCAGGTGAAGTGATGTGGGTCAGTCTCACCCTGTGTTTGCAGCCCGCGTCTTTGAAAGGGCAGAGAACGAGCGCGCTGCCGCAGTTGTCCTTCACATGGTTGGCCAGATCTTCCCGGGCGATGTTGGGTGTGCCGCACTGGTTCGGGCACTGGACAGGGAAACGAGGGCAGTGGTACTGGTGGTTCTGTCGAGGAGTAGGACACAATGTTAGTATGGCCCTGCGATGTCTGACAGCGTGAGTGATAGGAGCACACGTGGTCACAAGCTGTTTTTCTTCTTCCCCTCCTTTGGCCAATAGTGACTCATAACTCAATGGATGGCCAGGGGGGACACAAGTCCTCGATTGTAAAAAATAAATAAATAAATAAAATAAGGGGCAAAAGTACACTGAAATAAAATTGGTCATGTGGCTACAAAACAAAATCATCAAGACATGCGTAAAGCCCACAAATCACTGCGTCAGCCACAATCCAGCAATCAATGTCACACAACTTTATTGATAATTTGTCAACATGAAATGCTAGTGCTTATTATAAAGTCAAATTGTTAGTGCAATTTAATGTCCGGAAAATACAAACTGATCCGTGCATGTAAAAAAAACATTATGTCGAGGACTGACATATTACATCTTGGGGGAGGGGGCAGTGACACTGTCTGCTGAGCCTTGGGCCAGATGTGTGGAGATGAAAAAAAAAAAAATAATAACAGATAAAAATCCAGAGCAAAACAGCAGATCGCGCTGACAGGCCGCTGCCACAGGACAGCTGCACCGTGATCGGCAGTATCCTGCAGCTGCAATGGGCTCGCTGCCACATGAGAGACGGACGACCGTCACCATGACGGCAAATGCAATGAGGGTATTTCACGAATAGGAGAAAATACGAGCAAAGCAAATCACATGAAAAAAAAAACACGATTCGGAATGTAAACGCTGACCTGGATCGTGTCGAAGACGAACTCTTTGCCGCAGTACTTGCAGGGCTGCGTGCGTTTGGGACACTCCGCCATGCTGTGCTGGGACAGCAGACGACGCATCATCCTTGCCCCGCACTTGTTCTCACAGTAAACGCTTTCCTGGGGACACACACCCTGGTGGTTCTGCAGGAGAAACAAAACACATCATTATAATCACACAGTCAACCCATACTGGAAATACTGGAGGTGTTACATGTATGGGAACAGTTTTCCTAGATCAAAAACTGCATTCAACGAAAACTGTGATGTCATACTCAGAAATACTCACAGCATTATAGGTACAATCGCCTATAAAATAAATTCTCAGGATGAGATGTTTAATGTTGATATGTAAAGTTGCAACATCACTTTTTTAGTAAAAGAGTATCACAAGAAGCTAACAATTTGCTGCCTAAACAGCTAATGTACAAACCATTTAACATTCTAGATTCTTGCTGACTTGATTTTATCTATTCTAATAAGGTCATTGATGGAAATCCTTTTATTTAAAGTCCTTTACTGTATTAAGTGAAATGTTTTTTTTTATTTTTTTTTATTTTAAGGAAGATCTATTTTCTTATTCAACTTAAGGTCAAGTCAATTTAAGACAGGATGAATGCTTCTTTATCCTGTATTTTAAGTAGTTTTTGACTTTCTCATCTTGCCAACCATGATTTGTGACTTACCCAACGAGTCAATCCAGGCTACCACTACATATGTAAAATGTGATTGTTTATTATGTCACAGCAAGTCATGTCATTCACTGCTGTGCTGTGTGTTTACCAGGAATGACCCCTGACGCTGTTTGTCTTCCACAACGATTTTGTACGAAATGTGCTTACTTTGGCCAATAGTACTACAGCAATATTGGTCCTGAAACCCTCGTACCAGGCCGGGGACTTTTTGTGAAATATACACTGTCCTAAACAGGAGTATTTCCAACGTGAGAGCCAAAAGGTGGATTAATGTCCCCAGTGCTGTATGCACAGGGGAGGCCGTGTGGGCCAGAGTAAACAGCCTGCACGGAATGACCGAGGTGTTCGTGAGGAGACTCGGAGGTACTTCAGCCTCCTTGCCGATGAAAACACGTCCAGTATGAAAGGCCCAGTCAGAGCTTCCCTCCTCCTGCCAACACGCGTGTTATTTTCAAAACACCCGTAAGGCAGCAGGACGCATGCAGTCAGTCTTTCCCGCTGGCCTTTCACAAAGACGCCTTTCACATAGCCGCATCACCCTCGATTATATATAAAAACAGATCTGCCCCGTTTACCTCGTAGGCTTCGCCGGTGAACTCGCTGCCGCAGAACTCGCACTTGACCTTGCGCTTGGGGCAGTCGTGCTGCAGGTGGTCGGGCAGGTCGCGGCGCGTCAGCTTGACAGAGCAGCGATTGGGGCAGGGAATCACGTTGAAGGCGCAGGTGGAAAAGTGGCCCTGAAGGGAGACAAAATAGACAAGAAGGGAATGAGTCGTGAATGTGTCGGAAAGACACGGCGTACAGATGAATCCAGCCAGGCTGGTAAAGAGACACGCATAGGGCGGTAGCAATAAGACAAATGGGGATGAGAAGAACTACAGACACTGACCTGCAGCTGCTTCATCTGGCCGGTCCAACGGCAGCCCTCCTCGCTGTGGATGCAGCGGATGGGCAGCGCCAGGATCTGCTGCTCCAGCTCTGGGTCTGGGTAGATCTGAAGGAGGAAAGCAGATACTAGGGTCAATATCACAGATGAGCCGGGTAGAACTACATCTCACATAGAAACTATACATATATTAACACTGAATAGTAATAAAAAAACTATAAAATTTAAAAGGTTAAAGTTGCCTATATTCACTTTTTTCCCCCTCATCGACACGATCAAATGCATTGGTGCCTCGGACGCATGGAACACCCTCTATGGTAATGTTGCCTGATATTTGATCGCCATGGGTCTGGTGTGCAGCAAACAAATATAAAGTATGTCATAAATTTCAAACTTTCTGTCTTATAATATATTCCTATAATAAAGGAAAATTCTTGAGAAGCAGTCACGAGACGTTTATCTGCAGTAGTATATTCTGACTTTTGAATAATGTAAGTTATATGGTAGTCATACTGCTTTAATGAAATAATTTAAGTAAATTACCATTTTTACAGTTTTGCTGAGCAAGATTTGTTGTCAGGGAGGAATTAACAGCCTGTCAGAAATTGACTTTCGGTCTCATATAGGCATTATCCTTTAAGTCATTGTAACAAGTACCTCAGTTGTTATTTGGTAATTTATGGTATGTCATTTGTCTGCATGGTACATTGTTATTATTAAAATCATATCCATGACCCACACTGTTGCACATGTTCCTTCATCACCATAAACAGCAGCACTGCAGCTTATTTTGACTCAATACCACGTTCACCTCCCCGATGCCATAAATATCCACTAAAGCCTCGTGTGTATTAATCCGCTGCTGAAAATAGTTCCCATCAAATTCAGTGTTTGCTAATGTCTGAGTGACGCTTGTGAAACGGTCTACAGTGCTGAGCCTGTCGAGGCATTCAGTGAGCCTCACAAAATTCTATATTTGAGCTCTGAAGATTTTGCAGTAGGAACCAAAGGGCGTGGAGCTGAGAGCCACAGACAATAAGGATGGAAGGAAATTGTTGGTTTCGGTCTTTTTATGGAATTTTTTCACAATACCAAAAATATAGAATAACACCAGCCTCATCTTTGAAGTTTTTTTCCTGTATTTTCTGTTGCCAAAGTCTACCCAGTAGTCCACATTATCACAGATTCTCTCTGTCAGTCAGGTTTTAGGAAATGTTTAAAGAGTCCCATATTGTTCTCTTTCCCTGGGTTTGATTTTAAAGTTTTAATGTCTGTAACACAATCTATTTGTGGTTTTAAGAACCAAAAATCAGCTCACTACAGTTTTAAATCTCCTCTCTCAAGCTTCTCTCTGGAGATCGAGTAAAAACAACTTCACTGTATTCATATAACATCCAAAACTACAATCAAAAGCCCATGAAAATCTCACTTTCTGCAGCATGGGGCATGTAAACATTTTTGCTTAGTGGGAGAAAAATTGTATTTTATGGTGAGTCTATTTCCAAAAAAGACAAATCAATCCACACCCTAGAAAACTGTTGAGATTGTGGCATGAAAACTGCAGCTCAGAGAGTCGAGCCATCAGTGATAATGAGTTAGTTTATGGCTTCATGGGACCTTCGAGAGAGATAGAGCGGAGGAAAAGATTTATTTTTTCCCTTGGTCACTGAGCGATGGAGACGAGTCAATTTTCTGCCCAAACACTCCAAATCCTTCCCCCTACATTTCGCTCCGTCCCAAGGATTTACAGCACGGCTCCATCCCCCAACGCTGTCACCAGAGAACGGGACGCCGGTCAAACAAGAAAAGTCACTTCCTTCAAAATGTCACAACAGCCCTCTAAACAAACAGCAGCCTGCTCACGGCCCGCCTGCGCTCATGTTGCCTCGCTGTCAAAGCACGGAAGCCTTCGCTGTCGAATTAAAAGTTAATTCGGAAAAAATCATCCACAGTAAAACACTTCCACTTATCTCAGCGTTTATAGACACTGCTTTGCTGTGACTAACAGATGCCTCTGCCCAGCCGGAGCAAACGCGTCATAGTTGAGTGTAAACTTAACACCGTTAAGATGAATATTTCAAACACACTCGAATGCTTGTAAAGCACAGATATATCCAACATAAAAACAGATGCTCGCCTCACAGCATTCCAAGTGGTTTTGCTGCCATAATCGCATTCTTTAAGCAGAGGAAGAGAGGTAAAAGATCCTCTAGATCAAACTGAAACACTCTCTCATTGTTCCAGTCTTGGAATCTGCAGGAGGGGGGATGGCAATAATGACCTTTTAATAACTTAGTCCCATGCAGATCGGGGAGGGGGGGTTAAGCTCTCTGGAGCTGCAACCCGGGGGTTTATATTCTGTCTGCTTTAGTCATTGTTGGTCACAATCCCACTACTACGACAACTAGTAGAACAGCAGCAGCAGCAGCATGAGTACAATCCTTTAATGAATGAAACAGACTGGTTGTTCTGTCAGAGCGAGCTTGTGTTTTGTGCCTGTTTTTTTTGTCTGAGGAAGGACAGTGTGCAGTGGGCGTCACAATAACCTGACAGCAGACGACCAGCATGGGGTAATTTGGAGGCGACCGGGAGCCTTGCTAAATAATGAGCCTGTCATGCCAAGAAAAATGACACTATAGGGCGTTGAGGCAGTTTTTTTTTTTGGTGAGGAGGGGTGGACTAAACCTAACCAGACCTTTGCCACAGCACCATCACATCATGATATAGAATTACTTTTATACAGTGATAAGCACGTTGCCAAGATGATTTTTGTATTCATGAGTCAGTTATAACTCATGTTTGGAAAGATGAAAAAGTCAAGAAATATATTTAGTCCACCTGTAGTTGATAGCATGTGTTTTTTGTTAGGCAGTTCTGGCACCGTCCCTCACACTTGTTTGCGTGTAGACTTGTTATTTATATGTGTGTCACCGAGGAATTCCACAAAACGCTGTTTTAGAGGACTAGTTATAAATAACGTGAGCCGTGTCGGTGTGACTGGCAGGCGTGTCATGAGCACATCCTTCCCGCCGGGAGCCCCTGCCGTTAAAGGCGCCTTCGTCGCCGGCGGCACAGCACGCCGACCTGCACCGCTGCAGCTGAGGGTTGACGCCTAGACGGCTAATTCAGGCTACATATAAGTTAAAATGACACAGCAGGCCCGCACCCCGACACCTCTAACCGGTCCACGCCACGGTGGTGGTTGTTTACTCTCCGTTCAGTTTGGTGCTTTAAAAGTCTCTCCAGCATAGTGGGGAATTAAGCCCTTATCCTTGTTTTGGCACTCACCATCATCTGACTCTGAACTACAGTTAGTCACTGTTTGTTTTGCCCTCGAGCGCAATCTGATTAGCTGCCTCTAAAAAAAAACTCAAAATCAAATAAAAAAAAAAAAAAAAAAAGCCAAAGCTCAGTTGAAATTTGTATTTAATTTACCTTCTGTGGACTTAGAGAGATTTAACAAAGATGATCACTGCTGCTATGTTTAAAATCCTGAAATACAGACACGATAATATATGAAATACTTTTTTTTATCATCCACCTGGTATGAATTCTCAGCGTCACATGAAATGCCTTTTACAGGAAAGAATGTGATTGAATTTTAATCTGATTTTGACATTAAAAAAAATACCAAGATTTTTTTTTTGACGTTTGTCAAATATTGAAAAATAAGTGAACAAAATGACCAGTAATGTAGTAAAAAAAGATTTTTTTTTTTTTTTTTAAATCAGGAGGACTTTAAAGTCGGTCAGTGTCATCACATCATCAACTATATTTAGATCTAATCACTACCTCCTCTCTGATTTCCATTTCCTGCTGTTTTTTTCTCCACACTCTATTCTTTTTTAATCATCTTTTAACCTGCTTTGGTGTTATTTTTGTCTGTAGCAGTATGATTAGTATTTGAGATGAACACCAGTGAATAGAGTGAATGACGGTGTGCTGTGTGGGTGTTGGCCAACCTTGGCGTAGTCCAACGGCAGCTGATCCTCTGGACACTTGAAGACCCCCTCGCTGCAACAGAAACAGCAGAAAACTTCTGTTATTATCAGAATCACTCGGGATACGAGGAGGCTGTGGACAAAATGCGTTTACAGGCATCTGGACAAAGACAATCAGCCATTGTTAGACTCCAGTCAGTGATGTTACTGACACTGACTCCAGCTAAAAGCCACTTCAAAGACACTCTGTGAGAGTTTTATTCTGTCTCTTCAAATGCATTGTTAATCTGAGAAGCCTCTGACTCATCAAGATTTACCATGTACAATCACACACGGGACAATAAAGCCACTTCTTTGAGCCATTGGCTTTAATAACGTTGGCTCTTTCATCGTCTCCCTGCTCGGAGGATACGTCTGTGCACATTCGTGTTACTACAGAGGGCAAAACTGCAAGTTGGAGCCTGATCTGTTTATCTGTCACATAAAAAGATGATTGAAGCCTTCTTTTATTTTATCTGCTTTCCTCGGTGCAGTTTAATCGTTGCACATTTTGCAGTCTTGATAACAATGTGTAGGTTTTAACAGGATTCTGTTGCAGAGTAAATAAACCTGAGTGCTGGAGGCTTTTCCTCAGGACATTTTTTTTTTCGCTGATCTGCCAATGTGAGACAACTTTTTGTTCTTCGCAGCACTCTTGTTTTACTACAGGCCCCGCTGCACACGTTTTTTTTTTTTTGTGGCACCACAGAGGAGTATTCACTGGCCTGTTTTAGAGCTCATTAGCGTAGCCCCCTCCAAAAGTCCTCACCCTGATGTCATCATGAAATATTCACTCTTTTTAAATAATGGAGGCAGCAGCCACTAGCGGTGAGCTGCTACACAGAATCCAGACTCACGCGGCGTCACGATTGTCTGGAGCCCCCCCCCCACCCCTGCACCCCCGGATCAGAGATCGCCTTCATTTTTCTTGTCTAACACACTGCCAGAGGTGCGCCGGATTCCTTTTTTTAAAGCGATTTGTTTTTCATGTGAAATCTACAAAAGCGTGTTTTGTTCAAAAAGCCCAGAGGCTCGATGTGACCTCTTGTGCACTGTGCAAAAAGAAATCGTTCATGACCTCCATTGTGCCAGAATTCTGTTTAAACTAATTAAAGGACCACAGTGCTGCGCAAATAGTGACGGATCGCCTCTTGGTGCTCTAAGTTGGTCGCAGGGTCACCTGACCGCGGCTCCCAGAGCCACGGGGACATGCGACAGTGCGTGTGCACTTTGCTCCATCTCTCCAGCTGCTACGAGGCCAGGGAGAGTGTTGCGTTAGGGTGGAGAGGGAGGAACGATGAAGGGGGGTGAGGGAGGGAGGTTAAAGCATGACGAGACAGCAGTAATGCTCCTCCATTAGGGTCACTGTGTCAGCAGGGAGCCGGAGACCAATTAACAAGCCTCGACGTGCTGTAAAAGAGGTTCAATCGATTGCGGGGACGAGGGAGCCCAGTCAGCATCTCATGCACAGCGTGAAATCATTTACAGTACTCATCGCCATCACGATGGGATCGCCAGCCGACTGTCCCACGAACACGCAGCGCGGAGGAAATGGGAAGCGACAGGCTCTCGGATCTGGACGCGGGCAATGCAGGCGCAGGCGGGGCACAGCCAGAGGCCCCTCCGGCCCGGGCCCCGCGTCTGACGCACAGGGAGGCAGACAGGCGAAAAGAGCCTAGTCACACACTGTCAAGATGATTCCTCCCAGGGTCGCAGAGGAGGAGCCGCAGCCACAGCATTCATTGTGTTAGGGCCCCAGCAGCTCCGCTCTCTCCTCACGAAAGGTAGGGCCGACGTGTCACACGGCTCTGACTTACAGTTCCTGTGACGATTTGAGGCCAGCATGACAGAAAAAAAAAATTTGAATAACATCACTTCTGGCTCCAGTGTCACCATTTCTTAGACTAAACCCTCTAAACACCTCACAGAAAATTACAGAAAGATCCATCAGTAGCAATATTGAAATTGTATCTGCCACACAAAGCCCACAGGGAAACCTGCTTTGTACGTACACCCGTGCGAGTGACAACTTGCACCTGACAAACGCTCTTCCTCCTTCTCAAAACAGGTTTCGCACAGATGTTTGTTAGCCACGGCCCTCTGACCACGGCTCACGCCTCAGTCGATGAACATCCCGGGGCGAGAGGCTGATAAACAAGTGCCCCGGCGTCGTGTGTCGGGATGCCACGGGGGAGCAGCTCAGGACCGGAGCAGCATGCAGTATAATACAATCACCTCATTAAAATTTCATTGCCTGCTTCTGTCCGCTCGTACCACGAGAGCAGGAGAGGCTGTGCAGCTGCTCGGCTGCACGGATCAACCTGTTTAAACCACCTCCATATTCAGTGAATAAAAACTCCCCTCCGCAGATGAAACGCACCCACACACTCACACACACACACACACAGCCGCCCCGTCATTGCCTTGCACCTCTCCCCTAACTGCCCCCCTCCCCCCTGCCCCGGCCTCAAACCTGCTTTCCAGGCTGCAGCTTAAACAGCCGTCCGTTCATCCAGCTGATACAAGGTCAGCCGTCACAACATGCCTCGTCAGTCTGAGCGCGGCCTGCTGACGGGCAGACGGCGAGAGGTACAAATCCCTCAGGTTTAATCTCACCGGCGTGCTGGAGGTGGGTGGGGTGGTTCGGGGGAGGGGGGGGCAGGGTGCACAGAGAGAGGTCACGGTGGCGACCGCCCGCGTCCTCACACACCTTCTGACCAGGAGTGACCTTGGAACCTACGGACTAACAGAGAGACTCCTAAACAAACCTCCTCATGTTTGCCAGTGCGGCCGTGGGCAGGGCCGTCGGGACGCTAAACAAACTCAAATAAAAGCAAGGGAGGGGGGGGGGGGGGGGCACATCAGCACGCTAAACAGACCTCCGCCACACTGAGTATTTTCTAGTCTACCCAGATACCATCGGGAGCCTCGGCTTTATCTCCAGCCGGACTTCGCTGCGCTCTTTTATGTTCATCCCTGTGCTAAACCCTTCTCATCTTTTCAAGTTAGAACTAGGATTAACTTTTATTCACACAAACAAATCCTGAAATTCCTACAGCGGCCTCCGCACAGCCTTTTCACTCTCACGGCCGAAACCAGATTCCCTACTTCTGCTTGCAGGAAGTTGAAAAGAATAAAAGTTCTTGTTTTATCTCAGATAGAGTTGCAATAATCCCCCAAAATCCATCTGGTTTGGAGTTTGTGTGCACAGGACTGTGCATAGTCATGACTTCCTTCCTCTGAGGCAGGGAATATTCTCTGGGAATATCTCATTTTATCTTCACCATTTGCCCTCAGAAAACTGAAGAGACATCTAATGTACATCAAGAAAAGTAAAATAAAACTTGGCAAAATGTTTTTTTAAGAATCTATCACCATTAGTTTAGGTAAATCAAGATCACTATCTTGGTATATAAATGTACAGTCCACACATAAATTGCACATATTTAAAAACTGCATTTGAACAAGCTATCGGGACATATGTGTGATTGTGATGTCACAAGTATAAAGTTATCATCCCCTCTATTCATACCAGCCAATCAGAGGAGAGGCTCATACACAAAATGACATTTTTTTTTTGAGTTGCTTGAGGGAGGAGTTGCACAACTACATTGAGATGAAACAAATCACTAATTTTGGGAACTTTAAAACTTAAAGCACCACCCCCTATATTGTATAAATTACTAATATGCTTAGTAGACTAAATGTAGAAGCCTACAAAGTAAAAACTGGCAGTAAGTAGAAGAAATTCATGGACTGTGGTTTTGTGCTGATGTCGAAATGATTTGTACAGAGGGACATCAAACTGTGACTTTGGGACAGCCACTGCCACTTTCATTTTGGAAACGCCACAAAGAGAAAGTTAAATGTTTTCCAACGGTTTAATAGCGTATATTTTTTTATGATTTCCTCCCTGGTTGTCTCGCCACAATCCACAAATCTGTTTTAATTCCTTCCGAATGAGGGGAGGACTTTCCGCTCAAGTCGCTCTGCTATTTTATATTTGTTGCGTTGTGTTACAGTAAGTCGTGTCCTCATCCACATCATGTTTGATTTTCACTCGCACATGTACTTAGAAGTTAAAAGTTGGTACTGTAGAAGCTTCACAAGCTTTTTTTTTTCTTTCTACCTCTCATCTTCAGGACTAACCCACATAGCAGCAGTCAGAGCTGGCTAACGTGGCCCCCGAACGAGGTCGGGTGACGGGGCTGAAGCTGGGTGCCTTTTCCACCTGTAGAACCTGATCCACCATGAGGGCTCAGCTCCCCTTCAGCCCTCGGCTGATTTGGCGTTGGGCCGACCTCTCTGCGGCCCTCTCGTTTGCCTGCAAATGGAGCAGCAGCTCCTTCCTTTGCAGGGTGCCATGAAACGCCGGCTCCGAGGTGGAAGGACTGCTCCGTCACAGGGACGCTGACCCAGAACGACACCGTATCTACTAGTATGTACAAGACAAACTGCCCAAACCTGCTGTTTGATGTGGACATTATGTACATGTTGTGTTGATATTCTCATCACTGCGTAATATGTAAGTGAAACTAAAATCTACAAAAACACACTATGATCCCATCTCTCCTAATATCCAACATTAAAACCACCAATATATATCTTTGTATGTAATTTGTTTGCTTTTATAAAAAGTGAAAAATACTTGAAATTGCTTATTGGTATTCTTTATTTATTAAAAATATAAATATATATCACTCAAATTTGCTTTTTAATGCAACAACAAATTGCAACAAATCCCACTAGAAGAGACTGAAAAGGTGTTTTTTTTTTCTCCTATTTTACAAGCGCAGTGTTACGTATCGTGCTCCTGTAATGTGATTGAATTTATCAAGGTCGTTTGCATGCTTAACCGTACTAATCTGCTCTCCTAATTCGTACGAAGCACATTAATTACTGACCATATTTCACCAAATGTAGTAGTCGCCCGATGAATATTGACCCGGTGTGATTTAGAGTTTCAGCAATTTTGCCACAAATGGTATGTTATTTCTAGTCTGGGTTGAATAGGCGTTTTCCCATTTGAATCTATTTTTGCAGGAAGGTTTTTTGATGGATTTCAGGAACCAGTTCGCCGAGTTCAGTAGTAACACGCCTGTCGTGAATATGACACCTGTAAAATCACATTTGACTGCCCACTAACAGCCACCAGCGTCTGTTTTCATAGGAAGTAACAATGGCTGACAGTGTGCAGGTCATGGCCATCAACGAGACAGAAATAAATTACCTCTGACTGGATGTCAGACGACCCTAAAAAAGACAGGCGGAAAATTAAACTGCTTCCAATGGCGGTTACACACATTCAAATAAATCAGGCGCTGCGAAACTTTTGAGTGTAGCTGAAAATCTATATTTAATGCTTTCTTACACCAGTAAAAGGAAAATGCGGTTGCAATGATGCAAGCGGAAGAAAGGCACTACTACTACGAGAGAAAGAGAGTGTGCGTGTGTGTGTGTGTGTGTTTGTGCGTGCATGTGTGTGTGTGGGTGGATGTCTGGCCTGTTTCCCTGGCTTCATCTCCAGCACCCCATGTAACACACTCGCTGTGACCAAATGTGGATCGAGACAGAAACACCATTAAAAGGCCGCTTTTACTACGAGCGCTACGCCGAACTGCTTACAAAACCAGAACAAAAGCTCCAATATTGATTTTGCCTTGGCTCTTTTTTTAAACGCTCATCTGCAGTTAAGATTTCAGGGCCTGAGGACACCTGAGGCCGTCCTCCCCTCATGCTGTCATCACTTATGTAATGGTACACCTTCCCGATCGCCACCACGCTGGCATTCGTGAGCACATTAACCGCAAATGAGTTCATGCGGCCATAAAAGTGTGCAAAAGGTTAACAAAATCAGAGTTAGTTATTCTTAAATTTCAGCTTTGCCATCGAACTGGCAGCAGATGAGCAGGAATATTAGAGAGATTATAAGCAATAATAAGGTAAATTACAAGATAACTAAAGCCTGTTAATAGATTTAATGGAGGACTTTGCATCAACATTTCCCATAATTAACAAGGTTGCCCTAACGAATTATCGCTTTTATTACAGGTACGGGAACAGGATTATTGCACTTTTATGGTTTTCTTTTCTGAAAGCAGGCCTACATTTCCTGGATGGAAATATTTGCTTGCATGGGTTATTATAAAAAAGCGTCTCTGAGGAGCATGGGGAGGCACAAAAAAAAAAAAAAAAAAAAAAAAAAAAAAAAAAAAAAGGCGAGTCACTTTGAATTTGTGAGCTATTAGACGATGACTCATCAGGCCGCCGGAGGTGCGGCTTTTGGACACGGTGCTATGATAGCGAAAGAAGGAGCCACCTGCCTGAGGACGGGCCCCACTGCGGAGAAAAAAAACAAACAAAAAAAGAAGAGCGAGCGGAAGAGGAAGGAAGGAAAGAAGGAAGGATGGGCGGACGAACGGAGGAGGAGGAGCAGCCATCTGCAGCCCGCGAGACGCCGTAATCCACCCTTAAGTGTGCGAGGCAGCGCGGCCGCGCTTACGAGTATTTATAATCCCCCCGCAGCGTCTCCTCCCATCTCGGTGATCTGGCTCTGACACGCAGCCTCCATCACACAGGAGGAGGTTACAATCACACAAATGCTAATCCTGCGCTTTTCTGCTGACGCTTTGTTTCGGTTTAACTTTATGAATATACGGCCGTCGGGAACTTCTCCAACACTTCCTCCAAGCTCCGCACTTGTAAGTGTTATGAGTTCAGAGGGATACACTTGGTTTTCTTGCCAGGAGATAAAGGAGAAGACAGTATAGCAAATAAGATGCTACAGCCAGAAGCTAGTTAGCTTAGCTAAAAACGGAATCTTTATTTACAGTACATGACATTATCATATGACCCAACCAGAGTAAGTATAGTTTTTATTATCAGTTATATATTTACATGTGAACATGGCACTGTTATGTTGCTACAGTAGCCCAGAATGGACAAACCAAAGAATGGCTGAAGAGACAGCCTTTCTTATTGTGTGTGTGTGTGTGTGTGTGTGTGTGTGTGTGTGTGAGTGTGTGTGTTTGTGTGTGTGTTTTTTTTAACCACTCTAGGTTCTCCTACCTGTTTGGATTTAGTTGGTTGCAATATTCTACCTCGCCACTTGATGCCGCCACGAACTACGTACTGTACCTTTAACATCCTGACGCAACAACTGGTTACGATTATATGAGTGTCCGTCTCAGTTCCGCATTTCCATACCAATACAGATTGTTTTCTACCCTGATTGGCAGGCAATCAAATAAATAAAACTGAAAAAAATGCAATGGAATGTAGATCTTTCTGTTTTCCTGGTCGATTTCATTCCCCCAGATTATACACTGTATGCAGGAGGTACAGGAAAATCAATCCACTTTCATTAACTGCTGCTGATCTGGATGCAGGGCAGGAGGGTGGGTGTTGGGGTAGAGAAATCTGTCCCATCAATTGTACCCAGAGCTGAGCTCATGCATGAGTGCAGTCGCCCTCAACCGCACGAGGCAAGATACACATGGTAGAAAAAAAAAAAAAGAGACCACCATAACAGAGGCGTAGCCACATGCACGAGGGCATGCACCGCGCACATGAAAGGGGACGAGGGCTTGAAAGGAGATTCTCTGCGTTTGATCTGGCTGAAGGGCGGTTTGTGGAGGGGCAGGGTGGGTGGAGGACTGCGCCCGGAGATCAATGAAAGTCCTGAGCTTTCACATGTCACACATGTGAAAAAGGACCTACTGGTCTGTGGAAAAAGTGCTAAAAGCTGCTGTCAACGTTGCTGTAGGTGTGAAACACCCCACTCTCCGTTTTACTACCCACTGTCACTCATTTGCGAAGGGAAAAAAAAACAAAAAAACATCACAAGGCGCTAAAGAACAAGCGTGCTATCAACTGTTATCTGGAATCTCGACCCTAATGGAAGCGGTTACACGCCACGAATTTCTCCAGGCACGTGTGAATTTGAGCTGTTTTAATCACAGATGGCTGATCTAATTTTAGACTTCAGAGGGCAGATTTCTGCTCAAAAGCCGCTCTGCTCTGCAGCGATGGTGGCTGGCTTGGTGGAGCTGCGGCGCTGCCACACTAATCGCGTTGAACGCCGGCAGTGGACAGTGCAGGGCTGAGATTGCCAAGGCATTGCCTGGCCTATTAAAAGGCGAGCCGCCTGCCAACTGTATGCATATGGCCTTGGAAAAGCAGTACGAGACTCATTTTTCCTTCGAACGGCATTAATGAATCAGCTATTGGAGGCGCAATCATCATGAAGCACAGCATGAAATCGCGGCGCTAATGCAGATTCGGTGTGGAAACAGCAGTACGCTTTGGGCTATTGTACAAGCTGTCATTCAGAATAAGAGCACATGGGATGTTATGCATTTTCAATCAAGTGTGTGAATTCTGCAATAATAAGGTGTGTCATCAGGGAAACGGAAAGTTGTGCAGGTGTTTTTTTTTTCATTTGAGATATTTTTCTTGAGCTCTTCAACTAGTTTTAATAAATCATTTGAAATATTTTCTCATAATAAACTTCTGACTGAGCTGATGTTTATTTCAGAGCATCTGACAGATGGTTGATAGGAAGGTTGGGGGGGTTAATGTCCTGCAAATCCAGAGATAAGTATTTATCATTTATCATAATCATTACATAGAGCACAGTCCTTTACATAAATGCACCCGTAAAACCTCCCATCAGTCAACACTGAGGTTTATTGAAGGGTTTCTGCTCACATCCCTCTCTATAATATAGAAAAAAAATCAATCTGGACACAAGAAGTAATAAAAAATAGTAAAAAGGTTCAAAGGTTTCATGCTCCTTAAACCAATTTAGCCGCCATGTATGAGGTCATCACACAGCCGGGTAATTCACTGTCCTGAATAAAGCGGTGTGGATTTCAGTGTGAATCGAGTGTCGACTTCTAACAGACGACGGCCTGAGCTCCTGTGGAAGAAGGGAGAGAAATATGCCGATGGCTCGTTAGCTGCACCCTAACGGCACATTATTCCTGCGTAACGACTTCTTTTTTTTTTTTTTTGCTTGCTCTCCGTGGGGTTTGCTTTACGAGTTCCAAAAGCGCCAAGATCTGTTTCACTCAGAAGCCAAGAAGGACAGTTTCTCTTTAAAGTGAATTTACGCCACGCCTGGCCACCAGAGGCAAGACATCAATCAGAGGCCACTTAGAGGTAAAGTTTCACGATGCCGCTCACTGGGACGGTGCAGCGCAGCACCTATGGACACATGAGCTCATGGCGTCACGAGAGAGGGGAAGGACAAGCTACCGCTGCTTTGCACGCTGACATTATAAATCACGTTTTATAGCAATTCATATGCCAAGAAACCTTTGCAGACAAAGGAGGCCGTTGTTTTTTAAGCTCCCTGGGGATAGGGCCTCAGAGAAACACGGCTCTCATCACCCCTCAATTAACACCAATCTTTTATTGCAGCGTGACTCTCCTTTGAAAATATGTAGCGCAAACGTGAGCTGTGAACAAGCTGCGTCCACGCCGGGACTTAACAATCACATTTCATATCGGGTCACGGGGGGAGACTTTACCGAGCAGATTATTTCACCATCTCTGCATCTCTCTCTCTCTCTCTCTCCGGCGGCAGCAGCAGGTGGGCGGTGCGGATCATCCCTCCGACCATAACATCGTATGGGCAACAGATCTCAAAATTAATGCGCACCTGTTTACCCCGAACGCCGCAAAAAGGAAATGAAACGGTAAAATCTGAAAAACATGGACATGCAAATCACACACAATTTGCATGTAAGGAAAAGGGGTTTTATATATCGTTGCATGTTGAAGGTTTAGATTGAAATAATCCAGTTACACTCTTGTCATTCCAAAGTACTATGCAACTTTGCAGAAAAGGATCATCCCCTTGTTGATGATTTGAAACTCTTTATCAAATTTCTTAGAAATAAATTGGAATTGCCATAAAAAAAAAATAAAAAAAACTCCTCCTCTTTCACTAACAAGCTGTTTTTTTTCTCTACTTCTTCCCGTCCTTCGTAGATAAGAACTCTACTCCAAACACACAGCTCCCCAGCTGGGCTGCTATGTGATAGCAGGTGTGGGGGGTAAACCATTATCAGCTTTGCTGGTTAAGGGAGTTATTTCAGTCCCATCCCACATAACAGGGGGAAAAAAAGTGCAATGCCTTTGGTGACACAGCTATTACTTAGCTGGAGTTGAAAGGAGAGCGAGTCTGGTCCTAATGATTCAACCCCACTGGTTAGTTGTTTTGGATTCTGCCAAACTTAGGCCAAGAGTGTGTGAGGGCGCTGATGATGGCGCAGAATGACGATAGAGATGATAATTTGGATTTCCCCCCGTGTCGAAGCCTGTGACCTGTCTGGCCGTGATTCAGTGTTGATGTCGCTGAGAGCAGCGAACGCAGCCGTGAGCCGTGATGTCATGAGTCACCCGTGCTCCTCGCAGGCAGAAAAACTGCTAAACTTGCCTCTCATCCTCGTTTCAACTTTTCTTCCTAGATGCTGTTTGAAAAAAAAAAAGTATTCAAACGATGCCTCATTTCCCCCCACCGTGACATCGGCGTCGTTACATAACTCGACTCTGCTTCCGGCTCATTTGCATTTCGCTGAACTGCGAGCGGAAAAGCTCCTTTTCCTGGTTCGTCTGTAGGCTGATTCAGGTCTACGAGGTGTGCACATCACTGCCAGTGACAATTTTAGGTCCTGTGCTTTTGTGTCCATGGTAACTGGGAGGGAAGGTGAGGGCTTTTAAGGTGTGTGTGTGTTTGTGTGTGTATGAGGGAGACAGAGCGAGCAGTCTGCAGACAGAGCAGACACAAGCGCTAATTCACAAAAAAACAAGCAATCAATGGTCGCTGCTTCCATTATCTGCGGCTATAATCCGATCTCAGACTTGCTGTGGCTCCTGTGTCTCTTATCTGTCTGAATCTGTGAAGCGTGTGTGCAGATAAAGTCCAAAAACAATAAGGAAAAAAACGCCTCCAGTCCGTACGTGCCGTCCTGCGGGTGATCCGGAGCAGCGCCTCCTGCAGTCGTCCACTTTCACCGCTTTTGTGGATGCAATTTCTTTGTTCAGCGAGGCGAGGTGCTGACGTCAAATCGCCTCCTTTGTTTCAAACCGCCTCGGCTGCATTGTTCGCCGAGCGTGGATTCTTCAACCTGACCCTGTTGCTGGGAGCAACAATGAGATAAATGACAAGATTTTTCAATACGCGCATTAAAGGAGCAGAGGTGGAGGGGGCAAAGCAGAGAGAGAGAAAGGATATGGCAACAAATAGAGTTGTCACCGTCTCATAGTGATATATCAGCTTTAATAAAAGCAGCAGTGTAAGGGGGTTGTTCATTTGTTCGCATTATAGTTTCTTAGTTCCTGAATAGCTGGGGTTGCTCTGAGGTTTCTGCTCTGAATTGTTCACTGAATAATCTGCAAAATTTAATCTGATTACGTTTTCTTTTAAGAAAAATTGATGAATTCACTAGTTGAAACATCTAATATTTTCTGCTATTATCTGGCTACTTATCAACGATCTAAATAAGAATGGATAATGACAATAATCCTGGCTGACCTGACATTTAAGTGAGCTGTCTCGTTCCGTTCGTTAGTCTCCCGCCAAAGTCACCCACAATCAGATGTTCCACGGAGCAAACAAGCACCCCCTTCATCCTGAACGGGCCCAAAATGCATCTGGACGTGCACCTGACAGGGTGACCCCCCCCCTCCCGCCCGGATCAATAGTTTGCCTGTTTAGAGGGAGGAAGCGAGGTTTGGACATATCCGAAAGCATGATCCTGAGACCCAACACAAGGGAGTCAGTGAAGCTGACGGAGTCATTGAGCCTCCACCGCCACAGGAAGCTCACCAGCTGATGAGAGGAAGATGGTGGAGTCCTGGCAGGAAGGAAGCACTCGTCGCTGCTGGTTAAAAAAAAGAAAGAAAAAAGGGGCGGAATAGCAAGAGGGCAACTGGGCAATGACCTTAACATTGATGGGGCCCCTGTGGATAAATGACTATAATTCAGAGCGGGTACCCTGGAACTGAAGGGCTTAACTGCTCTGCCGACACCTGTTCGGCTCCACAGAGGAGCCTTTCACTGGGGACAGGTGCCTCGGCAGCGGGCCGCCCACTTCCCCGCGGCCTCCACCGCGCTCCCAGCTGCTCGCCTTTCAGACCTCAGATGCAGGTTCCTCACATGCCTTCCTGTCGGTGGTCAGCTCCCTGACACACACACACACAGCCCAGAACCTCACACACTCACATTAGGGCGATGAGGTGGAAATACTGCAGGGTCAGAGTGTTTACTGGTGAATCGCTATATGCTGCATACTCATACTCGGATGAAGTCTCCCGGTGGAAATGGTGTGTGTAAAAGTTCACTTCCTATATGAATAATAACCTGACTCGATCAGATCACTCAAATTCCAGTAAAACGACCTTAAGAACTCTCATGAATCATCATTTCACCACATTTGAATTTCTGTATTTAGCAATTGCAAGCAGATGTCGTATTTGTGGGTAGAGAAGCAGTTAATCATTTCTTTTATTATTTGTTTTAATTTCATTTATTTGAGGATTAACAATCTATACGTCAGAAAATTGTAAAAAAAAAATAATAATAATAATACAATATTTTGTATTGTATTGTTTTTACTTAAGTTATAATCAATTACCAAAACAGTTGGAAATTAATTTTCTGTCGATGTACATGCTTGGCACATACCAGAAAAATAAGAAGCATCCTGCTGGAACAATGTCTGTGGGAGTTTGAGCATGTGTGTGTGTGTGTGTGTGTGTGTGTGTGGGCTGCTGTCTGCGTATGGTTCAGTGACCTGTGCAGAAGACAAACAGATTGGACAGGGTGGAGGGGGGCGGGGTTGGGGGAGTCAATTAGTACAGTATGGAAGTGGAGCACAGATGTAGCCAGACAGAAATGCACAAGCTGAAGCTGCGCTCCTTTCCTTCGAATGTCTGCCGTTTAACCCCAAAACGGTCGTTAGCGGACCTCGAGCCTTCGTTACAAAACTACAGGAAGAGCTCGCAAGTTCCCAGCGCAGCAGGCGACAGGCAGGGAGCGTGTAAGCGCGATAAACACGCATATATCTCACGCATAACATGCATACCCGGGCACGTGTGTGCACTAGCCATGCTTTTCTAATCTGGGCCAACTGGCTGCAATCCAGCAGCGGCGGGGCCGGGTCTTGGCGGCTCGGTCCCAGCATGCTCAGTGTGTGTGTGTGTGCGCGAGGGACAAGGTGCTTCGCTGCATAGCTGGAATGTTTTCCATCTTTGTTTCGCTCGAAAGGCTTGGGGAGATTCATTTTAGGGGACCTGGTGTAGGGGCGGACTAGTCGGGGCATGCCCATAACTGCTGGCTGCTGCTGCTCAGCTCTAATCATCAGACCTGTCATCTGATTGCAGATTTATAATGAAGTGTTTGGAGATTCAACTGGCACTTTGAAGGCCTGGGTTTTGTAAGGGCTAGCCCTCTTAATTGGTCAGTACATTTTGGGATTTTAATGCAGGAGTACAGTATATTTGAGAATAACAGGACTACAATGTTCCAGAGTCTAAAAACAACATTATCAAACCACATTTGTTTAGAATTCTGATTCAAAGCTACTTGAGCTAAATTATTGTGTCATTTATAGTTCACTTTGCATTGTAACCAGTTTTAATTGTGTGTATCTCTCCTATTTTATCAAGTGGGGAACAATGAAAAAGTGCGATTTGATTTTGTTCCAGATTCCATTTGAATATGTGTTGTTATGCTGTAAATTATGTCGGTGCATAGCGTTTCAAATCCTGTTCCATGTGGCCTTATAAGCTCCGAGCACCTGCCCCTCTAAAGGTCTCTTGAGAAGCACTTTAGCCCCACGCAACGCATCAGATTACACAAACTTGATGGTGAAGATTATACGGGTTCATATGCACCTGCCCGTAAACTGATCACGTTTTAAAAAGAAAATTTTCTGGTATTTTACATTCCTGTTTCCACAATTCCGGCCCTCACATCTTTGGCTCTTGATAACGTCGCACTTTCCAAGATTTTCACAAAGCCGAGATCTCTGAATGCAGTGAAATCACTCAAAAGACGTTTGATGGGCCAAGAAACAAAAGAGGTCAGATGATCACACACACACACACACGTTAAAGGAATCCTGCTTATTTTATAGAGAGAAACGGTTGCATTTATGACCCAAACTGTCTGCTGTAAACAGACTCACTGTACCATGCTGACATTATAATATGGAGATGTGTGCGTAATGAAAATACAATCATAAAAAAAAAAAAAAACACATTGACAGTGATTTGATCAAGGAACAGCTAATTTTCACATTTGATTCTTAAACCAACAAATGTTTGCTATTAAGCTTTTGGGAGATTATTTGATTATCAACTAATCATTGTATTTTAGGCCTACTTTAAAGAGGTTTAGATAATCTGGTTAATCTTCTGTCTGCTCGATTTTGACCAGACAGCCAACTATTAATTTATACATGATGACTGTTTTAGCCTTTTGAGAGGTATTTTTTCCTCTTTAGTCACAGATATTTTGATGCATCATACATGAATTGTCTTGTAATATATCGATCATGGTGATAGTATCCAATAAAACTAAATTAGTAAAAAAAAAAAGATCTGACCTGAAGCTGCGTCTAGTAAGCACACACATTTAAACAGGTTGCAAACTCCAATACACAATCACAAACCGATCACCTCCTCATCAGCTGAGCCACCTGTGAGGACGAGCTCAGCTCGTCATGTAACATGAAGTCAGACCCTAATTGCAGTAATTTGTCATTGTTGGCTGCAAGTGATTCAGGTGCGTTGGAAGTTGAGTCACAGCTTTTTAAACTTCCCCTAAACCACAAATTGCTTGAACCGTCTAAACTTTCACATCGCGCCGAGCCCACATAATTAGGGTCAGCGGCGGTGAAAAGGCATTATGTGCGGTCACCGGCGGGCACGGTTCATGTGGAAGTCAACGAGCGGCTTAAGAGTTCCTTTCTTTATGCACTCGCAGAAATGCACACGTCAGATCATTTTGGGTTTGTGTTCCTGTCTGAAGCCGCAGCTCATGATGAACGGGCCGTCACTTGTAAGCTCGCGTGCAGCAGAGAGATGATGATGCGACTGCAACGCCACAACGTGCAAATCCAGAGGCTCAACATTCCTATGAGGAAATCCACCTTAGAACTGTAAAGGCCCTCCACCCCCTGAAAGAAGAAGTGCACGTTTCGTCCCTGACACAAGTGTCCACCCTTGTTTCTTTACACTCACAGCTGTCACGATACGTGTCTGGTCACAGCATATCTGCTCTGCTGCGTGTCGGGGGACGTCTGCAGCTGTGTGAAACGTTCAGGCCACTTTCTCCCAGTGATGTCATCGTCACACAGCTGCATCTCTAAAGCCTCCCGGCTTCCTCCCGTGAGACTCCCCGCAATTACCTTATCCCGAGACGGGCCGGCTCGCGTCCATCTCCCAGCCGAGCCAGCGTTTCGGAGCGAATATCAGGAAATTAGAAAGACGTTTTTGAGTTCAGCGAGTTCACGCTGAAAATGTATTTTTGTGCCCATTGAAGCCACAACCAGCTCTTTGATCAAAAAAAAATATTACTTTTATAGTTTGTTTTCTTTAGTGCGAAACCATGAGGGGAAAGTGGATTTTTTGTTTATAAGAAAACCGGGACTTGTAAACAAAAGTCACATGGCCTCACATGTAATTTGTCACCGCGTCGGTCAAAGAAACTTTTGATTCCAGTTTTCCCCCCGTGACTTTAATGGACTTGTCTTGACTCTGTAAGAATATACACATTTCAGACGCAGGTTGTGGCACAAAACTGCAGTTTGACTTCATTTCTTCATGCGAGCCTTTTCCAAACACGAGTAATTACTGGCTATCCGATGTCAACATCCATTTCCTTATACCCCCAAATCACTGTGATTTGGGGTCGTTTCCTGTTGTTGGTTTTAGATTACATTCTCAGACTTTGCATTTTTTCAGCTCAGCCCACTTGCTTCTAATGTGCATCCAAGTTCAAATGTTCATAATAGAGTTATCAGTTTACAGATAATTGAGTAACCTCTCAGTATTTTAACCAAAAATGTCAAACTTGCTCTAACTTTAAATGTGAAGATGTGCTGCTTTCCTTTGTCCACTGAATATCTTTGGGTTTTAGTCAGAGCCATCACATCTCTGGGAAATACTAACATTATGATTATTTTATGAATATTATCTGACATGGACAAAAACATGAATCAAGGAAATGATCATCAGAGAAATCAATGAAAAGGAGTTGCGGTTAGTTGCCCGAGCTGCACCAAACTACACAGGCTTGATGTAAAAATTTGATTTCCAACTCAATGTTTAAAGACATCCATCTTGTCAGGGACTTACATGATCATAAGTCACATAAATCTATGAATTTAGGATCATTCAGGAACAAACTGTAGTCACTGCGGGCTGAAATAAGAAGAAGTGGTGTGTGTGTGTACAGGTACTGTACATCATGGGCGTGAACATTGAGACAAACAATGCACAGAGTTTATAGTGCATGGCGTTCTCTTCCCACAAACACGCTGCTGTGTCCCACAGCGCACCGGGTTCCGTGCATGTGTCGCTCCTCTCAGCGTGAGTGGCCCTCTCTATGCATTGATGCGTTGATGTGATTTACTGGGCCGTTTCCAGCTCCCGTCACCCCGAGTCAGCTGACAGCAGCCTCTCAGAGGTTCCTCACAGACCCCGAAGTGCAGCGCAGGGGCCTGAGGGGCTTTCACTCGGCCGAACAGAACATCTCTCTGTGCAGCTCACTGAACGGCGTTGTCGGAGAAGGATGAGACGGCCGAGCACAAAAAAGAAACCTCTCCGGATGTGCGCCCCGGAGATGCCTGCGCGGCCTTCGCGACACCTGCGGGGGGACTGTGAACGTCTCTGTGATGGGACCGAGGGACGAGGGCCGTAATGAACACACGGCCATTCATCAGCCATCCGTGGCATCGGGCCCATTCAGACACAGATACCCACTGAGACACAAAGCCCCCAGCTGCCTCAAGTGCCAGACTTACACACAACAGTGGGCACCAATGCAGCACAGCTCCATTTAGCTCCTTGAGGAACGCCCCCTCTCACGTCGGTCAAAGTGCCTTTTTTTTTGTACGAACCGACACACACACACACACACACACACACACACACACACACACACACACACACAAACACACACACACCGCCACCGCTTGCACAACGGACAGAAGTGAATTCATCATGTGTCTTAAAGGCCAGAAATCCTTCTAACCTTAGAAAAAACAACATGTCCACAGAGCATCTAAGACCACAGCTGTTAGTTAAATGTCTCTATGCGAGTCTTTATAAAGAGGCTTTAGTAATGGTCAACGTTGAAAAACCATTTAGAGGTCAGTCATAAAGCATTAATAAGATCAGCTGCTGGGTTACAAGATTTAAAAGATTCCTCTGGCTGCTGTTTATCCTCCAGTAGGTGACCTGCTCAAACCCTAAACTTAGTGGTGGTTAGTATGACCACAGGCTTAAAACACTGTACTTTCTAAATTATACTGCCATCACATCAACTTTGGCTCGACAACGTTTGCAGTGAATGGACTTTTGGTCCAAACAAAATACTTCCAATAAGCAGCCAAAGCTCCTCTCTTGGGCTCAGCTTAATATCAAGTTTTACTTTCCTTTTCAACGATATCCAATGTTTCCAGTCTTTATACTAAGCTAAGATAAGCAGCTGTAAAATAATAATCAGCATTTATAAAGAAATAAATTCAAACTAGCAAACCACCTGGTCTGTTTTTCTGGTCTTTCTATCCGTTTATAAAAAAAAGTGACCTATCAGGAAGTGATAAAAGTTTATCATCTGCTTGACTTTGCTTCTTCTCTGCTTCTGGAAGACTATGAAGGCGTGGGAGGAGCAGAGAAGAAAAACAGAGTATCACCTACGTGAAGGGGAGAAAAAAACATTGCACTACACAGACAATGTGTCGAAGATAAAATTAATCACGGCTGATTCTGTGATCCCCCCCCCACCACCACCACCACCAAACCCCCCCTCCCCTCCCTTTTGGACAGTGAATAATCGAGTCATGAAAAATTCTCTCCTATTAGCCCACTCCGGAGTTCCTCGTGACTCTGTGTAAGTCAGCGGCTGCACTCCGACGGCGTTGGAGGGGGGCCTGTACGAAGAAGCTCCAGAGCCGAACAAACCAATTACACCCCTGTCAGGACGGTGGCGAGGCGCTGCATCATCCCCACAGACATGCCGCCGCTGTCACGTCGCGTGGCGCTACGCCGGCTCTGTACATAAACGCTACGGCACCACGCATACCATTAAGTGTTTATTCTCTTCTGTTAAAGACACAGGGCTTGTGTTGTCTCTAAAGAGAGAGACCTGCCCTAATCAGCATGCACTGAATTGTTGAAGCATGTGACTCATATTTGATTAGAGTGAGTGTTACAGCCTCAGGGCCAGGCTGCTTTTAATCCATGACTCTCCCTCGGAGCTGGGTGAGCCTCTAGGACGGCTGTTGTGTTGTGGAGTGTTTCGGCATTCCTCCCGGGGCGGAAACACAGTCCATTAGCATCACATGCCAACATGCCCGTGGACACACACACACACACACACACACACACACACACACACACACACACACCGGCTCTTTTCAGCCCCGGCGACACGCCAAAGCAAGAACAATTCATGCGCCGCCTCGAGTGCCTCCCGGGGAAGTTCCACTTCATTTTGAGACCCTTTGAAGTGAAAACGCAGGATTAGGCCTTTTTAAAAATGACTGCGTGTGACTGAAATATTTTTAACGCGGCGACGGCCATTGTCGCGCAAGGAGCGCTCCTGGGTGGCTGCAAGCGGCGGCCTGCGTGGAGACGGAGCTGTCAGCGCGAAAGTGGGCCGGCCCCGGCTGGCAAGCCCGGGCTGGATGTCACACAGCCTTCAATAATTATAGCAGAGGATCAACCTCGTTGCACAAGGGCCCAGGCATTAGCTAAGTACTGTCTGTCAGCCTCAATAAACTTGAACTCCCCTCACAAAAAAGATCTATGGACTGCTGTCCGAGCGAGCTGGACTGACCCCGACTGGCAGACACTGTTAATTAAAGAGGTGACAGTGCAGCCAGTCGCCTCTGCTCACCCTTTGTTTCTGAGCTCAGAGGGATGAGTCCTGCCCAAGCATCATCATCCACTGCTGATATTTAAAGATCCCCCCCAGACATGTATTAAGATGTGTATAAAACACACTTCTGTGGATCATAACCCAGATATTCCGCACCCAAGATGTTCACTTATCTCGTTAAGATCGGTGAACTCACACATCCTCCCTCTCCCTCATTAAAAATCCAAAAGCTATGAATCTGCAATTATGATTCATTCCTGAATTTTAAAACAGTGGCCTCCTATTTCTCTATAAGTCCATCATCTGCGTTTGCGTACTCGAGTTTCAACGTCACCCATTTTGCGACGGCACATATTGTGCACGTATGCCCTGCCCCTTAAAATCATATTTTCAATAAGCTGAGAGAAAATTTCCACTTTCAGCAGATGTGAAAACAACTTTCTAGCATCAAACTCTGCACAAACATCATCCTGCACAGTGAAACTCAAACAATGCCTGCGATGTCAGAATAAGGAGAAACACATATTTGTGAGTGGATGGGGACGTTAGGCTTTCTTCTACCTGGGAAGATGACCAGAAACTACCCCGGGAGAACATGTGATCTCCTACATTGAGATTTGTGCTGCAACCAAAGATAAATTGCATTTCTGATTGATCTGCAATTCCAAGGTGACGTCTTCAAATATCTTGTTTTGCCAGAATAAACAGTCCAATTCTGCATTTTTTGTGAATGTTATGGGTTATTAAAATCTATGAAAATATGCAAAATCTGATTTAAGCTCAAGTAAGTATTCAGCTACTTGATCCACCTCTATAATAATTTACTAATGGTCTTACATCAGTTAAAAGTTATTTATTATAAAAAATGTTATTGGTTAAAAAGGTTAATAAGTCATAAATAAACATTTGAAGCACTTGTGCAGCTTTGAGTGTTACTAAAATGAGATTATCTGCAGATCCTTTTCTAGAAACACAAATTTCACGAGTTGTATTAACGGATCATAACTGATACATATATATTAATACATGTTTAATTAGGCTTTATTAACGTTATGATGCAAATTCCTCTGTGAAGGTTGCATTTTTTTTTTTTAAATTGTAGAATACATTTTTAGGGCATTGTTTAAATGATCAATCTCACTAAACAGAAACTCAAGACTACAGGACTTTTGGAAATTGGGAAACTTTTTTTTTTTTTTAAATTGAGTCAGTGTGTGGGAGTTAAAAAAAAAAATATGAGTGTAGGATGAGCATGGAGGCGGCAGGATAAGGCAGACAAAGCGTCAGGCCAAACTCATTGATCAGCGGTGAACACTGTTCCTCCCTCGTCCTCTTTGTTCATCTGAATTTCTCCTTTTTTAATGCAGTTTGCTGCTGCTGCTCTGCAAACCAGAGGAGGCTTCCTGATGACTCAGGGCGCACCCCAGGAACTCTCAGCAAACCGGTTCATGTATTCACACAAGTAATTAAAATCCCCTGTCAAGCGGGAACCTACACAAGTGTTTACTGATGTAACAAGGTTTGCGAAAACAATCAAGACATTCTTCTTTACTGATAGCAAGAAGGGTTAGCAAATAATTAATGTATTTGCTTGTGAATTTCCCCTCGAGCTGTTTTCAAGTTTCATTGAGTGAAACTGAAGATGTTTTAAGATCTTCGTCAGAGCCTCTAACTGAACTAACACCAGAAAACAACTGCAGGCCGCTTTTGACCGAGATGATTTTTCACTAGAACCAAACCACAAGATGTTTATGGCCTGTATAACTGTATTCAACTATCATAATAATATATTTAACTCTATTTGAGAGCTTTATACAGCCACGGGGGTCGAACATTATGTTTTCTTTTAAGCAGCTACTGTATAACGCCTCCAAAGTATGTTACAAACAAAAATGACCAACCACCGACTGTCAGCCTATAGCTGTCAGCCTATACACTCCGCTGAGGCTCAGATTGGACACTACATGTCAGCATGTCTTTGACATCATCTCAATAGGAGCGGATGTGGGAGAATATGCACGCTCCTTTATATTCACAGCATAAAGCCATAAATCAACGCAGTCGCCTTCTCACGCTAACAGAGGGTCACTTCATGTCAGGATGGTGTTTACAGTACATCACACGGTGGCCGCCGGCGTGATGAAGTGGTGACGACCTGTGCAAAACAGATTTGTCACTGTTTTGTGTCAAAACTCTGAAACTGCACATCACATTGGTTTCAGGTTTCTGTGTGTGCTCCTGTATGGAACTTCCTGATGAGGATGATAATGATAAGTTGGACATTGCAGCGCAACTGCAGATAAAACAAAGACTTTGTTTCCTGCTCGGACTTAACACAGACTTCAGTGTTGAGCAGATTAGGAGGTGAGGAGGTGAGGGGAGGGGGAGGAGACTGGAAGACGCTGACCTCGGAGTGAAAGGTCCCCCTGTGTCCCTCCAGTGCTGCGACTCACGCCGATGAAGGAATCCGTCTGATCCCCGGACTCAAGGCAGACTCCACTGCACCGCCTCGCAGTCTGACCCCCGTCAACCTCACACACACACACACACACACACACACATCTTCAAACCTATAGCCCCCCGCCCCCAAACAATGCAAACCCATGCAGACTACCTCAGGGCAAAAACACAGACAGGATGGGAAGTGATGGGCAGGACACTTGGAAAAAATGACTCCTATTATATCAGAACCACTTGAGACAATAAAACATTTTTTTTAAATAATATACATAGAAAATTGTGGATGATTTGTCCAAAATGAGAAAAAAAAAACAACAACAAACCAGCAGGTTTCAGCTTTGTCTGCCAGGGTCAGCTACCAGACAGAACAATGACAACATCCTCCACCTGCTCCAACGGCAAACACAGACCTGATCCTGCGATCCCATTCATATTTTCATATTGACACAGTGACTAGCGGATGCATTGATGCGCCCTTTCATACCCGACGTGGAGGAGAAAACACACCTGGATCTGTGTGTGTGTGTGTGTGTGGTGGGGGGCAATGAATCCAGGCGCTGTTGATGCCATACAGGCCTCATCTGCTGCTACTGTGCAGCAGCAGCAGCAGCAGCAGCAGCATTTGATGCATTTACATATTTTCATAGTGGAAACGGAGTAAACCCGCGGCTGTAGAAACTAGGTGAGGACACACCTACACGTCCTTTATTTACTGTCGCTCGACCGAAACTAAACATGGCTGTAGTCTCCGGTATCGCCTGCAGAGAGGTGCATCTGACACACACACACATAAACACACACGCACGCACGCACGCACGAGCACGTACCTTAGGAATTCTTGCAGACAGGTGTCACAGAACCGGTGTCCACAGGTGGACACTTGGACCGGCTCCCGCATCGCCTTGCTGCACAGAGGACACTGGAAGCGTCTCTTTGGCTTCTCCAGAAACTTGTAATCAAACCCGGGCATCGCTGCAGCTTCTCGGGCCTTGAGCTGCGGGTTTATACAGGTATAAATGTCTTTTTTTTTTTTTGCTCCTTAAAAAAAAAAAAAAAACAGCCCCCCCTCCCCAACCCCGGAGCCCCAGGGAAACAGGGGGCTATTTATCTGCACTGCCGCTTAAGAGGCGATGAGAGGTTCATATCACGTCCCTTCCGCCAGCGACGGATCGGCCGATCGGGGGGCGAGTCCTCCCCCTTTAGCTCCTTCTTTCTTCTATTCCTGCTGCTGCTGCTGCCGCAGAGGCTGGATGGAGACCCGGCGGTGGTGGCAGCGAAAAGAGCAGAGAAATAAAGACTCGACAGTCCGGCAGAAAAAAAAGGATTCGTTCCCCCCCCCTTCCGTGCGCAGGTTTCGTCAGGCTCGGGCTCGCGTCTCGGCCGCCGTGGCCCCCCTCCGCTCCGTGCTCGCTATGCCGTGTGTGGACGCGGACTGAGCACAATGCAAAAGCCTCCGTCTGTTTAGGTGGCCCGGGCCCCGCCCCCTCCCCCCCTCCCCCTCCTCCTGCAGGAGGAGTCAGGAGCTTTTCACACCCTCTGATCTCCTTTATGGATCTTTAATTGGGTCTTTGTCTGCTCGGTAATGAGATGGGGTTGTTTTTCCTCTGCTTGTATGCAATATTTGACTTTTTTATTGCTGTTGCTTCAGGTAAACACCTACACCTAAATAAGTAATTCATGAACTAGATTTAAAAGGACGCTTATTAAATATATGTTACTACTAAGTACTTTCATTTGTGATTTAGAATAAGGCCAAAATAATATAAATTACACATATACTATATATATATTTATATATAGATATATATTTAAGTCTAATTGGCTTAATACAGAAGCTTGTGTACTATCAGATGTGACAGATGCCCTCTGGTGGTGGAGCAGGCATGTTGACAAGCATCTTCTATTTTATTCCTGCATTTTATATTACATTTTGATTCTTTTTACTCGCAAAGGAAAAAAAAAACATAACTTTTGTTGTCATGCAGATAACGAAAACTAAGTGGACATGCTGTTTTTAGACAGTGGCAACGCTGTGCAACACCCAACCCATATTTAGATCAGTTTTCACCTGATGTATTGCCACTGGATTACATCATCATTACATCATCATACCAGAAAACAATGGTAAACGCATCGTGTCCTCAGAATATCTAAAATAATGAGTAATTAAATGAAAGTGTGAATGCATGTAGGGAAATAAATGACCACTGGATGAATGCATTGATTAACACAAAATGCATGTGAATTTATAATAACTGGGCAAGTAATAGCTGCAGCGATCATACAAATTGATAATTACGAAGGGAACAACAGTGACTGGGCTGCTTGATGTGAGTATCATGTCTGGTTTCAGCTTGTCGTTTTAAGATGGTCTGTGAAGTGAAGTGTTCCAATTTTAAAGTCTGATTTTCATGCATCCATTAGCAACCACACGTACCATTCTGTTCTAATAAATTCACCTTTTTTAGTTTCAGATGTGTCTAAACCATTTACTAACTAAAACATATTCAATTATTGATCACAGTTTTTTTATTTCCAAAAATTTATTTCAGATGTCTAGCGAACAATCTGCATCCATATGGTCAGTCTTCCTTCAACATGTTTTTTTTAATGATTTTTTATGACAAACACAGTGAGTGATGAAGGCAATAAACGATAACATATGAACATAAAAATACATTATGTATGTTACTTAACTGTAAATAATTCCATCCTTGGCACATATGTCATCCTATGAATAACGTTTACACAGTATACAGTCATACCTCATATTATTTAAACATAATTTGCATTTCAGTTAGTTATAATACTGAATTTTCAAAAAAATACTCTAAACTCACTCTCTATTTGCAATATAGTGCGTTACATTTGGTGTGAAATATAGATACAAAGTAGTGTTCATGGCATATACACGACTTTCGACTAGCAATCCCACAGTACACTGTCACATTTAATAGCTGCAAAGATTACAGCTGTGCGGTGATGAAGCAAAATGATCCATAAGTGTCTGAAAGCTTGATTTACTGCTCGCTATAGAGCAAACTACTGAGTGTTTATTATAATAGTGAATGAATGCACGAGGGAGTGATTCCGGACACAGCCGCAGTCTCTTTAGCACCATAAAGTCTTTAAGTGTTGGTTCAGGCGAACACTAAACAACATGTCGTTATCTGGTTTGAACACTGTAGCCAAGGACTAATCCAATAAAGCACAATGTAACCACTGACGATGTAATCAAGATTAGTCTTTTTGGTTCATTTGACTGATGAGTTACTAAACACTGAAGCGGCATCCATTATGTAGGTTTCTATGCCTTGTATCAATCTCATTCAGCTCCGGCTTAGGAGAGCTCAAACCAGTTTGACTTTTACTGGCCTTTCATGGTTTATCATGCAAACCTCACATGTGAGGGAGGACAATAGCTCACCACATGAAAGCAGTCTAATGACTTCCTGCCATGCAGCCTCATCAACAGCGTTACAACATTCCTTCAACCAGCCTGATGGTGAGATCCACCTGCTGCAAGGCGTCACGTTTTGACATTTTTTTCCTGCACTTTGCTCAGCTACATCGAAACGGAAACAAACGTGGTTTCAGTCCCGGGGTGGAAAAACAAAAACTAAATAGATAGAGGGGAAGAGCAAGTTCTGTGGCCGCAGCTGCAGTATGAAAGGGAATCTTTCAAGAGCGGCACAGATGGGCCCTTGGGAGGAGTTATTCAGAGGAACTTGTCCTTCACCTCACGCCACCACCGGGCTTCATGCTGAGTGGGCGCGCGTTACTGTGCACCACATCATCGTCATCACCATCATCACCATCATCACCATCATCACCATCATCTCGGGACAGGTTCGTCAAGCAAAGCTGAAAAAAGAGTGAGCAGACGACAAGAGAAAAACAAAATTTTAGTCCACCGATGAATCACTGCCAATAATGAGGCTGCCAATGGTGAGGAGTTAACTAAATATTGAGCCTGTCATGTTCTTCTATCAATATGACCACAGTTACATGACAGTGTAACAACACCTGTAAATGTTTGCATTCATATTTTGCTCCCAACAAAAAACTGTGTACTCCTGTCCACTTTGATTCAGTGTGCACTCAACTCTCTAATAAATCCCAGTGTTTGCCTTATGGTAATGTATAAACACGCAGTTATTCTGTCACCTTGTTCTATGGTCTGGAGATAAAATTCTAAGTATTGATAACAGTAACATAAACCTCTTGTGGAGCCACTTATCATCCCCATGAGTGCACCCACTCTGGCAGTCCATCTTGGTCTCCATGTCCTTGTCACATGGCGCGGGTCAAAGGACCATTTAAACAGCAGCCCTGTAGCCTGTAGCACGGATTATCAACATCTCTGATACTTATTAAATTGTGATGCAGTTTAATCTTCTCTAAATCTGCATCTTTTCAATTGCAGAGGGATGATTTAATCCCACCTTCACTTTTTTATCCATCAGAAACTCTGGCTATTGCAGTGTTGGGAGATGAGGAAAAGTCTCCCTCAGAAAGTGGTTATCTATAAATTTAAAAGCCACACTGCAGAGTTTAGATACTAAATTATTACCTTGATTGTGCCGGGTCAAAGAGAAATTCCTGTTACCATATGACAGACAGAAAAGTTTCTTAAATCCTGATCCATTCACGCCAAGTTTGAACAGAATGGACATTTAAACATAAACATGGCTCTATGACTGGTAAAGTATGGCTGTTAGAATATAAAGAGTTTAAGACTATGTAAAGCAATGGCTACAGTGGATTACCTTTCAAAGTTACAAATGAGACATTCAAGCTTCACAACTCTGCACAGGAAAAAAACATGCATGTCTGTTGACATCATGAAGGGAAGGTTGTCCCCAGTCCTGCCCGTCTGTCATCTGTGGATTAGTTCTCTCAGTCAGATCTCGCCACATCCTAACATCTCACAGTGTTTGTTAATAAAGGGGTAATGAGCGAAATATTACGTTTCACTGCCAGCAGGGTGTTGCCATGACAACAAGCCACCGATGTCACCGTGAACGGGTGACTCTCATCGAGCTGCACCGCCTTCGGTATCCCAGAGTCCTCCTCTTTCCTTCCGAGGCGTCCGCGGGCCCCCTTTCCCCAGGTGTACACCTCCCCGTCTGCAGGAAGAGAAGTCGGAGCCGGTCAGCCTTTCTCTCGGATTTACAGCGCACCCCGAGGACGCGTTAATCCACACAAATCTTTAACTGACAGCGCTGTCTCTCCTGCGGTGGCAGCATAATGGCTCTATCTGTTGGACAAAGCCTTTCCCTGACAAAGAAATCCTACAGGCATGGCTGGCACTGCTGGCTGTCTCCCAGGGGAGTTAATCACTGACACAATATGACATTTCACCATTTTACCCTCAGCTATAAGAGCACACACCTATCCATTAACCCACATGTTTAAAATGACCGTACCAAAAGTTTAGCATGTTTTATTCCCTAAATAAAAAGCTCAATAAAAACACTGTGTGGTTTTGTATTAGAAGCATTGTTGACCGTTGTGCAAATCCTACCATATGTTTCATGTGATCACTACTGGTTTTATACTCTTGTTTCATTTCAGAAATAAACTTGAAAAGTAAGAAAATCCATCACAGATAACTAATAATAATCTTTGCTTTTTTAAGTTAGGTTATATTGCAGTTGTGAGGTCTCTTGTAGAGGCTTGTTTCCTTCCAAAGCAGATTTACAGCAGCTATCTCAGTGCATAGACGAACTATGTTGTGTTCTGTCAAGCAACTTTTACTCATACAAATGTTTAATGAGAAATAGAGGAGAATACAGTGTTTGTCCTTTTTGAAGAAACTCCTACTTTTGTGCGAAAAAGTGTTCTTTTTTAGAAACTCTTTGTCATCTTAAGCTAGCTGCGAAACAGAAACTCTTTTTATCCCAGATGTCTGCTGTGAATAGTACGCTGTTCAATTTCTCATTTTTAGAGCAATATCAAGCAAAGTACTTGCATATCATCAAGTCATAGTTTAGTATATAAGGATCCTCATTAGCTGCAGCAAGCATTACTGGGATCTGACATATATGCATAAAATTACTTAACATATAACATTACATAAATGATCAAGTAAAACAAAATAAGACAATACACTACACAAATAATGCTAAGCAATGCTTACACAGTCTATCACTTGTACTCACTCTATTTATAGTGTTTTTGTCCTCATACCTTCATCAGACATGAGGTCTCATGAATGTTACCCCCTTGAAGGTCTGGGGCGTGAAATGATGCTAATACAATGACTACAACTTGCATGCCAGTGAATTACCGTGCTGCTGTGACAATAAAACTGTTAAAAACACAGAAGATAAAGACATCACATCCGCTCCCTTCTACTCACCGGATCCGATCGCTAGGGTGAAAGCATCTCCACAGGCAGCCATCGTGATGTTGTGCAGGCCCGGCACCTGGTAAGGCACGCGGCTGCTACGACGGGAACTACAGCCCATCTGTCCGTGCTGGTTGCTGCCAAATGTAAAACACTGACCTCTCTCTGGAGTTGGCAAAGTGCGGGAGAATTACACACTGTGACTATTTACGATGGTAAGTGTTGCTTTTAAAAAGAAAAAAAAATCAATATCACACTTTGACGCAATTACTGAGACCACGATTATTGGCAGCCTCGTTCTGTGCTACTATCTTCCTCTTTTTCCTCTACTGATGTTAACATGTTTTTTGACAGTCTGTTGCTGCAAGAATCATTAAAGCCTTACACTGACCAGCGTTACTGACCTGCTGGATGGAGGCAGTCGCACAGAGATACATCACTACAAACCACTGCAACTTACAAATATTATGACAACAATGGTGGGAACATTTCACCTGTAACGGCAACAGAATGGGCTGTTCCTATGTCCATGTACACAATCTTCTCACTGTTGAGCGGGGCTGATTGGACAGGAGTGTAAGAGATGACTTCTTCCACCTGATTTGATGGATTCAGTTCCTCTCCAGCTGTTATTTCATCCAACCCGAGCTTGTTGAACCTGACCGCAGCAAAACAACAAAAGCATTTATACCAGAAACATTCAAAGGTGTACTGATACTTTGTTTATTCAGTTACTCAAACCGCTCACTAATACATGTTTATCACAAGGCAGTTTTAACGTTTTTTATGCCTGTTTTCTCGTCTGTAAGACAGCTGCCGAACCACAGGTATCTAAACAATGCTGCCTCTATTCAGACCCAAAATGAACCCTGCTGTGTTTACTAGTGCTACTCCTACTCATACTCTACATCCTGTGGAAAACCTCTTTGAGAGAGAGATTAACAGTGACAGAAAACAAAGTGTTGTCTCACTAGTTGAGCATAAAGGAAGTACCTCTATGAACCATAGCACAATAATGGTTTCAGAACAGAACACCCTACTGGAGGTGCACTATAATTTGGGGTTCATGGTAAAAAAAAACACTTTCACAAAATGTATTCTTCATGACAAACATACAGCAGCAATGTCTTTTCTTGAAATGTGAAACGAGCTTCACTGCTTCATTGCTAATCATTAGTCAGTCTGTCACATGTTTACCAAGAGTAATTAGCATGTTCATGGGTGGAGAAATCTAAGATAATTACCTGTTGCTTCCACATGCCACAATGCTGTGCTGGGTGCTGACAATCATGGAGCAGTCAACTCCACACACCACCCTCTGGGCCTCAAATTCCACAGGTAAACACACCTGCTGGGGACAGTTGTGGGTGTCTTGGGTGCCTAGCCCGAGGCGACCTTCCAGACAGGAACATAGGCCAGTCAGTCGTGTGCTGAGATGCTGCTGCCGTCGTCAATCAATGATAAACTGTCCAAACACTAAAAGCAGGATACTAAAGTAGATTGAGTCTGATAAAAAACAGGTTAATTTACTACTATACCATTGTCTCCTCTTCCCCAGGAAAACACTTCTCTTTCATTGGTGACAGCGAGTACATGGGAAGCTCCACACGACACCTGAACCAGCTCGTAGCCGAGGAGTGCCTCCACTATCTTGGGCTGAGCATAAAGAGAGAGACAGGAAGTGATTCTCACAATAGTAACATTGAAATTACATATAGTAATACAAAGTTTATTAGGTAAAAAATAATGTTGTTCCATTATTAAGACCAGTTTGCCAAAATTGAAGGCTTCTAACTCATGTGTTTTGACTGCTTTATAATCACACATATTATGAGTATACTATGCATTTACACTCCAAAAATCTGGAACAAACACAGAAAATCTGCAGGTCTGCTATTCTCACCTCTTTTAAATCAATGTTCATGATGCTAATAATAACAAACTGTGTAGGATATTTTAGTGCAACATTCAACTATTTTCTTTTCGTAGGGTTAAAACATACCTGTGTTACGTCATTAAAGTTACCGTGTCCTAGACAACCGTTGCTCCCACTTCCAAAAGTCATGATAATGCCTCTGTCTGCAAAACGACAAAAGAAAAGAAGGTAAGAGCTACTATTAGCTGATGAGTGTAGGGGTATCTTTGTGTGGATAGACAATGCTTCTAATACAGTATGAAACGCTAATCTGCTTCTCTACGGTGAAAAGTGATGAAAGAGAGACAGCTGAGCTGAGAGGAAGGGTCTTTAATCCTGTGGTATCTGCTCTGCAGTGCCAGAGAGGCTGAATGCGGCTTCCTGCATTTGAGCTAAACAAGCACAGAGAGCCCTATTGTGCATGTGGAACCACGCTATCTGCTCAAGTATAGTAACGAAGAGCTGACTGCATGTTCAGATGCTGTGTCAGTGCCGTATATTGATGTTGTGCAGTGTGCAAGTGCAGAAAGCAGAGAATAAACATTGATTTCCTATAGCAGAGGCCCCTGACAGGCTGACTGGGCCTGGATGCGATCTCTGCGATTGCTTTTCGAAGAAGGAGACGGCCCACCGACCTGTCATGCAGGTGGTAAAGAGGTCACCACAGGACACGGACTTGATGGTGACTCCAGACTGACCCTCTAGGAAACGTGAAATGAACTGAGGCTGCATCTGCTCCGCCACACCAGGCAGGCCGGCCTCACCAGACCCCACCGATGGAGCCTGTGGAGATAAATGATTATTATTAGTCTTTGGGGAGTGTGCAGAAAATGTGTTTTCATGGTGACAGAGCGAGAATGTAACTTCTGCTGGTAAGGTAAGGTAAGGTAAGGTGACTTTATTGATACCCAGAAGGGTAGATTTGGTTGCAGGTAAAAAAGTGCAGGCTCACAACACACAAAACAATGGCAAAAAATGACATAGCAGAAGACAACAGGATAAAACAACAAACAAACAAACGAACAGCAGACAACAGCGGCAAATAACACCAACAGGATAAAACAACAAACAAACAGTACTGACAGCTGGACAGACAGACAGATGCTCCTGACTTGATGTTTTCTAAAATGAATAAATAAGTAACTAAAATAGATAAAAAAAGGGGGGGGGTAAGAAGATAATAAGCTAAAAGAGAGACAATCAAAGAAGATAATCATAATGTGGTGTTCAGGGCCTTAGTGGCTGATGGGATGAAGCTGCACCGATATCTTTTGGTTTTGCATATGGGCATTTTGAACCTACGACCAGAGGGAAGAAGCTGGAATTCACTGTGCAGTGGATGGGACACATCGTGTGAGATGGACCCAGCAAGTCTGTGTAGGTGCCCGTTATATAAAGATTCTAAATTGTGCTGTTGCTCTCCAATTACCTTGCTGGCCCACCTCACAATCTGATTAAGTGTATTTTTATTTTTTAGAGGTACATTTCCAAACCAGGACACCAGGCTAAAAGAAATTATGGATTCAATAAAACATCTGTAAAACATAGTAAGCAGCTTTTTCTCAACGTGGAAGGTTGAAAGCTTCCTAAGACAGTGCTGGTGAACTTAACTAACTATACATTTTTAAAGAAAAATCCACTCCGCATACACAACAGATACTGGTGGGCACGTCTTTCCAGATGTTATTTTATTATTAAGTCTCTTAAATATGCATATTTTCCTGACATGTATTTATGGTTTCCCTCCAGCCAGGGTCAGCTGCTTAAGAAAAGGCCTTTTTTCCCTTATTTAATTACTTCCATCCATCCATCCATCCATTTTCTATCCCGCTTATTCCCTTTCGGGGTCGCAGGGGTCTGCTGGAGCCTATCCCAGCGCATTTTATGGCGAGAGGCAGGGGGATACACCCCAGATGGTCGCCAGCCAATCGTGGGGCACACACACCATTCACACACCATTCACACACACACTCACACCTATGGGCAATTTAGATTTGCCAATTAACCTGAGCATGTTTTGTATTGTGGGAGGAAGCCGGAGTACCCGGTGAAAACCCACGCAGACACGGGGAGAACATGCAAACTCCACACAGAAAGGTCCCAGACCCAGGCCCCAAGGCGGTCTTGAACCTGCGACCTTCTTGCTGTGAGGCAACAGTGCTACCCACTGCTCCACCGTGTCGCCCTATTTAATTACTTATTTAGTTAATTATATTTCAATTTCATGTTTTACCGCATGGGTGTTAAAAATGTTCCTGAGGGAGTGGGGGAGGGGGTGGTGATATATCCATATTTACTACCGTATTTATTACATCGTTAATGTTCATATTTTTGGCAGCAGTTGGTGATTTTCTTCCATTCCCACTATTTCCTAGAATTCAGAAAAAAATGTTGCTTGTAGATATCTGTGAGAAGAAAACCACACTACCAAATGAAAAGGAGGTAGCCCAGCGGCACAGAGCAGATCATGATTTGTTCTTTTTCTATTTGAGGATACACTTTTTCTTTATGATGTAGCACTTCAGAAGAATATCTAAACAGTATTAAAGAGCCAAAACACGGACCTCCCAAGTGATCAGTCGGCCTGACTTGGTCACCCCCATCTTCTGAGTGCGGCCCAGAGACACCTGAAGCACCTCAGTGTTGAGCATCGGCAGGCGGAGAGGTGTTGAGATGCCGCTGCCCCACGTGTAAACGGAGGACAGAGGGAGGGAATGCAGCTTCCCTGTTGCTAAACCGACTGATCCATCTGTTCCAACCCAAGACACAACAAAGCCGAAATTAAAATAGCACAATCTATCTCTCTAACTGTATTCCCTCAAATAATAGTAATGTGCCTGACCTCTGGACCTGTTAGTAGGTACTCTCCCTCCTTGTCTGCCATGTGGACCAGTCTGCACAGCAGAGAGTGGTTTCTCAATCCTGGGAAAAAAGGAAAAACAAAAAGTAGTGTTGATTTCTTACATTTTGCAAAACAAAGCTTTTGTTTTAGTATTGCATTAAGGCTTTACCTGCGCATCTTAACATTGCCGATGTCTGTATAAAGATTAAGCAGGGGCCTGATGCATATAGGAAGAGCCATTATTTCATTGAGTTGAGGACGCTTAGACGGATCCAGGTTGAGCATGTTGAGGATGAGCTGCCGCAGCTCTGGGCTGTATCGGTCGGAGATCGGAGCAAAGGTCCCGCTCATGATCTTCAGAACGAGGGCGGGTAGATTCTGAAAGCCATAATGAAAATGTTAAATAATAAGATGTATAGTAGATCCTCAATCACCATCAAAGGAAATGAGATTTCACATTATTACATCACCGTGGATTTAGTAGTAAAGACAGATTCTAGTTTAGGCTATATTATTTCAATCACTCGGGATTATTGTAAAGAAAATATATTTAGTACAGCAGCTTCAAAAGCTCTCTTAAGGCTGGCGAGCTCATAGAGCACGCAGCCCAGAGCCCAGATGTCGCTCTTCTGGTTATACGGCTTTCCCTCACACAGCTCTGGGGAGATATAGCAGGGGGTTCCCACCACCTGTGGAGTGAAAGGGGGAGGTATTCAATTGTGTTTTAAAAACACATTAGGATTCAACAAACCAGGGTATACACTAATGTTCAAAAGTCTGTGGTCATACAGACAATTTTGTGTTTTTCATGAAAGGTCACACTTTTATTTTTTAAATGAGTTGCAAAATGAATAGAAAATATAGTCAAGACATTGACATGGTTAGAAATAATGATTTGTATCTGAAATAAAAACATTCTCCTTCAAATTTTGCTTTTGCTAAAGAATGCTCTATCTAAGCAGCTAAACTGTATACTCTATACTATACTGTAAACTCTACACATCTATGTAAATACTGCATTAAAACCAGACATTTGCAGCTATGATAGTCATTTACCCCATTTACAATGTTTAGATTGTATTTAATCTATTAATCTATCTTCATTCAAAACAATAGTTTTCTTGCAAAAATAATAACATTTCTAAGTGACTCAAATTCTTTGGAGCTCACCGTGTATGCTTTGCTTTTGCTGACCAGGATTTTGGAGATGCCAAAGTCGCCGATTTTAACGATCATTTGGTGCTTGTCGAGAAGAATATTCTGTGTTTTAAGGTCCCTGTGCAGGATGAGTTTGTTGTGCACATGGTACAATGCGAGCAAGATCTGCACAAAGAAGTGGAGGATGGTGTCCTCATCCAGCAGGGAGTTACAGCGCTTCTGTATGTAGTCAGCCAGGGTTCCACCTGCATGCAGAAAATACAGACACAATGAAGTGCTCCCACTTCAATACTAAAACTTCTATTTATAAAAACTTCATTTACTGACTGCCAACACTCAACTAATAAGTAACTAAGACATAGTGGTTAATCAGCAGGCTCTAATGAACAAGCAGGTGCTTTGATTGCACAAATAAATATCAACAAATACTAATAACAAACTACCATGATGAAGCAAAGCCCCTAAAAAGTCATAAGTCACACTAAATATAAAACTATTACTCGTGTTACTACTAGTTAATTTGCTTCAATATCAGTAAAAGGGATATTGCTATGAAATTCTATTCATGAAATAGATTATTAAGAAACAAATATTATTAGAGAATACCTTTTAATATATTAATATCTTTTTATCTTTGTATGATATTTTCGAACAACTGTCAGTATATCTTTATATATAGTATATTAGTCTGTGACAGTTCCACTTGTAAATCAAGCAGCTCAACAGACCCAACTCATTTGACTTTCCCATACCTGACATAGGAAAGAAAAGAAGTGAAAAAAAGCCCAAGGCAATAAACCATGGGAAAAATGAACTCTAAAATGATGAACAAAAGGGGGTCCTGTAATAAGATATTACAGCAAGCTCACCTGGTGCATATTCCATAGCTATCATTAGAGCCTTGTCTTCCAGGAAGTTCTCATAGTACTCTATGATATTTGGGTGGTTGAGAAGTTTCAGCACCTGACACTCGTTCTGAGCTGCCAGGCGTTCGTCTCTTGACATCTGCTCCACTGGGATTTCCTTCAGGATGACAAAAGCCCCGTCACCGCGCCTGCGGCACAGGTGAACGATCCTGACGGGGGAAGAAAATGAAGAAAAATGAAAGATGAAAAAGGTACTTTTTGTAAAAAAAAAAAAAAAAAAAGTCATTCCTGTCACAATGTGACATGATTGTTGCAATAAGCTTTAAGAACTGCTGTACTGTATTTTAATATTGTTAGCAATAAAAATTCCTGCACAGCTGTGGTATAAATAGGCTAAATACAATAAAAGAGTTATATAGAGTAGAGTATATAAAGAGATTTATCACAAAAATTCCAACCAATTACTACACATAGAACAAAAAATAAAGATTTAGAATACATGCTAAACATATACCTCAAAGATATATAAAGACATATTTGAAGATGTATATAAGTTTAAATAAATTTCAATATTAATCAAATTGAATGTATATTTATTCATAATTTGTGACTGTTATGTTCATTTCAATCAAAAAGGTCTTGACAGAGACATAAAATGATGTGTGTCACTTATGTAACAATTAGGAATAACGTGGCTCAGGCCAATTTCTGAACATCTAGTGTGACCTTAGGCAACTTTAAACTTGAGTTAAACTGTCCTTTCATTCCTTAGTACAATCTCAAAACCTACCTTACCTGGACTAAAATTAAACAAATAAATATCAAGTAAATCAAACTGGTCAGGAGCCAGTTCCCCTTTTCATCAATTGCCCTGTTTTATTGCACAGAACTCATTTCCACCATCTAGTTTTGATGACTTTCTGAAGCTTGAGATGTGGCAAATATTCAATTAAGTGATGACACTTCACATGTTTAATGGACTGAAGATCCTCTAACTTTCTTTCCTTCTTTGGCTACATGTTTATTGATTTTATTGATATGCACAGCATTTTATATAATTAATTATCACAGTATAACTTGTGAAACTTAGACTAAATTACTATAAACATTATAGCCTATACCTTTTATGATAACAAACCACATCTCTCACCAGTAGAAAATGATTCAATCATCATGTTCAAAACTTCTTCTGCACCATAGATTTTTGCTTCTTGAAGCAGTTACCATTGTTAAATTGCCCAAGTCAAGGCTTTTATCCTAAAGAATAAAAAAAAACTTTGACTTTGGCAAAAAACAAAATGGCTTAAGTAAAATGTCCATTATCATATAGGGCATAAAGAGTAGCAGCATCATCGAGAGATGATTTAGCCTGAAAAATGAATCATTATTTTAATAGTATGATATTCTAAACTACATCACATGCATTTATAGTTCTTAATAGGAAGTAATTGATCAGATAATAGTGGCATATAAAGAACAACATGCTGCTACATTGAAGGCATACAGTACAAATGCAGCTGTACATTCAAATGCCTGGGTGTATGTACTTTGTGATTGCTCCCTAAATAAATATTAAGATTTTAAATAGATTCAGACCAGAATTCAAAATGGATCCAGTGCGTCATGTCATATTTGTTTTTTCTAATGTATTACATCAGCTAACTTTATCTTACAAAAATGCCACGTTACTTTGAACTTTTAGGTAACTTCAGTGACTTTTTATTTATGTTTCTAGCATTTTCCTTTGCTTCTTAAAATGGTATTTAATTCATTGGCCTTATTTTATCTGTTGTTTTGTTTAGACAATTCTAACTAACGCACATTTCGAGCTTTGACGCATCTCGTTACATTTTGTTAAAAACTGCGGCCTGGCCCGCAGACTAGACGTCAGTCAGCGCGGGATTTAAGAGTTAATACAGCGGGAGTACGATGTTTCTACCACAAAACACAACCAAGTAGAAGTCACGTTTACCCAAACGCTCCTCTTCCAACAACTTTGATTTTCTCATACTTTTCCATCGTTGCTGCTGCTGCTGCTGCACACAAACGTTTCCGCCGTCTCCTGGCAACCCAACCCCGGTCTTACAGGAAGTACAGAGGGACAAAAGAGAAGAAGAAAAAATGCGTTTTTCTTTCTTTTCTAAGTCTACTTTTCGAAATTAATAAAATAATTGGCAGAAGTAAAGTAATGAGTACTATTGTTGACTCTCACGGTTTAAATAAGTGTTTTCAGCTGCACAGGGATAGATTTTGAGGCTGAGAATATTAGGAAAATCTGTTCATCTGCCTTCAAATAAAACTGCTGTGAATATTCTAATGGAACATAAAAGTAGCCAGCTATCTGTTTACATTTCCTGGAACAATACAAATCAGCAGTTTTGTTGACTCAATTTTTTATATAATATGATTTTATTATTATTATTATTATATAAAGTTTACACATAGGCCAAGGCTACAAATCACCAGATCCCGCAGTAACAGGAAAGGAATCACAGTAGGGTGTGGAGCTCAGGCAATGAAAATACAAGCGTGACCCAGGTTAAAAAAGCCGCAAAACACATGGTTTTCATGAGATACAGGGAGGAAGAAGAAGGGATTTAACTCTCAGCCATTTTCATAGATGATTTATCTATTTGTTTTTTAGTTTTGTAAATACATATTATGTAATGGTGGAGAAGGGATAGGTTTACATAAGCTTGTGCCTCACCCTAGACCTTTTTCAGACATGTTGGATTCATTATTGAGTTTTATTGACCATTATTATTGTTGTTTTTGACTATTGTTATTTTTTGACTATTGTCATTGCTTTTTTCTGTTTACTTTCTTGTGTTACTCACAGATTATTACAAAATAAAAAGCACTGGTTCACTCACACTGTATGACACACCTACATAAAACTAACAAGGATAAAAAAAAAAAAAAAAACAGAAAAGAAAATGTATTTCCTCTGTGGTCTTCTTAGGATACAACAACAGATTCAGTGGCAACAATACCTGGCAGTTCAAATAGTTTTGAAGGAAGCCTTAGGTGTGGTTTTCTTAGGGGCTTTCCCTAAGACAATTTCAAATCTTTCAATAAAAATTATGTTATTTCACATCATTTGTAACCATACCTGTGTATGGTAATGATAGGCCTTAGAATGTAGGGAAACTCTGACCCATCACTTGTTAGAAATGTTAAAGCACTGGTTGGATCAGACATTTAAATACAAACACTAAGAATAGAAAATAGTTGAACCAACCAATAGTTGAACTTGGTATTGCCTGAATGAATTAAATTAATAAGTAACATGTTGGAGTTACTCTACTGTATTAATTTAAATGTTCATGGAAAATAAATTAATAGGTTTTTAATTCTATTTCAGTGAACTTATTTCATTTAGGTTTTACCTATTAAACATTTCAATTAAGTTGATTCTTTCTTCAGTGTAATAATCTCCTGTCTGATGGAAAAATAATTAATCCTAATCAAAAATACCTACTGAACCACAGCCATCCTGGTGTATTCCTATTCCAAGCGTGTTGCACCCAGTAAACTGGGACAGTGTTGGTGAAAGCCTGCATGTATGATACCAGGACCATGAAACCAGAATCAGAATCAATTCTCTTAGCTTAGTAGAACAGAAACTTTCATTAATGTTATATGCACTATACTTTTCCTAGATGAATTTTGTGAAATAAATCCATACTTTATTTAGCATCAATGCCAGAAAACAAATGACCTAAAGTGAGAACTGAAATGGAGACAGTGATGCAGTTAGTGAAACCGTGAGACAGATACGATTAGTGCAGCGTCTTGAGCTTGGACTCCAGATACTGTCATCTTACATCCAGACGCCTGGTGATTATAAAGTGCCTCCCTCGTCTGAGATAAGCAGGAAGAGGGCTGCGAGAGCGCTGTTTCCCCTCTCCGCCACGATGGGGATAATAAATGCTTTGTGCTGTGACAAAGCCTGCTGTGTTGTGCCAAAGTACATGCCTCCACTATTATCATCAATCTGAAATAATGATATATCACCACAAACAGTGATCTACATGTAATTGAACCTTTTCTCTACAATTTGCAGTTTTATTTTTTTTAAGAAGCAAGATGTAGAGGAGACAGGTGAGTAACTAACAATAGTTTGCTCTTTCTCAGGGATATATTATCTCAACAAAGAATCACCTAAAGGAACCTTGCACCATATATGCCACTCCTCAGACCAGCTTGGTGACATATTTGGCCTTGTGCTGCCGTCCTCTTCCGGCGGCAGATCTGTCTGGAGCCGCAGCAAGTCACTATCCAGGAATGCAGTGTGTGGGATAGCGAAACTGAGGCTAAACCCCAGGAATGAACCTGCACCTGCAGAACATTAATCTTTATACATTTCTGAAGACACATCCCACCTTGACAGATAGTCAAGTCATGACTGAGGCTGCTTCACCCACAGAGATGTTTTTCAGCTTTTTTTTTTAAGTCTTTGCCCTAGTGACGCTGGCATTCCCTCATCTATTTTTCAGTGGTGCATGATTTATATCATGGTTTCTGATGAGCCTAAAATATGTAACTTTAAATTCATGGGGATTCAGCTAAATTAACCAAATTATAAATTCACTTTTTTACCCAGAGCCTACAACACAAAAGCCCGGGCATGAAACTGACTCTTCCCCTAACCAAGACTTAGCTATATTTGTTTGTCTAGTTGCGATGCACTCATTGGAGATCAATAAACCCCTAGATTCGTTCTCTTTTGACTGCTTGCAGAGTCCTTGCCAGAGTAGCCGTTTCTCCGTTTCTTTTCACAGCCCTGAGGGAAAAAAAAATCACCCCAAGATCAATATGAATCAGAGTTGAGCGAAGCACAAAGATTGTGGAAGACCTTCCTGTGGGCTCGCCAGACAGGCTCTGCTGTTGGCCTATAGGTGGAATAACAAGCAGCAGCAGCACTGTATGAAACGTGCTGTATGGCCCTTTTGCATATGCTGTCAGAAATGCTTGATGTTTCTTTGGAAACCTGAAAGAATAAAGGCTTTCATTCTCTCACCCTACAAACAAATAACCATGGTGAGGGAACTAGGAAACACAAGCCGTGGTTTTATGTTGCATTTCTCTCTCTAACCACAGAGTGTTTGGTTACAGGGAGCTCTGTACTCAGTGGATATAACTAGATTAATTATATGTTTCATATTTCATGTTTCGAGTTTCAAGAAGCATAAAAGGTCATTAAGCCTATTGACTGGTCCTGAAACCATGCACTGAACCACTCAAACTACAACACATGTCACTTGTAAAACACATTCAGTCCTTTGCTTTTGTTTCTGTCTCACATACATACTGTAAGCTCACATTTAATTAATTTCACTCTGCACAATTACTGGAGCCTGGTGACTGTGTCAAGCAGTACAGATTTATTAATCACAGGGGATTTTCTAGCACAGGAGGGTTTCTTTTTTTTGGAGAAAGGTGCCACCAAGTGGTTTAATGAAGAGCTGGATGTTACTGAGCTGAAAAAAAAAACATTGTTATTCACATGAAGTTCTGCTGCCATCCAGTGGGATGTTTTATACTAAAGCCTGTCTGGTGGTATATCTCTATAGATACACCAAAGAATAATATATACATTTAAAAAATATACATTTAAATCATACTTGTTTTTTTATTCAATCTGAAATGTACTGCCCTTCCTTAAGGCTAATCTAACTCAATTCCAAGGCATTAAAAGAATTCCAAATGTATTTTTCATCTTCTGCATATGTGCAGACAAGTAAAATATTTAGTTTGCTTCATTGTCTGAATGTACAATTTATTGATTTGGTTAAGCTACATAAAATAGTGAATGCTTTACTTCTGAGAAATCTTCTTTTTTCACTCGGACAAGTAGCTTAAAAAAAGAAGAAAAAAACACATTTTTCCCTTGCCAATTTGTCCCTCTTTGCTTCCTGTGGTAATGGGAATGGGTCACCTTGAGACTGCTGTTTGAGTAAGACAACGGTTTGGTGTTTGGATTTTCATAGTTGGTCCAGGGAAAGAATTTGGAATATGTTAGAGCAACTTATTTGCAGATGATGATTTAAAAAAAAAGTCTAAACACACATGCATCAATCATGAATATGAAGCACCAAGTATAAAGAAAAAGAATGAACTTTAAAACAAAGAGACGGTAAAAGCCAGTATCAGTTACCGCTTTCTAAACAGCTTGTAGTGCAGCTGGCAATGTTCAAAAGTGCGCGGGTTTTAGCTGGTGCTGCTAAGATTAACCCCCCTGGTGACTTCCTTTTCCGTTTTCCCCCATCAGGCTGCCAAGAGGCCAGCTGTGGGGAATACGCTGTGTTTATGGAAAGAGTTAAGACCAGGAAAGGAGGGGCGTTGCTGTCTGCAGAAATAACAAAGATGTATAGAGTTGGTTATCAATCATATTTATACTTACAATAAAGAGAAAATTTTGCTCATATTGAAGCCAATCTTAGTCATTCTAAGATCTGGTAAAATATTATAAAGATGCACTTTATCATAATTTTTTCCTCAAAAGTGCCTAAAGAGACAAAAACTATGCATCACCTTTGCCAACTTTTTTCTATGGGCAGGTACGGTATTTATTATGGGCTATTATGGTGTGTGAAATGTGAAAACTTGTGTTCTGATTTTGAATTTTGTGACCCAGTAGGAGCATATATACAGTAAAGTGAAAACTTTATGGAAAAGTTAAGAGATGCACCAGGTGAGGGGGGCAGCAGGGAGGGAGCTTCTTCATTTTTTATCATGATGAATGACGACATGAGGATAATTGCTAGCTGTGTAGTTCGCAGCAGCAATTATTAAATGCTTCGGGGATTCAATTGAAATAAAAATGATTTGCACTAGCAACATTGAAATGCTGCTAAATACAACATAAGTTCAGAACATGTAACAAAATATTATTCATAGAAGCAAACATGCATTGTAATGGTTTGTTCCATCTGACCAATGACATCATTAGATTATTAATAGTGAAACACCAGTCTGTAAACAGCATGTTACACTTGTAGTTGCTGGACCTAGGTTAGTCTAGTGGCACTCAACCTAGGGGTGGGGGCCCCTCCAAATGGTCAGCAGATGAACCTTAAGGGTCCTCAGGTGATTATTGTGGCTCAGGGGCCAGAAGTGGCCTTATAAAGGGTCCGATCCTGTGCTCACTGGTCGATTGTACAAAGTTTGAGAATATATATGTACTCGATGTACCCTGATTTCAGCAGTCCCCTGTTCTTCAGTGATTTTTTTTTTCTTCTTGTGTAACATGAGGCGGACTCAGCCCCTCCTTGTTTGCGTGGTTAAAGAGCAACGGCGCGGCAGCGGCAGCGGCAGCGGCAGCGGTAACTGCAGTTGCAGCGGCAGCGGCAGCGGCAGCGGCAGCGGTAACTGCAGTTGCAGCGGCAGCGGCAGCGGCGGCGCCTCCCACACCGCGCGCGCGTCCTCTCCACCACTCCCCCCTTTTCTTTCTGCACAGACAGGCGGGCTGAGCGGCAGCACACGCTGCGAGGAGTCAAGCGCCGTCGAACTAGAATGAGCCGTTCCAGGACTCCCCTCCAAACTTTCCTCTTTGCGCCGAAAAGGTGAGACAGAAGGGACAGATTAAAAAAACAAAACAAGAAAAAAAACAACTGCAGCATCAGTCGGACACAAGCTCTGCAGAAAATCAGCGAAAGGAGAAAACAAGACGAAGAAGACAACAAACAAGAGGATCAAGTTGTGCGGCTGCGGTGTCGCCCTCCTGCCGCCACATTCCGCGCATAATCCGTCCATCAACGAGCGGAAAAAAAAGCGCCCAGACACGGAGGGAGAAGAGGATGGAGGCCCTACTTCCTGTGCTGAAGAGCCACCCGGGCTTGTCAGTGCTGGTGAGCTCGCTGCTGTTCAGGGTGACACACAGGCTGCTGCAGAGGCTGCATGTGCCCAAAGTGGTAATGCAGGATGAGTACAAGTCCTGGAAGTGGAGGAACCTCTCTGTGTCCCTGGTGCACTCCACACTGACGGGGATATGGGCTTTGACCTGGTGAGTGTGCATCCATCCACTCATCCATTCATCTATCCATCCATCCACACTGGCACACCATTGTTTATTCAGGCATACTGTGTAAGGATGTGTGCTTGTTTGTGGCAGTGACAGCCAGTGGCAGCAGCAACAGGAGGAGGAGGAAGAGGAGGAAGAGTAGAATGCTCACACAGGCAGTGATGGGGGGGGAGACAATGGCATTTTGAAGTGGGGAGAGAAATGCCAGTGTACAGCACGAGCCAAACAAAGCCCTTTTTTGCTACTTGCTTGTGTTCGTGTGCAACTCAAAAACAAATATTTCCAGTCTAACGCTGAGCCGGCATGCTGCGTGTTGTTCATGTCGAAGACTCCTCTGTATTAACTGGAAAAACCTGCTGGCTAAAACCATTTGTTGTAATGCAACTATTTCTTGGGGCGGGGACCATGCTTGTGACTCATCTTTTAACAGGAGGCAGTGGGCCCAAGGTCAAATATTTATGCTGTCTGTGCTTTCACTTTACTACAGCTGCATTTTATTAATAGTAAACGTGTGATTTGTAGATCGTCGAGCTTTAGAGAATGTGACAAAACAACGACTTGGAATAAAAAAGGAAGTCACTTTGCTTCCAAAATGTACAAAGTTGAACTCAAAGCAGTCTCATGGAAACATGGTTAGTGATTAACAATGCTGCTTACAACTTGGTCTTGGTTTATTTATAAAGGGAGGAAACATTACTTCATGAGGTGTGACTGTTTGCCAAAGAAAAGAAGTGACAAAAGAAATAAAAGTAACATCATCAGCGGGTAGAAAATTTCTTTGTAGTTACACACATACACAGATAGTGAATAAAAAGTGAGTAATAGCCCTGTTATAACTCCATAACAGCTCGTATAAATGTCCCTGTTAGCCAGGCTGTTCTCTGTATTTCTGTATGACATGAATACTGACCATGACATGTTTCTCTCTGCAGTGTTCTGGTCTGGCCCGAGACGCTGAGCAACATCCACTCCTACCACACGCCGCTGTCCTACCTGCTCGTCTGTGTCTCGACAGGTCAGTGAACGCATCACAGAAGGAGAACTAACGCCTGAGGAAAAAACAGTAGAATAAATTTTGAGCTTCAACGATCAGTCGATCAATCGCCAACTTGATTTGAGTCACTTTAAGACGAAAATGTCTAAATTTTCTGGTTCCGGCTTCTCTGGTTTCTTTAGTCGTCTTTATTAGTAATGTTTGAGTTGTGGACTGTTGATCAGGACAAAAAAAATATAGGTTTAATCTGCAGCTTTGGAAAATAATATTCTTTAATAATCGATAGATTAATCAGATTGGTCATTAGTTGCAACCTCAAAAAGTTATCTTTTGTATGTAAGAAGAGTCTTGGTTTTCTGAACAAGAATGCACCTGTCCTGGGGCGTTACAAGCGCCACCTTTCCAGCTGCTGCTACTTTTCAGGGAGAGAAACAACAACAAAGATCCGCCCCACTTACCTGTTTCTCAGAGCAGGCGAGTGGGCGGCTCCTCTGAATCACCATGGACACCACAAGCTAATCCCCGCAGGGCTTCAGGGGTCTGGCCCAGGCTGTGTGTGTGTGATCAGGTCTTATGTGCATCTCTGCGTTACCATGAGGACGCAAATCTGTGGAGATCCACCCTAACAACCACAAGAAGCTTTTAGTTCCACCAGGGCCATAGACGCCAGACACTGGAGGTCATGTTCTTCAAAAATAGTGTCTGACTGGATGTGTGTGTGTGTGTGTGTGTGTGTGTGTGTCTCACTATCCACAGCGTGCCAGTCATTCCCAGGCACAAAGGGACTCTCAGTCGCTTGAATTCCTCCAGCTAAATGAGGCCAGTGCAGTTTGATACATGTGGATGTGATGTCAAGGTTTTAGGTGGCATCTTAAAAAAAATAAAAGAATAGGACAGATAACATTAAATCTGCTGTCAGATTATTTCCATAAAGACTCTAAAACTCTGCTGATGACTCTCTGATTACTGACACAAATGAAATCTGCGCACTGTCATGTGAGATGTGTTAAGTTTATAAAAAGGTGATTTATCCAGATGTGGTTTGATCTCTGAAAGCTACAATGAATTCACCTTTATTTTATCCATCATTTTGCTGCAACATGGTGCAGATTTGTGGCGTTTATCAAGTTGCACCTGTGAAATCCTAATTTACTACTCTGCAACAAACACTTTATAATGTTAGCTGTTTGGTTCAATGTGATGTGTTTATGTACAGTTTTATTGTAAAATGATTATATTTACAGGGCAAAGAAATTGTTAAAGAGTAGATGAAAGTATGTTGATCTACTTTTATGTTTTTAAAATACAAACTATAAATATTTTATATGAAAATGTGTTTAAAATGTATGAGCATCTATAACCTTTTAAACTTTTGCATAACATGAAATTCTGCATAATTTAGCAGTAGTGATCTAATATTATTTTGGCTATCAACACTAGATTATAAAAATAAAGTTGTTTCCTGAGCATTTAAACCCTGCAGTCCCATTCCACTAACAGAGACACTGTTCCTTTTTCATTCTCAGGATACTTCGTGCAAGACGCGGGCGACATAATCCTGACAGGACACGCAAAAGGATCATGGGAATTCTTGCTCCATCATTCACTGGTAAGGCAGTGTGCCTTTGGCCGTTTGACATTTTTCAAATCAAACATGGGGTGCTGTTCCTGTCCGTGCCTGTTTCAGATGAACTATTACTGACAGTTTGCTGAGCTTGCGTGAAAAGGAGGGGAATGTATAGGTGATCTGCACAGGTATACAGGTAGAGACTCATACAGTATATGTGATAGGCTGCCAGGGTCAGACAGGAGATCGAGGAAAAACGCTTTCCATGAAATGTTGCAAAGCTGCTTGTGTGATCCGACGTACAAAAGACTTGTTGAATATACTGAATAGCCTTTAATATTTCATCAAGTATGCACCGGATTCACTTATGCGGAGAGGGGGAGTAATTACAGTGAAATAACACAGACTGTTTGCACAGCTCCGAGCCGAGCTGGATCCAGTAAGGCCACTGAGCGGAAATCATTGCAATCATGAGATCAACTGGCAGACTTGCGTCACCTTATTTGTATCATTGAATCATGTGGAACATCTTTTTGTTCAGTGTTCTCCGTGACATCCACTTTCCTTTCATTTCCCCCCGCAGTAACTTGAAGGTTGATGATTTAAATCAGGATCTGATACTACTGTTTTTCCACCTTCCCCTTCCGTCTCCTCGCACTCACGTTGCTCTTTGTTAACTAGTAAGAAATATTTTACCTGTGGTCACAGGGTCCAAACTTGAGTTTTAAAAGCAGCATGAGTTAGAAACTAAGTAAAACATTAAGCTTTTAGTTTATAGTCACTGGACACTGACAAAAAAAAAAAATTGATTGGTTCAATTGGTAACACCTAAATGAATGAAAAATAAGTAACTCCAACTTATTTATTTCATTACAATAATCTTGATCCATTTAGGTGATACCAATGGAAAAAATCCAATTAAATCAACTAGTTTCTTTTTTTTAGCGTAGTGAGTCTAATAAAAGATCCTGCCTTAGATCCTCAATGCTTATCTTGACCATTTTACAAGTCAAGATTGATATTTCTAGCTCTTTAAATGCATTTCCCTGCCATATATGTACATACAGGGGAAGACTCGCACCTCCACCAGCATGGTCCCATATTGTACACTTGTCCTAGGTTTTATTTGAAGTTTTGCTATCCCTAACACAGTATATTTTATATAGTTTTAAACATCAGCTCCTAACCTAGATCAGCCAATTGTAAGAGAGGCTTAATATTACTAATGAAACGGACACAAAAGAACCTGGTCGTTCTAGATCTCCAGGTAGAAGCTTGACAACCGATAGTAAAAACAAACTGTGCTGGTCAAACTCCGCCTCTTATCTGCGTGTGTGAACATCTCCCCTCTCTTTGCCCCCCTCAGGTGATCTGGTGTTTCCTGTACGCCCTCTACACGGAGCTGTACGTGGCCGGCGCCGTCATCGCTCTCTTCGTGGAGGTCAACAGCGTGACGCTGCACCTGAGGCTGATGCTGAAGCTGGCGTCCGCCCAGTCCACCGCCATGTACCGCCTCAACAAGCTGGCCAACCTCTTCACTTACGTCACCTTCCGCCTGGGCACCCAGTTCTACCTCACCTGGTACATTCTCAACAACTACTCCTGGATGGACCGCGGCGGGTACTTCCTGGGCACCATGATGGTGATGAATGTCATGATCCTGGTTTATTTCTACCGCCTGCTCCGCGCAGACTTCTTCTCTCAGAACAAGAGCTACGCGGGACAGAACGGGACGCACAACAACAACTCCAAACGCTTCCTCAGCGAGTGACTGGAGACGCCTCCACAGTACTTCCCGCTATTTGTTTTTCTGTTTAGGGTGGAGAGTTAGCACATTTTGTCCTTTTTCAAACCATAACACTGACACCATTCCTCAAGGCGACAGGTTCCCTTGTTGTCTCACTGCCAAAGTTAAGAAAGAAAAAAAAAACTTTAGGTGGAAACAAAGTGCCCGCCCTTTCCTTCAGTTGCAGCATTCCAGGGCTGCTGTAAAAAAAAAAAAAAAAAAAAAAAAAAAAAAGCAGCGCAACAAAGCTTTAAACTAAGCCAAAAGTCTATGTTTGCAGCATTTCTCAAATTCTTGCCGTCGTGTCCTCGTGTGTAGCATATTTATGATTGACATTTTGGGAAAAAATGCGTACGCGCGGGTTCCATGAGAAGATTGACACCACTCATGCCCGTCACTGACTTCTGTCTTCTTATCTAACTCTTGGCAAGAAAGTGAACGCAGTCACAGCATCTCCCAAAACCAGACTATTCTCTTAACTGACTCAAATCATTTTAAATGTGAAAAAGCATCTCGCTAACTTTATTTGCTGACATCCTTATATGTTCTGAAATATTAAGTAATCTTTAACGTTGTTCATTATAAAGAGAAAATGACATTTAACTCAGTTTTCTCTCCCTGGGTGTCAGCTGTGGAACATCAGACTTAATATTTTAGCACATAGATTCATAGTATATCTACATGTGCTATGTTTGCTCCCTGTGTCTTTATGACGCCGTGCATGGCTGAGGAGTTTCTGGGCTGTGACTGAACTGGTAGTCAACGACTATTCATCTGGTAACACACAACAGTGCAGGACAATTGGACTTAATACATGTTGCTTTCTCCGAGCCGAAGCTGGATTTTCCTGTCTAACAGTCAGATCGAGCTCTTGAGGAAGTGGGAACCCTGAGAAAACCCTGAGAAAACCCTTCATAACGAGCAGCCGCAGCACAATCACTGCAATGTTGCATCACCACTAGTTAGACATGATGCTGAGTAATAGACGAGTAGAAATACAAAAACGTGTGAACCATATTTGATTGTTTGTAAAATAATCCCTTTTTCATTTAGTTTTTTAAACCCTCCCTTTTGCTTAAGAAAATAAGTCTTTCTTATTGTTCCTAGTTGGATGTTTGAGTTTCGCTCTGCAGAATGAATAATTGTGCAAAACGCTGAAAGAGCAAAGTTTCTCTGTGCTAGAATCCAGTTTGTGCAAGCATGATTTGTCACATCACAGTTTGGATGCCAACCGTGATCAAATATTCAACTTACACTAGTTTTATGTGGGAACTTGATGGCTCCAGTGCACAAATGCTGAGAATGGATTTTTCAGTAAGGTAGGAGACCTCTTGTGTCCAGCAGGTAAACTAGTCAGATAAAACATATTTGCATAGTTTTAGATTCAGAATTAATTCACAATAAGGGCAATGGAGTAAATCTCACTTTAAGAACTTTAGCAAGATAATTTAACTTTTATGGAAAAAAAAATTGTTGACACAAATTATTATTGATATTGTCTTAAAACATGCCTAGAGAGGAGGTTTCTTGTTTTTGATGAAAAAGGATATAGAGAATTTGCTAATTATTATCCTCGTATGTGCATTCCTTATTAAAATATTTCGGATGGTAATACAAGTTGACCATGTAATGGCTTTTTTAAAGGCTAATTTCATGATCATCCCACAAATTGAATGTGATGAGGGTATCATTTAAAAACCCAAAGATTAGTACATTTCACAGACAGACATGTCCTGCAGTGCCTTTACCACAGTGCCTTTTTAAAAAGTCCCCAAATAACCAGAGACAAAGATTATGTGTGCCTGTGTACATGAGTAAAGTCAGGAGCGACGATTTGTACGCCTTCTTTAAAGCCGACTTGATGCCAAGCAGAGATTTTTTGAGACAAACATATAGATTCCTTTGACAGTAATGTGTAATGTAACTTGCCGTTTGTGACATGTTTTTTTAGGAGTTCTGTATTTTTTCTGAGTGATACCATGAATTAAAACAAAGTGTTTCAAATCACAGTGTTTGTTAAGTTTTGTTATATGTTCAATTTACGCTTTGTTTTCTGTATTTATTTGTAGTTTTTTCTTCCATACAGTGTAAATGTGAAATGATCACACTGCCAAAATTGAAATTGTAACAGATGAAGATATATTGTTTTTGGTACAATAATAATTATAATTATTATAATATTAAATATTAGTAGAGTAGAATCATCTTATTCCACAGATAGTTTGAATCATTTCAAGTATTTTTTCTGATTTGCGTCAATTTGATCTTGTTTAATTTTTTTTTTTTTTTTTTTTTTTAATATTATATTGACTTAAATAATCTGCCAGTGGAATAAGATAATTCTATTCAATATTGGACTAATTGTACCAAAAACAAGATAATTTCACCTGTTAAAATTTGCAGTGTAGACAGTGCATCAATCACTTGATCAATATATAGTGAATCTGCAACTATTTTGATCAAATTTCCATTTTTTCCACTAAGCAGACCTAAACTTTCTGATAAAAGGAACAATCTGAGGGTTTCATTTTTTATTTACATTTTTTTCTATTCCTAAGATTCTGTAGCTTAAAAGGTTACATAATGATTACATGATAATGAAAATAATAGTAGGTTATTTTACTGTATTATATCTTTCATACAGGCCACATAGTTTAGTTAGAACAGGCTTATAGCGCCCTCTAAAGTCCTCTTATTTAACTGAAGGACATAACATGCAGGGGATTTTAGTGATATTTTTTTCAAAGATTAATTAATTTTCGAATCTTTGCGTGTGTCTTAACAACAAAGCCAAAAAAATAGATTACATAGTTAATGAGTTTACAATTTATATTCTTCGTGTGTGTGTGTGTGTGTAAAATGTGTCTGTGTTAATATTGTATTAAAAGTTGTGTATTTATTTTTTTTAATTATTTTTTTTTCTTTTTTAAATGACTAAACGAATAGGAATAATGCCAAACTGACAATGCCAAAACTCTCATGTCAACCATCTAAAAACTTAGTACTAGATAGTATAACTCTCTTAAAAATAGTTAAAATTAATACACACGCTATCCACTGCTTTTATATTGTAGGTGGTATAAATATTTTAAATTTAGCATTCTTTTACAGTTACACCTTTTGACATTTTCGTTACATATGATTTTTGTTATATATGTATGTATGTGTATATATATACATATATGTATGTATGTATGTATGTATGTATGTTTTGTATATACATACATATTTTATTACCATATGAAGAATTTGACAATGAAGAAATATTTTCTTTTTTATTTTAATCTAATAAACTGCTTTTAAATGCGGTGTCTTTTTTGTTTATTTTTTGTAATTTTGGATGTTTTAATTGTATCTCTTAATGTTTTATGTAAAGCACATTAATTGACCTTATTGTTGAAACGTGCCGTACAAATAAACGGGCGTTGCCTCATGGCGTCCAGCAGGGGGCGCTGCCGCTCAGAGACCGCGGCGGGGGGAGCGTGGAGCAGAAAGCCCGAGCAGCGGTCCCAGGCTGCGGCTTCTCCTCCTCCTCCTCCTCCTCCTTCTCCTCCTCCTCCTCCACTTCCGCGGATCGACTTCAGCCCCGTGAACTCAACACTTTCACGGCGAACAATGAACTTGATTTAGTTCACGTTTAATCTTCGGGAGGAAGACGAGCCTGAAACAGACTCGAGAGGAGAAACTGGAGCGGATCATCCTGCTGCCGCGTTAAGGTATCCTCGGAGAAATCCATTTTTCCCCTTACGCTCAACACGCTATTTTTAAAAAAAAAAAGTTGAGTTTGGCCCAACATGTTTCTAAACTCATTTTACTGTTCGCTAACGTGTAGGAAACATCTCACGCTGCAATCAGAGGATCGAAACTCGTGTTTATTTATGAACCCACTCGGGTTCGGGTTTTCCGGCTGGAACAAACCGAATCCAGTAAATGGGATTCTTCTGCTCCTCCAGCAGCAGCTTTGATGAACAGTCGTATTAAAAACGGAGCCGAGCGGTAAGCCGATCAACCGATTACAGTTGTCTGGCTCGGCGGGAGGCTCCGGACACACAATGGATGACACATGTTGTCTCTGATCACACTTTAGTTCGACTAGTTTCCTCCTGTGGGACTGTCAGGGGGCTGCAGTGGTCAGCCGGGTCAGAGGGGAGAGAGCCTGTCTCCTGGCTGCCATGGAGAACACAACCAATATATAACAAGTGTCAGATATCCTTCTGGTTTGTCTCTTAGAACCAGTCATTGGGTTTATTATTAGTTCTGAAAGTAAAAGAAGGCTGCAACCAATAATTATTTCCATTACTCATGTTGGACCAACAGTCCAGGATTTCCAAAGAAAACCAGGAAATGTTCTCATTTGAGTCATAAGAGTCACTAAAGTAGTTTGTTTATTGGAAAAACAGATACAGATTCAGTGTCTTTCAGATGATTGACGATCATTTCAGGTCTAAAACTAATTCTTGATTGATCTGCCTGTTTTATTAATCTCTTTTTTTTCCAATTACAGTGACATTCAAAATCACGACATACATGTAAAAAGAAAGTCCAGATGAATTTCGTGGCAACAAAGTACCTTTTTCATGAATGAGTAATCTGCCAACTATTTATTTTTGTTGATCAACTGTTTAGGCTATGAACAATGATTAAAGGACATGGTCAGACATGTTGGACTGGTAAATCAAACATGACACAAAATATTTAATTTATAGATAAAAAGAAAATCCTCACATTTAAAAATCTGAAATCACAGTGTGTCTGCTTAATTAAATCTAATGATTAATTGTGTTGGATGAGTCACTGTGAGCTGTACGTTGTTTCTCATCTGGATTTTTGTCCCCTGCAGCAGAGAGAAACCTGTTCCTGCCCTGATGCTTCTTACTAAAGCTGAGCTGAACTCTGAGCATTATGCAGCCACAGCCTAACAAAGTGTGTCCCGTTCCTCAGCACCGCATGTCCCTCTGACTAACATCCACCCGGAGGCTTCATGTCAGTCCGAGCTTCAGCCATGAGCGTTCTCCCTCCTGTTCGCAGGGACCGAATCATCGCTCAGCTCCAACAGGTAAAACACACGCCGTGGAGATCGAGGCCTGCGGGCCGATGCTCGTGTCACCGGCTCGCCCCCCTTCACCCAGTCTGCTTCCTGTCCCGCAGTGTTTCAGGAAGGAGGCAGCTCTGCACACGGAGGAGGACTTCAACAGCAAAGTGAGGGCTGCGTGTCAGGAGCAGCGGACCGGCACCGTGGGGTGAGCACGCAAACCGGGGCAGGGATCGGCAATTTATTAGTATTAAGCAGTTATTTAAGCTACCTTCTTTCTCTTCTCAGCAGATTTAAAATCTCCAAGGTCATTGTGGTGGGTGACTTGGCTGTGGGGAAAACCTGTCTGATTAATAGGTAAGCGCCGACACTCCACGTATGACAGCAGGCTAAGGGGAATTTTTAAAAGGTAACTCATGAAAGAAAACTATTTTTCCCCATGTCAACAACTATCTAGTATCAACTCGTGACAGGCAGTAAATTAATGCTAATGCCAAGCTTTTCCTCACTCAGATAAGATAATAAATTGTGAAATAATGAAGAATCCCATTGAATTTTAAAGGGTCTGTCCACCCAAATAAAAAAAAAAAAAACATTTTTTTTATTGGTTTATGTACATGGGAAGGTTTAGAGGTTGATACATCTGTGGTAAGTGTTGTTTGCGCTGCTCATTATCAATAGTATTAATAACCCAATTCGTATAGCACCTTCCATGCAGAGAAAATAAGATCAAAAACAACATTAGGACAAACACTGGAAAATACAAAACATCATATAATCATATGATTACCCAAATTAAAAAGAATGGTCTTTCAGATCTTTAACAAAAACTCCGAGTTTTTTGTTCAGTGGTTCCCATTCATACGCCAGTCCACAAATGAACTGCTCAGCCCCCCCTTTTTCCCCCCCCAATGCGATTTTATCATTTTCACTCACGCACAGAAAAAGAGAGAGAGATCAACAGCCACACATATTGCATATCAATGGGGAAAACTTGGCTCGACATTTAAAACCATCTTGTGCTGGTTGGTTGACAAACCAAAGAGATAATGATGCTGTTTTGTCCTGCCAGCATTAATGTGAAAGTTAATAATAGCTTAGCTTAAAATTTACATATAATGAGAGTTTCCTATTAGCCTATATACAATGCTGGAAAATTTACTCACAGGGGGATGCCTAATTGATACTATCCTGGAAAACTTCATCCAATGATTAATTAACATTTACCATCAATTTTGGTAAGTAATTGTCAACATGAAACTACAGTACAAACTGTACATGCAAGAGCAAAGGGGGGCAAGAGTAAATATTAATATTATAAATACTATAAATAATCATACACGTACCATTCTAAGTTAATTACTGTATATCAGGTACATCAGTGGCTGTTTTGGTATAAATCACCTTTGTGTTACCTGCATGTCCTGAAATTAAAACCAGTTTTTGTTTCCAGATTTTGCAAAGATGCTTTTGACAAGAACTACAAAGCAACGATCGGTGTGGACTTTGAAATGGAGCGGTTCGAGGTGCTGGGTGTTCCTTTCAGCCTGCAGCTGTGCGTGTCCTACCCTCTTTATTTTGTTTTATTTTATGTTATACATGCCGGGTGCGGTAAACTGAATGTTATGTAGCGTTGCTCAGCTGTCGCCTCGCTGCATCGCAGGTGGGATACCGCAGGTCAGGAGAGGTTCAAGTGCATTGCGTCCACCTACTACAGAGGAGCGCAGAGTAAGAGGTTTCAGATGGAATTCACACCATCCCCACCAAAAATCCACCTTTCTAAAACATTTCTTTTCCTCCAGTTGTGATTATTGTCTTTGATGTAAATGACGTCGCCTCCTTGGGACACACAAGGTGAGCCCGTTCACCATGAGAGCACTGTTCCCCCGTTCATGTGTTTTGGTCTAAAGTCGTCTGTGTCCGTGTGCAGGCAGTGGCTGGAAGACGCTCTGAGGGAGAACGACCCCACCGCCGTCCAGCTGTTCCTTGTGGGCACAAAGAAGGACTTGAGTGTAGGTGCTAAAGTGTCCGAGGTGGACGTGACACGCCGCTTTACAGGAGCCAGAGTCAAATGTCAATTTGTTTGGATGTGTGAAGGGCTTTGTGCGCTGGCTTTAAACCTTCAGGAATGCAGCTTCTCCTCCCTCATTAGACCCCAAAGTGTTTGTGTTGTGGGTTTAACGACTGTAACAAGGCCGCGCTGGAACAAAAGACGCTGGCTTGTTCGTTGTCGTCAGTTGTCGTCACTGGCTCGTCCATTGTCATCACAACGTGGTCTTTTTCTAACAAATCTCATCTCTGGCTGCACCGTGATTTCTGCAGAGATCCTACTAATTACTCAAGACAATCTTAAAAACAGATTATGAGATTTTAAAACGCACTGATGCTTTTCTCTAGGGTTCCCCACTATTGCAGTGTTTTCAAAGAGCTTGTAGTTGTCTTATATTGTAGAAAGTCAGATTAGAAAAGCTGTTTAAATATAGGAAGATCCAGGTGTAGAAGTAAAATGAGCTGTCAGGACATCCTTCCAAAGTTGTGATGTCACAACTGTAATAGTCATTCACAGTAATTCCAATCAGAGGAGAGAAAGTACTTTATTATTGTTCATTGTTTTAAATTCTATAGTGTAATATTAAATGCTCTTGTAAGTTTAAAGTCAAATTCCTAAATGTTCCAAATTCCAAAGATATTAAATTAAACAAAACGCAGAGAACCAAAGAATATTTTCCTTTTTTTTAACATCTAAAAAAATCTGTGTTAATTATTAATCAACTAATTGTTTCATAGTTAAAGTAAAAAAGAAATCCGTTGCATCAAGTGTCTTAAATGTCTTCATTTGGGACAACATGTTATACCTTGCTCTCCACTTGGTTGTCTTCCAGTCTCCTGCTCAGTACTGTCAGATTGAACAAGACGCTCTCAAGATAGCGAAGGAGATCAGTGCGGAGTATTGGGCTCTGTCCTCCCTGACTGGTGAGTGTTGGGATTTAAACACGGATCCATCTTTACCACCCCCGCTGTTCACTCACAGCCTGTATCTCTGCGGCGCCGTAGGGGAGAACGTCAAAGAGTTCTTCTTCCGAGTCGCATCGTTGGCATTCGAGACCAACGTTCTCGCCGAGTTGGAGAAAAGCGGAACGAGGCAAATCGGAGACGTAGTCAGTGAGTATTCCCCCGCGACCCCTCTGTAATCATGACAACCGTCTCATGTGGCGTCGGGAGTTTGATGCCCAGCTGCTGTGTTTTCAGGAATCAACAGCAACTCAAACAATCTGTGCGCTACATCCAAGAAGAAGAAGCAGCCCAACTGCTGCCAGTAAGGAGTCCCAGGTTAAAAAGTCAGGTACGGACTTAAAATTTGATTTTTTTTTTCCTGTGGGAGGAAAAAAAAGGACTGTGGCTGCTCTCCAGCACATGGGAGAGATCCTGTGGTTAATCCAGCAGCAGGAGGAGGAAGAGGAGCGAGATGCTGGAGCCTTCACTTCCTCACATGTCTGAGAAGTTTGAATTCAATTTTTCCTGCCTTATAAATATTTTTCTTTTATCGGAAATTGGGGGGATTCGCACAGTGTTGATCAGTTTCTCTTATCTGGAGTCACAGAGTGACGCAGCCATTACGTAAAAAATGACCTTTCCAGTACTGACTAGAGAATGTCTGTGGATGACTTTAACACGATGTACTGTACGTGGGGATGTGTGGATGCTCATTTTACTTAGGCCTCAATTCAATATCTAGTTTTGCTGCTTCATTTTGTTTTACAATTATGTTCTTTTTTTTTTCCTCTAGTTTACCTTCAATTCTTTTTTTTTTTCTTTTGATTTGGTACATTTTTTACATGACCTCTTATGCTTTTGACTTCTTAAAGGTACAGTGTGTAAGACTCTTAAAGGCATCGAGTAGCAAGTTTGCAGATTTCAACCGGTTGAGTGTAGGAGAAGGTGAGAGGCCGTCTCTAGAGTCATTGTTTGGTTTGTCCCTTCTGGGCTACTGTAGAAACATGGCGGTGCAACGCCCAGTGAAGTGAGGTACAAGTTTTTTCTAACAGAAATGTTTTTTTCTGCTTTCTTTTAAATCTTGACCCCTTAGATTAGTCTTGTGAATACCTGTAGGAGTCCTGACCCCCAAGGGGAGAATCATTGTTGTATTATTAATGCAGCCTCTGACATTTTTTACCTGCCGTTTGTGCTTTATAGGCTTCATTTTTTAATTTAGTTTCCAAATCAGCCGCTGACTTTTGATAATGCTTTTCTTATATTTAAAAGCTAAAACAGTGTGCATTTTATTATTCGTTTTAAATGTCTTCATTCTGGTACGTTTCACATGTGAGGCAACATATTATATCATAAAAGGGAAATGATGTCACCCAACTGTTGTGGAAATAAAGTACATTTTAAAGCAATGTTTATGAGCAGTAACTTAGTTAAAAACTACACAATTTTTTTTAAAGAATCATATTAAACAGGGATCTTATTGCAGATAAAAAGTACATATTGCTTATCTCAGTCTTAGAAAACATCGCCATTCTCCTTTCTCATCACCATTCTTTTTTTCCTTGAAGAAATGCCCTTTCCTCATTCACTTGTTGAAGCTTTTGAAAGAATCAAGATATTTCTTATCAATTTGGCTCTGGAGTTCTTCAGGGATGCAGTGAGAGAATTTGTAATTGTCCTTAATCCATTTCCCGCCTTCAGTGTTCTCAATGGCCACAGCGGCTACACCTGCAGGAGATGGAATATTTACCGTAAAACGTGGCGTTTTCACATTTTTTTTTTTTTTTTTTTTGCTATTTCAATTCACAATTGTGTTTGACTGACCTACAACGGTGGCGCCGAGCCGCTCCACCAGCTGGATGGTGGCCTTCATGGTGCCTCCAGTCTCAATCCATTGGTCCACTATCAGCACCCTCACACCTGCAGGAAGGAGGCACGCCGACTTATCTACTAGCTGCTTATTACTTTCCTTTTGGTTGGTTGAACCATGATATACTTTTTTTTTTTAATAGAGAAGACATAGATAGATAGGGTAAAGGAAAAAATGCATACAAGAAATGATACATTTACATGTAAAAAAAAAAAAAGATGGATACTTGTGCAGATGTACACATGTAAATATGCACAGAAAATAATGAACATTTACATGTATATCTGCTAAAAGACACGTGCAAAGTCTAAGAAAAAACAGAACCTCAAACCCTAAATGGAAAAAAAACACAAATCTCAGAAGCTACTGAATGTTATGTGGTTTATTTCAAGCCTTAGTATATATGATTGAACATTTCACTCATATTTTTTTGGTAAAGTCGAGTGCAACCATGCATGATCTCTATTGGACCTTCTCTTCTCAGAAGACATTCGGTTGTAATGTGCCTCATGCAACACTAGGCAGTGCTGTGTCACAGGGAATAAATGCTCATAGTCAGGAAACCTATGGTTTAAATAATTTGGGTCAGCTATTGTTCAGTGTTGCCTATATTATTCTTTTTAAAATAAATCTTATATAACCTGGTCCTAATATATATGTTTATTTGTTATTCGAGAGTTTTCCTATATCTTCACTGAGCTAAACATTCAGTCAGTTTTTTTCTGGTTTTCCTTGAAAGAAAAAGTGTAGGAATAATTAATCCTATTACTTACTGCATGGGAATTATTTAACTAAAAGCTACAGATAACCGATCAGTTTAAAGCTCTAAATTGGCTGAGTGAACAATCATCTACTCAAGAGGACTATATACACCATAGTTAAAGGTTTAAAAAGTAAAGATTAACCTGGTTTTAGAACATCCAGTCTTACTTCCAAAGTCTTTTCTCTGCCTGTGTAGTCCGTGTAGTTTTTATTTTGGGTTGCGACACACAAGTGACCTGCCTTGCGGACAGCCAGGAAACCTTTTCCAAGGGTGTTAGCGATGGACGCCCCTGAAAAACAGATTGAAATAAAACATCCATCTACACGGACAGAAAGACAACAAATAAATGAAACTCATATGGTGAAACTCCACTTCAAAACAGATGAGTAATGTTTTCACAGGTTGAACCACAGGGCTGTACAACACAGTAAGTGAGATGCAAATATCTAAATTTAGTAGCTATCTGTGGCACTGGGTAAGGTTTCCTGACATATTAGTAGGGTCACTGGCTGGTAAAATAAAATGTGTGACACACCAGGTGTCCAACACAATTTACTCTCTTAACCAACTATTCATTCCTGTTCTTAACTCTGATTATGTAAGATCAACACCATTATGGCTCAATGCAACCTGCACTGCTTAAATACTCTCAGAAGTTACCATTTTAAATCTTACTTTTTGTTTTCAGTACATCAAATAATTCTGTAAGAAGAGCTATAAAATCATCTGAGGTGTATCACTATCAACTATTTGATGAAAATGTCCCCTATAATATAGTACTTTTATTGCAGTGAGGATTCCATTGCCCATTTTGCTGCCTCAATAATTATTTTTATTGTGTTGTTGCAAAGATGTTTTAAATTATGCTTATGCAAAGACATGTATGTAAACATGTATGCAAAAACATGTAAAATTCATGGGATAACCAGGCCCTGTCAATCACAAAGGAACCGTTGCACACTCCTCTCAAATCTTGACAACCTGACCTGACCTGTACGGACTGGCATTGCACAATTTTATGCTCAAATCTTCTTCAATGAGGGACAGTTTAAGCAACAAATGGTTGCAGAAATGTGGGGTAAAATTAGGATTAGTTTTGTACCTAGGATGAATCCCATTGCATCTATCCCGGCAACGAGGTCAATAGCGTCGTCGTGGAATGGACCGAGCAGGTCTTTGACACAGTCAGCAAGAGCCTAAATCAACAACAAAGTGAGTGTGTGTGTGTGTGAATGACACACCAAGTACCAGGGAGGACAGCAGGAACAGCTTCAACACTTCAGCAGCTCGTTTGGTACCGTGTCGCTGCACAAACCTGGGAGTTGCAGTAGAGTCTGGATGGGTCCAGCCAGGCAAATGTCTGTCCCTTTGTGTTAGGCGCCATCAGAGATAGGTACCATCCTTTATGTCTGTCTGCAGGAACGGCCAACGCGTCCATTTGAAAAACAACTCTGGTCAGAACAGTTCGAGCGAGAGAGCGCCGTGAATGAACTGGACTGGTGAATGAAGCAAGTGTCCCGTATCAGGTTCCAGTGGGGTGAATGGTGGGTGGGAGGCGGCTGTAAATAACACTCAACTTAGTCACTTATTCTGCCTGCAGTTGCTGCAGGATTCTTAATTCAAGGCTCCAGGTGTCAGGAGTCATCACAAAGAAATCTGTTTGTTTCCAACATCTTGAAAATCCCGTCTTAAAGAGCAGATGGCAGTTCTGTCTAATGATGAAGGTGATGAAAGCTTAGTACGGGATGTGAATGTGAATGTTTTTGGTTGTGTCTGTGAAGGTTTATGGTTGACACCCAAAAGCAATTCTGAAAACCTAATTAACTTTGAATTCAGTAATACTGTACATTTTAGTCTTAACAGTTATTAACACTGGAATGAATAAAGTGTGAGTAATATGTATGTGAAGGTTTCTCATCATCAAGGTCCTTTTTTTTTATCTTGTAGAGATGTAGAGAAAAGCAATTGGACTTCTTGGTGTGGTTGAAGACATTTTAACCAGTCCACTTACCAGTTTCAGGGGTGTGATCATGTCAATTTGGTTTCACATTCCGAGTTCTCTGGCACTAAATCCCAAAATTAAAGAACTCTCCTGGATGAGAGGTGAAACAGTTTCAACCAACTAAAAAGTCCTGTGTGTGTGACTACTATTATTTTCCTCAGGTTGTTATGCTGCTCAGAGCTTTTATTTTCAAGCTTTTTCCTTCATATGTCAAGAAGGATCAGTGTCTGAATAAACTCACAGTGCAATAAATTTATATGTATACTGTACATATCTATCCCAGTCACACACAGTCATCTCACTGTTGTTTTTTTATTTATTGTTTTTATTTGTTTTTAATTTATTTTTTTTAACTTCTTTCAATGCTGCTGCAGCACTGTGAATTTCCCCACTGTGGGACAATAATGGAGCTATCTAATCTAATCTAATCTAATCTAATGTTCACTGTGTATTTTTGCAGTATATTTCCCACGTGCCAGACTGGAAATTTCCTTAGAGTTATTAAATAAACTGATATATGATCTATTTCATCCTAGATTTGAGCAACAGAATTCAAGCTGAGCTCAAGACCCAGTGTTGACCTTCCCACACAGTTTTTTATGTCATGAACCTAACAGGCCAGAAAGTTCATTCACTTTCCTACTTCATACATGTAAAAGTTTGTATGAATGCACACAGAATGCCTCATTCAGGCTATATTTGACAATATATTGCACTTTACTGAGGTAAATCCTCAATATATGTAGCTTAATATGTTAAATTCTGATCTAAGGCATTAAAGCAAGTCTATGTAGTATTTTGCTAAACAGCGCCCTCTGTTGTCAAAAGCTGCAATTATTTCCAACCTGATTTAATTCAACTGTAATTAGGTAGAGAGGAGTTATAAAGTCATTGGATTTAAAGTGTTCTAACATCAGTCATCATAAATTACTGGTCATACCAGGCTAAGAGAGGCTTTGTAGAAGGGAGCTTGTTTTACAGCCTCGTTTGAAAGCATAATAATTTGATTTTTTTCTTTTTTAGGAGAGTGGCTCCAGTGAAAATTTACCTGTTCACATTGAGCTGTGCGGATTAGTTCAGAATTAGGAAGTAGGATGGTGTTTCCAGTAAGGCAACTTGATTCATATTAAAGTATTAGGATAGCAGCAGAAGCTTTCTGTATGGCTAAATACCACTAGGCATGTTGTTACAATTATTACCTTTGAGTTTCTGTGCCTTTGGCAACTCTTTAATGCACTCTAGGACAACCAATGTACATCTAACACTCATCTAAGCCTAGTTCATGTTTATTTGCGTCCGTCCAAACACAAGATGCGATCTGAAATGGAAATATAATAAGATGAAATATGTTTAAAAAAAAAAAAATAGGGACATTAAATGAAACAGACCTGAAATATAAAGGTATGATTCTGCTAAAGTGCTGCAAAACAAAACATAAAACAAGCTAATTAAGCAATGTTGTGCAATTATTTTATACAAAGGGCCTTGCGATCTTTCTTATTAATTTTATTTTTCTCAATGGCTTCATGTTTGGCATATCTATGATGTGAATGTGACAACATTGACAAACTCGCTGTCCTCACAGCAACTCTATTTTGCCTCTATGAACTTTGTTAGCAGGCCAGAATGCTGATGTGGGCTCATGCAGTGATGGACTGACCCCACGTCTCCTCCAGCTCTGGAATTCATGGCTCCTGAAAGCAGAGCCAATAAAAGAAGTCTTACCCAGCATGATCAATACAATAAGCTACATATTTCATCAAGTGTCACCTTTCTGTTCCACTGTTAGTAAACTCCACATGGACTCCACATCTTTCCTGGCCAACAGCAGGATTATTGGCTTCATTTTGCCCGAAACCCCCCCACCCCTCCTGCAGAGACCACTTGAATTCATGAGAAACTTTTTCTTTTTTCTTTTTTTTTGGGGGTCGAATGTTGCCTCTGGTGATTTTACATCATTTCTCTCCGCCTACTGACAATCGGATTTCAGTGCCTTGTAGGCTGGATCTCTGCCTCTCGAGCTCTGTGTAAGTCCAGCCATGTGACAAAACGCCGCGCTGATTAGAAAACCCAATGTGACGAGAGGTCCTTTTCTTCTGGGAGCAGTTTCGAGAGATGCAGAGAACTCCGCAGTGCATCATTCTCTAAATTATGACCTGGATTTGTTAGGATTTGTACATTTTTTTCCCTGGTAAATCCACACGTGGGAAAGTAATTAATCAGATGCTTAGCTACGATAATTCAACGCATGAAACATGTTTCCTGGCTTAAATAATCACATTATGTAGAACACAGCAGGACCTGGCACTAACTGAACACAACTTACCTATTGTATTTCCTTCATGAATAGTTTTGAATCTGACAACCTCAGTAGTAAATAGGAAGAATGTTCTTTGTCCCTGAACCTGATTAATTCACTGCACTTTCTGCATGAGAGTTTCTCTCAACCCTTTAATACACAAATTATCTTCAATATTTGGTTATTTTTCTGGTTGTATTTTTTTAACTATGTTTGTTTAGTTTTTAATAACTGTTGCCAATGTCAAAGCCTATTTAATCTTCTTGATTGATGATTTTATAGCTCTTCTTTTGTATGCATAAGGATTTCTTTAGACTATGTGCAGAAACAATAAATAATATCTGCTCCTAAAACAGTAAGCTATGTTCATAATGGCAGAACCAATCCTAAATGGAGTTATTTGACTGAGACATTATATGATGAACGTGGTACAGAGTTACGTAAAAAATGTTTCAGATAATAGATATACACAACAAATAAGGCAATAGCTTAACAGCAAAAGCAACTTTAGGCTCTGAAGTGGACCAGACGGGTTTCTAGCTGCTCAGGTTATCTGGTGGTATAGTTTACAGGCGTTTTATCTGAATTCTGCCATCAATTCAGATTTAGGCCCTGGAGCTCTGGTGACACCGCCAACCTTTCCCCACATTCCACCATGTCTCCTACATAGTGATTTAGGCCATCACCAATTCACTGGCTGTTTTGTGGCATTTGAAAGATGTCCTATCTGCTGGGTTGGCACAATCACCCCATGCCTGTTACCATGGAAAGCTAGAACCTACTCCATGCGTGTTCCCAAAGTAAATCTCCACTTTTGAGCTTTTTTTTGGGGGGGGGTAACTTGCGGTCATGACTCTGTAGTGAAATGTGCTGGAGGTTTATGCGCCCCACACGCCCACATATTAACCCTCTGCTGACTCCTGCGGGGGTTTTCATTCACCCATCCCCTCCCATGTGTATGAATCAGCGCGCGTTACGGGTAAATACTCCGAAACCAGGCTGTAAATTGAAAGAGGTTAACTCCGCTGACTCCTCCCAGCGTTCCCATTTATCCTATTAATAATCGCACCGCTCCGGCGTCGCCTTAAAAAGTGGGAGGCTGCCTCCAGAGCGCCGGGGGAAAAAACCGAGAGGAGCTGTCTCCGTTACGCGTGGTGCTGAAAGTGCCACTCGTCGCATCATGTGGTCGGTCTTCTTCGTCTTTCTGTCGTACCTGGACAGAAACTTGGTCCTGAGCCGAGCTCTGGACGCCGAGGAGGAGAGCAAAGAGGTGTTCTCCGTGATCAACGGCACCGTCTGCGCGAAAATGTCGGCCGTCGGGGAGAATTTCCTGTACCAGGTGTCGGGCGGGGCCGAGGTGGTGCGCTCCGTGGTCAGCCCCGCCGGGAGGCTGGTGAACTGCTCGGTGCTCGCGAGCCACACGCACGTGAGGTCGTTCGCGCACGAGTGCAGGCTGGGTGCGAGGGAGCGGGGGGCCGGGAGGCTTCAGGAGACGCGTTTTACGCGCGTGGATGAAGCCAAGCTGATGTGCCGGCGGTTTCAGGAGAGGTCGGAGCGCCGGGAGGAGGACGCAGAGCTCCGGGGCAAAGCTGGGAGAAGATCCAAGAGAGGCTTCACGTATCCCGGGACCCTCTGGTGCGGAGCGGGCAACATGGCAGATACCTACGAGCAGCTAGGTGGGTTGTGACGTAAGAGATATTGTTTAACCAAATGAACGTAGTGGCCATGCTGCAATACGACACCATTAACCTATTCTCACGTGGTTGTTCTAGGAGACTTTGCAGAGACTGACAGCTGCTGCCGCACGCATGATCACTGCCCGCATGTCATTCACGCATTCTCTTCCAACTATGGTTACACTAACTTCAAGTGGCATTCCATCTGTCACTGTGACTGCGATCAGGCGTGAGTGACGATTTTAATAACCTATGTATGCGTTTTTGCAGTATGTCCTCATTTTTGTTGAACATCAAAAATTGTTTACTACTATTTTTATTATTAATTTATCAGTTGTTTATTTTAAACTGTTTATTATAGGCCTATTTAAAACAGCTGATGAGTTATTTTGATATAACCCCCCCCCCCCCCCCCCCCCCCCACACACACACACCCTTCCAATGACTTTATTATAATTGATTGGTTATTGTTTTAACAAAAAGCTTGAAATGAAGCTCTGATTCAAAAGAGTTAAAGTTCAACATCAGTATCAATCAATAGACCAATCTTGTAGTATGTGATTACAAATTAATTGCAGTAAAATCTAATCCCATATTTTTTTAAGCAAAGTGATGATTAGAAATAATTAAAAATGGTAAAAGTAAATGTGTCAAAATAAAATGTAAAATAAATACTGATAATGAAATAATACAGTGTATGTGTATGATATGATGATGGAAATAGGGGTTTTAAGCAGTGACCAGATCCAGGATCCTGGAGGTAGCAAAGGCCAATACCTGGATGTCAGGATGGCTAATGATTCTCTTTGACTCTTTAGAGCAATGCTGTTTCTATACCAGGCAGTGATGTTCTCCTCCTGCATTTGAATGATTTCCCAGAATAATTTTTTTGCTCTCCCATTCTGCAGGTTGCGGAGTTGTCTGAGGAAAGTCAATGACACATCTTCCAGGGTTGTGGGTCAGGCGTTCTTCAATGTTATTGGTGTGCCTTGCTTCGAGTTTGCTTTTGAAGAACAGTGTGCAGAGCGGCACTGGTATGGCATGTAAGTACCTTTGCCTGTAAGCGGCTCTTTCTGATACCTTCACACACAACCTATCAACCTATTTCTCTGCTCTCTCACAGGTGTAAACGATACGAAAAGTACCCCATTGCTGTGCTGAAAGATGCCATCCCATACGACTTTGGAGGCATCGCTGTCATTGATACGCTGACGCTTGCTCCCCCCAAGATGACAGAGTCCAAGAAAAGTGATGAAGAAGAGAAAACAGAGAGCAAGACACAGTCTACAATGTCAGGGCCTGAGGAGCCCTCGCTCACAAACGTGGTCACTGCTGCCGAGGACTTCATCAAGGTGCTCGCTACCGTCTCCACCTCTCAAAGCTCCACCGTTGACTCCGATAAAGGCGAGACGCAAAGCTCTGAGAAGAAGAAAAGGAAGAACGCGGGCAAAAATAAGAAAAATAGCAAAAAGCGAAAAGGAAAAGGAAAGGGGAGGAAGAGGAAGCAGAAAGCAGTTGTTAAAATAGAAGAAGGGGCCACAGTTTCACCCCACGGCAGCAAGACAGAAGAAGTGATCTCTCTCAGTAACTTTATCAGTGAGTCACACCGAGGCGAGCAGCCGAGCACAAACACCAACAGAGCTGGTGACGATGAATATAGGCTGGGCAGTAAAGAGGAGCCTTCCAATGAAGTCATGAAAGATGAACCAGCAATGGATAAGGAGATGCTTTCCATTAAATCACCTGTGACAGGTCTGAAGGATATCAAGATGGACAACGTCAGACTGACGTCCACTGTCATTCAACGTACTGAAGAAAACAGACGGTTAAAAAAGAAGAGGAGGAAGAAGAGCAAGAAAATTGCTCTTCCTCCATCTGAAGAAGTCGTTTTGAACACAGCGCCACCCGTAATGAACACAGACAAGTTGAACGCCATTCCTGTGCCCACCATCATCACCACAACCCCAACGGCACAGCCCAGCCAACAAAGCTTCAGCACGGCCAATACCCCTGTTGTAATCCCCAAAGTCAAAAGAAACAGGTCAAAGGAGAGAGGAGGCAGGGAGGGTTGGAAAAAAAGGAGGAAAGTCAGCTGGACTTCTCCCATTGAAAATTCCTCCGCAGAAAATCTGAAAGTGATCCCTCTCACCGGGGCTCCGACTGTGCCATCAGTCGCCACCACGCAGCGGCAGGTTCCTCACAGGCCAGATACCTTCAGATGGAGGATGCCCGCTCCTTCATTTAGCATTTCAAAAAGGCAAAGGTCGAAGAGTAGAGGACTGAGAAACAGGAGGAGGAAAACAGATTTGTCTCTTTCGAGTGAAAACAGCTTTGAAAATCTGCTTCATAGCCTCAGAACTGCGGAGATGAGAGGTGAACTGAAAAATATAACAACTACTGCTGGAAGCAGGTCTGCAGAACGCCTAGGGGCCCACAGTGAAAGGAGGCTCCTCACAACAGCCGCCCCTCACACCATCACCAAAGAATACAGGCATACTGTCAGACAGCAGAGGAAACCACGACAGAAACACGGTGTCGCTGACAGCAGCGACACAGTTTCTACGCCTCAACTAACTGAACATACAACAATGACATTTACAGTCACGCCACCCAAAGTCGCCACAACTACAGACCTCAATTTGCAGGAATCCAGAAAGGTGAAGGCAGCGGCCATTGAGCTATCTATGGAACGATGGAACGAGCAATTCTCCAGGAAGAAGAGAAGAAAAGCAGCCTGTCAGATAACAATGTGCCATCTGGCGCAAACCTGAACGGATCGGCAGATGATCAGAAACGCCACGTAAAAATCTTGCAGGAGTAGGCTGTAATTTTTTCAGGTTCGGAAGTTAAATCACAGAAATGTACAGAAATTCTACTTGATTATAATGTAAAAATCATATTTTGTAATATTGTATTTTGCATTTCTACAATAAACTATGTGAATACTTGTGGATGAATGGTAATATGTCGTGATAAAACAAACAAAAGTTTAATTCTCCTGTTTTAAAGGAAGAGTATTACTTGTTGAGATAAGTGTATTAATTCCACTTTATCTTGTAGGCTATGATAAATATGAAGCTACATCCAGTTGTCTTAATTTAGCAGTTTAATACCAGTAAAGGAGGGAACAGCTAGCAGCTAGCTTAGAACATAGACCCAACAGCACCTTTAAAGCTCACTAGTTAAAAATTTAATTTGTACAACTAGGGTACAAAAAAGTTTTGGTTTAACAGAGGTTATTTCTTGGCCTGGTGCATTAACTTTCCTTATTTTTAAAGTATTTTAGCCAAGCTAAGGCAACTGAATGCTAGCAGTAGATTCATATTTAATCACAATGACATGGAGTTGTTTTGACAGACTGTCAAAACTATTATGAGCAGCTAGCTAGCTTGTTGGATAGATAGAGCACATGCCCTCCCTATGTTAGCTGGAAATACTTAATCAAAAAGGGGAATTCTTTAACTCAGTGGCTTAACTATAACCTGCTTAGCTTCATTAGCCTGAATTATTCATGTAGCCTGTAGCATACAAAGGAACCAAGTCAAGAAACGCTGCAAACGTTTGCACTGTGCTCTTTTGTTCAGGGGGACAGAGGACTTTAGCTTCAGGATATACCCGCCGCCCCCATCGTGGTTGTTACCGGGTCACATTCTCCACGCAGATTAGGTGCTCACTTTGCACATTACTTTCACCTCTCGCCACTAAGAGTTGTGACACGGGTGCTGAAATCCTGCAGGTCAGCTGATCCTCACATGCTCGCATAAGAAGAATCTTATCTGGATGAGTTTTGAAAGGGTGAGACACCCGAATGAGATGTTCATCACATCTGACATAGTACGTGATTATAAGCAGCGGTTTGTCAAGGGAATATTTTTCTGATATGCTGCACAGCTTATCTCGTCTAAATCCTGCGAACACAGTGAAATAACGACAATGCAGACTTTTCATGGCTCAGACGTTTTTTGTTTTTTTTTTCTTTTGGAAGACACCCAAGCCTCCTCAAAGGAGCTTTGGCATTCACACACAATCATGAGCCCAAATGGCAGAATGAGTATCGCGTTTGGTTCTGTGATAAGGCCTTTTGTGACAGCGAAGGAGGAAAAAAAAAAGTGGCAGGAATTTTCCATTTCATCTGCAAGTTTATGAGCCCTCTGCTCTGATCTGGATTTGTGTTTAATGCTCATATAATAAGACAGCATCTGCATACAGACTGAAAAGTGTAGCTCTGGCTTGTCATTTTTTTTTTTTTTGTAAATTTGGTTTGTCCAAATAATGTATAATATATAAGGATAAAATGGCATTTTTGTACAAAAGAACATTTTACAGAGGCTGTACTGTATTGATTCTTGAGATTATAATTAAGGTAAATTTACTGTTACAGCAAACAATTTAGAGAAGGCCTGTGCCCCATTTTACTGCAAGCCAGAGCTTATCAGTCGACATCAGGGCGACCACTCTAATGCGCTTATCATAAGAATCAAACTGAGCTGGAAGCGTGATTGACTGTATAAACGGATATATGATCTGGACGAAGGTGGAGCCTGAACCGGGTGTTTTTTTGCAGGTGGTGGCCTGATTCACACACATGCTTACACACCTGAGAGGCTGCAGGTCAGATGAAGGAAGAGGCAGCGGAGGGCGGAACAATGATGTGTTATTATGCGCTCTGTTTTCATCCTGTGTTCCATTGCTACACAACTAGGAATTACCCTTTGGGGACAAATAGTAATTCATCTTTTGTTTTTCAGTGCATCTTCTTTAAAGCGCCATAAACCAGTGGGAGGCCAGCACAGAGGTGATCCTGACTTTTTGTGCCGCTAATAAGCCTTGAAACCCTGTTTAAGATAAATTGCAGAGGGGTAAAAGAAGCATGGCTGCAAATCAGCAAAACATGAAGGAGTGAATTACTTTTCTCAGATAATGGAGGAGCAGAGACTTGATTTTTTCCAGTGTGAATGTGTCACATGAACTTTTTAAAAGATGATGTGGTTCAATGGTAATCACCACTAGAACTGGAGGATCTCCTGAATATATATGATAGACGCTCCCCAGTGTATTGGCTGGATTTCCTGTGTAGGGGTCGGGTCAGGGTTTTGACCCCGGCCAGTTCCTCAGAGGCTGTGTTGAGTGGTATACTGCGACTGCTCTTCTCAGGCAGCAAAACACATAAGTGGATACACAATCCATTGTTTGGGGATAATGAGAGGACATCACGCTCTGTGGCATCCTATTAGGTGAAGAATTCGATAATCCATTATAGTCACCCGAATAGAATGGGATTTATTGATTGAGAGAATCTTGTGCAAATTGGCTGTTGTGGCATTGATGGATGAGGGAATGGATGTTCTGCTTCAGCCTTAGACCACTGGACAAGTTTAAGAATACAATACAATGACATGCACAGTTTTTTTGCCTTTTACTGCTTTTGTATTATATCAGTAATTATGTTTATTAATGTCATTCCAGGCAACTGTAAAAAAAAAAAAAAAAAAAAAAAAAAAAAAAAAAAAAGGTTGTTTCCCTCCTAATTCTCTGACGCACATTTCCTGTTTGGGTGTGAGCTGAAATCACACAAGGCCATAAACTCAGAGCCAAGTGCTTTGTCAGTGTTCGTGCATACGTCTCCAAATGTGGTCTCTGTGTAACTGGGTGTTCATTAACATCACAAAGACGGTGTTTGGTGGTTGGCAGCCCACCTTGGCAAAGCTGAACTTCTCTGGTAGGTCTCAAAAAGAAAGAGACACAGACAGGAATGAAAGTAGGTTAAGGATCTTCTCTTAATTAGACTGTAAGAAAACTATGAACTGTCACCTCCCGGCTTCACACTCACCAGCGGTAGACAGAAATTTCATATATTACATATATAATAATGCAAAATAATTCAAATAATCAGAATCAGATGTCACTTCATTCACCTCTATGTCATCCAAACTTCATGTGGCCTTCAGGTCACCTCAAGAACCGTGCTCAGAGAGCCTCATGGAATGGGTTTCCATGACTGAGAGGCTGCATCCAAGCTGTGCAACACCAGGTGTAATTCATTTTCTGGAGTGACTAATCACCTTTCACCATCTACCAATGTGGTGGACAGGTCTGGGTTTGCTGGAAGAACATGCAATACTTGTCTTGAGATACTTTTAATGGGATGTCACTCAAATTCATATGCGAGTCAAGGCAGGTGAGCAAATACTTTTGGCAAGTATAGTATTTATGATTTTAGTCCTTATATTGATGCAAAGACTCCATTATGTGACTCCCTTTCTTTCTCCAGAATGTGTCCATGTTTCTCTGCAGGAGCAGTTTCTTAATCTCATGTAATGTTGTACTTGTGACCTCTAGTGGGCAAAGCCTGAAGGAATGTTGAGTGGTTGAAATCCAAATTGCATGAATAATAAGTACATTGTTGGGTTTAACTTGTAGTAATAACTCCACTGTTCTTTTAAGAAGCTAGTAGCTTTAAAATACAAACCTTTGCACCAAAGCACATAATGACATTGTTTCCCACAATTTTATCATGATGTTTTCACTACTAAAGAAACACCACTGCAATGACTACTTTCTTTTTTTTTCATTGTATTTTTTATTGCTTAAAACCCTAAATGACCCAAATTTATATGACTGATGTTTGAGAGACATTACATTACATTACATTTTTGGTGCAAAAAAATTAAGATGGTACCTTCTATTCGGGGAAGCATCTCCAAATGTTCCACAAACACATTCATCTTTCTGGCATCTTCAACAAGCATCTTGTGCACCTATTCACAGGACTGTGGGTGAGCCTGCTGACCACCCAGAGCCCCCATGTGGGTGTCATTGCTGCAGATACATGGTAAAGAGATCAATGCACTCAATGGAAATACGCTGACAATGATGTCATTTAGAATTTGTGGAATAATAGAGATTGTATTGGTTTAAATTGATCTTAATGTGATCAGCGTGTCACATAATTGAGCCTGCTCTGTATAGACATTATAACAGTGAGATGATAGTGTGCATCAGAAAATAAATTAGATTATGAAGTTATACATACGTTCACATTTCATTTATACAGCTACCAAAAGTAACTTTTGTGATACCTGATGGACATTAAAGGATCATGTCTATCCTCTTAAACTTTTGTGATGCTTAGATCCCTCCCACACACACACACACCTCAGGTACTATTACTATCTCATCCATAAAATCAAGAGAGATTTTCAGAAGATTTTCCATTCAGAAGGGCTACAGTAGTCCCATAAAAGCAGTCGGCATGTTTCATTGATAGCAATATAAAACGCTATTAAAACACCCTCATATCCTTAGATAACTCAATAGGAGTATCTTATCTAGAGCCAAGATAATACAATCCCACCATATCTGTCTGTGTTCTGTTATATAATATGACTTGATAAGCGATCGAGACAGAGAATGAAAGCAAATATAAAAATGAGACATTTTATTTGACTAATAAACTGCTCAATAGTTCAGATTTTCTTCAAATAAACTTTTGCTCAATTAGACTGTGGATTTTGTTATCATTTTAGGTATCTCCTAATAATAAATATGGACAGGAAGTATATAACAACAATAAAAACATTTTAATGTTCATTTGAACATCTGACAGACAGGTTTGAAAATGAATCAATTGATCCTTTACAAAGCCAAATGGAGCACTGTGATTATAACATCCAAGCTTTGCTTCATTTTGCAAAAAGACATTTGAAATCTCCCAAATGCATGTGGTAAAACAATATGTGGTGTCCAATAAATCCAAAGTCTAACTATTTGGTCCAGCCAGAGTCCAGATCTGATCTGATCAAACACATGTAGGGTGATGTGAAGAGGACTGGGACAGGAGATATTCTCACAATCTGTCAGATTTGGAGTTTTGCAAAGCTGAATGGGCAAATATTGCCACATTAAGACATACAACACTGATAGAATCCTACCCTCCTACCTGTGATAATACAATGCTTACAACGATCTATTGTAAATTCGAATAAGTCAAGTGCAACTTTTGAATGTTGTTAGTCTTTATTTTACTAATAATTTTTGACTGTGTATATTAATGTTTTCATCAGTACATTGTGTTTACTGCCTTATTTCATCTTCAAATCAAGATATTTATTTCTCAAGTGCAAAATACAAAACTTCACAGCAAAAGATGACATGTTAAGAGAAAGTAAAGTGTTCAACAATAATTGCAGTAAATGAGTCAAATGATGACATTCATCCATCACATGGCAACTTTGCTAAGAAATCTGCTCCACAGGTCGCATCTGAATGTCTCCAATCTGAAAGAAAAGATATGGTTTTATAGTGGATGTTATGACGTTTCAACAATGAAAGACCAAAGGTTGAAAAACCCGTGTGATAAGTCGTACTAAAATATGTGCATCAGAAGGAAAAATCACAAACCTGCACATGGGGAGGAGCGCTGAGGACATATGTAACCGAGTTTGCTATGTCTATGGCTTCCAAAGGCTGCAAAAAGATGTGAGATGTTTAAAGCAGCTAATATGTTCTAACAAGTTTTGATAATCTAGTATTATATCAGTAATAGTGTAGGCATTATCGGAAAAAACATTTACCGTAAATGTTGTGTATGCAGCAGCAGCTTTATCAGAGTTCTGGCTGTGGAGTCGGGAAGCAAATTCTGTCCTCACTACACCGGGAGATATACACTGCCCAAGGAAAAGATCATTACAGTTGACTGAATGTGCAGAGTGACAATTCTGATCTCAACTGAGGACACGGAGTCTCACCGTGGCTCTTATATGGGTGTTGGCCTGACGCAGCTCCTGCCTCAGACCCTCGGTCAGGGCCGTCACAGCGTACTTGGTGGCGCTGTAGAAATGGACGTCACTATTGTTAACCACACGATGTCCGCTCATGCTGCAACAGAAAAAGAGATTATGGATCTTAGAAAATGTTCAGCAGGTCAGCATCTGTATATGAACTACATCAGCCATAATAATTCACCTGTTAATAAAACTGTACCTGTTGATGTTTATGATGTGTCCATCGTCAACATTTCTTTCTTTCATTGACTGATAGGCTTCACGTGTGCATATAGACAACGCAACAACGTTCACCTGCAACAGTGCATGACATCAGAGAATTACCCCGGCACTATTGCCTTTCAGATCATTGCCAATAAAGGAGCCAATATGCAGGTGTAGGAGATATTTTTGCATTTTTTGGGTGATCAAATATGAACAGTTCCAATATTTGTACATGGACTACATCTAAATAGTCAAATAAAGAAGTTTGGCTCTTACATCCAGCATGTTCTTCCAGCAACTGGTTTTGCCACTTAAGAGTGATTCAGGATGAGCCAAGCCAGCGTTGTTGATGCACACATCCACACCCTTGTGCTGGGCCTTGATCGCAGAGAACATGGACAGAATCTCCTCCTCATTGTTTAAGTCGCACTTAAAAGGCACCAAAACACCACTGTGGCCTTCACTTTGACATTCAGCCGCCAGTCTCTGAAGCCAAAATGAATAGGGGTCAGAATATCATCTGCTCATCCATTTGGTTTGTGCATGTCAGGCTAAACAATTGCTGCATGACCCTGTCCATGTAAATTTATTACACAGACAAGCTCTGTTACTCTTTACCATTAAAGTTAACGTTTTACCTCATAAAAGTGTAAACTAGATTCACTTTTATACCCCTATGTTGACTGATGGGTGATCAATTAAAACATGCACAGGGAGACATCATCCAGGTTTAGGAAAAAAATCTTTAAGGATAGGTTCACAATTTGTACCTCTCCTGTTCATGCTGCTTTTAAAAGAAGATCTTTAAATGTGCTTTCAATGTAAGTGTCGGAGGCCAAAAATCAACACAGTCCACACAGCCACTTCGTGCATAAATGCAAACTAAAGGTTATCTGAAGCTTATATGAGCTTTTCTTTAGCTTTCTGAGTTAACTATGTCAGGTGTATAACTACTTTACAGTCTTTTCAACATCAAATTTCATCTTTATGTTTCTTTGGTGTGCAGGGAAATAAAGTAATAAAATAGAGCCACTACAACTGAATGCTGGAAAAAATACACGATTTGACTAATTTGAATAACTGAAGCTTCATATTACCCTCAGATAAACTTTCAAGTCATTTTTGCAATAAAGAGGCTTATGTTTATCCCATCTCTTACATTGTAAGTGCATTATGAAAAGATATTTGAATGTTCAGTGTGGACAGCAGGAATTATTATAGCTCGAAAACCCTATTTCAATATCCATCTGGGAACGTTGTATTAAGAAGAACTTGAAAATTGTGAAGCTGTCTTTTATGTGTATCATGACAGATTAACAGCCAGGTTTGAGATGGTTAGTGTTTGAGATGGATAGTTTTTCCAAGGTTCAGGATAAAGTAACTCTGACCTACATAACACTGACATAGGTTCAAGTGTTTACTTGTGATATAACTCAGTATATTGTGTGTGTGAGTTTTTCTTCGTGATTTCTAACTGCTTTTGTGTGTCTAACTGCTATTAATTTGAAGTTAATGTACTTTTATTGGCGTAAATCTGGCGTTAAATTGCTGTATTTTCATGTATGAACTCTACTTCGTGAACAGCTGTTTAGTTACCTGACTTGACCTCACATCTGAACTTTAGCTTCCAGCTAGCTAAACTAAGTAGCTGTCGCTTCCCCCTGGAGACATATCAGTAAGTTTCTTGCGTGTGGTGGTCTGTTACTCTCTGATTCCCAATTGCAGAAATTAAGCTGGAAGTTTAGAACAAACCTCCATCTTCTCCAGGTCCCTGGCGCAGCCCATCACCTTCATTCCGTACCGCACTAACTCTTTAGCAACGGCCGCTCCGATCCCCACCGAGGCTCCGGTCACCAGAGCCACTCTGCCCTTCCAGCGGTCCATCACAGCGACTCACGGGGCCTGCTGTACCGTCAACACACAAACACACACACTTACACACACACACACACACTGGACTGTAATTAGCACAGATTATACAGCAGAATGTTGCTTCTAAACCTGCGAGATTACTCCAACGGCCAGGTACCCGTGAATGCAGCACGCTGGAAGACGCACAAACACAAACGCACACACATTAGCTCCGCCCACAAATGATACGTCATTGCGCTGCATTCAGGATATCGGAGTGTAGGAACACAGCCACATAATCCAGGTCTGTTTATTTAATTATACATATATATAAGCAGATCCACCTGTCATAATTTAGAGGCACAATATGGTTTGGTTTAGTTCCCCCACAAGATAGTCAGTGAGCTCAGATTGAATATAAATGCCAAATGCATCAATTCAGGTGGTGAATAAAAGAACAATTCATCAACATAATCTAATCTGATTGTATTTTAGAACCCCATTTATGCTTGTTAATTTGTAAATATTTTTGCTTACATTGTGCAGGCATGGAGCGGGCTGCTATAAAAAATGTGCAGGGCAAGGAATTTGGGGAACATGGGCCCCTCTCTCTACTCAGTGAGTATGAGTCAGAATATAAAATAACAGAAACCTTTAAAAGAAAAAAAAAAAAAAAAAAAAAGCTAAAGGGCTAGAATTCTGACAAATTGTGAGAATATCTGCTACTACTCTGCTCTACTCTGGCTGGGCCATTCCAAATCATCAATTTGGATGCCATTAGGGTCATTGTGCTGAATGATAAAGTTCCTATTAATCTTCAGCTTCCTAAATAAACCAGAAGGTTTTGTGCCAGCACTGACTGGTCTATGGAACTGTTCATAATTCCCTGACTAAGGCCCCCAAACCATGATGTTCCACCACCGTGCATCACTGTAGGTGTGGAGTTCTTTTGGTAAAGGCCACTCTTGTTTTTGTTCCAAATACCTTCTGAACTTATGGCCAAATAATTTATCCTTGGATTCATTGGACCATAACACATTTTCCCACATGCATTTGGGAGATTTCAAATGTCTTTTTGCAAAATGAAGCCGAGCTTGGATACTCCATAGCCCAGACATGTGATGGAGACAGAGATCATTGTCACATGTACTTCACGGCCAGTACTCGTCAGATATTCCTGCAGCTCCTTCAATGTTGCCGTCAGCCTCTTGGCAGCCTCCCTGACCAGTTTTCTTCTCGTCATCAATTTTGGACGGACGTCCTGTACTTGGTAATATCACTATTGTTCCATATTTTCTCCACTCGATGTTGCCTGTGTTCACTGTGTCCCACGGTATATTTCATTCCTTGGAAATTCGTTTGAACTGTCACCTGACTGACAGCTTTGAACAATGAATTCTCTGATGTGTTGGAAGCATGAGTTGTGCAACCTCATTAGCTCAGCTGTTTATTTTTACTTCATTTTCAAAGTTTTCAGTGCTGTACAATGCAATTGAAAAACAAATACATTGTATAAGTTATAGGTCACATTAAAAGTGGAAAAATTGTGAAACTTTTTATCTGGTGTCATTTCTTTACATCACAAAAACCTGGTATTTTAAAAGGGGTGTGTGGACTTTTTATATCCTCCTGCAGAGAGAAGCTCAAACATTAAACTGAAGGAACAATGAGAGTAAAGCACATTAAAGAGAGGTGTGTGATTTTAAACATTTAGGTCTATTAATAAAATCTTTAACTCAAAGAGACGCATACTCATTGTTAATTGATATTTATTATATTATATAATTGATATTTGCATAAGGTGAGAAGTTTCTCTGTGTATCCTGGAATCCTGAGTTTAATCAATCTGTATTCATCTGTGCATGAACAGTTAAAGAACGCTCATAAAATATATGTCCAAAAAACATCCAGTATATTCACACTTCTTCTATGCAGAACAACTTAGGAATATTGTTATTTACTTAAGTGCTTTTGCTATTTGGTCTGTTTTTAATGAAATAAGTAAAAGTCCCCTTTGATATTCCTAGTAATGAATAAAAATAAACACTATTTTATAAGTGTAATATTTATTTCTTCAATATATAGACAATAAGAAGGATAGCCACAAATATCCCTAACTTATTGTGAGTAGTGCATATTAGCACACACCATATTCACTTTTCTGTTTTGTTATTAATTACTTGTAATTTATGGTAGTTGGTAGTGTACTTTGCACCTCTACTCCCTTTATTCTAATTAAATAATTTATCTTTTATTACTTGTATTACATATTACTACTTATGTATGCATAGTGCTGTGATCAAAGACGAAGCATTGATCTTTTTTGTGTTTCATTCTTTCAATTACTTAGGAGTCAACATTTTATTTTGCTGTTAATATTCATTTTATTGTAGGCTTGGTTGTGAAACACAGAGGACCATAGTGGTTTTAGTGGAATGCATCGAGTACTCGTGTTTATCTTAACTGAGATATGTGAACTTCAACTAATCATTGATTACATTTCTGAGATATCACCTCCGATGATGGTGAAGAGTCCATGAGATGGTGTGGTGCAACACTCTCTGAACTGCAACTCTTCTTCTTTACATGGTTTTATTCAGAGTTTTACAGACTGATGGAGCAGATATGAAAACACATGATTAAGGGTGTGTCTTTATCCATTCAGCCTATAGATCAAATATAACGTGGAAACTAGTCTTTTGTATGTGCACCTAGTTTTGCAATTTCAGAGATTTATAAAACAACTATAAATCTTCAGAAAAAAATGCTATGCATATTCTTTTTTATATATATAAATCTACAGTTTTATGCATCTGGCCTCAGGTGATTTTTATGACAAACAATGATAAACCGCATCATTCCATTGTTTTTTTTTCCAATCCAAATCCACTAAATGCAGACTTATTGATTATCGTTCCAATATCAGATATCAGTGTCTCAATCGTCACAGATGTTGTCATAAAACCGTGTGGGCAGGATTGATAGGTGGACCTAGCGTTGGGAACAACTGGCTGTCTTTAAAAACATTGGCCACATGCAGACTGGGTGACATCCACTACATCTACAATGCTGCTGGTACATGCTTTACTTTTGTTTGCATCTTCTATGGAGATTGTCTCAGGGGCAGGTAAGTGCAGAAAATGATTTTAATTGATGGAGAATTTATTTAGTTAAATACAGTAAGGTTTGGTAATTAATGGATCATAAATAAGTTGCCTGATAGCTGGTCTTATGTCATATAGAACTAAAATAGTTACTATATAAAATCTCTAGTAGCCGAATAGTCTTAAATTACTTGCTATAGCATAAATACATTTTTTTCCTCATAACCTTTATTTAGTTGCTGTTTTTGATTTCATATTAAATGACTCATTTCATACAATTGGTTCCAGATTGGTGCTATCAGTCCCAAGTCGCATGCAATCAACCCTGTTCAGGTAAAATTTAAAGCAAATCACATGCCATAATTATGAAAAGTAAAGTTAAACGCAGCAAAGGGTGAACATTGTTTTTCATCTCCTTGATTTCACAGGGCCGGATGCGTGGGGAGTGATTTCACAGCCCTGCAGAGGCAGAGCCCAGTCTCCAGTTAACATCGTAACAAGGAGAATGCTTCTAGATGAACGCCTCACTCCTTTCCACTTCATTGGCTATCAGGAAACTTTTCACGGTCGCCTTTTAAACAATGGTCATTCTGGTATGTCATTGTAACCTCTTTAACCTGCTTCAGGAAAATACAATAATTATAGACATTTTAATTTTCAAATTTGCATTTTCAATTTAATTTTTTATCATCAAAAGATGGGTTTCCAAGCATCATTTCATTTTTTCCACCGTCATTTTTTAGTTGAGATTTTTTTTCCTCCCCTAGTCCAACTAGATTTGCCTTCCAGTATGAAGATTATGGGAGGAAATCTGCCGTCAACATATAAGGCAGCTCAACTCCACCTTCACTGGGGCAAGGACGCAGGTCCAGGCTCTGAACACACTATTGACGGAGAACAATCTCCAATGGAGGTATAAAACACAGTCGGTGTGTTAAAGTTAGCACCACATGTAAAAAAAAATTACATTTTATCCTTTCGCCCTCTACTCTACAGATGCATATCGTCCACATTAAAGAAGAATACAACTCCTTATCTCAGGCTCTGAGTGACCCTGCAGGTGTGGCTGTTCTCGGATTTTTCTTTCAGGTGATTTTATTTATTTCATTATTTATTGTTTAATCGAAACAGCAGAGTGAAGCTTAAGATGGATGTTTTTATATATAAAAAAATAGGTATGACATGAAATCTTCAAAATTAAAACTAATGCACATATGTATGCACATAAAAGCTTACAAGATAGTAGAAAGATGTCATATTTTGACAATGCATCAAACTGCATCTATCTATCTATCTGGCATAAATTTTCTAACAAAATCTCTTATAAAAAAGACAATCTGCATATTATGAATTCACATGGCTCAATGCGCCATCTGCTGCTGACCGGTTGGTGGCGGTATTGCACCTTGACGTGCGTTTGTCAACGACAGACTGGCCGGTAAAGCGATCTTTATTGAAACATTCGCAATACTAAAGAAAAAGAAACACCCCGTTGGGACGGAAAACTATCGCGGCTTTGAAAAAACACTGTTTATTATTATTGGTATATAGAGGAATGAGTAGGAGTGAAATAAATGGAGGCCGTATCTGATTTCTACATTGATAGCTCTGTGACTCTCCAGAATGCGGAGGCTATGATATGAGGCGAGTGTAACCTGTATCCGAGTAAAACCCTCTCAGGCCCACATCAAATACAAATTAAATATAAGTTTGTAGTTTTTGGAAATTTTTTAACTATCAAATGATTCTCAGACCCCAGAGGAGTTTGCAGTTTGGTAACATGATACATAAATACAGACAGACAAACAGTAGGATAGACAGAAGAGCAAAGAACAGAAAGACAGACAGACAGACAGACATGCTGGCAATTGTAGTAGTGGGATTTCCTGAGTTTTCAAATGCAGTTTTGATAAATGGAGGTAATAGACATATGAATTTGACCCGGAGATTACATTAACATTGGCATCCATGACAAAGAAGAAAAACATGGTTCAAGAAATAAGCCTTGATGTACGCCACAGAAACAATGAAAAAGCATTCACCTCAACAGTTGTTGGTGAATGTTAAGGTATGAAGGGTGGTTTCAGTGATAATTGTTAAAAAATATCTCGGAAAAGAGTTTCACAAAACCTTTGTAGGTTAAAGGTAACAGAGAAAAAGGAAACTTGTATAAAGGATACTGTTCCTCGAATCGGATTCTCCATTGTGTAGAAAGTACAAAAGGTTTCGAACTGCAATGTAAATAGTTCAACAAACTATTTTTCACCCATGTTTCATCCCATGCAGTGTTGAATTTTCTGGGTCTGCATGATGCATATCATCCTTACACGTCTTTTTCATTTCAGGAATCAAGTTCTGCAAACAGGAGATACACTCCTCTTATAAATGCTCTGCAAAGTATCAATCGACCCGGTAAGTCATGATGATATGGAAAAAGAACGTCTTCTTCTTCATTATCTTCCCAAATGTTCTGCTGATTGTTCCACTGTGGGCTAAAGGGCAATTGTCATTAGGTAACACAGCATCATAAACCATCTTTCTTACACTCCTGCAATAAATAATTTAGAACAATGAAGTTGTCTCCTTGAACCCATTTATTGGTTGATAGTACATTTTGTAACGTACGCCATTGTCTTGTTAATATTTCATCAAACCAGCTGAGAACACAACACTGGGAGGTGTGTCCCTGGATCGGCTCATTCCTCCTGAGCAGAATTTGACCAAGTACTTTCGCTACAACGGCTCCCTCACTACACCCGGCTGTGCCGAATCTGTGGTGTGGAGCCTGTTCCAAAACACAATTCCACTCAGCAGGAAACAGGTAATTCATCACACTAATTTATCATCTACTCAGAGAAGGAAAAAAAATAATTTGCCTTCCGAGACATTATTATACTGCTGGTTATTCAGTTAAAACACATCTTTCAGAACCTTGTAATGGAGAATTTGGTGACCTTGTTACTTTTTATTTAAAGTATTAAGATTAAGATTGTCAATTAAATGTATATAAAAGTACTGTCCTATCCTATATTTACATTGACAACAAAACAAAGAAACCACCAAGAGCCATATTTCTTTATCTCCTCATGTTTTCCAACTTTCCTAGCTTGTGTATGCTTTTTAAATCCAAATTAATCATCATCTCTGCTTTTTCCCTTCCTGTAAAAGTTTAAAATTTTTAATGGCTCATCCTGTATTTAGGAGTGCTTACAAATACATACATAATATAAAATATTAATTGGAGGAGTAAGATGCATTAGTACAAGTCATTGGCAATAGTAGAAGTTGCTTTGGTCATGCTGCTGTCACTAAAGAAAGTGGAAGATCACCAGCTGATTCAGTCCGGTTATTACTGTAAATTCTCACGTTGGCTGTGGTTTCATCTGTGACACAGCTTACAGCGTTCAACAGTCTTCGTTTTGCGGATGGAAAGCCGATGGTCCATACCTACAGACCAGTGCAGCCCTTGAACGGAAGGCAGGTCTACTATTCCGGAGGCCACGTTGCTGTGGTGAACACTGTGGTGCTCGTCTGCTCAGTGTTGGTGTCCTCTGTTGGTGCACTCTCCATGACCACGATGGGATGAGAGCTAAAGTCCTATTATCATGGTGAAAAGAACCATTTCCATTAGGTATTGTCAGTTGCATAAAATATCATGTACAGCTATACAGTATTTAAAAGTAATTGATGTTTGTTGTGAATCTATTGTACAGTTTGCATTGTGTTTTTTTATGTACCAAGCTAAATACTGAAAATGTGTGTGTCATAATAAGAATTTTCATCCATTGATTGATTAATTGTATTTCTTATATAAAAAACTGTATTATTATTATTATTATTGTTATTATTAATCAGTTTTAACTTTTGAATGAAATCCACTGTGGTATAGTAAGATATAGTACATACAGACTAATACTGTAGTTGATACATATTCACTGAATTTTGCTTGTGATGTTAAAATGTTTCCTTCCTGTCCTGCAGACATTTGATCTCTAAACTCTCAGTTCAGCCTCTTAATATATTGGTACTTGAATAATAACACATGTTCAGGCTGTTTTATATGAGTAAACCTGGTAAAAAGCATATTGTAGTGAATGAATGAATGAATAAAGTTTGATTTCTGCTACCTGCCTTTGTAGGGGAATGTTGTTCTGTTCATTTACAGAAAGGGAAGTTTACCACATTCTGATGACAAGGCATTTCAAAGCAATTTACATACAACATAGCAGCATAATGACAAAATGTAAGATATAGATGCAGCATTTTATAAAGATACACTTACAATAATAGAATTTAAACAAGTTCAATGTAAAACCATGATAGGACAGATAATAGAGGAGAATCAATATTATAATATAACTAGTGCAGTGTAAAATATGAACTAAAAGCCTCTAATGTGGTTTAATAGGAGGCAGCAGCAAACAGAGAAAATATGGTTGATGATTAATTCATGGCCTGTTATGAAAGTAACATGTGTAAAAAAATATTTACACCACGCTAAGTCATTCCAAAACACGTTAACACGAATAGTCATGTCTAAAAAGTCATAATATTTATAATAACAATTAATCTTTGTTTATGGAGCACGTTTCAAAAGCATATAGTAAAATGTTTTTCACAGATAGTAGTGAAATTGAATCAAATCATCTGATTTTATGATACAGTGATGAAGTTCTGACCTAATTCACATTAGCAGGATGAGATCAGTTCCAAGTTCCACTAACATCCACAGAGTGGCAGCACTAAATAACTCTGACTCTGCTGTGTTCGCTGTGAATTCTGGGTAGCAAGTAGCATAGTTCTAATATAGTGAATGGATATCTACAATTGTTTCATTTTCTATATTTAGGAGTCTTGGGGAAGTTTAATCTCTCATTTTTTAAGCCATGAGTCCAACCACTGCATAATGATGTAATGAGAAATGTACAATCAGAAAGAGGAATGATGCCTTTCTGGTGTGTGTAGACACCACACACCCAGTCCACCCATATCTGTTCTAACATCCTTCATTTTTATGCTTTTTGTGCCACTGACTAAAATAAAGAAACAATGAAGAAGAAAAAAAGGCACATTCTCTACAGCTACACAGCCACAGAGAAGAGCATTGTGGGGCCTGAGAGAGATCAATCACCACAGGTAAAACATAATTCAATCAGTCCTAAGCGGCGTCCTGGGAGGATAATACCTACTGGTGTCATTAGATGCTGCGCTTGTTTTTGGCACTGTGACACTATCTATATCACCGTAAGTAGTGGAGGAGATCACTTTGGATATAATCCCGCGTTGCACAGGAATAGATGTCTGATGCAAGCTCTCTGCTTGCATCAGACAAGCAGAGGCTACAACAGTGCTGAGATAATCTACAGGATGCACAGTCATGCTGGCCTGCTGCAGTGCTTCTTCCCTTGTTTGCTTGTATAAGACTCAGACTCCTTCTTAGGCTATAGCCCTTGTGTGTTGTTGCATAGGAAAATGAGTATAATGTGTAACCCCCTGCAGCGGATTCAACTTTTTATTTGCAGAATTTTTTTTTCATCTTGTACATTACTGCCTGCTTGTCTTTTTCTCCCCCCCCGCCCCTTTCTCACAGGGACATATTTTTTTCTCGGTTTGTGCACACCACCCATCCCCCACTTCCTCTTATTTCACTTGGTGTGACTCTGAGGTTTGGGTTGCCAAGACAACGGAGGACACAGGCCTGTCTCTCGTCTATTTTGCAAAGTTTCTGTTGTTGCAAGCGTATTGCACATTCGCTGCTGGGATAGGGAAGAGCCTTGCACCATCCCCCCACCCACACCTTGTCACAAACACACAGGCGAGAGTGAATTCTCAGAAATTTAAACAAGATGTTAGCTCTTCCTGTAATCTACAGGTACAGGAGATGGTAGATACCATGAGCGCAGCTGTAAAATATGACATATTTGAGGCCAGCGATGGTGTGCGTCATATTCCCTGCGCTCACATATTCATTTAACAACATGTCTGAAATCATCTATAAATCCGCTGTAATGTTTCAGCTAAAGATCTCCCTTGGATCTTTTAACATTACATTGCTATTTCAGAGCAGGCCCCAGTGTTGCATCAGAAAACATCATTTAGCCATGAGCTAGCTGCTAGTTGGATCAATATGTACCTGCTCTATAGGAGCTGACCTTTTTTTAAGAGCAGGTGTCACCTTGTAACTGTATGTCCTTAAAAGGGATGAGCTTACACCTGGCAGCAGCGGGGCAGTCTGCCAAGGCTTCATGGGCGTAGGCTATGAATTTGCATGTGTGTGTATGTGTGTGTGAAGTGGAAAGTAACTAAGTACAACTAAAATGAAAGAAGATATTTGAGATAGTGGCCACAAGTTGTGAGTTTTTTTTTAGTCAACATTTACTTGATAGCTAACAGGTAATTTAAAGAGTAAGAGTGTACACGGAAATATGATCCTAAAAAAGTTGTATCATACTTTTGTTATATTGTATTGACCATTTAGAATTGCTAAAATACATACAGAAATATATATAGTAGTTAGGCCTAAATCCCAAAGCAGTTACATATTTAATACAAAAATAACATAAGAGTTTCTCAGAAACACGAAAATATTTCATATATTACCTATGAATTTTTTTTTGCCATGTGTGTTTGTGTCTACGTGTGTATATGCACATCTAAGCATGGGCCAATATGCATATACAGTACTTTCCTGCATGTACAGCTTATGTGTGTGCGTGTGTGTGTGTGTGTGTGTGTGTGTGTGTGTGTGTGTGTGTGTGTGTGTGTGCTTGTGACTGTTAGACCTTTTCCTGTGTTAACCACGTGGCTCAGACACGGTTAATAAAAAGATCACGTTCACTTCTGCGTTTTCTTTCTTCTGGGGAGTCCAAACTCTGGTGAGCAACTGCAAGTGACTTTGTTCACGTCTCAAGATTTGACTTTTCTGTTGTATTTGTTGTATCTCTATTTCAAGGAATGAGTTTGATTTCACTGCCTTATTAATGTAATTGTTAATGTATCAGCATCTTTTTAAGAAAACATTATTGTCAAAATGTAGTGGAAATTGTATATGCAACTTGTAGGTCACTTGTTATAATGTCTCAGTTATAAAATGGATATTAGCAAATGAAATTGTGTCATATTTGATATGTAAAAATGTGTCTTTAGTCAATCCATCATATCATCAGTGTTTGCGTTGGAGCGACCAGAAGCTACTGATGTACAGTGTTGTCACCCATAAAGTAGAAAGCACTACTAAACTTCACTACACAGTGTAGTGTTTCCTACTTTATGGATGAGTATACTGTTGGCTGCAGAGGAATCTAACAGAAAGAAGAAGAAACCACCGGACTTTACATGAAAGGTTGTAAAACTAGGCCCAACATGATAATCTAAAGTGTGTCTTTGTTGTAAATTTTTCATTTATTACATATTGATGTGATAAAGTAAAAGCAAAATTCAGCCATATGTGTTCTACTTAATGCAGTGAAATCAGATACCTGCAAACACAGAGCTGCTCTACGGTTAATACAAAGCAAATCAGGGTACAAATTCAATTTATTTTTGCTCTTTGCTTAGGATAGGCCAATCATTTCCTTTTTTACAAAGTTTCTGTTTGATCACATGAAAAACACACCATAAAGATTACCCCTAAGGATATATGAAAAGACTATAGCCCGGTATAGAAAATATACAAACAGGTAATAAGGCAAAAATGGACATGCTACACTCTGGTCTTCAAAAAACTGAGACTATAAGTGTATTCTTAAGGCTAACATAATCTATCCTTTGCCATCAGGTATGACTGAAATTCCATTTTTTATTTAAAAATCTATTACTGCATGTATAACTGTTAGTGTGTTTGGGGATTTTTTTGTGAAACTGCATAAAGTAGAAGCAACGTGAATTTACCAGACAAATGAAAAACAAACTTAAATTCTTCCATAGTGAATTGTTATACATTAAAAATAACATTTAGTGGATGGGTGTTTTGTTTTGCTTTTAAATATGATTTTTTAAATTGTATTTTTTTTCCTAAAAGATAATTGCTGTAATTGCTGTCACATTTTTTCAATAAATTATTTAACTGACTTTTTAACTTTGCAGCACTCTGATGAAGTTGATTATTCAGATAGACTTTCATTGATGCACCATTCTGCACATTACTATAATATAAAAATTACAAAAAAAATTGTTTTAAAACTTTTAAAGTTTTTTTGACACATAAAATGTCCATGTAGCTATTTCTTAAAAAATAATTTGTTATGTATAAAAATACTGCTGATATCTGGCTGTGTCTGAGACTTGGCATTGGTACCAAACATCCTAATGTTGTAGTCTAATCCCATGGAAGAGGCTCCAGAAAGTTTGATGGGACCAAGCCACGCCGTCCTTGCAGATCCCCCTTAAATAGAAATAAAAAGAAAAATTGTGAGCAAACGAGGAGGTTGACAACTAGGACAATAGGTGTAAAAATGTAGAGATGATGCTCACATAGTAGAATCCATCTTGATCTATGTCCCCTAAAACATAAATGATCTCTCCTGAACGAAAGCCAAGTTCAACCTATGCAAGTAAAGAAAAAAATGTTTGAGTTTGAAACACACTGAACCACTTGTTGAGTTTATAGCAATATATGATGTATCAGATTATTATGTATCGTTATACTGCTTACTTCACTGTCCATGTTGGGTGAACTTTCCCATGGATCATAGTCAAATATGGCCACCATTCTGCGAACAACCACATCATCAGTAATACTGGCTGCCTCACTCATATCTGGGGTATAAGACAAACCTGTGGGCAAAAATACAAACAAATCATTGGAAATTGATCAAATTAATTTTACCTGCTAAAGCACCAAACCTAAACAAAAGATACTGCTAAAAATGCTAAGAACAAAGAACTTTTTAACTAAAATAAATCATCAGTACATTAGTTTTTCACTTACATAAGTAATGAAATTGTAACATACACTCATGAACTGTTTTTTTTCTTTTTCACTTCTCACAGTTAGACACCTTTATTCATAAAAGTTAAGTGATTTTGCACAGTACTTCTAAGTTACTACCAATGTCCTGCAGAGCCAGCTGACTGTTGAATGCTGTTTGGTTCATGGGTAGGAATCCCTGCTGCATGAGAAGTTGCTTCAGATATTCATCATCCACTGGGATTTCAGTCACCATGTTGCTTGGCACATAACCGGAGAGGCCGCCGGACGACCCGCGATAGAAACCATCATGGTCTTTATCTCCAAACACCTAACAAGATGCAGAGACGTTCAGAGTCTTTTCTGGGGCAAATCTCCTCAATCAGTTTAAAACGGTGACAGGATATATAGAAGGGAAGTGCGCACATCTATGTCCACGTTACAAGCACAAAACGGAAACACCATCATGTTCTTTTCAAAGAAGCTTTTCAACCGATCAAGAGGAAATAGAACTAAACAAACACACCACCACGCCTCAAGAACACCGCAGAGATCTGCACATGATTATAAGTGTCACACATTTACAGAACAAGTTGCAGCAGACAGAAAGAACCACATGTTTTTTTGCTTTTACCTTGATTATCTGGCCTGGTACAAAAGGCAGCTCCTCTCCAGCCGTGTCCCAGTTGGGAGACATTGCAGCAGGGTTGTAGGGGTAAAGTGCCACAAAGAGCCGGGGGGTGGGTATGGACACCTGGCTCGCAGCCTCAAGTTCCCATTCTGTGATTTCCTCCGGGGTCGCAAGCCTCACTTCGTTTGGGTAAATCAAAACATCCAACTCCAGACTTGTCTCCATTGACAGCAGCGGCAGCTCTGGACTGTGCTGCAGCAGATGGCCGCTGTAGACGGCAGACTTCTCCTTACCCTTATCCTAATTTGAGGTAACTAAGCTAAGCAGAAGCTACAGTAATCCTCTTTGAAGTAAGTGTACAGATTAAATGCTTCAGCACTGCCTGTTGCGCTGTATGCAAGGTGCTTTTAATTTGCTAAAGAAACAAGCAATATGTCATTTAGTTTTCTTTGGGCTACATCCGTTTTATATCTTCTAGTTTCTTATAAATACCACTGAAAGCTTCAAAAATCAATACTTCCTTGAAAAAAACTCTTATAGAGACCAAACAAATAGACAATGTTGTTAGACTGGAAAACTACTCGAGATTATCCAATGAAAACAACATGTTTTTATGTAACTGAGAAATAACAATTCATTTGACTGGATCTGAGTCATCCTATCATGACTTAACCCAGTTTACACTGAAAGTCATGATGTCTTTTGACCTCAGGCGAGGTCAGTGGGTGATAATCTCCTGCTGGAGAGCAGGGACAGCTTTAACAATCCTGAGTGTGTGTGTGTGTGTGTGTGTGTGTTTGTGTGTGTGTGTGTGTGTTTGTGTGAGAGTAAGAGAGTGAAATCACCAGAAACAGTGAGGCAGGAGGAGTGGACATATATTCTTTTTTGTTGTTGTTGATGTGACTTTGTTCTGACTGTCATTTCCAAACTTGTTAGAAAAATGGATGGGGCGACTAAGCATTTATAAAATGTGAGATATTGCCAGTTAGCTCTTTATGATTAGATTCATTAGATATCATTTAAAGCAGCTATATGTCTTTGTTGTGTCAACCTGAAAATGGTTTTATATTTTTAAAACAAAGTTATTTGGTTTAAAGGGCTACAAAAAAAAAACTTTCAAAGGACTCACTGTAAAAATGCCTCAGCCTCGGATATGTTCCTTTTCATCCACAAGGGGGAGCTGTAAACCTTCAAACAGTCTGCTTTAAGAAGCTTGTGTTGCTCAGCGAGATCAACAGGGAAACCAGAGCACACTAATTCACACTCAGTGTCAGCTGCTGAAGTTAACCGTAACGACATGAGCAGGTTGTGTGCTCAGTTTGCTCCCCACCTCTGATAAAACTCGACTGCACGCATCCGGCGATGCCGGTAGAGTTTTCCCGGTCACATCGCTCGCTCCCATGCGGCCTTCAGGACACTGTGGTCTCAGGTTACAGCTCAGAGACGCCCTGCGAGTTGTCCGATTAGGTCATGATCAAAAAATACACGGGAAAATTTCAGAAGGCCGGATCCGGTGATGTGGGTCAGAAATGCTGAGTCTCTCCAGGACGTGACTGTGTCAGAACATTAAAGAAAAGATTTAACCTTTGTAATTCACTTTTTTTTTCAACCAACTAATAGGCCTGTAGCTTCAGAAAAAGTCAAAATATATTCTGCTCAAAATGAGGACAGTTCATTTTATTACAACGTTCCTTACAGGTTTTCCTACAATGATGTGCGAATCATAAGCCTTGTGGCATAATAAGTTGTATTTTAAGGATAGGGATTTTTCTTTTTCAAAATACTTTAGTTGAAAAGAACATTTAGGCAGACAGTGACTGTGAAATGTCACAATCGCTGATGGAGAGATGGCGTACGCAGTAATGCATGGTGAATCAGCAGCGTTAGGACAGCAAAGTTAAGCAGATATGTCAATTTTACCAAAATACAGCTTGGGTTATTATGTTATGAGGCTAACGCAACATTTTTGTTCAATATGCCTAAAATGTTCTAATAACTACAAGAAGTAAGGGAGTCTTTCTGGAACGTTCTCTGCTAGCAGCCTCTGACCCTCACACAATGCTTTGTTGAACGGAACCTTTCCAGAACGTTCTGTGAACGTAAAAAATGTAGGCTTGGAACATGTCAGGGGAAAAAAAATTATTACAGGGTATTACTATTATTCCATTTAGTCACTTTTTAATAAACCTCGACAGAAGCAGAAAAACAGACCCACTCGCGTCAAACCGCGAGCCCATCCTCTGAGGCCCGTGCCGCGGGATGCTGTGTCACACCTTGTTCTCCTCGCGAGTAACGGGCCCGGACCCGCCCCTGGCTCCGGCCCGGGGACTCCATTTCCCACCAGGGCCTCCGGGTTTCGTCCGCTCCCGCCCCGGCCTTTCGCGTGCGCCGCTTCCCGTGTACGGGCGGTGTTACATCACCGCCACCGACACCCACCTTCCCGAGTGATGACGCAGCCGCGGGAGAGCGCGTGAGGAGGGGAGGGGAGGGGGGGGGGGAGAGAGAGAGAGAGAGAGAGAGAGAGAGAGAGAGAGGGGAGAGAGAGAGAGGGGAGAGGGTGTCCCGTCTGCGCGGAGCACAGACAGCAGGGAACAGCTGCAGCGTCAGGTTCGAGTAGGATTTCACTGCATTGCGATTTATAACATCCACCGATTTCCTGCCCCCCGTAAAAAAAAAGAAAAAAAACCAACCCTCCGAGTAGAGCAGCTCGACTCCAGCAACCAAACATCATTTAAAACATGGTTGACCGCGAGCAGCTGGTGCAGAAAGCCAGGCTGGCTGAACAGGCTGAGAGATATGATGATATGGCAGCTGCTATGAAATCGGTAAGTCCTGCTCCAGAAAAAAAAATGAAAAGAAAAAAAAAACATCCTGGTAATGACATAGATGTGTGTGATTTGATTTGTTTGCATCGCAGCTCAGTTTTGCTGTAAAAAGCGCTGCGCGGAATCTGGATTTTTTTTTTTTTGGGAATCAGACTGCTGTAAATCCGGAGCTACACCGGTGGTGTGATCTTTCTGCGCTGCGATCAGGCATCATAGAAAAAAAAATATATAATATTAATGTGTTTGTTGCCTTGTCGCCAGTTCACTGCTCACTGGATTTTCTTTTTTTTTTCCTGAGTCGTTTCCAAATCGTGTGCTCCTTGGGCGGTGCCTTTCTGTCAGCCGTTCCGTTCAATGAGGGGATATTACAATAGAAATGCACGCGGGCCTCAACTCAACCTCTCGCTAATAAGACGCACGTATCATACAAAGGCTCTGCTCTGTTGCATTTGCTGTTTTTTTCCCACCCCTTCTTCTCTTTTATTACCCCACCTCCCCTCCCTCCATTATGCCGAATTTCTCCTGCTGCTGGGAGCCATGTGAGGTTGGAAAAAGCCTCTCAACCGCTGCCTAATCTTCCTCCTCTTCCTCTCCTTGTCACGTTAATTAAAATAATATAAATTGTGAGGAGCTGCTCATATTTGAGTGTGAGAGGCGTTTTCTTTTTTTTTTGGTCCATCTCATCCACTGGTCCAGAAAGATCCCAGTAGCTGCTCTTTACTCTAAACAAACGTAGGAGGCAGTATAATCTCTCTAGAATATTCTTTGTCATATTGCAGTGAGTCAATATGATCAGATTTTTACAGTAGGCTTTATTTTTCTCATCCATCTTCTCGTTCGCGCTGTTCTTTGTACATGTGTCTCGGTTTAGGTGTGTGCCGTCTCTACCGGGGCGTTACATCAATCCAGCAGCCATTTGCAGTCATTTTGGGTTGATGACCCTGACTAAGTAGTTTAATATTTGCTGCAGACACTGATGGGAAGAGGGTGACATGGGTGGCCTGCCTCTGGATCAGCTCTAATTGGCCAGGGTTGAGGACTGATCCTTTTCTTTTTTATTTTGGCCCTTTAGGAAATTCTGGGAACTGGGTTTATTTGTGGGTTAAAAAAAAGAAAGGAAAAAATGCTGTGTCACACCAGCTCTTCCTGGAACTAATAGCGGTGTCCCGTATGAGCGCAGTCACATAAAGATAAAAGTCATTACAGGTACTTTATAGCAGGAACATTTTGTCTTATGTTGCTCAGGGGCGATGGAGTGAGCCCACCCCCCCATCACCACCCCCTCCCCCCTCCCTCCCCTACCTGCATCGTTTTTCACCGAGAGTTTCTGGTTGCAGGAGGTGGGATGATGTGTGTGTGTGTGTGTGTGTGCAGGGAGGGATTCCTTCCCCTTTAAACAATCTGCCATGTCAGTGCGGTCCATTCTACAGTAGGCCCTTATGCAGGGGTGTGTACTCTCACTCTCTCATCTAAGGGAATCCCTTGCCAGTGCAGCCAGAAATGACTACTGGTCACCTTTGTGCTTTTTATGGAAAAAAAATAAATAAATCTAGAACCATCCTCGTCCCAACAAACACCTGGCAGCTTTTCAGGCTGATGTTTTTTGCGAATATCCTTATATTGTTATAGTTTAGCTATTAAGGACAGCAGAGCAGGTTGGATAAACAAGTGCATAAAATATGCAAAGCAGTGCGTTTCAGCTAATTTTATATGTATAGTAAGTGTGTCCAAACTTTTGATTCGTACTGTATATTAGTGAGACTGTAATCCAATGGTAGTAAGATTCCCAAACAATAAGGCATTATATTTAGTGGTAGGAAGAAAATAAGTAATTGGGTCAATAGAAATCTACTTCATTTGACTGTACTTCCCACATGTTTGTAATTTGCATTTGAATTGGATGAGTAAGTGCTTTGGAGAGGCAGAATGAAGAAGGCCCTCCATCGCTATAGGTTGAGCCCTCCTCTCCATCCACTCACTGAGTGTGTGTGTGTGTGTGTGTGTGTGTGTGTGACGTTGGCGATCCTGCGCCATCTTTGCGCTCTTTGGCCTGAGCTGAAAATGTCAAAAAAATCATGAGAAAGCAGAACTATTAGCACATATAAACTCATATTTTCTCGCAAGGAGGAAACGATTCACAACATTTGTGCAGTTATTGATCTGACAGAAGCCATGTTCCAACAGAAGGCTGCTTTTACAAATGTCGCTTTTATAGTGCTACGGCCTCTTTGATCGCCGCTCAACCGTCGCCCCGCTCGGACAAAATCTAAATTTAACAATGTAGCTCACAGTGATGTCACAGCGTGGCGTTTGAGACAAGGTAAAAAGGGCAGCTCCAGGCAGAGAGAAGGTCACTGGGATACGTGAACTGCCTGTGCAGTGATGGTTTTCACTTACAGTGCAGCTGCCCCGCAGTGCTCGTGGGAATATTTCAGCCATCCCCAGCCCTCACTTTGCCTTTCGTCTTCCCCTCTCCCAACCCCCACTGCCGCCAACTATCTCGAATATCGTTTTTCCTCACTAACTAGCATTAGCTGTCCACGTGGCAGCTGGGGCTACTGGTGCACTAAGTGAATGGATTGCCATGGAAACTGGGAATTGCTCATGACACATGAAATATTGCTCATCTCCCGTGTCGCGAACCGTGCTGCTGTTTAGGATTCTTTCATGTAAAGAGGCTGGAGCTCGATTTGCCGGGAAGAACTGTTTGTATGCAAGGTGTATGCAGGGTTGTCGTGGTGACTAAACAGCCCCTTCCTCTTCCTCTTCCTAGGTAACAGAGCTGAACGAGGCCCTGTCCAACGAGGAGAGGAACCTCCTGTCTGTGGCTTACAAGAACGTGGTGGGCGCCCGCCGCTCCTCCTGGAGGGTGATCTCCAGCATCGAGCAGAAGACCTCGGCCGACGGCAATGAGAAGAAGATCGAGATGGTGCGGGCCTACCGGGAGAAGATTGAGAAGGAGCTAGAGGCCGTGTGCCAGGACGTGCTCAACCTCCTGGACAACTTCCTGATCAAGAACTGCAGCGAGACGCAGCACGAGAGCAAGGTGTTCTACCTGAAGATGAAGGGCGACTACTACCGGTACCTGGCCGAGGTGGCCACGGGGGAGAAGAGGGCCACCGTGGTGGAGTCGTCGGAGAAGGCCTACAACGAGGCCCACGAGATCAGCAAAGAGCACATGCAGCCGACCCACCCCATCCGCCTGGGCCTGGCCCTCAACTACTCTGTGTTTTACTACGAGATCCAGAACGCCCCCGAGCAGGCCTGTCATCTGGCCAAGACCGCCTTCGACGACGCCATCGCCGAGCTCGACACCCTCAACGAGGACTCCTACAAAGACTCCACTCTCATCATGCAGCTGCTCCGAGACAACTTGACACTGTGGACAAGTGACCAGCAGGATGACGAGGGAGGGGAGGGCAACAATTAAAGAGAAACCACACTTCGAAAAAATATGAAGGGCCCGGTGGACTTTGGCAACCGCTTTTGCCGATGATACTACCGCAGCAGCAGTTCTTTATTTTTCCATGTGTTAAAAGAAAAGAATCAAAAGAGAGCTGAGAGTGGAGGTTAAATCTTAGTTTAAATATATATAGAAATATATATACAGTTGAAAGGGCCTCCGTCTTCTTGATTTTCTCTTTGACATTTGCCAAAACCACTGATATGTCAGTCAATCAGCCTGAAGTGGTTGTTGTTGGATTGAAATGGCAGCCTCACACTGGCATAGGAACTGGTCTTGTTCTGTCAAGATAAGCTGCTTAGTTAGGTTTTTGCGTGATAGAGATGCATTTGAGTCACTTGAGAGAGAAAATGCTTGAATGGGAATGCCTCACAAAACTAGTTTGCATTGGTTCCAGTCGTAGTCTATAAATGAGAACGGGCCCGGAAAGCCATTGATGATAATCTCATTCTACTGTAGAGAACAGTTCAAAACCCGATTTATTCTCCAAAAATTCTGAAAGCTAAATTATGTGGGTGTGAAAATGATGAGTGAATAGAAATAAATATAAATCCCCTTCTTCAGAATAAAGCAGATTTGGCATCTTACTGAATAGTCTACTCCCACTATGTCACTGGAACCATAGTTTCTTTTGGAGGTGAAGGTTACTAAAGGCAGAGACTTAACAATATAAAATGAAAAAAAGACACAAAAAAATAAAATAAAAGCAGCTTCAGAGTTTGTGATTTACTTCTGTGTTTGTTTTATTAAATGCACTTGCCTACTATACTGTTTCTTCAGTGTAAGATGATGACAACAATAATATCGATTATTCAATATTGTGCATGCTGGTGATGTATTTATATACAGTAGCTTGACTTTATTAACTTATACTGTGGGTGTTAAGTATTCATATGATTGAGAAAAACAGGCTTTGTCTGATGTTGATTTCTAATTTCTAATTTATTTAGTTTTGTTATGGTTTTTTGATTTGCTATACCAAAATGGTGATCGTAAAAATTGACCTGTAATGGGCGTTGCTATAGTGACATGCAATATGTGTATTTAATTTGTTAATGAAAGAAGAAAAAAAAGGAAGATAAAAACCCACCAGTGATCACTTAATCTTACCAGCTGGTGTTTGTCACTTTTGAAGTATGATTATGCTATATTTTGTTCTTTGAACAGTATTTAAGTGCATTTTTCTGTCATGCTATCCAGTTTTAATAATGGTGATGTTTTCAGGCTCAATGTTTCTGTTATGAATCCACGACATGGACCATATTTTATTTCTGACAGTATACATTTATTTTTGTTTGTTTGTTTTTATACCTTTTAGCTGTTCCTGAGTGACAAAATATCTTGAATGTGAGTCATTATGTAGCAGTTGCACAAGAACCGAAATAATAGCTATGATAATAAAAAAGAATATGACTAAATTATAAATGCACCATTTCAGTGGTGGTCTAGTGTATTGTTGTATCGTCACCCATAAGTAAATTTGTTTTGAAGGAAAACCCATTTCATACAGAAATGTTTCAACTGTTTTGTGCCCCGAGTATGATATATATATATTTTGTGCCTGTATCATTATTTAATATGCCTCATTTGCAAGTTAACCTTTAGAGGAAAAAAAAGGATTTATCTGCCAGTATTTTAATTTCCTGCAAGCATGTGTCGCAAAGATGTAATATTTTACCGACAAACGGTTCTTCACCTTAATGCGTGTGTGTGTCTGTCGGTGCCGCTTTCTGTACAGCACATAGATATGAATATTCAACACCAATGCACAAAATAGAGTTACTGGGAAAAAAGCGTAGGCAATTCAATAGAATTGGTTATTGGTTCGCAATCGTGAAAATTTCTCAGAACAAACTTTAGACACTAGGAAGCTGCTTAAGGGCCCACGAAGCTGCTGAACGGATTCATTATGCTGCTAGATCTATATAGATTATAACGTTAATATATAAACACAGATGGCAGTTTTCAAAGAGTTTATTTTTTATTTAAGATGTGATGGCTTAAGAGAGAAACCTAAAAGCCTTAAGGTCAGTCACACAACCTCGTTCACGTATGCCAATTATGTCACTATGATGAGTCATCCTCCATGAGCTCACGCTGTATGTCACAGCTGCTTTGACTTATTTTTAGCATAGTATAAAGTTGATGGTCTTGAAGGCTTGCCAGACAAATAGCATGAAATCCTAACGGCATTCTGCGCGACTGCTCACACAGCTTATAAATATTCGAATGGGTGTCGAGTCCTGCACTTCAATTTTTAAGTCACGTGTGTTCGAAAAGAGGCTGAATTTTCTCTCACTTTTTTTTTGGTTTTATTTTGGATGTCAGGAGACTTTCACTCATTGCTAAGAAAACATGCATTGTGTTTCTGTCTCTCTCTTCCTGTTTGTGTTTTTATTTTATTTTAATTTTTTTTTCTTTATTTGGGACATTGACCTTTGTTTCTGTGACACAACAACATACAAATACGAGCTCTATGAAGAATATAGGACTTTAATCGCATATGCGATTAAAGAAGAGCTGCCCTGGAAATTAGTGAGGGTTGAAGAGGGAGGGGGCGACAGCAGAGACGGGATACAAACTGTATGCTCTGAGGAGTTTTTGGTTGCCATCTGTTGCCCATTAAAGTTATTTGTTTATCAGTATTATTCTATATTTTCATTTCTCTCTGTAACACAGCCATTTACAGTCATACCAACGCACCACAGCTCATGTTTCATTCTGTAAATTCATTACCAAAAAGATTTTTACAGTGAAGAACACCTGTCTGCACATAGATAAAGGAAGCTAAGATGACCCAATGTAACCCTTTGTGGGTTGCATAACTGGTGGATACGGTATGTGTGTGTGTGTGTGTGTGTGTGTGTGTGTGTGTGCATCCAGATCTGGATTTTGTGTTGTTGCCGGTGAACGTATGAGATGGATTCTGAACCAGCTGCAGTGCAGAGACACTGCTGGCTCACAGAACAAATACGTCCTAATGTCGCTTTGCTAATCATTAATTCAATTAGGGCTTAGATCAAAGAATATTGCTTTAAAAGGCAACTGATTTTATGATTGCAGCAGGAGGAGGGGCAGCACTGCAATAAAGTGAAATCAAATCCTGCATGTCATGGTGACACAATGGATGGAGAACCTGCATCTCTCAAGCTTTTAAACTCACAGGCAGGTTGTGTTTTTACACCAAAGCTTATCTGAGTAATTATGCATATCTTTGCATTTCGATCTCGGGAGTGGAGCCCCCACACTGATTGATAAGCTGAAGTGGAAGGCTGCTGGATCGCCCACCCTCCGACTGCAGCCTCCTTCTGCAGCTTGCTGCACTGAACCTTTCATGAGATGAAATTCTGTGCTTTGAACGGTTGTCCTCGCCAGCCAATAGCTGATAGGCTCACTCTCCGCAGCCACCAATCACATTCCTGTTGCTAGGGCTATAATAAGTATCCCATATTAGCCCAGCTCCTTGCTGCACTGCTCAGACACCTATTGCATCCTGTAAAAAAAATGAAAGCTCAAGGCAGACAGGCGGCATTGGGATTCAGCATCAGCCTCTCTTCCAGCCCGTGTTAATGCATTGCTACATTTTCACGGACATTGGTGTCATCTTCACCGGCAAATATTACACATCCCAAAACACACTGGGGCCCACTGATGGACATGTAATTGAATCGCCAGCGGCTCCAAATTCAATTTATCCATTCTCCTGACACAATCCTTTTCAATTAAACTAAAACAATAAAACAGATATATCTTATAAAGTTATATCTAATTGCATTGATATACATTAAGCATAGTTATCTTAATCAAGCCAAATTATATAATTGATGTAATCATCCTGGAGAAGGTTATGTTTGTATGTTACATTTACAAGATATGTATCTACAAAACAGGAAAGATTCCACTTTCATTTTTTTCAAAAACAGCTCTGCCTCATCACTTTCATGACATGAAGCATCATTTGCCTAAAGTGATGCATCCAGACAAGGCAGGATGATGGAGCCATAAATATGTCACCCATGGGTGAGTGTCCTCTAAATCACAGGATCATCTTGTTTCGATAGCATCAGGGAAGGAACCCTGTGATGCCACTTTTGGTCTTGTTGAAAATGTCCTGATCATCTAAAAAAATCTGTATCTTTGATGAGAGATTAAAAACAAACTGTGGAAGCCTCTCAGAATTGTATTAGAACTTTCTGCTTTGTAGAGAGTGCTCATCCTGTCATTTGTTGAGCAGGGTAACAGAGTCAATGAAGGAGGTCGATGGCAGCTATTACACTAAAGGCGCTGCGAGGCTGCAGGCCCACATTGGTGCTCTGGGCTGAATGCTAATGTCAGCATGTTAACATGCTCAGATAATAGAGCTAACATCTAAAAGGTAAAAGGTTTATCATGGTTGTCTCATCCCCACATTGATGAAATATGATTAGCATTACATTAACAGTGATAAACATGAAGTACAGCTGAAGATAATGGAATGTCATCAGTTTTGAAAGGGAAGCCCTGTACGCATTTTAATTTTGACCTGATAACAGTGTAAAGATGAGAAGTCAGAGGATTTTAGTTATTAGAATGCATCCTCTGTGGACCACAAACATTCAAATGACGTTTCTTATAGATATGATAGTTAGATGCTTCACTAAATGACAAAAATTTGGCCATTAGTTGTGGTGAATCTCTAGGATCAAAAGAGAAAGTGTCAACGTACTATTTTTAAAGACAGGTCCACAATTTTTCAAGTCCGTCTTAAAACAACAGTCATGAGCCCAAATAAGCATTGAATCTTGCTTTAATCATGCCTCTTGTTAATACTGATTATAAGAAGATCCCTTCGTAATGCAGATACAATATGTAAGTGATAAAGGGATATAATCCACAAGCCTCTTTCTGTGCAAAAATGTATTTAAAAGACATCCAACCGATAGAACACTGTGGAGATAGGACAGAAAGAGGGAGTAGGATGCTAAAAAGACTGAAAATATGGCAGATATCCCCTTGATATGATTAACTCAGACACTGTAATTTGCATAAAATGACTGTGTGGACACAACATGGGTTTTGGCCCCCATGACGATCATTGAAAGCACATTTAAAGGTGAAGGTTATCTTTAAATAGCCAGTATGAACAGGAAATATAATTACAGCGAGGACAACTTGTTTCAGTGTTCATATGAACACCTGACTGAGAGTGTGAACCTGCCCTTTAAGCTCATGAAATCTTATTGGACCTAAGTTAACATTTCATCCTTGTTCTTTATAATGTTGGCCATTTGCCTGATGAAATGTTTCAATACGACCAACTTTACATTTTCCCACTAAAGTTAACCTACGTGTTTTAATCATGCTCAGAATTCAATTTGCTGGGTTTCAAAATCATCACAAGGTCTGAGCTTTGTTGCAGCGCTCACCCCGGCGAGTTCAGCATTGCTGTGTTGACATGTTTGCACTATAAGGCATTTTATCTTTTTTGAGTATTTTTTTCAGATATTCAACATCGATCAAACCACGAGTCATTTCGTGGCTGTTTTGGGGGCCTGTGGGCCAAAAGTGGCAGCTCTGTGGAATGGACACTGGATGGCAGCAGCAGGAGAACAGACAGGCTGCAGCTCCAAATGTTGCCTGAAAGTATATTTTGTCTAATTTCCAACAATGGTGGATCATTTTTGTGATTTGCGAGTCCTGGAGATGTAACATGGCACCTCGTGACCAATCAGATATGACGAGAGGAAAAAAAAACTTGCTCGGATTAATGCTTGGCTATTCTGCAGCATGCCGTACATATTACAAAGACAGACAGACACGTCAGATTGTGAAAAGTTTATGATTTAACTCAATGGGCTCTGCACCTCAAAGATGCAAAAAAAAGATAATAGCTGTGCGGATCCAGAAATATCAACCCATTAGAGTGAGAGAAAAGAGAGATGGAGGAAAAGAGAGGACCGATGTAAAAGCAGAGAACAGAGACAGATCTATAAATAGGCCTCCCTGCAGCCTGCGAGTAGACAGTGAGTAGACCAGAGACATCAATGTGACAGCCCCTTCACTATGGAGACTCTGTGGATGGTGAGAGTTCATGTCTCCAGTTAAGAGACTGATTCGTCACTTTCACCCCCAGCTGAGCAAGCATAACATGACATGAAATTACACCCATAATACGAACAATCAAGTCCGGTATCTGCTGTTTTTCTTGGAGCTTACTCAGGCACATTTTTTCGCGGCATTAAGTTATGCCAAGACAAAGAGCGCCACGGACTCTTTCAGGCACAAAGACAGCTGTTATGCATGACTGCTGCACAATGAATTATTCAAGCTAACATTTAGACTTTGTATTATTTATCAAAAAGTGCCACAACGTTCAGCTGGAGGTTTTAAGAGACTATTTTAGGGAGCACTTGTCCCAAAACATTCCAGGATACATTGCATCTGATAGGCGCTGGGATAGTGTCATCACATTATTTTGGGAGAGCTTCAATCCGCCAAATGTTCTCCATCTGGCCCTGAAACACAACATATAACACTACTGTCCTTTCAATCATTACGTAATTTTGCTTTCTGCCGTTTTTGATCATCAAACTGATTCCACAGAATAATACAGGAGGCGATTATTCATGACTACAGAAGTCATGTGATGAGCAGAAGTTTGTAAAATGGTGTCTAAAATTAACCATCCCTCCCCCTTTTCTCACAGTTACGTCACTCTGCATGTTCTATCACGGCCTCCCATTGCAGGAGAAGCACAGTCACACCATGTTCCCTGACAAAATAATGTCATGTCATTTGAAAAAAAGGTAAAACTTTAGTATTAAAATAAATGACGCTTGATATGTTTTTCCACATCTTAGAATTCATAGATACTTACGTCATTGTGACTAAGACTAATTTCAAACAGGCACTGACATGCCTGATCAGAACAGAAATACTCTTTTTAGATGATCCTTTGCTCCACTTTACCATCTTTTAAAATTAACAACTAGCCAGTCTGATAAGTAAATACAAGTTTTTCCCCCTGCAGCAGATAATGGCTAGTTTTGTGGTAGAAGCTTTAAGAATAGCACAGAATTTCTATTCAAAATCAGAAGCCCCAAAACCAAGATTACCCAGGCAACATCATCTGGGTTATTTTCTCCAGTGCTGGAAGAGAAGTATTGAGATCCTTAATTTAGGTAAATTATATGCATTATATTATAGGTGTATTATCATCTTCTCTCTTCTCATCTTTTTAACTCAATGCCTAAAATTGCACACTAATCATGATGGGCATGGGGCATACACAGCATTTTTAAATGCCAAAGAAGCCCAGATACGAACACCCGATGATGGATTATGTCCTTTAAATGACAGCATTCAGCACTATAAAACACCTTCAGTAGCTGATAATGTCCTGGCTGTTCCTGCGTTGCTCTAATTTTAACAGTGATGGTGGGGCCGTGACTCCTCTGCTGCGTCTGACATTTGTGGAGTCGGCGGATCCTCCGCAGTCAGATCGCTGTCAGTGGGGGTCACCTGTAGATGTGAACCACCTCTGACTGACAGAGAGATGACCTGGGCCGACATTTGCAGTGAAACAGTTAATGCCTCATGTTGGGCTATATATAGCCGCATCTGTATCAGAGTGATTTCTTATGTTACCCTCTGCTTTTAGTTCAGTCATGTTTGTCATGGATGTCGTTACGTTACAACCTGACAAAAAACAGTCTGACAAGCAGGGATGTGAAGGAGCAAAACATATGTAATATCTATTTTGGAAGTGTTAAATTCCAGACAAGCTCACTGTGTGATATTAGGCTTAAATATAATAAATATTGTTTTTCTTGCATTTTGGGGTCTACTTCCAGCAGTCCTGTCCGTCACTATGAAGAGTCTACAGGGTCTTTTAACTTAAGTCAACGTAGAGTCCATTTGCAATTAGCTACTCGGGTGCCAAGTAGTTGAAAAATTAGACCCAGGGTCCACCTGATGTCTGAGACGGTGACTCATTAATGTATGTGGAGGAGATTCCCAACAGTGCAAGGTCCATCCATCCATCCATCCATTGTCTTCCGCTTATCCGAGGCCGGGTCGCGGGGGCAGCAGTCTAAGCAGGGACTCCCAGACTTCCCTCACCCCGGACACGTCCTCCAGCTCCTCCGGTGGGACCCCAAGGCGTTCCCAGGCCAGCCGAGAGACATAGTCCCTCCAGCGTGTCCTGGGTCTTCCCCGGGGCCTCCTCCCGGTGGGACATGCCCAGAACACCTCCCTAGGGAGGCGTCCAGGAGGCATCCTGAGCAGATGCCCGAGCCACCTCAGCTGGTTCCTCTCAATGTGTAGGAGCAGCGGCTCTACTCCGAGCTCCTCCCGTGTGACCGAGCTCCTCACCCTATCCCTAAGGGTGCGCCCGGCCACTCTGCGGAGGAAGCCCATTTCAGCCACTTGTATACGCGATCTTGTCCTTTCGGTCATTACCCAAAGCTCATGACCATAGGTGAGGGTAGGAACGTAGATTGACCGGTAAATCGAGAGCTTCGCCTTCCGGCTCAGCTCCTTCTTCACCACAACGGACCGATACAGCGACCGCATCACTGCAGACGCTGCACCGATCCGCCTGTCAATCTCACGCTCCATCCTTCCCTCACTCGTGAACAAGACCCCGAGATACTTGAACTCCTCCACTTGGGGCAGAGACTCACCACCCACCCGGAGAGAGCAAACCACCTTTTTCCGGTCGAGAACCATGGCCTCGGATTTGGAGGAGCTGATTCTCATCCCAGCCGCTTCACACTCGGCTGCAAACCGCCCCAGTGCCTGCTGCAGGTCCTGGCTCGAAGAAGCCATCAGGACAACATCATCTGCAAACAGCAGAGATGAGATCCTGTGGTTCCCAAACCAGGCCCCCTCCGGCCCCTGGCTGCGCCTAGAAATTCTGTCCATAAATATAATGAACAGAACCGGTGACAAAGGGCAGCCCTGGCGGAGTCCAACATGCACTGGGAACAGGTCTGACTTACTGCCGGCAATGCGAACACAGCTCCTGCTCCGGTCATACAGGGACCGGACAGCCCTTAGCAAAGAGCCCCGGACCCCATACTCCCAGAGCACCCCCCAAAGGACACCACGAGGTACACGGTCGAATGCCTTCTCCAGATCCACAAAACACATGTGGACTGGTTGGGCATACTCCCATGAGCCCTCGAGGACCCGATGGAGAGTATAGAGCTGGTCCAGTGTTCCACGACCGGGACGAAAACCACACTGCTCCTCCTGAATCCGAGGTTCGACTATCGGTCGGATTCTCCTCTCCAGCACCCTGGAATAGACCTTACCGGGAAGGCTGAGGAGTGTGATTCCCCTGTGATTGGAACACACCCTCCGGTCCCCCTTCTTATACAGAGGGACCACCACCCCGGTCTGCCACTCCACAGGTACTGTCCCCGACCGCCACGCGATGTTGCAGAGACGTGTCAGCCAAGACAGTCCCACAACATCCAGAGACTTGAGGTACTCAGGACGGATCTCATCCACCCCCGGAGCCTTGCCACCGAGGAGCTTGCCAACCACCTCAGTGACTTCAGCCAGGGTGATGGACGAGTCCGCCCCTGGGTCCCCAGTCTCTGCTTCCTCCTCGGAGGACGTGACAGTGGGATTGAGGAGATCCTCAAAGTACTCCTTCCACCGCCCGACAACATCCCCAGTCGAGGTCAGCAGCTCTCCACCCGCACTGTAAACAGTGTTGGTGAAGCACTGCTTTCCCCTCCTGAGGCGCCGGACGGTTTGCCAGAATCTCCTTGAGGCCGTCCGATAGTCCTCCTCCATGGCCTCCCCGAACTCCTCCCAAACCCGAGTTTTTGCCTCTGCGACCGCCCGAGCCGCGGCACGCTTGGCCCGCCGGTACTCATCAGCTGCCTCAGGAGTCCCACGAGCCAACAAGACTCGATAGGACTCCTTCTTCAGCTTGACGGCATCCCTTACTTCCGGTGTCCACCACCGGGTTCGGGGATTGCCGCCGCGACAAGCACCACGGACCTTACGACCACAGCTACGAGCAGCCGCATCAACAATAGAGGTGGAGAACATGGCCCACTCGGAGTCCATGTCTCCAACCTCCCCCGGGATCAGGGAGAAACTCTCCCGGAGGTGGGAGTTGAAGACCCCCCTTGACAGAGGGCTCCGCCAGACGTTCCCAGCAGACCCTCACAATACGCTTGGGCCTGCCAGGTCCGTCCGGCTTCCTCCTCCGCCAGCGGATCCAACTCACCACCAGGTGGTGATCAGTTGACAGCTCAGCCCCTCTCTTCACCCGAGTGTCCAAGACACACGGTCGGAGGTCAGATGACACGATGACAAAGTCGATCATCGACCTCCGGCCTAGAGTGTCCTGGTGCCATGTGCACCGATGGACACCCTTGTGCTCGAACATGGTGTTCGTTATGGACAAGCTGTGACTAGCACAGAAGTCCAATAACAAAACACCGCTCGGGTTCAGATCGGGGAGGCCGTTCCTCCCAATCACGCCCCTCCAAGTGTCACTGTCGTTACCCACATGGGCGTTGAAATCCCCCAGGAGAACAACGGAGTCCCCGGATGGCGCACTATCTAGTACCCCTCCTAGGGACTCCAAGAAGGCCGGGTACTCTGCACTGCTGTTTGGCCCGTAGGCCGACACAACAGTGAGAGACCTGTCCCCGACCCGAAGGCGCAGGGACGCGACCCCCTCGTTCACCGGAGTGAACCCCAACACGCAGCGGCTGAGCTGTGGGGCAATGAGCAAGCCCACACCAGCTCGCCGCCGCTCCCCGCGGGCAACGCCAGAGAAATAGAGAGTCCAACCCCTCTCAAGAAGATGGGTTCCAGAGCCCAAGCTGTGCGTGGAGGTGAGGCCGACTATATCTAGCCGGTAACGCTCAACCTCCCGCACAAGCTCAGGCTCCTTCCCCCCCAGCGAGGTGACATTCCATGTCCCCAGAGCTAGTCTCCATGTCTGGAGATCCGGTCGCCGAGGTCCCCGCCTTCGACTGCCACCCGAATCTCTCCGCACCCGCCCCCCATGGCTCCTCCCGCAGGTGGTGGGTCCACGGGAGGACGGCCCCACGTCGTTTCTTCGGGCTGGGCCCGACCGGGCCCCGTGGGAAAAGGCCCGGCCACCAGGCGCTCGCTGCCGAGCACCCACCCCAGGCCTAGCTCCAGGGTGGGGCCCCGGTAACGCCAGTCCGGGCGACGTAACTGGCCTTGTTCTTGTCTTTTTCATCATGTGGGGCTTCTGAACCGCTCTTAGTCAGACCCGTCTCCCAGGACCTGTTTGCCATGGGTGACCCTACCAGGGGCATAGAGCCCCCGACAACATAGCTCCCAGGATCATTCGGGTGCTCAAACCCCTCCACCACGTTAAGGTGGCGGTTCGGGGAGGCTCACTGTGTGATATTAGGCTTAAATATAATAAATATTGTTTTTCTTGCATTTTGGGGTCTACTTCCAGCAGTCCTGTCCGTCACTATGAAGAGTCTACAGGGTCTTTTAACTTAAGTCAACGTAGAGTCCATTTGCAATTAGCTACTCGGGTGCCAAGTAGTTGAAAAATTAGACCCAGGGTCCACCTGATGTCTGAGACGGTGACTCATTACTGTATGTGGAGGAGATTCCCAACAGTGCAAGGTACGAGGAAAAAAAAAAGGACAAATAAATTCTGCACTTTGCAGCCCGGGGGATGCCTACAGTTGAGTTGACAGGGGGCCAGTGAGGTCAGTCATGGTGCAGGCACAAGAAGAGAGAGAGAGAGAGAGAGAGAGAGAGAGAGAGGGGTGATGTGAAGTCAGCTGAGGCTTGAAGGGGTGGGGTGGGGGGGGGGGTGGGGGGGGGGGGTGAAATGTGGTGCGGTTAGAGGAATAGAGGGTTAACAGTGGGAGCCAAGGGTCAGTGTTTAGCTAAACATCTGAAGCTGAACCACAGCTGGCTCCGGGTGTGGAAACGGAGCGGATTCTGCAGGGTGTGGAACCAGATGCTGAAGCAAAGTTTCCCCTGCTGCCCATCCATGAAACAATGACACCACAGTTACACCCCCCCCCACACCAGAAATAAAGACCTTACTATGTATTTAGACGCGCAGTAGCGTGGAATAGAATTGAAAGAACTAGAATAGAGCGTTGCATTACTCATGCAGGCAGGGAGCTGGGGGAAAAAGAGCAGTCATACAGTGAAGTTACTACTCTGTATGAGCGCAGTATTGTGCTGTTGCATGGCAACAGTTTCCACAGAAATCTTTGCTCAGAAACACTCCTCTTTGGTCTTCACATAACTGCAGCAACAGAAAAATGGGCTGACTGCGGGAATACAAATGGTCTCATGAACACTTGCGGGGCTTAAAGAGTTGTTTTTGTTGGTATTTATGGCGCATACAAAATGTCACATGACTGTTGTTGTGATTAATAAACTAAACCATCTTTCAGGTCGTTTTGTCTTGGAGGCTTTCGGCCTCATGAGATGGACATGACTGATTAGACACTAATGTGCACATACAGAGTTTAGATGTAGAGCTGTGGTCAATTAAACCACCTACTAGGTTTTTCTCATCACTTTTGATGAAAACAGAAACTTTAAGATCCAATGTATTAGCAGAAATAAAAAAAAACATATTCAGAGTATATTTAATTAGTGAAATAATTCAATAAATGTTGAAAATTGTTTTGTGTTTATAATATCACATTGTGTTGTCAGTAGCCCAGAACTATATGTGATTGGTCAAAAATCATAAATCAGCTTCTATATAAATATTTGAACATGTTTTCCTCGCTGTGATCATTCATCCACTGGTTTAATGGTAATGATGAGAGCTAAAATTCCTCCTTGGTGTTTACCTGTAGTTATACCTTGAAAGGCGTTGATTTGATTTGACCAATTTGGACAGAGTTTAATATTATACGAGTTTTGAATAACCTTTTGTAAAGTTTATTATGAAGTGATCTTCTAATGGACAGCCAGTATGAACATGAAGAATGTATATAATGGAAAAAACAATGTTCATTTGGGACGTTGATTATTGTTTAACAAATAATCAAATTCAGTTTGCATTAGCTTTTCAGCGAGATATGTGCAGTGATCAGTCGAGGGAAAGTAACGCTAAGATGAATGACAGTGGCTCTCGCTCATGGATTTTACATTTTGCAGCATCATGCCTCCTCCTTGTTCACTAGAGCTGAATGGTTTATTTTTTCCACACAATCAAATGAGAGAAGAGACCAATGTTAGAATGCAGTACGCATTTGTCAGAATATCTAGGAAACAGGTGTGTTACACAGGGTTTTCAATAGAATCCTCAAAATAAACGATTTGTATGTATTTCTAAGTCAAAATGTTGTACTGTCAATCTCATTTTGTAAAAATACTTGGGAATATCATGTTGAACATATTCAATGTTTGGTGCACTTAAAGAAAAATATCTTAGATTAGGATTTCTACAGGTTGCACAAAGGCACTTTAACACATAGATGCATTCATGCTTCAGCAGAGAGGATTATTGCTGTTACATGGGCTCAAAATGTACAGTCAATTCAGTCTGAATATCAATGTACAGTCAAAGCTGATCTGCTCACTCACACAACAATACTGCTCTCTACTGGTGGAGAGACTGAAGTGCATGGGTACTGAAATGTGTCTGGAAAAACAGGCCCAAAAAGGACTGCAAGTCATTTTTGACTTGAATATATAGTGTTAGTGTATTAATACTATTTTTAAACAACATGGCCTCCTGAAAAAAATATTGACTTGCAGCTTTCTTAAACTAGAACCAAGAGGAGGGAGCACTTTAGTCCAGCTTTGGCTGCTCTGCACTGGCTTCCTGTGACCTTTAGCATTGATTTTAAGGTCCTCCTCCTGACATACAAAGCCCTTAATGGGCAAAGACCAAGCTATGCCGCCAACTCCCTTGTTAACTACATGCCCTCAGGAACACTGAGATCATCTGCTTCTGGTTTGTTGGAGGTTCACAGCAACGGCAGAAAGACAATCTGTGACACAGCATTTGTCAGTCACAAAACAAAGCCATGAAACAGGACACCTAGAGACATCAGAGGAACCCACTCACTAGATGTTTTTAATATTTCAATATTTCTCTTTGCAATCGGAGGTGCTTTAAAATGATTTTAAAATTGATCTTACTGGTTTTGTGATGCATTTTTTCCCCTATGTCATCTTAAATGTTCTTTTTGAGCTTTTAATTACCAAAATGCTTTTTAACAAATTTCTAATCCATGTGTGTTGTATTGCACTATGAGTTAGATTTCATATATGAAAAAGCTGCTCTTTTATCATTATCAGTTATTATTTTTATGAAATGCTGTTACCTAAGAGGAACGCTGAGCTGCCATCTAGTGTTTCCCATTCAACACAGCAAAAGCATCATGTAATGTGATGTAAACAAGTACACACAATGAAACCTTCAGTGGCTTTTTCCACAAGCAATCTATTAAAGTCAGCGTTTCAATGTCATCTTTTATTATCTCCAACAGCTGTACGAAAATGTAAAAATATCACAGACAAAAATCTATTCATTTTACTCATTCTATTCTCTCTAAATGAAATGAGTGCATCACAATCTTCTGTGCTAAAGCGAAGCAAAAAAAAAGCAACAGAATGGGAAAGTGTGAAGATAGGTAAACAATGAACACTTCTTTCGCCTTGCAATCCGTGTGCATCATTTACTCTGTAAATGTATCGTCTTCGTACAGGTCCTCCAGCTCTCCTTCTCTGCTCATCTCTTTCCTGTGGATGACATGACAGGCGCTTCAATCATCAGAGGTACGAGCTGGGATTACAGATGAGGAGGTGGAGGAGCGGCGGGGGGAGCGAGGTGTGAGGGTAGCACTAGTCAGGAAATGTCAACCTCAGGAGGACGCATGAACGACAGGAACACAAAGCACCGGGCCGCGCCTCTCCATTTATTCCTGGTGCAGCTAGTTGTTGAGGGCTTTGTGTTATCTTGTCCCCTTTAAATCCTCTTAGGGTTGAACAAACAACTGCTGAGCTTAGCCAGGTATGAGCACACAAATGCTGCTGCAATATTTACCTCAAGGAAGGATGGAGATGAGGTGAAGATCCTATTAATTCCCAAGAACCACTGCAAAAAGAGAAAGAGAGAATGTGCATTAAAGGCCATTAGGTCCCATTAAGGTCCTGTATCATAAAGAGTGAGATTTTAATTGCTTTTTTTATTGTAAGAAGTTCATGGTTAAATACTGTCCCACGTTTGAAAGAATAGAATTCAGAAAACAAGCCGTCAGGACTTCTGTAACGCTGTGATGTCACAAATATACAATCACTGTCTCCTCCCTATTCACAGCCATTCAAATCAGCCAATCAGAAGAGACATGCATCAATATCAATGAGACAGACACAAAACAACCTGTTGATTCTGCAGAGAGAAGCTTGAGAGAGGAGATGTAAAACACTGATTTTTGGTTCTTAAAACCACAACCAGTTAAAAACCCGCCTACAGGACGGAAATAATCAGAAAATGTTACTATAGTGCCCCCATCAGGCCAGTTGCTTCATTGCACTCAAACTCCAGAACATAAAACTAATAAATAATAAACTGATATCAGGCAAATCTTTTTAGATAGATAATCATATAAATAAATACACAACAAATCTTAAAATATAATCAAACATACAATATGTTTAAAGCTTTAATTATTAATAATATTAAAATAAAAAAAATATTAATAATTAATTACACACACACACTTGCTCTACATTTATTATTATTATAATACATAACATTTTTTCTAGGAATATTTGGAAATAAAAAAAGAATACTGGAATTAAATAACATGTTATTCATGTAAAAAGAAGCCTGATGAAAACATAAACCATTATAACGCAACTTGGTGTATAAATTAGTCTGCATTCATTCAATATTTTATAACATGGCATTTTTTTGATTTTGACCACCTTCAACCTTCAACGGATCAGAGAACCATTCTAAATATAAGGTGTGAACTATTGTGCGTTGCTATAGAAGTAAACCAAGCAGCGAGCCACCTGATCCTGGTCGCTGGGGGCCGGGGCGCTGTGCACCGTGCTGCTGGTCACATCTCTTCATGGAGGTGTAATTAGCTGCCCCCCACACACAGGACCGGCTTGTTAATGGCAAACAAAAGCAGCGCAGCCATTACTGCTGCTGCAGGGGCTTCCTTTTAGCTTATCAGCGCAGGACAAATGCTTTTATCTGCCTGTGCGTGCTGCTGATTTAAGGACTCAAAGAAAAGAAATACACACCCCAAGAACTACAGTCACAGATTAGTGGTCCAGATATGATGTGAGACACACACATACACACACACACACACATGCTGTGTGTGGAGCTGAGCATCTGCTCGCTGCTTTGTTTCTGTTAGGGACCTAATTGCAGAGCTGGCAGTTTGTCGGAGCGGACAGGATTTGCAGAGTAGGCTACTTACGTAAGAAGACCTCCAGGGGCAGACATGGACCTCTCAGCCCGTCTGGCCCGACACTCAAAGGGATTACTGAAAGAGCGCTTCCTCAGCATGGACTTCACCAGAATCTGATGTCAGAGAGCCACGACGACATGAAAAGAATGAAGAAATAAACTGCAGCAACATTTAAAAAATGCAGAATTACATTTTTTATATGAAATCCCTTTAAAAAACAAGCATTGTAATTGTAAAAATAAAGACAGCTGTCTTTTGAGCGGTTATTTCACAGCTTGTACGTAGAAAATAAAAACATTCATCTGTCCTGTACTTTGTTAAAGTAACCTCTGCCTCCTGACAATCTGGTGATGTTGCTGATGGTTGTTGTGACATAAGGCTTTGTCTCAGAACAAGTTGTACAACTAGGAAATGCACTGACTCTTATAGGATTACAGAGGGAAATGGATTTTAAGAAAAGGCCCAGCCAACAGGTAATCAGCTGAAAGGAGCAAATGTGAATCCTGTTACTGATAATGAATTTATTCAGTGGGAAGCATCATGACCTCTGTGGAGTTCAGTGATCGGTCCCTGTGACTCACCACGGTGGAGAGGCTGGGGATGAGCTTGATGCTGTTCTGCACCTCCTCGTCTGTGACGTCCAACGCCGTGCAGTGCTCCTCCTCCAGAGGGAGAGGGTTGGAGCCGTTCTCCGTCACCCACGGATGGAGCTGTAACCAAATGGAAGCACAAAAAAACCCCACTCCCATCACCGAAAAAGGTGTGGATGCTGTGTGTTGTTTGCATTAATGATGTTTTATTGGTTACCTTAATAACAGGGATGGTGATTCTTGTTTCAGGGTTTTTGTCCAACATTCGCTCGATGAGCTCCTTCAGTTCCTTACTTATCGATGGCCTGTGAGAAAGAAAAAAAAGGACACTAAAAGAAAAGTTTGTGTGTCTTTAAGACAGCATATCCACATTTATTTGTCATCAAGTCTACGTCTATCAAAACCTAGAATGAACATGTAATATACATTTTTGGACCTCGGACAGGAGATTCCCCAAAATGATCATTACAGTACTGTGGCCAACACAGTTCATCTTTTCATGATTTTACAAATAAATTTGACACCATATTAAAGTATGTCACCAATACACTGGAGGATCCAATTCATTTATCAAAAATGTTCATGAGCCCCTGGGTAGTTAGGTCCACTTTTCCCTTTTTCTGCTCTCTAAGGGTCGTCTTACTTTTCTGGGAACTCCACAGGTTTGGTCTTGATCTTGTTTTGCAGAGAAACGATATATTCATCATAAAAAGGGCACTGCAAAGGGACAATCACAAGGAAATGATTTCACAGTTCAAACGTGGCGTTTGACGGTGTAATCAGTGCAGAGAACTTTGCTCACCGCCCCGAAGACAAAGCAATATAGTGTGACTCCCATGGCCCACACGTCTATCGCCTGGTAAGCAAACAGAAACGTTCAACGACTGCATCATTTATACTGAGGAGCTCACGGTAGACATGTCTGCTTTCTGAATAATCCTCATCCCACCTTTCCGCTGAATCTCTGCTCGTGTTCCGTCATCATCTCAGGGGCCATGAAGGCCGGCGTCCCCGCCGTGCTGGACAGGAGGGCGTCCGTCCCCTCGAACTCGTTGCTCACGCCGAAGTCTGCGATCTTGACGTGGCCGTCGTCCCCCAGCAGCAGGTTGGACGGTTTAATGTCCCTGTGGATGATCTTGTGGTAGTGCACTGAAACAGGCAGAAACACAGAGACGCCAATGTGACGCCAAGGTTTTCAGATTCGACATGTTGATTCTTTAACAATTCCAGAGTAAAAAAATTTAAAAAATATATATATATGACTGTATAAAATATGAAGCTCTTATCAGCAAACTCACAATATTCCATTCCCAGGACAACGTCTCGGAAATAAAAGCGAGCCTGCTCCTCTGTGAAAGGCGTGTCTGTAGGTACCACCATCACTGGTCTAATCAACAGGAGAAGAAATATGAAGATGTCTATTGAGTTTCATAGAACTAGGATCTACTTTGTTAATATCCAAACTGTCTCCACTTGAGGAACCTCATTAATGTGCAATCGCGTACCCTTTCTGCATCAACTCGAAGGCTTGGGGACAAATAATCAGAATTTAATGACTTTGTATTGAAATGCTAAGAGGTAAGTTTAATTATTGTGAAAGAAGAGACCAGAGCATACCCATGTGAAGTCCATCTTCATCAGGATCATCCAGCACCTGCAGGATATTAGAAATCTCGTATTCCCCCCGCATTTTACACAAATATCTAAAGTCAATTTATTCATATTTTATACTGTAGCTGTAATTGTAAGTGTAATGTTAGCTGCTTTTGTGGGTTTTATAGCTCCTGCAGACCAACAGTGCAGTTTCCTGCCTGGCAGCTTCACTCTGTTATTAGTGTGAGGCGCCTTTATCATTCATGTTAGTACATGTACAGTCAGCTGCAATAAAAAGAACACCCGTGGACATGTGCTAGATTTTCTACTTTTGCTTTATGCCACATATAGACTAAACTCTTTTAGTTTTTGCACCTAAATATAGCTAAATTATTTTCTTTGCAGTGTAACCACTGTTTCTTTTCGATTCAGCTCCTCCATTGTCTCCACTCATCAGTATGATTCCATTGTGATCACAGAATGAAACTATGAATTGTGTGTAGTAATGCACGACAATTCTGACCTCCACTAGTTTCACCACATTATGATGGTACAGTTTCTTCAGGATAGCGATTTCCTTGTAGACTCTCTCCAGAGGCTGAGAATTCGATCCTTGATTGGGCAGGCGGCCTGAAAATTAATGAAATAAAAAAGCAAATATAAGTATGAATAAATGTTACCAACGCCATGGGATTGGACAGAAGTCTTTTGTATTGTGGTATCTTTCACTCACGCAGAAATCCACACTGCCTCATCAACTTCTTCTTGGAAACAACTTTCATTGCCTGAGAGCATGAGGTAAGGAAAACAATCATGAAACTCTTGCACACACTTGCAATGTACAAAATGGAAGATTCAACTTACATAATACACTGCAGAATCTTCATCATAAGCTAATCTCACCACACCGTAGGAACCCTGGGGTGTGAAAAAGAAAGTGTTTTTTAATTAATTTGTCATCCTCTTTGTTTTCCCTCAGACCTTTTTCATGGCAGCATAGTGACATGAGCTAGTAGATAAACACTGGCTAGGTTCCATTTGTGTAGCAAAGCCTTTTCAGTGAGCCAACATGCTCAATATGAGCAATCTGAGTTTTAGAAACAGAACATTGGGCCCTTGCTGCACTAGTCAACACAAATCTGACCAGCATAAAAGCCTGTGAGTCTATGACAATATAGGCAAAATAAATATCAAATATCAAATAAATGTATAAAAGAATGTTTTGTACATGCATAGTGCTATGTAGTAGTGATTAAAAAAGGAGTAATCTTAAATTCAGCCAAATGATACTGAAAGTATCAAGAGCATAGAGATAACCTGAGATATGTCTGCCATCCTATTTGTTTCAAAAGAATGTGAAGTGTGACAAACACTTTGTCTGGGAGCATCGCAAAAAACATTCTTTGACGTCACAAATCTCCAGATAAGTGCAGTGTTATTGTAGTTCAGAGGTCTAAGGTAGAAAGGTGTGTGGATAAAAAAAAAAAATGTAGCCTTCGTATCATTGCTTATGTTCACCTACTATTTCATGTCAATACGGCTGCCATGAATTAGATCTATCATATTGGATGATGCTTATTTATCACCTTTCCAATCTCCTTCTTCAGCTTATACTGGTTGAGCTGGATACAATCCTGTAGAAATGACAGGAGAAATTCACTAAGTAACCATCTCATATGTTACAAATGGGAAAAAAAAGAACAGCTCTGGTGACTTTAAGCATCCTCACATCAGCGTCTGTGATGGACACGCGTTTGGTCTCGATGGTCGGCTGCCGGGCCATGCGGCTCCCTCGCTCCTGCAGCGACATCTTCCTGTCGAAGGGGCGAGCCCGGGAGCTGGCGGCCCGCGGAGGACCGAACCTGTAGCCATTGGGCGAGTTGACGCGGTTGCCCGACACGTTGATGGCCGCCACCATGTCTTCCAGCTCAGCGTGGTGCTCCGAGTCCACCTCGGCCCTGCAGACAGAGTCACTCATGGTGGTTTGTTCTCATCCACCTCAAAGCTGATCGTCCCAGAGCCAACTCGGCAAGAGCACCAGAGGATGCATCACTGTGCTGAGAAGGAGAGGTGTGAGACTTGGTTAAATAAGCAGTCAAATGCTTGTTTTATTTTTTACTTCTGCTGTCATTGTTGTTGAAGTACTTCAAAATCAGACTCAACCCTGGAAGTCACCTTCTGAACAGCAATCGATTTCAGTATATAAAGTCTTGTTTGAGTATACTACTCTAGAAACAGGAAGATGGGAGACGTAATGTAGATAATAATAATAATACCAATAATAATTCCAACCCAGTAGTATCACACCTGATTTTACTAACGGATATCCTTAGCAAGGGCTTGAATGGTTCATCAATGGAATCTGCTTGGTTGGAACAAAAACCTGCACCCACAGATCCCCCCCCTGCACTAGAGCTAAATGCTAAACATTGTACCTTTAAAATAGGCTTATTGTTTGTATTATATTTTATAACACCATGTAGATATAGAACTTCAGATTAACTGACTCTCAAGCAGAGCCACTAAAAAGAAAAATCAGTGACTGGCTAAATCAATATGCAAATATGAATGTATACAGAACAAGTATAATTCATTTGTACTTAATAGACAACTACTCCTGCATAGTTAGGTTACCAGACATCTGTAGCCGATTTCTCATCTCAGCATGAGTAGCATAGCACACATGCATCTGCAGAGTTGAGAGCATAAGGTTGTATTATGTGTAATTTAGGTGACAGGTTTTTATGAACGAAGAAGAATGCCTGGAATAGAAAAGATGATAAGGCTCTGGTTCTGTTGCTTCAATTTTGATCCTTTTTTCCTAGTTGTTTATACAATAACCTACATGTGTCTATATTGACCTCAACCTGAAAGAACACATTTGGGATGAATTATAGCAGAGACTGAGAGCCAGGCCTTCTACCCCAACATCAGTGTGTGACCTCACAAATGTGCTTTTGGAAGGTTGATCAAACGTCTCATGAACACACTTTATTCTTGTGGACAGCCTTCCTCCTTGGAATGTTCCAAGGATATGATGTGAATTCATATGCGAGTCAAGGCAGGTGAGCGACTACTTTTGACAATATAGTGTATATTCTAGTGACAGCATTAACATTTGATACAAGTATTTGACTTCAAATTCAGTTGATTGATTCAGATACTGCTGCTAAAGCCTTTTTTTGTAGACATTTTGCCTCCCAACTACAGGAGAAGTCCAGGGTGAAACTAATACAATTAAAAGTGGCTCCATTCCATCGAGCATCGAGTAAACGATTCCACGAACAGAATCAAGTCACCTTTATGTCATTTGTATTACCTGCATAACATGACTGTGTGTTTACAGCACAGCAGACTTGATTGTATCTAAATCCTTTTAAAAGATAATATTAGTTTATTAGCTTTGGCAGTAACATCAGCAGAGCTATAATTATTACATTTAGCAACATTTGAGCCTCTTGGCACCAAAACTGCTTCTTGAATGAAATGTTCTCTCGTCGTGAGTTTCCCTTTAACAGATGGAATAAACCTCACATAGGAGTTGTGCATAACAGAAATCAAAACAGACACACAGGAAATGAGTAACACCAGCGTCTGAAAGCAGAATAATAGGCCGCTCCTTATGAGCGCGTCTCACTGCTTCCTGGAACTGAAAAGCTTCTTATGTAAAACAGTAGAAAGCTCGGACACTCAGAGCCGATCCACAACCACTATGTTGCACTAAATCTTCCAGTCAAAACTATCCATTACAGCTGGATGTTTGACCCTTATTTTTTTTGATGGAAATGATATCAGAAACAAAGAACACAAACATTTGATTTAAAATAAAAAGTGCATGTCTGGAGGTGAGCTTTAGGAATTACAAGATGTGCAAGATGAGAATAAAGAAATAGCTCATGAAAACAAATAGGCTATAAACATGATTCTTGAAACAGGAAGACATTTATTTTTTTAATTTTAATATGCAGAAAAACAAAAAATCCTGAAACTCATCATAATGCTCCGAATACAAACATAATTCAGTTAGAACTACTTACATGAGGTAAATGATTTGCTTTACTTACAAAGTGGTGGTGGTGTCCTGTGCTGAGGGCCGGTGTGGGTAATCCGCATGTTGTTGTCCCACCGCTCTCAGCAGGGGAAACTCGTTTGTGACTCAGTGCAGGACTTTCACTGACCGTCTTAAGGATTAGAGGCCACATATAGCCGAGGTAGAGTTATTAGGTTCCTCTGAGATCTGAGGTCGGGTACATGTGGGAATCCCCTGCTGATGCCTGATTAAAAAGCTGATTGGCTCAGGTTTATAGATGTAAAACTATATTGAGATGATCTCGTTTGGGATGTGGAAAAGACACAATGTAAAAGATGGGACCGTAAATATTAACATTAAGTAATAATACAACTCTCACCATTATGAACTGATAAAATGTTTGGTAACAAGCGTGATATGAAGAATCTCTACTGTTGTTGGGAATATTTCACAGATCATCTAAAGAATATTTGTATTTCTGTGTTTTCTCAGCAGGTTTCATTTGTGTTTTATGTTGTGTGTGCACTAAAAAATTCTTCTTCTTTTAATCCAATACAAAAAAGTAAATGTGTGCAGAGATAGGAAGCTAAAAGCTGACATGAAAAATACAAGTGAAGGTAAATTACTTAATAATATAATATAACAGTATAATAATGTATGATAAGATATATAAGGGAATATGTTTGACACAAGTTTGTCCGCTTGCTGCACATGGTTTCATTTCACATGCATTACATTAATGTTTTAATAGCCTTATATTAAATATTATAGAGCATTGTTGTGCCAGACAGTCTTGTGACTGTCTGTCTATTCTTTACCGTCTTTAACTTCTGTCTCTCCCTTCTGGCAGTGGAGGTAATTACAAAAATACTGTTAAACCTGCCCGACACGAAGCCGCGGATTCCCAGGACCCGTGAACGCAGCATCCGCAGCTCACAGCGCCCCCGCAGGACGCTGCGGGACGCGCGTGGGACCAGGGACGGGACAGGTAGGTGTCAAACCCCTGCGGGAGCAGGCAGCAGCATGGTCATCATGTCTCTGACGCCGCGCTTTGGCGTTCTGAGGACCAGAGAACTGCGGGAGCTGCTGGAGGACGAGGACAAGATAGATCACATCGTCAGGTGCAGCGAGAAGGTGAGGGGCACGTGACAGGAGCAAAGTTATCACTATGTTAATTAGAACATTTCCTCCAGGGAAATCTTGAAAGTGTGTACATTATGACGTGCTTTTAACAGAGATTTAAAACAAATTAAAGGATACTAGTTTATGATATTGTATACATAGATCACACCTACTACAAACATTTTGAAGTATTTATTCTTCAATTCATGCACAGGTTTACTGTACATATTTGATGTTTCAAAATTGCATACTTTTTTTGCAGACTTTTCAAAGTGATTGAAAATTATGTAAATTCATTATATCATGCCTGTTTTCACCGACGTGTGTGTGCGTGTTTAATCTGTCAGTCTGATTCCTCATGTGTCTATGGGTGGTTCAGTGTTTAAACATGCTAAAGAGCACCAGGTGTTTGATTATAAACCTTATGTCCCGAGCATCAAAGGTTACCACGGCAACTTGAGCTGGTTGCCAATGTCTACGGCTGCACTGCAGGTAAAGGCAGGCAGAAATGTGGGGGAAAAATGCATTTTTTCCCTCTGCTCTGGTCTCCCATTTAAGCTTCCACTGACACATTGATTGTTACTATCAGAAAACAATATGGACCATCATCGCCATAAGGACTTCACTAAAGTTTTGGTGTGATTTGGTGTTTCTACAGTGGCAAGTTTAAAACAGAGGTCTATTCTGCTTCTCTCTGAAAATCTTTTTATTGGAGTCAATGAGGACAGACGTGGCCACACTTAGAGACTGCCTGTTCAAATTCAGTAAATCTCTCAAATATTTTGAACACCCTTTTAGAATCGGAGCAAGTTTATCTACAGTAGTAAGGAAACATTTTTTCTGTTCTCCTACACTTTACACTTTAGCACCAACATTCTGTCCCATAGGCTCCCATTATAAATTAAAACTTTCTGCAAAAATGATCATGGTTAGTGATTTATCAAAACCTATATTGCCTATTAAAACATGGAATAACATATTAATACACAAGACATGTCTCTACAGTTTAAAGTTTAAATGGAGTCTCTAAGTGAAAATATGCCTGAGCAGCAATTAGCAGTTGGCAATGCAAAATGGTGATAATTTGTTGTTTTTTTGACCTCTTGCAGGATTTTGTGACTTACATATTGAATAAAATTTGTATTTTGCAGGTAAAAATAATAACACACCCTTCCCAATCAAGATGCACATTATGATATAGAATTCACTTGGTCCTCTCAAAGCTGTAGAACATGTTAGATGCTGAAAATCATCCTGAATAGGAATAATAAAAATACAACAATAGGGTGCACTGCTTTGCGACTGCCTTGGATCCCTAATAATAATAATATTGGACAGCAGTTTGCAAATTTTTTCTCTCTTCTTAGTGTCTTTTTCATTAATGGCTGATGGTCCATTCCAGTTTCAGGTTCTGCAGAGAGCTTCAGAGAGGATGCTGATCTCAAATCAACGCCTAGCGAAAGACAATCTTTTACAAAAACCCAAATTCAGAGATGCAAAGTTGCTCCTCGCAATGAAGTACAAGGAACTTGAAAAGCACAGAAGCATCATCCAGGCCAAACAAGAACAGCTCGGTGAGCTTTACACCAAATTATTGCATCGTTATGTTTGTTGTTTCCCTGTTTCCTAGTACTGAAAATGTTTCTTTGGTTTGTAGCGGAAAAATACAGCGTTCACTACGCTCAGTGGTGTCTCCTGAAGAAGGTAAACCATGCTGAGGAGGAGTGTGAGGTGAGGAGCTTCTGCTTTGTCCTGCATGCTGCTGCATTTTCTTACAAAACATAGTGAATTTCTACTTAGGATATATTCTATCAACACACATGAGATACAAAGAAGATGCTAAATGATACTGTAAGAAATCAAAACTAATATAGATACTGTTGACTGAAAATGAGCTATGGTTTAGGTGAGCTATACATTAAAAAATACCTGGAGGTAAATGGTGCAGAAGCTGTGTATGTGTATAACTGTGTGTCTGTGAATCTCTCCTCAAACAGCTGCTGCTCCAGCGGCTTGTGGAGGGCCGGACATCGCTGGTGGACTTCTTAGATTCCTTCCTCAGCTCCAGGAAGCGGCACCACATCAGGTTGGTGCTGGTGAAGAGACTCCAGGAGAGGACAGAACTGAAAGCGACTGACAGACTCGGTGAGATTCACCCTCAGCAGCATTTCTCCGTGGGGTTTCACCAGCAAATCCACGATCCGTGCCTCCCGCTCTGCAACCTCACCACGGCCGTGGTGCTGCCGGCCTTCTGCCATTCCCTGGCACCGCTCCCTGTCCTCCCTCCTCCGCCGTTCCTGCTGCCCTTTAGCGCCCAGACTCTGCAGCCGTCCGCGCTTTGCTACGACCACGACATGTCCCCGCGTACAGGAAAGTTCCCCAGATGGCCCACGAGACCCGTACGTCTCCAGCCGCTGAGAGTGGAGCACAGGACGCATCAACAGGCGCCACAATGAAGATCCACGTGCAGGATAAGAGCTACAACTTTGAAGCGGATTTAAACAAAGGCATAGAAAGGGCTGAGCTGAATAATGTCGTACATGTGTACATATATATAAAAAATATGAAATGCTTGGTATGAATCAGTTAAAATAAGGTTATTCTTTTTGTTTTTTAGTATTTATAGAAGGTATTCAACTCATTTTTTGTATCTAGTTCTTCAGAGGTCAGACATAATAATAAAATAAATAATTATGATTTTGTTAACTCTGATAATACGGTCTGGCTTTTAACTCGGATTTCCCAAATTCCCCCTCACAAACAGTCTCCAAATACTTATACTCACATGTTTGCAATAAGGTAGAAAGATAAGACTCTTCAATCTATGCTTTAGAAGTCAACTGCAACTGCAGCATTTTTGCTGAGGAGCATTAACTTAATACTTTTCTTTTTAACTTGACGTTAGTGTTTTCCAGCATTTCCCAGAAAGTCTCCCTTTTGAATGTGCATGGAGTACGTTATGAAAATTGGATTAAGAAATAAATAGCTGTTGTTTACTGTAACACAAGGAGCATGCACTTCTATACATGTTGATGTGATGTACATTCTCTGTAGGAAATAATGCTGTTTGTTTTTTGGCACACAAAGGTCACGCGTCTTTTGCTTCGTGGCTTGAAACACACCTGAAACTGAGAAGACTGGTTATGCCAGCTGAATGCAACAAAGGTGCTGACATGTGTGACAACACCTGCGGCTCACCGCGCGGAGAGGAAAAATGTTTTCTGAGAAATATCACCCGAAAAACAAGTGTAGAGAATTTGGAGTGAACTTGAACTGCTGAATGAAACCTGATCCTGCTTCTCATTAGCCTGAAGAGACTCTTGCCAAGGTCGGCAAAAGAGCATGAACGCGTTCTTCTCTTTAAACTCACAGTTACCCCCCGTCGTCCTCGCCAATATCCAACAGTGACATTTTATGATTGGCTAAGTGCGTGCTCTGGTCACAACACTTTTCCCCTCGCTCGGTAGCAGCGCGCTCGGCCTGACCTCGCCCTGCCACTCATCAGTGGCGGTTAGCCAGAGTGCCGTGCGGCCCCCTTTGCCATACCAGTTCAACCATGAAGAAACCTCCCTGGCACTACGGGAGATGATTAGCAAGGTGGAGCATGTTCAAAGGCTTTTGTTACGCCACAGACTTCTGTTACACCCATGTCAACGGCTCCTTTTGTCCCGCAAGACTCAGATTGGTCAATTTTCTCGTCCGTCAGCTGACTGTTTTGTGCTTTTCGCTTCACTCATCCGCACATCTCTGCATTCTTTGGTGTAAGACATTGTTTTATTGAGCTCTTACACACAATATGTCCCAAATGGATCCCAAATAGTACAAATAAAGCCACTCCAGGCCAAAAGTATAATATAACCAATATGCTATAATATGAACTTGGTTACTGCAATATTCAACACATATTCTTATTTCAACAACATCATATTTTAAGAACAGTAGTTTAATGGTATAGCATTTTGTTAGGACTGACCTGTATCTCACAGTTAGGGCTGTTATAGCTGCATCCTGTGAGGGGATTATACAGTAGAGTATCTATAACAGCATCCAGCAGTAGAGCAGGTATGGAGTGACACATGGTGGGGTTTTCAACCCGCACGAATGTAGGTCAATGTCTGTCGACTGTTTTTTTTGTTAAATGTTATTTGTTATTTTGTCCTACTTGAGTTGAAGCAGTTCTGATTTGAAAAGAAAAGTAAGCAGCAACTTTTTTTTTGAAAGTAATTTTATCAAGTAAATAAATAATTCAGAGTTCAAGTTATTTTTAATTGTGGGGATTTGCTGCTTCTCTTTGTTTTATGTGATGAACTGACTATTTTTTGGATTTTGGGGTGTTGGTCACACAAAAAACAAGTAATTTGATGACACCAGTTTATGCTATATATAATATAATTCACTATTTTCTAGAAAAAAATGATAGATTCATCTTAAGTTGCTGCCATCATCTAACAAACAGGACTCTTACCTGAAACCAGATGATAACTATAAAAACCAACAAGACAGGCAGCACTGTGAATGGCATCCACATGTGCACTTTTATACACTATTAATCTTGACAGAAACAGAAGAAAGCCTGTAAACCAGTCAGCAAAACGCCAACAAGAATCATCCCTTCAGGTGCAGGAGTGTGGGCTCCTTGGAAAATACAGGTCCAGTTTAACCTCTGGGGAAGACCAGGTGTAGACCAGCAGCTTCTAGAACCAGACCAGTCAGTTTTTAGGTTGAGTATGTGCTGCTGCTGTTCGGATTCAGACCGTCTCGGCTTTGAAAGCCAGCTGGAGAGACAGGTCAGAGCGGAGAGCCAAAGGTTTGCTGAATTCTCACAACGGCCCTTTTAATCTGCTCGAAGCTCACAAACATCACTATGTTCCAGGAGCCCAGTCGGAGAAACGAGGGCAGAAAGCTTAAGAGAGGGAAAAAAAATCAAAAAATGAATCACATGGCAAAGTTCATTTAGTGTTTTTTGCTTCATTTATCTTTTTGTACATGCACGCTTCAGAAAACCGGAGCACGTACCCCTTATAGAAGGCAGTGGGTCCCTCCTGAATCAGCATGGTTAAGGCACAGTTCACAGCACCGCTGTACTGGCCGGCCACGGAGTTCATGACACGTGTTTTTACCACATCCACCGGGGACGCCACGATGGTGGTGCAGAACCCTGCTGCGAAGGCTGCTGTGAAGTGACACGGCACGTTGTCTGAAACAAAACATCAGATATTTGATCCTTTACTTAACCAGTCTCTGGGAGCAGGATCTATTGTAGAAGAACAAACATATACAGTTTCTATACAAACAGACAGTGGTGCAGTGTAACAATTTATTTTTACCTTTACTGTACTTAAGTCGTTTTTGTTGTTGTTTTTGTGCTTTCCTGAAGTAAAAGTAATGCTGCATGCAAGAAATGTTTTTAGTTTTTCAATGCTCCTATGCCAGCCAAATAATAGATGGAAAAATATATCATGTCTTAAAGGTAAATTATTGAATAACTTTGAATAAAATTGACAGCATTTTAAGTAAGAGTGTGCACAGTGCTGCAGAGAGCACACGCTATCCACCTTTCAATATACATACTGTATATTGATTGTAAGTACAGAGACATTGCCAGTGGCATAAATAAATATCTACCGTACAACTTTTATCATAATGACATTGAGGACTACTTTTCTTCCTAGATAGATACAGTAAGTTCACATAAAGTGAAGTGAAATGGCAAATACTTGAATATAACATTTAAAAGGAGAGATTTAAATAGCAAATGTTTTTTGCACATCCGCACGAGGCAGAGTTTTGCAGCATACAGAATGAAGTGAAGTGAGGCAACACTGAGGATATAAGTGAAGGGTCTAAACTTGCCCGTCATCAAATTATGCTTCAGGATGAGCTCCTTGATGATGTCATAGGTGACCAGCTCCGCGCAGTTTACGATCATGTTGCGAGTTATATTTGGCAGACAACCTGGGAAAACAGTTTCATTTCAATAATAAAACTCAACTCTGGATATTTTAAACAGTAAATAATCTTACAGTTCAGATTATTTCGAAGACGAAATTTCTGTAGAAGTTACTGCAGCGTTGACTTTTCTGACAGTTTTCCCCTCCCGATACGACTTGCCTTTCCAGAGCCCTTTAACCCCTTCGTCCCTGGCGATGGTCTTGTAGGCGTCCATGGTGCTGCTGTACCTGGTCACGGAGCCGCTCTCGGGCAGCCGGACCTGCGCCTGGAACCTAACCTTCACCACGTCCGTGGGCTGAGCGAAGGCCACCGCCATGGCCCCCGTGGAGCTGCTGGCCAGCAGCCGAGTCCCGATCCCAGCATCTGTGACACCAGCAGACCTTCTGGCTCAACTCTGACTCGTCATTGACACGTAACCAAGGCTCTAAACCTAACGATCTACATTCTTTTTTTTTGTAACTGTACATTGCGGCCCACACTTACAGTATATGTGGAAGTACAAAGAACCTAGTTTAGTTTGAGACACCAACAGTAATATTTTAAGCAACCCGCTTTACGCTCTCTAGTAACTCTTTTTTTCAGTTTAATGTAAATATTTGGTGGATGAGGAGACGTTTTAACGTCTGTCAACCTTTGAACTGCAATTTAGTGCCTGCGAGGACAGTTGCTGGGCGCCTAGAGCATTCTTGAAAATTGCTCAACACTACACTCCCCTGGGTCCTTCAGCAACACACCCAGTGTAAAGCTGTCTCAATATATAAGAACAGTCATACAGACAGAGATGCCTTCAAGGGATAGGCTAAAACGTAAAATTTGCTGTCATAGCGCCAAATTCGCACTGCACTTACTCCTCTTTCCAGTAATGTACCTGCCAATTGTTGAGTTCAGGTTGAGTGTACGGTTCTTTGGCAAAGGACGAGTGCACAGGCATACACACATATGCACACACACACACTATAGATACACGATGCTGCCTTAAAGAAAGGTAAACCTGGTATATTTACTGTGATATGTGTACATATTAACATGTTGCATAGCGTGTTGTCTTAACTTCTTTTGTACCTGTCTGCTGTGACGATCAGGTTTCTCTAGGGGGTCAACAAAGTAATGTCTGTTTGTCTTTGGAAAGAGGCCGCTGCCTGCAGCATAAACACAGATCTTTCCTGACAGTGGAATCTGGCCCTGCGGACTACATCTTAGGGTTGTTTTTCCTCCCTGAATGTTTGTCCAGAACATATTAGTTCTCATATTTATGAACGCACACTTGGCTCTCTATACATTTCCAATGATCAAATTTAGTTATTCTATTTGCCTTCTATTAAGGCAAATCCCCCCGAGAGTGTTTCTATCCATCTGAACTAGAATAATGAATAGCATAAACATTTTTTTCATTCCGGTAACAGAAAGAGATCTCAGCAGTGTAACTCCACTTTTTTTCGTCACATACTTTCTGAGCCGCTGCTGTAGATCTGCTTCATGGTGTCATAAAGGCCAATGCGGACTGAGGCGAAGCTCATCTGTCTGTGCAGACCTGCCACCAGTCCGTTGTACAGGCTCCTCGGCCCCTCGGTCTTCACCATGGTGAAGATGGTGCCAAACACCCCTCTGTATTTCACCCCCTGAAAGGCCATCGAGGACTTTGATTCACCTTGAATCTGAAATAAATCAAAGCACAACAAAATAAGATGCGCTACCAGGTCACCAGTGAGGATTTCGAGGAAAAACAGGGCACAGAGGGCATGAAAATAAAAAAAAATAAAAAACAAGTTAAGGGGAATGTGTTTTGGTAATTTTACAAGTGGGATGACACCCCCCTTCGGCATATCGTCTACTGTCTGTATATGCATGACATGTTGCTGCATGTCATACACTGAAAGCTGCTGAAAAACAATTGAAAAATGTCAAAAATGTCTGTTCTAGAAATATATTATGCTTTGGCAACATCATGTAGGAACAAATCGGAACAGATTTTAGAACAAGTGCACATATTTGTTCAATTTTCAAGATCAAGACTGTAACAAGCAGCGGTTTCCTCACCTGCAGCCTGACCTTGGCCGTGTCCAGGGGGAAGGTGACCAGGTCGGCCACGCAGCCCGCCGCTCCGGCCGAGAAGATCTTGACAGCAACCGAGGGGGTCAGATCAGGAGCTCTTCCACTAACCATGATCACGGATTGAGTTCAGTGGATCAACAAGTGTAAACAAACCCCATGGGTGCAGCACTATCAATCAGAGCAGGACAAAGCAGCTTCTGTTCCGCCTCCGTGTTAAAAGAACAGAAGGATTTGAGAAGCAGAACGATACAAGTATGCGCTGTGTTAACTTCTATCCCCCAGGTTTAAGTCTAGATGACACCAGGAGCCTGAAGCCAAAGTAAAGAAAAGTCTTGTCTTGTTTTTTTTTTTTTTTTAAATAATAATTAAGCTATGCCACAGGCCATAAATGTCCATTCTATCATTCCAGGTCAAAATGAGGATAGAAAACAACAAATCCGTTATCCCGAGTAAATGCAGAGCAGTAAAAACAACAAATTGTAAGACACACAACAGTCTGAATCCAGCCTCTTCTGCTCTGTTGACTCCTTGAGGCGAAGCAGCTGTTGCGCCGCCCTGAGTGAAAACCAGACCTGCTGCAGGTTGCTCAACACCTATAAAATACCAGCAGCAATTATCTGCTGCAAGATCAATTTGTAAGTTTGGCAACTATCTTTTAGGGTTTGACTTGTGGTTCCCTTTTGTCCTGTCGGCACAACTCCCACCTAATTTATTTGTGGCCTGTGGTCTTGATTGAACAGTCACTCAGGCAGCAGGTAAAAATATAAAAAAGGGACATGCAAACATGGAAAAACAGCAAATATTTATTTATAAAAATACAAAATATTACACTTCATTTACATGATCTTCTTGGGTCTGAAAATAGTTAGCAGTAAAAAAATTGCACTTTAAGTTCCCATACTTAGCATTAATAGACAGTACATAAATAGTTAATAATAATTTATGAAACACTAATGTAGTCGTTAGCAGATGATGAGCTAAAAAACAAGTGACAATGTCATAAAATTAAAATACCATAAAATATATTAAAATAAACTTAAAAGGTCTGCTTATAACTACATGAGTGTGTGATAGACCAAATATTTTATTTTTCTGTATTGCTTATAATTGCTAAATTGGGAATAGTGAATTATTACCTATGAATTGTTATCCAGGACAAACTACCACATTCTAATGATCCTCAGCAAAGTGAGCTGCAAATATTTTTGATATTCTTTCAGTCTCTTTCTTCATGGATGATGGAGACATGTCGGGACGCTGCCGTGGACCTCTGCGAGGAACTGGAGCGTTCAGCCCCTAGAGATGAAAGCAAAAAGAGCCTAAGCATTCAAAATAAAAGCCTCTAAAACATTTTACTATGTTTCTAATTTTTTATATAGAAAAAAAAGTTTTATACAACGTAAAAAAAACTAACTGTAGTGAGACAACAAACTTACAAGATCGGAACCCCCCCTCATGCCAATTAGTTAATAGATCACTTATTATATTTTTGAGGTGTGTACCATGACTCTCTACTCAACTAAAACAAGCCTTTCTTTGGTTTACTTTCATGATGTCATAGGGTCTAGTTCAAAACAACACAGACAGGTTTGCTTCATGTTTCTATTGGTTGTTTCTTCGTGCAAACAAGAGCACATCTCCTCACACCTCTGAACGACGTATGTTATCTGTGCACATCCATGGACATATGGACATACCATTCTATGTCTTTATCTGCCTGGGAGCCACCCAGCTGAACTGTTCGAGTCATTATAGACTACTATAGCATACTGTATGTAAGGAATACAGCTTCTTCAGTTCTGTTCAATACAGACAGGCCACAACTTTTTTGGTACTATAAAGTTTCTTTTTATATATTATTTCTTAATATAGTGTCAGAATAATTTAAGAATGCAGCATTTTTGCTCAAGCTTAAACGATTGATGAACTACAAACAAGAGTAATAATAGATGAAGTTGACACTTTGAGGCACTCGGCACGGCTGTCCAGATGTGTCTATAGGAAATTGTGTGTAAACGGGTGTTTCCCTTAAATCACATATAATTGAATAGTTTGTCACGTGGATCTTAATAGTAAACAAGCCTAGATGAAACCTAGCATTTGGCTGGATGTTTTAGAAAAATTTGAGTCCAATAGGATTTAAAAAAAACTAAACTGAAACCATACGATTATTAATACTGGAGAAGAGTCTCACGTACCCAGATTGAGGGGAATAAAAAGTAAAGAGTTTGAGTGAAAGCCAGGCATACAGAGGTGGTAGAAATACTCACAGGGTCACTGGGAGACTGAGAGAAAGATGGAGCTAAACGTATGGCTCTCATAGATGCCTCCAGTTGGTGGGAGGGAAGGAAGAAGTTAGGCACCTCCACAGGAATAGAGCTTAACGTGGAATGTTAAAAAAAATAAAAATAAACCACATAGGATGGGTAATGGAAGGGTTGGTTAAAATCAAAGATTCATGAGGCCCACCAAAAAAAAAAGACAAAAAACGTAATTGCTCTGACTAGCAGGAGCCTGTTAAATAAAGAATGTATTTTTATGATCAATTTTCAAAATAAGATCATTTGTTCTTTAGTTAAAATAGATTGTAGATTGTATATATGACTTTCATCTACATTCCATAAGAGTTTTTTTTTTATTGTTTCAAGAGCCAAACTCGATTTTGGAACACTGAACTGGGCCTGAACAATCTATCATTTCACATTGAAAACTGATTCCAGGTAATGCGATCTTGAGATCGTCAAAGCTGAATTTTATTTTTTTTCCCTTTGCCATTTTCCTCAATTATTTTACACGTGTATGTCACCTCCCTACACTCCTGCCAAGCACCAATCAGAAGTAGCATATTGCACGAGGACGACAGGTCACATGTTTTGGACTTGAATCAGTGTAGGCTTGTCATCAGTTTGTTGCTATCAGTGGGACTGGAAGCAGTCTCAGAGTCCTAAATCCAAAGATAATCAGGAATGGAATTGAAATCATAGTATCTGAATCAGAAAAATCACAATTCATTTTTTTTTTTTTTTTTTTAATCATTCAGCTGTACTCTGAACAGATTTTGTAATGAATCTTTGATCTTATTTGGCCTTCAATAGCAAACAGTGATAAAGGATACGGTTGGAGTTTTGGGTCTTGATCCTGCGGGGAACATGAAGCTTCGTGGGACAACGAGCTGTGCTCTGGTTTGGGAGATAATGGTGAACCTTGGTCACTTGACCGCATGTTGGGCTCTTCTGTTTGTCCCTCATCCAGCACCCATAGTGTCCCATCAGCCCCTCTCTGTGTGTCAGAAACATCACTTTCTGATCCACTAAGACTCTCAGTTCCATGACGTTTACATCCCTCTGTGTGCAGATTTATATTCTGCGATGTGACACGATCGTCTTCCTCGTCTGGACTCAGATCCGGCTCCTCCTCTGGCTCCTCCTCTGGCTCCTCCTCTGGCGCCTCTAGACTCTCTAGACAGACCAGGTCAGGGTCTGACAGGATGCTGGTCCAAGGACTGGTTTTGTCCGTTAGAGAGGTCACCTCGTTTAAATGCCTCGGCTTCACCACGACCTCCTCGTAATCTTCATCTTCCTGTTCATCATTGTTGTCATCGCTTCTGCAGCCTGATCCTTCATCGTCATCGTCATCATCGTCATGTATTTCATCTCTGTTTTCCTCCCTGATCACAGCGGCTGGTTTGTGTTCTCCGTGTTTTTCTGCCTCAGTGTCAGGGTTCGTCTGCTCCTCAGACGTTTGTGGAAGTGGAGACGGCAGCAAAGACGTGTCTTCGTGGGATGAATGTGAATCTCTACACCGACTGGACGTCCCCTCAGGGATACCGTCAGGGTTGTTGTCTCCGAGAAGGGAAGTGGCTGAGCCGCTCTGGGGGTTGGAGGGAATAGTTTCTAGCTGTTGACCTTGTATACCTGTGAAGAGAACAATATGTATTTTTTTTGCTCTTAGACTATAATGTTACCATTTCTCAAACTATTTTTTATTTGATTTCAATTCTAGCACTAAAATCAGCTACTTCAGGTATCTGTTCGTGAAGGTTCTCAGTCATCCGGGTCATCTTTTTCTTATGGAGGTGTAGAGAAAAGCAATTTTACTTCTTAGTTGGTTTGAAGTTCTGAAATTTAGTGCAAGGAAACCCAGGTATTTAAATTATTCATATAACCAAATCATACGACCAAACCCCCCGAAATTGGGGGTGGTCATATGTGAAGTTGTCACATGCTCCAGATGACAAGCATGTGACACAATATGTGTGTTTTTTTTGCACTAAATTTCTGAAGAAGACTATGCCTTATGGATCTCTCTAATGCAGTTCCTCAGAACTGGAAGTGGACTTCCTTAAATTATAGCGGACAGTCAGCAGTGTGGTTAAAGCGATGTGGTGAAAAATAAGGTGTTTTAAATTTCATGTCTACTTCTGAAGAACTTTATCAGAAAGAAATCACTTTATAAGCCACAACTGATGAAAAAACAGATACCAACCAAGCCTGTTACTGTTCTTTTACATGTAAAGATACTTTTCTATGTAATGACCTGAATCTTTTCCTTCTAAAGCACCTGCATGTATTATTGGTATGTTCAAAACAAGCAGCAGCAAATACTATTTAATGATTTGATAGAAGAAGCACTGTCTACCACTGAGTGACAGTGTCGCCTTTATTTTACTTAGTGGTCTACAGAGTACTGAAGTCAAGACACCGGGGGAACCTCAGGTTTTAGTTAATTATGTTAAACTACACAGCAAACTGATCTGAATGAACCCTGGGCCAAATGGTTAAAAAAAGTTGAGCAAACTAGAATAAAGTCAAAGAATGATCTACAAAAGTTAAAATGATGATTGGACATAAAAGAAAATGTACCTCTTTTACCCGTTAATGTAAATATTTAGCTGCATTTGGTGTTTGTTGCAGGAAATTTCAGACCAATTCTTCTGCACAAGGGAGAAACTCACCATTAATGATACTGTTGACTTCTCCAACTAATAAGTTGGACTTGTGAAGAAGCTGACATGTGTCTCTTTCAGACTCCCTCTGTTCCACTGGCTGTGGTTGACAGATCTGCTCACTCATAGACGGGAATGTGGGAGTTGACATCTTACGGCTGAAATATCTCTGGATGTTGTCCAGCTCACTCAGCTTTCTCCTGGAAGAACGAGCTTGTGTTAAATGTTACTCTCCCAGCAAACGCTCTTAACATCTGTGTCTACTGTAAGCGTGAGCACCTGAGTGCTGAAAACAGAACGGAGCTGGAAGGATTGATGTCGCCGGCACTGCTGCTACAGACAGACTGAGATGCTGGTTGATCCTGCAGACTCTGATGGTAGAGACGCACTTGGTCCATGTGCTCGTAATGACGGTCCCTCTCGCTGGACCTGGGACAACTGTAAAGATGACAGATAAAGACAATGATGGAATGTATAGAATAATTTAAGCATGTGGAGTGGTCATTTTTAAAGAATAGCAAAAGTGAAAAACCAACTCCTCAGAGAACAGCCTCTCCGTGTGATCAGGTGATGAGATCTCCTGCTCGGGGTATCGGCTGATGTGGGATGGGAAACTACTGTATGTGGCTGTGGTCTGGTACATTACAGGGAGGGCCTGTTAATAAAACATATTCAATTCTATTAGCTTAGTCTAAATCAAAAAAGGAGAACAGGTTTGGTTCTTGAACTTTCTCTTACTGGTAATGTTTTTGGTGCTTCTTTATTCACAATTTTTCTCTGGCCACGGAGGTCTTGGACCCCTTTTAGAGGAGTAACGGCCACTTTGAGCTGACCGTGACACTGTCCACTGAAGTCTGTGATGTTATACCAACCGCACACTGACTGGAATCCACACAGCAAGGGGGACAGGTCCACAGAGGCAAATCCCAGCACCCTCTCCATTTCTATGGGAGTAAAAATATAATCATTCTTATATCCATCATATATCTCCAAAATATATGTAAAATGCACCATAAAACTGAGGGGCCTCCTCTACCTCCTTTGTGCCAGACTTTGAACACAAGATGCTGTTGTGGATCAACCAGGAGCTGATTTGAAAGCCTGTAAAAATTTAAAAAATACATAAAAATACACTCAATCTGCAGATAAATGTACACAGCTGGTATTCAGTAACTATGCCTCAAACAAACCACCAGCACTTCTGTGAAGTTGCAACATCACGACTATGCAGTCACAGCCCACCCCCTTATTCACAACCATTCAAATCAGCCAATCAGGAAGAAACTTATTAATGTTGATGAGACACAATAGGACTTATCCTCTCTAGAGCTCCAGAGAGAAGCTTGAGAGAAGAGATGTAAAACCTTTTTGGTACTAAAAACTACAAATATATCATATTAAAATAAACTGCAAATAAAACAAAGGAAACGTGTAAAATGTGAGATCTTTCAGTGTATGTTATGCGTGATATGGCACAAACCTGCACACGTGTTGATGGTCCCACACAGGGGAGTCACTGGCTATTAGAGCGGTGAACACTGGTTCATCAGAGTCAGCAGTCAGGTATGAAACACAGCAGCATGGTCTTCCTTCACTGCGCTCCACCAGCGGACAGCCTGCCCGGGACACGCAAGTCACACATTAGTGTAAAAAAAAAAAAAGGAGAAGTTTTAATGATTCCAGGTCACAGGCTCACCTTTCAGATTCAGGTGCATAGCCCGGTCCACTGCAACTGTCACAGGGAAGGATTCATCCACGCTCATCTCTGTGTGCTGCTCAGATCTGATGTCTGGAGTTCTTCTTGATGATCTGTGAGGCTGTTTGTTTTGTGCAGAGGGTTGTTTGGGTGTGGGGGGAGAGGGGGCTCTATCCAAAGCTTCTAACTCTTCTGACAAAAAGTCCCCCTGGCTGTCAGAGTCCACCTGTTCCTCAGCTACTGCAGATCTCCTCGGAGAAACACATCCGGCAGTCAGGGCGATGTGCACCCTGAGAGCTGCCCCCTGCAGGTCTGCTGCTGAGCGTCTGAACAGCGGGTAAACTCCTATCAAACCACAAACCTCATTATTAAAAACAGAAAATAAAGCACTTTTCCGTTTATTAATCATTTAATTTAATAATTTTTTCCTACCGCTGAGAGTCAGTTTCTCCTTTGATGTCTTTGCCAGCGCAGACAGGTCGACAAACGCTGATCCCACAAGGCGGTCCGTATCACTGGGCCTTTGACATTTGTCTTTTTTAAAGGCAACCCACACCTGAACCTCTAGCCGTTCCTCTCGTAGGTACCACATCAAGGGTTGGGAGTGCCTCAGCTCAACTGTCCTACTTCCCTCAAAACTCACTGTGGCCTGGCAGTCATCTCCACCCTGCACCACAGAGGGGTGTTTCATTTGAGAGCACGAGGCATCCTGGTCGTAGAATTTGTACCTCAAATAGCAGTAGGTGGAGCGCTGAAGCTCGCTGTGTCCTGGCAGAAGCAAGCAGTGGACTGGTATCCAGGCCCGAGGCATCGATAAGGTCAGAGACATCATATTCTCTTCCCAGGCTTCTTCATCGTCGTGCCTTTCACAGTCACTCCGAACCGTTTCCCAGCCTAAACTCTGAGCAGCTTTAATGACTCTCTCCCTGTCTGAATGGTGGGCAAAGTAGACCGAGAGCTCGAGACCCCCCACCAAGATGTGCTGGTCCTGAGAACTTGTTTCCTGAGGTGCATAGACTCCAAACCAGCCAGAAATACCTTTGTGTTTGAAAAAAGAAACATGATTGTGTATTCTTTTTGACATGCTTGGTGAAACAGTTTTTAGATACAAGCCGTGCGTTTCAAATCTTTCTTCCTCTTCTTTTGTTGTTTTTCAGGTCTACACACTGCGTCTTATTATCAGCTTGGCACTTGTTTGTGAAACAATTAGAACTTCACTAACCAGTATGAAAGCTACATGCTAAACAAATATTGGTGGTCACAGAAGAGTGCAGCATACCTGTTCTTTTAAGAATGAGATCAGCCAGTGGGATTTTCACTGTGCCCAACATCACATCCTTAGGCTTGGAAGTATCCATTGCTGCAAAAAAAACCCACAGAACAGATGAGTGAATTACTGTTTAAAGTAACTAATGATATTGGTTTGCTATCATTATGAATTCTTAACTAATTTTGTGTACTCATGTACTGCTGAATTATATGCCCTGTACATTATATAGATGTGTTCTTAAAAAGATGAGAAGGGAAGTGTAACTGGGCCACTGAAATAGTATTCAGTAATTTTAGGAACAAATGAGGCATATCAAATATTTCTTTAACCTTTGCGATTGTCTCTGTTCCAGACAGCGAAAACAGCAGAAGCTTCCTCCAGCTGTTCTGCCAGACTGCAGGTTTCCCCACTGCTCCTCTGAACCAGCAGATCACAGGACACCTCCATTTGGTGGTCGAACTCCGGGCAGAAGGTCTTGGCGGCTATGCGGGTGCACCTCCTCTCACTCTCAGGCAGGAAGGAGAGCTGGATTGTTACAAGCGTGTTCACTCCCACAGCAGCAAAGTAGTTGAACCTTTCATTTTGTTCTGATAAGACCCTGCAGCAGAAAGACATAGAGGCACAATAGTAGCCTGAACATTAAACTTTATTTTATACATTATATGTTGATGTCGGTACTGTTTTCTCTTGACATATTACTCTGTTTTGTGTATGGTCAAAAAGGGATAGTTAACGTCTTGTCTTATCTTACTCATAAATCTTGGACCTTTTTATTATAACAGAGGAATTTCTGGTAAATTGTAATACGTTATTTATCTATTAATAATATATGCAAAGCAAAACACTCCTTACTTTATCTGCATATATTCATAAGTGAATTCTACTCAAACAACAGATTCAAATATATAAGGAGATAAGGCTCCCGGAGGACAGTGGGAGTGATGTACCTCGCTGCGGCCTGCAGACCCGACGCTCTGTGCACTTGAACTACTAGCGTCACAATACGGGAAGCAGCTCCTCTGCCAGTCTGTCCTCCAGGTCTCACCGGCCGGTGTTTGTACCGAACACATACATCCAGAAGTCCTGAGGCATCACAGAGTTCACAATATAGATCTTGAACATGTGTTCACCCCACTGTATTTTTTTATTATTCCTGTGTACGTGTGCTTACCTGAGGGCTGAGGCTGGAGCCCTGTGGGACTATCGGTCCTGGGAAACAGTGGCAGGGAGAACATTTGGGTTTCGTTGGGATGCTGTCTCTGCATGGTGACCATGGCACACAGCTTGGACAATGGAAGCATCCCTTTGGCTACAAGCTGATCTCGGACATTTGGGTAATAATATCTGTGGAAACAATTATATCCCAAAAATTAAAGTAGTCATTCTAAAACACATATAATTTCAACACTGACATGTGAAAGGCGAGACATGAGTAGATATACGGATAAATATGGATGTGTAATGCATTACAAGTATTGTTTTAAGATTATACCGTTTTATATAGGGTCTTTGTTTAAAACCAATAACAATGGTGTTACATACTTTCCACCAAAAATTGTGTCTGGAAGTAGTTCTGCTAGATCACAAAAATGGCTGTTGTTACAGAAATGGGGGTTTGCTCCATATAGTTGTCACTATTAGAAAACCTATAACATGCAACACAGTAATATAACTGACTTTTAGGGAAGTCAAGTTTGAGGGGAATATTTCATTTTTTTTTCAGCTGGGTCAAACAGTAGCGACAAACCTGCACCACGTTTCAAATTGGACACCCCCTCCACTGCTCAGGCCCTGACTTGAAAGAGAGCTGAGCAGCAGTCTCTGGACAGGGATCCCCTCAGGAGCCAAAAGCACATGAGTCTCGGTGTGACCAAACACTGGGTCAGGTACGCAGAGAGTGGTAGTGGTACGAAAAGGCTTCAGGTTTATGCCTGTTGGGAGAGGAGAGGCAAGTTAGAGTGGTGCAGAGGAATGAAAAAGCCTAGTGTTGAGGATTTTATAAAACAAAATGTCCCTCACTAGTCTCTATGAGGTTATGGTCTACTTGTGGGTCACCCTCCTGACAGGGGAAACTGTATTGCACATAGCAGTCGGCTTCCCCCCACACTGTAGCCTGCAGTGGTGTCAGCCCAGTGATCTTCTCCACCCTCATCACAAACACATGCTCTGTCATTGCTTGTTCTTTGGATGCACTCACCTGAGGAAGAAGCAGAATGATGAATGTTGTTAAAAGGGACAGAGACAAAGAAAGTTGAAACGCTCATTAAATCATTGTCTTTTTGTCATTGTGTGATTCATGTTAACGTTGTAACAATTTCTAACTAACTATCAGGCCCACTATAACAGGGCACTACAAAGCGTTGTTTTCAGCAAATTGCCACTGACCTTTGTTTGTGCATGAGGCTGGTTATCAAGCAGATGAACTGGTCTCACCGGCTGAGATAAAGAGTCATATTCATCATTCCTGGTACGCTGAAGGGTGAGTATCTGCTCTGACTGCCCCATCGCCAAAACAACTCGGAGGTTTCCTTTGCAACTACCTGAGAACACATCAATGACCGGCATGTAGCAATCCACCCCTAAAACGGGGTACTGTGCCTGGAGAAGAAGGTGGGCAATCTTTGGATCCCTGGAGACAATGCAGAACATGCAGCCTTGTCAAAGCAGTTGTGTCATTAACATTTATACAAGAGATGATCATTTTTAAAACTCAATTTATGTAAAGTGGGACGTATGACCTTACAAACATGTTCTGCGTGGTGTTAAAGTGCCATAGCGCCTCCTGGAGAGGAGGTTAAATAGGTAGAGCATGTACATTTTCTTAGAATTATTCCCAACTATATTACAGTTTCCTTTTGAAATTTTATAATAGCACTTGCTATACACCTTGGACAATTCATGATTTAAAAGTCTTTGTTGCTTTTCCCCTCATACAAAATGTGTCCTCCCCCCGGAATTATACTAAAAAAGAAAAAGATAAGCAGAAAATTTAAGCGGACTTGCCTAAATGAAACGTAGAATTGATGGAGAGGTAATTTAACAAGACCAAGGAGCTGATCCTGTCCTGAGCTCCCTGTCTTCTGCCACACCTCGATCACCATTATGTTGTTCTTCATCCTTTCCAGCAGCTTCATCGTTAAGGCCACAGGAGTTACCTGAGACAATTGAAGAAAAGATGTAGGATTCAGCATTTGCAACAACATTTAAGCAATCTCCCTCTTAGTTTAACTGAACTTTGTCACTAACCTGAACAAAGTTAAAGGATGGGTTTGCCTGACCCCAGCTCATGACTGATCTTGCCGTCTCATCGCACCAAAAGAGCTTACAGTTCAAGTACACGTTTGGTGCCTGCAAGGGTCCACAGTTGAAGTTTTTTCCGTCCGGCACCATGAGTAAGGCATGCAACAGCACCCCAGGGTCCTCTCCCATCTGCTGCTGTGATGTATGAGGAAATATGTGGGGGCCGGGATGCGGAGAGGTTTGTTTTGAGGGTTTTGGCGGACTGGACACATTCAATCTGGAGTCTACAAAAGAGCTTGCTAGTAACTCCTCTGTGTCAGCGTCAAAATGTCTCTCAGGACTAGGTAGAGTGTGTGAGTGTGATGCTTCTCTCCAAGTTAGTTTGCTTTTCCTTTTTTCAGAGAAATCTTTGTTGTCTGCAGCGAGTTCTAGTGACACCTGGAAAAATAAAACATGAATATTACTTGTGACTATTGCAGCCATTAGGACAATAGAGTTGTGGTAAAAAATATATATATACACATTACCTTGAGAGGTCCAATGCCATGGCTCCCTTCAACACTCTGTACAGGTAAGAAAACAGACTGACTCAGCTGCTTGCTCTGAAGCAGACAGCAAAGGGGGTGAACTGCTTTACCGATGAAAACAGGCTGCAACAAGATTTTATAGGGATGAAATTAATTCTTAGCTTCTTTGTAAAACGCTTGTACAAATAAGACTATAAATACTGCCTAATGCACTATTTTAACAGATGTACCTTCTTTTGATCGCTCTTTCTTGAGTGAATCTTGAAAATGAGGTCAGTTCCCCACCACTGTTTAACTGCTGCTGTGTTTAACTGGACTGGAAACACTGAGTTCTGATGAAATGTCACCACTTAAAATCACAAAAGAGTGTATGTCAGGAACAGTCACAAACCTATACAATGACTGACTAGATGCTGTTTCATTCAGCTGGTCATACCTCCTCCTGTGACTTTACTGGAAGTGACTCTGGTCACATCCCCTTCCGCAGCCCTACCACGATCCTGTCGACTAAAATTGCAAGCTGCCGGGAATGTGTACTCAACAAAAAACGTGCTGCTGACATAGGAGGAACATCACATGTACTTGTTACTCATGATAAAGGTATAATAAATCTGATAAAAAATTGTATTAAATTTTTAGCCTACCATTTCTTGCTGGTTAATGGTCGAGGAGGTTTCTCTTTACTAGAGGTCTTTCTGCTTGTGCTGTAGCCTGTAGGTACAGCCAGGGAGTCGATGGTCACTTTTGCTGTTCGCATCAAACTCAGGAAATTCAGCTGCTCTGAAGTCAGGCCAGGAGAAATGTCACTGTCATCTGTAGACCGCTGAGGCTCTGAATTTAGGCTTGACAAAGACACAACATGCGCACATGCACAACACGCAAGAAAAAAAAGGATGAGAACCACTGAAAAGTAAATTTCTGATTTAAATTTTATGAATTTCAGACACTCAACATGCTGCAGGTGTATTTGATGTGCATACATGTCTTGGTGCATATATATTTATATATATATATATATATATATATATATATATATATATATATATATATACACAAGATATGAGATTGAGATATGAGATTCTGATGCAGCACAGTTTTAGAAGCAAGTAAAGGCCCTTACTTTTCACTAATCTTCTGTTTCATGGATTCTTGCTGTTTCTCATGTTTTGGCTGACTTTTACTCAAGGAAGCGGTCGCTCGAACATCCGCCTCAGTGTCATCTGGTTGTCTGTCTGGCATCTGAAAGCAAAACAAGAATCTCTTTAGAGAACCTGCTGCAAGAATATAGAAATAAACTGTGGCATTACACAAGAATCCCAATGTGTCGAGTCCACCAAAACTCCATGTACTCACAGGGGTTTTGTAGAACAAGTTTTCCAGTAAGCTCTGATCATATTGTGGGTCGTTGAGTTCGCTATCCCCACACACGCTGCCATGCTCAGAGAGAGATACGGGGGAAGAGAATTCACCATCCCAGAGAGGCGGAGGAGATGTGTTTAAGCTAAATAAAAACAGAGAAATCTTAGAGGCAAAACAGCACAAACACCTTTCCTGAACTTCTGATATTTTCCGTGAGGTTGGTATGTAGAAGCATATACTGTAGGTACCTGCCAAGGAGAAGTTCCACAGCTCTGTTATCCATGTCAGCAGGACAGTCCAGGCCACTATCTGAGACTACAGCAACATCATCCGAGTGCTTGAGAGTTGCATCAGCATGCAGAATATTTTGAAGCAACATCCCAGAGGAAGGAGGAAAAGGTCTGCAGACAGAAGAATATATATAACTTGTGCACTTTAGGAATTTTAAACCATTGTTTATTTTTTCGTTTAAAAAGTTTATAACACTAACTTGAAGAGTGGTAGGATGTTATCTTTTGGGAGAGGGAGAGGAGTGTCTTTCAGAGTCGGAGCAGAGTTCATGTCACTTTTTAAAGCTGATACGACCATCGCATTTCTAAGTTTATTCCCACGCTCTAGAATCACTGAGATAAGAAAAAAAAGTTGGACATTTGTCAAAATGTTCAGTTAAGTTCAGTTAAGCCTGTTTGATTATGTAAAACTGAAGCATACACTTGCTTGTTACAACAAACCTGAGAGGATATCGTTGGCTGCCTGAGGTTCATGGCTTGAAGGGTTCACAGCTGTTTGACCGTTCTGAGATCCGTTTGTTGTTGGCATCTGATTCTCCACTGACTCATGCTTGCCTTTTTCTTTCTGGGCATTTTGGAAATATAAATGGTCTTTCCCTCTGAAAATAAATACAAAGAAATAAACTTGATGTCCTATTACATTTCCATTACATGTATCTACAGCAAACACCAAAAATATCTAACCTTGGTGTGTTTGCACCGCTGCCTCCAGCTGATTCTGACCTGGGCCGCGAGGGCACAGTCAGTGCAGTGACCTGTGGTCCCTCAATGCTGACGTCTGTGGCCGGAGCTGAGCTGCTGCTGTCATAGGCTTCAGTCAGAGGCTCCAAATGAAGAGAAACCTGAGGAGTTCACAGAAAAGCCTGTGACATTTGTGTTGCATTTATTTTTTTAGATTCATCTGTAGAAACATATTAATAAATCATGCATATTAGGATGCCAAAACCCATTTTGATGTATCAAAAAAATAATTGTCCCTTGATAAATTTTGAATTTAAGAATTTCTCTAGGTTTGATTGGAAAATATTTGGGATGATAAAATTACACAACCTCAACACACATTTAAAATGTTTAAGAGAAGTTTCCTTGGTCACAATATCAGAAATTAACATGAACAACAATTTTTAGTGTGGCTTATTATTTTTTTTTCCAATTTTCCAAACGCTGTGGTAAGAAAACAATCAACATTTCAACAACAACATTGTCCAAATGCAGCTGAAATATGAACTTAAATTTCTACTCACCTGTAACTCTCCCAACTTTTCAGATGTTGGAGACACCAGAGTGTAAAATCCACTGATGGGATGTGACAGAGAGAGGCGGGAGATGCCAGCAACCTGAGCCCGTGCTATTGGCAAATGATCCGGTTTTGTCAGAACTTCCAGCACCAAAGAGCCCATATCTGTTTAGGAAAGACAGATTACTTGTAGAGTTAAGCATAGCAAACTCGAATATATTAAAGATCTCGTATTTGCCACTTTTTTCTGGGTTTGTTTAAGATTTTGCTGTAAGTAATACAATATATGTGTTCGTGGTTTTAAATACCTAATATCAGCTCAATATAGTTTTACATCTCTCGCAAGCTTCTCTCTAAAATCTAAAAAGGAGAGATCATTTTATGTCTGTAATATGCTACTCCTATGATTAGTTGATTTGAATGGCTGTGAATGTATGGGGGGGCAGCAATCTCATGAGGTACTGATCGCTCATTTTGAAGCAGTCTTTTATGAATACAGGTGGTGTGATTTTCTCTGTAAATTGAGCATTTTGAAAGACGGGATAGGATTTATATAACAAGTAGACCTTCCTATAATAAAGAAGCATTCAAAAACTTGCTTTCTATGCCTTTGTGGTTACCTGTTAGATATGAGGTGAACTGCTTTGGGCCACAGCGGATTGGAAAACGCGCAACGGTCTTGATGGTTTTCTGTGACAGCTGGGATCCATCTCTTGGAAAGAAGTGTGTACCATTGGAAGATTCTCCCCACCAGCGCAACCTGACAAATGCTGCAGACGGAGGCTTGTGAATTGTCCATAACACACGGCTTAGGGTCACCCGCAGAAAGCATCTCAGCTGACCCTCGACCAGAGGAGGCAGGCTGGTTGAGGGGGACACATCGCTGGCAACTGCAAAGAGTAATGAGTTTGATTACAGCAAGAAACTCTATAAATGCTAAAACCAAGGGTTAACATGTGATAGTGGTGATATTTGTTGCATATTTTACTATGATGGCAGGTATAGGAGTCATATGCCTTCTAATCTAGAGAGTCAACATTCAGTCAACTAAGTGAAATCAAAAGTTTATGTCTTAGAAAGATGAAACATTCTATGTAATATGTCAAAATCATATCAGTTGAAATTCAATTCTTTTGCATGCAATTTTTCTTGAATGTGCTATATAAATGTCTGAAAATATCCTTATCAATGTTGTGATCATTTTTTTCCGCTATATCATCATGCCTGACTCTTTACAGCCACAGATATACAGAAAGCTTATAAAGGTATCACACTACATAAAAGAAATAGTGGCAATAAATACCAAAAGGCTGGTCAAATAATCCCTGTGGCAGTATTTGATTTAAAAAATGAGCAAAACTGGTATTTCTATTATAACCTAAGAATATTTCTTTATATGGGGGGAATAAGATTTGATAGCTGTAACTGTCTAACTGTAACAATGGCATATCAACAACAAACAGGAATACAAGCAACATGTCTTCAGCATACATTCGAGATAATATTGAAATCAGTGGTGTTTGTCTACATCTTTTCAGCTGATTTACTTATCTAGGACACAAATGGATGTTTTATTGTGCACTTTTCCTGGGTTTTATTTTACGTCCGGATATCTCTAATGAGCTATATGAGATGTCATTTTAAATAGCAAGCTTCTCTATCAAACTGTATAAAGAACAGGCCCATTATATGTGTCTAATAATAATGTGCCTTTCTTCTGTTTGGCTGATTTGATTGGCTGTGGATAAAGGGGCGGGCGGTGATTGTATTCTTGTGACATCACACCTTTGCGGAAGTCTTGTTCTAAGGTAGATTCTGAATACAAACTGTGCGCATCTGTTGATTGAGTGTGTTGAAACATGTGACAGCGTTTACATAAACATAGACCTTACAATCAAAGATATGTTAAAACCCCACTTTCTACGAGATGGAACTACAAACTCACAAACTGCACCAAAACAAACTACAGCGTTAATATAAACATATCGGAGCCCGTTACATACTGTAAGACCTTTAACAACATGCCAAAACTGGAGAAAAAACGATGGAAAATGAGCAAATATTGTCTCAATACAACATTGGCGTTACCTAGCGCGAGTGGTGACAGCTGACGGCTACTTAACGTTACTTAGCCGCGATGCTAACAAGCAGCTAAAGGCAGTTTACCTTTCTTTTTGCTGCCTCCAGCTTTGGCGAACCTCTGTTTTCTGCTCTTCATCCCTTCTCTCAGTAAGTATAAATGGTGGAAGGCAGCCTGCCCAAAGCAGAGGCTAAACTATTAGCAGGCATGCCTCCGAAATCACAGTCTAGCTTACTAATAATCCGTTTAACAGGGCTGCTTGGGATAAACACTCACACACACTCAAATACGCAGAACAGCGCGCAAAAACTGTTTCCGAGCAACAACAGATAACTTTCGTCCCGCCTCCGCTGCCGCTTCCTTGCACAGAGGCATTCTGGGAAGTAGAGTTCTCATTCTCTCATCAATGTGACGTTCTGTGGACGTTTCTGTAATTTGAACGGTTGTTAATTGACGATTATAGCGATACCAATTTAAATGTTTGTACTATTATGACTAATTATTAGATGTTATTACTGTGTTCATCATTACTGTTGTTATCATTAGTATTTTTATTATACAATTAAAATAAATGATGGAAACAGCTCACTGCGATTAGGCAGCACAGTGATCACGTGACGAATAGCATAAAGATGATTGAATGATTGGATAGAATAAAATACAATAGTATAATATCAAGTATAATAGATAGAGGAAATAACCAGTTAAAAGTTACTCAAAAGGTACTAAAAATATTTTTGTCCATCAGACTAATATGACACATTTTGGGGGTGCTAGATAAGATAAGATAAGATAAGATAAAACTTTATTGATCCCACAACGGGGGAATTTGTGGGTTACTGCAGCGTTACAGATAAAGAGAAGAAAATAAAGCTGAAGATTAAAAAAAAAAAAACTATAAAGAAATAAAAATAAAAAAACACACAACACAATGTACGAATTCGCAGAATTTGTTGATGATCCGCATACACAGTATGCATTAGCGACATAGAATGGAGAGAAAATGCTAATAAATAGTAAGAAAAAAGTATGCATAAGCAAGGCATATATACATACATACATGCACGTACATACCTACATACATACACATACACATATATTTGCATATATATATATGGACATACATATCCACGCACATACCCACATGTACACATACATAGCCAATGCACACTTAAGGTGCAGGGTGTGTGTGAAGAGAAAAAAGAAAAGTGACCAGTGAAAAAGTGACAGTGACTACAGTGAGGGTTATTACATAATAATGTTGTAATGTATTACAAATAAAGTTATGGAAGTAGCCAAAAGATTATGATCTGTTCCTTATGTTATTAGTTAAGAACAGACCCATGTTTTCTTTTATATCCCCAGCAGATGGAAGCACTGATCTGCTCATAGTTCACTGACAGTCTGGGGTCTGTGCTGGTGCCGACACATCTCCCCCTCTTTTATGAACAAAGTAATAAATAAATAAATGCAAAATAAACAAATAAAAAATATATGTTGGTATTAAATAAAGTCTTAGATTTATTCTCTGCATGAATAACATTTTATGGTATGTTTAACAAACAATAAAAGAGGGGAAATTTTACTTTTAAAAAATCATTTCCATGTGTGGTGACTCAGCAGGATACTATTGAATGAGAAAAGTTGCTCCACAGGAGAATAAAGATTTGAAAGCAACACAGAATGCCATCATCTTTTGAATTGTCACCCGGTGCCTAAATTTAGTTGTTTTCCTTTATGTAAATAAATACATTTTCACCATACATGTGCGCATACAAATTCACCAGAAGGCAAGAAAATAAGTGTTCAACCTCCAGCCCCCCTGCTTAATGTTCAAATAAATGTCCGGCAGGCCTGTAAGGAACTTCTGCTGACCCGCGAAGTAATGCAAACGAGCTCTTGGAGTCCCTGTAAAAAAAAAAGCTTTGTGTAAAAGTTTTTGAGAAGAAAAACTGAATCCTTCACAGCAGCTCTCACTTTTTTTTCCATTTCATTAGACACCAACATACATTTCTTATTCTCCATTAGCAGAAATGTTGGTGACAAAAAGATTATAACATATTACGATACATTTATTTGACCTCAGAAACATAGTATGAATATTATTATGCACTTTTTTGTCATTCATGCAATGAAATGAAAAATTAAATCATTCATGAATTTCCTCTATGTATTGTCTCATTGGGTCTGAGTCTGTGCCATCGGACTATGTAGTGAGTTGCTGGTTTAGATGAACATGTTGCATTTCTGCTACACTCTTTTGCTATTCTTATACCAGTTCTGTACATTTTCTGACTTCCACTGTTAAAATATTCACAATGTGGGAAGGTTCCCACAGTTGAAAAAGTCTGTCTTTAATGCACAGAAAGAATGTTATGTAATGTTGACAATGTTCTGAGGTAGATCTAAGGTACACTCCTGTATGTTTTAGGCAGTTGTCAAACACGTTGGTGTTGAAATATCTCTTCTGCATAGCAACAAATCCCTTTGCAACCATGTTTGTTGCGGTGATCATGGTTACAGAGCGGGCCACTGAGGAAGAAAGAGTGAGACTGCAAAGATTTATTTAAAGCTCTATTCCTTCCAGGAACTGGAAGTTTATTTTGTATTTGATTATACTGTACAAATCAAAAGCAAATGAGTTACATAGGACATAAACCATAATGTAAGTACGTGAGTCTAAATGTGTAACAGTGTTTTTTTTTTTTTTTTCTTTTACAGACAGGAACCTCAAATTGCAGTGAAACTGGAAGAAAAAGCACCACCAGAGCAAAAGCAGGGCCATCCTGTCCATCAACTCTGAGGGAAAATAATCAAGTCCTGCTGTGCACCCAGGAATGTGTAGCATGTATCGAGTATATGGCCTGTTCATGTATGTTCTGTGAGTGTGTGTGTGTGTGTGTGTGTGTGTGTGTAGTGTGTCTGTTTGTCTGCGGGAAGGAAAAACCCACAGTGTGCAGTATTGCTCTGAGCAAACTGAGGTATTATTTCTTATTTTCTTACAGATCGCTTAAGCAGCAATGTCTCAAAAAAAGCTGCAAATGTTAATACTGCGCATGTCCCACCTCACCTAGCTTTGAGATGTTTATGACCTACTTAGACTCTGATATCTACGATATCTACAGTAGTGGTATGCTGACAGAGTTCGTTGGGTGAGTTCAGACATGAATTTGTAGAAGAAGATGGGTTCCCGATCACTCGGTGTGCAGAGCGTGATTAATGACGGCCAGCCTCTGACTGTCAACAAGCGTCTTACAGATGTGGTTCATCTGTTCCATTCAGCCATTACATCAGACCAAATTGGAACATTCTTCCACAGGCAGTGATGACCACATTGTTCAGTCATTTGGGAATAAACAGCCACAGCCACGTTCGTAAAGACTCGATCGTTTGACTCACAGCACGTGTAAACTACACTCCTGAGGTCTGAGGTGACTAATAGAATAACTTCCTATAAAATCTCCTTAGATACTCTGCAGTGTAGCAAGTTACTTTGCTTTTTTCAACACAAAACTCACACTGATTTTGAATATTAACACCAAAAGCCGCATTTATTTCCATTTTCTAGATCCTTAGTGTATCATTCGATACACATTTCACTGTGGCTCAGCCACAAACATTAGATATTTCTGTAAACTCAAATAAAGTTCTGAGAGTCTGAACAAAGATCAGCTGTGTTGAACATTTGTAATGACAGACCCTAGAGACGGCCTGTGTAGAAAAAAGTGCAGAACAAGATGCCAGTTTGTAAGTAAACTGTGAGCAGGAAGCAAACAGCCCCGCACAGTTAACTGAAACCAGCACAGTGTGCAAAGGCAGAGGCCTCGCTCCATCTGCAGGAACCGGGCACTACGGAGAAGAGTGCATTTGTCCTCTTGGAACTGATTGCCAACTGCACCGGTCGTCCTCCACTTTCCAAACCTTCCAAACTGCTGCTCGGCCCTGTGCTATGACCGCTGCAGCAGCGTCGGCTGTGCGCTGCAGGCTCCCCGGGGCCCGGGGGCTCCAATCACAGATGCAGGCTGCCCCTCAGCAGCTCTCACCTCCCCTGCTCGTGTGCTCACTTTCTGGCCGCCCCCCTTCTCTCCGCCTGCAGGTGTGGCTCGTAATCGTGGCTCTTGCACTCCAAGGGGTCCACGCTCTACCCCTCTCACTCTTCAGAATTCAGGCTGCAGGGATGTTGGAACTCTTGGCCGTATTCGTGGATCCATTTGTTTGCCACTGGAAGAGACACATAGACAGTTGGCAATGGTTCAAATGCTCCATAGCAAGACTAGAAGTCTACAGCTATACTAGTAGCTTTATGAGGCCTTGCATAGTAACAGCGATGTTCTGAGCTAAATGCTAATCATATAAATTATTGGTGGTATAATATATTTGATCATTTTCACCATCTTAGTTTAGCATGTTGATAATTAGCTCAAAAATGTGTATGCTTCTATGATCCAAAAGTATCTAGATTGGTACGCTATACGCATTCAGGAAGTAAGGGGTGGTTACTCTTAGTGTCCACTTCTGCGTTGACATCACAACAGGAGCCATTTCTAAATGGCTTGTCTTTCTATAGAGGAGACCAGACCGCAACAGAATGAGTGGGTGGTCTTATTTTGGTTTAGTTTGTGTGTTAGCAGGAACATCACAGATCTAAATGTTTACGCACAAGCATTGAAAAAAGTCTCTTTTTCATAACATCTTGGGGGATTATACTTTTACAGCCTCAAGCTAATATAATTTCTGATTACAATAATGCTAATGAAACAAATAAAGGGAGAAATACTTCTAGATGTTATTTGTAATTATTAACATTCTTATCCTGTTGTTTTAACTGGGTCCCTGACATGTATTTCGGCTGCAAACAAACAGCAGATGTTTAACCTCCATGATGAGCATTCTGTGTCTTTGTAAAAATATCTAAATACATAATGCAGCACAGATGTGCAACAGTGAAGGTCCTCTTAAGATGGACGGACCATGATAATGATGCAAAACGCTTAATATAAAACAGACAACAAAGAGTCTCACATTTCATGTGATTTACTACATATCTATACTCACATCACATTATGGTTCTGTTGGCAGTATTACACCACATGTTGATTTTACTGACACTTACCCCATTTGTCTCCGATAAGCACGGGGCAGCCAGCATGCAGGGTGTCTACATCCCCTTCACCGTTTCTATGGAGATTCCACCAGAAGATGGCAGCTCTCTATCATAAAGAAAATGTAAGAGATGTACTTTAATATAAATTAAAATTGATTTAATTCAAATCAAGAGTAGTGTGATAAGTAAACACATGACACATATTAGGAAATAGGAGACAATTAGCACAACTGCAGTTAAATTGTTTTATTGGTCATCCTATTACTTTTAAAGTTTTTTTTTTCTACCAGGCCAGAAAATGAGATCTCACTTAAAAATAAATGTGAATGGACAAACCCCAGGGATGACCTGGCAAATTCATTCTTTAAATCCAAAAACAGCTTCCACCGCTACTGAGGTTCAACCACACAATAGCAGCATTGTGGTGATAAATCTCATGGCTGTTGTTACTGCTATGATCCAACTTTCTAAGCTGACTTTTTTCTGACAGCTGCACCAGAGAATGTGGGTGAGGTGAAAATGCTTCAGGCAAAAATGACATGCGGAACAAAAGAGGCAGCTTTCAGCTCATCTTCGACGTTCACGGAGTGGATTACCTCCACGACAGGAACACTGAAGTTGGCGTAGATGAAGGCCGTGGACCCACCTGCGTTGACAGGGCTGAGCTGCAGGAAGAAGCACATTCCTTCAGAGTTGTGTCTTGTGTTAATTTTTAAACCTCATGTTTACTCAAACTTTTACCATGGATTCTTTTTGCTAATAATACATAACTGATGTTATCTAAACACAGTTGCAAAGCGAAGACATGTGAGGGCTGTAATATTAAAGTATACTGTATAATGGAGTTTGTAGGAGTTAAATCTTGTCTGAGTTCTCATGACTGAGTGGTTCTGAAATCCTGCAGCACCCGTGGCAAAGGCCTGACCTCCTTGTTTTTAATTGAAACTTTGGTGCAGCCAACAGGAATCTGCCCAAGCGGCTCTGGCAGCTATCTGGATCACACAAGGTCATAAGATGGTTAGAAAAAAAATATCGCTCACATAAATCATGAAGGTGGCCACTCGATTCCCGGTTTTCAGCTTGAACACAGGACTGGAAGGAGACTGGTCGCATGAAAATGTAAAAAAAAAAGACATTAAAAGGTTTATATCAGATCATTAGAAATGTTGTAAAAAACAAAAAAACAGTAATCCAGTATAAGAGCCCATAAAACAAGATCGTAACTTACAGTAGCGTGGTCAAAGTGGGGTTCATAATGTCCACCAATCCCATAATTCACCACTTGGAGGTACTCGCCATATGGATGCCTCACGTTTAGCCCTGTCAGCATGGAAATCCTCTGGTCCAGCTTCTCAATAACAGGGTGAGCTGAGCCCTTCAGCCAAGCACTAGCAATAAGACACATTGTTATTAATGTATAAGTCATGATCATTTAGGCATTTAACTTTCCTCTTGATTTAGAAAATAAGCTTTTTCCAAAGTGATCCTAAACAGGGCATTGAGTACACGTGTACCTCTTGCTGATGCGATAGTCTGCTGTTGCTTGTTTCTCCCCAGCTGCCACGATAGATCTTGTCAACTTGGCGAAAAAACAAACAGAGAACAGCATTTCATGTTTGTGATTATTACAGCAACCCAGCTTTGATGTCCCGCTGCAAGCATGGACGAAATATGAGTAACGGCATGAAAAAAAAAGATGCAACGGCGCCTCCAGAATTCAAAACTTAGAGCAGAGAAATGCAAAATCAAATATGTGGATTCAAATATCTGCAAAACCACAGTTTTCAAAGCTGCCGCGATGATGGAAGCGCAATTATTCTTTTCCCATCTTAAGGGGCCCAGTCTCAGAGAGAGAAGATGGTAAGAATGAATGATAATTCTTCACTAACAACTACTAGTATTAGTATTATATTAAGAGCCTGCGCCGACTTCATCAACATGCCGGCATTGGAAGTTTTACCCTTGTCTGAGTCTTGAACGCTGTCTGCGAAGTCCAGATGTTCTGGGCTTGCCTTCTTAAAACCGAGCCGCTGTGATTTATTTAAACTGAGGATCCGTCACACTGGTAAATATGCTCTAATGCAGAAAACCGGTAATGTGATATTTCTGATGGATTTTACAGATCAAACTCTACAAAAATAATGCCATTTGAACAAAAAAGTCTACTGATACTGATCCCATTTCTTCCCCAAGAAAACCTTACTCTTCTCAAAACAACAGATGTGTCCTTGCTGGATCCCACGCCGTTGAAATGATGATATTGAGATCCAGAAAGAACAAAGTGTAAACCACGCTCATGGTTAACGAATGCTGCTCACTGCTCCAAACTAATACCGACCCCGGGGCCTGGTTTCAATCAACCCACGGGCTTGACATAATGATGAAATAAGTAGAAGGCTTTCCATCTGAGCAAGGATGGAAAACTCGCTGAACAATGCCAAAACCCCACAGAAACTATAAGGGTACCAACATTCCCTAAAGGTCCTGCATCAGCGCACTTATATTTATTTGCGTATTATTTTCTAATTGTGTTTTTCTGTCTGTATGTTTATGCTTTTTTATTTCCAGTGGATAGGTGCTACAGTATATAACTTAGGCTAAATACTTACTGTTAGAAGGCCTGAAAACACCGCTCTAAGACTTTTATTTAATTGAGCAGAATAGTAATGGTTACCCTTGGATAGATAGTAGAGCAGTAGAGCCGAGTCGGATAATGTGGACAGTTTGAGGCGCTCAGCCAAGTTTTCACAGTAATGTATCCCTCATTCCTTAAGGCCTTGCTAAATGTTTGGAAGTGGACCAACTCTTCCTCCTCGGGGTCTTTCCAGCAGGAAAAGGTACACGGTTGGCTTCCACCCCAGCAGCCGGAGAGCCCCACGGCAAGGCTGGATAAGCAACAGAAAATGTTTGTGCTTCCTATTAATAAAACAAAAATAAATTCATTCCTGAATCATGCCCTCATGGCAAAATGTCACCTCTTGACTCCAAGATCAAGTCTAATTTCTTTAACACGTTGTTGAAACAAGGACTAGATGAGCCAGGTGAAAGCTTTGTTCAAAACTTCATAAACGACTAAATGCTGCACCGCAGGCTGACGTCATCTCATTACGTGAACTTGTTTTCCTGCAGCGAAATAAAAGGCTCGGCACTGCTCTGTAAATGGACGCTTGAAGTCCAAGTGTGAGAAAAGCTTTGGAAACAGTGACTTGGTCTGCAAGGATCAGTTGCTGCTTTCCTATAAATGCACAGCATCTGCATACAGACTGTGCACCATCTTGAAGGCAGCTATAAAAGGCTGAGACCGACTCAGAGCAGAGTTTATAAAAGACAGTGTAAACACATTGTAAAAAAAAATGCATTTTAGTGGTAAAATAACATCTTTGAAGATGTCCAATAGAAATGGAAAACATAAAAAAGACGCAAGACAATATAGTTGTAATAGATTAATATAGTGCTGTATCTCTTGTGTCAGTCATTCACAAAATAATTGTAAAAACGTAAATACAATAAACGATAAGAAAGTTACACTTACTCCTGGCTGAGCGACTCTCTTCACAACTTTGGCCTCTGTGTCGGTGATGAAGTCGTGATACAGGACGACGTAGGGCTGCAGGCTCAGCACTTCACGTCCCAGCGGCTGCAGCAGCAGCGCGGGGCTGCCGTTGGTGAAGTAGTCGCAGAGCAGTCTGGGGTTTTTAAAATGCATTGGCTGTTAGGAGAAACATGCGATCTAAAGTCCATTAGCAAGTTCAAGACAAGAATCCCTTTTTTCATCAGCAAACATTGTTTTCTCACCACATGAGCCTAATAGGGACATATTATGCATTCTTGCAGGCCAACATTTTGATTCTGGGGCTTTACTGGAATGTCTGAGCAAAATCTCTGCATTTCTCTTATTTCTCCCTTTATGAAGCCCCTCAGTACGGCCTCTGGCTAAAAACAGGTCTTTTTGTGCCTTCTAATTAGGAGCTTCATACTTTCATAATCGATTCATAATCGATTCATAATAATGCAACAATTATTTGATTCATGCACCCAAATCTGAAATCCGCATTGACAATGCAAACAGCAGGCCATTTGTGTGCAAATCATGTGACGTCAGTGATGGAGAAGTAGAGGTAACTTTGAAAACTTTTTTACTTTTTTAAATTATGTCTTAAAGGAGGTATTTTTTACCTACATCTCAGGTTTATAAACTTTGATCACACATACCACAGGCATCCACCAGTATATAAATAATAGAAGAATACAGAAGGTATATTTCCCCTTAAAAAAAAGCTGATTTGAATTTGCTATAGTCTTGACGAGACAGACGTCAATCACAAACTGGATAAATTCTTGAATAAAGATTGAAAAAACAGAACTGACTGTTCTGTCTGACTGATTTAAATGAAAGAATATGTTGCTCTGCTTTGAAACTGCATGTGCCACAAAGCCTACTCTTTCTACATTATCTGCTGATTATACTGTAAGTGATCTTTTTCCAAACAGAAAACCATTGAAAATAATGGCCTGTGCTTGCGGGGATAAACATGCACATTCTGTTACTGTTCTACAATAAAGATTACTCCAGTTGTCGTGTTGACCTGCGCTGAGATTTTCTTGATACGCAGCGTGTGCACAGAAGCATTTACAGTGATGAGTACCTGAGAGCCTTGGGTCTGGCAGAGCCTCTCATAAGTCTCCCTGGTCTTTAAATAATTGGAAGTGGGTCTAGTCAACCCATCGCTCCTCGCTGATACTGGTGGAATTGTAATGAGCAGCTTCTCGTATTTCTCAACATTCTGCAAAACTCTTCCATTCATCGGATCTACGAAGAAATGTGTAAGTAGAATAATAATATATTATAGGGCACCAGCAGTGAAGGGGGCTGTTTATTAAACGGATAAAAAAAACATTACCATGATGCAGTAACTCCTGAGACAGACTGAGAGCGTAGGAGACATTTCCTGTCTGGAACAATGAGAGGAATTTAGAGCAGTGCTATTTATCAAACACCTTAGAAGAATGTGAGCATGTTCCAAAAAATTTTAAGAAAAGGGTCAAGGAGGAAAGAAAAAATTAACCCCACTTCATTATTCAAACTCATTTGTCAATAATCATCTGACACTGTTTCCTATTGCAATGTGAGCATAATAAGTAGAAACATTTATTTTGTCCTTTGTGACTTGGAAACTCGGCCCGACTTGCTACCTTTTCATATTTTCTTTTTGGACCATGCTCAGTGGATTTGGAGTTAAGCACTCCCGTGAGAACGGGTGATTGATGGGAGTGAAACCTCCCTCTCGTTCATCTTAAAAAGCATATTTTCCTGAGGTCCTGCACCTACTTTAAAGTGAGAGAAGGCCAGGTGATCCAGAGCGTCCTCTAAAGTCCCCTCATTCTCGGGGCTCCATGCTCCTCCCGTTCCCCTGAAGAGACGCACCGACTCCTCCAGCCACTGCACCGAGTGGTAGTAGTCTTCCTGCTCATAGGCCACCTGTATAAAAAGTGACACCTGGCTTATTTGGGCCTTCAAATGGAATTTGTCCTTCATAGCCATCCCATCATTTCATGTTTTATTCTGGTACTGCTGTAATTGCTATGATAAAATGATCATACAAACCTAATTCTAACAAAGCTGGGGCGTAATAAAACAGAAAACAGTGATGCAATGCAAACCATGTTCAACCTATATTCAATTAAATACACTACAAATACAAGTAATTTTGTTTAAACCGACAAACTTTGTTTTTAGCAAATAATCATTAACTCAGAATTTTACAGCTGCACAATGTGTGCTGGAACAAGGTCATTTTTACCACTGTGTTACATCACTTTTCCTTTCACAACATTCAACTATTGAAGCTTTTAGGTGGAATTCTTTCCCATTCTGGCTTGATGTACAGCTTCAGCTGTTTAACAGTCAGGGGTCTCCGCTGTTGTATTTTACACTTCATAACGCGCTGCACATTTTCAATAGGAGACGGGTCTGAACTGCAGCAGGCCAGACTAGTACCAACACTCTTTTACTATGAAGCCAGGCTGTTGTAACACATGCACAATGTGGTTTGGCGTTGTCTTACTGAAATAAGCAAGGGCATCCATAAAAAAGATGGCAGCAAATGTTGCTTTAAAACCTGTATGAGCCTTTCAGCTATAATTCATTCACAGATGTGTAGGTTAGCCATTGGCACCAACACAGCCCCATGCCATCATAGATTGGTGTCTGAACTTTGCGTCCATAAAAGTCCGGATGGTTCTTTTCCTCTTTGGCCCGGAGAACACAACATCCACAATTTCCAAAAACAATTTGAAATGTGGACTCGTCAGACCACAGAACACTTTTCCACTTTTCATCAGTCCATTTTAGATGAGCTCAGGCCCAGAGAAGTCGGCAGCGTTTCTGGGTGTTGTTGATGAATGGCTTTTGCGTTGCATTGTAGAGTTTACAAAAAAGTTGCACTTATGGATGTATCGACAAAGTGTATTTACTGACAGTGGTTTTCTGAGGTGTTTCAGGGCCCCTTTACACACTGATGTTGGTTTTAATGCAGTGCCGCTTGAGGGATCAAAGGTCACGGACATTCAATGTTTGTTTTGGGCCCTGCTGCTTTTGATGATATTATAGATTATAGATGATGAAATCCCTAAATTCCTTACTATTTGTTGTGTGTTCAAGGAAAATTGTTCTTAAACTGTTTAATTATTTTCTCATGCAGTTGTTCACAAAGTGAATTTCACCCCATCTTTGCTTGTGAATGACTGGGCGATTCAGAGAAGCTCCTTTTAACTTAACCTGTTCATTGTTTGATGAGCATTCCTCAACTTTTTCAGTCATTTTTGCCACCTGTCCCAGCTATTTTGGAACATGTTGCAGGCATAAAGATGCAAAAATGACCAACTAGATTACCAGTTGAACATTGAATATTTTGGAGGTTAAAAATATTGCAAATTATTGTATTCTGTTTATTTATGATTTACAAATCCCCCCATGTTCATTGGAATTGTGTTTGTGTACTAAATTCGAACAATATCAATGTTGAAGAATGCTACGCCTGAAGTGACATCTTCATATCGATGTTTCTTTTCGTGATACAGTCTGGTTTGCTTGGAAGAAACTGAATCAGTTTCAGCAACTCATCCGCTGACGTAAACCAGAGAAAACACACTTGAGATTTGAAAACGCCCTCAAGAGCTATTTCCCTACATATTTTGATCTTTTCCAACAGATGATATAATATATGACTGTTTTTTATACCACGCTTTGAGGAAAAATAAAAAAAAAACATGTTTTATCTCTAAAACCCACTTTCTATTCAACAAACTATCTATCATAGCAGTCAAAATGATCATAAATCTGTCCAAACATTTGATGTCAGCTTACAATCCGTCACAATGCTGAGGGATGATATCTAGCCATCTCTGTGAATGGAGCCACATGCCCGATGATCTTTAAGAAACAACATATGCATTATTTTTAGATTTCAAATTTACACGGTGCCAAATCCAGCTTGGAATTGACCTTCAGGACTTGATTTTGTGTTGAGGAAAAAGGCCCGACAGCACCCACGTACAGTAGAGACAGGGTGACCTGGGGCTGCTCCTCCCCATCACAGTTTATTGCCACATTCTCCTCAGACAGCACACAAACAAACATTCCAGGGAACCATTTACACCCCCAAACACACACAAACCCAAAGCAACTAATCAGACACACTGACTTATCTTTGCCACTGGTTTACAAGACTACACTGCAAAAAAATAAACCTTAACATGTGAAAAAGTCCTCTATTTGCTACAATAAGTTCAATATTGAGTAGAATTATCTTATTCCACTGTCAGATAATTTAGCTTATTTTGGGTTGTTTCCTGATTTGGGTCAATCTGGTCAGGTTTTAGAAAAATAAGACCAAAGTTTTCTTACGAAAAGAATTAAAGGACTAAAATATGATAAAATAAGATTTCATTTAAAAAAGTTTAATAAGAAGAGCATTAAAGCACTAAATAGTTAAATGGATAATCAGTGGTAACAGGATGGTTTCCTCCAACAAGCTTTTTAAATTCCTCCCAAAACGACTTAAAACGTGCACATTCGCTAGTCTTAAAGAGCAGTTTTACAGACATATAAAAGCAAATACAGGCTTTTAAAATAAGCAAATGTTTACAGATTGCCTTAGATAGTCCCAGCCTCTGAGCAAGTGAAGGCAAGTTCTGCTGCGTGCTCCTTCCTGACTTTTACGGAATGAGATAATGTATTTTCCATACAGGAGGATGTCTTTCCCACACAGTGCCCTTCCCTTACACTTCACCACTGTACATAAACAGTGGAATTTATTGTGGGCAAATATGTCTTTCTCTTTCAATCATACTGTATTTGTATTATATTCATCTCTGAATGAAAAGAACACCCAGGCATGTGATGGCAACAGTTTTCTTTTTTTTTCCAGGCTGACTGTCTGGATTCACCACACACTGACTGAGAGGAATAAAACTGCTGACCTTTTGGAACGAGATGTTAATCAAGAGAAAGACATTTTCACAGCAGCATCGTCCAGAAAAATCCCCCAATTCCCTTAGCTCACACAAAACAGCTAGTAACGTGCTACCTTTCCAACCAAGAAGCAGTCGTCCCCAGACAGCGGGACAGACACTGCCGGTATGCAGATGTCGACAGGTTTGCCGTTAGTGACCCTCTGGAAACGACCCCTCACGAGACTCGGGACCTGGAGGGAGTACACGTCCTGCAGCCTCATCAGCCCTTTAGCAGCCCCCTGCAGGTCTTCCAGCTTGGGCAGATCGGCCTCTTCCGCCTCGTAACCGGACCTGAGGGCTGGACAGCGGAAAGGTCAAAAGGTGAATGGGGGTGGGGGGAGGACGGTGGATGTCGTGAAGTGGTGCTCATTTATTACCACCAGATGTGTGTGTGTGTAAAGAGGCCAACCTTGTGAGTTCTCCACGGCTTCGTTGCTGTAAACCACGTTCAGCCACTCGGAGTGCAGGCGCTTTATCAGGGTGAACGCTACCAGAGGGTTGGCCACCATCGCGGCCGCGGGGTCTTCGTAGACTCGGGCGTGCAGGTCCGACACTTTGGCATAAAACCTGTGGGAAAACCACTGTGATTAGGATGGAAGGAAAAAAACACTTTCCACCATCATCCTCATTAGTATTACAGAGCACATGATTAAAGCTGATCGATTACTATCTTTTATCTTTATCTGAAAAGGGCTCCTCCATGAAAATGAAAGGCAGCAGATAACATAAATGGGTGAAGTTCCCCTTCAGTTATCTCAATTCCAGTTTAATGGAGGTTGCATCTGGCTGGATGTATGATGAATGCATTTTTATTGACTTTCATTTTCCACCAAGTTTTCGTTGTTATGAGTAATGACATCCAAATGTGGTTTGTTTGATCTGGAAACAGCAGGACATCTCATAGCTGTGAATCAGATCAATGTGGCCATTTCCTGGTTAAAAAAAAAAAAAAAAAAAAAACTCCAAATGTGCTGTCATCACGATGTCTAAAGAGGACCTTTCCATAATTATTCACCGTCTATGAGAGAGTTGCCACTGACTATCAATCTTGAGTGACTCAACCTTTGCAGAGCTGTGATTCACAGAACTTTAACAGTTGAAAAGCAGAGAGAGAATTAAAAGAATAGGCTATTGGTGCATTATTGGTGCGGATTGGTTCTGTTTCTGAGGCTTTTTCACCACTAAAGTTCTGTATTTTTTTAATAAGAGATGACACGGGATGCTATCTCTTATTAAAAGTGGTATTAAATAAAAGCCACTGTCCATCTGTCACTAAGCCCACTCACCGTTTGATGTCCTCCAGTCTCGCCGACTCGTGGTCGATATAAGTTCTCAAGGAATCGATCAGCTTCCGTTCAACGCTGATCGATTGCTTCACGTTCAGCAGCGACGTGAACATTTCACCCACGCACACGGGGACCACGGCCCAAGCCAGGAGACCCCAGCCCAGGAAAACACGTGAAATGAGCTTCATCCCCCGGCGCAGCGGAGAACAGACCTGGCGGTAGTCCAGCAAGGGTTGCTTCTCCTCCCGGAGTCCCGAGCAGCTCTGGCTGATCCGCAGGATCCGAGTCTGCCTCCCCCCTGTCTCCTCAGACCTCAGATCAGTGGGATCCCCCTCAGATCACGGATCAGCTTTCCCCTCCTGGTCAGGCATGGACAGACGGAGCCACAGCAGCCTGTTCACGACCATCATTCTGCTCTTTAAAGACGCAACCGCCATCTATATTATTATTATTATTAGTAGTATTACTTTTTATTTTATTTAATTTTATTTAATTTTATTTAATTTTATTTAATTTTATTTAATTTTATTTAATTTTATTTTATTTTATTTTATTTTATTTTATTTTATTTTATTTTATTTTATTTTATTTTATTTTATTTTATTTTATGGTATATATAAGATAAAAAGGGATGATTGAGCGATGTGTGCTGTGCTGCATGAAAATAAATTATACCACCTATTATTTTTTATTTTTTACAAATTCTTTCTCTATCTATTTTTTATGTTATTCACTTATTGTTAAATCTTTAAGGAGAGTCGCTGTCAATCAAATACTTGCGCATCTTGGAGTCGTTTCCAAGTGAGTGTGGACTAATAGCGACACCTGCAGGTCGAGGCTCTGCACAACAAGCAAGCTGCAATAATAAAGACTTCATTATTATTTGGGCTGATTCAAACACTCGTAGATAAATAGAAGGATAAAGATAGTACTTTATTAATCCCACAAGTCAATTGCACAGTGATAGAAAAGGTACTCAACATCACAAAAGGCAATAATGATTAAAAAATGAGTGAACAAAATTAAATATATATATATATATTGCCAAAATAAACTAATTTAAATGCACAAAAAATGTATTCATATTGATAATTTATTTTTGAACATATCAGCATGCAAGGGATATATTGGAAACTATTTATTAATATTTTCAAAACAAATTAATCATTTATAAGTAAGTGAATGACATTCATGCATTAAAATGCAAAATGTAAGGATGAGGATAATTATGTGGCATATTGATAGGCTACAGTACAGTTTCTCTGTCATAGAACGTGTAGATGCAAAAACAGTACAAAATGGTATTATTTAAATCCTTAGTTAACTTGTGATGAAGAAATGACACCTAGGCTTATAATTATATTCATTTTATGGCTGACAAAATAGATTCTTGTATTTTGTATGGTTCTGATTTTTAACCCATGAGACCTGTAACATAGTCTGATAAAAATCAAATATGACATTTACCTGTAAAAACATTCAATTCATACATATTTTACATCCATATATCACAATAATGAACTGTAAGTAGGGCGTTAAATACAAAGCACAGACTACATGAGTCCTTTTAAATGTTTATATACTGTAGCATATATAGCCTATTAAGAATGAGTTACATAAGGTCAAACACATTTTGAGTCTGTCTCCCTGTAACACAACCCCACTGTTTAAATTTTCTATTTTCAGCCCTAAGTTCAGAAATTGGAAACCTGAATTAACTCATGGATACAGTTGGGTAATCTTTATTGGACATACTCTGGGAGATTTAAGGGCACTGCCTGGTTTATATTTAACAGAGGTGGATCTATAAAAATGCTCAACTTGTCCCTAAAAAACGTGGCAATATGTATAAAAGGGTAAAGCTTTTTTCAATTATTGACTAATTATTCTTTTGTGTTGTGTGGTTTTTGGATTTTGTTAGGCCTTTACACATTTGTTTATGGTTTGAAAATTACACATTACAATGAATCATTTGTTTTATTTATGTATGAGGTAAACATCATAAATGTACATTTATTTTGAGAACAGTGTCAAAACTAATTCAGTCAGTTTTTATAAGCAGTCCTGCAGCTTGCCTCTGACACAAGGTTTGACTTTGTTTGAGCAGCAGAGGAAAGTTTTCCCAATGTAACCCCTGAGACTCTGATCCCTAACACCATAGATGAGCGGGCTGAGGAAGCGGGGAATGAGCATGAAGCAGAAGTAATTGAAGAAGGCAACGTCTTCCGGCAGCCAGTCGACATGCAGCACTATGAGGGTCTCGGTGATGGGGCTGGTGAAGGCCAACATGCACAGCAGCAGCTGGAAGCCGTGCAGCAGCACCGTGTGCATGGCTTTGCTCACGGACCTCCGGTCCTGTCTCATTTTCCTGGTTTCCAGCAGGATCCTCACGTATGTGAAGAGGATGATGACGGCCACGACCGCAAAGAAAAGCACGCTCACGGCAGCTTTGAACAAATTCTGGATCGGGGACGAGTTGATGATGGCGGCTTTGCAAAGCACGGGGGTGGAGAGGGCGTCCATGGAGGGGTCACGTTTCCCGATGGAGTGGTCGACGACGGGCAGGATGCAGCTGATGAGCCACAGAGACAGTATGATGATCCAGATCCGGTCTGAGCGCCAGGCGGCCGGCGGCTGGAGGGGGTAAAAGATGGCCACATAGCGCTCCAGTGACATGGTGGCCAGGATTAAGGGCGTGTTCTGAAAGGTGGCAGTGGCTATGAACAGCAGAGGGACACAGTAGACCAGGGCGAATTTCACCTGGCTCATGACAGTGAGAAAAAGCACCACAGAGGACAGGATCTGTAGGGTATCATTGATCAGCATGTAGGCAAACAGGATGTAGCGTGACGTTTCCAGAAAGTGCCTGTGTGAAGCAAAGATGTGAAGCACCATGGCAATGCAGCAGAGGAAGATGCAGAAGCAGGGCATGACCACAAGCACCTTGATTATCACTGACAGTCTTACGTGGGATGTGGCATTTATTGGAAATTCTGTCAGATTCTGCATTGTTTTATGTGCATGTGGACCTGAGCAAACCTGTTAAAGAGAGAAATAGCTTAAAGGCTGTATACATACGGAGACACTTTAAATACATTCTTAAAATGCACAATTATTTAAATAGAATAACAATTAAAGAGCAGCAGACTAGAAATACATAGAAATGCTTCATTGAGAGACAAACATTAGCTTTTTAAAGAAAAGCTTTATTGTCTTTCCCCATTAACCTTTATAAGAAACAGTTTGCATTTTTAACACATTCAGACAGTCACATTCAGAATTAAAAAGCACTCACCTGAAAATGTCTTGATCAGTCAGACGAACTGGTGGAGCATTGGATTTTTCTCATAATATAATATCTACATCTCTGGGATGTTCTTCCCCTTTTCTGATGTGTTCAGGCCTGATTCCTCCAGGGATACAATAATTCCATGCTATCGTCATAAAGCATTATGTTTCTCATTAGTAAAATATTTCACTAGGGAGATGTGGCTAAGGGGCTGATAACCTTTCACTACATTAAGAAGGTCATGTGTGATACATGTATAGAGAAAATATTTATGTGATCTAGGAGTTAATCAAGCTAGTAATCATATCAGCAATTTATAGCATGCAAATGGAACAAAAATATACTTATTTTTCATCTACAAGAATAAAAAAATAGATAATTGCTATGTCACTATCAGCATTTTAAAACAATGAGAACTTCTATGGCTTCAAGGTGACCCATAGCCCATTGTGAAGATGAGTATCCTTAACTTTATATTCTAAATAAATGAACAAATGATCATGACAAATAGAGAACCTTGCCTACTGCCTACTTCTGCTACCCACCAACATGTGTGTTAATGTCAATTAAGGTTTAAGAAAGTTTGTCAGAAAAAAGTCTGGGTTCCACCACGGTGAATATTTAATCAAGTGTGGCACTTGTGTACTGATTTGAGGCCCTTTACTATTTGTTGAAACAGTATTTTAAACTTCTACATTAATTCATTTGCAAATTCAGATTATACACCCAAAGTGAACCAGATACTACTACTAATTCTATACATCCTACATTTTAAATGATTTTTGGAGGGGCATTTTGAATGACCTGCAGCAAATGTCCAGCCACGTGGGATTTGAACCGGGGAATCGATGCTCAGGGCATGTTTGGAATGCTCCCTATTCACTTGGCTACTGGGTCGCCCTGCGATATTTAGGTTTTAGGCATGTGGGCATGTTGAGATTGCACTATTAATGTAACAAAAACGTGTTTTAATATTTCAGAAGAATGCCTCAAAAAGTGGGTTGTTGCAGGCCTTGCTGTCTCCAGGAGAGAGCGCCGGACACAGCTTTTGAACATAGAGTGATCCTCAGAACAATGAAACATGATTTTATTGCAATAAGCAGTGATATACAATGTGTAGATGATTGTAAAATTGCAAAATTGTTTGAATACTTCCTGTTGCTTGCAGTGGCTGTGGCTGTTTGATTTGAGAAGAATGATTTTGAGAAAAAACAATTCTCTTGAATTTAGTAGTCAAATGTACGAGATTTTAAATGAATGTTTCATTCACAATTTTCTTCTTTGAAATACCTTGAATTGAACATTTGTATAATAAACCAGTGTTAACTCCAATCTCTAAACTGGATAGTTTTCAGCTTGGAGGGCAAGTTGTTATATTGATTGTTGGCACTGTGCTGATTCTGCTGATTGGACATTTTCAACATATGAGCTATGTCAGTGGTTCCAGATCTATCCTGTATAGTGCAGTTTGAAGAAGTCAGTGTACATGGCAGTTTGTGAGTCAATACACTCAAGCGTCCAGTCACTAGGTTTCCCACAACAGCAGCAGCAGCAGCAGCAGCAGCAGTAAACCCAATAAAACCAAATTGAGACATGTAGCATAGTTTTATTCCTAATGTGTATGCTTATAACTTATGATTTGATAATTCAGAGTGCCTTCTTTCAATCGAATTTCAAAAAGTAGTCTCAAAATTAAGAAATATTCAGCCACTTTCCTTATCAATTAATATTAGCCAACAATGTAATAAAATCTCACTAGACTGCTAATGAATTTACAACATGAGCACAATTCATGATGAGGGTTAACGTTGGGTTGATGGACATTGTACTTGAAATATCAGTTATAGTCTGGATGAACACAGGCTACCTGCCTGGTCAAAGAGAGAGCATGACGTTAAATCATGTTGACAGTCAACATAAAGATCAGGAATGTCAATACTGTATATTTGTTCTACTGTTTGCTTGCTTACCCTGGAGCTCATTGGGCTATTACTACTGCTGAATAGCTTTGGATTAAAGCATCAAGTTAGTGTGCAAAATGCAAAATTCAAAATGCAAAATGCAACTTTGGATCTATTTCACTTTTTTATTTAAAAATAGAAGGAACATTCTGTGTGGATTTTGCATGTTCTCCCTGTGTCTGTGTGGGTTTTCTCATGGTTCTCCGGCTTCCTCGCACAGAAAAAAAAACATGCTGAGTTAGATTGGTGACTCTAAACTGCTTGTAAATATGAGTGTGTGAGTGAATGGTGTGTGTGCCCCATTATAGGCTAGTAACCTCGAGTGTATCCCTGCCTCTCGCCCAAAGTATGCTGCTGTTGTCTCCAGCAGACCCCTGTGAGCCTAGTGAGAAATAAACAAGTGTAGAAAATGGACAGATCACACGTCTTCCCTGACATCAGTGAAAACAACTCTTGTTGAAAAAACTGGGGCAAAATCAATAACTCAACATCTTTCATCATTGCCTGAAGGTTTTGTGTGCCGTGCTTTAATTATTTTATTAAAGACATTGATATCTTTCTGACAATCATTAAGACTTAGTAGAAACTTATTGTGTTATTTGAGTTTGGTGTAGGCAGACTAACTTTACTTATACTTACTTACTTTATTTGTAGTTGACTATAAATGATGTATTCACTGTTGTGCCTGAACGTGATTAATTCATTCGTTCATATTTGGGGGGAACGTGAACTGAACATACTGTATTTCTCGCTTAACTTTGTTCAATAATGTGTCAGATTTAATTAGATCATTCCTGGTGAAAACCCAGCTAAAACTCACAATGAACAGACCACTTATTGAAATTTGATGGAAAAATCAGCACTGACCCAGACTTAAGGTCCCTTTATGTTCATAATAAAGACCATTTAAGCAGCAGGTTTTCCTCATCTTTTTAAGAGTATACTGTAGGTTGAAAGTTGCATTTGCTACTACTGTGGACTGAAAGGATGAAAACAAAGGGTTAGGAAATACCAGTATGTAGAGGGCTCTCACCTTAATACTAAACCCTGGTTAGATAAGGATTAAAAATTGCATTGAAAGAGGAATCTGATAAAAAGTTTCAATGTTCAAACAGATAAAATAATTGCTGTCTCTGGTTCTATATAGGCTGTGAAAATAATTTTGACAATAATCGCTCCCAGCAACATATTGGAAAAAAAGAACTATGAACTAGTTCATTTTTTTAAAAATGATCTTAGTTAAAAATTTTGACCGAACTATGAACTGAACTGGATCATTTTAAAATTTGTGAACTGAATTTTGAACTTGTTCATGTAGAAAATGAGCTTTCCCAACACTACCTGTATTGTTGTTCATACAATATTTTTATGCTGTCTGCTTAAATCCAGTTGTTGATGGCTGAATGCTGTGCTGTAAATCCTGTATTAATGCAGGTAAACCCATTTCAAATTTTTGGTTCATTATTTTTGAATTTTCAGAATGATAAATGATCCTGTTCAGATGGAGGCGAACATCAAAGTTAATTGGACTAATATTGGCTGTATGTGAGCGATGTGATGGTAACTGATGGTTTTGAGGCCTTTTGTGTCCAGGCACAAGGGGGCATCAAATTATAATCCACTATGAAGATGTACAGTGTATAATAAAACTAAGTACACTCTCTGGTCTGGTCTCTATTTATTAATAGGATTGTAGAATGTTTGACTAATTAAACAATATTAAGACATCTGATTCTGGAGCTGATTCATTGTGCTGCTGCGCAAGTCTTTACTAAGACCCGGAAAGTGGGTCAAATTACTTTTAGTGCTTTACACTGGACCATGAACCATCCAGGCCACTCAGGTCATCAAGGTTAGGTCAGCTTCGTTCCCCAGAGTCAAATCTAAATCTGGAGAAGCAGCATTTGTTTTTTACACTCCACATATCTGAAATAAACTCCCTGAAAACTGCAGGTTCTTTCAAATCAAGGCTTTCACTGCTTGCTGCAGCCTTTGTTGAATAAGTAACTAGTAAGTCCCTACACTGCACTGTATTATCTATTGTATTATTATTGTTTTTCTTCTATTTTTGTCTTTTTTTATTTTCCTTTTCTTTTAATCTTTAACAGCAGTTATAATCAGATTTGCTTTCCTCTTATCATATGTTAGTTTTGCACTTTTGACTTGACGCAATTGTTTTTTTAAAGCACATTGAATTGGCTTGTTGTTGAAACGTGCTGATTAGTCATGTGTAGAACACGGCTCGGCTGTTTGTGAACTTCAGCACAAAGCAACCACCTTGATCTGACACGGAACAGGCGGTATCTGTTCAGTGTCAAACTGTTGCACAACGTGGTCTGAGGCCAGTGATCACGGCGTATTGTTTTGAAGAGATGATGCAACTCTACACAGAGATGTCTCTAGATTCTAATGAGGAGAACTGGAGATACGTACTGTGCGTTATATCTCCAGAGCACGGTTAGAGAAGATCCTGTTTCCCCTGCTTAGTAATTAACTGACTAGTTGATTATTAACGTAACGCTGCCGCTGTCTAATTGTGCAACATGGAATTTACATTTGTTTGGCAAACAAGTTGACTCCGTTGAGAGACATACTTGGGCTTGTTAGCTCTTTACGTAAGTTCTGCGTCAGTAATCAGGACTGCAGGGGATTGGTCCAGAATCTGTGTCCAAAACAAATTCTGCTTCTAAAACCCTAGTGAATGCAAGCTCAGCAGATTATGTAACTGCCAGCTATCAGGCAGAATGATAGTTGCCAACTTTTTGGCAACAAGAATTTCAGTGAATTATGGAGGAGGGGTAGTTAAGTCAAATGAATGAATTAAAATATGATTTTATATATGAATTACACATACAGTATATACATAATATGTGAAATGTACAGGTACTTGTTACATTGATGACATTATTAATAAAGTGCAGTACAGTTGTGTGCTTTTTTATCCAACTTTAGATAAACCTGTCCAGTCTGATTCAAATAATTCATTCAAACTGAGAAACTGGTGTACCCAGCTCAGTGAAAGTGGATTCACAGAGCTGGGTACAACTCTCATAGTACAGACTCAACTCACATCAACTTTATTTGTAGAGCACTAATATAAATATGAAAGCAATCAGTAAAACAAACAGGAGCAAAGTCTCTTTCTAGCACAGCCCGATATATTTGACACATCTACATAGTGCACACCCACACATCATAAATGTTATGAACTGACCACAGCATTATTATTCATAGATGTATTATCTGTCTCTTCCTATCAGAAGTGCAGAAGTAGTTGAATGTCACACTGCAGCTTCCTCTTGAGGATCAATACAATATATTTTGATTGGTTGATTGATTGACCTGGTTTATACATAATATGCAGGACAGAGACAAAAATGGCCCTCCAAGTGGTTTTGTTCAGATGATGCACTTTTACATTAAATGTTTAGAATTTAAAATCCCACAATGCAATGCACCGCATTTGAAAGATGTGGAAAGATTTTTGACTCTGCATCTGTCAATAATGATAAAAAAATAACGATGAATAATCGTCTAAAATCTATACTTACTCCTGTATGTGCAGGTTTCTATTGATCAACCACTTGTTTACTTAGGGAAACAACTTCAGAATGAACTGATTAACACAGGGCCCTATAACAACGGACAATTATAGGGAAATGCAATAAAAGAATTGGGAAGGTTTAAAAACTTTCAACTTTATTCTTAATGCTAACACAGGTCTTACTTCAAGACGCGTTTGTTGACCCTTAGGAAATCCCAGCACCATTACCTAACAGAATGGAATCTAGGCCTAACCTCATGCATTTATAAACACATATAATAGTAACATACCCAGGTTGTTACTCTATACATACAGATTATGTTTGTATTTAATCCCTCTATATAAAAAAGGAAATTTGTATATATATTTTTTTAATTAGATTTATCATGAGTCTGGTTTTACTTATCCAGCAACACAATTTCAAAACCGATATGTAGATTGACATGCAAACTTTCATCATAACACACAGTAACTATATTTGCATGTATCTCTTCATCTCAATGTATGTCCAAGTCTTACCCAATGTACAATTTGTTTATCAACACAATGTAACAGTCTAAGACACACTAATTTGGCCAAACATAAAAAATCAACTTAAGCTTCACTTTTTTATAGGAATACATGCTTCCTACTCCGTACTGCACCAGTGCTCATAACAACAAACAGAAAGAGAGAAAAGGAAAATAGAAAACATATTTCTAAATCAAAACTACAGAGCGACTGAACTGAGGCCAGATCTTTTTGTTTATACGCGATAAGACTCAGTCATCTTGGAGCGAAACCAAATGCAGCACGATGTAGGTCAGGGCTGCACAACCCTGTTCCTGGAGAGTTCCCATCCTGCAGGTTTTAGGAATCTCCCCACTCCAACACACCTGATTCTACAGGAAATTATCAACTCATTGATCAGCTTGTCAAAGGCTTGTTAACATTTAGAATCAGGTGTGTTGAAGAGGAGAGATTCTTAAAACCTGCAGGACAGTAGCTCTCCAGGAACAGCCCTGATGTATAGAAAGAACCTAACTTCAATGAACAAGTTCAAATCTGTCTGATGTTCAGCAGTGGACAAAAAACGCTGATGTCAACGGATCATATGCAGTAAAAATGGAGGTTATGTTTAAGCCGGTGTTTGTTTGTCTGCTTGTTAGCAAAATACCTCAAAATACTGCAGATTTTCATTTAGTTTTCAGAGAATATTGGAAATGGTACCATGAATATATTATTCAATTTTTGTAAAGATCCGGAAGAAATTGTGGTTGCTTGATCACTTTGAAACTTTTGTTGTTAGGCACCATTGTGGTAAATAGACCTTCAAACAAACACCACTTGGTGGTGATGCAGGCTGCACCTGCATAGCTGGTTCTCTTTGCACATTATACCACACTAAAAGCTCTAAGAGAGGACTTTGACTACACCTAATGGACTTTTTTATATATATTTTTTTATTTTTGTATTTATCCAATATGAGCATTATCCCTATGCAGTCATAAAGTTGCAGATTATATCTTGTCAGAATAGCAACTATTTATTAATAAATTACAACCACATTTCGCAGCACACTGTTGTAAGCCTTGCTAGATTTCACTTCCTGTACTTCTTGTATTAACTTTAGACGGTATCCTATTATATCTCATTATTTGCTATGCACAGATTTTGATATATGAATCTGCTGAACTTAGGTGTAGCATTGTGTTTTTTCCGCCAGGTTGCCTTTGTACAGTGATAACTGTAACTCTTGGATCAAATTTAGCCTGTATGTCAACATGAATCGCGATTCAGATAACAGACTGAAAAGTAAAACTAACACAATAGCGCAACTATTCAAGTATAGGACAACAATGTTGGGTGGGAGTCACAATGTGCTTGGTGGAAATCTGTGCCCTCAGAGTGCTTTTCTTATCATAGATGTATTATCTGGTTTATACATAATATGCAGGAAACCTTCATTTGTTGCTTTGTTTCAGACATTTATGAACCAACAAGACAAAAATGTCTGTCCAAGTAGTTTAGTTCCAATGATGCATTTTTACATTTAATGACTTTTGACCTTGCAGTTGTTCAATAATGATAAAAAAAAGGCAACGATGAATAATTGTTCAAAAATCTTTTCTTCATTTCCTCCTGTATGTGCAGGTTCCTATTGATCAACCACTTGTTTACTTACTTACTAACAAATAATAAGAAAATGCAGCAGAAGGACTGTTATAGGTTTGATCAACTGTAAAAGAATACAGACGTATTAGTGATTGACCAGCAGGATAAACCCTCCAACAAACTCACACTGGACAATGTAAACTGTGGCCAGTGCAGAGTGAATTGATTCAGTGCTCACCATATAGATGCTATAGTGAATGTGAATTATGTATAAAAGGAGTAGTGGATTTTTTGAATTACAAAGGGTTACATCATGTTCTACTTACCTGCACGTAATTTCCGTCTCGGTGGGCCTGTCCAGATAAAGTCAAATACGTACACCTGCAGGCAGAGTCAACAGATCAATGTAATTTACGCAATGAGGTGTCGCTGGGGCCTTACAAATACCCTGAGGACCTGACAGCAGGCAGACGACGAGCAGACTGAAAGGTTTCAAGCAGCAAACAAGACTTTTCTTTTATTTTTCCAAGACGAATTCAACAAATCTGCTTTGTGGATAGAAGATTAAATCTCAGGGGGGAAAAAAGGAAACCTTTACAGCCAACAAGTTACTAGAGACAGACCATAGCACGCACGTTCATTTGCAGCATATCTAATCTTTTTGCAAAATGCAAGCCATACGACAGTGTTCAGTGTGCGCCAGCCGTGCTGCTGCAGGACTTCTGCGAAATCAGGCAGACATTTCACTGCTGAGAGGAGCGGCCTGCAATCGTCTCTTAAGGTAGGTTACAAACAACATGCATGGAATTTCCACAAATTGCGCATAGTAATATGTATATCATAGAATATATATTATTACAAATAATGTCCCTTTTGGACGCCTATATTCAGTCATTACCACAATACACATTACATTGCTATTATTACTCTTGTCTTGCCATTACTCCTGGGAAAGCTAAAATTGTGTTTATACAGCATTGTCACTCATATGGAAGATATATTTAAGAGAAAAAAATGTCTATATCAACTTTAGGCTTTGTGATTTTGTCCGTTAAATAAAAATGTCATTCATTTCAAAGCACAGCACACCCATTGTTGACAACCTTATGCTTATAACCTGTCTTATATTTTTACAGCAATTCTGAGAGTGTCCTCTTCAGCAGCAGGAATCTTGGACTCCAGAGATTGGGAGAATGGAAAGATAATGCACACACAAGCTTTGCATCTTTAAGCGCTGGCCACAGGCTTTGTGCTGTGCCCTTTACACAGGTGGGTGAGAATATAATGTACCGTGCTAATCGGTTTCTTTTTTTTTCATATATTGTGCATACTAAAAAAATGATTTCTGCCCCCTTTGTTTTTAGCAAGTGGAAAACCTCTCTCATGACTCCCTGATAAAAAGAGCAGCCTCTGTGGTCACAGACAGTTCAACTACTTTCCTCTCCCAGACTACCTTGGCCCTCATAGATGCCATCACAGACTATTCAAAGGTAGGTTTTGATCTAAGGTGAAACCTCTTATCCACATATCCACTGGTGTAGGGATTTAATATTCATAATGAAGAAAATGGTCAAATTAGAGAGTACACCACCACCACTAAGATCATAAATATTACATGTTTGATTATATCACAGTAAGGATAATATGTCTTAGAAATTATTATGAAAACTACCTTGGGTTTTTTAACTGCTTTAAAAGTTGGTCTCTTATCCTTTTCTGTACTTTCCCTAGAAAATGCTAATTAAGTGTCCATCTGCTTGCCTGCATATATTATGAGGTTGTTCACATCCAGACTTTAGGTTGGAATTATAGGAGTAAAAAAACAATTCGAAACAGTCACACCTTTCTGATCAAATCTAGTGCTTTAGCTAGAATTGCCCTGTTCTGTCCCTGACTATGTCCTCACTTGTTTGCTACAGGCTGTGTACACACGTGTTACTCTCCAAAGACGCTATTTGGCCTCACTGGGAAAACTGACCCCAGCAGAGGAAGACTCGTTCCGGCAGGTGATCATTGGCCAGCGGACTGAGGTCAGTCTTTTCTGTCCACATTGAAAACCTTTTATTTTTTAATTAATGTAGCGATTCTCCTATAAAAATCTTGATGTAGTCCATTGTATTGAGTTTGTCTCATGTCTTTTCCCTAACAGGCGAGTGAAAGACTGGATAAATGCAAACGCTTTGAGTCAAACTGGATTAATGCCATCAACCTGTCTAAACTGGCAGCTGAGTCGGCGTACACTTCTGGTGAGTAGAAAGTGAACAAATGAACAATAATTAGAATTTATGAGTAAGATATAGTTTCCTCAGGCATTTATTGTGAAATGCTGTTGTACGTAGGAAAGGTTTAAGAAAAAAAAACCTTTGCTGTATGTATATGTAGTATGGCTTTATTTAAAAGTGAGGTAGTGGGAGGGCTTTCGTAAAGGTCAACATTTACTCACATAGTTTGACTTAATGTATATTTGCGTTCATGTGTTTTCAGGAGCTGAGCAGGCGTCCATCACGCTGAGGACAAACATCCAGGTGGCCCAGTCTCAGGTGGAGGAGGCACGGAAAATGTCTGCCGACGCAGATAAGATGTTGGCCGAGACTAAAGTAGAGGAGATCCAAAGGATGGCGGAATATAGTTCCTTCTTGGGTAGTGAGGAGCACGAGGTGCATGAGGCCTACCTACGGGAGGACTAAGACCAACAGATAGTGAAACATAAGAGAAAAGCTTCTGTCAAAGTTCTATTGATTTCATAGATTGACCTTCTTATTTAGCAAAGAGAATCAAATAATTTTCCAACAATTTGCATTAATCATTATTTAAGACTATTTATTTAATTAGTGAGTACATCTGGAGCTTTTGGAAGATTATTGTATCTCTACTATATATACTCGCTCACAAAGTTGTTCACAGTTCTCTCTCTGTTTTTTATAAAACTGTTGTTCACATTATTGTTGTCATTCAGATTACAATAACAAATAAAATGTATATTTGATTCACTACAGTATAGTGTCTGTGTCAATGTCTTGTTTGTTGAAATATGTTCTAGCTATTGTAAAATGTGTTGAATTATCATTAGTCAAAATGATGCTCATCATGATAAACTGAGTAAAAATGAGAACACTTTTAAACAAGCTGAAGAAAGCACAGAGCCCCAAAAGAAAGGACTGAACATTATATAGTACAAGTATTAATAGTATAAGTATCTAACATTAACAAATGACCTGAAGTTAATCTGAAGTATAGCAGGTGAACTTCATGGCATCAGAATCAGTGAATAAAAAGTGCTTTTATTTAGTTATTTGCCTAATAGTCACTTTCTATTAAAAATGAAATCATTCTTAACCCTTGACTTAAATGCATCATTTCATTAGTGTTAAAATCATTGTCTATGGACAAGCTTCCCTGGTCTTTTTGTGCCCTCAAATTTTAGAAACACCAAAAAGTCTTGCCCATAGAATAGTGAAATCCGAGCCCTGTTGCCATGTGTGACTTATAGTCATCTTCAAATATAACAGAGTTTTCTCCAAATAATTGACTTGTTGTTTTTTATCCAAAGCTTACATGTTTTATTCTAATTGTACATCTCATCAAACAACTTTTTGGTGGTTAATCTCATGGATAAGAATATGATGCAATAGACTCTTAACTTTTCTAGCTGTCTTTCGAGACCTTTTTTACACAATAAATCGAGAGCAGTTGACATTGATTTGCAGGGTCAAAGCACAGCTGTCACAACTCTTTGTTCTCTTTTGCTTTTATTCTCAAAAAAGCAATGTCCAGAAAGTGTAGAAATATGAGTCTAAATTATCTGAACATACTAAAAACCACAATGCTGCTCATGCCCCCTTATGAGAGGAACAACACTATGTTTTTAGCAAGTGAAAAATTGATGAGAATAACTATTACAAATAAACTCAAACGCATGAAACTATAACATGAAATAAAATAACTTTGAAATAGTATGTAAATGTTACTTGGAATTGTTTTTGATTTCTTTACTGCACACAAAATATTGTTTCAAAGCGCAATAGCAAATATGCTAGAGATGTTGCACCACTATGGTTAATATGTAGATAAAATTTTGAATTGGTAAATCATGCATGTTTGCAAAAAAATTCAAAAGGATGATTTACAACCTATATTCTCATTACATTTTAACCTGTACTGAGAAATGTGTTCTGTTGCAAGACTATGTCACCAATTGGTCAAACAAAACAAATAAGCATGTTTCTTTTTGTACAGAGAAATACGAAAGCTGCTCTGTATTTCAATGCAAGGAAAAATTTTTCATCCCTGAGACCATATATGAGGGGACTCAGACATTTTGGAGCAAGATAAAAAGTAATGTAATTAAAATATATGAGATTAATATACAACCCAAAATTAATCTTCAGAACAGCAGCTTCGATGGAAGGACACCACAGATGGATGAGACCGAGGAGCAGCTGGAAAGCATGAAGAATCACTGTCCTGAGCCCTTTCCTTGTCTTCTGACTCTTGCCTGACGCAGCTTTGGCCACTTTCATTATTTTAACATAGACAAACACAATGGTGATGCACATGAAGAAGAAGTAGAACTGATACAAAACTAATTTAACATGACCGTGCCATTGGAGAAAGACAAAAACATCCACAGAGCAGATCCTGTATTGGGTATACACGTTGTTAGAGGCTGACGCAAAGAAGATGGTGAGAATGACAAACAGTGGTATGGTGCTGAGGCTGTGGATGATGAGGATGCAGTGCAGCGTGTTGCGCATGGAGCACAGCTCGGCATGCTGCAGGGGCATGCAGATGGCCACGAAGCGCTCCAAGGCCATTGCTGTCAGCGTAATCGGCGTGATGAAAGTGCAAAGAAGCGAAAGCATATAGAGGATGAAGCACATGCCGATTTGCATGGTAAAACGAAAATAGGTCAAGATGAGCATGATGTCAGATAAGATTAAATTCAAGCTGTCAGACAGCAGTGTAAGGGCGAATAAGATGTAGCGCGTGGTTGTGTAGAAAAACTCCTTCGAAGAAAAGGTTACAATGAGCAAGAAGTTGACACAAAGGAAACTTGCAACCAGAACCTGCACGATAATGACCTTGTAGTTGAGCGGTCGCCACGAGGATTCACTTCCAAACGATGAGTTTTCAGTCATCATAAAAACTTGTAATGATAAATCACACTCTTATTTCATGAAAACAAATATTATGCCCATGCTCTTGGAAATCATGCGATGCTGGTACCTTCCCTGCAGTAACATAGCAATGTGGCCCAATTTCAAAGAATAACGGCTTCAACTGAGCACTGCTCAGGCAATGCAAGAAGACTTTATAGGAGTGAATACCTAGCAGAATAACAGCAAAGGAACTTTGCTCACCACAGAGTTGCCAATGTCCCAAGTATCCGGAATAGTCTAATTGTCTATCCATAGTTAGAAACATTGAATGCGTCTCTCAAGTGATCTCATTAATGACTTCCCCACAGAATTGTTAAACGAGAGCTTTTTGGTGTTCATGCAGCTGATCATAAAAAAGGAATACAAGTATAACAAGTATACCAAGAGTAAGGTAATAAAAAAATTAGGTAGTATTAAAGTTAATTAAAATGTGAACTCAAATTGTATTTGTTTTATTTATTTAAAGGGCCTTTATTTAACCTTTATACTTTATGAAAGTCTATGTGGGTTGTAGCTTAAAAAAAGGAAAACCCTCCTCAAATTTCACAGTTGACTGTGAAATGATTTTTATGTGAAGGGCTCAGGTTGAGGAATGTGCACACTGTGTGCCTCTCTGCCACTAGAACTGCTGGATAGATGGACCTGGATTTTTAAAGGCATTGCGGTGTGCATTGCACACCGGACAATGAAATACCTGCTCGCATCGTCCGAATTGGATCTGGCACATAAGCGCGCACCACTAGTTCATTACTTGGGTGCAGAAGATCAGAGACTTTTTTACACAATGACGGTACTAATGACAACTATGACAAGGCGCTGGAAACTTTTTCACACCGAAAGTGAACGTGGTCACAGAACATAACTTTCTCCAACATAAGAACCAACGCCCAGGTGAGACTATGAACCCGTCAAAAGAGCTTTTTACAACATATCAATTGGGGGTTATAGAAAGAGGGGACGATAAGGGACCAAATTGTTGAAAATGCTAACTTGCATGCATGAGGGAGCATTTATTACTAGAGATACCCCTCACCCACTTTAAAGCTTGGGGATACCGCGCCAAATTGAAACTACTGTATCAGAGGCTACTGCGTTATGCAAGGGAGCAACGGACAATGCTGGTATTCAGAGAAGGAAAACAGAGGAAAGCATAGACAAAAGTGCTACATATGTGGTGTTACACTGCGAACTTCCAAGGATGTGCTGGTATAGAAGCACACCGCAATGCCTTCAAAAAGAAAGGCCACTTTGCCAAAGTATGTCTAGATTCTGAGAAACCTGTTGTTTTTGCATCACACTGATGTGGTGGGGCTCTTTGATGAGGCACCCATAGATTTTTCTTTCGCAATCACACTCAAATTTACCTATCATAGCAAGTGGCCAAAACTAACATTTGTCCCACAGGTAAAGTCAAGGACTCTGTTCCATTTTTTTTGCTGTTTTCAACAGAGAAGTTGACAGAGGCATTGTACACAGGAAATCCTCAGTCTACTGTTCAAGCAAATGGAGAGATTGAATGCTTCAATCGCAGTCTAAAGGATAGCGCAGACAGCCATACTCAAAGGATGAAGCATGGAAAGAAGTCGCAAAGAAATTTCTACATGTCTATCGTGTATTTCTCATTCCACAACTCAGCACTCAGCAGCTGAACTGTTGCATGGTTGACCCATGTGTCTGGATGCCCACTCCCAGCACACGTAACACTGTCATCAAGACAGGTGGCTCTCAGAGTGAGAGAAATGACAGACTGAAAGCTAGGGGTGACAGCTGTGTTGTTCAGATAGGTGTATGTCTGGGTGAGAAACCGGGCATACCTTCTGAAACCCAGATTTTCAAAACCACTAAGAGTGATAGACAAAAGAAGACAGTATACAAATTCTGTCAGATGGAAGATGCTGGAACGCATCTTACCTTGCACTTGTTTTCTTTTCAGGAGGAAACAGACGATGAGCTGTGACATCTAGACTTTGTGAACACACCAGAGTCAAAACATCCAGGGACACCATCATCCAGCCCAGCCAGACTCAGAAGAGTGCCTGAGTAGACAAAGGCCTATGTGAGTTGATAATGTTTTTCATCTAAATGCTCTTGATAATGTTATGGAAACATCTACATTCTTGAAAATACATTATTAAATAGGTGTCACAAGGTTTATTTTGTGTACACATAAGTATAAAATGAGTCAGAGTGTATTGTAAGTTAAGTTTATTATGGAAAATATATAAAGACAGTGTCATTCATGTGATGTTACAAGCAGAGTAGGAAAGGAAAAACAAGTTTATTTTGAATCAGAATTTTATTGTTCTTACAAACAAAGTTTGCTTAAAAAAGGCGGATATGTGCTATGTCCTCCTGGACACTAGAGGCGCTATGAGTAAATAGTAGACAGAGCAAGTGTAGAGAGGAGAAGTTAAGTTATTAGTGTTATAAATTACATCCACCATGTTTTTTTAAATTTATTTTTGAAGATTTAAGTGAGTTATTAAGTTCCTACTGCTTCTTGGAACAATACTTAACACTGTTGGCACTATAATGAAACAGATACACATGCAAAATAGGCAGCAATACTGATGTTCAAGACCATTGTCATTGTAATGAGCAAATGACAGCAAACTAAAAGCAATTCAGGGACGAAAATGAGATGTGTGAATATGTGTAATGTAAGGTACTATTAGTTAGTATATAGGGGATATGCTGGAAAACTGTGCATCAATAGAAAATGAAGGTATTGCAGCAGAGAAAAACTGCAACAAGGATTAACAATCCATCACCTTCCATTGAGAAAGATGTTTTTTCAGTAGCACCATTAATATTCATTAAATTTCATTTAGTGTTTATTTGATAAGGTTGAATACAACATACATATGTGACTGAGCTTTGTTTTGAGGCACAGGTAAAACCGCTGTACAGTCCTGATTTTTGCACCTGAGAAACATTGCTAAAGTTAGACCATGGTTATCTCCCTAAAATCTATTTGAGAACGATGGGACATTTGTCAGTCTTTCAGTCTTTGGCTCCACATCTCTCTGACTTTTTGATGGGTCAACCTCAGCTTTCAGATATAGCTTGCACATGGGCCAAATTGTGTTTATCCTTTTTATTCAAACCTCCATTGCCTTCCTGTGCAGATTGTGCTGCCAACAGGTTTAGCTGCTACTCTGTTCCTGACACTAACACAGGCCACTGTGGCCACAACCAATGCCAAAGTGATAGAGCTTTGTGTCTCAGTATGATTTTGGACATTCTGTGTGCGCCCTCTCGGAGGTGCAAAATGGTTTAGTTCAGTCCACACTCCATGCACTGCCATGGATAGGGGCCCACTGACATTAAGAATGTACAGGGACCACAATTTGGTGTTAAACCCCCCACTATGCCTCCAGTTAAAATGCAATAACTAACATCAAGCTGATCTGGCGTTTGGGCACTAGCACTAAGTGTTTCAAAACTAAAGTGCAATCAACGTGAAATACACTAAAACCAATGTGAAGGAGTCACCCTAGCTTAAAGAATACCAGAAAAGAGATAATCAACTTTGGCTTAAATAGTGAATACCCAGATACTTTTTTTTTACAATCAACCTTTTATTGAACCATGCAATTTTATTTAGAAAAATGGACAAAAACCCTGTTTGGATAAATCACAGGAATTCCCATGCGTGCCAGAAAAAATGAGCCTTCACAGTGAAAAACTACAAAGATTAACAATTCATCAACAGCTTTAACAATTATATATATATATTTTTTAGATTTTCTTCAGATTTTAATTTTAATAGGAACAGATACAATACTCATAGAAAATTGACTAGTGATTATTTAATGCAATGCATCACAACATTTCTAGTTCTTAATATACAGTTAGAATAAAATATATTGACTGATGTTATGACACAATAAGATGCCCATAAAATTTAGATCTTGTCATGATGCTGGGTTTAATAGTTGAGCAGTGAGTTCACAAACTGTGAATACAAACTGATTGGAGGGAATATTTACTAATAGAAAATATTATTTCAATAAATACTTTATAGTACATGTAATGAACAGTATTTTATGCTGACATTATTTTTTACATCAGTAGTAAGGCTCTAATGCGTCAAATGTAAAGATTTTTTCTTGTACAAGCCGCAGAGAGCATAGTATTTCAATGCAAGAAAAAACTTGTCATCTCTAAGGCCATAAACGAGAGGACTCAGACATCTTGGAGCAAGATAGAAAGTAATGTAATTAATGTATCTGACATTAACATACAACATGAAATCGATCTTTAGTACAGCAGCTTCTATGAAAGGACACCACAGCTGGATGAGACAGAGGAGCAGCTGGAAAGCATGAAGAATCACTGTCCTGAGTCCTTTCCACGTTGACTTCTTATTCTCTCCCGATGCAGCTTTGGCCACTTTCATTATTTTAACATAGGAAAACATGATGGTGATGCACATGATGAAGAAGTAGAACTGAATAATGGCTGACCTGAGATGACCGTGCCAACTGTAAATTATGAACACCTCCATAGAGCATATCCTGAATTGTTTATTAAAGTTGAGTGGGCCTGAAGAAAAAAACACAGAGAGATCCACAATACACGGTATAGAGCTGAAGCTGTGAATGATGAGGATGCACTGCAGAGCTCTGTATGTTGAGCACAGCTCTGCATGCCGCAGGGGCATGCAAATGGCCACATAACGCTCCAGAGTCATTGCCATCAGAGTAAATGGTGTCACTAAAGTGTACACAGAGGACAAAATGTACAAATTCAGACACAGCCACATCTGCATGGTCAAACGAAAATAGCTCGATATTAGCAAAATATTTGTCAAAATTAGAATTAGACAATCTGACAGTAATGTAGTAGCAAATAAGATGTAACGCATGGTTGTGTAGAAGAACTCATTCATAAAAAAAGTGGTGATTAGCAAGAAGTTGATCCAAAGGAAATTTGCAACCAGAACCTGAACTATAATTACTTGATAATTGATAGTTCGCTGTAAGGGTTCACCACCAACTAGTGAACTGTTGTTATACATATTTCTGTGTTGTACCCAAATATACAAGGTTTTAAAATCTGATTCCCAGCTTCTCAGCAAGGATGAGTGAAATTTACACTGAGCAAAAATAACACAATGTACACCGGTAGCAGGCGATATACAGCATACCCACAACAAAAACACAGTATAAAGAGCTTAAGACTCTTTATTTTACCAGTGAATCCCAAGGGTGAACACCTCCTCCTGAGTCCTTTGTAACCCTCTGACAGAGATCTGAGCAAGAACACTTTATAGGGCCAACTATAACACCAGGGGATCAAACACTAATGCATGTTTGCTGTCACTAGCCGTCATCATCAGCGGTTAATGCTGACTAGTGGTGTGTAGTGTCCCTGAGTAGCCGCCCCCTTAGCTACAGACACCAGTTTCATACACTGCTGAAGCATGTACAGTATGACCAAGAAGCATTGTGATAGTAAAATAAATATCAGACAAAAAGTTTTCAAATTTACGTTTGATGGAACAATTGTTAATGCCTATTGGCAATACATTTTATACAGTTGGAAAGTCTTATTATTTCCATTCAAGGAAACGGAAATTTGTAATGTGAGCAGCACACCTGAGAATCTTTTCTGCCAGTGATAAACCACTCAGTCTAAGTTAATATGACACAAAAGTGGTGTTGCATCTTCACCTTTTTATTTTGCATTTGAACAAAAAAAAATCTGCATGCAATGCAATGCAATTAAAGCAACGAGAGCATCTTTGGACAGAAACAGAAACTTTTAACTCCTTCCACAAAGTTGTCACCTATTGGTTTATTCAAAAGTTGATAGAGGTAATTACAGACCTTTCTATGTTCAGAAATGCTATGTGTACAGATTCCCAGGTACTATTGCATATAGTGTGAGCAGATCTGTGTTTTGTGTTTTGGCCAGGGAATGGAAATGCATAGTTAAGTTTTCCACTAAGCCCCCCAAAACTCTGTCAATGTCTAAATGAAAGGCACTTTTGTATGTTGTAGTTATTACTAGGGATGCACCGATGTGAAAATTTCGGCCGATATCGATATCCGATATACATATCGGCAGTCACTGCCGATATCGATATTTGCCGATATCGATATATGTAGAGAAAAAAGGTTTTCTGTAGTGTCACAAATTTAGTACAGACCAGAAAAAACACTGTACAAAAAGAAAAAAGCACAACAGTGCTCTTTATTTAAAGGAAGGCTCACTGTAAACTCTGTCATGTGGTTAGAGGAAGTACGGCGGAGCAGACCCGATGGAGCTCCGCGAAGGCGGCGACGTCGGCGGCCGCGGCGGAGGCGGCAGGATGGCGTCCGACACCCTGGAGCAACGTTCCGCGCATTTTTTTTGTCTTTTCGGGCGATGCGATGTGACGGATGAGCCGCTAGGACCAGCTAGCTTAGCGCGTCGCCGAGAGACACGCAGACAGTGACCCAACTAACTGTAGCGGTTTAACTCTGCCAATTGTTGACATATCGGACAGAATTTGTTGACATCTGACCGATACCGATAAGTTAAAAAACGTGACATATCGGCCGATATATATCGGTTGGCCGATATATCGTGCATCACTAGTTATTACCTTCAAGCATTCTTGTGTAAACAAGGCCTCAGACTGCTGTTCACTCTTGTTTTGAGCTTCCACTTCCCCCAGGTGCTGACAATCAGGTCCCTAGTTGCCATTTGGGTATTTCTAAGCTGATTTACAAAATAAAGGCCAAGTTCCATGAAGCGTGGGATGTCGGTCACACCAGAAAGTCCCTAAAAGATAACACTCCAAGAAGACCGGCTCCTGACCCTTTCAGCGACTATGCACCATAAACTGTAGATAATCAGTAACAGAACCCTGTTCCTTGAAGAGTCCAGAGTGGAGATGACGGGAAGAATGCTATCCTGTCGATAGAGTAATATGTTTTAGTGGAGGGGTGAGGTGGCATCTCTGTCACTGTACAACCAATGCTTATTATCATTAGATGCTTTTCTAATGCAGATATATCAATATGAGATTATGCAGCTAGTGGCATTCCTGTATCTCCACAGTCTGGGACCAAAGATCATCCTTTAAAAAACACTTGCATCCGCTGAGCAGGGTTAACCAAACACTACTCCAACTTGTAGAGTAGTTTGTGTTTTTTCCACAAGTTTCCTTCCTCAAGAATTCAATCATTCAATCCACCTAGCAACACTTAACAAGAGTCAATACCAACAGTGACTTGAAATTTTTTACATGAGCATAACTATTATGGACACAGCAGATCTGTAAACTTAGGTATTTTTCACAACAAATTTGATTTAATTACGAAATGTCTTTGGCTATCAAAGTTGATCAGTTGTATAGTATAACAGTGGAAATACAGACATTCATATGAGGTGATTTACTAGATGTTTTTTTCCACCATGGGTCTGAGAGCACATAAAGCTCTAAAATTATATATATCAAATGTTGTCAATTACATGCTATATGTTAGTTCTGTGAGTAACTTATTGACAGATATTTTCTTTTCTGTGCATTTAAAATTTTATTCTTAATTATTAATAAGAACAATTAATGTGAGGTGAACAGAGAAATAAAATGGCACAATACAGAGAAAAACATGAATCATCAACAGTCATACTATTAGTGTAAGCAATACAGTTTACAGCCAATTTGACTGGAATAGTCGAACAATGTATTCACAAACTGTGTAGACAAATAGAATGACATTATGTGATGACAAGTAAATGATAAAAAAGTACATTTTCTATTTTGTAACATTAAATGGTTGTTTATGAAACATAAAATGCATCTATAATCATTGTTTAAGGAAAGTAAAACAGACCACAGGAGAATTACAAAATTCTTGACATTGAGGTCTGTGGCACAAACTCTGATTTTTTGAAACATTTTCATTCTTGCAATTTGTAAAGGAGGCCTTAATGAGGCCCAAAGCATGCTGGGTTAACCAGTTGTGGATTATATCTGTTAACAATCTACAAACTGACAAAACAATATTTATTGAAAACTGTTTCAAATGGTAAAGTGTAAAATGTTCAATTTATCATGTACTATAAACTGTATGTGACAATGACATTATTTTTTAATAACAGCAAGGCTTTAATTTGTCAAATGAAAAGAATTTTTCTTGTACAAGCCACAAAAAGCATAATATTTTAATGCAATAAAAAATTTGTCATCTCTGAGGCCATAAATGAGAGGACTAAGACATCTTGGAGCAATATAAAAGGTAATGTAGTTAAAATATCTGACATTCATATACAATGCTAAATTAACCTTTAGTACAGCAGCTTCTATGAAAGGACACCACAGCTGGATGAGACAGAGGAGCAGCTGGAAAGCATGAAGAATCACTGTCCTGAGTCCTTTCCACGATGACTTCTTATTCTCTCCCGATGCAGCTTTAGCCACTTTCATTATTTTAACATAGGAAAACACAATGGTGATGCACATCATCAAGAAGTAGAACTGATATATAGATGACCGAAGATGAATTTGCCAAGTTTGAATTATGAACACCTCCACAGAGCATAACCTGTATTGTCTGTGGATATTAAGCGGTGCTGAAGAAAAGAAGATGGAGAGATCCACAATACACGGTATAGAGCTGAGGCTGTGAATGATGAGGATGCATTGCAGAGCTCTGTGTGTGGAGCACAGCTGTGCATGCTGCAGGGGCATGCAAATGGCCACATAACGCTCCAACGTCATTGCCATCAGAGTTAATGGTGTCACTAAAGTGTACATAATTGACAGAATATACAAAATGAGACACAACCACATTTGCATGGTTGAACGAAAATAGTTAACAATGAGCAATACATTTGATATAATCAAAATAAGACAATCAGACAGCAAAGTTGTAGCAAATAAGATATAGCGCATAGTTGTGTAGAAGACGTTATTCAGAAAGAAAGTTGCGATCAGCAGAAAGTTGATCAAAAGGAAAATTGCTACAAAAACCTGAACTATAATTATTCTGTCATTAAGCTGCCCATTGTTTCGCATTAAGGGTCCACCAAGAAGCACTGAACTGTTGTTAGACATATTTCTGAGTTAAAGGCTAATTATACAATATTCAAATTTGATCCCCAGCTTTTCTAACAGTGATGAGGTGAGTGCAATTTGCACTGACCAAAAATAACACAATGTAAACCAGTAGCATATGATATACAGTATATCCAGTCTGAATGTTATAGAAACACATCAACACTGTAAAGAGTTCTAGATCCTTCAGTTTACCAAACCATCCCTGAAGGAACACAAAGATGAACACCTTCCTCCTGAGGCCTTTGCAGCCCTCTGACAGGGAACTGAGCAAGAACACTTTATAAGACCAACTGCAACACAAGGGGATCAAACACGTAATGCATGTTTGCTCTGAAGAGTGTCATCACTGCTCCTTACTGAGATATAACTAAGTACATTTACTCAAGTACTCTACTGACTGCGAGTACATTTTTTAGGTATTTTCCTTGGGTATCTCTATTTCATATTACTTTGTACTTATACTGTAGATAGAAATAGACTATTGTACTTGTACCATTTTTCATTTCACAACTATAGATACTAGCTCCTTTTAAGATACATCTTTTTAAGCAGAGCATGTTATCACTCTATTTAATAACATTGCTATCTGTGAGTGGCTGTGACTCCTGTTATTGGCGCTGTCATTTGAATGAACTTCCTCTTATCCCTGAGTGTATGCACTTGAGCGCGTTAATATTGGAAGTTGAGGATACTAATTTGGAAATATTATCTTTTGGTGGTTAGAGGACACCCTTAATGGGTGCAAAGTAGCTCCCGAATTATTTATAGGTGCGTTTTGGGCCTAAAATGTAATTATCATATCCACTCTTGTCTTCTGTGTTATGCAGAATTCCTACATTTTCTTTTGAAATTTGAAATTTATAGTTCCATGTTAAAATATTTGCCTCCCTTGAACTTTTGACCTTTTGTCACACATATAAAGACATACATTTGTAAAGAATCAACACCAAGGTAACACAATCGTGTAGTGGAGCAAAATTTATGCAAGATGTTTTTAAACATTTTTTAAAAATAAAAAACTAAAAAGTGGGGTGTGTGATATTATTTGATCCCCTTTACTGTCAGTGCAGCCAACTCAACTGCAGAGGTCCCCTGAGGATATCTGAATGATCCAATGATGACGTAAATGATTGATGATGTTAAATAGAGTCCACATATGTAATGAAGTCTCAGTATACTGTTATACTGTTTAGTCTGAGATACTGTTGTAGAGAAGTCTAGCCGACCCTAACTATAAACCTTCATCCAAAACAAAGAGACAATAGTGATAAACGATGCAGCCAAGAGGCCCATGATCACTCTAGATAAACTGCAGAGATCTGCAGCTGAGGTGGGGGAATCTGTCCATAGGACAATTATCACATAGTGCACACATCTGGTCTTGATGGAAAAGTGGCAAGAAGAAAGCCATTTCCATGAATCCATAAACATTTAGTTTGAATTTCACTATAAGCCACCTTGGAGACACCCCAAACATCTGGAAGAAGGTGTTCTGGTCAGATGAAACAAAAATTAGACTTTCTGGTCCAAATGAAGAATGTTATATTTGGCAATAAAAGTAACATTGCACATCATCCTGAATACACCATGCCCACACCATCAAACAATGGGGATGGCAGGATCATGGTCTGTAGCTTGTTTTCTTCAGCAAGGAACAAGGAAAATGGTTAAATTAATGGGAAGATGAATGTAGCAAAAAACAGAGCCATTTTGGAAGAAAACGTTTAATGGTACCAAATAGGAAGGAGGAAAAAATATTGCAGCTGAATATATAGTTTGGTAAAAATATATTAAGTTCAAAGTGTTGAACATATGAGGAGAGGTTTTAATTAACCATGGCTTAACTGTATCTAAAACATTTTGGATTATGACGGACGATGGTCTAAAACGAGTTGTCCAGAACTAGAGCAGCAGTTCAGAGATAACTCCTGAGTGATGAAAGTTTTGCATTGTTGTTACATTGTAATGTTGGTACTCTGAAGGCATGGTTTGCCTTCTTCTGTGTGTTTTTAGATTCCAAACAGAACCGTGACGTTAATTACCTGAATGTCACTATTCTCCAGTGACATGCGGTGAGGTTCATGGTTGGTGAGGCACTGACTCCTTTAGAGTCAGATTTACAAATATATAAACCCTCTCTCTCTCTCTCTCTCTCTCTCTCTCTCTCTCTCTCTCTCTCCCTCTCTCTCTCTCTCTCTCGCAAGGTACGTATTAAAAGTACGTAAAGATAAGAAAAGACATTACAATATATAATACAACATGCCATCGCAGCAGCTCCATCATATGTTTGAGCTACTAGCTTTTCAACTCAGCTGTATTTCTCCAACACGGACATACGTTCGCTACAGCAGGGGCTCGTCTATCATCAATCAGGTCATCAAATCCTAGAAACACCTCCTTCACTTCACAGTCCACTTCTCTTCACTTTTAGCTACATAGCACAAAATAAAACACAAAAATAAACGTAATGTAAACAAAACATAAATAAACTTGACTCTCACTTGGCGCTTCTTCGTAAAAGGAGCAGCAACAAGCCGTTGGCTCATGGACGCCCCCTTTCTGTGAGGCAGAGAATTATATGCCTCACCCTGTGCCTTTTCACCTCAGTTCTTTGTCCCATCAGCAAAACTAAATATGTCATTAATAACCATTAAACGTTAATGGTTAAAGACATTAGCCAGACTGTGGAAAATCAGGGTATGTAAACGTATATGCAAACATTTTATTGGGGAAATGCTACGATACGGAAACAGGCACGGGCCAATTGCATGTATCAACCCAGCTTGTGATGGATTGCGCATTCAGAAGTGAGGCTCGACTTATTGCTGCCTCACCTCGCGTTTAACCCCTGTATTTAAACACGAAATATGCATTTTTAGTGATTTTGACTATAGAATTGTTCAAAATTAGTCAGATAAATATCAGTGGACAAATATTAATATTCATTTTATGTTATCATTATTATGTTTTTCCTTGTCATGATGACAGGTGAGGCTCTGCCTCACTTGCCCCCCTGACCACACGTCCCTGCTATTCTCATATGGCAAACAAACTCCTGTGGAACTTATTAAAGGTGAGGTTCAATGCGCTCATTTATAATTTACACTATCCTCTGCTGATTTGGGCTCTGAATGAAAATAGATGACACAACAGTTAGAAACTATTGATTCATATGAAAGTTTCTGTACGAAATCAGTGTTACAATGACAATGTTCAATTTCAAGTGGTGGCACATACAGTGCCTTGTGAAAGTATTTGGAAAGCCCATCCCCTTTTTTGACCTCATGCCACATTTTAGGCTTGAAACATAAAGATACCAAATTGGAGTTTTTTGTGAAGAACACCACGTGGGTCACGATCATTAGTGGAAGCAAATTTATACAATATTTTGAACTAAAAAATGGGGGGTGCTATAATATTTTGCCCCCTGAGTTAATATTTTGCAGTGATTACAGCTGCAAGTATTTGGGGGTTTGTCTATATCAGTTTTACACATTTAGAACATTTGTGCATATTCCTTGCAAAACAGCTCAAGGTCAGAGATGCAGCCAAGAGGCCCATGGTCACTCTGAATGGACTTTAGAGATCCACAGCTGATGAGGGGGAATCTGTCATAGAACAACTATTAATCGCACACTGCGAAAATCTGGTCTTTATGGAAAAGTGGCAAGAAGAAAGACATTTCTTATAGTAAGCCATAAAAAGTCTTGTTTGAAGTTTGCCATAAGCCACCTGGGAGACACCCCGAACATCTGAAAGAAGGTGCTCTGGTGAGATGAAACGAATTGAACTTTTTCGTCAAAATGCAAACATGATGTTTGGTGTAAAAGTAACACTGCACGTCACCCTGAACACACCATGCTCGCTGTCAAACGTGGCTGTGGAAGCATCATGGTCTGTAGTTGCTTTTCTTCAGCAGGGACAGGGAGGATGGTTAAAAATTGACAGGAAGATGGATGGACCCAAATACAAGCCATTTTTTAAGAAAACCTGTTGGAGTCTGCAAAAGATCTGAGACTGGGACAAAATCTGCAAAGGTATAGTTGACAACTAAACATATCCAGGGTTTAGAAAGCCAGGTCTATCCAATCCAATTAAGAATCTGTGGAAAGATCTGAAAACTGCTGTTAACAACTGCTCTCCAACTATCCTTACTGAGCTTGAGCTGTTTTATAAGGAAGAATAAGCAAAATAAATCAGTCTGTAGATGTGCAAAACTGATAGAGATATACCCTAAAAGACTTGCAGCTGTAATTGCTGCAAAATAGGTTTTTACAAAGTATTAACTCACAGAGGCCTATATTTGCATGCCCCACTATTCAGTTTTTCATTAAAAAAAAAAAGTTTAAAATATCATTCCACTTCATGTTTGTGTCCCATTTGGTGTTGATTTAAAAAAAGTTCCAATTGTATATCTATGTTTGACACCTAAAATATGGGAAAAGGTCAAAAAGGTTAATGTGACTGTATATAGACCTATAAAGGCAAAACTCACAGCACAAACATTGCAAATGAGTATTTAGTTTGGTAAAAACATATTAAGTTCAAAGTGTTCAACATATGAGGAGAGGTTTAAATATCCACATTTTGGCTGTATCTAAAATATTTGTAATTATGACTGGTCTGAAATAAGGTGTCCAGAACTACAGCAGCAGTTTAGAGATAACTCCTGAGTGATGAAGGTTTTGCATTGTTGTTTACATTCTAATGTTGGTACTCTCCCCAGTACCGTGAGGCTAATTACCTGATTGTCACTATTCTCATATGGCAAACAAACTCCTTTGGAACTTATTACAGGTGAGGTGCATTATGCTCATCAATTATTTACACTATCCTCTGCTGATTTGCTCTGAGTAAAAATAGATGACACAACAGTTGAAAAACTAATGATTCATATGAAAGTTTCTTTAAGAAGTAAGTATTATTATGATACTATTCCCATTGAACTTTTTTGGCCCCATGATAAATTTCTTTGCTTAAAACATAAATATATAGAATGATAAAATAAAAATATCTTGTGAAGAATCAACTTCAAGTGGGACATAATAATAAAGTAGAATGAAGTTTATACAATATTTTAAATTTTTTAAACTAAGTGGGGCATGCTATATTATTTCACCCCCTGAGTTAATGCTTACTGCAATTACAGCTGCAAGTCTTTTGCAGTATGTCAGTCTAGAGACTGAAATTTTTGCCCATTTTTCCTTGCAAAACACCTCAATCTCAGTAAGGTTAGATAGAGAGCAGCTGTTGACAGCAGTTTTCAAATCTTTTCATAGATTCTCAATTGGATTCGGGTCTGAACTTTGACTTGACTTTCTAACACCTTAATATGATTACTTTTTAACTGTTCCATTGTAGATATTGCTTTATGTTTAAGCTTCCATCACAGTCTCAGGTTGTTTGCAGACTCCAACAGGTTTTCTTCCAAAGTGGCCTTGTATTTGGCTCCATCCTCTCTGTCCCTGCTGAAGAAAAGGAGCTACACCATGATGCTGCCACAACCATGTTTGATAGTGGGAAGGGTGTGGTCAGAGTGATGTGCAGTGTTACTTTTACACCAAACTTAATATTTTGCATTTTGGCCCAAAAAGTTCAATTCTGGACCAAGTCTCCATGTTTGCTGTCTTATGGCAAACTTCAGAGACGCTTCTTGAGAAATGGCGTCATTTTTGTCACTCTTCCATAAAGGCCAGACTTATGCAGTGTGCAACTAATAGATTCACCTACCTTAGCTGTTGATCTCTGCAGTTCATCCAGAGTGATCATTGTCCTTTTGGCTGCATCTTTGATCAGTGGTCTTGTTGTTTGTCCAATATTGGAACATGAGGAAACAGAAAGGGGTAATGGTATCCAAGCTCGGCCATAGCTGAACCACACTTTTAAACTGGTTTATGCTCACTGGATTGTAAGATGGACCCCATTCAACTACTCCTGAAATTGTTCAATGCTGTGAAAGAGTAGTATACTCTACTTGTGTTTATGAAAACATGGCTATATAGCAGCAGCCCAATTAGCCTCACCGGCTAACTTGCTACTAGGCAAAGGGAGGGTGTGCAAAATCATTCAGCCCCTTTACTTTCAGTGCAATAAACTCTGTCCAGAAGTTCGGTGAGGATCTCTGAATTATTCAATGTTGACCTAAATGACTAACGATGATAAATGGAATCCACCTGTGTGTAATCAAGTCTCTGTATAAATGCACCTGCACTGTGATAGTCTCAGAGGTCTGTTTAAAGTGCAGAGAGCATCATGAAGAACAAGGAACACACCAGGCAGGTCCGAGATACTGTTGTGGAGAAGTTTAAAGCTGGATTTGGATACAAAAAGATTTCCCAAGCTTTAAACATCTCAAGGAGCACTGTGCAAGCAATAATATTGAAATGGAAGGAATATCAAACCACTGTAAATCTACCAAGATCTGGCCGCCCCCCTAAACTTTCAGCACATACAAGGAGAAGACTGATCAGAGATGCAGCCAAGAGGCCCATGATCACTCTGGATGAACTGCAGAGGTCTACAGCTGAGGTGGGAGAATCTGTCCATAGGACAATTATCACATAGTGCACACATCTGGTCTTGATGGAAAAGTGGCAAGAAGAAAGCCATTTCCATGAATCCATAAACATTTAGTTTGAATTTCACTATAAGCCACCTTGGAGACACCCCAAACATCTGGAAGAAGGTGTTCTGGTCAGATGAAACAAAAATTAGACTTTCTGGTCCAAATGAAGAATGTTATATTTGGCATTAAAGTAACATTGCACATCATCCTGAATACACCATGCCCACACCATCAAACAATGGGGATGGCAGGATCATGGTCTGTAGCTTTGTCAATCCAAATAAGAATCTGTGGAAAGAACTGAAAACTGCTGTTCACAAATGCTCTCTATCCAACCTCACTGAGCTCGAGCTGTTTTGCAAGGAGGAATGGGCAAAAATATCAGTTTCTCGATGTGCAAAACTGATAAAGACATACCCCAAGCGACTTGCAGCTGTAATCGCAGCAAAAGGTGGCGCTACAAAGTATTAACTCAATGGGGCTGAATGATTTTGCACGCCCAATTTTTCGTTTTTCATTTGTTAAAAAAGTTTTAAAAATATCCAATAAAGTGTGTTCCACTTCATGATTGTGTCCCACTTGTTGTTGATTCTTCACAAGAAATTACAGTTTTATATCTTTATGTTTGAAGCCTGAAATGTGGCAAAAGGTCACAAAGTTCAAGGGGGCCACATAGTTTCGCAAGCCACTGTAAGTGATGAACAGGAATGTAAACAAATATTTTGTGTTCCATAAGCAACCATTTTAAAACGATCGAATATTTATTCATTTTTTATTTTAACTCTGAACAACTGAGCATAACCACCTGGTGAACAAAAATGAGCAAAGAATAAATCAATGGATGTTATGAGCTTTGAGCAGGGTGGCAAGGTCTCAAATGCACAACTGGACTCGGTTGTATCAGTAAACAAGGTTTATTGCAGGCAAGAGTCAGTATATTGGAAAGCTGTCAATCCAGGCAAAAGAGCCCAAAACATGGGGCAAAAAGGCAAGGTAAAAAAACAACAAACGGCAAGGTTCAAAATACAAAACTGGGGACTGTGGAAATAGGGCTGGAATAACAAATTGATGATAAGAAAAGACACGAACGGGAGTATATACAGGATTGATTGGTGCAGGAGACACAATCAGGGATCAGGCTCACAGAGAGTATGACAAAATAAATCCGTAAGACCAGATATGAAACGTGAGGGAAAAAAATCTTAACTGAAACATGAAAATGCATAAAACAAACAAAAAAAATGTCTCTTGTCTGACTTGTCTTGTCATAAGCTCAGTTCCTCTCACACAAAGAAACACAAACACACTTGGCTGGATCACTGCAGCAATGACTCACACGATGCATGCAATAGCAGCCCTAATAAAGAATCAATGTATTTCCTTATTTCAGTTACACCAGAGTACCTTATTTTTCAGAAAGATTACAGGTCCTTCCCGAAAAATGTGCATATTGTGATGAATTCATTCTTTTCCATAATGTACTGATAAAAATTAAACTTTAATATATTTTAGAATCATGACAAACCGAAATGTTTCAGGTCTTTGATTGTTTAATACTGATGATTTTGGCATACAGCTCATGAAAACCCAAAATTGAGCACATCATGAAAAGGTGCTCTAAACGAACTATGATCCTAATGAAGATTCATGAGGCTTTTAAAAACTCCCAGCCGGGCTCATTACTCAAAACCGCAATATGGGTAAGACTGCTGACCTGACTGCTGTCCAGAAGGCCATCATTGACACCCTCAAGCAAGAGGGTAAGACACAGAAAGAAATTTCTAAACAAATTGGCTTTTCCCAGAGTGCTGTATCAAGGCACCTCAGTGGGAAGTCTGTGGGAAGGAAAAAGTGTGGCAGAAAACGCTGCACAAAGAGAAGGGGTGACCGGACCCCGAGGAAGATTGTGAAGAAGGGCCGATTCCAGACTTTGGGGGACCTGCAGAAGCAGTGGACTGAGTCTGGAGTAGAAGCATCCAGAGCCACCGTGCACAGGTGTGTGCAGGAAATGGGCTACAGGTGCCGCATTGCCCAGGTCACTTTTGAACCAGAAACAGCAGCAGAAGCACCTGACCTGGGCTGAAAAGAAGCAGCACAGAACTGTTGCTCTGTGGTCCAATGTACTATTTTTGGATGGAGCTAAATTTGCATGTCATTTGGAAATCAAGGTGGCAGTCTGGCGGAAGACTGGAGAGAAGGAAATGCCAAAATGCCTGAAGTCCAGTGTCAAGTACCCAGAGTCAGTCATGGTCTGGGGTGCCATGTCAGCTGTTAGTGTTGGTCCAAGATGGTTGATACCATAAATACAGATATGAATCTTAATATCATGTTGTTGTGTTGTTTCATTTATTACTTTATTTCATTAATTCAAATTTATTCACTTTATTCAGTGAATCAAATTTAAATTGTATACGTCAATGCTGTATACTTTCATTTCATACATTGTGTTGGCATCTATGAATTTGCATTACAGCCATTAACAGTGTTGACACTATGACAAAAAAAGCAACACCCTGAGTTCAAATGAAAGAAAACTTAATTCAGAAAAAGAAGCTTGTTGTATTTTATTTAGTGTTGACCAGTAGCTGAGAACTGATTAATGAAATCTGTAACTAAAAAGTGTTTTCCAGTATATGTCTAATTGTAGACAGTATGAGAAGCATGAGCAGTGATTGGTGATGACGACACTGAGCTGCAAACCTTAGGCTCTTTATATTCTCCTCTCATTGATCAAGTTTCCCTCAGAACACAGACATCAGCAAAAATTTTCTTTGGAACTCTGTATCATTATGTCACATCAGTGCTGGGAAGGTTTTGTGAAGTGTCTGCATGTAAAAAATTGTGGATGTGAAATGTGTTCAGCTGCAGCTGTAAGGTTTTAAAAAAGGGTTCATCTCACTGAAGCATGTGTTTCAGATTATGTTGACAGTTTAGATTTGCCTTCAGTCCTAAAATAATTGTGGCACAGCCTGTGATTTTTATGTAGTAACAATATTGAACTATATGGCTGGTAATAACTCACTGGTTGGCGATGAATCCGTTATGCAAAAAATCCATTACAGAGTCATTTTAGTACAGGTTTTGGTGTCAGTTTTCCTCTGTATCAACCTTCTGCTAATCATAACCTTTTTTATGAAGCATTTCTTTTACACAACCATGCGCTACATCTTATTTGCTACTACATTACTGTCCGATTGTGTGATTTTAATTTTATCAAATATCTTAATGATCTTAAGCTATTTTCAGTTTACCATGCACATGTGGTTGTGTCTCATCATATATATTGTCACTACTGTGTTGAATTTTGTCACACCACTTACTCTGACAGCAATGACCCTGGAGCGTTATGTGGCCATTTGCATGCCCCTGCAGCATGCAGAGCTGTGCTCCGCTCGCAGTGCTCTGCACTGCATCCTCATCATTCATTGCATCGGCTCCATACCCTGTGTTGTTTATATCTCCATTTTCTTCGCATCTGCCACCCGCAGCTTCTACGCCCAGGACAGAATATGCTCTGCAGATGTGTTCCAAATTCACAAATGGCAACGTCATCTTAAGTCAGCAATATATCAGTTATACTTCTTGATCATGTGCATCACTATTGTCTTTTCCTATGTTAAAATAATGAAAGCAGCCAAATCTGCATCTGGGGAAAATAAGAAGTCATCGTGGAAAGGACTCAGGACAGTGATTCTTCATGCTTTCCAGCTGCTCCTCTGTCTCATCCAGCTGTGGTGTCCTTTCATAGAGAGCTCTATACGTAAGATTAATGTAATTTTATATATTAATATCAGATACTTCAACTATGTTATGTTTTATCTTGTTCCAAGATGTCTGAGTCCTCTCATTTATGGCATCAGAGATGACAAGTTTTTTCGTGCACTGAAATATTATGCTCTCTGTGGATTGTGCAAGAAAAACTCATTTCAGTTGACAAATTAGAGGCTTAATCATGGTAATAAAAATACTGTCTTTGTCACATACTGTTTATTACGTGTTACACAATAGATTAAAACCATCTTTGTTTTACAGAAAATGCTATTGATGTAATATACAGTTATATAATGAATAGTTACATGAATGTATCTTATTCAATCATTTATAGATTGTGTTAACAAATGTAATCCATAACTGGTTAACCAATAATGCTTTTAGACGTTGCAAGAATGAAGTAGATTTAATACATCTGAGTTAATGCCTGTGACCTCAATGACAAGGATTTTGTGCTGTGGCCTATTTTACTTTCCTTGGATTATTTGTATGGTTTGTTTATCATTTGTAAAATGGCTAAATTAAACATTGAGGTACATGTTTTGTGAAAAACACAACTTTCCTTTGATATTTAAATATTATTGGGACATAAAAGATCATCCACCAAGGTAAAGAATAAGTAAGAATAAATAAAAATCAACAAATATGTCTAACCGTCAGAGGATAGACTGATGTACTATGGCACCTTGTTAAGTCTTGTAGGCGATGAATAGGATTATATTAATGTTTCTTGTGTTCCATAAGGAACTATATTTGTGTTGATGCATTTATAAACATGGATGCCAGTTGCGTGTGTGTGTGCATGCAGGCACATTACTTGGTATTGCAATTAACATTACCTTTCACAATCTACCTGTATCTATAGGCCTGACAGCTGCACAGTGTTTTGCAATGCTGCTGAACTCTGTGAGAACTTTTTAGCCAAACCGTCAGGGCAGTGCTGTATTTTATGGTCCTTTTCCCCACATTCACAGATCACTGAACTGGTTTTATATTTCCATCTGGCCATAGTAGTCTATAGAGGAGATTCCTATATCAATGAAAGTGGGGTCTTTCTCGAGTCTTTGTGTCTTTAGCTGGAGTCTGGTTTCTTCCAAAAAGTTGATAATGGCTGGACATGGCTGAGGAAGCTTCTCCTGGACTTTAGTCATTCCATGCCATGAAGCATCATCACTAAATCACGGAAGAAATTTGTGATTTCTACTCTGCAACTTCCTGTCTTACATCTGCACAGTTTTGCCCTTAAATGACATTTAGACTTTTGGGGTTTGCTCACAGCCAGCCTCTTATAATCCACTTTCCATACTCTGTATACCTATTTCTCAATATACCAAACCATAAAATTAATTAGTGAATAACAAATCTGTGGAATAGTGGTGAAATCTGAAAAAAAAATGTAACAATTGCTGAGCCAAAAGTAGTGCTCAAATTGTACAGTAGACTATTTATTAACAATATGTCTGGTAGTTATTGGTTCATAGGATAGGTGGTAATTAACCAGGAGTTGCACTGTAAGTTCAGGCATAGTAGGACATAATTGTATGGGGGTTTGCAGGCTAGTTATACTTTAAAACTGAGGGAAGTAAGCCGGAGTTACTCTGTACTTGTGTGGAAGTTGATGTGAAACAGGACGTAAGGTAACCAGAGTTACAAGTTAAGATACAGCCTTGTTACATGGAAAATGTGCAGGGAAAACAGGGAAAAAAGTGGATGGTAGTTACTCAGTAGTTCGGTGAATTAAGGTGCAACCTACACAAAAGTGAGTAGAAAATAAAATTTAGGTACTCTCTATAAAGCTGTCAGTTTCAGTCAAACTGAAAGAAAACATAATTCAGAAAATGGAGCTTGTTGTATTTTATTTACTGTTTAGTTGAACAGTAGCTGAGAATTAATTAATGAAGTCTGTGCAACTGTTTTCCAGTATATGTCTAATTGGAGGTAGACAGTATGAAAAGCATGAGCAGTGATTGGTGATGACGACACTGAGCTGCAAACCTCAAGTTCTTGTTATTCTCCTCTGATCGATTAAGTTTGTCTCAGAACACAGAGATCAGCGGAAAGTATTGGTCTTCGGAACACTGTGTCATGATGTGACATCAGTGCTGGGAAGGTTTGGTGAACTCAAGTGTCAATATGACTGCATGTGAAAGATTGTGGATGTGTAATGTGTTCAGCTGCTGTTTATTTTTACTATAGAATGTGCTTCTGACAGAAAAACCCTCTTTCTTCAGAGCCAATTTATTGTTGCACAGCCTGTGTTTTCTATGTAGTAACAATATTGAACTATATGGCTGGTAATACCTCACTGGTTGGTGGTGAATCTTTAATGCGAAAGATCAATTACCGGGTTATTTTAGTTCAGGTTTTGGTGTCAGTTTTCCTCTGTATCAACCTTCTGCTAATCATAACCTTTTTCATGAAGCATTTCTTCTACACAACCATGCGCTACATTTTATTTGCTACTACATTACTGTCCGATTGTGTGATTTTAATTTTAACAAATATCTTACTGATCTTAAGCTATTTTCAGTTTACCATGCACACAGGGTTGTGTCTCATCATATATATTGCCTCATCTGTGTTGAATTTTGTCACACCACTTACTCTGACAGCAATGACCCTGGAGCGTTATGTGGCCATTTGCATGCCCCTGCAGCATGCAGATCTGTGCTCTACCCGCAGTGCTCTGCACTGCATCCTCATCATTCACGGCCTCGGCTCCATACCCTGTATGGTTTTTCTCTCTATCTTCTTTGCATCTGCCACCTACAGCTTCTACACCCAGGACAGAGTATGCTCCCTGGAGGTGTTCATCTTCCATAGCTGGCAAGGTCATCTTAGGTCAGCAATAAGTCAGTTCTACTTCTTGATCATGTGCATCACCATTGTGTTTTCTTATGTTAAAATAATGAAAGCTGCAAAAGCTGCGACCGGAGAGAATAAGAAGTCAATGTGGAAAGGACTCAGGACAGTGATTCTTCATGCTTTCCAGCTGCTCCTCTGTCTCATCCAGCTGTGGTGTCCTTTTATTGAAACCTCTGTACTTCAGATTAATTACATGTTATATATTAATGTCAGATACTTTAACTACATTATATTTTTTCTCACACCAAGGTGTCTGAGTCCTCTCATTTATGGCGTCAGGGATGACAAGTTTTTTCTTGCACTGAAATATTATGCTCTCTGTGGCTTGTACAAGAAAAAATCTTTTCATTTGACAAATAAGAGTCTTAAACGTAATATTAAAAAATAATGTCATTGTCACATATTGTTTATAATACACAATGAATAAAAATCATTATTCTGTTACAGAAAACACTGTGTATGTAATATATAGTTTAATAGTAACATTTAATAGTACATGGATGTACTTTTTTATTTACTTTATCAGTATGTGTGCAGTTTATAGATTGTGTTAACACAGGTAATCCACAACTGGTTAACCAATCATGCTTTGGGCCTCAAGAAGTTTCAGAACATCTGTGTTATTGTCTCTTTCATCAATTGTCATGGACTTTGTAATTCTATTGTGGCCGGTTTTGCTTTCTTAAGGCTATTTGTATGGTTTATCATTTGTATTTTGGTTCAATAAAAAATTGTAATCACAAAAGAAGTTTGATTATTTGACCAGTAAAGCCACCACTTATATTAAACATATGGTTATATATTCCAGTTTTGTTTCGGTATCAAAATATAGTTACAAAAAAAAATTATTCCACCAAGGTAAAGAAAGAGTAAAAGTAGATTGAAAGCTACAAAACATGAATAAACATGTCTAATCATCATACATATAGGCAAAATTATCTTAAAACTGAGACAGTGTCACCAGACTGAATGCTAAATGGAAGATTGTTCCAAAAAAAAGAAGTGTCAGCCAGGCAGAAACATAACCTTAACTTGACTCAGGAACAGGTAAGGACTAATCCAGCTGACTTGGTACAGTAAAGTGTAGAGTCATGCACTAAAGCGCAGTCCTATGAAGTCTTCTAAGTAATAAATAGGATTATATATGTATTTTGTATTTCACAGGGAACCATTTCAGAACTAATAAAGAGAACATTTACATTTTTATTTTTAAATCAGGACAACTGTCATATCATAATATCACCTCTGTTCCTCTGTGACATCCCATACACACACAAACACACTTCAATAGCCTGTACTACTGTGGCAGTGACTCACATGGTGTATGCATGAATTGCAACATTAATCACACATATAATGTTTCTCCATTTAATATATGATTTTGCACATCACAGTTGGGAATTCTTATAAAACATCTTGTCTCCCACCGTCATCATAAGATACCGAAGCTGTGTTGGTGATTTATTTTGTGTGAGAAAAGAGAAGTAGTTCACCAAACTGTTTCACACAAAACCACACAAATTAAAGTATATCAATATATGTACAGTAGGCAAGGTTTTTTATTTCATTATTATAGCTAGTCACTAAAATCTGTTTATCCAATTATCTCCTCAATTGCTTTGCCAATATGTCCAATAGGGTAACAATATGGGTAAATACACTTACAAATCTTACATGCCTTCTAACATACAACAGTTGTAAATGACTATAAAAATTACACAGACAGTGTGAATCATGGTTACAGTACACTAATGTCTACAAAAGATATCTGTCGTGTACTCAGAGTGACACAATAAACCTATTTCCATAGTAACAATAATAATAATAATACTTTTGTATTTGTATTGCACATTTCATACAGGGATGCAGCTGAAAGTGCGTTAACACACAAGAAATAGATAGATATTATAGAAATATAATATAATGATCACAACAAAAGAGGACAGAAAATATGAAGAATGAGATACACATTACAGAATTTATTAAATAAAATGTATCAAAATGTACGTCAGGGGAAGGACCAAAGCTTCTGGTCAATAATTTAGCTTTCTACATTTTGAGTGCATATTCTTTATTTTACTCACTAACTATGTATATCATATTTATTTTGCTTATATATATTTCAATGTTTTTTTGTGCAACATCTTATTATGGGAAGTGGGGGAACATGTCTAGTGCCCTCTATTGGTCTGTAGCCACTGATCAGTGGTAATTACCAGGTAATTGACAGTCACAACACTGTTCTGAGCAAACATGCATTACATGTTTGATCCCCTTGTGTTTCAGTTGGTCCTATAAAATGTAGTTGTTCAGTTTTCTTTCAGAGGGCTGTAAAGGCCTCAGCAGGAGGTGTTCACAGGGATGGTTTGGTAAACTGAAACATCTAAAGCTTGATGTGATTCCATTACATTTACTGTGGATATTCTGTATTTTCCATGCTACTGGTGTGCATTTTGTTGGTTTTAATCAGTGTAAATTTTACTTACCTCATCTCGGTGGAAAAGCTAAGGGTCAAATTTTAAAACCTTGTATATTTGGTCTCACGATGTTTAACAACAGTTCACTGGTTGGCGGTGAACCCTTAGAGCGAAACATTAATTACAGAGTCATTTTAGTTCAGGTTCTGGTAGCAATTTTTCTTTGGATCAACTTTTTGCTAATTACAACTTTTTTCATGAATGAGTTCTTCTACACAACCATGCGCTACATCTTATTTGCTACTACATTACTGTCAGATTGTCTTATCTTGATTATATCAAATGTCCTGCTCATCTTTGACTTTTTTAGTGCAACCATGCAACTGTGGTTATGTCTCTTTTTTTACTTTTTTTCGTCTGTGTACATTTTAGTCACACCGTTTACTCTGATGGCAATGACTCTGGAGCGTTATGTGGCCATTTGCATGCCCCTGCGGCATGCAGAGCTGTGCTCCCCACACAGAGCTCTGCAATGCATCCTCATCATTCACAGCTTCAGCTCTATACCATTTATTGTGGATCTTTGGGTTTTCTTTGCATCAGCTATGTTTAACTTGCACAAACAATACAGAGTATGCTCTTTGGAAGTGTTCATAATTCACAGTTGGCAGAGTCATCTTAAGTCTGCAATATATCAGTTCTACTTTTTGATCATGTGCATCACCATTGTGTTTTCCTATGTTAAAATAATGAAAGTGGCCAAAGCTGCATCGGGAGAGAATAAGAAGTCAACGTGGAAAGGACTCAGGACAGTGATTCTTCATGCTTTCCAGCTGCTCCTCTGTCTCATCCAGCTGTGGTGTCCTTTCATAGAAGCTGTTGTACTTCAGATTGATTTCAGGTTGTACATTAATGTTAGATATTTTAACTACATTACTTTTTATCTTGCTCCAAGGTGTCTGAGTCCTCTCATTTATGGCCTTAGAGATGACAAATTTTTTATTGTATTGAAATACTATGCTCTCTGTGGATTGTACAAGAGAAAAACTTTTCAATTGAATTTAAAGTCTTAATCCTGGTATAACAAATGATGCCCGTATAAAATAATGGATATAACATATTATATAAATGATCACAATTTCATGTTGGCCCAACAACTTTTGCGCAAACATAACTTAAATCATGCTTTGACCAAGCTTTCCTGAACCTAGACAACAGAGAGGGAATAAGAGAAACAACAGTGAAATCTAAAACAAAGACTGATTCACGATAAGATAAGTGTTTTGGACCTATATTTTGACTATTTTTAAATTTGTGAAAGAAAAAATAAGGTTATTGTTTGGCCTTCTGTTATTACTAGGTAATATAACTAAATGTGAAAAAACAAACATGAAATATGCAGATGGAGAGAAAAAATAACAGTCTGGGGATTTTGAAAGGATGTCATATATAGCTGGTGATTTTGTACTAAAAATGTTTTTCTTATTCTTCTTATAGAAAATGAGCACTCAACTGTCTTCCAATGAACAGTTCAGTTTATTTCAGAGATTTCTGTACTGTTTATGTCTAACTGGTTTGATGTGGCCTGGCTTCAGCTGGGAAAAAATGTAATGTCATTTGTTTTGGTGCACCAACTAGCAATGTTTAGCAACTTTTCACATTTAGAACAAATATTATTGGATTAAAGGATTTTTATTGTATGTTTTCAGGCAACTCTAATCATATTAACCTTACAGGCCTGAGAAGTGTTTGTGTTTCTTTTTAATACACAATAATTAAGGATGTTCTCTTTTCTTAATCTTTTTTTCTCATTTATCATACAGATTTAATGTTACTGAGAAATACTTTTCATTTGAAACAAAGTTTTTATTGGATTTTAAATATCTGATATCAAAGGTTGTGCATTGTCTTCTAACTTCTTTTTTGATAGTGAAGCAATTATGCTAAATAAGTTACATGAAAGAAGAACATGTTAAATGATGTATGGAAGTTGTTTTCATATTTCCGTACAAATAAATCACAAATTGTAAAACAAGAAAACACAGTAACAGCATCTTGGGATAGAAACTGAAGACAAAATACAGAGTACCAAAAAAGAGTTATTTATTGTTGGTAGATGCAGGTGAGTGTTGGTTCAGGGAGGCAGGGCTGCTCTTGGTGGCAAGGATCTTGGGAAGGGGGTCTAGGTTGCAAATTAGATGGAGACTTCGACGCGGTGAGTGGAGGCAGGAGCTGAGTGGAGGAAACAAGCTCAGGAACAAAGAGACAATTATTTGGGGAATCACCTGGTAGGGTCTGGTTCCCAAGCACCTCTTTCATCCGTTGCTTGATTTTCCACTGAGCTGCACCTACGAAACAGGAGGCGGGCAGTATAGTCTACAGCCAGGCACTGGAGAGCTAGCAGTCAGAGTGGTGGGAGAGGGCATTAGGTATGCTGTTGTGGGACCTGGGATGGTAGGACAGGGTGAAAATAAAGCATTCAAGGGTCCACCTGGCCTGCTAAGAGTTGAGTCTCTTGGGATTCCATAGGTAGGCCAGTTTCTTGTCCAAACCAGAAGGCCACCTCAGTCCTCTCCAGCCAGTGCCACCACTCCTCCAAGACCCGCATCATTGCAAGCAATTCCAAGGGTGCAGGGTTCCAGTTTATTTCCAGAATGATGTGAGCGGATGCCTCCGACTGCTGCCTTGGAGACATCATTTTGAAAAAAAACATGCTAGGTGGGGTCAGGATAGATGATTACCAGGCAGCTGAATCTTTCTGAAGCCTAGGAAGCACTGCAACTGCTTTTGCCGGATCATCCGGATAAATGAAAACTAGGTGATTCAACATGTCCCTTAGCACATCATTCACCAGCCGCTGAAACACTGCTGGTGTTAGTAAGTCCAAAAAGCATATCCCTACACTCAAAGTGTCCAAAGGGAATGTTGAATGTTGTCTTCGATTCATAACCCTCCCTTATCAACATCAGATGGTATGTATTACATTAGCCCAACGTTGTGAAAACAGTAGCCTGGTGAAGGGTGTGGAACCATCAAGGGCAGTGAATACTTGTTACATATGATGATGGCATTTAGTCCATGATTGTCGATGCACAGGGGGGTCTCATAGAGTGCCAATGGGGGAAGACAAAGGGTGAATGTTCCCTGCAGCGAATGACTCCTGTATGTATTTCTCCACGCCTAATTTTTTGTTTTTTATTTGTTAAAAAAGTTTAAAATGTCCAATAAAGTGTGTTCCACTTCATGATTGTGTCCTGCTTGTTGTTGATTCTTCACAAGAAACTACAGTTTTATATCTTTATGTTTGAAGCATGAAATTTGGCAAAAGGTCACAAAGTTCAAGGGGGCCACATAGTTTCGCAAGCCACTGTATAGGATTGATTCCATAGTGTATCAGTCTGCTTCTCTGATGATTAGAAGTATTTGTCCACATAGTGTAGCTCTATTAGTATCACCTGATTCTGAGAATAAGGGTCCTTAGCAAGGGCTCTAGTGGTTGATTAGTAGGATCAGGTGGGTTACTGCCTGGTTGGAACAAAAATCTGCACCCTCTCCAGGACCAGGGTTGGTGACTCCTGATCTAAAACAAAGGTGTGTGTTTCAAAGAGTATCTAACCAGATGTCTTAAAGTGGTCAAATATTTGAACTTCCTTTATGGTTAGCTTTTTTATTGAACCAAAACATAAATGATAGATAACCCATACAAAAAGTCCAAGGAAAGTAAAACAGGCCACAGCAGAATTACAACAGACACTTGACATTTTGGTTAGAGGCATTAACACAGACGTGAATCTATCTCATTGCTGAAATGTTTAAAAGAAGACCTTCATGAGGCCCAAAGCATAATTGTTTAACCCAGGGGTAAGCAACCCTGGTCCTAAAGAGCTACAGCCAGTTACATCTGATTCTAACAAAACCCTAAACCCACAGAGTCTCTCTGAGACCAAGGCTGCCTACCCCTGGGTTACCAATAGTGGATTACATGTGTAACATAATCTATAAACTGCACACATTCTGAGAAATTAAATTATTTAGATAGAATATTGACTTATCATACTTATCATATACTATAAATATTATGTGACAATGACATTATTTTAATACCAGGATTAAGGCCCTAATTTGTCAAATGGAAAGAGTTTTTCTTGTACAAGCCACAGAGAGCATAATATTTCAGTGCAAGAAAAAACTTGTCATCCCTGAGGCCATAAATGAGAGGGCTCAGACACCTTGGTGTGAGATAAAAAATTATGTAGTTAGAGTATCTGATGTTAATATATAACATTAAATTAATCTTAAGAATCGAAGTTTCAATGACAGGACACCACAGCTGGATGAGACAGAGGAGCAGCTGGAAAGCATGAAGAATCACTGTCCTGAGTCCTTTCCACATTGACTTCTTATTCTCTCCGGTCGCAGCTTTTGCCGCTTTCATTATTTTAACATAAGAAAACACAATGGTGATGCACATGATCAAGAAGTAGAACTGACTTATTGCTGATCTAAGATGACCTTGCCAGCTACGGAAGATGAACACCTCCACGGAGCATATTCTGTCCTGGGTGTAGAAGCTGTAGGTGGCAGATGCAAAGAAGATAGAGAGAAAAACCATACAGGGTATGGAGCCGAGGCCGTGAATGATGAGGATGCAGTGCAGAGCACTGCGGGCAGAACACAGATCTGCATGCTGCAGGGGCATGCAAATGGCCACATAACGCTCCAGGGTCATTGCTGTCAGAGTAAGTGGTGTGACAAAATTCAACACAGTTGTGATAATATACATGACAAGACACAACCACGTGTGTATGGTAAACTGAAAATAGCTCAAGATCAGTAAGGTATTTGTTACAATTAAAATCACACAATCGGACAGTAATGTAGTAGCAAATAAAATGTAGCGCATGGTTGTGTAGAAGAAATGCTTCATGAAAAAGGTTATGATTAGCAGAAAGTTGATACAGAGAAACATTGACACCAAAACCTGAACTAAAATGACTCGGAAACTTATCTTTCTTATTAAGGATTCACCACCAATCAGTGAGTTATTACCAGCCATATAGTAAGAACCTATTTTAAAGCCTCACAGCTGCAGCTGAACACATTACTCACCCACAGTTTTTTTTACATTCAGTCAAAGTACATATTCATGCTTTAGTTCACCAAACCTTCCCAGCATTGCTGTGACATCATGACACAGAATTCCAAAGAAAAATGTTTTCTGCTGATCTCTGTTCTGAGACAAACTTTATAGGTGAGAGGAGAATAACAAGAACTTGAGGTTTGCAGCTCATTGTCGTCATCACCAATCACTGCTCATGCTTCTCATAGTGTCTACCTCCAATTAGACATTTACTGGTAAACACTTCTCAGCTAGAGACTTCATTAATCAGTTCTCAGCTACTGTTAAACAAAACAGACAATAAAACACAACAAGCCCCAATTTATAAAATACGTTTTCTTTGAGTTTGATTCAGATATTGTTATTAATATTGATTTTTATTGTCATAGTGTCCAGACTTTTCAGCAACAACAATTAACAAGCATCAAGAATCAATGAAAAAAAAAAAAAAACAATATTAAGCTTGATAATTATATAGTGTATTTTTTATTATGTATAATAACACATTTAAACTTGACATTTATTTGTGTGTGCATTTGTATATGTGTGGCTTATTTCTAATTTAGAGATCTCATTAAGATCTTTAAAATCTGTATCTAATGTATTCTAAACTTGACTAAATAAAAGTCTCATATTTCTTTGCTTATCATGCTGTTAGCCATTGCAGCTGAGTGAAATAGCGACCCAGCTCCTTGAGCTTTTTTCTAAGACTCCGGTTACCCCATCCACCCCTGAAGTGCCGGTGGCCACCCAGCCGACACCATTAGTGCCTATCATCAGAACTGGAATTAAATTGGTGCCTCCAGAGCACTTTTCGGGAGAGTTGGGGCAGTGTAATCCTTTCCTCATGGACTGCTCCATTCACTTTGAGCACTCACCCCATGCTTTCCCTACCGATAGATCCAAGGTTGCCTTCATAATATCTCACCTGTCTGGCAGAGCGAGAGCATGGGCCACAGCCGAGTAGGCCAGGAACACCTCGCTATGCAGCTCTTTGGTTGACTTCAAGACTGCTCTGCAGCGGACCTTTGAGCCAGTTTCCAATGATCGGGAAAAGGCTCGAGAGTTGAGCAGGGTGAGACAGAGCAGTGACTCAGTGTGTGCCTATGCTATCCATACCCTGGCGGCAGAGAGTAGATGGAACTCCGCAGCATTATATGATGTATTCTTGAAAGGGCTTTCAAAAGCTATCCAGGAACTTTTGGTCCCTTCGGATCTACCCACAGACTTGGACTCCCTTATCACCCTCGCCATTTGGACCAACAATCTACTCTGGGAGCTCCATTGACAGCAGAGAGACACCAACGCTCTCAAGCACCAGACGGGCAAATTTACCTGCGATCACCACCAGGACGACTCACCAGAGCCTGAAGCCAGGGAACTGATGCAGCTTGGCAGGACACGCCTCACACAGGAGGAGAGACGATGACAGCAAGAGGGCCATTGCTTTTACTGCTGGGAGCTAGGTCATTGCATCATAGACTGCCCAGTTAAACGGACCTTGGTGATGAGTGGAGTTACAGCTCAGAATCAAGGATCACGGAAACTCACCTCTGTTAAGGTAACACAACACACCACCACCACAGTGTTAGAGGCTCTCATAGACTCAGGGGTTGACGAAAGCATGATGGACTAGGGGTTAGCCGGAAGGATTGGGCTCAGAGCCGAACATTTGACCAAGCCCATCCACGCCAGAGCACTGAAAGGACATGAACTTTTCACCATCACACACATCACAGAGCCTCTCGAAGTCCACATCAATGAACACATGAGCTTTTATTTATTCAAGGCACCCACTCATATACTGATTCTGGGACATCCTTGGCTTCTCTGTCATAACCCACACATTAATTGGAAAACGGGTTCCATCATGGGGTGGGGGTAGAACTATGTGGAGCATTGTACCAACACACCAACTCTAGAAACAGACGACACTATGATTAATGTTGTTTCTGTTTCCCCCAACACAGACTCAAAATACCCGGACCTGAGCACCATGCCTCCCTGTTACCATCACCTGAAAGAAGTATTCAGCAAATCCAAAGCCATGTTTCTCCCTCCACATAGACCATAAGACTTGTGCTTGTGCGATTGCCTTAGTACACCATTCCCAAGTGCCGCTTGTACTCGATCTCTGGACCAGAAAGAGGGGCCATGAGAGAGGGAATTGGGCCGTGCTATTCCAAACATCCGAGCTGGATGGTAAGATGCATCCTTGTGCCTTCCTGTCTCAGTGGCTGTCCAATGTGCAGAGAAATTACAATGTTGGAACCCAGGAGCTCCCGTCAGGAGTCAGTCCTAGAGGGAGGGGTACTGTCACATGGTGAGGTCAAGCTGGGGTTTTGTTTTGTCTCCATGTCTTGTCATTTCCTGTTTTATTTTGATAAGTAACTCTTCTCTCGGTTCAGATCACTTGCCCTTCCTCAGGTGTCACAGGTCTGATTATCTTGCCCGCCCTGATTGTTTCCACCTGTTCCCTATTACCCTCTGTATATATTGTCTGCATCTCCCCTTGTCTTGTGCCAGAGTGTTTCATCCCATACATCCACCTCAGCCCTTCTGAGACCACAGCCATAGCTTCCTTGTTACCTGTCCTTGCCTTGTCCTCTCACGAGTGATTTTTGGTTTGTAAATTTAGATATAATTATATCCAGAGTTAGTTGGAAGTTTTCATAGCAACCTTATTTTGTTCACTACAAGAGACTTTCCCACTGGTACCCAATAAAGCCTGTTTGCCACTCCAACTCTGCGTCTGAGTCCTGTGTCCTGTTCTAGTCTTGACAGATATCACTTTATGTTTACAATCATTCTCGTTGGAATGTAAATCTCTGTCCCAGTTGCAGATCTTCTGCAGATTTTAATAGCTTTTCTTCCAAGATGGGCTTGTATTTGGCTCAATCCATTTCCCGTCAATTAACCATCTTCCCTGTCCCTGCTGAAGAAAAGCACCTACAGACCATGATGCTGTCATCATCATGTTTGACAGTTTGACCAAATTTCCTTTATTTGTTTTCTCCTCTGTGGCTTGTGGCAAACTTCAAATGTATCTTTTTAGGGATTTCGTTGATAAATGGCTTTATTTTTGACAATCTTCTATAAAGGCCAGATATGTACAGTATGTGAATAATAGCCCTATGGACATATTCCTTCACCTCAGCTATGGATCAGAGTGATCATGGGCCTCTTGGCTGCATCGCTGATTTCGCAGTTTTCTTGTTTGAGCTGAAAGTTTAGTGGGATGGCCGGGTCTTGGTAGGTTTTCAGTGGTCTGATGCTATTTCAATTTGATTGCTTGGACAGTGCCCTGCAAGATGTTTAAAGCTTGTGAAATCTTTATATATCCTAATGCTGCTTTAAACTTCTCCACAACAGTATTTTGAATGTGCCTGGTGTGTTCCTTGGTCTTCGTGATGCTGTTAGCTTTTGCCTTAGAACCTCTAAATAATCACAAAGTAGTTGTTTTCTCTACAACTTTAAAGGATTATACCCTTGTACAGGCATAAACTGTATGTCTGTGTGTTAAAATCTATTATAATGTACAGAGGTCTTTTTTGAACATTGTAGTAAAAATGCATTGGATAGTTAAAATAAAGTAATATTATCGGATTATGTGAGCCATATTGTATGCTTTTGGTTAACTGTATTATTTCACGTTCATAAACAGTAAAACTAAAACAAAAAAAATATTTTTGAAGATAAAGCTTGTTGTTAGGTTATTATTATTTTACTGAACAGTATCTTACAACTAATTAAATAACTCAAAATTGTTTTCCCTAATTGGAGGTAGATAGTATGAGAAGCATTGGAAGTGATTGGTGATGACGACACTGAGGTGCAAAGCTAAAGTCCTTGTTATTCTCCTCTCACCTATAAAGTTGATCTCAAAACACAGAGCTCAGCAGAACACATTTGTGTTTATAACTCTCTGCCACGATGGTAGGAAGGTGTGGTAAACTATAATGTATCTTATGTCCTTTGAAATTACTATAGAGGTGTATTGTTCTTGTTTCCTAACATAATCTTCATCTGCAGCTGTGATGCTTTAAAAACTGTTTTCTCACTACAGCAGGTGTTTTACTTGGGGGCACTTTAGATACATGATATTTAGTACAGGTTATGATCTTTATTCTGTATAGTTACAATACTGATATATATGGATAGTAATAACTCACTAGTTGGTGGTGGACCCTTAAGGCGAAAGATCAATGACCGGATCATTTTAGTTCAGGTTTTGGTGTCAGTGTTCCTCTGCATCAACTTTCTGCTGATCATAACCTTTTTTATGAAGCATTTCTTCTACACAACCATGCGCTACATCTTATTTGCTACTACATTATTGTCTGATTGTCTGACGTTAATTTTGTCAAACATCTTGCTTAACTTGAGCTATTTTGCTTTCACAATACAGACGTGGCTTTGTCTCATTTTCTATTTTTTGTCATCTGTGTATATATTTGTCACAGCACTTACTCTGACAGCAATGACTCTGGAGCGTTATGTGGCCATTTGCATGCCGCTCCGGCATGCAGAGCTGTGCACCGCACGCGGTGCTCTGCACTGCATCCTCATCATTCATGGCCTCAGCTCTATACCCTGTATTGTTTCTCTCTTCATCTTCTTTGCATCTGCCACTCACAGCATCTACACCCAGAGCAGAATATGCACTTCAATGATTTTTCAAATTCACAAGTGGCAAGGTCATCTTAGATCAGCAATAAGTCAGTTATACTTCTTGATCATGTGCATCACCATTGTGTTTTCCTATGTTAAAATAATGAAAGTGGCCAAATCTGCATCAGGAGAGAATAAGAAGTCAACATGGAAAGGGCTCAGAACAGTGATTCTTCATGCTTTCCAACTACTCCTTGGTCTCATTCAGCTGTGGTTTCCTTTCATAGAAAGCTCTATACTTAAGGTCAATTACAAGATGTTTGATAGTGTCAGATACTTTAACTACATCACTTTTGTTCTTACTCCAAGATGCCTGAGTCCTCTCATTTATGGCCTTAGGGATGATGCATTTTTTCTTGCATTGAAATATTATGCTTTTTGTGGCTTATACAAGAGAAAAAATTTGGATAATTTGATAAATTAAAATCATCATGCTATCACACAAGGCACTGTTTATGTTATATACTGATTAATACCTGCTTAATGATTTTTATCTCATTTATTCACTTTCACAATATGTGTTCTCACCTTGGCCTGTTTCCATTTATGAGCATTACTGTGATTTGTGCTGATGGACACATAATTTAATTATTATTATTATATATTATTATATATAATATTGTTTATTGTCTTTCAACAGTGAGACACTCTCACCCAAGTCACTCAGCCGGGTTTGATCAAGTGTTTGTATTGAACTTTGATAATGTGAGTTAAATGGAAATGTAATTAACACACAATGCAGAAAGGTCCATACACAGGACACTTACTTTACAATAGGTTTTTATATTTGTCCTTAATCACCACGTCAAGAAAAGTGAAGTATATTGTAACTTCAATGCATGTAGCTACTGTCAATGTGTGGCATGCACAGTCATCAATTTCAGATAGTTAACTTATCAGAGGATATATTGTTTGTTCAAACTCTGGGCTTGTTTTCCATCACCATGTCTTGAATGCAATAATGATGCTAATTAGCCAGCTATGTGTATTCCTTTGTGCAAAAATAAACTCCAGTGAAACTCAATAAAAATGGTGGTTAATGGCTTCATTAAATATTTAAAGCTGCTGTTCATGTCACAGCTTCATGAGTTCACCTCCTGAAAGAAAAAAAAAAACATTCTACAGGGAATAACATAACAATTCAGCAATGTTTAAATGTAATATTGTCAGAATTAATATAGTATGACATAATTATTACATATGATATCCGCATCCTAAAAAATGTACAAATGTAAATTTGTATTTGTTTTGTTTGTAAGTTTTGGCAGTCTAGTTACAAAATCTTTAACAGACTCATCTTAGAACTTAGTAATGATTAAAGTTAAGATTACAATGTTTCATACAGTGCAAAGAGATAAAGAGAAACTGAAGATAGATATATTGGACGCCCACTCAGTTACAAATATTAATATTGAATATTGCTACAGAATTATTGGCCAAGTGTGTTTATGCATACAATGATCTGTCTCTAGATTCTAATAGGTCCCAATGTTCTTACAAGAATCTACAGGAAGGTAAACATGGATGTACAGCTGAACACAGATGATTAAACTTTAAAATATCACTATTACATACAGGCAAGTGGGTGTAAGAATTGCTCAAATGAATAGTTCAGATAAAATATATATATATATATATATATATATATATATATATATATATATATATATATATATATATATATATGTATATTATTGACATATAGTGGGTCTTATATAATACAAAAGCCTACTCGAATGTATTTGAATACTTTATGTTAGGTCTATGTTATATGTTACATTTTGAATGATAAACGAAAATGAATAAAATTTAGAGGCACAGTGAATGTTGTAGTGACTGAATTATCTGCTTAACAGAGGGTGGGAATAAAAACTGCCTGCTTCTGTTAGTTTTGGAATACAGTGTAGCACCTTCCAGAGGGGAGATGTTGGAAAACGTTACGTTCAAAGTGTGAAGGTCAGCAGTGATTTTCCCTGTAAAGTTCCCTGCTCTAGAGGTCTGACTCTTGTTCTCCTTGAAGGGGTTACTGATGTTGCAATGTTCCTAAAAAAAAAAACACCCTCACCACCTGCAGTTTAGGTCAGTGGTTATCAACCCTAGAGAGCCATTGAAGGTCCAGGTTTTTATTCCAATCAAACAGTTACACATCTGATTCTACTAATCAACCACTAAAGCCCATCAACCAGTGATGACCCCTCACCTTCTCACCTGTTTATACAGGGGGGACTGAATGACAGAGAGTTTCCTCCAGACATGTTTGCAGGTTACACACTGGAGGCGCGACATGTGGGACTGCCTGTTTGGTCCACCGGCTGAGAGGTGGACCGCCATGCTAACGTGAGCATATGCTGTGTTGTTGTTTTTGTGTACCACCGTCAATAAACCACCTTGTTTTGATAAAACTGAGTTTAGCTGCCTCCTGTCTCCACTTCTTCTGGTTGCCCTGATCCCTTTTTGTTGGGAGGCCACTCTGGTCGCCCGCATATGGTGGCAGCAGTGGAATTAGTGGCGCCACCTGAGAAGCTGGAGAGAGGAGGTGGAATTCGCAGACAGACCGTGGTACAGAAGCGGGAGGACGATGGTCGAAGGGAGTTGCAGCAGGACAATGGCGGGGCTATGACTAGAGACGGAGAGTGGTTGAGCGGGCCCGGGACGGACACCGACCACGTTCGCGGACTTTTGTCTCGCCACCCAGTTGGCGAAACTCCAGAAGGGGAGGGAAATGTGAGAAGGTGATGACCCCTCTCCTTCTCAACTGTTTATAAGGGGGGAACTGAATGACAGAGAGAGAGGTTCCCCCGGACATGTTTGCGGGTGACACACCGGAGGAGCGACATGTGGGGCTGCCTGACTCTCAGCAGGTAGATCGGAATGCTAACGTGAGCATATGCTGTGTTGTTTTTTTGTACCAACATCAATAAACCACCTTGTTTTGATAAAACTGAGTTCCGCTGGCTCCTGTCTCCACTTCTTCTGGTTGCCCTGATCTCTTTTTGTTGGGAGGGCACGTCGGTCGCCAACACCCTTGCTATGGAAATTTGTTAGTAGAATTAGGTGTGTTACTGCTTGGTTGGAACAGACCCTTTCTAGGACCAGGGTTGGTGACACCTCCTTTAGGTTGATGACAAAATGAGAGTCTATTGTGTCCAAAAGAGAATAATCAGGGTTAGAACATGAGAAGAGTCTTAAGCATGAGTAATTAGGTGAAAGGGTTTATGATATGCGACAAGAGGCTAAAGATTGAAAGATGGCAAGGTTGCAGTGCTTTACAATGCTTTGTGAAAGTATTTGGTCCCCTTGAACTTGTTGACCTTTTGCTACATTTTAGGCTTCAAACATAAAGATATAAAATTATATTTTTTCTTTTTCTTTTTTTTTTTAGAGACTGATCATTTTGCCCATTCATCTTGCAAAACAACTTGCGCTCAGTAAGGTTAGATCAGAGAGAGCATTTGTGAACAGCAGTGTTTAGATCTTTTCACAGATTCTCAATTGGATTCAGGTCTTGACTTGACTTGGCTTTCTAACACCTGGATATGTTTAGTTTTGAACCATTTCGTTTTAGATTTCACTTTATGTTTATGATCATTGTCCCGTTGGAAGGTAAACCTCTGTCCCAGTTGAGTACTTGGTGTTGGTTTTTCTCAAAAATTGAATTTTGTATCTTTAAGATTGAGGCTTGAATTGTGGTCAAAAATCTCCAAAAGTTCAATACTTTTGCAAGGTACTGTAAATCAAGAGCAGCAAGACCTCACCTCTTATCCAAGAGGCTTCTTCAGTTCTGGGATTAATGCTCATGAACTTAAAGCTTATGGATGAAAAGGTTATTTGGTGTTGTGCCAGAGCAATTGTTAAATAACTGAATTTAACCTTATCAATGAGTGCCTGACCAAATGGGCCTGACAGACAATACATTTTTCCTTAATGGCAGGAAGGACAGCCCCCCTAGAGCCTGTAGCTTCACGTTATTCTTTTGAGTAGCTTACTCAAAACAGACGCACAGTCTTTTATTTGCAAATCAAGCAGGATTTCACACAGGTTTCACACCAGAGGGCCCTAGTTAAAACAGATAGCATTTGGCCATAGTGGCGCCACTGCCTATAGAAACCCGAATAAAAAGATGCAGAAATCTTTTCCTTTCCATATTTGCTCCTTGAGAAAGGAGATCGGGGGTAACAAGAACCAGCCTTTCCTTCCTCACCAAGTGGGAAATAGGTCCCCGCCATTTCCAGACAAGAGAACTCCTCACCGGCCGAGAAGTGTCTCCCTCCCCATCCTCGTTCGGCAGATCCACTCGAAGCAAGTTTTTCCCCGCAGACGCAACAAAGCCTCTTTTTGTTCCTGCACGACCCTCTCCCTCTGAACCACGAACAGCGAAAGGAACTAGCCGACGTTAACACCGGCCGGTAGCAAAGGACACTACGCTGAATCAACGAGCTCCAAATCCACGCAACTCCAGGAATCACATTAAGAGGTTATCTTCTGGGCAGTGAAGGTTAGCTATTTAGTTCATCATTTCACCTACCTGTTCTTCCCTTGCTTGTTCTATTGTTAAGTTTCTGTTGTTTTTAGTTTATTTAACCTGTTCTTGTTTCAATTATTTATAAAACATATACGTTTATTTTACCTGCCAGGTTTCACTAACTTATTTTACTTTTATTTCCCCGGTCAGAGTTGAGCCTCACTGTGTAATTTCACATATTTTCTACGGATCGCTGCGTCTGCATTTCTTACAATGTGGTTAAATACGATCAGCAGATTTGACCTTAGCTCAGCTTTCGCTCTCTCGCTCTCTCTCTTTTTCTCTCTCTCTCCTTTACACCACAAATACTCACACATAAAAGCAACTTTATTAACACATATTGTCACACGTTTCCCGTGCTTTCTTTGTTTTCGTATCGCGTGTTGTGGGAAAGTCTTTATCTTTTCCATAACACACATGTATCCAGGAGTGTATTGTCCCAGCCTGACCCCTAGCAGACATGGTTCCACACCCTGTAGCCGATCTTGTTTAATCTCACGTACTCTCGGCGTAACCGCCATCTCGCACGCACGCACACACACACACACACACACACACACACACACACACACACCTTTGCATTTAATCCCCCCTTTTATTACTGTTGCAGAAGATAATAATCCTGCTATATTAGAAGTTGTCCTAGTATTTTATGCTCACATAATGTGGCAATAAACTGGTTGACAGAAATGAATTCTCCCATTCATTGTACACTATAGGAACATCAATATTCCCATAAATATTGATGTTCCTAAGTGAAGACTGACACACAGTGTTTGGTTATTGGTCTGGATTTTCCGGTGGTGCCCTGATTATAATTAATTTAAATAAATAAAATAATTACTTTTAATGATCATCTAATAATCATCTTTGATAGTTATAAATCATTGCCATCAGCCAAAAGTTACTCAACCACCAGTCCTTAAAATTCACAACATTGGTTACAAACATGCAGTCAAAATCGTGTTAATTTGGTTTTACAAAAAAATTCTTTGTTCCCCAGCACTAATCCCAGGATTGAAGAAAATTCTTGGAAAAGAGGTACAGTGGGGAAAATAAGTATTTGAACACCCTGCTATTTTGCTATTTCTCCCACTTAGAAATCATGGAGGGGTCTGAAACTTTCATTGTAGGTGCATGTCCACTGTGAGAGAGATGAACTAAAAATAAAATCCAGAAATCTCAATGCATGATTTCTTGATGATTTATTTGTGTGATACAGCTGCAAATACGTATTTGAACACCTGTGTGTCATCTAGAATTCTGACCCTGAAGGACCTGTTAGTCCGCCCATTAGAAGTCCACCTGCATCCATGTATCATCCTTAATCAGATGCACCTGTTTGAAGTCGTTAGCTGCATAAAGACACCTGTCCACCCCATACAATCAGCAAGACTTTAACTTGTAACATGGCGAAGACCAAAGAGCTGTCCAACGACACAAGAGAGAAAATTGTACACCTACACAAGGCTGGAAAGGGCTACGGAGCAATTGCCAAGCAGCTTGGTGAAAAAAGGTCCACTGTTGGAGCAATCATTAGAAAATGGAAGAAGCTAAACATGACGTCAATCTCAATCAGAGTGGAGCCCCATGCAAGATATCACCTCGTAGGGTCTCAATGATTCTAAGAAAGGTGAGGAATCAGCCCGGAACTAAATGACAGGAGTTGGTCAATGACCTGAAAAAAACTGGGACCAACGTTTCCAAGGTTACTGTAGGTAATACACTAAGATGTCATGATTTGAAATCATGCATGGCATGAAAGGTTCCCCTGCTTAAATCAGCACATGTCAAGGCCCGTCTTAAGTTTGCATATGACCATTTGGATGACACAGAGGAGTCATGGGAGAAAGTTTTGTGGTCAGATGAGACCAAAATAGAACTTTTTGGTCATAATTCCACTAAGCGTGTTTGGAGGAAGAAGAATGAAGAGTACAATCCGAAGAACACCATCCCTACTGTGAAGCATGGGGGTGGTAGCATCATGCTTTGGGGGTGTTTTTCTGCACATGGGACAGGACGAGTGCACTGCATTAAAGAGAGGATGACTGGGGCCGTGTATTGTGAGATTTTGGGGAACAACCTCCTTCCCTCAGTCAGAGCATTGAAGATGGGTCGTGGCTGGGTCTTCCAACACCAACGACCCAAAGCACACAGCCAAGAAAACCAAGGACTGGATGCCGTAAGAAGCACATCAAGGTTCTAGCATGGCCCAGCCAGTCTCCAGACCTGAACCCAATCGAAAATCTTTGGAGGGAGCTCAAACTCTGTGTTTCTCAGCGACAGCCCAGACTGACCTGACTGATCTAGAGAAGATCTGTGTGGAGGAGTGGGCCAGGATCCCTCCTGCAGTATGTGCAAACCTGGTGAAAAACTACAGGAAACGTTTGACCTCTGTAATAGCAAACAAAGGCTACTGTACCAAATATTCGCATTCATTTTCTCAGGTGTTCAAATACTTATTTGCCACTATATCACACAAATAAATCATTAAAAAAATCATGCATTGTGATTTCTGGATTTTTCTTTTTAGTTTATCTCTCTCACAGTGGACATGCACCTACGATGATAATTTCAGACCCCTCCATGATTTCTAAGTGGGAGAAATAGCAAAATAGCAGGGTGTTCAAATACTTATTTTCCCCATTTTGTCTTCAACCAACTAAGAAGACCAGTTGCTTTTCTCTACAACTTTAAAGGATAATACCCCTTTACAGGCATAAACTGTATGTCTCTGTGTTGAAATCTATCATAATGTACAGAGGTCTTTATTGAACATTGTAGTATAAATGAATTGGATAGTTAAAATAAAGTAATATTATCGGATTATGTGAGCCATATTGTATGCTTTTGGTTAACTGTATTATTTCACACTCATAAACAGTAAAACTAAAACAAAAAAAAATATTTTTGAAGATAAAGCTTGTTGTTATGTGTTATTATTTTACTGAACAGTATCTTAGAACTAATTAAAGAACTCAAAACTGTTTTCCCTAATTGGAGGTAGATGGTATGAGAAGCATTGGAAGTGATTGGTGATGACGACACTGAGGTGCAAAGCTAAAGTCCTTGTTATTCTCCTCTCACCTCTAAAGTTTATCTCAAAACACAGAGCTCAGCAGAACACATTTGTGTTTATAACTCTCTGCCACGATGGTAGGAAGGTGTGGTAAACTATAATGTATCTTATGTCCTTTGACTTTTTGTGAAATTTCTATAGAGGTGTATTGTGCTTGTTTCCTAACATAATCTTCATCTGCAGCTGTGATGCTTCATGATACATGATATTTATTACAGGTTATGATCTTTATTCTGTATAGTTACAATACTGATATATATGGATAGTAATAACTCACTAGTTGGTGGTGGACCCTTAAGGCGAAAGATCAATTACCGGGTTATTTTAGTTCAGGTTTTGGTGTCAGTGTTCCTCTGCATCAACATTCTGCTGATTATAACCTTTTTTATGAAGCATTTCTTCTACACAACCATGCGCTACATCCTATTTGCTACTACATTATTGTCTGATTGTCTGACGTTAATTTTGTCAAACATCTTAGTTAACTTGAGCTATTTTGCTTTCACAATACAGACATGGCTTTGTCTCATTTTCTATTTTTTGTCATCTGTGTATACATTTGTCACAGCACTTACTCTGACAGCAATGACTCTGGAGCGTTATGTGGCCATTTGCATGCCGCTCCGGCATGCAGAGCTGTGCACCGCACGTGGTGCTCTGCACTGCATCCTCATCATTCATGGCCTCAGCTCTATACCCTGTATTGTTTCTCTCTTCATCTTCTTTGCATCTGCCTCTCACAGCATCTACACCCAGAGCAGAATGTGCTATTCAGTGATTTTTCAAATTCACAAGTGGCAAGGTCATCTAAGATCAGCAATAAGTCAGTTCTACTTCTTGATCATGTGCATCACCATTGTGTTCTCCTATGTTAAAATAATGAAAGTGGCCAAATCTGCATCAGGAGAGAATAAGAAGTCAACATGGAAAGGGCTCAGAACAGTGATTCTTCATGCTTTCCAACTACTCCTTGGTCTCATTCAGCTGTGGTCACCTTTCATAGAAAGCTCTATACTTAAGGTCAGTTACAAGATGTTTGATATTGTCAGATACTTTAACTACATCACTTTTGTTCTTACTCCAAGATGCCTGAGTCCTCTCATTTATGGCCTCAGGGATGATGCATTTTTTCTTGCACTAAAATATTATGCTTTTTGTGGCTTATACAAGAGAAAAAATGTGGATAATTTGATAAATTAAAATCATCATGCTATCACACAAGGCACTGTTTATGTTATATACTGATTAATACCTGCTTAATGATTTTTATCTCATTTATTCACTTTCACAATATGTGTTCTCACCTTGGCCTGTTTCCATTTATGAGCATTACTGTGGTTTTTGCTGCTGGACACATAATTTAATTATTATTATTATATATTATTATATATAATATTGTTTATTGTCTTTCAACAGTGAGAAACTCTCACCCAAGTCACTCAGCCGGGTTTGATCAAGTGTTTGTATTGAACTTTGATAATGTGAATTAAATGGAAATGTAATTAACACACAATGCAGAAAGGTCCATACACAGGACACTTACTTTACAATGGGTTTTTATATTTGTCCTTAATCACCACGTCAAGAAAAGTGAAGTATATTGTAACTTCAATGCATGTAGCTACTGTCAATGTGTGGCATGCACAGTCAATCAATTTCAGATAGTTAACTTATCAGAGGATATATTGTTTGTTCAAACTCTGGGCTTGTTTTCCATCACCATGTTTTCTTGCATGCAATAATGATGCTAATTAGCCAGCTATGTGTATTCCTTTGTGCAAAAATAAACTCCAGTGAAACTAATTACAAATGGTGGTTAATAGCTTCATTAATTATTTAAAGCTGCTGTTCATGTCACAGCTTCATGAGTTCACCTCCTGAAAGAAAGAAAAATTCTACAGGGAATAACATAACAATTCAGCAATGTTTAAATGTAATATTGTCAGAATTAATATAGTATGACATAATTATTACATATGATATCCGCATCCTAAAAAATGTACAAATGTAAATTTGTATTTGTTTTGTTTGTAAGTTTTGGCAGTGAAGTTACAAAATCTTTAACAGACTCATCTTAGCACTTAGTAATGATTAAAGTTAAGATTACAATGTTTCATACAGTGCAAAGAGATAAAGAGAAACTGAAGATAGATATATTGGACGCCCACTCAGTTACAAATATTAATATTGTATCTAATACAAATATTGTATCTTGTAATCTTTAACAGACTTATCTTGGCACTTCAAAATGGTAATGACTAAAGTTAAAATTACAATGTGTCATGCAGTGGAAAGAGATAAAGAGAGTCTGAGTACTGCTGTAGATACATCTACTCAGTTACAAATATTAACATTGAATATTGACACAGCTTTATTGGCCAAGTGTGTTTATGCATACAATGTTCTGTCTCTAGATTCTAATAGGTCCCAGTGTACTTACAAGAATCTGCAGAAAGATACACATCGATATACAGCTGAACACAGATAATTACACATTAAAGTATCACATACAGGCAAGTGTAGCAAATGTGTTGTCTAAAACATATAGAAGTCGACAGTGAGATACAACTTCTATTTACAGCTGAAAATGGGAGCAAATAATGCAGATGTGTGCAGAGTGAAAGAAGTACTCAAATAATTAGTTAGGGTAAAACAAAAAGTTAATTTATTGACATACAGTGGGTCATTTTATAATATAAAAGCCTACTCAGATGTATTTGAGTGCTTTATGTAGGGTCTATGTTATTACTTACATAATGTAAGTAATAACATAGTTCCTGTTTCTGTTAATTTTGGAATACAGTGTAGCGCCTCCCAGAGGGGAGATGTTGGAAAACGTTACGTTCAAAGTGTGAAGGTCAGCAGTGATTTTCCCTGTAAAGTTCCCGGCTCTAGAGGTCTGACACTTGTTCTCCATGAAGGCCAAACCTGACAGCGATGGACGTGCAGAGAAAGAAGCTTCATAACTGCAGTGTGAAACTGAAGCAGCAGCTCTGAAGTTGAACATCCTGAGCAGGTGCAAAACACCCTGCTTGTGCCTTTTAATGATAATGTAAGTTCTGCATCTGAACATAATATTCATGTTTGCTGCTATAGAAAACTATAGAGAACACATGTCTTGGCCTGCACGGTGGAGCAGTGGGTAGCACTGTTGCCTCACAGCAAGAAGGTCGCAGGTTCAAGACCGCCTTGGGCCTGGGTCTGGGACCTTTCTGTGTGGAGTTTGCATGTTCTCCCCGTGTCTGCGTGGGCTTCCTCCCACAATACAAAACATGCTCAGGTTAATTGGCAACTCTAAATTGCCCATAGGTGTGAGTGTGTGAGAGAATGGTGTGTGTGCCCCACGATTGGCTGGCGACCATCTGGGGTGTATCCCTGCCTCTCGCCATAAATGCGCTGGGATAGGCTCCAGCAGACCCCTGCGACCCTGAAAAGGTTTAAGCGGGATAGAAAATGGATGGATGGATGGATGTCTTGGCCTGGTCCTAGAAAGCCACTGAAGGTCCAGGTTTTTGTTCCAATCAAATAGTTACACATCTGATTCTACTAATCAACCACTAAAGCCCTTTTTTATTTTATTTATTTTATTAGCAGAATCAGGTGTGTTATTACTTGGTTGGAACAGACCCTTTCTAGGACCATGGTTGGTGACACCTGCTTTCGGTTGATGACAAAATGTTTTCACCACAAGAGGGCAACATTGTTGACTCTCAATGTGGGGAGTTTGAAATAAGGTTGAAGGAGTCTCTGAGAAAACTTCCAGTGTCTTTGCAATAGGAGTCATGCAGCATGAGAGGCTATTGTGTCCAAAAGAGAATAATCAAGGTCAGAACATGAGAAGAGTCTTGAGCATGCGTGATAGGTAAAATGGTTTATGATATGCGACAAGAAGCTTAAGATTGAAAGATGGCAAGGTTATGGGCTTAAGAATGTACATAATTATAGATGCAGACTTCTGTGTGTCATCAACATGTGTAATACCAAATACACAAACATGTCAAGTGTAATTGGGGGCAGCATTCCAGGATGCATATACAGTGATCAGGCACAACAGCTAAAGTCAGTATCACCAGGTTCTCTAGTATTTTGCAGATGCAGGCACATAAAACACAGGATGTTGCTAAATGTACCCATACCCCCCTGTGAGCCAGAGAAAAAAAATACTTATTTTAATAGGTTTTTGAACCAGAAATGTCACATTATTAAAAAGCCCAGGATGTCCTCTGTAAGGCCCAACAGGAATGAACACAATAGCATGTATGGTTTCAAAGATACAGGCTGAAAAACAATGTGCTCTAAAGAGAACAAAAATGAATTGCTGGGTCTCAGGAGGATAAAGTGTTCATGATTATAGCTTATTTTTCGACTTTTAAAGTTAAACTGCTAGATCTTACACATTGTGCCTTTAATGGAAGCTTTAGGTTCCCACACACCCGGAATATAGATCATTTATAATGTGGATGTGAAGGGGTTATTTTTTATTTTATTTTTTTTGTCAGAGGATATTTAGGTTTACATCCACTAGATGGCAGTAATGCAACGTAAACGACATCTGCTACTATACAGCCAGTAGCAGCAGAGGAACCTGTGATCAGCGAGAGGAACAGTTTATTGTGGCGGACCAACATGGCCGCGCTCCGGAGGGGGGCAGCTTACCTTAGATACCTAAGGTAAGGCGTTTATTGCACTAATATAATGCTATACCGTTACCGATTTCATGTATTTGAAATACGCTATATTACTCTAACTGTCCCGTAAGAATGAAAAGTCATAGATGAATATAACATTGATGAGTCAGCATTGTTTTCTATCGGCGCTAGCTGCAATAACCGGAAGTTGTGAGCGCACACCTTAACATAGATTCTTTATTATCTAAAATAATCATTGTTGTTTTCATGTTTATCACACAGGTGTCAAAGGTGTAAATTTTGGCACGGTTGAAATATAATGTCAAACTAAGCTTGTCATCTTATAAACGAGCATTTTTTGTTTTGTTTTCCTCTCGTATTTAGCGAACACATTACCAAAATAAAAGCTTTAATTAAAATAAAAACCTTGTCGGAAACGAATCATATACAGTTGTTTTAAAGATAACGCTTTATTAAATAACCCCTTGAATTTATACCATTTTCTTGAAGTTTACAGCTATTATTTTTACAGAAAGGGTGGTGCAAATTGTACAAACAACAACAGAAACCACAGAACAACGTCACGTTTGGTTGTCTATTCTTTACATTTGGTTCATACTATAATAACTAGACGTTAGATTTCAGCCATACTGACATGAAATATTTGTTATACAATGGTATTGCCAATGATACTGAAGATAGTTCTGTTCCATTTTGTGTAGCTGAGTCTTCCTAGTGAGTGACACCCTAAACTCTCTTTACCTCATATTTCGAGGTAATATCTGTCTGTTAATCAAACTTGTCTTCAAATAGCAAAGTACAGTCCACTGGAATTTTCAAATTGCAGGAGTTTTTTTTTGCCTTTGTCAAAAATACAATTTAAAATATTAAATTAATATTTTAAAGATTATCTTGATGCAGAAAGATCCTGGCCTGCTCATCATATTCTACACGCTTAACAAAGTATTTTTGTTTGATACAGAAAAATCACATATAGATGTCACAATATTATGTTATTATGTTACACATGTTTATGTAGGCAGTTATCATAGCACAACTCATGTTTGACATACAAAGCCACACATTAAAAACAAATGTAAAGTGTAAATTAGAATAACATTACAGCACCTATAACATACATTTTATCTTATTTATTTTCTACAGGGGTTTTTCTAATGTTTTGTTCAGCAGTAGGAAGCTTCCAGTCCAAAAGCTGGGAAAATTTACACAAATCCTGCACACTAGTATAGCGTCTATAACCGTGGGCGGCGGACTCTGTGCTATCCCTTTCACACAGGTAATGCCTATTATACATACATTACATCAGCTTTCTATATAAATTAACTAACCCAATGAATTGTTATTCATTACACTTCGTTGCTTTTTGCAGGTGGAAGATCTCTCTCATGATTCTCTTATCAAACGGGCTGCCTCCCTGGTAACAAGCAGTTCAAGCACTTTTCTTTCACACAGCACCTTGGCACTTATAGATGTCATAACAGCGTATTCCAAGGTAAGTCTTGTGGTAAACATTTTCCCCAAGACAGGAACAGGATGACCATATGTCCATACACGAAGCTTGTTTACCCTGTACTGCACGTTGTGAAGAATTTCTGCTAAATTTACATGTGTACACCGGAGGAAACATGGATGATGAATGTTATTAGATTAAATCTCCATTCAACTTGTCTCCCATATTCTGATAGAAAAGATCGATATTGGTTGGGCTACTTCAGTTTTTTAACACTTCAACACCCAAACTGCAGGCTCGTTGCTCAGAGCTTATTATCGTTATGTGCCATGCACCCTAACCACTCAGCTATTGGGTCACTATACTGCAGAAAAAATGCATGCACAGTGAACAGCAGTAGTATGTGGCTTTATGACTGCTGTAAGAAAAACTAGCCTCCAATTGCAAGTTTACAATGACAGTTTTTTTTTCTAAACTTTTATTATACTTCGAAAAATGTGAATCCCCCAGAAAGTCATCCTGTGTGTTCATAATTTATAGCAATAATGATGACTGTGTATGTTTTCCCCTGTTTGTTAACAGGCTGTGCACACACTCATCGCTCTCCAAACACGCTATATAGCATCAATGGGAAAATTGACATCAGCAGAAGAGGATTCCATCTGGCAGGTGATCATTAGCCAGCGAGCAGAGGTGAGTGTATTTCGTAGTGTTCGAAGAAAGGTTGTTCCAAACAAACCTGAGCTTGCCATTCAGTTTTTATGCTTGTGTACTTATAGTCACACCATAAATATGACAGCGGCCCTGCAGCAGAGATGTTTGAGTTTCATTTTTTCCCCCCTCTCTGTCCTGACAGGTCAGTGACAGACGAGATGAATGCAAGCGTTTCGAGGCGATCTGGTTCAACGCAGTCAAGGTGTGTGAAACGGCGGCTGAGGCAGCATACCTGTCAGGTTTGTAAAAGAAAGAAGTGTGTGTGTGTGTGTGTGTGTGTGTGTGTGTGTGTGTGTGTGTGTGTGTGTGTGTGTGTGTGTGTGTGTGTGTGTGTGTGTGTGTGTGTGTGTGTGTGTGTGTGTGTGTGTGTGTGTGTGTGTGTGTGTGTGTGTGTGTGTGTGTGTGTGTGTGTGTGTGTGTGTGTGTGTGTGGATCCTGATGTCAAGGTTGAAGGGTGGAGGCATGTTTCTCAAGGCTCTTGTTACGATGAATTACAGCTGGTAGCAGTGTATCATCATCCCAAAGTTTAGTTTAATTTATAAAGTGAAAACGTTGATTACAGTGACCATTTAGAATAAATAAAAGAGGATTGCACCAACATTAGAAAAATGCAGATTTTCATCTGTAGTCCGATTCATAAAGATTAGATGATAATTAAAGAGACTGTGCAATATAACTACATACCCTTTTAGAGTGCCACTCTTAACAAATCAGACACCTTATAAAGTAACAGCTGTCACTACTGTGTAGTAAGAAATATACTGTAAAAACACACAATAATATCTTATTGGGCTCATTTTACCAGAACGCCTTAGGAGAAAAAAAAACTACTAAGTTCAATATGCATAGTTCAAAATATAATATAAATACACAATAGTACCAAACAAAGAGGAAGTGAACCATATACAGAAACCATAAATGCAAAATACACAGTCTTGACATAATTGTGAAGTGTCAAATTCACCATTACTACCTTTTATAAGTGACTAAGTTAACAGCACAAATATTTTTAAAAATAAAAAGTACACACTGTTCAGGACAAATGTTTTTTTTTCTGTTAACCTGCTGCCAGTGTTTTACTTTCAACGGTGGACGGAGATAAGTGCTTGCTTCCTGACCATCACACCTAATATCTGAACTGGAGTTGGCCTTAATGTCAACCCTTAAACTTTCTCAGCAGTTTGCCAAAAAATGTTGTTTTTTTTTGCATGTGTGTGTTTCCAGGAGCTGAGCAGGCGTCCATCACAGTACAGACAAACATTCAGGTGGCCCAGTCTCAGGTGGAGGAGGCACGGAAAATCTCACAAGATGCGGACAAGAAACTGGCTGCGTCCAAAGTGATGGAGATTGAACGTATGGCTCAACACGCTGCCTCTTCAGAGAATGACGATGACGAAGACATACCTGAGGCCTACCTCCGAGAGGATTGAAACAAGTTCCCAGATGAATCAAGATTGAGACAACTATATATAAAAAAAATAGTTTCTATGCTCTTTCTGACCATGACCACACCAGCCATGACATCTGAATACAGTTTGTATTACTTCTACAGTGTCTGCAACATGCCCCATATCTTGCTGTTAGTAGATTGTGTTCAATGGATGCACTCGCATCACCTAATGCAGACGCGTACCTTTATTAAGCACTTCCTTTAAATGTTTTGTTTTGATGATTTGAATTATTATCGAAATAAAAAACTGAACGAAAGCACAAAACTTTATTTTTGGTCGTCTCTTTTCACGACATAGCTTACTCAGGCTTCTCTTTTTAACATCAAGTGGATCTAAGTGACTGAAAAACGTTTCACGAGGCTAAAATTAGAGGCAAAACAACGTTTCCGTTTCATTTGGTTGCCAAAGGATAACTCAATTGTCAGTGTGATTAGTTTCATACGGAAGAAGTGTTTTGTGCCAACTTTGAGAATAGAATGTCCTCTGTGGTCATCTTGGAAAATGCTCTGTTTGCCAAAGTATAAATAGCATAAAACCCAGTGACACCACACAGCCGGCAAAATAACCGGAATTGTGAAATTCAATCATTTAACTGGGGGTACAATATTCTTTTTTGTATGTTACTTTGGTATTGACCTAATTCCCCCAATGAACACACACACACACACACACACACACATGTGTATGTTCCTCTGAGAATATCTTTGAAGGTGGTGTTGCTTTACTAGTTATTTGTGTCTTTCTTTTTCACTCAACAATTCTACCTTCACCGCAAATTAGCCATGCCCTGACTGTTGTGTAAAGCTTTTAGACTGTTTCTCACTCCCCCTGTCATCACATCATCTACAACCTCACCTCTTTCCACACTGAGAACAGAAAACAAAGCTGTCTCCTATTTGTTACATTTTTTAAGGAAAACAATAAGATTTGGATAATTTTCTGTGTAAGAGACTTTATACCGCTAAGAGAAATTAGTTTTAATTTGTTATTTTGCTATAGCTTTGTGTGCTTTATTCCAGCAGATGGCGATCTATAGACATTGATACACGTTTTTTATCCTACTACTTCAGCCGGATTCTTTGCTTTTGCAGCCTTTTTGACGTGAAATAGTAGATAAACATAGGTGTTACCAATGACACCGATTAAGGTGTTTGTCTACTATACGTATCAATGTCATTGTAATGAAATAGACCATACCATTCATGTTTTATGATTAAATAGAAACTCTACATTGTTGAAGATCCAAACCATTTTGTGCGCATATAGTACAGTAAAAAATGTTCACAATTTTTAACCAGTATTAACTTTTCTTCCAGTTGTATACTCTGAGTATTTGAGATATGTAAGCATATTCATCTAACCTACAAGTCTATTTCAAATCTACTCAGTAGCAGTCTTTAGTAGCATGACTCCGCAAAGTAACAGGGAAAAGCTGCTTTAATTGTCTTCACATATGCATTCCAAAGGTCAGCGTGTACCGCGGAGGGTCATTTCAGACGCTGCTCATTACGGGGAAGACCTATGTGGAGCAGCGCTACACAAGAGTGTAGCGTCAGCAGCGAGGTGACCTCCTCTTTCTGTAGATGGTCAAGCCTTGGCAGGGGACTGGGAGGGTGGCAGGGGGGGTGGGGTTGAGGTGTGCAAGGACTGGCTCAGTGTGACTAGTGAGGAATGCTGTGTTTGACAAAGGCTGTTTTCACAGACTGTAAAACCAAATATCCCAGACAGTCTGTGTGGATGTGAACCCACTGGTCACAGGGGAGGTGGTGCCAGTGTGCAGCGTTGCCTGCCTGGAAGAAGAAAACGTAATGGTGCCTAAAAGTATTTTTGCAGCGTAAACCCTTAATGAAGTAACCATAATTATAAAGGTCACAGGCTATAAATGCTCATAAATTATTCAGTGCTACTGAGGAGTATTTATGCAGCATTTATGCCACTCAGATATGCCTGTGGCGTGAAGAAGCTGAACTGATGCTGTTTTGCTTAAATTGTTGGTATTATTACACACATTAAATGTTTGTAGAAGATAATAAGATGTGATTTATCATCTCATAAATACGTGAGCATCCTTGTTGCACTCCCTTCTCTGTTCCGATGCAAAGTGCCCAGGAGGGGGAGATTGATTGGTGAAAAGGGCAGCACTTTTCACCTGGGGATTTATAGCTCTTTGAGGATATAAATAAACCAGCAGAGGGTATAAAGGCAGAGGATATAGTGTGGTGACATATCATGGGTCATGCTTTAATCACAGTGAAACTGAGCGGGAACACTGGAAAGGAAGCAGGTTCAATTTTCCAGGAGATGGAGGAACCCTGCAGAGTTCATGTCCCCCTGATGAGGACTCAGAGCTAATAAGGGCTGTGAAGATGTCACAGCAGAATGAAATAGGTATCTCAACATGAGAAGACCGCATTGAAACAAGCAATTTAATTTTGCTTATCTTCAGTGGATAAATACAATGTCTAAAACTGCTGAGGGAGCAAATTTATCAGTTCAGGCTACAGTACAATGCATGATAATAACACTTCTGCGCACAATGCTGGATTCCTGAATGTGGCTGACTAAAAGCTGTAATTATCTCAAAGAAGAGGAACAATGCGAGAAGTGTTTCGCATTGTTACCACATTGTTTCAGGACAGAGCAGTCACAGTGTCTCTGCGTTGAAGCTGGTGAGAACACACTTCAGGAACGGAAATCACAGCGGATTTGGTTGCATGTGACTGCTGTGTCCTTCAGCAGGTTTTATATTAACTTTCAGATTCACTTCCTTGTTTCCCCATGGGATACTTTTGGAAAACTAGTTACCGTCAACACTAACCATCAATAGCAGGTTGATTGTTGGCTCATTAGGTCTGGTTAGTGGTTTCTTCTAATTAACCATCATTATGTTGTAATATGAAGTGAGGAGTGTTTAGTGGTTTGAGAGACTACAGCGCGTCCAAAGGGCCCAAGACAGGAAAAAAAGGTTCAGTATCTCACTCAAGAAAACTTGATTGCTGTGTAGAAAATATAGCTCTTAAAACATTTTCTTTGTTTCACTGCAGTTTTGTGTGCTAGATTTTAAAAGTTTGTCCTGGGAACAAAGAGAAATAATTAACAATTATCCACTTATATGTGCTCAGTCCTCTCAAGGGTCAGATTAATCCCGGAGGGGCCCTGGGGCAGAAACGAGCTGTGTGCCCCTACTGACCCCCTCATTTCTCTCCCTTCTAACATGTTGTGTCTGTATAAAGTAAGTATTTAATTTGCAGTAATCTGACTAAGCACAAATGAGTTTAGGGATGTGCATAATGTAATGTAAATGCAATATAAACAGAAATAATAAAGTTACATAGCTATATATTATTAAATATTATATTATAATATTAGGTTATATATAATCCATATATTAAAATATATAGCAGTGCAGGTGTCAACTTTAAGCCATACATTACATTGGCAAACATTTCAGCTTATGTTGTGCAAACAGTCGACTTGGAGTCTTTAGAAACCCTGAGGTCTCAGAGAAGTTACCTGCTTTGCTCAGTTGATAATCCAGACTCTGTCCAACTAACAGCAAACTCAAAAAGGTTTTAGAAACCCTTATGCATGAGGGTGCAGTATGTGAATCTATTTAATCAATCGCTATTTCTCCCCCAACTCTCTATATTCTACTATCCAACTTATACTACTATCACATCACTATTGCTACTACTTGAACTGATGTACAACTAAATTATCATTAGTGTTGGAAGTATTCAAATGTTTAAGTAAATGTCACAGTGTAAAAAATACTTCATTGAAAGAAAGAAAAATCCTGCATGAAAAAATGTACTTGGGAAAATGTACAAAAGTATTAGGAGCAAACTGTACAAGTTAGAGTACTTCTTTGTATATAACAATTAAACTATTATTACTAGTTACATTCAGTTAAGTAAATGGTCCAAATACTTCATTCACCCCTGAAAACAACTCAAAATTCTACATTACTGAAGTAAATCAAATGAAATGTGGATGATTGGGACCGTGTGCGTGCGTACGTGCTTGCTAGGCTGCGCGCGTGTGTGTGTGTGTGTGTATGTGTTTGTTGTCTCGCGGTACAGCCCACGCGGACCGTCGCCATGGAGAGCAGAGCTCGAGCCAGCAGCAGCAGAGAGGACTGATGCGAGAGAGCAGAGCGCTCACACGGAGAGGAATCATGGAGAACAGATCACCGCTCAGGAGGACTTTGCCATCAAACGGACTGCGACTTTTAACGTCACTCCTCACCTTTTACGGACTTACCTGTGAGTTCGAGCTTTCTCTGTCATTTTCTACTCACTTATTCTTTTTTTTTGAGTGGCGGTGGGGGGGCGGCGGCACTGAAAGAAGTTTCTGGGGAGACACAAAACGACCGAACCCGGCTAGTCCGTGTCGTGTTGAAGCGGGCTGTGTTCCGATGAAAGCCAGCTAGCCGTGTGCGAGCTAACGGTTCTCCCCTTCGGACAGTTATTCAAACGTCATGTCGCTGGGAAAGTGGCTCCTGGCGTCGGTTCACCGTTAGCTCAGCCTCCCTTTCCCATTAGACTTCAACTGCCGTTACTAACAATAGTTCGCGTTAACCTTTTCGCTGTTACCCGGGAGAAAAACTGCTAAACACAGACGAGCTAACTCAATGAAATGTTTCAGGCTCCACTCGGGACGGGGGGGACAACTTTTATGCGCGGCGGGCACATTTGCTGGTAATTATGCGCACATTTTCTCGCTAACGTTCCTTCCATGTGTCACATCATGACTTAGCTCACATTACTTGGAGCGAGGGGGGAATACCGACTGGTCTCCCACTCATATGGCCGGGAAGTCAATGAGAGGCAGCGGCAGTGATTCGTGCTGTACCGAAATAGAAACGAGAGAGAACATTCTGGGTGTCACTTATGGTTCTTTTGTGAAAACTTTGCCAAGTGGTTGAATGGGGGTGTGTGTGTGTGTGTGTGTGTGTGTGTGTGTGTGTGTGTGTGTGTGTGTGTTGTGGTGGTGGGGGGGGGGTGGATACTCGTTATGTGATACTTGAGAGGGGAGGCAGCTCCGGCTCCTCCGCCGTGACTGTGAGGGGTGGTAGCGGGGGAAATGAAGACATTCGGTGGGAGGCACTGCTGCAGTCGCAGAGTCTCTGGAAGTATTGACCTGCAGTTGGGCTGCGTGCCAGCCGGAGCCCCCTTCCCGTCTCTGACTGCACCGTTCCGGCTGGTGCAGCCGGGGAGCCTCGCTGTATCCCAGTGCTGATACATGACAGGCATGAAGGCAAAAAAGAAGAGACAAACACAGATGGATAGAAACGTAAATACCGCCTAGGAATGCAGTGCACCATTTGCTTGTTTTTTTTTTTTGTTTTTATTCGAAAGCCAATACCAACTTTTCGCATTTGCAGTTTAGCATAGCATTCAACCTTTCCATATAAACTAACTAACCTATAAACGGCCTTTACTTACAAGGCTGCAGTTAAAGGTTCATTCATGATGTGACTTTCAGTCAAAAATCCCTAAAGTAATCAATTTTATAGTTGTAGAAGATTAAAAACCAAAATAATTCACATAATTCATATTCACACTAAGAAGCTGAAACTGTGTTTTTTAAAACTATTTTTATTTCAAAAAAATCTTTCCACAAAACTTACTAAGCAATTAATTGAATATCTAAACTGTTGCTGATTCATTTGCAGCACTAATATACTACGACCTACACTGGATAGTCCAGTGTCACTATATCATCTGATCACGTATACACATAATCGAACATTTTTTGGCCTTTCCTGTTACTTATCAGTCAACATTGAGTATATGCCCATATTATCTGTGATACATCGACTATGCTAGTATTCTGGGAGTCATAACTACGGCTGCCACCATTATCGTTGCTACACATTGCTTACACAGACATACTCGCATACTTTTGCAATGTTTTCCTCACGCCGTACTTATTTTTCCATCTGGAACCACAAAACACTGGTTCATAAATCAACACAGAGAACTGATAAACAATGCACTCTTGTAAACTAAGCTGATTATGTTCCAAACATGTGCTGTTCGGTGTCATGCGTATGCGAGTTCTCATTCCGACCAATTACCTAAATGACTAAATTCACAGAATATTAACACAGAGGACAAACTAACAAGCACACTCTGTTTGAAATAAAAGCCGGCGCAGGTTTCTACTGTCAAGAGCATATGTTTGGTCCCATGTGGTTCTGTTGTGTGTTTGTTGACAGGTTTAATGTCAGTTTACTTGTCGGTGTCATTTTCAGATGTAGGATAGTATAGACAGGGGTTGTGAGGAGGGGATTCATTCAAGGCGTGGCTACGGGCTGTGAGGTCTATAATTGAAGACCATCGTTTTGTGGTTTCTTCTCTTGGGGCTGCATGATTCACAATCTAAATAAATAATGGAGTAATGGATCCACCAAAATTACAGACTCAAAACAGAAATAGCCTGGATTTGAAAAAGCAATGCACTGACTCGGCAGATTTTATCCTTATAGAGGTTAATTACTTCAGTGGTTATTAGTCGACTACAAGATAAAAGTTTAAAAAATTGTAGCTGAAAATTCGCAGCTTTGTCACTGTGTGACGAAGGACACATCAGATCTACTTTTTTGGACCTTTTGTTCAGAGGAGGTAATAACTTAATACTGGTACTGTAAATTTGAACAATATTTTATCAATTTTAACATTGTGTTATAGATGCAGGGATATAGCTGCATGCTCAACTTGGTTTCTTGTGCTTGACTTGTTTTAATCAAGTGACAGAATCATAATTGCCTGATAGTTTTTACCATTGTTCCAGTCAGCCTCTTCTAGATGATAGTTGGTTAATTTCAAACATAACAAAAATACATATGCTAAAGCTGTAGTTAATTATGCACAGTGGTTATTTGTAATTTTATGCAAGAAAGGATTTGAGTGAGTTTAGGCATTTGTATGCACATCTGTTGGTCGCAGCTGTTGCATTCGTCCAATCCTCTCATTTGATCTTAAATCTCGGTTGTGAGGCAGCAGACTGAAAACTCCTAATCACATTAAATGCGCGCAGTGTTTTCTTTTTGAAGGCAAGCCATCAGCAGATGAGTGTGCTGCTTTATTGTGGGGACGCGGAGGCAGGCGCGTGGGGTTCAGGGAGCAGGCTGTGGTCACCGGCTTCTGTTGACTCCACCCTTTGCCTCCTCTTACCCCGACAGATGTGCTTGTCAGAGGCTCTGTAAGAAAAGCTGCTCCCTGGAGGTCCATTAGAATTCAGAGTTGTAACTTCCAGTGTTAGCTTATCTCTGGACATGGCTGTAAGTACGATAAATATTAGGACAATAATGTCTGTAACACTGCAGTCAGTTGTATGTATCACTTTTAGTTCAGGATTGTTAGGAATATGCATTAAGACTATGCATTCTAGTTGCAGTCAGGCTAATAACAGATTTTGTTCTATATTTATTGCTGTTCATAATATTTGACGATAAGATAAAAAATAAATAAGGAAGCAAAAATACACCACAAATTTCTTTATTCAGGTCTTGTAGGTGAGTGGTCAAATTGATCTTCAAGCTTTGCCTTAAAATCAATACAGTGAAGCAATAATACTGAGTTATTATGTCCTCTCAGTGAAGCTCTTAGTTTTAAAGGTCTCCTATTGTATATCCAATCATTCTTCCTAAGATGTATTTCAAGTTTTGATACCTCTAACCAGATATACTTGTGGTTCAAAGTCCTTAATCATCTCAATATGGTTTTACATCTCCTCTGTCAACCTTCTCTCTGGAGCTCTGGTAAGGATAGGTCATTTTGTGTCTGTGTCATTAATTAATTAATGAGCTCCTCCTCTGATTGGCTGGTTTTGGGGGTATGGTTCACTGTGTAGTTAGGAAATCTCAAGTTTACTATATTCAAGCTAGTTTTTGAATATGTGCGGTTTGTATTCCTATTTCTCCTTTTGAAACATGGATAAGTAAATATACATCTAGACTTTTTAATCAAAAAGCAGTTAACCTCTCACTTTCTGCGATATGGGTCCTTTAATAGAAAAAACTGCATGGTGACTGTGTGTTTTGTCCGAAACATGTGACACCCTAAAGTGCACTCTTGTGACTCTCATCACAGTAATGTCAGAGACAGATTTTTTTCAGAATATTCTCACTATAAATTTAAAGTTTTGCCTGATCTAATCCCAGTCATCTGTAATCTTTACTAGAATTGCAATGCTTAGTGGACAAAATTGCATTATCATGTAAGTCCATTTACGAGCGAAAATGCTAAATATTTACCAGTTGGCACTTATTATATGCAGATGTGTTACTTTTTACTATATTAAATTGTAATAAACTGAATTATCCTTGGAGTGTGAACAATTGTCAGACAAAACTAGGGAACAGAATTTTCATCCTATGAGATGCATTCTTCTTAAGCAAACTCTTTAATGCACAAGATACACACCTTTTCTTTTTCTCTTCTCTTCAATATCAGACTTGGCAGAGTTAAGAAACAGGAGCAACAGCAGGTAACATTACAGCATCACCGTGGAATAACAAGAGCCATGGAAGTACAGGAACACAGCATCTACCTCACAATATGGCGCCTGTGTCTCTATGACAGTGTCGCATCTTTACATTCTCTATAACAATTGTTTGTGTGGCCTAAGCCAGTTATAGCTTATTCCTAGTTGCCTCCATTGTTTTCCAGAAACTATTTAAAAGCCATCAATGAATGCTGTACTGTACCCCGCTGTTTTCGGAAACAACTTTGCTTTTTCAAAAAACAAAACAAAGCGTTATATTTTGGTCACATGGCCGCAGACAAGGTTGGGGAATTGGAAAGTATTCAGAGACAGACTAATAACTGTTGGGGTTGGTCCTTCCATGGGATTTAACAAGAACGATACAAATATAGAATGACACCAAGCTTTAATTTATTTTAACTTTTAACAAGCCATCCCAATCAGTGCTTTTGTAGGATTAATTATTTTCCTCCTTAGACCAATATTTGGAGTTAGCAGTCATTAGGACCACAGTGCATGGGTAATTAACCATTTAAAATTGGAGAAAAGTACACAGAAAATGCTAATATTAACTATATTTTTCATTGTTCCTAAGCATTTATGTCTTGTCTACTGAATAAATCTAGCATAGACAGGAACTGACTGTTTCAATCACTGAGTCAGAGGAAACTGCACTGGATAAATGGCTTCCAGATATTTCCATGGTTAATTACCTACTGTGAATGAACAGAGAGATTCAGTTTAAACCTGTTTTTCTCCTGCTGTTTTGAGAAGTCAAGGCTTTTTCCCTGTAAGAGCAGATCACAGTAGGTGCCCGAGGTCGAGGTCACTTGGATACAGCGTGGCTTCACAGTTAATATTAAAGAGTTGGCCTATACATGCAGGATGTGCAAAGTCAGCAGTTGAACCCCCCAGGAGAGGTGCAGTGGGGTTATGGGAAACAGGTGTGGCTGCTGTTCACCCTCCCAGCCTTCGTTGTTTCACTCATTCATCTGTCAGGTGGTTATAGTGTTTGGGATGAGCACACAGTCAGCTGTATTGACACACCCTACCACCCAAGTGGGAGATTATTTACACCAACCAGTCAAATACTGGGCCATGCTGGGTGTAGTGTGTAAACTATCGGTTGTCTCATTCACCAATGACATACAGTAGGCTTTGCTTTCACTGATGGAACCAATCCCTCATTGCTTTGGTCACCACCTGCAACTCTGACACTTTGTCTGCTCTCTCCATGTCCAACCTGGATAAAAAAAGCCCTCTACCTCTGGTAGCATGCTGTCAACATTACAAAAACCCACATCCTAGTTCTAAGCCCTGTGTTTATCTACTCTCCAAATCTGCGCTATGTGTTGACAATGAAAAAAAGGCTTTTGGCTCAAGATATTTGGGCAGTCAACCACAGTCCGGTCTTTGAATCTTTTCCTGCAAAGTTGATCTAGTATTCACTATTTGAGGAAAAGACTCGGTTAACGAAGTACTATTAAAAAAAAAGAGAGAGAACACAAACACTTTTTCATATTTTTTGTGTTAATACACCAGTGACCTAAACTGTAGTGTTGCTGATATCTGGCTGAACACAAGCCATTTAGAAATGGCTCCTGTTGTGATATCACAAAAGGAGTTGAAATTATCATAGCTACCCCTGAATCCATGTAGAGTCCTCCTTCCGGAATGCCTGTACTTAACTCCTGTTTCTCTGGTCCACCCCAGCTCTCCCAAAGGCTGTGCCATTTCCGATGGGGCCAGGCCAGTCACAACTGAGTTGGCATTTCAGTAGGGAGGCAAGGGTAGAAACAGGGAGTCTGTGTATGAGAAGATAGACTGCATTGCTGCTAGGGGTCTAACACGGTGCTTTGGGACCATAAATACATTATCTTTTTTAAAACAGAAATTTCAAAATCTAAATATTTAACAGAAAAGATAGCAAAATAGGGCCACAACAGATAACTGAGGAACAGAAATCATACCACTTACTATCCCAGATCGCAGGCCCAAAACCATAAGTGAGATGCAAATGTTCGTTGCATGCATTATTTACTATAATGGACTTGCTCAGGAGTGACAGTCCAAAGCAGTGAAATCGACCAGCCAATCTCTTGTTAATGAGGCTACAGTTTTAACATTCCTGTATTTCAGTCAGGAACACTACCATCATTAAATCCATACTGTTTGTCTGACAAATTAATCACATAGGACACTGTTAGATTTGGCATAGGCTACATTATTTTTGTGTAAGGACATTAGAACTGGTCCTTGATGCATTTCACACTGAACAAAGATTTGTCCCCTAACATTAAGTTTCCTGATGTGGCTTGTTAAGCAGCTCTGGTCCGATGCAGATATATTGCAGTAATATCTTGAATAGGACTTTGCATACCCACTGTATATCCCTTCTGGTATTCATCCAAATTATTATATATTAACCTCCTTGACATTACCCCCTCCACCCATACTTAAGTTTCCATGCTTCTGTCTTAGGTCCTGATGCTCTCTTTATTTTCAAATAAACTGTAAAGCTGAATACACTACCCACTTTAATAACACTATAAATTTGACCAAATAGACTGCAGGATTAGTTAATAAATAGTATCAATGAAAGAAGATGAAATAAATCTATATTTTTCCAATAGTTTTGCTGCTGTGTCATACTTACTGCTGACAAATGTGATTGCTCAATAAGGATGTTATTTCTGCCTCTACTTGGATTGTGAAAAGGATCATAACAAAAAAAAGTGGCCAGTTCTATTTAGGGCTGAAAAAACAATGTCAGAATATCAGGTATAGCATGGATTCCATTGCATCTTAAAGAGGAAGGAGACACCGTTTCTACTTTTTCCGCATAGTCCAGAGCTATTACTTCAACAGTAAAGGCGGTGAAACAACCTTTTATTTTACTATATATTGATATTGTGGTATATTTTTTATCAATTAAATTGAAGTGACATTTTATGTTTATATATATTTCATTTTATCTCATTTATGGACAGTTCATATTACTAATAGTTTGGAGATACAGTAGTTGTAGAAGATGTATAGGGTGTAAGATGTTATCATAGCCAGGGGACTGGGCTAAAGGTTTAGCCTGGAATGTTGTCAACTACATCTATCTGTGGCTTTCTGTGAGGTCACTAAAGATTTTTAGCATGTGTCGAAAGTGACCTATGCACGAAATCTCCTTGTTCTCATTGTTCAAAGTGGGTGGTAAGTGTATATCAAGAGGGTCACTTTAATCTGTTGCAGAAACAGCATGAGAGCACTATAGTTTCTGGGAAAAAAGAGGGTGTGCCGAGAAAATGAACTCCCCTCTGACCAGGATAATGCTGGTAAAATGCCACAATAACCAAACTATAGTTTTATTGACCACTGGAGACACACAGTACACAGTTTTTGTTGGGCTTGTTTACTTCCTCCCTTGTTGTGAAGTGGTGATTGCTGACAATTGCGATGTTGATTCCATGAGAAAGCATATTTCTTATCCATACTAGGCTCAGGTGATTGGGAGGCTATATCAGCAATTACCTCAGGATATCAAATGTTTTTTGTGAGTGTGATGTAGAGGGAATGCATGCGTGTAACAGTGAGGTTGAGAGGGTGAGAGTATAAATTTGGCAGTATGGATGTGAACATAGCGCTGTAGTATGTGTGTACAGTTTAGTCTATTTGTCACAACAGAAAATGCTACAACTCCTCAAGAGTCAAGTTAGCCATGAGTGGGCTAGATCAGGCTCACTTGAGGTGGGCTGACCTTTAATGTGGACCAGCTATTCTCATTCAGCTCAGTCACCACCCACTACTACCATTAGCTCCTTCTCTGCTACACTAATAAAAGTAGACACACATGTAGTAGTTTTAGATTCTACACATATAAGTCAGTGTGTGTGTGTGTGTGTGTGTAGCCTACATGTGACAGCCAGTGACATACTGCAAGTCCTTGAAAAATACATGTTGCTAATAACAGCATCATGCCAGAATGCTAAAATTGGACAATCATGGGAATGATTTTAAAGAAAAACAGCCTTGTTCTCTCTGGGGTCTCTTTGGCATGTGGGAAACTATGTTTCCATTATATTAGAGCAGAATAGAAAGTACAGTAGCACATTTAGACTCAGTCGAGGGCAGTGGAGTCTGTGATTAGTCCAGAGCCCTTCCTCTTTTGTCTGCACAGTCCCACACGCCACCACCACCACACCCACCCAACAGGGGCCATGTCTATTTTAGTCCTAATGAATAAAAATTAGGTTCATTTGATTTTTATCAGAAAACTAAAGTTGCTTGAATTTGATGTATAATGTCCTGTGCCTAAAACAATATTTGTTTCCTGACTGGCATCTGTCTCAGAACTGTGATTGTATTGAACATTTCTGGGTTTGTATTTGATCATTATTAAGGAGACTGGTATGAGGAAAAGTCTTTTCTTGGGTCTCCTGATGCTTTTGCAAACACAGTTGTGTAGAACATGTTTGTGGGTGGTAAAGCAAAGTCAAGCAAATGTCCAACATTTAGCTTAGTCTTAGTTTTTTGTGAGGCTGTTGTAGAGTTTTACTTTCATATCTGCACTAGATGGCCTGTCAGTGCTGTTTTTGTTCAGCTTGACAGTAGATTTAAGGAGATGCTGTTATTCATTTTCTGGAAAAAAAAGGAAAACTAATATGCTAAATATCTGCCATATATTTCTGGCCAGTCACGTTTTAGAGATTAGCTGAAATTGCATCTGGTCTAAAACACAGACAAACGTTGCTAGTTGGACTATAAATGATGTTACTCACTACCTTTATACGCACAAAAATATTGCACCCATTGTTGCACCCAGATCATCAGATGATAGCTGATACGTTTTAGGGTTGGTCAGTCAGTTATATTTCTGGGCTCACTGTTGCAGTAGAGACAAAAAAGGGCAAGAGTGATTTGCACAAATTCTAATGCAGTGTAATTTTTAACATCTCTGGTGTGAGGTTGGTTCTTCTACACTCTCTATTAGCACTAACATGCCAGGAAATTCATACACTTAAGCTCTAATTGAGAAAAACAAAGTTATCTTAACATCAAGGCAGATTGACAAATGCCTTCTGTAACAACCTTGGCCTTTTGCAAATGTTCTCCTCTGTTTCATAATTGGGACATTTCCTTGCATAAATCTACCTGTGTGGAAAAATAACATAATTGCCATCTCTCAGTCCGTGGCATTGTGTGCATATACTAAAAATACCACACCCACACCCACACTACAAACAATAACAAGTCCCACACAATAAGGCGGGATGCCGTAGGAATGTTTGTGTTTCTTTGGTACACAGTGGCAGACATTGTCCTTCACAAGACCTACAATTGGAGCTGCAGTTGACTGTGATGAGAGGTTGCAACCTATCCTGACACTTTGTATGTCAACATTATTGATCTTTTTCTTTCACACACTCGGATCTTTAATCAAATGTGACTTGGACGAGAAGGGCACAGAAGTCCACGCTGCAATGGAGGAGCGAAGAGAAAAGGGTTTTGAAGAGGACAGTGACATGTGAATGAGGCCCACCCGCCTCTTTTTAAAGGCCTGTCAGCCTGTGTTTGTCTGCGCCATGAATTAGCCCACTGAAAAAACTTCACACCCTCACAGGACACAATGCTAGGAAGGAAGGGGGTAGATTAGAGTTTGTGTTGGGACTAATGTCTTTGTCACACTGCACAAATATTTCTTACGATAAAGACACGCTATAAAACATAAACCACTTAGCCTATCCCGTCTAACTAATCGAGTCAGAGTTATAGGCCTCACAAAGATAAAGGAAAGGCCTGTGTGTATATATATGTGTGTGTATATATATATATATATATGTGTGTGTGTGTGTGTGTGTGTGTGTGTGTATATATATATATATATATATACATACACAGGCATCGTGTTTTTTTTCTTTCTCTTTAGATAGTAACACTACCAAACCAATGGCTTACACTGCTTGACTTTATTGAATTTGCTGTATTTAAAGGCTTGGTTGATTCAGAAAAACAAGAAGTAAGAGAGTGAGAGATAGGTGAATCTGCATTTCTTTCACTTTAACTTCTGCTAATTCATTTTCTTTTGCTTGTCTTCTTAGAGGGCTTGGTTCAGGCCATGATTTCTAGAAGATGTTATTGTGGGCTCTTCAAAGGCATTGAATGATTTATTATTTCACAACTAGAACGCATAGTCGTTTGAAGATTCAATTTCATTGCTGTGTAAGTTTGCCAACATTTTTCAGATGATAAAAAAATGGTTATTTTTTCCACCACAGAAGCATGTTATTGGTCATTGTGAAATGTGACCTTGACAATCAGATGTAAGTTTAATAATAGTCATGCTAATGTTGCCGTTGCCCTAGACCAGACTAAGGGACTTTAGTGCCTAGAAGGAGCATGAATTACTGAAGTCATTAAACAGTGAACACTGCCCTTCAGCCTGGACCTACCTCCTACACACATTTAAAAGGACTGAAATGAGAAAGAGGGGGAGGGTTGGGGAGAGAGTGACAGAGACAGCCAGACCCCATTCTCCATAGGAGGTGAGGTTTTTGCCCACTACCTGGAGATCTTCAGTTTGATTTATCCAAATGGGGAAGAGTCAACTTTGCAGAAGTCATTAAATGTTAACCTGAAGAAAGTGTTTAATTCCAGGTCTGGATACCATTTCTATCAGTTAAGATAACATTGATTTTAAGTAAAGTGAAGTAAGTAGTTTAATTTAAATTCGGATGATGAGTTCTTACACTGTTTCACAGCGCAATGAGGGGCAATAACCTACATGACGAGTGTGCTGACTTGGCTTACATTATCTTGCTTAACCTTTTGCTTGTTAACAACCTATCTCACTTTGTTTTTTGAATTGTTTCATCTCTTGTATGTTTTTTCAGTAAGATACACCGTGCAGCCACAATCCCTCGAGCAGCTTCAGCTCCACAAAAAAACTGTGTCTTAGGGAAGGCAGCGGGTCTGAGGAGGAGGAGCACATGTTACATTCAGAAAACTATCACTTCTCAAATGATTTGGCAAATTAGTAGTAGAATGATGCAACGCCCTTTCCACTTTGCATAACTGACATTGCACTTTTCTGTAGGATCATCGACAACATTATTAAAAAGCTTTCAAACTGGAGATTTTTTTTCTATAGGTGTTGCCACTGCAGTATGAGATTGAAGATAGCTTGATATCAGATATCTGCACACTGTGTAGAAACATATTCTCTCTAAAATCAAATGTTTATTACTTATTTTAATGCCACTGTTATGAGTGAGCACTCACAGCATCCAGGACAGCCCGTAGCATGTATAGTGTTTATATAAAATGCGAATTATAGCTTTAAAATCAAAAGTCAAACCTAATTGTGGATTCAGAGCATTGAGACACCTAACTTGTGAAAAGATAGTTCTATGTTTCTTTCCTCTGTTCTGACCTCATTCCTGAACTTTCCCTCTTGCTTTTGTGTCTCTGAATGTGCTTTGTGTCTTGAGTTCCTTACTGCTGAGTGTTTCCTCTCGCTGTAGTCCTAAACCACACTCCCTCCTGCACAGATCTCATGTCTGCATTCTTCTCCTGTGAGGTCTTTAGATCAGTCCCTCATGAGTGCTGTTTGACACGATAATCTATGCATGGAGTTTGTCTACATGAACATGACATATTGTCTATTTTGTTGCAGCTTATGAATTGTTTCTGGCCTCGTATCCCCCCTTGTCTCATGCCTTTCTGACATCCATCGCAGGCTTCACTGAGAGGATTTCCAGCCAGGAGACAGCCTCCTCTGGGGAGGTCAGGGCTGAAGTTGGGTCAGGTCTGAGTAGGTGGAGATTTTGGCTCATCAGTTGGCCGACGTGGAGTGTTTCAGCCGGTTGCCAAGCAAAGAGGAAGGTTTTGATTTAAGCATTGCGTCTATCCAGCAGCTTGTCGCAATTAGTGATGTCAGGCGGGAGAGAAACAAATATGAAGCATTTCTTCAAAGGGCAGGCATATCCTTCCCATGAGTTCATTCTTTCCTTAGGTTTCTCAAGGAAAAAAGGGGGCAAAAGTGCAGCCTACTCCTCTTCGTTCAAGTTAACTGTTGCTTGAAAAGGGCAATTCCCGTTCTTCGGGGAAGGGTGTCACATTTTGAGTTGACTATAAATGGGTTGCAAAACAGTGAAGCGGCATAACCAAAATCTAGTTTTTAATGAAAATTCGGAACATTGTTTGTTTGCTGAATAAGATGGACAATCGGTATCCATGTCTCAGCTCTGCAGCTGTATAGTATACACTATTTCCTTGACGAAACAGCGTGACAGCTTTGTCTAACGCACTGCTTACATTTCATTCGCCTGCAGTATTTTAGATAATATTTCACGGTGCTCTAGTTTGCAAGCGCTGGCCATGTTCTTCATGATCTCTGCCGGCGGTGCCAAGTTTCCCCACTCTCCTCCTGGCTGTAGGTATCCCATGCAGAGGCCATCTGTCTCTCCTCCCCTAACAGTAAAGGTGGAGTCCACTCTAAGCACTTCCGCCCTGCTCTCTCCCTGCTCTCCCACTTTGTCCTGAATTCTCACTGTAAAACAAACAGTATATGGCACGGACGGAGTCCAGTTTCTCTGTATGCTTTGACAGGCCTGAAAGCTGACACTGTGAGATACACAAACTACGTACGGTAGCAGTTGGAGTGTTGTGTCAGGTAGCTGCAGTATGTGGAGCATGTTGGAGTGAAGCCTGGTGTCAGACACGTGTCTGCACGCATCAACACAATGTCACACACGCCAATCTTCCAATGTTACTTTACTACACAAGCGTGGTGGTGCACAAGGACTTGTGGATATTCAGCCTTGCATCTGCATTCCTGTGCCATTTATACACAGACTATTTGCAAATAGTTATTTTGCAGTTAAGCTTTTGTCGTTACATTCTCATTTTGGTCTACTTTGTTGAGAAAAACAATCAGGGCCACACTAATAAGGTGACAACAAACAGCTGTCGCGTCAGCTCAGATTGCTCGGAAGTGGTGAATGTAAAACACACACACGCAGCTCTCTGACCCTGATCCTCCCCTACACCAGTGCACCCAGACGACTCTGACAGATGCAATGCAAGCACAGAGCAACACATGCACATTATAGCAGTGTGACTTTTTGTCTTTAGACTACCTCCTGACATCAAAGGTGGTAAAAAAAAAGATGGAAACAAGTCCCTAAATTCCTGTGAAGAGATGTGACTTCTCCAAGTAGATGACAGCGTAAATGCTTTGGGTTAATAGGTTAAATGCATAAATACAGTGTGGGAGTGTGCTAGAAGAGTTTAAACAAAAAGTCATGTCAAGAAACACAAGGAAAATATTTTGAAAATGTGGGCGAGCAGAGGAAAAAAAACAAACAGGAAATCCCAGAGTATTATACCAGAGCAGTAACCAACACAATGCAACATGCACAACATTCAGGCCCAAACAGCCATTCAAACAAAATGCCCGACTCATACACACATAGTCACACACTTATTCCTTATTTTGGAAGAGAGAAACTGTATGTGTGTGTGTGTAATCACTGAAATTACAGGGGACGTAGTGGAGCACGGGAGCCTCAGCCTCCTTGGCTATATTCCTCACAAACCAAGATAGCATTGCTGTGGCTCACCACTCGCATCTCATGCCAGAGACTCAAAATACCAGCCAGCAGACCACTTTTAAAGGTTTACTCCATACACATCCGAGACTCTGTACAAAGTGGAAATTTATAGCACCCAAATACACAGTAGCTCGCTCTTGAACACTGCAGCCGTGTCAGGAAAGCTGAGATATATGGTTTGAGTATTTTGAATGATATCAACCTTTTTACAGTTCATCTATAAAATAAACTTTCACAAGGTTTTCTGTGAATTCACTTTACAATCCTTGACCCATTGTCAATCCTTGTATGGCCTTGTGACATTTTGAAGTTCTTGTATCAATGACTCATTTGTGTTATTGTGCTCACAAAAAACCTGAGCCTGTGATAGATTTTTTCCCTATTCAGAGCTGCAGCCATAACCTGTAATTTAGGATTTATTTCAAGTTAGTTTTCCAAGATACTGCATTCATTTCCCCTAAGCTGGTTGTTTTTTTTACTATCAACTAGCACATACAGTCCTCACATTATTAACATGAAATGACATCATCATAAATGTTGATATCTTTATTTCTTTAAGTTAAAGCATGATTTGTCATCCCATCTTGTCTTGGATTTCCGGACATACGAAAGGGCCATAAATGTTTTTAACCGAGTTAACATCTTGCATTAAATCTCATCATCCTCAAAAGAAAAGAAAACCTGCAGTGGGCTTAAGTCAAGTTGAGGGCCTCATAAAGTAGGAGTAACATTTTGTTTCATCTCAGTCCACAGTTGTTTTTCTCTCTCCTCCTGCTTAAAAGGTGCTCTGATAATTGGAAGACGGACAGTCTTAGTGTCCTGCAGTGAACGTGTGTTGTTTATCAAAAGGGAAAGCAGACTACTCTGGCTCAGATACAAACCCAGCAAAAACATGTCTGTTAATGTGACTATGGGAGGACAATTAATAGTGATGATGAATAACTGCAGCTTGTGAAAAGATAATCAAAGTCCTAAATGCAATGTAAGTTGGAAAACTGCTATGAAAACGGGATTAAATTCAAGGCTGTAATGCAAAAGACTGATATTGTTGGGTGTGACCATATTGCACCAGGTCTTCCTGCACTGGCTTCCTGCCTACTTCAGGAGTGACTTTACAATTTTATTGTTTGTTTTTAAAGTTTTAAACCAGAGGTGTCAGAACCTTTTTGGTAGCTCCCACCAAGCTGTGGAATAACTTAGATACATATTAAAAGCACACAGACCTTAAAAGTTCCAGCGGAAGCTTATCTCTTCTTCCTGGCTTTATCTCATGACAAACGTAACATCCTAATAAATCTCTTCTGTCTTTAAGCTCTTCTTGTATTTGATTTATTTATTTCCCATCTTACTTGTTGTTGCCTATACCTGTATAGTCCCCTGGTCAACTGCCATTGTTTTTAAATGTGTTAATGTGTTTTAAGTTTAAGTTGATTTAGTCTAAGTTTGTGTTCCTGAAATGCTTATAACAATAAAATAAATGCACAACAAAACAAAAGCTTTTAATGTTAAAAATTTAGAAAAAGTACCTTTCCCAACTAGATCAAGAGATGTTTATCACCAGTTTAGTGATGATTATTCAAAATATGTAGTGATTATTAAAGTGATTAAAATTTGCCATTACAGTACCACGTTCTGTCCAATTACACTTACTCTACAATACACCCGCTAAATGTGAAGTGGATCAGATGAATGGTTTCTGCGATTTGCAAGAAACACATACAGTATACAGAGATTCGTCGCTTTACATATTTAGATTTAAAGAAAACAAAATTCTTAAATCACTCACAGCATGTCATGCAGACGAACTAGTTTCTCTGTTCTGTCCTGAATTTAAAAAAATAAAGATTAAGGGGAAAGAAACTAAACTCTAATCAATCTTTATGATTTTTTTTTTCTTGTTGAAAAACCATATGATGTTTCTTCTTGCAAGAAAGAGTAAATGCGCATCTAACTTAAGGAGAAAAAACCCTCTACCTACATGTTATTCCTGTGATCCAGATTTTGATTTGCTGACAATTTCCTTCTACCACTAGACACCGAAGAACAAAACCTGCAATCTGTGAATCAACTTTAATTATAGCGGCAACAATGATGTGTTTCCATTGTTTATTTGAATCTTATCTTCATGCTTTTTTTCTCAGCAGGTGTCAGCAGTAACCAGGTGGTTGTTCCAGAGAAAGTGAACGCGGTGCTGGGGAAGAACATAACACTGGGCTGCAGAATAGAGGTGGGCTCCAACCTCAGTCTCACACAGAGCTCCTGGGAACGTCGCCTTCCTTCAGGCACCATCACCTTGGCAGTGTTCAACCCCGATCTAGGAATCTCCATCGCTCAAGAGTACGCCAAGCGCATCTCCTTTGTTTCCCCATCCATACGAGATGCCACCATCACCATTGAAGGAGTCAGCTTCGCAGATATTGGGTCCTACACCTGCAAAGTGGCAACGTTTCCTCTAGGAAATACACAAGCATCTGCTTACGTTAATGTCCTAGGTAAAGTAGACCTTTTATCTCCATCATACAGAGTGCTTCCTTATGCTGTCTTTAATCTAACTTTTCAAAGCAGGACATGCTTTGTTGTGATTGAGTAAAGCTACAGCTTAGATGACTAGGTCGTGTTTGCTCTGCAGGAATACCACCCCCTGAATCTAGCTAGCTCTAAAATTACTACCTGGACAGATGCCATGTACATATAAATCTCTTCAGGGGTCCTGTATGTTGCTTCAGATTGGACTTAGTCATTTTATTATTGCTGTCACTCAGAAAAGGCGACAAACAACTTTTTCTGAGTGCTTCTTTCACAAACAGAATGCAGAACAGTTCTAACTTAATGCATCCTACTTGCACACAACACCAACTTAATTGTAGGGTTTAATAAACAGTAACTCGTGAAATTTGGGTGCATTAAACCAAATTGTATGGTTTCATATATAGCACTGACCCCTATTTTACACTTTTCATGACTTTTATTTGAAGTTTTGATACCCCTATCAATAGATATTCCTGGTTTTAGGTACCATAAATCATCTTTATATAGTTTAACATCTCCATAGTCCAGAGCTATAGAAAGAACAGGGTGTTTGGTGACTGTCTCATTCATATTAATGAGCCTCTCTTCTGATTGATTGATTGATTAGAATTGGGGGAGGGTCAGGTGGTGACTGTGCAGTTGTGACATCACAACTTCAAAGTTCAGTCTTGACAGCTGGTTTTAAGGTGGAGTTTCTGAATATGGGCTGTGTGCATTTTTCTACATTGAGTCTTTTGATACATGGGGCATAATGCCTAGATCTTTCTTGTAACAGAAAAGAAATTCAAATCTCACTCTCTATAACATAGAACCTTTAAAACTACAATATGCAGCCCTCTTTATCCTCAGGGTGCACACATTATGTTATATGGTCTTTGTAGACGTTTGTACGTCCATATGGACCCATATTCTTCTCCTTCCTGAGAGCCATGAGCATTGAACCTTCTCTCTGGTCAGCGCCTGTTTCAAGCCCTAAATGGGTGGTTGGATTGCACTCAGACCGATGAGAGGAGGAGATTGCACTATAGGCAGTAGTTTTTCGTCTCCCCCCGGAAACTGAAGGAGACTCCGATGACTAATGAGCAGTACATTAAGTGCTGCTGTGACAGTCACAGAGTCTGGGACCTCACAGAGTTCAGTTACACCTCGCTCTCCACACTCAGCTCTGTTCTGCAATTTTTCCACACTAACACATACAGTATATGCAATGCTTAAGCTTTCTTTACAGTTTTGATGTAATTAGGGTATGATTATGATAGAAACGTATAGTCCTCACTCTGCAATTTGTTACATGACATGTAGGGATTAGTTAGAGAAGGTTATCCTGTAGGTATTTTCCTTGTAAGAAAAGAAAAAAATACCATTTCCAGTTCCATTTCTTGTTGTGGGTTGACTCATACCATTTTCACAAGACAGTTTGGAGCGAGAACAAACTCAAAGCAAACTCAAGCACTAAAAACATGCTTAAACCCATAACTTAAACAGCAAAGTCACAACACACATATGGTGTTGATTAACAGGTGCAGTGGACATCACACTTTATAGAAACAGTTAAATCAGTTTTACACCTTACACACGTCAAATGTATATTGGGCACACATTTTTCTTTCTTTTTGATTTTTGTGTATACAGCTACTGATGGTGTAAGGAACAATTTAAGGTGTAAGGAACAGTTTAAAAGGAAGTTTGCAATGTGCAATAATATGTGAGCCAAAAGTTCCAGACAGTAAGCAATAGGCAGGAAACAGAGGAAGAGAGAATGTGAATGAATTAGAAAGACCCTTTGTTTCATACTGCTGACAGGTTAATGGGAAATCTGCTGAATAATAATTGACTTTCTTAAAAACAAAAAACACACACACACACACACTAAGTCGATAAGGTTGGAGATACTGATAAACAGCACTGCTGCAGATTATTATCCAACTACGTATAAATACGAGCATTTGAACATTCTTTTTTTCTTCCCCTTTTCTTGAAAGTTGTCTTCTTGTTCACGTGACCAATAATGCAGGTCTTTTTTTGCTGAGTCATAAAATTGAATCGGCCAAGCAGAGACACCAGGAGCTGCTGACTCATGGAGTAGCATTGTTGTGTCTTTGTTGTTAAAAATGTTAGAGCAAGTCTCATTTGATGGCCTGTAATCTCATGCTGTACTAACTACAGTACCAGAGAATTGAATCTTGCAACACAACACAGCATCCAAAATCTAGAAAAAAAAAAGATTTCAAAACCACCATTTATCATCATACCAGAGCGACTACTTTACAAACTACTATCTTATAGGTTTCTGTTGTTGATGTATTTCTTAATAAAAATGTCAAAACATAATGATTGGTTACATCCTGTCTTTAAAGGGATTCCCTCTCTGACATTAGTGTTTGCTGTGCATATGTAGAGCAGTGTGTATCTGGGCAAGAAAGCCCCAATGCAGCTAGTTTGCTGAAGGGAAATCATTACCCTTTTTCCCCCTTAAAGCATTTTCACTCATGCAAAGCACTTCTGTCCCCTCCCTTTCCTGACAACGAGTCCAAATTAACACGTCTCTCTGATTTAGTCTTTGTGGAGGTCCAGCCAGCTCGCCTCTTAACATAGAGCAGCTACTGTTTATAGTCCGATGCCTGTGAGGAGGGGAGCGAGTGAGTGAAGAATGCGAGGTGGACGACTGAGGACGGCGTCCCCGCCCATGTACTGGATACAGGAGACGCTGGGTTATTTTTGGGAAAAAAGGGGTGCCAGAAGTTATTTGAGTTTGTAGTTGGAGCTTGGCAGGGGAGGAGGGGTGGTGGTGGCAGATGTCTTAAAGGTGGCCTTGTGTTGTGGATTAGATCAGCGTGTGCCTCCACGTGCCGGCTTTAGAACCCTCACCATCGCAATAAGCGGAGCAGCTGTTCTTTTTAACTGTGGGGGGGGGGCAAAGAGAAGGAAATGAACACAAGACTTAGAGAAAGACTCAGACTCTTAGAAAAGACTAAGAATGGTACAAGTAGTGTGAGTGATGGCAGGAATGTAAAAGTAGCTTGGTATCTGTGTAACCTGTGTAGCCAGTTTCCTCTCCATTGTGGCCTCTTTCTCCCTCAGCAGACTCTCTTTTGTGTTCGAACTGTCCTTTTTCCTCCTTTCTATTTGCTGAACTTTCCCCAAGTGTCATTTTCTGACAGCCTGTGATTTTTAAACAGGCCCTTCCCATACGTATAACACAGGTTAAATCGTTTTAATGCTTCGTGCAACAGGTAGATTTGGCTGTGTTATTCTAGTCACATCCCTCTCTCATGGATCTGTTTTGTCTCTCGTATTTAGACACCCTTTTGTTCTCAGGAAGCCAGTGTAACATTACCACAGCTCTAAAGCATGCATTAACGTAGCTCCTCATCTTCCAGCATCGTACAGTAAACACAAACACACCACTGTGCTGACCGCCTCAGATTTGGCGATTATAAGGTTTTGGGTTTTCCCCTCTCAAAGTTATATGCATACATTAGGCACTGATGTACTTTGACAACCAATAGATGCTGATGTACTTTGACAACCAATAGCAACCAATAGATGCTAAAGCACGCTATACGTTTGACACACACTCTCCATTAAAAAAAAATGCCTTTATATGGTTAAATAGCAGCTTCATTAATTTTTAATGCATACTGTATGTGAAATGGAAGAAGTCAATCTGCTCTCTCTGGCAGTTAAGTATCTTAATGCCACTTCCTTTAGTCCATACACTTGTCATTGTATGATAGACATTATTTATTCATGAAATACATATACAACAAGATCAATATTAATTTTCTGATATTTTTGCCATTCTCATTCTCATTACTTCCCATATTCTCTCCCTTTATTCTCCTCTTCACTCTTCTTTCTACAGTGGAGCCAAAGGTGTTTGTGTCCGCCGGCCCCACGGCTCTGCTGGATGGCGGGAACGAGTCTCTGGTCGCCACCTGCATAGCGGAGCGTGGCCGCCCCGCCGCTGAGGTGTTCTGGGAGACGGAATTGTACGGGAGAAGCGAGAGGCAAAGTCAGGATGAGCCCAACGGCACCACCACCGTACATGTGCACTACATGTGGCAGCCGCAGAGCTACGCCCAGGGGAAGACGCTCACATGTGTGGTGCGGCATCCGGCCCTGCAGACGGAGTTCCGCATACCCTACACACTAAACGTTCACTGTAAGCTCCTGCTTTTTATTACAGCCTAAAGTATGAGGCTGAGAATATATTTTCCTTTTTGTCAGCAAATCCAATGAAAACACCAAAACTAACTTTAAATATAAATAAGCCATATAACAAACAAAAATACAGTAAGTAATATAACTAATACATAAAGTGAGAATATAGCTGTACATAAGAAAAATAGATGTACACATCAACATCAAATGCAAACACACACACAGACAGACAGAGGAGTAATAAGGGGATATGGTGAACTGAAAATGAGCCAAAAACCTACACACAAGCACACGAACATCGCAAAAGACACTTTTTCAAAACACAGCTGCGTGTAGATAAAATGAACATAAAAATTCCTCAAATATGCCCACGCAAAGGAGCGGCTTCAGAAATGTTTAAATACAAAGAACAAAGAATTGTAGAGGTACTTGATGCCTGGTGCACATCAGCTTGGGTTTTGATTATTGTATCATGGCTCATATACTGTATGATGTGAAGCTCTATTGTGTTGAACTCTGCCTCCTCTATGCTCTCTCTTTGAGTCCAGGGAGAAGTCTTTTCGTATGAGTCTCACACTTTTTAGGTCCAGCTGGTGATTTGCAATAACATCCAACATTGTTGTCCAAACAATTGTTCAGAACATTAAGTGCTACCTCAAAAGTTTCTATTTTATCACTTTAGGAAAAGAGGAAGACATTGTGTTCATAGTGCAATGTAATAAAATGAAATGAATAGAACTTTAAAGGAAGCAAAAACAATGTTGTTGTGAGACCCTGGGAGTCATTCTTCACACTAATATTTTTACACTCAGAATCTGAACAAAAAAGATATGAGTGTATTTTCTACACCTATTTAAACATATTCACTTATTGTATGGAACCTGGACACTGCAAATTATTTGTAGTCTTATTTCACATCCGCCGTCCTGCTGGTGTAAAAACTAATTAGAGCACTAAACCTGCTGTACTCAACAAATGCAATGTTTTTTAGGAAATAAATGAACCGTTTTATCTTCCTTTTTGTGAAGCCATAATGTAAAATCTTGATCACAATATCTATAATAATTATTACAACTCTAATGTTCAGCTGTAAGAGATGTACAGTATATCTTCTTGATATTAACCCATGCTGATAGCTTGATTTATGAATAGCTTGCTCACTACTTCTTCTCCCTCGCCTATAAAAGAGCCATTTAAGACTCATCTTTATGTTATAATCATTGATGCATACTTTCCTGGCAAGGGGTACTAAGGGTTCACCTCACTTCGGACTGTGTGAGTGCAGGCTAATGAAGGTATTTTATGAAATATTGATCAGACCTCCGCGGCAACACAAGTAGCAGGAGGCTGTTGGGGGGGCATCGAACAGAAAGGCAGAAAAACCAAGGTTAATACAGGAAGAAAGAGGCTTTCCACCTCAATAAATCATGTCAAATGCAGAGGCAAGGGATTTTAAGTGCAAAAGAAGCACAATTTCATTGTTGAACTGCGTGAAAAGGGTCAGTGGACAATGTGAGCAGAGGCGTCTTAGTGTGTGCAGTAATGAGTTCCTCATTTGTCCTCCTGAGAAATCAAATTGAAAAATTGGATGTCTAAGTCAGTGTTTGCCATGTTTTATTACACTGGCAAGTGTTGGGTTCATTTAGGCCTCCTCCTGCTTCCTTTTGTTTTTTTACTTTGTCATAGTGAGGCAGTGGAGTTTATTATTAGCTGCAGTGCATCGACTGTCTGAGTGAGTCTGTCATTTTCTAACTTTCCACTAACTCAGGGTCATTTGTTTGTTCTCTTGGCTCGTGTTCACCAGCGGATCCTGTACCCTGCCGCAGTCCTGCAAAGCCTTTGTTTTTGTCATTGCTACTGTGCTTATAATGCCCACTTTGTTCCTTCTGGAACAGCCCATTTGTCATCAGGCTGCCCTGGATCACAGTGACTGATTATTATACCACAGAGCTTTACCTTTTGAAGAATAAAATCAAAAGAATTTTGGTGTACTGTTGTACCAGGTAAAAACAGACTTAAAAGGTTTATGGTTATAGTAAATGGTATGCGGGAAAAAAATATTTTTTTCTTGACTTTTTGCTCCGATTTGCTTTACAGTTGCACCAATGGTATCAATAATAGGAATTGACAAAAATTGGTATGCTGGACAAGATAATGTGAAGTTCATCTGTGGTGCCAAAGCCAATCCACCTGCCCGTCACTTCAAATGGATAAGGTCAGTATCCCCTGAAAATGACCTACATGTGAAAACTTACAGACCAAATATGCATCTAAGAAGATACCTTAACCTTTTAGGGAATAAGATAACTGTGGTGACTGTGCTATGATGTAAATCCATAATTTGCAGTGATATCAAGTAACAACCAACACATGAAGCTAACACTGAAGTTCCATAAGAGGTTGTTCCTCTAATGGTGACTCAACATTGGCTCAATAACAAACCTCACTGTATTGAAGTGAAGAAGGAAAACCTCAACCTCTCATTGGAAACACAGAGCACTTTTTTCAAAGTCTGTGTAGCTCATTTCCTTCTTCTAAGGAGTTCTTGGCTAAATGTACTTATTCTAGCAGTTTCGCCGACTTGATATACAGTAAACCAGCACAATTGAACAATCCATTTAGAGCTACATTTTACACCTGAGCTACACACATCCAAATATGGACTTTTTAAGTTTACAGCTTGATTGAGGGTCTGTTTTATAAATTTCATGACAAATAGTACATGACAGATCAGCTACTGCCCGGTCCAGTTGCAAAGATCTCACCGCACTTAAATTAAAGCTGCAAAAAAGCGACTGTCTATAAATTACCTCGAGCATAACTCTGGAGCCTGGACACTGGAGCTGTCGAATGCACGGCTGCACCCATCGGGAAGACTCCCTGCTATAAATAAAAGATTCCAAACAGTTCATGCATCAGGGCAACACTGAGCTATTGACAGCTCTTTGTCATCATCTTGCTTTGAAAAATGAGAAATATGGTCTCATTTGAGCTGACAGTACCAGTAAAGTCTAGACAGCCGAGCACTTTATTTTCTTTTTTTTTTCTTTTTTTTCTCCAGACGTAGAAAGCTTTTCCTTGACTGATGGAAGTGCACTGAGCTCAAATTATCACAGTCATGTGATCATATAATCGACGCAACAGGGCAACTGAACTAGCAGAACAGTGATGTAATTGCAAGTCATGTTAGTTTTTTTTACTCTGAACGTGATGGCTCATACAAAATAACACAATGGCACGTAGACTTTGAGGCTTTAGATGCAGCTTTTTATTCTGTGACATATATATAATGCTCTCTTTTTTCCACAGGTTGGATGAATCAATGCCTGACGGTGTTATGATCTCAAACAACAGCCTTGCTTTTACTCGCCCATTGGAGCGCAATGACTCCGGAGTTTACCGCTGTGAAGTGACAAACGACATTAGTATCCGGAGTCAAGACGTCACCCTTTGGGTACAAGGTACTTTTTGATTCACTTACCATATGTTCACTCATATAAATCATCTTTAATTTTCTGATTGAGTTGAATGTCCATGTTCTTCTCGACTTTCCTCGGACCTATTTGATGTAAGCTTACCCTCTCAGTACGATCGCCCTCGGTTCAACACGTCTAGCAGAGTTAAGCCTCCATATAAATGTCTCTGCCCAGATCCACTTTCACACATTCCTGGCAACAGAGGAGCAGGGTGTGCAGATAAAGAGTATCAGTACCCAACGTTTCCAGTGTTGTGGTTTTGGAAACATTAGATTTCCCAGATAAGGAAGAGAGTGTTTACCCCTGCTGGTCCTGCAAGTTCTGCACCCATGTAGCCCTTTTCTTTGTTTTGCTTAGGTCAGGTTTCACAGAGGGACGTAATGAATTGTGTTTTTAGAATTTCAGTACACAGGAGTATGTATATATATAAACCATAAAACATGTTATTCAACAGTATATTAAACTTTCAAAGCAGTTACAGTTCATACTGTGAATTAAAACTGACATGACAGAGGACCTCTCGAAATCATTGAAAGTTTTCCTGACTCAGATTTGTTAAATGTGTTGATCTAACAAGTCAGTTTTCCTCGTCCGAAAACTGACAACATACTAATCACGTCCTGTCTGTTTCCTGTGTCCGTCCATGCTTCGATACCCCAGTTCATTACTGTGAAGTCAGGGCGTGGATCCTGAGAACTCTGCATCTCCTTTTATTTTCATTTCTCCTCTGCACGCTTTTAATCCTTCTCCAAACAAAGCAACTGCTGTTTTTGGACACATACTTCACTAAAACACACACAGCTCCTTTTCATTTTCTCACTGTCAAGAGGAAAGAGCTGGAGAAGCCACAAAAAAAGGCTGTCAGGCTCCATCTGTTTACAGGCCCGGATTGGAGTCCTGCTCCAAACGAAAGCACAGCTGACATCCTGTCCAGGAAGGACTTGCACTGAGCAATTATCGTGCCTCTCTTGTCAAATATTAAGACATGGGCGTGCAGCCTCTTGCCTCCCTCCCCCATGGAGATAGCCAGGTTGAGTGCAGCTCACTCCATCCCCCGCCGGGGCTGCTCAGTGTAGCTGTCTCACATTCCCTGTTGTCGCCGAAGTGCTGTGGTTTTTGGCTGCTCATCTCTTAGAAGACCAGTTCCATGTTTGTGGTCATCATAACCTACACAAGGTTAAAATCTCCCCTCCAGGCTGGGATTGATGGTGACTTTGGAAGTCGGTGATTGCCAGTATATGACTTCACTGACCTTGATCTGTCTCCCTTATTCTTGATCCTTTAGGCACACACACACACACACACACACACACACACAGTGTATTTGCAGGCAATGAGATTCTTACTCGCTTACACAAATTGTGGAAATCATTATGGCTCTACAGGGATTTTAATAACTAGTACCTTAAACCCTCCTGAAGATGCAGAGTTGTGTTGCTGTGTAGTCAGGTCTTTGATGTGCAGAGATTGGACGAGTGGTATCAGGCTGCCCTGCAGGTCAGAATGGAGACGCTTATCCTGACCTTGAGCTCTCTGGCTCTGGCTGCTATCACAAACGCCAGCCACTGGAGGACAAATCAAATGCAGGAACCTCACATCGATCACTGTGTTTCATCTTCTCACATGACTTCCCCACAACAGGGTTTAGAAAGAAGTGTGGGGGAGAGCTAATCGCACTCAGTCAGATACTCATGAGTGCATGTCCTCTGTCCTTTTCTCCCAGTCTGTCTCTGTCTCTGTCTTTCTCATGCTCACACACAAAGACTTTTAGCACTTAACCTTTCTTGCCCCTCTCATTTCCCCTTTTTTTGCTCTGCAGCGCAGTTTTCAACAGATTCTTTGGTCTCAGGAGAGGCGTGTCTCTGCTCCAACAGCACGGTGTTAAATGAATCTAAGAACCATTCACACTTGCTTTGTCATTGCAGTCTTCTTTTTTTATGGCCCAACACTCCATCTGCCCTCCTTCCTTTCTCTTTTAATCTTCTCATCACTTGTTTGCTCTGCAGATCCTCCCCCTACCACAGCTGCTCCCAGCACCACCGCATCCCTGCTGCATGACACTGCTGGAACCGGCACCGCTGCGGACCAGCGGAGAGCCCTGTTCACCTCCCCTACCCTGGCCTCCTTACCCGACAGCAGCCTGGGTACCATTGTCGGAGGGGCGGTGGGCGGAGTTCTGTTCCTGATCCTCCTGCTGATCCTGGGCGGGGCATGCTTCATGCGCCAGCGCAGAACCTTCAGAGGGGACTACTACACCAAGCAGTATCTGGGACCCTCCGACATGCAGAAGGAGTCTCAGCTGGACGTGCTGCAGCCACACGAGCTGCAGGAGGTTTATGGAGACAAGACGAGCAAAGGCAGCCAGGAGCTGAAACCCAAACTGGGCGGAGACATCATTTACCCCGACTACACCCAGGAGCGCAAGGATAGGGACGACTGGGCCGACAGGGGGGACGGCCACAGGGGCCTCAAGGAGGGAAATTACTACCCCGATCATTACAACACCCAAAACATGCACCCCTGTGGGCCTCCTGTGCATAGCCCGATGAACAACGGCTCCCCCTACATCCCGGAGGACTGCTATGACAATGGCACAGACAGCGACTATGTGTCTCACATGGACGGTTCTGTGATCTCACGCAGGGAATGGTACGTGTGAGGAAAGGAACTAGACGGGGGGGAAAAGAGACAAATGACTGACTGAGAATAATTTAACAAGTGACAGATATAAATATCATTAAAGGTTGTTTCATTTCAGTTAAAGGATGCAATTTCTCAGCTCAGTTTCATAATGAGCTCTTTGAACAATACTGCTCTGCCTTGATTGTAACCACTTAACCTTAAGGACATGTTTGTGGATCCACTTTTGTAGCATTTCAAGGAGCTACAAATAAGCTGGAAACGCCTCAGTGATATTATCTGCACAGGCTCAAGAGGCTTTGGCGTGAAGATTCAACTGATGTGAACGAGGTTTTGTACTCTGCTTGTGTGTTTGTGCACCTGTCTGTCACACAGGTCATAGGTCAGGTGTTTAGACCCTTGTTAGTGAAGTATTTATATCCCTGACTGACTGAGCTGTGCTCCCGTAAAAACCTCACAACTTCTTCTGTGGCATTTTGAAAACGGTCTCTGGATTGCTTAGAGCATTTTCATACAGGGTGTTTATCATGGCTGCAACAAGTATTTAAGCAAGATATATTGCATGATTTAAAAAAACAAAATATCATTGCATCAAAGGGAAAGTCACACGATTAAAAGGGAGATTATACAGAGGGAAAAGCAAGCAAGTATGTTACAAAAAACACACTGCCCCCTTCTAAAGATTTGGTAGAGTTATTCAGCGGCTTTGGCAAACTTAAAAGAGTATCTTCTGTAAATTATTCATGAAATGACGCTAGAGAGAGTTACATTACTTTCAGCTTCAGCTCAACTTATTTATTTGACAGATATTGCTGTTCTTAACCAAAAATACACTGTTAATAGTATTGAAATGTGTAGATTCAGTCACATTCTCGCTGTGAAAAAGCACAACTCCTTTATTACAGATGTCAGCAAACATCAAAAGGAAGCCAACCGGGCCCTCAACTTTTCCACCTCGCCATGATAACAGGCCACATCGCTGCTTTTTCCATTTTGCCTCTTCTGATTTTCTGTCTGTAAGAATAACACCAATTGGTCGTTATAGTTTTTATTTTAAAAAAATGGGATCAAAGCGCTTTATAAATACCAGATGTGACGATCCCAGCTGTCATCATTTGAAGTTATGCGGCTCCATAAACCACCGACATTTTCATTGCTCCCGCTCAACACCCCACACTCACTCTTTACGACGGTAAATAACCAGGCTAAATACTTGCTGAGTACACAAAAAAGTAGAAATAATAAGCCTCAGTTTGTGTTGTAAGGTTGATTATACAAATACTTTGCAACACGGTTGGAAACTTTGTGAGCAGCTGACATCACTACTGATCACAGAACAGGCTGAAAGTTGAGGTTTGGCTCCTTAGCAATTCTTCTGAGGATATACAGCGATCATGGAAACTAGAAATTTAATCCACCAAGTGAAAAAAAATAGTTTCAGAACCTTCTAGGTTAGATCTGTTCATAATGGCTCCCCAAGGGATATCTATATATTTTCCCCTACAAACAACAAACCCAGAGACATTAAGTTGAAACAAATGGTTGACATCATCAGTGATCTCATCTCTCACTGCTAGATTTGACCTTGCACTTTTCCACTTAGTGCTTTTTTCAGGGGGTTGTTTCCTCAGGAATGATACATGGATCAAAGTGGCCCCCGCAAAGCCGCACCAGGAAAGGAAAATACTTTTTTTTGGGAAGGATCCCCATTCAGTCAATCAGGGTGTTTGTTGCTAGAACAAGGAAACATACAGTATATGTGTATTACAGTGTTATTTGAATCTGAACAATGAGGGAGGGGTTTATTTTGAGATCTCCTTTGCTATTGGGATTTTATAGATTGTGGGCGCACAGTTTCTCTCTCTCTCTCTCTTTTTCAAATCTTCTCCGCCCTAGTTTTCCCATATGGCCCTGCCAGAGCTTTTGGTCAGAAGGTTTAGAAGTCTGAGAATAAACTACTTTAATCTCTTCAGCTCGCTCTCACTCACACATCACACATCTGTTCTCGGCAGCCCACATCCAAAGAGCAGTCCTCACCTCAAACCCTGTGCTTTTTAATGAACCTTTTCTCATAATCACACTTGGCAACTAAGTGCAGTAACTTGGTGATACATCCGTGTTTGCGTGCACACATTTTCTATTTGGCTGATTCATAGCTCTCGGCTTGTGTTTTTTTTTTTTTTTTTTGTGTTTCGCTATGTGCAAAGTCTGCTTTTAAATTCCAATGGGGAAATTATCTTTTCATCTGCCTCTGCTTAATCTCTAAAGACTGTTTGACAAAAGCATAATGAGCTGAAGTGATGAATGTTTTTGTAAAGTTCTTCCATTTTGGTCACTTTCCAACCCGCTGCATGTAAATTAAGTTATTTGCCTGCCTGCTACGCTCATTATTTCTCATCACTAATGTTTATATACATGTACATAATGCTAATAGGTTAGCTTAGGATCAGCTGACATCTCAGCGGACGTTTCATTTCAAAAGTTCATGTACAGTTTGTTCTGGAGTCCCCCTACTGAGTAGTTGGTGCCTTAGATGGGCTGAGCAATGCACAGAAACTTTAAAATATAACATTGACATCACTAGGGAGTGAAAATTTCTTCCATCTTGATATTTAAGATTTGCTGTTATCAAAAACATCAAAAATAGACAAAAGGTTTATTGCCTTATACATTTTTGAACGGACACATGTAACAAGTTAGTTACTGAGAAAATTGTAATAAGTAAAGTTTCACTGGGAATTTAGGAAAGCCAGATTCATAGAAAATATTAATGTCCTGTATATATGCTGGCTGTTGTTTTTTTATTATTATTATTGAAACAAAATCTTATTTTTTGTATGAGGTCTGTAATTTTCACAGAGTATTAGTTTCTCTTATGCGCATGTGAGGAGCTCTCGTCTCATGATACATAAAGAGCGACCCTGTTTTCACTGCATTTTATATTTGTTCTGGAGAGATTCTGACCAATTATTTTGTATGCTGTTCTTTGAGTGATTGATGTCTCATATGAATCAGAGATGAAAGTGCGGTAGATTGTAGTTTGTTCCTTTTGTTTGCAATAAAAGACCACCATTATTGCACTTGCTTGTGTCCTGAGATCTTACTTTCAGAGATATCTTCTTCTTTTTCTTCTTTTTCCCTATACTGTGGCAAGTTCATTGACCAATACGACAATGACAATTTACAATTTACCTTCATCGCCAAAGATTTTCTAGAGTCAGTTGCTCTCAAGGAATCATAATTAGTCGACCTGACTGAGCCACAAGCCAGGAAACTTCTCCAGTTGTCTTTCTTTGTGTTTTTTTTTTTGATAAATCAAAAGTTTCAAATAAAATCTAATGTGATAGTAGCACAAAAGATGTTTTACATTTTCACTTTTGCTTTTGAATCTTTATCCCCAACTGATTTAAGGAACATCACAGCGGACTTTGCCGCAATTTCATTTTCTGTTGCCACCAGAGTCAAATTTCCAATTACGCGTCAGGACAGTATTTTTAAGAAACTACAATTGCTTTGCATGATTTAAAGTAAAACACACTCTTTATTTATATTCTTTTGGCCCTTTATGCTTCATTTCTAAATGAAATAGGCCTTTTTCAGCTCCTGTCTCTTTAAAGCCACCTGCCTGATGAGCTCATCCTCTTCTGATTGGCCAGCTCCTGTAATCTGGCCCTCAGGAGACTTCCGCCAGCGCCGGAGGCTACGTCAACAAGATTAAGATTCCTCAAATTCATGTACATGTTCAAGCAGAATCCGATCCAAAATATGAGAGTGGACAACGCAAACAACACATGAAAGACACTTAACGCCAAGTTTTGGAGCTTTGACTTTTTATATATATTGTGATTTTTTCAGTAATTTCCTCATTTTACAGTGCAATATACAAAATACAATATTTAAAAATATGTCACAGCTATTGTGATTTTTTTATTCAATTTAATTAAATCAAATTATATCAGTTATTACCTGAATTTTTTTTCCTTGACCATTGATATCCAACTGTAGCATGTGACCAAAGTTCCATTCTCAAATTATGCAATGACAGTTTAACCTTCTCATTGACGATTTTAGGTGTGCTCCAACAACTTGAGAATTGATGTGAATTGAAAGCTAAAAATGGATGGATTGATAACTCCTAGGTCAAGAAGGTAAGGCAAGGCAATTTTATTTGTATAGCACAGTTCAACAACAGGGCAATTCAAAACATGACATTCAAAATATAAAACATGAAAATCATTACAAAAAAGTACACGTTTGTTAAAACAAAATTCCAGTCCAGTGTAACAAATGAAAATTTGTTTAATTTAAAAATGTATTTATATATGTATATATTTTTGGCAGTTGCAGCAGACCTGCAATTTTTTGGGAGTGTGTTCCAGATATGTGGAGCATAACAACTGAATGCTGCTGAATGGGGCCAGAAAGCAGACCTGTCCCAGACAACCTGAGAGTTATAGTAGTTAAGGCGGCTTAGAGAGAAATGCATGGGCAAGTTCAGGTCTGAGTCCATGACCACACCAAGATTTCTGGCTTGCTTTGTGATTTTAAACATTACCGAGTGAATCTGAGCACTAAGGCTCCAAAACAAATTCAATTTCTGGCACATCCAATCAATGAATGTTCAATGCACCTACTCAGCAGTTGAACTGAATTATACCCCTGGTGATATGTATGTGTACATTGGTGTGTCATTTGCATAAGTGTGGTAAAATTAGTTGTTCTTTTATATAATTTAAGCTAGTAGGAGCATGCAGATGTTGAACTGAAGATGTCCCAGAATGGAGCCTTGGGGAACTCCGCAGATCAATTTTGTCTGCCATAAAGTAATTCCTGTAGCATTCAAACTATTTAATATTTCACCAGTAAGTCTCACCCAATTTTTCAGCCAATCTAGTAATATGAAATCCAGTAATTCTAAGACTAAAATTCTAACATTCTCTGTGTTTACATCTATGTCACTGAAAGACTTGACTGAAACAACCGTCTCAGTGTTCTTTTGTGGTTGAAATCCTGACTGGAAGACATCAACCAGTTGTTCTGTGCCAAGAAGTTGTTCAGAGTCGTTAATGATTTTTACTAAAAAACAGAAGGTTTGCTATGAGCCTATAATTGTTCATTATTGATGTGTCTAACTTGTTTTCTTTAAAGAGTGGCACGATAACTGAAGTTTTCAGGACCTGGGAACACCTTTGAGAGAAGGGATGTGTTCATAGTGGGTAAGTTATCTGAGTCCATGCAGCTACAAACATTTTTGTAAAAGTCTGATATTTTTCTAAGAAGGAACCTTCAACTTTTCAAATGCGAACATTCACTGTTTTTTTTTTGGCAAATTAAATTGTGGACCATTTCTTGGACAGTATAAGTGATGTCTGGATTTGTAGTCAGGATGATACACGATAGATTTAAAAAGAGAGTCTTTTCACCTCCACAGGTAAATGGCTATCTGTCTCTGTCACCTTCTGCCACTTCCACTATCCACACCTGTGATGGTAACTAACTGACCCATTTCACTCAACTCTCCATCCCGCCTAACTCAGCACCCTCTTCATCACCAGTGAGTTTCTGTCACACCTGTGCAGACTGGAAGCTTGGTGACCACCCACAGCTCCCTTGTGTCACCCCGCAGCCTTCAGAGAGCAAGAGGTGTCTAGTTAAATATTGTCAATTTGTGACTCAGAAATTATGCCCTCAAAACATTTACCAAGGAATTTCCGATGTCATCCCTAATCCAGACCCTCCCACTCTAAGTGCCTGTATTTAATCCCCAGCATTAACCTGGCTTTGGAGGTGGCAGGAACACTATCAATATGTGTTGTTTAGCAAAGTGACAATCATCCCCCCCGGTCCAGATTAAGAGCAGAAAGAGAAACCAGATACCTAATCCTCTGTGGCATGTTGGCCAGTAAACTCCCTTCTCGGGCTGCACTTTCATCACTTCAGCATCCACCTCGCCCCGGTCCGAAAGCACTCACTCTGTTATCACAGTGTTGCCTGACTGGGATAACCCCGGCCTAATCCATCACTGCTACCATCTGCATGTTTGTGCAGGCAGTATGGGTAAATAACACTGTGTTGGTGGGCTTGGGTTACCTCGTCTTTTTCCTCCTTAGGTTTTTAGCAGATGGCTGTGAGGGGCAATTTTTCACACTTAATGAATCCGTCAGCAGAATGTGTTTAGTTTTGTTACCTTGTAAACCAGCAGCAGGTCCTTTCAACATTTTGTAAAAACGCCCAACCAAAGACGTTCACGTGGAGATTGGCCTTCAGCATCAAAATTTAACCTTTAGAAACTATTCTTGTAAAAATTCCCGGATTTCTTCTGAGTGCCTTAATTACCTTTTTTTTCTTTCCCCCCTTTACGTTTTATTCATTCAGACTGAAGAACAGAGGGGTGGCCACTACTGTTTTGTGCTCCCACAGCCTCCTCTCCAAAACCACTGATTGTCAGCTAATGAACACGACCACAGCAACGGGGGAGCTCACATCAAAGGCCACAGCTGACTGAGCTGAACAGACAAATTGTTTGAGCCCATGGGTTTGGAAATAATGAAATGCTGCAGAGGGTGGGAGAGTGCGGAGCAGTTACAACAAAAATGTTGTCACATGGCCCGCGGCCTCTCCGCCCCTCCGCTCGGTGTGAAGTGTGTGTGAGGCTTCGGAGCGGCGGCCACCTGCGGCTGAAGCACCGAGCCAGCAGCAAGTCTCAGGGTGCACCCTGGGTATTCCTACTGGTTCTATCTATAGGGGGGGTAACGTTGCTGAGTTGCTTGTTAAAGCTGCAGGCTGCAGTTCCTGACAGCACCTAGTGGTCAGCTTGCAGATTGCAACCAACTGAGTACCCTACACACTGTATGTAGATGGCCATGCATGGAGGCATTGTTTGAATTGTCTGTTCAGGGCTACTGTGGGAACACGGCAGGTTTTGCAAAGATGGGACCCATGTAGGTAAAATTGCTCAATTTAATCCAAAACTAACAATTCTTGGTTTAATCCATTTCTGCCAAGTGTGTTCCACTGGATGCTGTTGAATGCCATTAAATCTTACACACAGTACCTTTAAACAGGACTTCACATGCATGGTTCCAGGTTTATATTTATATTCTGGGGCTTTACTGGAATATTATTTGCGTGATTTACAGTACGTTTCCAACTGAGATGCTTGTTTCGATTGGCTGAGCAGTGGAAATCTGCCTGCTCTTATTTCACAGTTTATGTGTTAGCAGGAACACCAGAGACATAAATATTTACACACAAGCATTGAAAAGGTGTTTTTTCCCTGACAGTAGGGTACAGTAGGGATATCTAATATAGAAATCTGACATTAAAACTGTAAATATAAATGACAGCAAATCACACAAAGCAGGATACATCTATTTCAGATTTTAGGTGAGGACCATGTTTTCGGCAACATTTGGCTTTTCATTATTTGTTCTGTGTTTTTGATATTTACTCTGTTCCCTTCTTTTTTTCCCAAACAAATGAGAAAAGCAAACATGAACATGAACAAGATGGACAAAAGCAAATAACAAACAAAAAAAAAAAAATCCATTCCTTGTTTATGTTTTCGCAAGAAACGACGCAGCATGCAGTTAGAAAACGCCTGTGGCCTCGGGTTCGCCTGTTTGTAAACCGCCATGTCACTCCGCCTTTTGTGATTTACAGGCCACAAATGCAGGGTTTCCATACTGATGCACAATGGAGGATCTAAATGATGCAGTATTTCATCAACATGACATAATGTAAGCAGTCTTAATTATCTGCTTTGTGCTGCAGTGTTGATCTCAGAAAAGCCTTCCTGGAGCCCTTTTCTCTGCCACAGACAGAAGGTAAAGGAAAATTCTCTGATATAAAAAGCTCAATGCTTTTTCATCTGAATCATTATAAAAACCAGCCTACGTACACATCACCTCTCAGCAGTTAATTGTACTTGTTTGCGGTATACATGGGCATAGTTTCAACAGAGATGCTGGGCATTGGGACAAAACCCCCTTTGTGCAGCGACTCCTCCGAGACTGCGAGCACAGACAATGAAGGTTTTTCATCGATGAGCCACATTGTTACTCCAGATCGCACTGAGGGCCATTCACAGATCCTGTGTGAGCCTCCCAGCCCGCTCTGCTGCAATGGAAAAGCTCGCTGCTGCTGCAGCGCCGTGTGAGGCTGCGTTTCTCTCTGCTGACTCAGAAAGTTTTTCCAGAGACAGTTTAAAGAAAAAGCACTGAGAGCAGCATATCTCATTGCACAATATGAAATTAAACGGGGATGATAGAGTGGATTTCTCCGGGGTCTAATAAATAAGGCATAAACATACAGATTGGGTAGGACGGTACGAAGAGGGATCGTTTTTCCTTCTGGCAGACTGGTCAACTGGCAGAGTGACCGCTGCTGATGAAACAGGCAGCTGTCGGAGTGCAAAGGGCACACAGTTATACAAGCTTTACATATGAGGCTCAAAGTTTTTCTTATGTATCAGACTCTAATTGGGTTCATGGCATGCCACAGGCTCTGATCAGAATGGGTGGGCAGCCATCTTACTGGGCCGTGACAGGGAGACCCCCACATACCCCGTCATTGTTCTGCAGTGCTGGAGCAGATATAATCTTCAGTGAATTTTAATCCCTACAAAACAATGCAATGTTCCCTGGGAAATGTCCGTAGTGTGTGTGTGTGTGTGTGTGTAAACGGAAACAACAACAGGCAATTTAATAGAACCGACTAAGGTAGAACTGGACTGGACCTTATATCTGAGGAATATTAGTGAACTGTGGCTGAGTAGGGATGCACATAAATAACTGCAATACAAATAAGAGAAAAAACGGATAATACAAATTTTCTATTATAATTTTTGTAATATTACCAGACCATGTTTAAAAAAAAAATCTGAGCAGTATTCTTTGCTGCGGGTCTCACAGTCAACAGACTAACCCCACAGCAAGTCCACATGTTACAGAGTAATCCTGGAGTTTACGAGGAGAACTTGAACGTGTCTTGTAATCCCAGATACGACCATAACATTGGCTACAATAGCAAAAATGATTTCATCTTGTGTTCCATCATGTCGACTGTAGGAGCAGCTATCACATATAACTTTGCATACGTTCGCGAATTCGAATGATTCACAGTCATCTGTCCATCATGGTCAGAAATTTTTTTTAAATGTGTCCTTGAATTGTTTTCAGAAACATGACACGGGCCTATCGATGGTGGCATTTGTTCACTCGGTCACTCACGGAGAGACAGCAGGTTCTGCAGGGCTGTTCCTGTGCTAAAGCCAAAAAGCCCTATGTAAATATTATGTCTGATTTTAGAAAATATTTCTGGACAAAGAAAGGGTAAATTTGCAGAATAAAAACCCAGTACTTCTGTTTAGCATCCAGAGCCCCATGCTGGTTAGTAACATTTCCAGAAAGTATGACTGTAGATGTATCTGACAGAGTGAGTTTATCTGAATCAATAAAGCATGATTTCTTACGGTCCTGAACATATCTCACATAATATATTGTAATATTGCTGACGTGGTTGGAAAGGTTTTCACTTGAACTAAATGATTTCTTGGTCTTCTACCTGACCTCTCGGGTTCTGAATCCCCTTATAAATCCCCCTCGTTGCCCTGAATCCGCATTGCGCTCATTTTTCTCTGACATCGCGTTGTTACACACCACCGGCAGCAATGCAATGCGAATGCTCTTCTGGCACCGCAAAGTAGAATAAAAGCCCACCATCGATCACTTTTAGGGACTTCTGTCTGTCTTCCTGTCTGTCTGCCTGCATGTCTGGTGTCTCCTTGTTATTTTTAGTGTCAAAGCTGTGTTTCCTTCACCTGCCCGTGTCTGTCAGCCGAGTCTACCACAAGGGGCCAGAGCAGCGTCTAATCTGCCACCGCCTGTGTCTGAAACTCTGCATGCTTCCCGTGAACAGTTGGGCCCCGGGGTCGTGTGGACGCGGCCTGACAGCCGCGCCGGCCGGCCGCTCTCTCCCCACTCCGCTGCCACCAACTGTGAACATTTGCGCACGTGGTGACGGCTCGCGTCATGTGACTGCTGGGCTCTGACAGCAGACCACCAGGGGAGGTTGTTGTTGTTGTTAGTTCCAAGTCCCTGGATGAGTGCTCATGAATCTTCACCCACCCGCAAGCCCAAGCTCACTCTATTACCAAATCAGATGGCTAGTTTGGGTTTTTATAATGTTTTATTATCAGTTTAGCTCTGATTTGTGTTGGCTGCCCTCCTCTCAGTGTCTTATCTAACAGAGAGACCTTTGCTGACTGGGACAGATGAGCCTGTCACACTCAGCTGTCCGGCCGCATGATGCATCACCAGCGCTCCGGCTTAGAGTCAGGACATGTGCTTTTTTACAACAACATCAGCGCAGGCTTAGCATATCTGATTTATAGCTCTGATTTATTGCAGGGGCCAAGCATTCGCATATCTCATGCAGATAGAAGTCTGTATTAGCTGAAGTGCGAACCTGTTCATTTTCTGATTCACATTGTCATCATCCCATCTCGTTGTTATTTTATGCATCTTACTGAATAATGCTGCTTGTCTTCTTTATTAATAATTGTTTTCCTTTTTTCCCTATCTATCTGTATTTCCACTATCCAGGCTGTCTTTTGTGTACTCTTAAATTGAGTTTCAGTAATATTTTATTATTTCTACTCTCAGATTTATCTCTCATCTGTTTCTGTTTTTTTTTGTTGCACAAATAAAAATGATGAAGATGACAGTCACACTCGTGACTCTATGAGGCTAAAAGCTCAGTGTAAATGAACATCACTCTGACTGTTGGAAAAGTCACTTCTGGTGAAATTGAGATTTTGCCTGGTTGATGATTTTAGATCAGGCGTGGGCAATCCTGGACCCAGAGGGCCGCTTTGGATGCAAGTTTTTTGTTTGTTCCAATCAGGCAATACCACACCTGATTCTGTTCAACAACCATTGGAGCCCTTACTAAGGACCTTCATTAGAAGAATCAGGTGTGTTACTGCTTGGTTGGAACAAAACCTGTACCCACACATTCCCCCCGGAACCAGCATTGCCTGATCTAGATGAAACCACACCAAAGTCTGCAAATTTTAACCTCATGATGGCAGTAGTGGCAGAGTCAAAGGAGAACACTAGCTATCATGACTGTCTATGCAACATCTGTGCAAATCCATCTTGCAATGGCTGAGACTCTTCACCTTTTGACCTGGTGGGACTACAGGAATAGTCAAGAGACCACCGAATCAAAATAAATTCAACCTGTGTGCATGATAAATATCTGTACCAAATATCATTCCAATTTATTTAAATAAAAAATGACAACCACAAGGTGGCACTATAAAAAGGAATCACCAAAGTCAGTGAGATTTCTCCTCTGGGAAATGGAATATCAAAATATAATCTCAATTCATGTGATAGTTAAGTTATTATGAAGAATAAACCCATTCTCAGTGCTTGAATGTAATCATTTAGGTATTTTGGTGTTTCTTCTAACACACAAACTGTGAAATAAGACCACCCACTCATTCTGTTGTGGTCTGGCCTCCTCTGTAGGGTTTCTACCATTTAGATATGGCTCCTGTTGTGATGTCACAACAAGGGTAGTTAATCATAATTATGCCTGGATCCATGTCTAACTGAGTGATTTTGGACAACACAACCATGATAATTTGTAGAAATAGAGCACAATAAGTGAAACTTATTAAGTAGGGGCCCTTTAAGATATTTCAGTCTGAACCAAAGAGGTGGACCGACTGATATCGCCATTCTGTGAGCAACATTAAAAAAACTGCACCAAGCTAAGGCTATCTGGATACTGTATGAGTGTATAATGGACTCAACATGAACAATAATCCGTCATCCCAGAAGATTGTATCAGCACAGCAACAAGGACACACCTCTCTCTGACTTATGTCTCTATATACAATAGTTTTCTGATTGACCACTTGACTTCCTAATCAACTGCGCTCTCTTTTAAATGGAGTCACTCATGACTTAATTAAACACAACCGTGATCATATTCAGGAGTGGGAATGACAAAAGCAAAACCGGACAAAAGAAGAGGAACTCCATTGTTCCACCACAACACAGGCATGTGTTGCGGGAGAGGCAAGGATGAGGTGAAGCACAACTCACGTCAAATCGAATAAATTACTTCCAACAGGAGGGTAGGGGGGCGGCGGGAGGCCCATTTAGGACCTTTTAAAGTCGACCAGCGTGAAGTCTTAATTACTGAGCCTTAGCACTGGCCAACACTGTGCTCACGCTGCGACGGTCAGGAGTTGGAGGCTGCTGCCCCTGCAGCTTCAGAGGAAGAAGAGAAGACTGCGAACTGAAGGCAAAACAGAACATTTCCAGCGTCTCTGCCAGCAGGAGGGAAAATGAAGGTTGATTAAATTTCATTACATTTCTGGATGGTTAGATAAAAGCGGCGACGGCCGTATCCAGCTTTCCACTTGGCGTCAGGATGAGATGGACTTCCAACAAATTGCACCTTTTTTCCACCTTTATCCCTCCTGTCAAATTGAGGCTTCATACACGCTCGGGTTTATTAGCAGTAATGATCCCTGGTTGCTCCCCGCTGACCAATCACATGTTCATGCTTGCTGTTCAGATGAAGAGGGGTTGCACTTGGTGACTTGGAAGAGGACCGGAAATAGTGTTGGCTCTGAGAAGGTGTGATGGTGTGAGCAAGAGTAAGGTTACAAATGTTGACCTTTGACCTTGCTTCCTCCTGTAATGTCAGGCTTCAAATGTGACAAATATTGCTTCAGCCTCACCTCACAGTTTTGTAGCAAATATGAGCAGAATCACATTTAGTTGCAATAAACAAGCAAAGTTGGTTTTGGTTAGGATGTTGATATAGAAATAATCCTTCAGACAGAAAAGGGTTAGGGTTGTTTATGATGACTACTACTAGTCTGACAGTGTCCCACCAGGTTTGACCACCTGTCCTATTATGCAGTTTTATTGAAATGACAATTGGTCATTTGCAGATGATACAATTTTCCGTCTTAATACTGACCCATGAACTTAATTTCACTCTTATAACATTTTACAGAGTAAAATCAACATTAAATGCACCAGAAACAATAAAAAACAACAGATTCATAACCTTTTCAAGAAAATATTCCAATTGCATACAAAAGCTGGGTAAGACTTAATGTAATTCAATTAGAAAAACATTTGCAATAGGTTGACAAATGAACTTTCTATACCTAACATCGATAACCTAACTAGATTGGATTAGATTAGATAAGAATTTATTGATCTGTTTCGGAGGTTCCCTCGGGGAAATTGGAGCTCCATCAAACACAGCACTTTTAAAGTGTACACACAAAACAAAAGAGAGAGAGAGAGAGAGAGAGATAGTGTGTGTGTGTGTGTGTGTGTGTGTGTGTGTGTTCGTAGGTACGTGACAGATGTGGACTGTACACACAGCTGTTATTGCACATGGTTATGAAGAATAGATGAACAGTAGATATTCACAGATGGTTTTTGCAAATAAACAAACTGCAGATGGTTATGAAGTCCCAGCTAACTAATGCCAATTGCAATTCCTTATTTTTTTTGTATTTATTTTATTTAAAATGAATATGATGTGTTTCTAGCATGAAAAAAAATCTTGCTCCAAATCCCAGTGGTTGTGAAATAGGCCGACCTGGCTGCCCCAGTTATTGCGTAGACTTCATTGTTCTGCTACTCGTCTCGGCCCCTGACAGAAATACCCAAAATATTGGAGGTTTTCTCAGTCAGATTGACACATATACATACTTGAACTTGTGTAATAGTCCGGTTTTCCCTTTTCACTTTGTTTCAAATGTGTATATTTATTTGGACTATGTCAGGTTTTATGTTCAAAGACAAGTACACTAACTAATTTCTTTGTCTGTGTTAGGTGATGGTGACACAGTGAAGGCAGGGGGCTCCCTGGAACGACTTGATCTTTCATTACTAATTCATTTTGCATTTAGATAATGATGTCTTGACTTTAGTTTGCAAGGGGAATAATTAAAAGTCACATTTACTCAAATAAGAGTTTCGGTACAGAAATTTTGCTTGTTATGGAATTTTTCTGCCAACACTGCACATCAGGCATTGAATCAACACACAGAAAATTGTTACATGAGGAAGAAACTGTTTTAAATAAATCACAAGTTGTGTTTTTTCAATGTTCTCAGGACCTTTTTCCTGTGATGTATGAGCTCAAAACTAAGTGCATGTGTTAATAAGTCTGCAGTCCATTTAGAAATAAAGTACTCTGAGAGACATTATTATTGATGTTGTATATTATAATTTATCATTAGAGCAATTTTATTAGAATATATTCCTTGTAAGTAAACAAAATCCCAGCCTGATTTGAATAGGCTACGTGTTTGTTCTTGTATGAAGTTTTCCCCAGGCTGTGTTACCTTCTAGAGGTCACGCAGTGGCAGGATCAGGGGTCTGGTAGCCGTGACGATACACTTTCATTTCAGCCGGCAAGTAATCCCACAATGCAATAAAACTGTCTAGCCCCGGTGTCTGGCTCCAGTCAGACCAACTTTACAGACAAAAACCTCCCAACCCCCCCTCTCCTCGATATTATTACATGGAATGTAAATCCCAAAAATAGAAGTAGAGCTCTTTTCTCTTTTCTTGTCCGACATGTTTGATGTCATTAAGCAGCTACTTGGGAAGTGGTGAGTCAGTAATTACATGGCGGGAGGAACTTCCATGTGTTATAATGAGGCAGTGCATCCCCACCACACCAAGGCACCAGCAGGGGACAGAGGTCACTGTCGTCTGGTCAGGCCGTGTTTACGCTGGCCAAGCAGTTGCAGCTTTAAGCAGAAAGTATGTCTCTGGGGTTAGACATTATCTCACAGATGGTTTTGGCGAACTTCTCAAAACAAACAAGTGTCCCTTTTCCGTGTTTCCTTTACTTTTACACGTTGTGTTTCTTAAAGGAAGAATGACAACACATCTGTATACATGTTGCTTTCCTATTGGGAGAATGTGATGGCAAAACCACCGTTTTCGTGTTTATGCTCCGTTTGACCTTTGACTGAACTCAGGACTCACCACAAACTCCCTTTTCCTCTCATCTCTATATCCCCATGAAGCACACAGATAAAGCCCGGAGGTATATGGACGGTTTTCAATCAAGTTGAAACATTTTCATCCCATGACGATGTTCATTTGTGTCAACTTGTGTGTCCTTGGGTGAAATTGTATCTACTCACATGTATTTTTTTTTTTGGTAACTTTTTTTTGCATGTAATTACAGGTCTAAATTTCGCTTTGCGTTCTGTCTGGACTGACTGTAAAGCTCCAAGCGAACATCATCAAAGAAGAGTCTGGCACACGCCGTGTTTTCACATGTGTTGTTTTATTTCCATCGATTAAACATGCGAGTTAGATTGTTAAATAGCAGGCTGTGAAGTTGCTGCTGGGCAAACTGTATTTGAGCCAGGCTGGGTGTTTGCTCCATGATCCAGTCTTTGTGGTAAAATATTCTAATATTTATAGTGTGCATGAGATGAGAGCGGAGTCGCTTTCTTTTCTCACATCATTGTTTAATAAGTAAAATAGTAGTAAATTAACCAAATCACAATAGATCAATTACTTTTTAATTACTTCAAATAAATACACAACTCATTGATATATAGAATATTTTTTTCCTTTATTTCTCCTTTTGCACAATCGACAAATGATTTTTTCTATGGTTGCAGCTGCGTCTCAACCCACTTACTACAGAAAACGTGAAAGATATTGATTGCTTCAGTTTCCTTAATACAGATCCATTTCATGCACTGTGGGCATGAGTCACTGAAACCTGACCCTCGTGTATTAACCTTACTTCCTCTGCTTGTGGTGTTTTGAGCTCGAAATGACCCTCTGGCCCTCACAGAAATATAATATTTATGTGTGGAACAATGTGGATCATGTTAGTAATTCTGAAACATCGTTATCATGTCTATCTAACGTCTGCTAATTAGCCCGTAACATCTCTGTGCTTTGTCCTGTGGTTAATTCACACATGTAACTTTAGGCTTTCCGCACGTGAAGCAACATGCTAAACAAATATATTATACCCGAGTCCCGACCCTTCTCCAGCTTTCCCAACTCCCACGTAAATACAGCACCATCCACTTCAACAAGTAGTTTCCCAGCTTTCTGTTGTAGCTGAATTTCCTTTTTCTTTTGTGGTAGTTTTCACCGTATTCCCATAAATCTGCATCGCCTGTGACTTTGTGGTGACATTGAGTTTTCCCCGTTGGGCGCAGCGTGGGCAGCGGAGATGGCGACAGGTTAACCTGCGGATGACCCACGTGTTTGCAGCCTGATTGACGTCAAACGGAGCCCCGTGATGACAGCCTTCCCTGCTTTGTTCAAAGCCGTTGGGTAGGAGCCAGATTTGTAGAAAAGCATCTGTCTGTGGTTTGACTTTTTGTTAAAACTAGAGCCAATCGAAATGTGAATTCATGTCGCTGTCTTCTGGGGTTTGGTTATACGTCTGTTTCCTTCTGTATCCAGTTCCTGTTTTGTTTTAAAGAGGTTTTTTTATGTGTTTTTTGTCACCTTTACTTCGTATTATGATTCACCTGTGTCTTATTCCTCTCACCTGCCTCGTCAAAGTCTCTGCGTTATTCAGGCATGAGATAAAAATGCTGTGCAATCCGTAATAATCCTGCATAAAGTAGAAAGCAAAGTAGAAAACTTTTTAAAAGGCAGTGGTGGGTTGAACACCCAGCTGTGCATGCAAGTGCACTGCTGCAAGTCATTTGTACTGTGAGGGTTTTCCCACTTTGAATGACTACATTGTACTTTCCAGTGGCGGATGCTGTTTTTTTTTGTACCATGAATTGCTGCATAAGAATGGAGATATCGGCTTCCTGTGTAGGGGCTAGGAAATGAGTGTTTTTCAGATCATTGCAGAATATTTTAAAAAAGCATGTTTGATTCCAGAAATAGCTCCTTAATGGGCATATTGCTTTGAATGATTAAAAATGCTGTGGTCGAGTCAAGTGTGTTAACTAAGCTGCTTATGTTGTTTTCTACTGTTAAGGGCAAAATACTCTATCCAAAGCAGTTGCAAAGCAGCAGCAGTTACAAAAAAAAAACCCCAAAAAAACATATGTTACTTGATGGAAATGTGTTAAACTATTAGAATTTTCTTCAAAGTGAACACATAAATGGCAAACCTTATTGTCCAACAGTCCCCGTTACAGTAATCAATCAGCCTGTGATCAGTGAGTGCAGACAGTCAGGATTTACGGCCTGCGGGCTTTTCAGGCTTTTAAATTGCAGTTAAGGGGATGTCGGGACTGATCCTTGACAAATGCCTCTCACACTCACTGGGCGTCACCGGCAGCATAATCACTTAACATAAAGCGACAAACGCTGAGTCAGGGTAGGTAAAACGAAGGTCGCACTGTGTGATATTGGCAGCGGCAGCGGGAACGGTCACTCAGGGACACCAAAGACACCTTCTGGCAGTAAAAGACTCTGCACCTTGCGGATACAATTTCTCCTGTTTGGAGCAGAACCGTGTGGGAATGTGCCTTTAGATTCTGTTGTCATTGAGTTGAAACTTGTGTGTGAACATAGGCCGACCTACAGTACAGTGTGCTGCAGGAATGCACTGGTTGATCAGTCATTGCATACACAAGAGGCGCCACAGGGATTTCTGAGGGCCCCCGTCCTCAGTGTGTGTGTGTGTGTGAATGAGTGTTGTTCCCTGTGCGGTTCATGACTGCTATTACTTGCTGCAACTCACCTCTGGAGCTGACAATATTATCATTAAAGGAGAAAGGTGTTTAATTATTTACAGAACACGTACACCGTGCTTTTCTGATTTAGGGCTAATTAGATTTGATCAATGACACCAACAATATCAAATACAAAGAGGGACATAAATGAAGTCGACTCTGGTCTGCAGAACAGAAATGATATGTGGCAGCTGTCCTTCCTCCATTAATCGCAGGGTTGATGGTTTGATGCCGGCTTCTCTTGACCACATGTCAAAGTGTCCTTGAACTATGTTTTTTATCTCTGTGTTAAAAAACATGACTTTTTCATTATTCTCATATGACTTGTATCTTTTTCATGTTACTTTAATGTAAAATCTGTTTGTATCTACAGTATATCCTTCCTCTTTTGCATCAGATCTCTTATTCATTATCAATCCTGCCTATAGATGGCAGCCATGACTTTTCCCCTCCCTTCTTTAAATTCATAAAACAGACTTGTTGCACAAACTTTGCATGATGTATTTCTCCCTCTTTGTTTGTCTTGTGACTTTTGCAGCAGTACAGAGAGCTGCGTAGAACGGACCCATAAAACAACTAGGAAAGCCGACCCAGATAGAGTATTAACATAAACTAATGGAGGGGAAGACCGTAATGATCTGCTTCGCAGCATTCTCCACGTATGAGCGTCGCCTCTCTCCTTCGAAAAGATGAATGAACATAGCTGGGCCGAGCAGGAACATTTAGGTGTGATTCAGGTCTATAAACCTGTATTGATTTGCTGCCCGCCTTCCTGCTCAGTCTCTGCCTGGCCGGTGCCAGAGTAATTTGTCCCCCAGGTCTAAGGTTGCATGTGGATTTCTGTCGTGTCAGCTGAGTTTAGTGCAGTGCATGCTCGAGACGAGGCGAACGCTCATTATCCCACACCGCTTTAATTAAGAGCCCGCTGTCAACGAGCGCAACATCTTTAACTCATTTATTACCTTCTTCAGTAGGCATCTCCAAATGTCAACAGGCAATATTTCATCTTCCATATTCCAGTGTGTGTACGTTGTCGGGAAAAGCCAATCAGCACCTTTTCTACTATTTTATGATCCTTCCTTTAACTTTGACAGTCAGATATATGTATATGTGTGTAATGTAATTACTATGTATAAAACCTTACTAAGTTATTACTTGTAAAAACAGTAACATCTGGTTACAGAACATGTTTTCACCTAAAAAGGGGTGGCCCATATTGGCCCAAATATCAGATAATATTTTACATTGTAAATGTTTTCTTAAATTTGAGGGCTTGACATGGAATTGTAGGTTAACAGACGAGTGAGTGACTCTGTAGAGCAGGCATATGGTTGGCACGGACATGGGCAACAGTAACACTCTGTGCTCACTGCTGCCACAGCACAAATACGCAGAAATAAACAACAGCACATGAGTAAAAGCGCTGCAAACAGGCACACGCTGTGTGCAAACATGCACATCTAAACAATAGCACGACCATAAATACACGGCATGACCAACAGCATTGCTAAACCACCCATCAAGAACAACAGCTCGGGCTCTTCACTCGTCCAACCATGCTGACCACATGCAACCAACACACAGCACAGGGTGACATCACAATTACCTACAGCAATGAACAGCAATATCAGCAAAAGTCTGCTCATCCAGGTTATTATTATGATGCTAATAACCCGGAGATGCAGTATTGTGACTTGGATGTTAATTACGAACAGCCACATCGAATGGCGCCTTAAAGACAGTTTATAGCAAATCTGTTGTGTGCAGGCAGTCGGCCAGACCTAAGAGTGTCCTGTTAGTACAGTTTAACCTGCAGAAGTTCCTGGAGCCATGTGTAATATGTTTTCTGCCCCAGAGGAAATGAATTCATGAGCAAAAACAAGTCCAAAGCTTCCTCTGATGTCTGCAGTGCAGAAGGGAATGCAAACTGAATAATGTGTCACGCTGCCAAATACCACAGTCACAGATGATAAGTAGCCCAAAAAGACAAATATGCGGTCCTATAAACGCTAACTGCCTGTGAAAGTCATTTCTGACCACTCTCAGCCTGTAAGGAAAGTGACTATACTATGATATATTAATCTAAAATCAGGTGTTGGACAGGGCACCTCATCTTATAAAAAGCATCACTTTGTATCCGGGCCAATGAGATGTGATTTTAAAGCTGCAGCTCTAAAGTAAAGTTGTGTTGGCTGTAAAAAACAAAACAACGAGTTGAGAGATGATTAAAAAAAGCTCTAAACACAAAAGTGTATTACAGCTTTAATATTACACAATCGTTTTAACGATTATTCATATGAAAATATTGATTAGTGCATTTTTAAGATTGTGTTTTGGGCATATTTAGAGAGAGGGGAGACTCCATATTGCAGATTCGAAGCAAGGAAACTGTATTTGTTTGGATCTTAATGCATTTATGTAACCATGACACCATCAGTTCCAATAACCTTTAGTTCTCTGTAGAAAACTTTATTGCATCAGATTTCTTGACTTGATAATGAGTTAAAAAGAAAGATGTGACACATCTGCAGATGGAGATTTTAATGCAATCATTACTGGAAGTAGTTACTGGGTGTGTCCTTTTGCTTCTGCAACAATAACAAAATGTTACTTCACTAATTGGTATTGGTATTGTAAAAGGAAAGTGACCACATGCTTCAGATCTTGCTCCTGGGCCTTTTTTTGAGACTTTAATTTCGGCATAAATTTCCCAACCTGGCTTTCCTCCCCTCTGGCCACATAATCATTTTGCCAGTGTAATTGGCTCAAAGATCCCCTCCTCCCTCCGCGTCAGGCTGATGTGTGGTGAGCACTCCGGTGCAAATTTAGTTTTTGCTATTATTATTTTCAAACGGCACATTTTCCTTGGAGGAGCCTCGGTAACTCACCACCTCTCCCTCTCCTGATGGGATACGCAGCATTAGCGCAGGCTCACAGCTGCTCGCTCAGTCCTGCGGCGGGGGAAGCCAAGATGGGTGCCAGGTCTGGAGGGGTGCAAAGGCCCAGCCATGCTCAGCATGTCCCAAACAACCGGTGCACGAACCAGAACCATCTGCTGTCCATTTCACTTACATTCTCACTTGATGCTCTGCCAGCAGCTCGGTTTTTCACCCCTGGAACCAGACTGTAATCCTGCCATCCTCATGTGAGCCCGGTTCAGCTGGCAGGACACCACGCCTCTTCTCCATGGTTACCTTTCTCTTTCTGTTTTTCGAAAACAAAGGGCAGCACTTCCCCGAAACACAATTCAAAGCAGAGTAATTTATCACAAACTCATTGTTGCGCCATCCATTACTGTAATGATCAGATCAGCCTATTTTCTTCTCCTCTCGTGCCACTCGTTCCCATCAACTAAATAATCATTAAGCACTCAGCATCACTGCCTCAACTGTTGAAGTACTGTACATAAATGGCTCATGACCAGAGCATCAGATGCATCATCTTCCATACCGACACATCACTGTTTGAGTAATTTCCACCAACTAAATAACCATTAAGCACTCAGCATCCGCAGCCATTAGAGTCACACTGAGGCATCAAAGAAGAAGGAGAGACTGATTAGATACGTTATGACTCATAGAGAACAATATAGGACGCTACGATCTGAGCTGTTTCTGTCTTCTGACAGATTCCTACCTACAATAAAAGGAGCATTTCTGCAACGCATTTGCAGAGAAACGTGCTTTTCTATACCGCATCGATAAAAAGTGAAGCGTGAATGCGCTTGTGATGACTTCTGTAGACATTTCCTTTCTGAGGAATTATACAAACACCTATTTCACTATGAGTCATCTTACGCAACAAACACACAAAACCGTGCTTCTAGAAACCGATCGTTCATCACAGCTTATCAGGACGCGTGCTCGGTAAACCTGCATGCCGTACAAGTTGAACCATATAAGCTGCAACCTTTCCATTGATCTCTTTGGGCAACGTCATAATGTTGAGTGATGGTATTGAAAAGCATAAAAAGTAATGTGACTTCAGCCATAAACACTGAAGAGTTTGTTATGATGCATTATGGATGTATAATGTTTTATAGGAGTTGTTGAAGTGCATCAGTAACCATTATGTGCTCTTAAAAACATAGCCAGGATGTTTTTGAATGAATTTCAGTTTGCTTATGAGTGTGTATAATACATCATGCTGATAGCTGGACTGCTGCCTCCTATTCTACAATAAAGGTGTTGTTTCGGGGCTACAAGTGTGCCGCCCGCCTTTTGTGGTCAGCACCTCCTCAATAGTGGTGTGCACTTCAGAGCGTATGCTTGTTTGCAGAAAATACTATCAGTCATTCAATCAACCACCTCTAATGTTCAGTATGTTATGCGACTGACACATTCGCACACACAAAAAAAAGCATAATTTTTACAATGAGAAACCTTTCTTTAGAATATAATTATCTCAGTTTTCCTTTCACCTACTAGAACACTTTCAAAACAAAAGCAGTGCTCTCTTTTCATGTTATGCACAGCATATTTCTGTGATGTGATTGCTGTTCACACAGCTTGAAGGTCCCCTATTGTTAAGAGGATTTTAATTGCTTTTTTACTATAAAAAAAGGTGTATACATACTGCTCTATGTTTCAAAACACTTAATCTACAGAAAAATGCACCATTAATATTAATGGGATGGAGAAAAAACAAACTGTTCTTTCTTAGAGCCCCAGAGACCAGCTTGAGAGAGGAGATGTAAAACTATAAGGAGATGAGTTTTGGTGCTTAAAAACTGCAAATATATCTTCTTAAGGGTGTCAAAACTTAAAATAATAAACCCAGGAAAAGGGGATGATAGAGGACCTTCAAAGCATGAAGACTAAAAATACAAAAAGATTCTGCAAAGGCCTTGTCACACATCTGTTCAAATTTCTGCTGATCTCGCTGTTTTATATGAGTACTACTATGTTTACATGGATAGAAGAATACATACTGGCATGTAATTCCTAATGATAGTGTTATAATGTCTGAGTGGAATCTGTAAATTTATGTGTGTGTGTGTGTGTGTGTCTGGAAGTGCTAATACTGTTGTAAATGAATAACAGCAGGAAGCGATGGTGCAGATGATCAGTGATTTTTTTTTCCCTCCCTCTGAAGAAAGCGATGATAAGGTTCCAGCGAGTTAAGGAGGTTACCACACGGCCTTTCACAAGCACATGATTACTGAATGTGATAGTGTGTGAACTACAATTTTCCATCTGAATGTCTGCAGGAAAAAAAAAGTGATAAAGAGAAAGACAGCAGGGTTAAAGGGACGCCAGTTGTACATCTGTGATATAAATACCCTTCTCTGTGAAATGTTAAAAATTAGCCGTCAGTAAAACACATTAGCTTGGCAGTAGGGCATACCCGGAACAGACAGAAAGTTTCCAGAGTCTCCAAAGGTACTCCACCTCCATCTATACCTACAGGGATAACCACTTCAGGTAATTTAATTAGCAGGAAAAATATCCTCCATGTGATCACGTGTCAAAAGTTTTGCCCCCAAATCAAACGTTGCATGTAATCTCTGTAATAGTCTGAACTGTGTTTTACCTTCCGGAGATATGATCATCCAAAGAATCAAGTTAGAGAGCAGACTGGAAGTAATAAGGCTTTAATTCTGCTTAGATCATGCCGACAGAACCTCACTTATCTGTGCATGTGGGTCAGAAGCTGTGTGTTGTGTGTGAATTGCGAATGTGAATAAAAAACACATCCTCGCATGCTTCCTTTCATTAAGTGCCAACATTGTTAACAGGGAAAAAAACAACAACAGGGTAACATTTTTTCACGGTTGACACTTCCCAAAAGCCCCTACAATAATTTAATATGAAATTTAAGATGAAGTCTTGTTTATTCACCGTTTAACTCACTTACAAAAAGGCACTTGAGTCTTTTGAAGGATGCTTTGCACAAAGACTGACTTACTATGTGTGTGAGTGTGGGTATAAAAGAGAGAGAAGTAGAGGATGAAACAGAGACAATATTTTCTTTGTTGTAAAACCCACTTTCACAGGCTACGAAACGTCTCACTGCGACTGCCAGTTTCACTTTAGATAAAAAGCCGTTAAAAAGCACGCTCTATAAAACCTTTTGGCAGCGAGGCCATTTCATTCACTGTCATCCTCCTGTGGTCATGATGACTCATCACTAAAGTTGATCAACTTTAACAGGATATAAAAGACAGAAATCTCACACACTGAAAGAGACCAAAAACCGCTGTGCAAAGAGCTCCTGCAAAACTTATTCCTTAAGCTCCATTTGTTTCTGTTTGCAGTTTTCTCCACACAGGCTTCACACTAGGTCACATGGCGCTCGGCAAATACGTCTGACTATGGTGAAAAAAATGCAGCTTCTAAGTGAATTAGAGATGCATAATGTCATAAAATAATGCCCAGAAGTGAGTGATTTCTCAAATTGCAGCACGTGAGCAGTAGCGAGCTGTCTTGCAGACAGGCGGTCTCCGAGGGCCCCAGCAGGGACGAGTCTGTATGAATGATGCATGGCTTCCCCCGCTACCCACGGCTCCTGCTGTACGAGCCGGCTGGACGGGCTGCGTGGCGACTTGGACAAATCGAGCCGAGGGCACCCGAGAAGGAGAGAAATACTGCACGAGACACGCAAATCGGCCTCAGCTCCAACGTTCACGCTCACATTTGCTGTTGCAGAAAGCTAGAAGGAGAAGTGGCTACTGTGTGTATGTGCGTGTGTGTGTGTGTGTGTGTGTGTGTGTGTGTGTGTGTGTGTGTGTGTGTGTGTGTGTGTGTGTGTGTGTGTGTGTGTGTGTGTGTGTGCGTGTGTGTGTTAGCAGTATGTGGGTGGCGAGAATAGTGCAAAGACACATGCAAACGTCACTATCAGCTGTAGAGGGTGTGCACCTCTAACCATAAACCACAAGCGCACTGCACACTTTAAATACCCCTCCACACACACACACCCACACACACACACACACACAGCCTTACATACAGCCCGTTGATCCAACTCTTATTTCACTCAATGACTCCATCATGGGATACCCATGGCTGTTGATCTTGGGTCTTGTCCTAAATGTTGCTCACTGTTTGGAAATTCTGGGTAAGTCAGTCGGGTTGCAGCCCATCTGCGACCGTCAGCTGTTTATGAGCTCATTCTGCTGACCCTTAGGGTCTTGTTTAACCTGTGGCACTCGCACCACACTGTGTTGCTAATGTTTTTCAGTTATATTTAATTTTAAAGGCTCACAGGCTTTAAAGTCACGTTTTGGAATGCATTATGAAGGCATCTTGAACTAATTGACAGCTATTTCTGCTGTGTTTTACAGACACTGACAGATGTTTTTACTGTCACAGGCAGTTAATTTCTTCTTATTGATCAGTGGTGTCACCTAAAACCACTTACCACACTACAGCCTTCTAAGGGTGATAAAATAGGGTTGTTAAGTTTCATTTTCTTTGTGCGAGAGGGGGAAAAACCTTCTGCAGGCTACGCTTATTTTGAGATTCCTCTCCATTGTTTCGGGTTCAGCGTGAGGTAAACCTTTCCCGACGTCTATGTTTCTGCAGAGTCACAATGACTTCCAGCTGCAGACGCAAGCTTGAAGATGTGAAAAGAGCTTTATTTGTTTACCACATCCCCAGTCTACAAAGACAGACTGGTACAGTTGCTGTCTGGTGAGGAAAGAAGCCCCTTGGGTAAAATGTGATGCAGTGTCTGAAGGGTTTTTTTTCCCCCTCAGTTATTACTTAGATTTTTATCCTTAAGGTGTGCCTTTTCCACGCTTGGCTGACATTTATTTTGGCAATAACCTGCAAGGGCAAATGAATTATGAACCCACTAGGCATAATTGAACTGATACAGCATATTTATACCTCTGCCTCTCCATCCTCCTCTTTGGCTGGCTTTTGGAGGCTCTCCACGTTGTTTCCATTTGCTGTGATATATAGTATGACCAACAGAATTTTGCTATAACTGTGTTGTGCAAAGCAAACAGCCGAGTTCAGGCTGCAGCAGCTGGCTCTGGGTTCAATGGTTTTCCATGAAGCAGTGCACCAAGCTGTCATCGTATAACTCATGTATCTAAAGCAAAATAAAAGCTGCTGGCTTCAACTGGTTGATAGAGCAAACTGTGTCCTTAAGTGCACTTGGATAAAGTCAGCCGAGGCGGCAGGATGTAAGGGACTTGGTATGCATTGGAGTCTGCACACTGTCCTTCTGCAAGTGCTAAAACCTGTCAGCTTCTATCAGAAGTCCTCTCCTCTGCAAGCTCCGCTAATCACGGCAGTGTTCCCTACAACAGGTGGCCAGAGTCCAGGTCTGGATCAGGGTGTAACTTTCTGACCGCTTTCATTACATTAACATAAAGGAATTCTCCGCTAAACGTACGCCGAGGCAGAGAGACGGCTGCATTTGTCATGTGTCACTGTGCGCAGAGAGTCCAGTTCCTCTCTCCGGCCCCGCGGGCCACATTAGGAAACACCTGCATCTTTAACTTGTTCTTGCATATTACACGCACGTCATTTTCAGGATTGCAGCTTTGTTGTCAGCCACATCGGCCGTGTGCCTTGAGGGACGCATCGCCATGAAATTTAATGCAGATATTCATGATGAATATGAATATTATATTCCATTCATGCAAAGTCTGTTCCAGTAGATGCTCCTAAATTACAGTGGAGCTGACTCACTCTGCCTTTAACATTTTTGCTAGTGTGACCAGCAGGTCCATAATGTCTTATTCTGTGGAATATCTCAAAAAATACATTACTCTAAGGGATATAAATGTTTGCCACTCAGTGTGGTGGGTGGAGCCTCGTATACCTGCAGCCAATCAGCTCATCAGGATGAGCAGCATCTCCTCAGACTCTCAGCTCGGCCTTTTGCTTTGCTTGCTTCCAACTTTGTGCACGAGTGTGTGAATTTGTATTATCTTGCACGGATTTGCAGTGCCAGTAGCGAAGAGACACTTTTGTTGTTTTATTCATTGCATGATAAAAGCAATATGGTGAATTGTGTCCATATATTTTATTAGTCAGGCTTTGAGACTCTTATATTTGGCCATGAGGAGCTGTAAGAGAGAGTAGCCAGTTTTCTCCTGTTTAAGTGCAGCTTAAGTTTTTGTACTTTTTCCTCAATCAACAATAATGGCTCTGTTTCAAGTTTGGGACGTATTGTGTTTGTTATTTTGTTATTTTTCAAAGTCATTTTGCTTCCATTGTTGGCAATAAACACCCATAAAGGTCCCACCTGATTCCTGAATCTTTTAGTCGGGTATTGTGTTACTCTCTTCACCCCAGTCTGAGTTTGAGATGTAACACTATCAGGTGGATTAATAGTAATTTTGTACGAACATGGTTTCCAGATGAGTCCTAATGACTGCTAATACCCTGGCTTTTCCACTGGCATGCACTTGACATTAGTGGTTCCTAATCAAATGTCCCAACAAATGTTTGCTTGCCCTGCAATTTGATGCACACGTTCATGTTTCCCAGAGGATGCACTGTGACATTACCATTAAGCTCAATAAAAACAGCCTTCCAGAGCTGCTAGCGTAGCCATGGACTGTTGTTTGCATTGATTAGTCATTGGCAAGTGATAGTCATAAAATGGCTGAAAACCCTCACAATCACTGACCCTGTTAGTCAGCCTCATCCATTAGTTTTACTCAAATAGTAAAAGACAATGGAATGTGTAGAAAACCTTTTCACAGGCACAACGGCGGACATCCATCAGCATGCTGTCCGTCCTCTCAGGAACTGGAACAATCATATTCTTCCCCTCAAGACAATTCTGCTTTGCTAGTGTTTGCAATTTTAGGACTGCTCGGCTGAACTTGTGACCTCTCATTATTACTCAACAGACTATTGTTCTTCTTTGTGTCCAGGCGATTCAGGCGAAGGGCAGCTCCTCGAGATCGGCCACAACATCACAGGCGTGGTGGGGGAAGACGTGTACCTCAGCTGCACGTACCTGGGGGACAGGGAGATCACCAATGCCCAGTGGAAACGGCACACTAGATCTAAAGTTAAAATCAGGAAATTGGTAGGAATTTTACCCGGGAATAGGACGTTTCGCTATGATCGCAGCTTCTCATTTCCGGTCTCTTACACCAACCTCACGGTTAAGATGAGGGTCACCAGTGTTGAGGTGCAGGGAGAATACATCTGCGAGTTCGGATTAAACGAAGAGGACATTTCTGACAGTCTCTTCCTTACTGTAGTAGGTAAGCCATAAATGAATAATGAGAGAATAAAGCATTTGTTTTCCATTTCGTCCACTTGCAGTGCCTGTTTTGATAAAGGTCATCACTGCTGTAGCGCTGCAGTCACCGTGAAGCTTGCAGAGATAGCGCATCTCTGTCCCGAGGTGCGCTGACGTCATTCAGAGGATGACATTTTCACTTTGTCCGTTCGTTCACAGCCAGGCCGGACATAAGCGTGCGGGTGCATGCAGAGACTATCAACGGCACTCACTACCAGTCGGTGACCTGTTCTGCCGTCGGCGGCAGGCCCACGCCTCGGATCGGCTGGTTGGTCAACGGCGTTTCACCCTCAGAGGACCCGACGGCGACGGAAACCCTTCACTCGAACAGCACCTCCACCCTGAGCAGCGTCCTTCGCTTCACCACCCTCCTCCTCGGGGAGGAGGACAATGTTACGTGTGTGATCCAACACCCAACCCTGCCTAAGCCAAACATCATCCCAGTGAGGCTGGAAACCTACGGTACCCTCACACTCACAGCTGTTTCATTGTTTGTACATGTTGTTATGAGGTGACATCAATATGCCTCAGATACTGCTAAATTGAATGAATTTGAGCTTGTAATGTCACAAAATCGTGCCCAGAAGTGGTTTCTGAAACTGCAGTGCCCGTGCAGCAGTCAGCTGTCCTGCAGACAGGCAGCCGCTGAGGGCCCGAGCAGAGAGCCTGTATGAATGATGCATGGCTTTAAAACTGCCCAAGGTGCCCCGATATATGAGGTGGCTGAAAAGAATGCGTGGTGACTCGGGCGAAACAAGCTGTGGATACCCGAAAAAAAAAACTTAGAAAAAGGTTTCAGAAACAAAGGGTGGAAGGAGGAGGAAGGAAGTGGTTTTACCATGGGATGAAAAATAATACATGTAGCGTCTGTGACATCACCCGTTGATTTTAGGAGTCGCGTTATGACTCCAGTCATCACGGGTGGCGGTTTACATTACTGCTTTTTCAACCTCATTTCATCTTAAAAAAATGCCAAACACCGCATTCTGTTCTGGGCAAAAAACAGCCCATTTAAAGCATTTCCTTTGGGTTTTAGAATTGTCATTTCTGAATATGTGACACACTTCTGCTAATGAAAATGCTATCATGTAACAGCACATATAGCTGGCTAATGAGTGGGACTGCAGGAATATAAAACATACACTGCACGTTCATACAGCAGTGTATGCTACTTTACATTAACATGAGCCAAGATTTTTTTTTTTTACTGAAGTGTTTATATCCTTGCATAACCTATGGTGTTAAACGATGGAATATATATAAGAGCCAAAGTGCTTTAATTCACTATTATTACCACCACTCAGCCATCATGGGGTGCAAGTTCACCTATCTTGGTCATTAGGGATAGCTGGCTATTCCATGACACCAGAACATTTATGTATTTGATAATGGACTGTGATCTCTGCTGATTCCCTGTATTAAAGTCTGCGTTTCTCTCAGCTTTGGCCGGGCAACAGCTGGGCCAGACATCTGCTCTCGGCTGCAGCCCGGCCAACAGATGGGACAGGTGATAAGCCTTAGTCAGCAGTCTCTAAAACCCAAGCAGAAGCCCCTCATGGCCTTTGTTTAGCTAACATTCATCTTATCCGGCCACAGCTTCCTTTTTAACAAAAACAGAGTCTCCACTTGCTATCTGACTTTTTAATTTGCTGGAAAAGGCATTAGACCTTGTGAAGGAATAACTCTCTTGCTCTGCAGCGAGGCCAAATGTGACCATTAAAGCAGAGATGGTACATCGAGGAGGAAATGAGTTCTGGGTGGTCTCTTGTGTTTCATCTGGAGGGAGACCGGCCACTGACATCTCTTTGGCTTTGAGCACCGACGAAGAGCTGGAGGAGGAGAGCGACAACGACACGCACTCGCACACACAAACAGCCTCCTTCCTCCTCCCTGTGAACACATTCGAGGGGCGCAACGTCACATGTGTGTTTGACCACCTCAAATTCACGCACAAGGAGTCGAGAGTCATAACACTGCCGTCTTTATGTGAGTGTCATCGCACTGCCTCACATGGAAAAGTGTTTCAATGATCATTAAGAGTGAACGTTACAGGAAACTGAAATACTCCTTTCTTTTTCCTGCAGATTTGTCAGGAGTTCAGCTGTCCGTATGGCTGGGAAGAGACAGCGATCCTGTCCGAGCTGCTGACTTTTTAGAGCTGCAGGAAGGATTCAATGACACTGTAATCCGCCTGGAGGTCACTGGAAATGTGCCACGTTACAATATTAGTTGCAAAAAGTAAGAAATATCTGAGGCACATGTCTTGATGTCAGCACGCCATTGTGCGTTAACATGACCATTTATTTAATTATGTGTTCTCCATGAAAGGTCATACATTTATTTTTCGAATAATATGCAAAATGAATAGAAAATATAGTCAACACATTGACAATAAAAAAATTATGATTTTAATTTGAAATAATAATTTTCTCCTTCAAATATTGCTTACATTAAGAATGCTCCATTTAACCAGCTAAACTGTTTTCAGCTGTGTCAACATAATTGCACAAGGCTTTTCTAATCATCCATTAGCTTCTAATGCAATTAACAAACACAATGTAGCATTAAAACACTGGAGTGATGCTTGCTGGCAATGGGCCTCTATACACCTACAGTATGTAGATGTTGCAGTAAAAACCAGTCAGTAAAAAAACACATTTACCACAATATCTGAATGTTATTTTATTAAAAAAATGTGTTTCCCATGAAAAAGGGAATTTTTAAGTGACCCCACTTCTGAACAGTAGTGTACCATGTTGGCAGGTCTATGGTTATTGTGGTAATGTTGCTTAGTCTGTCAATTTAGTCCAGACTGAAATAGCTCAACAACTTTTAGATGGATTGCCTTGAAATTTCGTACAGACATCTATAGCACCCAGAGGATGAATTGTAAACATGTAAAGTTATAAGGTGCGGTTTTTAGGTTTTCATGATTTTCTCACAGAAACAATGGAAGCAGAAACATGTAGTTTCAAAACCTCTCCTGTTTTCATGTGCACAAAGAGCCCCAAACAACCTATATATCCTGTGGAGGATGTGGCTATACCTTTAGTGGCACCAAACCACAAGTGATAGACTGCAGGAAACACATTTTGAGACAGTTCCTGATTGAAATATTTCAAATGAAGGTGGGGGGGACTCAAACACGAATTGTGTTTTCATTTCTTCCATTTTGTTCTCCTCTAGAGATGATGGGCCTTTGCCCGGGGACGTGGAGCTGGTTGGCACCAACCTCACCATTCAGGGTCCCGTGGTGCATCAACATGCTGGCCGGTATGAATGTGTCGCCTCGTATCACCGTCACCGATTGACAAAGCAGTTCAACGTCACCGTTAAGCCTTTGGTTTTACAGCCCGGTGGGTAACTCGCTGCAGGTGTTTGTTGTTTTTCTTAATACACTTTTCCCAATATGAAATATTGATGCGGAATCTGCACTCTGCACTCTTCCCCTCAGTTCCGCCCACAATACGAGTTGATTTGCGGACTGAAGATGGACACAGTGTGATTGAGTGCTCAGCAGCTGATGCTGTTCCCGCAGCCAACATGTCCTGGCATCTACCAGAGGGTGTGTCCGGAGCCTCTTGGTTCAATTTCACTTCCCATAATGGAAACCATTCTGTCAGAGGAGTTTTACTCCTCCCTGCCTGCTCGCCTCGGGAGCTCGCTGCAGAGTGTGTGATAAATCACCCCGCGTTTGAGGAGCCAGAGAACAGAAGCGTAACACTCCCTCTTTGCGGTATGTTCAACAAATCAGGCTATGGATAATTTTGTCTGAGTAGCAGACATACAGTATTTGGCAATGTGAGCGCACGATAGATTTTTATCTTTTTCTCAATAGTGGCCAATTACTTCCTGTAAGTTTGACTTCTCTTTCACACGCCAGCTCGCCCAAACATCACCATCCACTCCAGCACCGGGTGGAGCGACGGTGACGCACGCACACAGGTGGACTGCTCCGTGGGCAGCGTTGCCCCTGCAGCAACCATCACCTGGCGTCTCGGAAACGGCGACGCTGACGACGGCATCAGTCCCCTGACGGAGACTCAGGGCCAGGCCGGCGGTTTGGTTTTGACCCGCAGCTCCGTGCGATTGCTGACTTCTCTGTATTCTGGTCAGAATTTGACCTGCGTGGTGGAGCATCCGAGCCTGGAGGCCCCTGAGGAAAAAACAACGAACATTTTCACAGTGCACAGTACGTCATTTATGTCTATTAAACATTCCTTTTATGTGACACACACATAGACTCACAAAGGTGTTCAACCCCTTCCTGTCACCCTCTGTTTTCAGAAGCCCCTCTGCTGAATGTGTCTCTACTGAGTCTGCAGGATTCTCCTCTCATGCTGGCAGTGTGTGACTGCAGAGGGGAGGGGGCCAGGGCCAAACTGGCCTGGGTCCTTCCTGGAAATAAAGACGACCAAACGTCCCTGCTCTCAGAGAATGAAGGGCATGCCCCGAACGCCAGGGTGACGTACCGGTTTCCTCTGGCCCTTCATGAAGGCCAGGACCTGGTCTGTGTGTATCAGTGTGAACACGGGTTCACAGAGAAGAGGACCATTCACATCCCCGGATACTGTGAGTGCAACCTAAAACAAAACCAAATAAAAACACATGAAAAACCAATTCGAGCTTCTCCCGACTTTTCTACAGATATCTCTGTTGGAGTCCGGAACCACACAACGCCGCTGGAAAGCCGATACGGCGACATACCCCACATACACAGGACGACTTTGAAAGAGAATCGTCAAAACCAGAGAATTCTGCTACAAGTTCGTGGCAACATACCCAAGTACAATCTCAGCTGCCAAAGGTGCAGCAACTTTCCTTTATACGCTTGTAAAGTTGACATTTTTACTGCACAGTGCTGCCAAGCTACTGTATGACATCACAAAGTCAATTTGTTGCATAGGATAGTTCTATATGACCTCTATGCCTTATCTAGCTTTACAAATTGTGATTGAGATGTAAATACTGCATCTGCCACTGCATATTTCTGACATGGAGTCAAGTCATTTTTTTGTTTCAGGAGTGACGGCGTATTCGTGAAAATGGAAGCGGATGCGGCGGTCTTCCAGTCGGAGGTCACGCAGCAGGACGCAGGACTGTACACCTGCCGGGCCTCCTTCCATCACCACACGGCCACAGTCAACATTCAAGTGGAGGTCATGAGCGAGGAGCATCTCTTTGGTAACGCTAGTAATATCACAGCCAGGGGGAAATGTTTGCAAATTTGTGATCATAACAGCGTGCCAACGTGTTTTACCTGATTAAATAAGAGGCTTTCTGAGATTTTGTGTTCTGCATGTGTGTGTGTGTGTGTTGCAGCGCTGGTGGTCATCATCTGCATCTCCTCGGCTTCAGCCATCGTTCTCGTCCTTGTGGTCACCTTCTGCGTCTTCTGGTGAGTCCACTGTTTTTCGCGCAGTCGCCATGTTTCGTGTGGTGTTGTGATTCGTGAGTTACGTGTCGATGGGCGAAATGAGGGCAGAAAAGCTGCCAGCGCTGCAGGAGACAAACAGGAAGTGGGAGATTGTCGAACCAAGTCACCAAAAAACTGTATGAGGCTGATATAGCACAAACAGGAAGCAGTGTGGCTGAGGCAGACAGGTGCCTCCGACACCGCAGTCCTGTGTGCAGACAGGTAGAAAATGTTCCCGCGGTCTGTCACGACAACAGATTTATTTTCCAGCCTGCTGCTCTGCCATTTAGCAGTGTTTCTTCTGGCTGTTTCAGCAGCACGCTTCTTTTATTTTGGCTCTCTGTTACCAAAACGCGAAGGTAAAAAAAAGGTTTCAAAAAGTCCACATTGTCAAAAGTTATTATTACAGTGAATTTCACACTGCTTTCCTTCAATGAGAAAATCCACAAATCCATCTTTCACTCAGTTTTGCTGCTGGGAAAAAAATCAGTTGTGTGACTCGTCTTTTTACGACTGACGCGGGATATCAGGCCCGATCCCCGAGCTGTTTATGGGTGTCTGGGCCGCAGACGTTTCCAAATTTCCACGTTAGCTGCCAAATCTCTGGAGAATGTTTTGTTGAGATCGGGCTTTTTTTCCTGCGGATAAAGGGAGCGCAACAGAGGTCCGGAGACAATTTGAACAGGACGGCCTCTCCGGTCAGAACGTTTGGTCAAGGTGCCATTGGTTGACAGAGCCTCTGTCAGCCGATGTGTGTAGAAGGCGTTGTGCGCCATTATCCCCTTTCCCGGTGGGAGGGCCCTGTCAGGCTAATTTGGGAAGGTCAGCCGCAGAGCGTACAACAGTGTACACAAGAAAACACGGCTTCCTGGGAGGAGAGCTATTTATGGACTGACACCAGCCCCTCTATTCAGTGCCAGGGACACTTTTTGACAGCGGCGGGTCGTCGCTTGGGTTGATGTCACCGGTGTCGCAACATACGACGTAATCCGACGCTTCTGACATCACAGATCAATGAGGGGGATTCGGGTCACCACTCGTCTCCATTGGTATTCCTGTGGCGTGATAAATCCTCTCCTGCAGCCTGTCTGTTTGAATGTACTTACTGTATCAAGCTAAGTCACAGTGCCCTCTAGTGTGCTTTGTTCATGCATATCACCCACAAACTGTAATAGAATTACTCAAAGATCTTTGCAATTGTGCTTTGTTTCTACAGCAAAAGAACTCATGAGACACAATATGAGGTAAGACCAATCTGCAGCTTCTCCTTCATAAATTCAGCTTTTCACTACAAGCTCATGTTTGCGCTCTGGTTTTCCTCATATTATTACCGTCCAAAATTAAAACCCTGTTCCTTCCATCCCTTTTCTCCTGCTGCACCGGCTCTTCCCTCCAGAGGAAGGAGTCTCTCTCAGCCCTGACAGGTCTGATGCAGCAGCCCGGCTCTCCTGAGGTGCACAAACCTGCAGCAGAGCCAGACGCTCTGCTGGTCAGTTACGCCATAGTCATTGACGTCAAGAGTACAGTGTGAGGGGGGAAAATGCGCTTTGCGGGGCTTTTATATTCAACATTTAGCCGCTTTTTTTTATAATAGGAGAACATTAATTGTGAAGGCTATTGGCACTGCTGCACTGTTTAGGGTTAAAGTGCTTCATTTAAATTGACTGGCATTATTGATTTTATTGTAGAAAGAGGAAAAATGTTGTTTGCTCATGAAAAGGTCTTGGTGTTACATAAATATAAATAAATCAATACACAGCCAGCATGAGACCTTTAATTAAGAAATGATTGCACTTATTCATCTTCATTGAATTTTGTACTGTTATCAGTGTTTGATTTCCTCACAGAAACAGTGGAGAATAATGTGGGTAAAAACAAAGACTTTTACAGAAAGATGTAGCATTGATATCCTATTGTGTCTGCATTGTTTCCATCCTGTATATATAGTTGAACAAACAATGCATCTAGTTTTGTACATATTTTTTAATGCACATTGTATTTTCTGATGACTGTTTTGTTTTTTTGTATGCATCAATAAAATCATTGAAATATGAATTGTCTGCATGGTTTTGTTTGTTTTTCATTCACCCACATCAGGTTGCAGTAATGTTACTACGCCCTCTTGTGGTAGATTATTACACACACAGATGAGTGAGTAGGTTTGTCGCCTAATGAACAGTAATCTGTTTCCCAATGGTTCCAGTATGATGACTTTACACTGGCTTCCTGCCTGTCAAATGCTGCTGCAGCAGCTTTATAAAGCTCTGAATGGTTTATTTCTGCTCTGCTGATGCATTAAGAACCTTCTGGACCTCTCAGGTTATCTGGGACACGTCTTCTTTCTGTGCCCAGCAGAAACTAAACCTGCAGAAGTTCAGTTTCTCAGCTCCACATATCTGGAACAAACTCCCATAAAACTGCAGGTTTCTGCAACTCTTCCTTCTAAATATGGCTGTAGACCTTTCTGTTTGCTGCTGCCTTTTATCAAATTAAATCCTTATTTCTTACATTGAACTTTAAACATTGGATATATTACATGTTTGTTTTTTTTACAATTTGTCTTAATACCTGAATGTACTTGTTTTGCCTGTTGTGAATATTCTTTGGTGAGTTTACATAGGGATTGCATTTTTTAACTTCTTAACAGTACATCAATGCTCTCTAATGTAGGGGCAGTAATTAGTATGGTGACACTGCAGTGTACCTGACTTACACTTGTGCTCTATAAAAATAATCATCACATAAAAAATGGAAGGTTTCTTTTTTAAAATTTATATTTCTGAATCAAAACGCATTTTACAGTATTTTTTTCATGCAAACTATTTTCCATTTGCATATTTAAAAAAGAAAAGACTAAATTAGCCGACTGCATCCAATGTGCCATCCATTTTATTCCAATCAAACACCACCGAAGGCTGATCAGCACATAAATGGGCATTTACTGCGTCTAACACTTGCAACCAAATTGCTTTACAATGTTCCTCTCAATCCCACACACACACACACACACACACACACACACACACACACACACACGCTGCGACCAATGAAACCATCAGGAGCAGCTCAGTGTTGACGGGAGCAGTCAGGAATTTAACAGCTATTAGTAGACAAACTACTCTATCTGCTGAACCACAGCCAGATACCAGAAACAATGGTCCTAATCAATGAAACCACCCAAAGTGGTGTTTGCTTAGGAAGAAAATACACTTAGGCATTAATGGCACATGAATGCAGAGTATTTGTATTACATGAAAAACATGAACAATGTAAATAATTCAACTGTTAAAATCTGTAAACAAAACAAAGATTGCAGAAGCTTTAAACAACATCAATCAACTATAATAAAAAAAAAAAAAAAAACAGTGAACCCAGCAGATATCATTATCTGTGATAAAATGCCACATATGAAGTCTCTCTATGTATTCATCTCTTCTTGTATAAACAGGGCTTTAGCTGCAATCCAAATTTCTTGACATTTTCTGGAGCATCCCCCGTCTTCACACATTCAAAGGAGTAGAAATGACTGTTCTCTGTATCCTAAATAAAAAAACACATAGAAAGACACCATTAATCAATAATTACATATGGTGAGAGCAGTAGAACTCAAACTGGATTTGGGTCCTAATACATGTTAGTTGTTCACCGGTGTTGACCATTACAAGTCAACAAGTCTGTTGTGATAAAAGCTCATGAATCTGACTTGTGAGAAACCTTTCAACTTACGAAACGTGAAAGAAACTCATTCAAGAAGGAATCAAATGAGAGTCCAATGTAGCACAAACACGTAAACAAGCTCCAAGAAATAAAAGCAAAAAACACTGCTCCTACCCACACATTTCCTTCTTTAACCAACTTATCCCAGTGACGTTCCACATCTCTAATGATCACTCCTGGACTTACAACATGTGAAGAGGGATGAGCAGCCGCTACACTTCCTGCATGTTCTCAGGAAGAACGACCTGGTCAGGAAGCTGCCGCAAAAATCATTGGGTGCCCCGTGTCTACGTTGTAACAGATCTCCACATCCTGCTGCCTCAGGAAAGCCAAGACCATCGTAGGAGACCCCTCACCCCCTGCCCACCCCCCGGCAGACCTGCTGCCTCTGGGAGATGCTACATGTTGATTAAGTCCCACACCAGCAGACTGAGAAACAGCGTCTTCCCCTGGGTGCCAACAACTATACTGACACTATTCACTTTCATTTTATTTATTTCATCACATTCACCCAAATGCATTTTTTTTTTATTTTGTTGCACTACTTTTCTCGCACTGCCTCTGGGAGCTATTACAGTTTTTTTTATTTTCTACAGTTTACATTTCATGGTACTCTTTCAATTTTATATATATTATGATCTTACAAGTTTGCCTTTCTTTATAACATTATGTCTCTAATTTTTAGGAGAATATCCCTTTGTTAAATCTGTTGTATTGTTTCTCATCCTATGGGAGTTGGTTTCCATGACAACCCTTATGTTTTGTCAACCTGTCTTTGTCCTTTCTCATCATGGTGCATTGTACCCCCACTGTAAAATGACGATAGAAGACTACTCTATTCTACTCTATTTAGTAGGGAAGAAAATCAAACCATAGAGATGGTTTTGGTTTAGGTTGGCTGTTAAGGGTCCTCACCTTGGACACCATCTTGAATCCCAGATTTGCCAGTGCGCTGGTGAAGCTCCGCACGTTGTCGAATCGACTTGCCACTTCTGCTATTTTGAGGACACCCCTGCAATAATTGTGCAGGACAGTTAAACAGACATGAATACGGACAAGTAAACGTGCCTCTGCTGAATCATTATTACATCTCTTACCCCATCTTTAACACACGATTGGCCTCTGCCAAAAAATCAGCCAGGTTGGTTCCCATGAGAGAAAGACAGAATACAGCGATGTCCACAGACCTGTCTTTGAGAGGGACCTGCAGGGACACAGAAGTCATTCATTTCATAACCATCACTGAGGTTGTGTCCACTCATTATTAAATAAGAAAATCCTAGGGAGCACACACTCACTTTGGCCATGTCACACACTGTGACCAGATCACAGGCGGCTGCCAGGTCGAAGCTGTGCACTTTGTTCTTCACGCTGCGGGCGATCTTGCAGTCGCCGCAACCAAAGTCTGCGACGACTTGAGAGGCCGGTCTGGAATAAAAGAAAAATCTGTTATTATACAACACAATCAAACCATCAAGCAGCTTGATGGTCAATGGTCTCCACCAATAGAACTATTCAAATGTTTGGGGTCAACTAGAAATGTCCTCATTTTAAAAGAAAAACAAATTTTTATTCAATAAAGATAACATTAAACTAATCATAAATACATTCTATACATTCTCAATGTGGTAAATGACTATTCTAGCTGCAAATGAATGGTTTTCTATGCGATATCTACATAGATGGACCATAGACCATTTCTCCAGTGTTCTAATGGTACAATGTGTTTGCTAATTGCATTAGAAGCTAATGGATGATAGGAAAACCCTTGCGCAGTTATAGCATAGCTGAAAACAATTTAGGCAATTAGATGAAAACATTCTTTGAGGAAAACAAAGTTTGAAGGAGAAAATTATCGTTTAAAAAGAAAAATATTATTTTTAACCATGTCAATTTCTTAACTATATTTTTCTAATCACTTTGCAACTCATTTAAATACAATTTGTGACCTTTCATGGGATACACAAAATTGTCTGGGTGACATTAAACTTGTAAACAGTAGTGCAGATCAGGTGCCATAACATCGCCAACATGTCATGTGTGAGACTTTAATTATGTATAAAGTGACCCAACTTTTACAATTTGGTCATGTGAGGACACCTGAGTGAGCTCCTGTAGCTCCTAGAAGACCACGAGCTGTAGAGGAAAGTTCAAATAACACATTCATGCAGCTTATAACGTGCTGTTGATTCTAAATGTAAAGTGAATGCAACATATCACAGGAACTTCCAGAAGTCTCACTTCTGCTTGATGTAGGAGATGATTCCTTCCACGGGGTTGGCAGGCCACCGCTCCACCTGTGCCGTGTATCCTCTGTGGTAGATAGAGAATGCCTGCGGGTCCTGTCCGAACATACGCCTGGCCTCGCCGCTGGTCGTGCTGTACAATAATTCGTTGATGTAGCGGAAACGGGCCGACTCCAAGCGCTGCTCCATACGGGACCTGAGGGAGGCCGAGCGGTCCGGTTTCACCTCTTCTTTCTCCTCCACCTCGGCCGCCGGCTCCTCTTTCTGCTCCGTGGGGCTCTCTTGTCGAACAGTTTCCTGGCTGCTGAGAAGTTTACGCAGCTGCTCTCTTTTCAAACTCTGTTCTTTGGTCAGCGCTGGCTTCTGTTTTTTTGGGGGTGTCTGCTGCTGCTCATTTGTGATCTCCACCTCCTGCTTTGACCCATCGTTAAGTGATTCAGCTGCAGCCTTTTTTGAGTTTTCCTCTTTTTCAATCAGCTGCTTTTCACAGAGTGTTTGTGACATGCCGCCTACCTCTTCGGTGTTTTTCCTTTTTTGCCGTTTTCGGGCCTTCTCTAAATTCTGTTTCTGAGCGTCTATCTGGGTCAGTGCTGTTTTGTTGTTGCTATATGAATTTGTCGTAACTTCCTCCTTTGGTCTTTTTTCATCTGCGTCCTCTGCTTTGGATCCTTCCTCATCAGGCTTACTCTGCTGGTATTTATTTTTACAGTTCCTCCGGTTCTTCATTTTGTTTTTCCATTGTTTTCTGCTAAGCTTGTTTGTGTTCTCAGGTTTTGCAGAATCGGTGGTTTCTTCCTTCTTTGTCTCGTCTTGTCTTGTGTTTTTTGCCTTCGATGTTCCTTTAAAGAATAAAGAACATAATTCATGAATTTCAGTCGGTTAACCAAAGATGAGAGTATGTACATACAATCCATTTCTAAATCTGATTCAAGGGGAAAAGGAGCAAAACAAATACAACAAAACAATTACAATATAATTTCTCAGCCGTAACTCTGACATACACATGAACCTTGTTAACTGCTCACCACATTTGTTGTCTTTCTTCCTAATTTTTGGTGGAGTTTTCTCCTCCTTGCTGCCATGATCTATGTCACCGTTCTCCTGCTCGCCCGATGTTGCTGCACGTTTTCTCTTTTTTATTCTTTTCTTCTTCTTCTTCTTCTTACTGTGTGATGGGGCTATTTCCGTGTCGCTGTCGCTGTCCTGCCGACGTTCATCTCTGTTCCACTCAGGTACTGCTGATCCCAGCGTCTGCAGGGTCCGCATCAGACTCTTTTTTCCAACAGCCTTTGACTGATATGAGGAATATGAGATGTTTGCGTTACTCTTTTACTTAAACTGCGCAAGCCTAATGTTGGGCAGTCTAACGCAGCAATAACGCACAGAGTCCGTCTGGGCATACACAACAGGACAGAAGCAGCTTAGAACTGTTACGACAAGTTCTCCAAGAAAGAACGTATTCTGAAAAAGTGTTTTCTAGGCCTTAACTATCTATCGTTTTAGATCGAAAACTGTGATTTCAGGCAACACATTCTTGAGATTATGAAACCTGCGATGTTTTGCTGTTTTCCTAACCCAGGTATTTTTTTTTAATTATTTTACATGTGTATGCCTCCTCCATGACCTTGCACTACTTTAAAATACTTTTTGCTCTACTTTGCTCTTACAGTTCTTCAGTTGTAATAACTGCTGCTGCTCAATAACACGATTGTAGCCTATGTACAGCAGGTTTCAGGTTAATAAATAGGATACATTTGAAATCAATTCTTGACTTTAGTTTACATTCATGCATTAGATTCATGGTATTTACTCTTTTAATGGTATGATGTAAAGTTTCTGTGATCCTTGTAAATGTCGTGCACTGGAACTTGATTTGAAAAAAAAAACGTGAATGAAATTGAAATCTCAATATCTGCCAGAAAAATCACAACTATTTATCGTTGAGCCCTGGTGTGTTCAAGTGTATGTAGAGGAAGCCGTTTTAAAGGCAAGTCGCCCACTTTTTAAAAAAAATTCTATTAAAATTAACTGATAAATTCATAAATAAACATGCCATTATTTATAAAAGCATCACTATACTGTACACATAACATATTGTAAACTTATTCTATGTAAACTGCAGCATGTGAATCTACTTTTTAAAGTTTCAATAAAAAGCGTGGTCACAAACTGATCATTTGAAAATCAGCTGTTAAATATTCTCCATCACTGGAGTTGACTCGAAATCACAATTCTTTCGGATATAAACCTGTGTGTGTGTGTGTGTGTGTGTGTGTGTGAGACAAAAACCTGTGCAGCAGGAACTTTGCATACTTTACCTTGATGTTGGTGCTGTTGGTCGCTTGCTGAGCGGCTCTGAGGACAGTTTCACTCAGGATTTTAGCGTCTGCTTCGTCATTCCAGTCTTCATCTTGATTAAACATGTTTGCCCGAGGTCTGTAGGGACACACACACATACATGTTAAGTTATAGTTTGGTATCTGTCAGGTTCTTCAACTCGCTAACAGCGACCTCAGCTACTCACATTCAGACTCTATGCGGCTAAGGAATTGTTTCTGGGGTTATTCGGTTTATTCAGCTGCAGTTTGTGTTTTCCGAAAAAAAACGTGTCTTCACTGAACATTAATCCTCCAGTGTTTCTGACATTACTGTAGTAATTGCTGGTCACCCCCAGAAGCCACGTTGGGCTACTCAATGTGCGCGAAGGAAGCAAAACAGCGCTACGAGCGCATACGGATGACGCAAGCACGTCAGTAGTGCACCATGGGATCTGAAGTTTATCGTGGGTTTGTGGCGAGCTTCTATATGCTCCGTAGTTTTCTCTTTTAATTCAGGTTTTATTCAATTTATTGAACACTATTACTCATAAAACTAATAAATCTATATGTAACATGATGTATAATATAAGGCATATAAGTGCTTTTACACGGATAATAACAACACAATTTGTGAACACAATTTAAGAGAAATACACCTTTTTTAAAAATACATCAATAAGTCTTGGATCTTTTATTTCAGCTCAATAAAAATGGGAGTCAAAGTGTTGCTCCTTTACTTTTGTTAAGCATATATTTTGAATTGTCACTGGTGCTGGAATTTTGTGTTTTCCTTTGCGTAAATCAAGACACTTCCACCATAAAATATTGCAGAAAAAAGTTGGTGTGTAAAAACGTGATAACAAGAGTGTAAGAAATTAAAGTTCCAATTAACCCTACATTAGTAACCTATATCAGCGTTATCACGTCACTTCAGGCCGGTGTTTTATACTGTTTTACTGCTCTAAAATGATTTAAACTTGACCCGTCAAATATGTAAAGGCCTCTAGGTTAGAAAAAACACCTTGAAAGGAGAAAACATAACCTGGGGCGGTGAATACTTTATTTGCCCTGGTGCTGTTCTCTCCGCAGCCTGCAGGGGGCAGCACGCGCTCCTCCTGCACTCAACCTTACCACGTACGTGCTGACGGCGGCGAGGGTGTGGACATAGCTTCAACCCACTGGAGATAACACAACTTCTACTGTGTCTTAACGGCACCGCACGACACCGGACTGATATAGCTGGTAAGTTATTCCAGTGGAGTCGAATTCCGTTTTGCGGTTTGTTGCGATTAAACCATTCATGGCGTATTTTTGTGTGTTTTTCTCAGTCAGGCAGTGCTTAAAATGAAAGAAAAAAACGGAGACAGTCCGCAGCTAGCTTGTTAGCAGAACCTGTCCGTGTCTCATTTTTGTCAACTGGTGGAGGCTAACTGCTAGCTAATGTGTGGAGCTAATTTAGAGTTTATTTGATCCGGTATAATGAAATAATTTGAAGGGATAGGTAGCTATGAGAGTGTAAATGAGCTGTTTTCTGGTGTTAGCTATGTGTAGCTAGCTCCTGGGAAAGCATTATTGTAGTATAGCGTTAACTAAAGGATTACATCCTGCAGTTTCAGTCAAATTGTGGTCCAATAATGTCAGATTGAAAGCAGCCTTAGTTCTCACTTGGGTCCTTAACAGGTTGGAGCATTCCTTCATTCATGATGATATTTAGATCAGATTGCATTTAAAACATACCATAGTCATAACGTTACCACATTTGATACTCCTGTCACAACTTGTTGACTTTTGTCATGTCTTTAAAAAGCCCTGAGTTCTATTTTTTACAGTATGTAGACAATAAAACATTTCGCCATAGTTAAGACTGTCCAGTATGAAGGGGAAATTGATGTGTTAGTCTTTAACTCTTGTGTCTAAGGCTACCAATAATCAATAAGTAGTCTGGAAAATGGCCATTACAATTTCTTCAGAGCATGATATAATATTTAGATGCCTTGTGTTGTCCACCAACAGTCAAGTTTTTCAGTTTCAGGCCAGAAAGGTTGCAGATCATGTTTTTGTTAGTTAACTCTATAGAGTGACATTTGTTCAGCTCGATTTGTGATTCCAGTTGTTTTGGTGATCCATGCCACATTTTCTATTCTTGTCACAACTTGTTGGCTTTGGCCATGTTTAAAAATCTTGCAGAACACAAAGCTTTTCACAATAGTTTAAACTGTAAAATGCAAATTGAATTTCACTAAACATTTTGCCCTCTAAGGTTTTATGTTATTTTAAGGGCTGCAGCCAGTAACTGTTATTCCATAAATGATTTAATCTGTTACAATTACAACAATAAATGAATTACTAGTCTGTTGATGAGTAAAATAGAGAAAAGCCAACAAAGCACCACAAAGGAGAGCTAGAACTAGGCAATGTTTGTCATTGTTATTAGGAAAATAAGAAGATTCAACCGTTCAAACTGTTTTTTGCAGGTATTCACACATCTGATTTATTTAATTTTGACAATCAAATATTAAGTAAGTCACTGAGAAGGGAATATAGAATTGAACATGACAAAGGATTAATGTGTGTCTATCTATGGGTGCAGACAGGGTGCAGACAGGGTGCTAGTCATGGCCAAGTGTTGTGAGTCACAATGCAAGGAGCTGCATATCCACCCAGTATTACTATAGCTATAGTTGCACAACACTAGCTTCCTCGGTCACTTGCCTTTCTTGAATGTGATGCTATAATGATACCTATCGAGAACAGGGGTTGAAGTGCAACTTTCCCTTTTTACATTTATTTTTCAGGGTTGCTCGATTGCCATCAAGGCTCTTTCTTGAGTCCCACACTGCCCCAGATGAGGGACTAATGCTGGCCGGGACCCTGCTGAACCCCTCGGGCCGCCTCTCTCATCTATATCACTCCAGTTCTCCATCGACTTCCACAGGTACACCTTAGTAGAAGAAGAAGAAGAAGAATACACCAGCTGAAATGGATGATATCTTCACACAGTGCCGGGAAGGCAATGCTGTGGCAGTTCGCTTATGGTTGGACAACACGGAGAATGACCTCAACCAAGGGTGAGCCAAAGTTTTTTTGTTTTTTTTTTCTGTATTTTCTTGCCAAACAAAAAATCTACACCAACTGAGGATTCATCCAAAAGTTACTGTGTAGCCTTACAGACTATCCTAATGTTCACCTTTGCACTACTTGCCTCAACATGACTTTTTGATGACGGATAAATGTGGATCAGATTCTCAAGGAACTAAGTCCCACTGCAGAGTTATTGCTACTTTAAAAGTTGTATACTCAAACTCATTTTCTGACGCTGGCCGAGTGCCGGCCGTGTTAGTCTCTAGTGAGATCATGGCCTGAGATTGAACTCACTTCCTTGTGGGCACATGTTTATGTCCAGAATGCCAGCGGAATAATTCAAAAGCATGATGTTGGACAGGAAGTTTGCTCTGATGGTTGAGTTAGTCACGCTTGCAGTTGCCTCTGCAATTACACTCAGACCGAAAACCCCCCAACTGTGGACTAATATATATTATATAGGTGCAGGAATACTGCAGACTTCTGTTTGCGTTCTGATGTTTGACATGTTTACTACACAGCATCATTACAGATCATCAGTCAGTCCGGAGCTTTTTCTGTATCCTCAGCTGACTGTAAAGGAATACCTGGCAGAGCTTGCAATAAATGATGACCACCCAGCTGGGAAGTGTCTCTCTTTGAACTCCTCTTTCCCAGATTTAGAGTAATGGTATTTTTTTTTCAGAGCAAATAAAGAGTGAATGAATTAATCTATTTAATGACTTTGAACCTAGAGTTGCTCCCTTTTTTTTTCATGTTTGTTTTAGAGAATTTGTGGTTAGGAGGTTGAGCAAAGCCACATCTACTTCAGAAGCGGAAAGAGCACTGCCAGTTTCACACATAAGAATTGTGTCAGTGACTCTTATAAAATTCAGATATGAACTATTAAATTAGCCTAACAGCCTGATAATTTTTTCTTGTATTCTTTTTGAAGCACAGCTGTGTCTCCAGTCACATTATGTGAAAATAGGGAATTATCTGTGTCTGCTTATTTTGTTTAAGGCATTTTTTTCCCTGTAGAGACAAAAGGGGGATTGTTTTTTTGTAACAATTATGTTTTTGGCATTTCTTTGATAGTGGAGACTGGCAGGAAATGGGGGGGAAGAGAGTAAGGGAATGACATGCAGCAAACAGTCCACCTGAATGGAAATTGAACCTGTGACTTGCTGCTCACGGCTTTTGCGCCATGAGGTATGCTCCCTAGCTACTCAGCTTCTAGGTCACTCCAAAAGAGGGATTCTTACCCTTCATAAAACTTTTATCTGATACAGTTAAATGAGTAGGTACCAAATCAGCAGATGCACTATGCCAAATAGCCTTTTTTTGCCAATTTGTAGTCTTTTTATTTAACCTACAACGCATTTGTGCAAAATAAAGTACAAACTCATTTTTTTCCTTTCATTATGATGTCTGCATTGACTCCTTGTTTTCTCTGTTTGATTAATGTTTCCATTGATGTGAGACTGTATGTCTGCATCCAGCTGGTGTAGTGAATACAGCCCCCACATGTGACTTGTCCATTAGATGATTGCATGTCAAGTTCTTTTTTCCGGCTGATATATCTTCCCCAGTGGGCGAAATGCATGCATTCTCGCTTTTTCATCTCCCTATGGAAAGGTACCAAATTGTAATTCATCCCCTCCTACATTTCAGTAAACTCACTATACCTCAGTCTTCACTGAAATATTTCATGCGTTCCTCGATGACAGTGTGTTTACGCTGATGTAACTCCAAGACAAAACGTAGTAGTGGAATGCTGAATCTCCTTACAAGGACTAACACACAGGCCCCAGGGGAAACCTCCAGCACCTACCAAATATGAGAGTGGGAGACAGAGGGAGGAGATTATTGTAGTGGGCTGGGCTAGGACAGGAGTTATGTGTGGCTACTGACGGGACAGAGAGCTGTGTGTGTCCTGATAGTGCATTTTTAAAAAGAGGAATGCACAGAAAGCCATAGCAGAGCACATACCCTACCCCTCCTCCACTAATACGTTTCCGGTATTCGTCTCCCAGCAGTATGAGATAGTTCCAGTCATTTCCCCTCGATATTTCCTACCCTGTTCAGGAGAGTTAAGTGTAAAGTTTATAATTTGGTCTTCATGAACTTTTTCCGCAGCCTTTGCCTATTGAACACGAATTAATCTGTGGCAGCGCTAGAGAATTATGGATGGTTGATTGTGGGAAAATTTGCCAGTGGTTGTAAACAAATTAGGGACATTTAATTAAAACTGAATGAAAACTGTGTTCATCACAAAGTTTATGTCTTTCTGTCGTTCATCTGGTAATTACCAGTTTTGGCCTGCCAGATCTGTTGAAGTCTGACATATTTTACTCTTTCCGTCATAATGACTGGTACAAATAATTAAACACAATCTATGCCCATCTCCACTATAACAGCAAAGGGAGGGTTTTCTTCAGAACTGAATCACACCAATGCAGCAAATGTGCCTCGGGGAGGACCAGGTCACAGGCCGATGCCCACAGACAGACCTGTACCTGCTGCAGCTGCAGCCCGTACATAGGCAGCGTGGCTGCTGGTAGAAGCATCCTTTAACCCGTTAAACATCCTCTGTCACTGCTCCAAGTGAAGAAATTCCCTCCAAGATGATGCAAAGTTCCCCAAATGAGCTAAACACAGTCCAACAAACAAACCTCCAAACTTCTTGTCAGGAGAGAAACTAACATTAATAGGAAAAAAATATCAGCACTGGAAGCGGGTAAATCCACAGGCGGGAGTCCAGGTTTGAATTAATATCCCAGAAAGTAAGCAAGAGTTGAAAAAATAAATTCTGGATGTCCCTGACTCTCCTCTAGTCAGACTCCCTGCCTCTGTTTGTACCATGCAGGCTGACTCGCACTGGACACACTTTTGTTTCATGGACGTGACATATTCCACAGATATAGACATTGAAGCTATTGTGAAAGCTGCAATGTTTCTGGTTTGATGGAATTACCAGAATTTCTCCTATTTAAGTCCAGTAGACTTTAGGACACTTGGACCAGCACCAATTTATTTTTTCAGTAACAAAGCCCTGAGCCTGAATTCTACTTCTCATTTAGTCTCAATTAGATGAATAGAGCCAGCAACTATTATTTCCATAAGTAATGAATCTGTAACACAATGAATTAATAATAATTAACAAATAATGTGTCTATCCATGTGTGCAGACAGGGGGCTATTCATGGCCAAGTGTTGCGAGTCACACATGAGAGGACTAAGCTCTCGCCTCTTGCTTTTTTTGGCTGACAAGTGTATAATCATAAATTCAATGGCTATTTGCGATAAGTTTCCTCAAAAAGTACACATTCCCTGCGCCTGTGGGAAAAACAGTCTGAGTGGCAAACCTTCCTTTGCAATTAGGTTGGTTTTGAACAGCAGGGAAGGCTACTTATTTGGATCAAGGCTCTTTTGTTTTTATATATATATATATATATATATATCCAAATATATATATATGTGTGTGTGTGTGTGTGGATGCACACATCAGAAAATAAATGAGTACAATAATAATCTTTATATCAATCTTGTCTGTTCATAGACAATGTCTTAGAAAAGGTATTATCTTCTTCAGTCAATTTTTTTTTATTGCTGTAATGTTTCGGTAAATGTGTTTTTCTTTCATCTGGGGCTTGTTATGTGGCCTGGCAGGGATTTGGGGCCAGAGACATACAGAGTGCAGACAGGCACTCTTCCTCTGGCTTTTCGCTCTGCCAAGCTGAGCGCTGTTGGCAGGTGGAAGTGCCTGAAATAAATTACCGCAGCCAGCATAGAGAGGGCGGGCAGGAAAAAACCCTCGCATTCAAACGCCTTTGGGTGGTTGTGGATGAGGCTAAAGCTTAAAGGAAAATCTATCCTATAAAAAGTGTCCCTGAATAAAAATACACACACAAACCAGAAGACTGAGCCTCACGAATGCTACATTCTTTTCAGATTTATGTGAATAGGTTCCCATTAATTATGAATCATCAGTCAGTTGCAATGGATTAATCAACTAATTGTTGCATCTCTGAATGAAAATGATTGTCAGTTGCAGTCCTCATAGGTTTGTGATAATATGATACTGAAGAAAAAAGGTTGCATCATTTCTCGAAAAAGGAAACGTAGCTGTTTTTCACTACAAAGTCATTGTTGCTGAAGTTAATTGGATCTGTTCATTAGGAATGGGTCATCAATGATTTTCTGTGCAAACAATGTGTGAGCAAAACACATAACCAAATTGTGCTCATATATATCAAATGGACTTGACTATTAAGCTTTGCTACTTTTTGTTTTCTATTTATAAACTAAATATATAATTTGATGAGTCCTTTGAAGTTTGACTATTTATTGGGTACACAAAATTGCTGAAATTTAATTCCTCATGGCAAATTTGCTGCCACTCTTGCTGCTTTGATTTTTGCCTCCTAATTTCAAGTTATGAGGTCGTAAGATTAACATTCATAGGAGTGAATTGTTGCCTTTTGCATTCCTGCTTCAACATTGTTTAGCCTGTAAACATATTTCTCCTCTAAATCGACTTGAGCTTTACACAGAAAATGTTGAGTCTGTGGGGGCTTCTGCTCTCATAAACTCTGCTAATTAGATTTTAAGATTTTTCCCTTTTGGTCTGAGAGGAAATTGTTCCCCCAGTAGATGTTGTGTGACTCCAGCCGGTGACCCAGAGGCACAGATAGATGTGTGTTATGGGACTGAGGGTCTCTGTGGGACTCTTTCTGTTTGGAGCAGAGCTCTGCAGGATGTGTTAATACATGCCAATGAATTGATGGTGCGGGTCAAAGGGTTCGTTTTTCTCTAGATTCATAAAACTCCCTCAGTTCTCATATCGTATTAGTATGCTGTGTGCCTACTCATAATTTCAGAGCAAGTGCATAACTTTATTATGAAATAGTAATAGAACAAGAGAGTGCCTGGAAAGTGTAACATGTCACCAGCAAAGTTCAGCAGTTTTGGTGCAGCTGAGAGAGAGCAGATGAGGGAGGATGGGAGCAGCAGTCAGGCAGAGGGTTGGGAAGTGAAGAACAACACAATCACACAGCAGCTGCAGTGAATGCGTGTGCAGAACTGCAAAAGGAAGTCTCCGTGGCCCTTATAAGGACTGCAGAGAATGCTCTGCCTACTGTTTGTTCCTCCAGCTTTTTCCTGACCAGCTCTGTCACTCAGCTCCTGCTGTCGTAATCCCTCGGTCTTAATCTCCGAGGACAGTTGCCAGTCGCTGTCATGTAATCGAAGCTGCTGTCCGATGTGTCACTGCCTGTGTCACTGGAACAAAGCGGAATGGAGAGCTGTTGTTTCACTCACATCAACTTCCTGAGAGTCAAATTGACAAATTCCTCTCTATGCACTCCCACAGCTGAACTTTACAGCACAGAGTAGCCTCAAACAATGATGTTGTTTCATTGAAAAAATGTCCCCCAAAGGTGCTCACATCTACCAAAGCACTGGATGTATTTTTTTGTTATGGAAACGGACACAGCTGATTTAACATAAAAAATGATGTAATTGCCTAAAAAAATGTATAAAATGTTCCCACTTTGTGCTACAGAATTATCTGCAGGGAAAAACGATGATGCTTGGAATGCTGATACCAGTTTTCCTGCTTATTCAGCATTTCCTCGCTTTACTTAAGGATTTCTTTTTTATGAATACTCTTCTCACTGCAGAGATGACCACGGCTTCAGTCCTCTCCATTGGGCGTGCAGGGAGGGCCGCTCCAGTGTGGTGGACATGCTCATCATGAGAGGGGCTCGCATTAACGTCATGAACCGTGGTGACGACACGCCTCTGCACCTGGCCGCCAATCATGGACATCGTGACATTGTGGGAAAGGTAGAGTTCACATAACCATGTGCAAACGTGCCCACATATTGAAGCTGTAAAAGGTTCTACGACATTTCTGTAACTTCATGGCAAATATCTCCTTTAAATTTGACTTCTTTTAATCACAGGTTATTATGCACCTAAAATGATGTAATCTGTACACATTAAATGCAAGTCATGTCTGTTCTTGAACTTTCACAATCAGCTATTTTAAATTGAAGGTAGCACTTGGTAATCAAATGTTCTAATGGCTGCCTTCATGACACTGAAACTTGCTTAGTAATACATTTGCAAAGAGGTCACTACATTTATTTTGTGAAATTTTAATCAAAATGTACTTTTTACAATCATCACTTATCCAGGGCGTGACATGATCGCTATACTTTCTATTTTAATGGATGTTTTACAAGGCTTAGGCAACAAAAATGAACTGCAAAGTAAGTACAAGTTGTCCTCTGAAGCACAACCTTTGCATCATCAATGTTCCCAACAATATAGGCCTTAGATCCCCAATAAGATCCATTAAACATCTCCATATAAACATCTAATAAGATCCATTAAACAGTCACAGAGAAGCGGTGCTCTTCTGTGGCTTTTTAAGAGACAAGCAGGGTTCAACTTTGTCAAAAAATTTTTGTTAAAATTGCAGGTATCCTGTTGCAGCCCACAGTATCCGTATGTCATAATATGAGGCATCTGCTGCAGGGTGTCTTATTTAGAATTGCTACCAGGCAGCCATTGAGTTTAATATTAGGCATGTCTGAATACCTCTGGTATGTGTCCTCAGGCGAGACAAACATCCATATTTCTCTTGGCAGCATGAACATCATCGCTGTATACAGCCAAAACAAGATCTGACCAGCCTAGTTTCCATGTAATCCTTTGTTTTCTGCTTCTTTTTTAGTTGATCCAGTGCAAAGCAGACACGAATGCAGCCAATGAACACGGGAACACACCACTGCATTACGCCTGCTTCTGGGGCCAAGATGAAGTAGCTGAGGTCAGTGCACCCCCTGGTGGTGCTACAGAGACAGCTTCTTGTATTGATCTGTAATTCTTGTCAGGATAAACTATTGAAATTTGTCTGACAGCAGTCTTTCCTTCCCTTAGGACCTTGTGACTAACGGGGCTCAGGTGAGCATCTGTAACAAATATGGGGAGACTCCCCTGGACAAAGCCAAACCTCACCTGCGGGAATTCCTCCGAGGTAGTTGACCTGCTAGCTACGGCTGACGATTATACATTCTGTTTAAAATGCATCGCAGTATTTTTTTTGTTGTATGTCAGTATTTTCTCTTCTCAATCTCTCGCAGAAAAAGCAGAGAAGATGGGACAGAACTTGACTAAAATTCCCTTCAAGGACACATTCTGGAAAGGCACCACCAGAACTCGACCCCGTGAGTCCCAAAGACACATACTGTATGAGTGCTGCATTACCAGGGAGGAATGTACTGTTAGTTTCCCAAATAATTTAATTTATGCTGATTTCCCTTCCATTTAATGCTTTGCAAAATTTCACAAGTGTTTTGAGTGGCTTTTCACCTTTGTTTTTAGGCAATGGCACTTTGAACAAACATGCAGGTGTTGACTACAAGCAACTCTCTCTCCTGGCTAAAATAAATGAGAACCAGTCTGGAGAGGTACTTTAATCATATTTTATTGCACTGAATGTTCATATAAAACATCAGGTGATCTGTTACAAGATACCTTATTTACTATTTCTACATTTATTTCTCATCTGTAGTTGTGGCAAGGGCGCTGGCAGGGAAATGAAATTGTTGTGAAGGTGCTAAAGGTTCGCGATTGGACCACGAGGAAAAGCAGAGACTTCAATGAGGAATATCCCAAACTCAGGTTGGTATTTGAGTCAATGCTTGATTTAGTTTGTATGTTCTGTGCTGTCGTGGTCACTCATTTGTCTTGTTTGCATTGTGTTGAATCAAACTTTATGTATTTCTGTTTTTTGATGTTGCATCTCACACAAGCCTCCTTTTTTATGTCAATTCCTGTGTCTGTCTGCCTCTTTTTGTCTGTCTGTCTCTGTCTCTTCCCCCTGATCCATCCCAGGATATTTTCCCACCCGAATGTCCTACCCATGTTGGGAGCATGTCAGTCTCCTCCCGCCCCTCACCCCATCATCATCACACACTGGATGCCTTATGGCTCTCTCTACAACGTGCTGCATGAAGGCACCAGTGAGTACTCTGGTCACAGTGTCCGTACTTGTCAACAGTTTAAGTGGTTTGCGGGGTTTTGTGATTTATTGCACTTTAGAATTTGTCATTATGTTGCCATCCCTTTCTGTACAGTAATTTTACTGTCGCACTGTTATGTGGTGCAATTCAGAGTAACTGAAAACCTGTTATTTGTTTCTCATCCCGCCGTCAGATTTTGTGGTTGACCAGACACAGGCAGTGAAGTTTGCTCTGGATATTGCCTGTGGAATGGGCTTTTTGCACACACTTGAACCTATGATCCCTCGCCACTATCTCAACAGCAAGAGTGTTATGGTAAGAGGAACTTTTGGTGGCAACAACATTTGTTTCCTAAGAAATTTTGCCCTTTTGCAACAGGAAAGCGATGTTAAAAGTGATTTTTCACTCAGTGTTTCTGTTCCCACAGATAGATGAAGACATGACAGCCAGGATCAGCATGGCAGATGTGAAATTCTCCTTCCAGTGTCCTGGCAGGATGTACTCGCCTGCATGGGTAGCCCCTGAGGGTAGGCATCACTTACACAGCACAGATTCAATGTGACAGCTGAAGCCACACAAGATGGAGCGTGAGTGAGTGATGCAGGGAATTCTAGACTGTCACAGAGTCAAATGTAATCTACAGCTGATTCCTCTGAGAGATAGACTGAAATCCAAGCATGTTGGAGACATGAAATGATTTTAGGAAGAGAAAATAATCAGAGATGTCTGCGATACTTGTGAGTGGTGGTGCTCACATATTTTGCAGCAAAGGAGCAGACCATAACAACACAGCAGTGTGTGGAACACAGAGATGGTGAGTGCATGGAATACAGGAGATTTGTTGCTAACAAACAACCTCCATATTTTATATAGTGGGTAGTGAGCCATGAAATTGAGAGCAGAGTAAGCAATGCTTTTGAAAAGACATGAATGTACAGATTTGGCCACGCTGAAGAATTTCAATAGGCTTCATCAGCAGGAACCACACTGACACCCACCATTTTGCTGCTGATGGAAAGGGTGTTTAACAAGTAGAATCGAATATTTAAAGCACTGTGTCTGTTAGTTTTGTTTTTTTTATATTAAACCCCAATTCCACTCATTTTGGGCAAAATATTTAGTAAAATATAATCTTAATTTACATCCAGTTACTTTGTGTTTAATACATCACTTGCAGTAAGGAAAATGTGATTGGATTATTAATTATTTTGCTGATAAATTCAATTTTGAGTCTATGATAAAATATTAAATATCATAAATATTTTAAATTAAGATTCCTTCAGTTGCTAAATTAACATAGTTAATAGGAGATCTGACTTTTTATCAGAAGAATGCCTGCTAGAAAATTACAGCTCTGGTCCACATTATCATGCATACCAATGTGATGCAGAGATGCATGATATACTGCATATCAATATCACAAGATCAGGATTTTTCTCAAGCATCAATCTTTGCTCAACCACGTTTAAATGTTTTGATCTCAGTAAATGTCTTCAGTCTCTTTAGTCTCTTTTTGACATTTTTGTTTATTAAAAATAATTGATCAAAAAAATTGTCAGTTTCACCCTTTGTCGTGATAGTTGTAATTTTGAGATGAACTCAAAGCAAATTCTTATCTTTATCTTTCTCTTCTTGACTGGTTTCCATAGCAGAGTGCATCCGCTCAATCACAGATGAAACAGGACTAGACTTTATTGTTACTATGGCTACCAAGCACCACTTCTCCTGTCTGAAATCTCCTGTCTCTGTTAAGTGCCACATGGTGCCACATAACCTCTCCGTGAACATAAAATGTAAATAAATTTTCACTGGATAATGCTCTGTGATGACCGTTTATACATGACTGTTGGTTTCTTGTGTCCTACATGAGATTGACCAGTTTTGTAAACGCCTCACAGTCTATAGTCCCTGCAGCTTTGCAACTCTCATATATTCAAACATATAAGCTAAAAACATTAAACTTCTATGTATGTATAAATGTGCTTCAGGGAAGGTTTTCCCACTGAAGTTCTTTTGTTGTGGGCAGTTTCTGTTGTATGTGTGTGTGTGTAACCTTCACTTGTTTCTTTGTGACATTCAGCCTTGCAGAAGAAGCCTGAAGAGATCAACCGTCGTTCAGCAGACATGTGGAGCTTTGCTGTCCTTCTGTGGGAATTGGTGACCAGAGAGGTGCCCTTTGCTGACCTGTCCAACATGGAGATTGGCATGAAGGTTAGGAGTGTCCATAGCTTAATAGAGCACCCAACAGAATAGCAAAAGCTTGCAGTGGATGCTAAAAAATGAATTATTAATTATTGTGTTTTTAGCTTAATGACATTTTGTCATCAGAACCTATTGTCTGTCCCTTTTGGCCTTTAGGTTGCCTTGGAGGGTTTGAGGCCCACAATCCCACCCGGCATCTCACCTCACATTTGCAAGCTCATGAAGATATGCATGAATGAAGACCCAGCAAAGAGGCCCAAATTTGACATGATTGTGCCAATTCTGGAAAAAATGCAGGACAAGTGAAAAAAATGGAAAAAAAAAAAAAGCTCCTCTGCCCTTCTTTATTGAACCGTCGAATTACCGGATATCTTGCCCCAGATATCACTCTGATATGGTGGTGTGGTGCTTACCAGTATTGCCTTAAACTCTTACTCTACTGCTGCATTCAAGGCCACTGTAGATTCTGAGATGAATTCAGCAGCAGTCACTTCTTTTATATTGTTTTTTTGTTCTTGTCGTTCATTTGTTTCAATGTGTTATGTTTTTTTTTTTAGCATTCTGGTTTTTGTCACTGATACAGTCTTCACAGGAGCAAAACATTGAATGTTCATCTTCTTAACTGTAATTATGTGGACTACAGTAAGTACAATCATCAAGTGACTGAATATCCTGTGGAGGTCAGCATGACGGTCTGCTGCATTGCTTCAGTGGATTCACAGCCCTATTTGTATCTTGAGTGGGCTTACTAATAAAAAGTCACACTGCAAGAAAACCGGTCTCTGATAATGGAGGCTCCTAATAAAAGAAATAACATTTAATCCAAAGCTTGTCTCATTGGGAAAGGTTTGCTATGTTGGTGACAAACTGTATGCGAAATGGTGAGCATGACAAATCTAAAACAAAGCATTTAAACATGTAAGATTATAAAGAAACTTTATATGATTAAATGGTTTCCATGAGAGTATTTAACAGTGTTTTGCTATTCAGCTTTGGCTGTGTAGTAAAGTGTAAAGCTTGGCCTGTCATAAGCTTTCATCCCTGACTATCCTGTACATCCTGCTGACTATGATGTGAAACTTTTAGGCAGATTACTTTTCAAATGCATTGCAGATTGCTGATTCTCTCCTGTTAATTGTACTAATGTAATGTAATCAACTAGATTACTTAAATTGTTTCTATTGTGATCTAGTTTATTTTCATTAGTTTCCCGTTTCAATGTATACTGATCTGATTGGTTTGAATTCTGTTAGCTGTACTACTCCAAGAATAATGCCGGCCTCTGTTTCTAGATAACTAAACATGTTATTGTCATGTTGAATACTGGCAATCAAAATCAAAATGTAATGCCTTATTTTCCTTGTATCAGGAAAGAATACGGCATTGGTACAGTTTTAAGTTGTTTTATTGTCGAGCATGGGATCTGTCGCATCTTGTTTTAAGAAGCTGCTGCCAACAGATGGTGACTAGGACATTAATAGGATGGCATTACATCCTGCAAGCTTTCATATTGTTGCTGACTTATTTTTGTATTGTTTCGGTCCTCCAGATTACTTGTTACTTTAATATTACTTTATAATCCGTCTCATGTATTTTTCCTACCTGCATTGTTTCTGTGCCTCCACCAGCTTGTGCTTGTTTATGCTGAATCACAGGTTGAAGCCAAAATCTAGATGCAAATATATGTATTTATATAAGTATATTAAAAAGGAAAAGTATGGGCATCCTGATTGTGTGCATTTATTAGATAGATATTGTCCAATAATGTCTTTACTGCTGATCTTTCTATATTGTCACAATAATGATGAAATGTGAAACTTATTTGGCATCAGACCACATTAAATCAAATTTCTCTCTTGCATTAAGAATACAAGATATGACACTGTCTATTTGACCAATCAGATTGTAGATTTCATTAATTGACAATGTTACAGTGAGCATCTTTGAACATACAAAGCACCCTTAGAAAGAACGATAACTTAAATATGAACAAACTATATACAAAATACAGAATTGACATTGCGTGAGGGGTCCTCTGACATTACATTATATGTTTATAAACTATTCGATAAAATCTTCTTTAATCATAAGAATTCTATAACCCTATCAATAACGTAGACATGGAAGTTGATTTCATTTCTAAAGTTCCAGTTTGTTTCCTAGAAGCGGGCTCTGCCTGTGACGTAAATCCGTGACGCAGGTTCGCCCTCCATCGCCAGTCGAGTCCAGTGACAGAAACCACCACCCAGAAACAATACGAGCCTCACGATTCCTGGAAATATGTAGTTAGCTCGCACAGTTCGGAATATCTTGGAAACAGTGGAATTGGTGGAGCCGGTAAGTCGACATTCTTAACATAACGCTTGGCGAATCGCTGCACCTTAAGTTCGCTTCGATTTCCCTGTTTGGCAACGTTAGCTCGCCAGCTAGCTGCGGGGGCTAGGGTTAGCCTAGGGTTAGCCTAGCCGAGATGACGGTGATGGCGGATGGTGTCCGTTATGTCCAGCTGCGGCGAGGGCATCCGATTAATATCGCCGTGGTTTGAAACGCAGCATTGGTCTAGAATGTGTTTTCTCTTGCTAACAGACTGTCTGAATTCACATTGATGCAGTGGGTGCATAATTTGTTCAATTTTGAGCCCAAGTAGCAAAAAAGAAAAAGGTCGTGTTGGCAAATGGAAGGTGCAGCTGCTGAAGTGCGTTTCGCAATCGTTCAAAAAAAATCACCAGTGTAAGTAACTGAGGGTATCGGCGACCCGGAATAGAGCGCTGCAAAACTAACTTCAGTCCGCAGATAGAAATGTTTTTTTTCCCTGTACGGCCTCTTTAATTTATTCGCCTGTGTGTCGTTAGCTCGGTTAAGAACGCTTAATGTCATCATAACCAGCCATTCTTGGTGATTTTGTTTAACTCTAATACGATTAGGTCAAAACATGCTAACCTTAGCCTCTTAATGGCTAGCCCGCTGACGGCAGCGATGCTAATGAATCTCCACATCTCTCCATCAGAGCATTTGCATGGGAAAGCTACCATGGGTGGCCATGACGATGAAGACATGTCGTATATTGTGAATAAGCAAAAGAAAGACGAAGAGTTAAAGAACAAGCTGAACGACAGCAGCCACTGGTGCGACCAGGAGTCCACCGGCAACAATGCTAAGTGGGTGAAGGAAGGCCAGAACCAGCTGCGGAAAGTAGCCGAGAACCAGCAGGACCAGGACCACAACTGCAATATCAGCCAGAATGGGAACAAGGAGGACTTCCCGCACCAGAACACCACTCAGGAAGAACAACAGCAGGGCAACGAGGAGCAAAACAAGTCTCCCAAAATAGCAATGACACCTGGTCTCAGCCAGGAAGAGTCCAAGAACCTCTTTAATGAGCCGCTGCTCATCGAGACCCTGGAGTCTGCGGAAGAGAAGGAGAAGGTGCGGGAGGAGGATGACACGGAGAAGGAGGAGAAGTCGGAGGAGGACGAGGACGAGGAGACGTCAGCTGACACCCTAGGGGAGGAAGTGGCCGAAGACCAGAGCAACGTGGAGGCGCAGAGAGAGGGCTCTGTCGTCGGCAGGAACGCCTGCCTCCTGTTCTCCAACATGAACGGGACGCCGAGCGACGAGGAGTCCAGCAGCTGGCCCGCCGCGTCTCAGGACAACACGGCCGACAGCTCTCCAAATGGAAACAGAGGTAAGCAAAAGTGCAACCAGCTGACTGATGTATACACCACACGTTTCTGGTGTAATCAGATTAGGACTTTGAATTTAAAGTTTGACCATCATTTGTTTAAGAATTTGTGAAAAAGGCCACATACTTTGAACATGGCAGAAAACATAGAGTAAAGACAACGTATTGCAACAATGATCTGTATGAAAGAAAGTTAAGCAAATAGACTTTGCTTGCTGGCCACAGTGACCTAATTTCAGGAATTTTCTGTTTCAATACGAAAGTGGTATGCCCTCATTTCTAACTTCTTGATTATGTTTCTTCCATCATGGTCAGCAAGTTTTCTTCTTTTTCTATTTAAACCAGAACTTGAGCAACTTTTCTTTTATCGTTTGTCCTTTTCTTCTTGTCTTTCTTATGTAGAGTCCTTCTGGGACTCCAGTGCTTTTGAGACTGATACAGACCTCCCCTCAGGCTGGATGAGGGTTCGAGATACGTCAGGCACATACTACTGGCACATCCCCACAGGCACCACCCAGTGGGAGCCGCCTTCACCTCTGGGTAAAGTTGGGGACTCCATGATGTCCTCCACTATGTCTCTGGAGACGACACCATGTGAGGAGCATGAGGTGAGGTCCAGTGCACATCTGGTTTGGATATAGATACTGATGTTGTCCGGCTCTTTGTTAATGCCTGATGTTACGTTTTCCAGGAATCTTGGGCTAACCTTTCCAGCACAGATGAAGCAGCTGGTGAAGGAGAGCTGTGGAAGGCAAGTCATACAAAGAATGATGTTTTGTGTATATGATAGCTGCAGATCTTTTTTCTAATAAATATATATATGTATATCTCCTGATACCTGTGTTAAGCTACTAATTATTATGATTATATCTGCTCTCTAGATGTCATAGTGCAATACTTCAGGGCCCTAATGACACAAACTGTCTTATTGGCACATTTTCTTAAACATAATACTTTTCATTCGGTTAACTGAATGGCAGGATGGCTTACTTTCAGCCTAAGCTCAAAATTGCATCAAAATTAACTATTACCTTCTTAAGTTTCCGTCTGTATCTCATCACTATTTGTTTTTTCTCTTAACTGTTTCTATAGGAAGAGGGAGAGGTTGCATCTGATCAAAGTCTGAAGGAATTTGAAGGAGCAACTTTACGCTATGCATCCATCAACTTGAAGTATGCATTGTTACAGTAATTCATTAGTTATTAGTATGTTGTCTTTACTTTTCATATCCTTATTCTCATTTGCTTTTCTTTTATTTCTACCCGTGAAGCTACAATTGCTCCCAGTCTGATGAAGAAGAGAAACTGGCTCCACTCTGCACAGATTTAGAGACTAAGGTAAATCCTTTTTTCCTGTTGGTTAGCCTCAGAGCCAGATTAATTTACAGCTGTTGGTCTTGAAGAAAAAAAAAAACATCTGTCTTCAGAATTGGAGCTGAAAATAATACTTGGACATAACCAGGCCATGGGGGGATTCCTTGTTTTATCTGCATGTTTTTAGCCAAGCAAGCTTGTTAAATAATAGCAGCAGAACTCAAAAATGGCCCATTTTCTAACATACCTTTTGTATTGTCAGTGCTTTGCTGTGCGCTCCCTGGGCTGGGTGGAGATGTCTGAGGAGGATATGGCACCAGGCAAGAGCAGCGTCGCTGTAAATAACTGCATCAGACAGCTCTCTTATCATAAACACAACCTTCACGACACTGCTGGCATTTGGGGAGAGGTGAGACGATTTTATAGAATCACACTTCCTATAATGTTTACATTCACACAACTTTTTTTGTAGCTCTTAAATAACTGTTGAATCATTTGTTATTGGCAACCACTGTTATATGATTTGGGTTGAAACCAGAAGATCACATAACATCAGGAAGATATAAATATGTTTTCAAGTATTTTTTTTAAAGCTCTTGTGTAAAGTTTCCATGGGAAAATGTTCATATTGGAGTTGGCTATTTGGACATTTTTCCAAGTAATTAAAGCGTGTGTGCGTGTGTGTGTGTGTGTGTGTGCGTGTGTGTGTGTGTGTGTGTGTGCGTGTGTATACACAGGGTAAGGATATGCTGATGGTGCTGGAGAATGACACTATGAACCTGATCGACCCATTGGGCCAGACACTGCTTCATGCTCAGCCAATTGGCAGCATCCGTGTTTGGGGTGTAGGCAGAGACAATGGCAGGTCAGTGTCCAGCGGATTAAAAACAGAGATATCCATATCTTCACACTGTTTATGTACCCAGCTTTCACATTTCCTTTTGACCAAGCTTTAAAAAGACCAGTTTTGTTTAATTTGTGGTCAAAGATCTAAACGATGCCTTTTATTTGACATGGAGAAAAGATTTGTCTTAAATTACAGAATGATTCATATTAACAATTTGATTTGAGAATGGTGTTTTCACATCTGTCTGCTGAAGGTGAAAGTGTCTCTGTGCTTACTAATATTCTAAGTTTAGTGTCCACCTATAAGCCTTATTTGTGACATCACAACTAGCTTGGGTGGGCCAGTTTTTAACTTAAGTGTGAAGTTGAAACTTCCAGATTCCAAACACTGAGGATGTATGCTACAGTGCAGTAGGAGACTCTTGGCTTCAGAATTTAAATTTAAGTGAAAATATATCTGCATATTTGTAGATTGATGGCTTTTTAGAATTTAAAGGGAATAGATGTATTTTTAAGAATTAGAACCTGGTAATTAGACCTTTTCTCATAGAGGGGGGAATAAGAACACAAATTATTCAAAGCGGGGTATTTACTACTAAAACATGTATGAAGCGAACCTATGATGAATCTGCCATGGTTTGTGTGTGCTCTTTTAAAATGCATGTTGCTGCCCTCTGCTGGATTGTTAAGAACATTACCAATAACCCTGATGTGTCCTGTTGTTGCCTCCTGTCTGCATCACTGTATTCTAACAATCATGTTTTTTCTTCCATGCTGCTTTATCTGACCTGAACAGGGAAAGGTATACTTGTATTAATTCTATGTTAATTGTTTCCAAATTATTGTCTTGTGCTCTTGTTACTTTTAGTAGTGTTTGTGTGTTTTGTGTGTCTGGCTCACACATAAATAGTGCTATTTTCAAATTATATAATTGTATGTGCTCCACTCAGATTTTGTTTTGTATTAACAAATGAATATGTGAACATGTTTGTTTTCACCCGCAGGGACTTTGCTTATGTGGCTCGAGACAACTTGACCCAGGTCCTAAAGTGTCATGTGTTCCGCTGTGACTCACCTGCCAAGAACATTGCCACCAGCTTACATGAAATGTGTTCCAAGGTCTTCCCATGTTCTTTTAAAAATTCGTGTCATTATATATTCAGCACTGTGCTTTGATTTTTAATCCACAAAAAAAAGCCTTCCTTGAAATATTCACTTTTTTCTTGACTTGACGTTAGATAATGATGGAGAGAAAGGCGACCCGGCCAGGGGTGAGCAGGCTGGACTCTGACCCGGGCAAACCTGTAGTCATCCCTGTGGAGGGTAAAGCAAAACACTTTACACGTTTGTATTCTAGTTGCTGTTCATAGTGTGAAACAGAATACTTAATGCTGCGCCTCTCTTCGACAGAGTTTCCTGCTCCAAAAAATGAACTCTTCCAGCGCTTCAACGTTTATTACCTTGGGTGTGAGCCTGTGGCAAAGCCTGTTGGTAAGAGAACACAAAAAAATAGTCAGGATTTATTGGATCACTGAAGCTGTTCATACCTCGACGTGTTGTAGTAGATCATGATTACAATCTGCAATGGTGATGCTAATACACTGTGTTCCTATTTTTTTTTTTTTCCTCTCAGGAATGGATATAATCAATGATGTGCTAGAACTAGCAATGAGAGGGAAAGACAAAAATGATTATATACCTGTCTCTGTGAATGTCGCACCTGCCACCCTCACAATACTTTCAAGACAGGTAATGGACAACAAGCAGAATGTGAAATTTTAAAAAATAAAGAGTAACCGCCTCAAATATGCTGATGATTATTTTCTAAATCTTCAGAATGAGGAGGTGCTGTCAGAGTGCAGGGTACGGTTCCTGTCGTTCATGGGTGTGGGGAGGGATGTCCACAGCTTTGCGTTCATCATGGCGGAGGGTCCCAGAGATTTCACCTGCCACAAGTTTTGGTGCGAGCCCAACGCTGCCAGTCTGAGCGAGGCTGTCCAGGCGGCCTGCATGGTGAGTCATCGACTAATACATCACTCATGGACACAACAAACACTCGCTAAGGATATCCAAAGATGCATTATTGGTCATTAATGTGATTTTGCTAAATTCTCACACTTGTTCAAATGCAAAATGTATTGTTTCATATTTAGTCTCATGTCCGTAGTGGGCTATTTATACAAGCCTGTGTTTTCTGTTTGTAGCTTCGCTACCAGAAATGTTTGGATGCACGTCCTCCTAGCCTCGCCTCCTGTCTGCCCACTCCTCCTTCTGACTCTGTGGCTCGGCGGGTCAAGAAGGGAGTCCAGAGTCTCCTGGGCAGCTTTAAGAGCTACAGGTCAGGCTCCCAATCCCCCTGAGCTGGAGCCAAGATGATCCTCTGTCCGTTAAATACAAGGTCCCTCACAACAGCAGCCACCCCCCCTTCTCACTCTCACTTCTGCGCTCATCCTTCTGCCACAGTTTACGCCTTATGACCGTTTCACTTGTCTAGTCGCTAGTCTAGTGTGTGAGGTAGTTTGCGGGAGACTGAATAGATAGCATTTATTTCCTTTGATGACATTATACAACATCTCCAAACAGATGAAACCCTGGCATTTTTTTTTTTTTATTGGGGGGTGGGGCTGGGATTCTTTCTGTGATTCTTAACTATTTTTGTGTTTTAACAGAAACAATGCTATGAATGTTGGATATGGATGTAATATATTTTACATGCAAAATGTCACTCCCAATTTGCTTGAAAAAGAAGTCGCTAGATTCTCCTAGAAATCATCTTGTTTCCCTTTTTCCTCCTCGGTGCAATTATCATCTCCAAAACACTTTTCTACTGTCTAAAGAATGTACTGTAATGCAGTCGTCTTTACAGATGGTGCCAAGCATCCTAAAGGTGATTCTCTGGAACATCGTTACACCTCTCTCTATCACCTTAGGTTGTGATGAAGGCGTCTTAGGCGTCTTAGTAGTGTGCCACGTACAGTCGCGTGTCCCCGACCCCTCCCCAACACTGTATATTAGTCTTCCAAAGAGCTGTATGGCCATTTGTCACATAAGTGAGCAACCACTGATTTGAGTGTAGTGTGTTTCTCATCACATTCTGCATGAACATTTGCAAGTTCAGTGCTAGTGTGCAATAATCAGATGTTCCTGTATGGTGTGGTTAAAAAAAAAAAAAAAAAAAAAATGGCTGCCATGCGGGATGTGTTAATGAGAGTCTGGCTACATTGGGTGCAAGTCTAAATGGAAACAACAGAGCCATGTTGTAAAATCATCCATGCGTGATAGAAATAATAGTTATAAGAAATGCAAACTCTGGGTTTTTCACACGGCCGTTTACCACCACCAAATACTGAATAGTACTGTAGACCCTCGCCACAAGCTGCATGTTTTGATAGCTTAGCGTTATTGCTGCTTGCAGCAGTTTAGTGCTTAAAGACCCATCAATGTATCCTGTAACTTCTTTCTGTGTTTCTGTATGGTAAGAGGAGGCTGGAGTCGGTGTGTTGTTCTCGTGTTTCCTAGGCATGTCACTGTAGTTAGCATCAGTGTTTATCATAAACTAGCAGTAGAACGTTTAGACCGAAAAGATGAGAGCAGGTTAATGTTTGTATTTGCAGTTTGTGTATATGGGAAACCTCGAGATGACTTCTCCAGTGGTTTACGTTTTTTATTTTTTTGTTTTTTTTTGTTTTTTTGTTTTCCCCCTTGCCACATTTTAACGTGTGTGCCATGGCCCCTTCCGTTAATGTTTTATCGTTTCAACACACTAAAATGTACACAAGATGATTTTCACATTATTAGATTTACTTTTTATAAAGAAAACACTAACTAGCCGAGTTGTATTTTATCTTTATGTATATGTCAGTGATTAATACTGTATGTAGCACAATAGTACTAGTCATCTCTAATATTAAAGATGCAGTTTGTAAGACTTTTGGTATCTTTAAGCTCCGCAGGGTATTTCTCCTTGTCTACAGATGCAGACAAAACCACACGGATTCTTTATATCATCCAAATAAATTACAACAAGAGATTGTGGAAAGGAATGTTTTAACATGTAAAAAATGCATGTTTGTATTTAAAAAAAAAAAAAAAATCACTTTGAAGTCGATTCATACATAACTGGAATAGATAGTATCATGTTGAGTTTTTTTTTTGTAAATTTTGGTAAACATCTGTGGTCTGAGCTGAAGACATTTTTAAATAGTTTTTATCGAGCACCATCTACCTGCTGTAAGCATTGAGTCATAGAAACTTTGTCTTTCATAAAGCATCATTTTAAAAATGATTTATAGAATACCTAAAGATGAAATCCTATCCTACAACTGTAAAGTGTGACACTGTTCCTTGATGTTGTTTCCAACATTTTAGAAGTTCCTGAACACTAAGACTCTTACCAACTGCCTCTTTATATGTGTAAGATATAAACACTAATCAACATTAGACTACTCCTATTACTGCCTTGTCACTCATGTGTCACTTGGAATTATTGTGCTTTTTCCTGCTGCAAACTTTGCTGTGTCCAGTCAGTGGCAACACTAAAGCCAGAAGAGTTTAAAGAACATTAGCAGATTAATTTATTTCTGTTCATGTAAATTAGGTGTATAAAAATGTATGTATATAAAAGTCACTGCACAATAAATGTGGACATATCGGAGCTGTTTATCTTGTGGTCTTTTAATAACTTATGGCTTATGTGAAGTCGAGTGAATCTGAAGAAATTGGTTTTCAAAGGGCAGTTAAGGATCCTATAGCCTGAAAATGTCTCCTTTAGTTTCTGGTTGTGGAGGCATACACACTTTTTTTTTTTCTCCTTCCCCCCCCATTTTTCTATCAATGGCTTTATCTGTCATTCCCAGCGTTTTCATTAAAATGCAAAAGAAGCCACCACATAACCTGTCTGGTTCTTTTTTGCAAATGCATTAAACCTGCTGACATTAGTTTTTACCATATTTATTGCCACACCATACGAGCGCCTCCCTCTCCCTGTTCACCTGTTCAATTCATATCAGCACTTCTGCCGGCACCTGGTGAGTTCAAAAGAACGGCCACGGTGGCTTATTGTTTCCCTAAGAGATGGCTTTGGAGATGAAAAAGGTTCACATCGAGTGGAATCCACAACGGCCGCAGACTGGTAATAATGGGCTCCACGTCGCCACACGAACATTAGCCAGCGGGATTCGGGAGCGGTTGGCCACATCAAGGCTCCGGCTATAATCGCTGTGCTTTTGAAGTCACAGACTGACTGGCAGACCCCTCTGCTAGGTGACTGATTGGCTTCTGTATGGATTAAACGTATCAAAGTCTTCCGGCACGGCCTGTCCTGCCGCGTCGTCTGTTAAACGTACGGCCGGTGTGATTTACGACGAGAGGGAGAAAAAAAATCTCACCGATCTTACACCTCAGGAGTGGATGTGGGTAAATTGCTTAGGGATGTGTATTTGTTTTCTGGGGATCAGTGTATTCTGTGAAATTACCTTTTTGAATTTTTACAAAAAATGTACAAAAAAAGATCCATTTAGCAGCTCTAGTAGATCATGATTGTAGTGGCATGTTTACACGGCTGCCGGTATCCTGAATCCCCTTCGTGGCATATTCTGATGCTTGTTATTGTGCTGCAGAGTGTGTGTGTGTGTGTGTGCGTGCGTGTGCGCATCACTGCAGGCGGATTCATGCGCTCCGTATTTCCCTGGTGTCAATCACAATTTACATAGGTCACTCCATGGAGAAACTAATCACAATTATAATTATTCCTATAGCCTAATTATGCACATGGCATTTGTTTAATGGAGATTTATTTTGAGTAATGAATGTGTAGTCTTGTGGAACATTGCTTTTCCTCCTCGGTGTGGAGTCGAGGACTTCTGCCTCCACTGCCGGGCTCTTCAATCTAATCACCAATCTCAGACGAGATAAAAGGAGGCCCAGCGAGCTCTGTCTTAAACCGCTATCGAGGTCTGAGAGAGATGATGGAAATCCCTGCAGGCTGAAGCCTTTTCTGAAGATTCATATTGCAAGAATACACCTCTTTGCACAAGTATTCTCATACTCTTTGCAGGATTTATTTTAACAGGGCTTACCCGGTGCAGGCTCTGCTGCTTTTTAAAAAATTTTTTTTTTTTTTTTTTTGTGCTGTTGTTGTTTTGCTCACTCCTGGCTTCTACAGAGATCTGCGCTTCTCCGTAATCGGGGATGACACTTGCTGTGCCGGGGCCACAGAAAATCAAATACAGAGTTGGATCAGCTACAAAGAGAAAATCAAGGGAGGATTCTATTTGTTATTCCACCTCTGTACAAAAGAGAGTTTTATTGAAAAGCAATTCCTGCTCACACAGAATTATAAATCCATATTAATAGAAAATATGGTTAAAACAGGCGCCTGAGAACGTGTATCCGACAATACAGATGCACACAAATGTCGGTATAGTCTATTAATGCCCTGAGCCATTCATTTGAGGATTAAGCGCTCTAATCTCAAAATGTTCCGTAATTCATTCTTTCCCAAATAACACGATTACTTTGCCGGTGGGAGCAGCAGCAGCAGCTCACTGGTGTCAGGATAATCACTTCTCCAGTGGTTCCCCAGCAATTCCTGCAGCTCAGCGGTGGTTCCGTAACATTTCCACCGATTTTTTTTTCCAGGGAAGCCTGAATCGACTCTGCAGTGCTGTAACACGCAGCCCATGATGATGCACGACAATAAATCATATTGTTGCATTGGTGAAATTTCAATTCACTTACAGGCGTCAGGTCAATGGGAGAATTAGTGTATGTGTGTCACTTTTCAGTTCATATTTGATCAGCATCTTCTCGCTCCTATTAGAGTCACTGCTCTCCCACAAATTCTTGACCAGGCCCTTAAAAATGAATCAGTACTTTTTATTGATTCTACTTTAGGTTTAATTTTCCAACATTAAGGATGATGGGCTGTGTCAAAGCATTCCTCACACAGCTAGGAATAAACGATGAATTCCTTATTTGTTATCCAAGAAGTTTTTTATTCTAAGAATACTTGGACTAGAACAGCACATACAATATCCAGTGTAAAAATATAACATGAAAAGTTATAGAATTAAGGAAAAATGTATGTCTTTATAAATTTGAGATTTTGTGGAGGTTGTAATTTGCTATAATTTGATAATACCTCGATAACTGTAGTTATTCTCCAAGGTATTTTGCAGTCTTTCCACACAAAGTATATTTATAGAATTCTTGAGAGAGAAAAGAGTTGTGGGTGGAAATAAAAGGTGCCATTTCACCTGTTAGCTCATAATTGATCTTTTCAGTGTTTGTCAGATCTGTTTGCAAAGCATGCATGAATGGAAATGCTTATTAGTCTGCCGCCAAAGACCTCGGGAGGCTATGACTCACTGACAAGTCCTTTTATTCCAGACAAATATACTTCTTAGATGCACCTTGGCCCCCGCTCTCCCTCCTCCCATCAGTCATTTCTATTAAAACTTGTCAAGTTCCATAATAGAGTGATTGCAATGAAGAATAGTAACTGTCACGCTGGAAATGAATGGTCTTTCTATGTGGTGCACCACTGGAGTCTTTAATCATTAAACTTGAGATGACAGACAGCGACCGATTCATATTCATATCGTGCGATGGCTGGAGTTTGTCAGGCCGTAATATCCAATGATTGGAGTTATGAGAAAATGACATGTCTCATTAGACATATGGATGAAACATTCCCAAAGACTCACAGAGGTTGTTGCGGCTATAACATGTTAAATAGTTTATTGTCTAGTACCAAATAATTAACTATATCACATCAGTCTTCTGAGCTTTAAAGGAATAGTTGGAAACAACTAGCTTGGCTCTGTCCACAGAATCAGGTCTGGTTCTTGTTTATCCCCTGCAGACATGGACAGTAAAACATATAGACATTAGAGTAGACATGTGCTAGAACATAATATATATATATATATATATATAGTATAAAATACTGATGTGTGTGTACATGAAGTAGTTGAAACTAGCTTCACCTCCAGCAGCTACATACTAACATACTGAAGCACTAACACTGTTAATAATCTAGTGACGTCATGCTGTATATAATGTTAGAAACTTAACTTTAATACTTTTAGATCTTTTTTGTTCAGGACTTTTACTCGTAACAGTGTTTCTGACATTGAGTACATCCTCCACCACTGGCTGAGCGTGTGTTTGATCAGAGATCATCTCTGGGCATGGGAGTTGAAGAGCTCCGAGTCACCTGAACACTTTCCTGCTTCTACTTTGTCTGTCCCTGCACGTTCTGCTTACTTTGAAGCATCCGCTGCTGACAGTCAATAGCTGGTGCGGGGGTAACGCGTTTTTTATGTATAATGATGATCGCCTTGCAGCTGTTGCAGGTCTTCTGGCTCTAAATAAAAACAGAGAAGGATGTATGCATTCTCAGGCAAAAAAAAAAGTCCATTAAAATCACAAATTGACCTCGAGCTGACAAAAATGGAGGTTAAAATGTCCTTTTTAATCATTTAAGGAAAAAACACAAAGCGTAAAGAGGACTGTTTGCGTTGTTACAGGTGAGGTCACTGAGGTCACCTGGACCTACACAGAACCTGCCATAAAACCACAAAGAGGTTTTTAAACATGCGCCCGGCCACCAACATGTTCATTAGTAAGCTTTAGAGGCGCTGGCAGGCTGGCTTTACCCTTTTTATGCTAATGTGACGGGCTGCTGGCTGTAGCTTCACGTTGAGCGGATTAGTGAATCTTTTCATCTTACTCTTGGCGAGAATACAAATAGGTGTTTCGCTGCGTCCCTCAAAACTTCCCACACGCAGAAATAAAACAGTTTACTGTCTTACCGGTGTAATGATTAACAGTGAGATTAATTCACTCCCCGACAAGAAGGCAAGTTCTCAGCCTGGCCTCCTCGTGGGTTTTCTCCACCCCACCAATCGCACGCCCCCCCCACCCAAAAAAAAACATCCCAAGGCGTTCGGTGGCAAATTGCATCGTTACTTTGCAAATTTGTCCAAGCAATCAACTCAATCTCACTTGGGGTAGCAGCCTGACAACAGGAATGATTAGAATCCTGGGCGTCGCACTGTTCCTCGCTTGGGACTGAGATGAGAGCGGAATTACAATGAAGCCTGAAATTGAGTGTTATTGTTACCTCCCTGTGTTCCTGTCCCCTTTTCTTCATCCACCCTCTCCTCGTGCCCATGTCTGTCCGCTCCATTCTATTCTTCAGAGATGTGGTAACAAGGTGCGACCGTTAGAGATGAAGCCAAAGGGTAATTGTCTCGGATAGGAGACTGGAAATAGCTCCTGTCCTGGGTTTCATTACAAAGCAGGTCTGCCATCAGAGGACTATTAAAACCCCTGATTTCAGAAGATGAAATATATGCAACATTTGGATGTGGAATGGCAGAGGAGGATTAGAAGCGACTGGTGGATGGAGAGTAGCTCGAAAGAGGCATGAACACATCGCCTCACATCGTATCTTGCATGGGATTTCAGCAAAAAAGGGAAGTTTAGCCGAGTTCCCCTTTCGGTTTGGACAGAATTAAAATGACCCGAGGATTTGCGGTGAAATGCGGGAGGGCAGAGTCAAGCCGTTTTTTTTTCAAGTTGCTTTATATTTATCAGTTTCTCCTCACATGTTGCCTTCGAGAGGCAAAGGGGGTGGTGGGCGGGGGCGGGGGGGGGAAATGACCTGACGGGAGCGGAGGGGAGGAGGAGCAGGCTGTTGATTCTCATTTCGCCGCTCCCATCTCCCAGCAGGATTGTCTGAGACATAGATAAATACTGCCGCCACCGCGATTTATAAGCTGTGCAGCAGACACAATTTCACCCATTACCTGACTGACTCAAAAGTCCAACACGCTTCAGTCCCTGCATACAGAGTGCCGTGATTTCAGCTCCCTTTTTTGCCCCCCCATCCCCCCTCCACCAACCCCCCCTCACCTCGCCTCTAACTCTCTCCTGTCAACACCAGAGGAGGACAGGAGAGAAGGAGGACAATCTCAAACTCTGCCCTGAATACACATTACGCGGGTGTGGAAATGAATATGCGCGTCGTCACTTGTGTTTCTCACTCCGGACGAATTCATGGCCATGTTCTGGATTTGTTCTGGCTAGACTTAGCAAAGAAGCAAAAAAAAAATCACAGAAACCTAAAACCGGGTATTATTTCCACATATGGTTCTGTAAATGCAACTTGAGTGTTCATTTTTTTAAACAGATAGGATGTATTGGTTACATTAGATTCTTTAAATTCACATGCTTGTCTAGCCTATGTATTTTGAAATTCACTGAAAAGCACAACAAAGATAACAGCAAAATTCTATATTTTTATTTCTTTTTTTATCAAAGAACAAATTAAATGAAAAGAGAAAAAATAACTGAATTGATCCATCCCTCTAGCTAAAGCTTCATAAAGGTTATTCCTGTGTGTGCTTTGAGTCTTACCTGCTCTGATCTAGCCACGGAGATAGAGTTATTACTTTAGTTTTATTGGATTTATTTCAAGATATTGGTCTTCATGGTGTATTATGCTATTATAACATCTTTTTTTATACCATTTTGATACTAAAAAATCTACTATCACACTTTGTACATGAATATTGGCCAAGGATTGGCCCCAAATTATTCGTCATGTCACAAATCAATGCTTGTAGGCCACCTCTGAAGATTTTTAATGAGCTCAGACAAACAGCCTTCTAGTGTCAAACTCGGCACATTCTGCACACTGCAGGAACAAGAAATAGCACATTATTCGGTGGAGAGAGAATTTAACCCTTAAAAAATGGAGAAAAAAAAATGGACCCAAAAATGAAACGGGTACAGTATATTCAGTAAGTGTGTGTGAGAATACACACAAACACACACATAACATAGTATGGTATTTTTTATATTTGGGTGCATAAAACATACCCTTTCTCTCCTTTTAAGAGAGCATGTTCCCATATTAAGTCCTTGGGGAGCAAAGATGTTGAAAGTAAGCAGTAGCAGTAGATATGAACAAAAATGAATGTGCTTGTTGGGGAACAGAGTCATAGGGTAGGGTAGGACGTTGGAACGTGTTAAGATACAGACTAATAGATTTTTTTTTTAGTCTTTGGTGTTCTAATGGAATTTGTTGACAATAAGAGAGATAGACAGCAAGCCGACAGCTTTATCCCTTTGGCCCTGCTTCTGGTGGCACTGGTTGTAAATTCAGCCTGAGACAGCAGTGCATTAGTGACTTGTGTAGATAAGCACGGGGCGGCCCATCCATCCCGTGTCGCAGTAATAGAAAACACTTGAATACAAGTTTTGATATTGCCTGAATGAAAAAAGTGGAATGAAAATACACATTATCATCATCAATTTAAATCCTATTTGGTGAAGTACTTTTACTCCCGTGATGGATTACTGTTTGCGTCATTTTCAAGTATATATCCTGTAAATAGGATTTACAGAAAAGTTTGACATGAAATCTTTACTACCAAAAGTGGCAAACAAGATCCGTTGGACACTCGGAGCTGTTTTGTTTGCAGTCATATTAAATACAGCAGCCTTCACTCCCTGTGCTCATTCAAAGTCAAATTACTCCTTCAAGGCCTGCCAGTAATATGGGTTAATTGTTCTGGATGGCTGGATCACTTCCAAGCAGTTCATCCAATTTCCATTTAAATTGAGCAGTCGGAGCGTGACATGGACGACACTTGGCGTCGCGCTGTTGCAGACGGGCGACACCGGCGCTCGGCTGGCGGAGGTGCACAGAAACCTGTTTACAGGTTGTCTTGGAGACACTCAAGTGGCTCGCGGTGAGGGGAATGCAACGTGTGCACCTTGCAGGTTTTCTCTGTAAAAGGAGCTTTAAGAGGGAGAATAAAAATACTCTTGTATGGTCAAAGCGGTCAAGTGTATACATTGCTGCAACGTCATTATCATGTTGGCCGCGGCTGCTGTTGTGACCTGATTGTGAACAATGGAGGAGGACATGGTGCTGCTGGTGTGTTTCTCTGCCTGCTGCTGGCTGCTGATTATCAGTTTCTGAATGACAGCTTGCACTACCCCATCTCTGCTATTAAGGAAGGGAGAGGAATTTACAGAAACAGTTCATCCCCAAATTAAAAATGCATAGATTATCCATTGTCCAGGTTATCACATTCAATCCCAAATATGACATAGTGAAGGCTTCTGAATGGTTTAAGATATTCACAAGCTTTTTCTTACTGTTATACTACTAAAATCCAAAGACTATGCTGCACAATTTCTATATTGTTGTTTTGTGTCTATTGTGGTTTCCTATGTTTTTTTTTTTTTTTAAATAAAAATTCAATTTTTATAGTTTGCTTAGCTATTTTCCTTAAATGTATAGTATAGAAGCCTTTTATTGGTTGTGATATATATCTATCTTAAGTTGTGTTTAGTCTAGAATGTGTACAATTCTTCATACTGTAAAAAAAGACAATTTTGTAGTGCAAACACAAAGAAATGCTTAAGTGGAAACATCACTATGTGAGTCTCAGAGGGTTAATGAACACAGTTCAATAGAAGGAAAATACCTTGAATTTTTTTGCATGTATTTTGAGTGTCACCCAGTTTCATTGCATTCATGGATGAGGCAGAATATGTATTTTTTGGGGGAACTGTCCCTTAAAATTCAGGTACCAAAATGTCTTTTTTTTCTCCCCTGCAATATTTGTGTCACGTTTTGCAAACTATCGGCCAGGTTCACTGTCAACACGACACCCCGCTGTTCTTAATCTCGCGTGTTGATTCCAGACTGCCTCTGTCGTAACATGGGGACTGTAATGACGTCCTGATTGTTTCCTCCCACTGCTTTTGTCACACACGTGTTTGTTTTTCCGCCTGCGAGTAAATCAGCACAGCTGCATTTCACTTCAACGCCTGTGAAAAATTATCTTTGATCATGTGCTTCATGCTGATGATTTCTAACATTAAAGACAGTCTTCTTTTTTTTTTTTTTTGAAGAGGCAGAATTCATCAAGTGCACCACAACAACTCTTTTGTTGCTTCCCTTTTTCTCCCTTTCGCATTTCTTTTTTGATTGCACATTTACATGGAAAGTCGTGCTGTGCAAAATCTTGAAAAGTTTGGACACACCTTCCCATTAACTCAAATGGGAATGTGAGTCCAGACCTTTGACTTGTACTGTATGTTGCATGAATTATTCAAGAAAAAAGGGGGATGAAGGTGGTATTGTAAAATGAAATTTTGGCCACAATCTGTGGAGGAGCCTCTTCAAACTGAGGCTGCCTATAAAAAAAGAGACACAGGGGAGAACCGGGACTATGAATGCAATAATTTCTCAGCAGTTTCAAGGAAATAACAATGTGCTTCTGAATGAAAACGAAAAAAGCAAAAGAAACATCAGAATAACCTCGTGCACACACACCTCACCCCCTTCTACAGAGCAATCTCTAACCCTGACTCGTGCTTGGCTTTGTTTCCACACATCACACAGGCAGCCGCTGTGCTCTGCGGATCAGCTTGAACGGTTTGCATCAGTCATTCCCCCACAGCCAAACCAGCCTTCCTTCTCATAAAATCCACACACCATTCCATATCATTGATTTGCTCCCTTCTAGAAATGGGCCCCAAGTCAGGCGTATTGTTTCTAGATTGAACAGGAGTTGGCCAACATCTGCTGTAAATCATAAACTCCCATTAAGCGGAGGGATCCATCCTGCCCCTCAGACACCAGCTCGCTCTCTTTGCTCTGGGTCAACCTGTCTTTGTTTCATTTTTTTTTTTTTTTGACCTGTGAACACAATGATGTCCTGTTTAACCAAGTGGAGGGGCTCTGTGACCCCCACGCACTCACACTATCAGTCAGGTCAGGATGAGAAAATAGAGGTCAAATAACACACAAACACATTATTCTAAGACACTAGATGACACCGGGAGGGTCAATCCATTTAGGTTCATATTTGACCTATTTTATCTCTTTATGTTTTTCTATTTAATTGAGTTAAAAGGTCAGTTCGCCCAAACTAAACATGAACATATTTTTTTGTCAGCTGAAGTGATCTAGCCATATAGATAGTCTTAGTTTTAGTTGCAGGGAGGTTTCGAGATACCTGTCTCTTTAAGGTTTATGCTGCCCCATAGCTCCCATATCATAAAAGTGAGAATTTAATAGCTTTTTGATTATAAGTGGGACTAGGCACTATATAAATACTGTCACATGTTTCAAAAATGCTCAATCCACAGCCCATGTTCAAAAAGTGTTCTTTCTGTGAAGTTGTGCCGTCACTACTAAACAGTCACTGTCCACCGCCCATTCACAGCCATTCAAATCAGCCATTCATTAATATTAATGACAGAGACACAAAACGACCTGTTCGTGAGAAGAGAGACAGAGCGGAGCTGTGGGGCATATTAAACTATATTAAAACTTTGAAGTGAAGGATATGGGAGAGCAATTATGCTGCTTTTAAACATTTCTTTTTGTTTATTTGATATATTAGAAAACAAGAACTAAATAGTCATTTTTAATTATATTGGTAGCAGAGAAACAAGTGTTGATGGCATTCTGTATGAACAACTGAAAATGTGACACCGGTATATGCCATTTGGTATCTTCCATACAGCCTGCTGACTGTTTAAGTCAGCCTGTGAACAGCTCATTTAGACCAGACTCAGGTCTCCCGCATTAGCAGCTCCCCTTGAGCTGCCCTTGACTTGAACACACTGAGCCTGAGGCGCTGGGCCGAGGCAGGGCTCCCCCCAGGCTCCCCTCCCCCAAGGACACACTGCAGGTTGCCTGTCTGACTGCAAAAAAAAAAAAATACATGTCCCGATACTTCTATTGTTCTGCGCTCTGATCTTCATACAGGTTGCTAAAACAAAGCCCCCTTATTAATATTTATAGCCTCTCTGATGGGACGGGATCAATGGAGAGAGGAGAAAGAGAAGAGAGAGTGTGGCTGAATAATCATCATCCATCTACTTCCAGCCCTCGCCCCCTTCTCTCCGTCTCTCTGAAGTGGAGGTGATGTTTTAGAGAGGAATTCAGGCGTGAGTGAGAGATGGGTAATGTGTATGCAACAGAAGAGATGAACGTCTGTGTCCGTGATCATGCGTGTGTGTGTGTGTTAGTGTGTGTGTATGTGTGTGAGCCTCTGTGGCATGTTGGCCATCTCTATTTTACCACTATGACAGCGATGGGATTTTTTTTGAACATGTGTTTTCTTCACATTAATAGCTAAATGAGAACCTGCCCGCCTTCGTAGGTGTAAGTGTATCCCTCTTGGTTCTGTTGACTTTCACATGCCCTCATTCCTCCCCCCCCAGCTGAAGATGTGTTAAGAGTGGATCCGTAACAGACTCACGGTGTCTTCATTGGCAGGCCCTGCATGGTGCATCTCCAAGATAAAAGTCTGACAGCCTGAGACCGTCTGCTCTGTGTCTTCAGTGGGTGGGCACGCTGCCCAGTGCTCAGTAAGCGAATTAGGTGGGCACGACGCCCAATGTCGCTCCTCATGACTGACAGTGGCCCTGCCGAGCGGTCTTTAACTGCACAAGGAGAAAGTTATTAATCAGATATGTTTGCTCCTACCAGCTTTTCCTGCAGAAGAGGAGGAGGAGGGGAAGGGGAGCCCTGGCTTAGTGATGAATGTTCTCACTTCCTCGTGTTTCAGAAGTACAGTTTATCCATGAGGAATGGAGCGGCTTGTACATGGGCTGGGGGGGGGGGGAATTGCCTTTTCCTTTGACCTGCAGCCAAGGGTGAGGAAGTGAATGGAAAGCCATATGAGCGTGTCTGCCCTCTGAGGTGATGAATATGGTGCAAATTAGAGGAAGAGGCCTTTCAATCTCGGGAGCTTTGGCTTCTCCCATTCTCGCCTCTCTAAATTGTTTTCTGTCTTTTGCTCTACAGCCCCCATCCCCGCCGCTCTCATTTTTTTCTTAATCTCTCTCTCTCTCGCCTTTTTTCTTCCATTTCTATATCTTCTCCATCTCCAATCTCGCCATGCTGCACTGCAGCGGGTGTTCTCAGGGTGTGCGGGTTGACAGGTTGAGCTCTGGGAGGTCGGGAGGGCAAGGGCAGCATTTGCAGATTGTGGGACAGAAAGCTGAGACAGCATGGCCTTCAGTGAGTACATGGCGTGCATGCAGCAGGGATCGCGAGGCCACTCACAGTCACAGAGGACTCTGACCTTGAGCCGTGAATGGAAAAAAAAAAATCAAATCCATCAAGTCTGGACATGGTGCCCTGCATGTGTGCACGCGCTCTCATTGGCATATGGTGTTTTGCTCAAGATGGATGAAACAGGGCCCCAATGAATTCTTGCGAAAGTGCAGGATATTGCTGTGTGCACCACTAAGAGATAAACAAATGAGAGTTTTTTTTATCATGTCTGCCTTTAATTGATATTCAATGCAACAAAGGTTTGGTCCAATGCTAGTTAATTACTCCTTTATCCATCCAGTGGATAAGCACTATTAAATGTGTGTTGTTTTTTATGCAGATGAAATCCATACTCTATGTTTGGTTCTGCAGCTCCAAAAAACTACACAAAGTATCCAACAAGAAGCCTGTGGGACACGAGCCTTTGAATCCTACGTGAGTGGAATAACAACAGTGCACCGTGGAGACTGATGGGCTGTTTTAAAAATACATGCGATTCCAACTGGACTCAATCTTTATTTGGAATCGCTCCTGCTGGATTGACACAACCCAGGAAAAAAGAGTTGAATTGATTTTCCCTCATTTCTCCCCCGTTGCAATCACTTTGTAGTTAATATCATCCCACATTGAGATACACATTTCTGAGATGCTTTATTGATACATGACAGTATATGCATATATTAAATAGCCTTTTGGATTTGGAAAGTTTGGTACAGAGCAAACAACTGAATTTTATTTTATATACTGCTCAAAATACCAAAGCACAGTATAAACTTTGTATTGAATTGCACTTTATACTTTTTGCCTGACCACTTTTCCCTGACCTCACTTCACAAGGTCAAGGAAACCCCGACTCAGACAGACACGTCTGTAGGACTGGCCCAGTGGTACAACCAAGACATTTTAACGCATCAATTTAACATTTTTAGAGACATGCAATGGGAAATATGTATGATTGCTACCTGCTTAGCGTTAATGTTACTAGGAATTATAGAGGCACCGTTTCTATGTATCAATCAGTTTTGGAAAAATGTCATTTTAGCTTCACAATATCCACCTTCCTCTGTTGTCTTCAAGTATATGTTGCTGAGTTGAATTTCTATTGTTTACTTATGATATTATAATTATTGCACTGATAATGTTTTATTTCATAATATTATTTCATAGTATTGTATTGTGCATATTTTTATGTAATCAGCATGTTTATCATTATGTATGTATTGCAGAGGGAATCAGAGAATACAGATGAAAATTTATCAAAAGACTTTCAAAGATGTAATGAATTTTCCTACACTACACATACGACACAAGCTACAAACAACATATAAGAAATGGTTCTGCTTGCAGTCATGTTCTAACAGTTGCACTGGATAGCCACAAGAAATAGAGGAGTGGTTTATCATAGAAGTGGAGGAGGGATACTCGTTTCTTTGTTTTTTTTGGGCCTGTGTTCAACCCTTGAAGCTGGTTGCCTTTCCTTGACTCATGTTCTGTCGTCTCAGTTTCTTGTAAAAAACAGAATGTCAGACACACTATCAATATTCACTATCACTGACTCTCATAGTGCAATGACTTAAAACAAGTAAGAAATTATGGGCTGCAGCTCAAAAAGAACAATCTTCAGCAGTGTTTCAGAAACATATGACTGCTCAGGATAATGGCTGTAAATGTAGTATAAATCTAACAACTATCATGTCGACATAACTTTGAAATATTTGTTTTTAAAAATTTGGAAAATTAAAAATATAGACAATTGGGATTGTGTTCCTTTAAGGGGATCATAGTGCTGTGATGTTAATTGGGCAATGGGAAGCCTTTAAAGATGATGTCCTAAAAAGCAGGTCAGAGTATGAGCTGGAAGTAATTTATGAATAAAAAGTATTTAAAAGAACAGAAGAAAAAAAATGAAACCATGGGAAGTTCATCCAAAAAACACTCGAATCATCATAATAAGAGCAGAGTCCAAACTGCAACATATACAAAACACCAGTGACCTCCTAATACCCTCACCTAACAGGAATGTACCATCTCAGGTTACTACAGGGTGAGTTACAGTGAAACCACAATCCCAAAACATAAAGAACACTGACATAGAATTCATGTTACCGCTGACTACCACAAGTTTGTCCAGTCACACACACACACAGCAATGAATGCACCAACGTATACAGAGTAAAATTTAACAAAGAGCAGTTCATGGCACACGGAACCCGGAAAGATCCAAATCGGAAATTCTGACTTCCGTGGTAAATGTGTTTCCTTGTGCAAACATGGCTGGCCATAGTAAGGTGATGGTTGTTTTGATGTCTTTGGAGCATCAGATAATACAGCTGAGGTGAAACACATTAGCTACATGAGGGGGAAAGAGAGAAAGAGAAACGCCATATGCTCTAAGTATAGTAACTTATGCTCTTTAATGCCTCAGCAAGGGGAATCCTGCAAATCCTCTTATTGCATTAGATCAAAGTGTAAAAACACCCATTTAAAAGCTCTAGGATACAGGAAATGATATGTACTATGTTAAAAAATGTCTGTCTAAGCAACCCTATACCTCAGTTATATTGCCCCAAATGCTTCTTACACCCTTGTAATTAATTGCAATGAATTTGATCATTGACCTGGCAGCATTTCAACAACACAAAAGACAATTCATAATAATAATATTTTTATTACCATCTTTATCATTTAGTATTTGTTCACAAAAGTTCTGAGGAACCACTGCATAATTAATTCCCCTCAAAATGTCTTGACTGGTCCCCCAGTGTGGGGGTGGCTGCACTGCTGCTCATTAACAGTGAGATTTTACAAGTTGAGTATCGATAAGATGCTCACAAAAGACAATAGAAAACTTTGTTGAAGGATAAGCCCTTGGCAATACCAACCATCACCTGATAGTGGAGCACATAGTTTCCACTGCGTCGCACCGATACCGCCTCAAGCACCAGGTCAGAGGAGTATTCTTGGAATATCTGGTGGCGACTCACTGGAGAAAAGGAAGATTGTTCAAGCAAAATATTGTTGGCCAGCTAACATTACGTAACATATTGGTGGCTTGAGTTAACCGGACCCCAGCTCAGTGTCATGTGAGTGAACTAAAAGGTAGCGCTTAGCTACATGCTGATTGCATTTTATATGATCTTGTTCAAATACACTATATTCCCAATAGTATTAGCTCACCCAGCCAAATCCACCATCCAGTGCACAAAGCAAGGTCCATAAAGACCTGGTTGACAGAGTCTGGTGTGGATGAACTAGACTGGCCTGACCTCAACCTGATAGAACACCTTTGGAATAAATTAGAAAGGAGACTGAGAGCCAGGCCTTTTCTTCTTCTGGAAGAATGGTCATAAATTCCCATGAACACACTCCTAAACCTTGTGGAGAGTCTTTCCAGACAGATATTGCTTAAATTACCTAACTAGCCTCATCTATGCGAGTCAAGGCGAGTGAATAAATGTGTTTGGCAATACAGTGTATTTCTCTCAGAAGAGGAAGACACCTGTTGAAGATGAGGCTAGTTAGGTATCATCAGCCTGTTACTGACCCATAAGATGATGGTAAAAAACAGTGTATGCACTTGTAATCAGATGTGATATGAGTGTAAATGATCTAACAATAATGTTTTATGTATTTGTATGAGACAAGTGAAACTAAAGGGAAGCACAGGCTATGAAGTTTAACAACTGAGCCTAAGAGTTCTTCTATTTCTATGTTTTTTTTGCCTGTGGACAAACCTGCATCCAAATCGTCTTCCATAAGTAAGCAAAGAAACACTTTCACCTTGACTACAGGAGGTTTCTTCTCGTTCTTCAGAAAGTTTTACAACCGGTAAAGTTACAACCAGAGTGGCGTCTCTGCATGCCAGGTTGTCTAGAGTTTCCACAGCAGTCGTACATGGAAAGGAGACGTTCAGTGGAACATTCATCCTCATCTCTTTTTTTATTGCAGTTGACCTGGCATCTGGCTAAAAGTTGTAAAATTTGTAGCCTGCTGAACTTTCCAAATAAGTGCTCAGAGCAATCAATCTTCATTATCTCTTCATTTTGGGCTCCTGTGACTGTTTATTAAAGCAATATCTCAGCAGGAGTATTATAGGAAATTGATCACTATTTGTTGTTTTTTTGTAGAACAGCTGCTGAGTGAATGTATCTGTTTGGTCATAATGTCACCATAAGTCACACCACCACTGTGCCTATTTAAATAAGTCTTCCCAGGCAGCTGCCTCCAGCTCTCGCCCATGGAGTAAATCCCCTGTTTTAACGTGAGAGAGCAGATCCACACAGCTTGTAGTTGCTCAATTATGGATAGTGCACACTGAGATTGTACACCATCATCAGTCTTGAGCCTGAACTAGGAGTGAACCAGGAGTAATGATGGATTAATTGTCTCGTGCAGAAAGCGAGGAGAGTTTTTCATGCTGGGATATTGTGCGGGACACTGCTTTCAGGGTTTTTTTTTTCCCCTCGCCCTCTGTCTGTTATTCTCTAACAACTAACTACACTCATCTCAGTGAGAAATGAGGTGCAGTCAGGCTCTCTGCTGGGTGACTACTTCCCTGGGAAATGTCGCTCATTTTCTGAATTGGGTATGCAGGAAAAGATTGGATGCTGATGATGATTTATGGTAAACTAGGAAGATGTAGCACCTTGAATATGATTTTCAGTGTAATGATTTCTGTGATTTTTATCACAGATCATAGATTATAATCTATTTTTCATGATGTCTCATTTAAAAAACAACAGACACTGTATACTGTGCTTTGGTCTCATTTAAAAAACAACAGACACTGTATTTTGCTGTGGTCCTATAGAGATGTGTCCAGGTTTATTTCTATTCTATTCTTCTCTATTAGTTCATCAATGAATATTGTTATCCAATTTTTTCCAATTTTTTTATTCTTTTTCTTATTTTTTCTTACAAAATCACAATTTTTTGCAATTGTTTTGACTTGAAATGTCAAATGATGTAACCAAAAAAGAATGATATATTTTAAATATAATCCACCTAGAACAGAAACTAGTTAATAGCATGTGGTTTTAATTTCTCAAAACTTTTTTATTAGAGTTAAATAAGCTGGTACCAAGTTTGTAGGGTTATACATCATGACATTTTTGACATTGTCCTGTCTGTGTGATATTAATTTAGCACTTTTTCTTAATGCTAAATAATCCTGCCTATGGTTGTCTGTGTAGATTCTCACTCATGAAGGTCATTGTAGTGTCAAATGAGTTACTTGTAAGCAACTGGACTTTTTTTATAGCTTGAAGATGTTTCACCTTTTATCCAGAAGGCTTCTTCAGTTCTGGGCTGATGCTGGAAACCAGGAACTATATATCTGGATCATCGGGATAAACCTGCCTACAGTCTAAAAAAAAACTATTACTCATTTTCTACAGTGGGGGCCCTTTAAATATCTAACAGTAATAATTTAGTTCCAGTGTAAAGTTGATTTCCTAAGCTACTGTGTCTTTAGAGAAAGAGAAAAAAAAACAAAACAAAGGAAATGGAGGACATTCAGTTCTAATGACATACATAACACTGCACAGTGAAGGATTCTGTACATCATCAAAATTAATTTTATCCTATCAATTGCAGATAAATAAAAGATTCTTCTATGTGGGTTTTAAGGCCCTTTTTTTTAGAAGTGTAGAAAGTGTAAAACGCTCCCTCAACAACCCTAGTGTTGTTTTGGTTTTCCTGCCTGAACGTTTAGTGGCTCGTGTAGTGTAGTGACACATCCGCTGGGACGGCAGACATGAGGTTAAAGTAATTCACCATAGAATAGACTGGCGGCTACTTTGGCACCAGCAGCGAGTGGGCAGAGACAAGCACGGATACCAGATGGCAGGAAATCTGTAATTACAATTCTCCGGTGTGAAAATGTGGCACTAGTGGAATGAAACCTTCCCGCAGCTTGAAGTATCCTACTTGCAAAAGTCTTGGTTTAGTTGACAGGTTCAAGCTGTCATATCATTTTTTTTTCTAGATGCATGTTTTTTTTCGTCACTTTCTGCCGACTCCTGCAAGAAAAGGTGGTTTAAAGCCATTGGACTGCGGTAATGTTCGTGTTGATGTCTGGAGGTTCTTTAGTGGAATGGCAATTACCAGCATAATCAAAGGCAGAATGAAGATAGATAAAGACATTTGAACTGAATTTAAATAGGACGACCTTATAATGGCTCCCAAATGGAGAGCAGGTCTGCGCTTGCCCCAGAGGGACTCACCTGTGATTTAGCCTCCTCACTCCTGCCTGTGACAGGGTGGCATCGTGGCACTGCCCGCCCCTCCCTCGTGACCCCGGAATGCTCCCTCTTCCGCAGGAGGGTGCATAATTGTCTAATTAAATGGCGACACAACAGCCCCAGCATACCTCATTAAGGACATCGCTCCATCAGCTCCCGCCTCTCCGTTTCTTTGAAAAGATGCGGCTCATCCTGACAGGAAAGGTCAAACAAAGAAAAGTGTGGGAGACGGTTTACTCGTCCCTCTGACACTCCTTTTTCTTTAGCCAATTATAGTATATAGATAAAAAATAACTACAGAGTTCTGTCTCTTCTTCTTCATTGCTTAGAGAATCAAGAACATTTTGCAAACCTGTATCAGTTTAATAGCAAATGCACCGATAATACAATATTGGGGTAAGTGGCAAAAGCACAAAGTAAAAGGAAAGCAGTGCCTTGGATATGAAACAATAGTCTTTGCTATGATGATAATAGGGGCGACACGGTGGAGCAGTGGGTAGCACTGTTGCCTCACAGCAAGAAGGTCGCAGGTTCAAGACCGCCTTGGGGCCTGGGTCTGGGACCTTTCTGTGTGGAGTTTGCATGTTCTCCCCGTGTCTGCGTGGGTTTTCACCGGGTACTCCGGCTTCCTCCCACAATACAAAAAACATGCTCAGGTTAATTGGCAAATCTAAATTGCCCATAGGTGTGAGTGTGTGTGTGAATGGTGTGTGAATGGTGTGTGTGCCCCACGATTGGCTGGCGACCATCTGGGGTGTATCCCTGCCTCTCGCCATAAAATGCGCTGGGATAGGCTCCAGCAGACCCCTGCGACCCTGAAAAGGAATAAGCGGGATAGAAAATGGATGGATGGATGGATGATGATAATATACAACATGGTACTACTGCGAATATTGTTAAGTGGTATGTGGCCATGTTGCAAACAAAGTGAATCTTTTTTGTATTAATGAGGGATGCGCTATTGAATAATTTCAATAGATAAATGAGCCAGGTTTGAGCAGTGTATAAATGAGGCTGGTTGAGCAAAATGTTCCCATGTGACTTCTCTCAGTGCTCAGAATAAAATGAAATAATTAACTTGGGATTACACTGTCTGGGTTTCATTATTAAAAAAAAAAAAATTAGGCATGTATGTTTACGTTGTTATTGTGAATTTTTTTGTAACATTTTATATTTATTTATCTATTATTTAATCATTGTGTACAAATATAATTGTAAAAAAAAACAAAAAACATAGTGCATATTAGCTGTATTTTCATGGCATAATCAGCCATTGTCCACAGCTGTCTCAAAATCACATGCAAATCCATGTGTGATCTTGTGCACATGTGTTGGGGCTCATGGAGGCATTATGCATGTGTGCATCAGTATGTGTTTGGTATCTTCATGGCATACGTGACAAATGTTCCTCTGGCAATTTGTGATTTAAATTTCTACATTTAGTTCTGTCCGTCTGATGCTAAATGTAACCTTTTCCAATTATTTATGAAGTCCTCCCTGCTTCTTTTATCGTGGGCTCTCTCCACATACATATATCATAAATATTTGAGAGGATGGATGTTGGGGGGGGGGGCTGAACATTTGTCCCATCTGAAATGTCAGTGGCCCCACCAGTGGCCAACGCACTGTTGACAGAGCACTGAACCAGTTTGTTTGGCATGCCAGACTCTATTCTGAGTGATGTTTAATCTCCCGACCCCACATGGGCACCGGTGCCCTGAATATGTACTCGCATAGAATCAGTTTCTCTTTATCCAGGAGTCTCATTTGCTTGAGAAAATGAAAGAAACCTGTTCTCCTCGGTCCTGGATGCTGAGTGTTCACTGTAAACTTGACATAAGAGTCAAATACTAAGCCTGACATCCAATCTGCTCATAATGCGGACTCTATAGATTTTGTGTCAGGCATCTTAAAGTAGCTACTTGAATTTTGCTTTTGGGTCTGCAGGGAGCACAGATAATCCTATCCTTTGGAGTGACAGTTTGAGACCGTGGGCCGTGTTAACTATACTTGAGTAGTGTCGCTTTATCTGCTGTCTGGAGGGACGGGGCTTTGGTACAAGGCAGACTTCGACTGAGCTAAATAATCAGGTGTGTCCCTCTCTGGCGACGCGAGTTGGCTCCATGCAGCTTTATTATTAGTTGAGCCTCGGCTTCACTTTCCCACGCAGAAAGTTAGATTTGCTGCTTCTGCAAAAACAAACTTTACTGCAATTAATCCTGTCATGACAGACTTTGTAAGTGACGTTCCAATAAAAGCTTTATTCAATATCGCCACTTCTCTACACGTCTGTGCCTGTCCAGAAAATGAATTAAACATGAGCCCCAGGTGAAATGGCAAAATCCATATCAGTTGCTCTACAACCTCTTTGAAATGTGAATAGTAAGTATCTTATGTTACAGGTTGCACATTAAATGACTAAACTAAGATTTAGGGCGGACTTTATGTGAATAATTGTGTGCATGTATTTACCTCTGATGTTGATGGATGATTTTGGTTTTGCTGCTTTAACTCATGAATTATTCATCAGAGGGAGAATATGTTTCAGAAGTTGGCACCATGGCAACAATAGCAGCTTTCGGAAATTGTTAGGGATAGTGTTATCTAATTAAACCCGAGCGCAGCAGTCAGTTCAGGTGATCCAAAAATGCTAATCAGCTGAGTGCACTGCTCCCGTTACCTGGCCCTTACAAAGATCAGGTCATGTCAACCAAACATTAGTTTATGAGATTAAAGAGGTCGTACAGTGCATGTTCTCACTATATTAATTTCATTATTATACTGTCTCTCGTACGACGGCGTTTCGGCTTGTTCCACCTGACAAGAGTGGTAATAACGTTTCTGTACAACTTTAAATGCACGGGTTTTGCTTTCCATCTATGCAATGTGGCCTGTGGGGTTTCCTTTAGTAGAGCTGCAACAATTAGTTCATTAGGGATCATTTCTATGTTCTTGGATCCAATGTTCCCTGGGTTGTATTTTACCAAGTTCAATATGGTGTTAACACACATTAACCCTTCCATTGTGGTCCGATCAAATTTGACCTGTTTCAAGTTAAAATATTTCCAAAAATATACATATATTCTTTTATTGGAGCAACAAATTGTTTCATCTGTGGTGTTCCAGAAAATATTAAACTGTGTCAGTGGTTCTGGGGCACTGGGATTGGCTCCAGCAGACCCTAATGATGAATGAGTGGGTTTAGAAAATGACTGACTGACCAGTTAGAAGACAGATGTAAAATTTGCTAAAACATGCATACTAGGCTATTTTCCTACAGTTTCCTCAATTGTAGGCATATATTATTCCTATAATACCCCGTGTCATATTAAGCAAATTGATTTTTCTTAGATTTACATAATGTGCTACACACAGTGGAGGAAATATCTGATCCATTACCAATTCCTCCAGTTTACCCACTGACATAGAAGTGAACAGTGTCTAAAGAAATCAGGGACAAGATTGTAGACCTGCAGATGGCTGCATTGGGGTACAAGACATTAGGCAAGAAGTTGGGTGAGAAGGAGACAACTGTTGGTTCAATTATTGGAAAATGGAATAAATACAAAATGACTATTAATCAACCTCATTCTGGGTCTCCACACAAGCATCTACCTCATGGAGCATCACTGTTCATGAGGATGATGAGGAATGAGCCAAGAACTACACAGGGGGAACTTGTTAATGATCTCAAACCAGCTGGGACCACAGTCACCAAGAAAGAAGGCCATGTACCAAAAAATTCTGAGTGACAACCTTAATCCCATAGAAAATCTGTGGAGGTATCTGAAGCTTTGAGTTGCAAACCTACAACCTTGAAACCTTAAAGATTTGGAGATGATTTGAGGGGTGGACCAGATTCCTCCTGATATGTGCACAAAGGGTTTTGACCAAGTACCAAGCCACGTTTTGCCAGGGGATCAAATATTCATTATACTCGAAGAAATGCAAATCAATTTATATCATTTATATAATGTGTTTTTCTGAACTTTCCTAATGATATTCTGTATCTCATTGTTAAAAGCAATGTACCTTTTAATCTTATAGACTTGTTCACGACCATGTCAGTGGGCAAACTTGTAAAATTAGTGAGCGATCAAACACTTATTTCATCCACTGTAGTGAGTCTGTAGGACTCTTAGGGATTATTTAAGTTGTCCTTTACACTATGAACAGGAACTAAACTGAAATCTATTTTGATAATCTTTACATAATTTTAGTTAGTTTTAGGAACTAATGTCCAAAATTTGCTACTTCTCAAATGTGACGATTTCCTAATTCCCATAATTAATTCTATTTATATATATGTAAATGAAATATGTTTATATGAGATATAACAAAAACAAGTGAAGATTCCCTTTTGGCCTTAAGTAGAATTTTTTTTACATTTATTTTAAAAAATGTGTATATATTAAAAAAAAATAATCAACTAAACTAAGCCAAAGGGTGATTTTAGAATGCATTTTACCAGTTCCTTGTCTAATCTCTAATCCTCTCTTTGCAGTCAGAATGCTTTATATGATCACCAGGGACATACTTGCAATATTACACCATGAGGATACTTCACAATATTGGAAGAGAGGGACCTGCCCAGACATGCTCTCGCTGGACACAGTGCTGATAGGTGCATTAGGGCCAATAGAGGGAGCCCTGGAGCTGTCTGTCCTCAAGCTGAGACAGGGCAATGGGGGGCACCGCTGCAGTTTCTTTACATGCAAAAACGTCTGACGACGAATTAATAAAAGCCAAATATAGAGTTTACCAACACACATGCAAGTAGCCGATGACAGGACTTCATGGTAGCACACACAGAGCATATTTACTGGCCTTAGATGGGAAGAAGTGAAAGCCCGGTGGTGCTCTGAAAAGCAGAGTGTCCCAGCAGATGGGCAGTGAGGGGGAGAGCGGAGTCCTGGAGCTGGGAGACAGCTGTAGTCCTTCATGATTTCAAGGTGCTTTACCTTCCAGAGCCTTCCAGAGGTTCCCAAGCAGCTATCAGACCTGTCAGTTGGTTTGCTTCTGCTCTTGAAGAAAGAGACTGGGTCTCATGGGGTCAGCAGCCGACTTTTTTCTATTACTCCAGTCTTACTACCGTCAAGCTCCACAGGAATCCTGTGGGGGATTATCATTATGATCTATAACCAGGCTGATATTGCAAAATCTTTACAATATAATGTTGAAAGAAGCACTCCTCCCTGTAAATATCTGTTCGTAGCGATTTAATCCACCTGGCTGTGGGATGATTGATGGACTTAATATATTTCATTAAGTCAAGGATTTATATTTTCTGTGTAATGAGTTGCTGTGTTCAGCCCTGCTATTAAACTCCAGTTGTTTCAGTTTGAAAGGCTCAGGAATATTACTTCAATAAATATTTGATGAAAGAGGAAGTTCTATTGATTCATTACACTGTGAGTAATACTGTATGTGTTCATTAGGCAGCCTCTGAGTAGCCATGTTTAATATTCTTTGTTTACAGTGGAGGGTCACATATGGGGACATGCATGAATATGGAACAGGTAGCCCTGCTCGCTGCTCGGCTTTGCACAGATGCTCCTCTCGTTTTCTGCACACACACGCACACACACACACACACATATTGAACCTACAGACTGTGATTATGTGATGTGTGCATGCATGCACACACCTACAAATTCTGTTTCTTTAGCAAAGTAATTAAAGCAGGCCTGGTGATATGCATACATTTCCATGATTGATAAAAAAATTGCAGCGTTTTTGGTGAAGTGAAAAATCTCATTGTCTCTTTCTCTCTTTCTGTTGCAGGAACCTGCATACAAAGAGCAACATGAAGGGGGATGTGCTGAACACATGGGAGGTGAGTGTCTTTCTCTGTGTACTTTCTGCATCCCTGAGTGTCTGTAGATTTGTGTGTACAGCTGTGGCTTGAAAGAGAAAAGCTGGGGGTGGGGTGGGGTGGTCTGTACCAGGAGAGAGGTATGGGCTCTGCCCCACAGCCTTTGGCACAAAGGGCCTACTCCTATTATGCATGCTGGCTGTATCGGTGGGAGATAAGGTTTGGTCCTGGGAGATAAGGTCAGGTCCTGCTAATGAAACACATACTAAAGGTTTACACGGAAGGCTCAACCTCTCAACTTCTCATCTCAGGTGTCACTTTTATTTATTTATTTATTTTTCATTTTGAAGCATTTCATCTTATAAATTTGCGTTTATATGTATAGAAAGACCTGTTTCCTCATATTGGATGGCTCACCTGCAACAGCCTACCATACACATTTGCATAAATAAAAGTTGAATTTACCCAAGGACATATAAAAGTGATTCTGTGTTAATTAGAGCTGATATTCAGAACTATAGCAGCGGTGCCATGGAGGTACCCCGCTGGATCATAGCAAGTTCTTTGTTTCTATCCCTGTGCTTTGAGTGTAGCTGGAAGGCTTGGCAAGTGGAATTCACTCAGGTGATGGGTTTAGTGCGAGCGGATGCAGGAGGGGAGCGCTCTCCTCCCCACTGACTCCCCCAGCCGGCTCTGGCATAAAGTCAGCCCTGGTCCATACCAGACGACAGCATGACAGCTGTTTCCTATGACTAGGGGAAAAACACATTGATTTACTTCCTCAGTTGGCCTCATTTGGAAAGAGATGGAGTGTGGCCAAAATACTCTTTTCACTGGCGGTGAGACGTGGACAGTAGGAAAAGGTCAGAGGCAGAGAGGAGAACAGAAGGGAAGCGTAGCTTCAAAAGACATAACCCGTATTTCAGCTGTAAATGGATTTCAACCTTTTTCTATTGTCTGAGTTGAACCCTGATGCTTTTTAGCACTTCTGCTTGACAAGAGGAAGCACAGTAACTAAAGATATGCTTAGTAGAATCTGAGTTGAGACCTCAATGAGATTTTTCATTGGGACTTTGCAGTATAGGAATATGATGCTTGAGGCATGAAGCCTGGAATGTGAAACATGAATTTAAAATTGTCAGTAAGAAACCAAGTCATTCTGCAGCAACTGCACACTAATCACAGTTAATCTGGGCCACAAAGAAGCTGGAGGGGAACTATTAGGTGAGTATTAGCTAAAACTAAAATTTGTCAATCACATAATGTAAAATTACTCCTGTTCAATGGTAACTAACTATACAGATTGCAGTTGCAGCCATCTCTGGCTACTAAATGATAATTTGGTTTAGATGCTAAATTCATGTTTAAGTTGTACATAGATTTGATGTCTCTATACATTTTTATGGTAGATGAGATGCTTACCATTAGGCATCAAAATAATGTTTATTTTCATAAGCAAGTTTATTAAAATCAATAAGAAATTTAAAACAAATTCATTTGGCATTTCCTCAGTGTGAAGTTTAAGAGTTAAAAAACTATATTTTAACACTGTATTCCATAAAATTCCATAAAAAAAAAACTTGCCTTCTTGAAGGGCAGAATTGTCAATATACTTCAGTCAGAAAAATATTGTTTAACACTGAGATTTCTAGGATTTTAAATGAATGCTGAAAGCAGCACAATGTCAGTTACGATAGATTTGATTCACTTCAGCTTTGCCACAACTATATGGATATTGTAGAAATGATTATTGCTTCAATAAGCCAAAAACATATAAGCTGCCTTTCTGTACAAGAAAATTGTAAATATTTGATTCTTATAAGAGCAAGTAGAACCAAAAAGCTGCCTCATATTAACTACTGTGTCAGGCAGAAACGCTGTGCCCCTGCGGCCGACACCAGCATTTGTCTGGCTGTCCATCGTATTGATTCATCAAGCGAACTCACCTGCTGACAGACACATTCCTTTTATAAGAGCTGATGAAAAGCCTGCGTGCTGTGCTCAGCGCCGATCTACTACCTAAATGTAATCTCATAGTTCATACTGTTAAAAGAAAAACCTGTAGCAAGGATGTGATAGGTGCGGTAGATATTTTATTTACTATGTAAGCGAAAATGGTGATACGGGAACAGATTACCCGATAACTCACAAATTGGAACTAGAAATGCACACCCATTCATCCAAAGATGCGTCTATATTCTGTTTAAATACTACGGCTGTGGTCTCTATACGTTATGTAAACAGTCTTTTCTGGAGACGACACACATGTATCAAAAAGAAAAGCCTGTATAATGTTATTCCAGCGCAGTCTGAGTCACTGGTCTAAGATCTTGGTTGTACGATCAATAGTTCTCTCATGCTACTTCAAACATTGATCCTCTCCTTTGAGATTTAATTAGTTCCTGAATATGCTGAGTGTAACATGAATATTGTGGTATGGCTATTGAACACTGGGATGATCTATACTGCATTTGCCCAGGGATCAATTATGAATGTTGTAATTTGCTATTGATGTAATTGATTAATTTGTCCAATTATACCAGAGCCGGTCATCAGCCCTTTGTACCCGTCAGTGGGGCGACCTCACGAGTAGCAAGAGCAATGAAGTGCTTCGCTGTTATTCCTCAGATGTTGGATACATTACTAATCTGACAATAATATGTGGAGCAGAAAACATTTCTCTTATTTCCATTCACTGCGCGCACACGGATGAGCTTTATCAGATAATAAAGGCATCAAAAATGTATCAAATTCATGGGCACAGGCTACGGATCGTATGGGTACTGGATTCATGAATACAATAGGAAACCCTGGCTTAACCTCTTAAGATGCACCCACTTTTTCAGTCCTATTTGTGAAAATGGTATGCCCAATTTGTAAATAGCACAGTTCCCACATGTCATCTGAAAGCCCTGGCTGTCAGATTTAGATGGTCTTGTCATGCTAAATTTCCACTGCTGTCCATCAATCCGACGGTGGACAAACTTTTGTAGCCGGTCCTTATTGGCTCTCAAGCTGCTGCCTCCTGACCCCATGCTTCGACTGGCACGTGCATAGTGTCAATCAATGTGAAACAACTTCAACACCATAATTGTTGTGTTATTTGCACATTGGAAGCAACGAATGGAGCATAGTATTGCTGTGAATGGCCCCTACTGTCAGTGAACCACTCAGAGTACACTGTGTCTTAATTAAGGCATTGTTTATCTGCTTTGTGCATTCGTGTGTACGGTATTGAATCATATTCACATCCTGTGCATGCTCAAGAATTTCTGCCGGAGGATTTCACCCGGAAGTGTAAGGGGGCACAGACGCCGTCATAAATATTAATGTTGTTGCTGGAAAAGTTGCACCTCCAATCCTCATCATTCAGGTCTTTAAAGACCACCCGTTCCCAGAGGCTTTTGTCTCAGATATTCATCCTGAACGTCAAGGCCCTCTTTGTTTGCAGACCTCCTGCTCTCAACAGGTTTGATTTGCTTGTAACAACATGTACGCTGATGCTGCTCTTTCAAACTCTTCAAAGCCATCTTTGTTTCTTTATTGTTGTAGTTGTCAACCTAAGTAGGTCTAAACACCATTTGTTTCATACCATGTGACCGCACAGATTGTTTCAAGGTTAATTGGAGAACGGATAACGTGAAATGGCTCTAAATCTTCATACCTTTTGAACAAGCCTTGTTGATATCCTGACACCTTTTTACAGCAACTCATATGATGTATTGCTTAATAATTGTGCTGCAAACCATTTTCACAAATTACGCCAAGATACAACTACAGGCCCATCTTCAAGCATTTTCATTCAGGTAAATGAAATATTTCATGTAAATAAAGCTACAGATTCTATATTACATTATTATTAAAAATATTTTTTAAGAAATGAAATCTATCGGAAATAACATCAAACATTAATAAAAGGCAAGAAGGTGTATAAGCTGAAGGAACCATTCTAGACCTTTTTATATTCCTATACTGTACTTCATCAAGTTATTGGAAAAAAGACACATTCAAAATGAAATAAAAGAAGGGAAAGACTAGTAAACAAATGAAACTAACACAAGGCTGTTTCAATCATATTCTTTAAGTCCACCTCTTTCCATCTCGTATCTGTTAGAATGTTATGTTTTAAAGGCTTAATTTAGCATATTTTCATTTCTACACTACAGTTGTTCCATATTAACCCCATTCATTGGAACTCCATGTATTTATTTACACATTGTCCCCCCTGAGATTGTTTATTTTTCCTCATTTGAAGCAACCCTTGGTAACTGCTGAATTTTTGCTTTGTACATGATTTGAAAAGTTTTGATGTCAACCATCCCTGAGTCTGAATTCATTAGTTTATTTGGTTCTCTCTGATGTTGTTGAGCATGTTTAAGGTCACAAAACATGTTTGACATATTAATTTTGCACCCACATATCATCCAAAATATTGTGATTAGTTCAGGGAGGTCCTCTTCTTCACATGCATCCTTCCCCAGTCTGTCAAGCATCAGGTTTCTCTAAACATACAAAATATGTCAAAGTAAATAGTCAGCTCAATAAATCATAATAATCATAATTAAAATTTTCTGTATGCAACAGCATGAAGTAGCTTACAGTACCAGCAAAGATGAGAAAATATTTGATTTTAAATTTGCCTAAACAACCACCAGAGATTTGTAAAATTGAATGCAAATTTACTTGTTTAATTACATGTAGTGAGACTGCTCCCCGAACACTGGCAGCTTTTAAGCTGTTCATTGAGTGAACCAGCTTATTCTGTTCTCCCACAGCTAATTAAATCACACTCGTAGGAAAACTGTGTGTTGCTAAATTGTAAACAAATTAAACAGAACCAACATACACCAAAGCTTGGATCTACTTTAAAAGATTTAAGTAATCAATTGCACAAAATATTTGACATTGATTTGACAATTTATTCAGTTTAGCCTGGATTTTTTATTCATGATTTTTTTTTTTAACTCAATGCAAGCTATTTTTATTTGGAGATTGGTAAGGTAATAAAAGCCAATGTATTGTAAAGATGTGTGTGTGTGTGTGTGTGTGTATGTATATACATATAAAATTATTATTGAAGAGACTTGAGGGAGACTGGTAGTTGAGTTACTTTTGGCTGTTGGTATTAATTTATCAGCAAAGTGATAAAAGAGTTATTATTAAAAGTAATTAATTAATTAATTTAAATTTATTATAAACAGGCCACCACCGGGAATTCTAGACCAATAACCAATTTTAAAACAGTCTTGTGTGTCAGTTTTCACGTAGAAACACCAATATTTGTGGGAATATTGCTATTCCTATAGTGTACAATGAAGGGGAGAATTAATTTACTGTATTACTGTCTTCTGCATATTAATTCACAGATTAAAAATACTTCAGAGTAAACAGATCCTATTATATAGAACTATCTACAACTACAGGTCACAGACAAACAAACAGTAACAAAAGGAGTGTGCGGTCGCGAGACGGCGGTTACGCCAAGACAACACGAGATTAAATAAGATCGGCTACAGAGTGTCGCGCAACATCCGCTAGTGGTCAGGCTGGGACAATACACTCCTGGATACCTTGTGTGTGGGGAAAAAATGGAGCCTTTTCCAGGACACACGATCCGAAAATAAAGAAAGCACAGGAAACGTGCGCAGAGTATCGTGTGTCGATGTGTGTTAATAAAGTTGTATGTGAAAGTGTGTGTGGTGTAAAGGAGAATGAGAGAGAGAGAGAGCGAAAGCTGTGCTAAGGTCAAATCAGCTGATCATATTTAACAACAATGTAAACAATGCGGACACAGAGATCCGTACAAAACATGTGAAAATAAACAGTGAAGCCCAACTCTGACTGTTAAAAATAAAAGTAAAACAAGTAAGTGAAACCTGGCCAGTTAAACAAACTTATCTGTGATATACACAATTGAAACAAGAACAGGTTAAACAAACTAAAACCAGAAACAAACAATAAAACAACCGAGTGGAAAACAAGTGGGTGAAATAATAACATAACAGATAACATTCACTGCCCAGACAATAACCGCTTACGGTGATTTTTCTGGAGTTGTGTGGATTTTGAGCTTCAATGCTACGGAACGTAGCGTCCTTTGCTAACGACCGGTGTTAGCGTTGGCTAGTTCCTCTCGCTTACGTAGGGATACGTTCTTGGTGCTTCTTCCTACGCGGGCTTCTTGTTTCGGGCGGTGATCCTCGAACTAGAAAGGGGGGAGACATGTCTCATCCGACGAGGGACTCTGGAAATAGCAGTGATGTACCCCCAATCTTCCTGCTTTGGACACAGGAATTTCTGTGTCTTTTTATCCAGGTTTCTATAGGCCGTAGCGCCACTATGGCTAAATGCTATCTTTTTCTTCGGTGGCCCCGCTGGTGGGAAATGTGTGGAATCCTGCTTGAATTGCAAATAAATGACAGTGTCTCTGTTTAGAAGTAAGCTACTTAAAAGAATACCTTGAAGCTACAGGCTCTAGGGAGCCTGTCCTTCGTGTCATAACAGAACTTTTATTGTCTTTGGGACCATTTGGTCAGAGACCCCATTGGTAATCTTAAAGTCAGTTCTTTGATGTGATATATAAATATATATATATATATATATATATATATATATATATATATATATATATATATATATATATATACTCCTTTTGTTACTGTTATATAAGGTGTGAAATGCACCACTTGTAGTGCACAGGAGGCTGTTTTTGAACAAGCCTTGTTGGCACAGTTGTAACTCCACAAGTCAATCAACTTTCTGTTTATTTCACACGAGAGATTTCTGTCTGTGCTATTTTGTCTGTGGGAATGTTGTGTACCTCCATGTACCAATCAGGCTTTTGCTGTTTTGAGAATTGTTGTTGTGTTCGCTTGTTTTCTTGTTGCCTGAGGGTTTTTTTGTAAATCACATACAATTGTGAAGATGGTATGAGCATTTCAGAATTTTTTTTTCTTCCAAACTTAATCATCACTCTTTAATGTCTTAATGGTTTCAGATTTGAAAAGGTTTAAGGTGCCATGATTTCATGTACGCAATTCCATGTGGATATAAGTAATTCATGTGGTAACACTCTGTCCTTTTTCAGTTTTAACACTCCAGCAAACTGTGCATGTTGGAAAAAACACGAAAGGGTGTTCAACAGTGAGAATGATAGGGATGACTAAATGCTCAACATTTAATGGCATGGGAAAGAGAACTGTCTGGCACTGGATAACTTAGTAAGCAAGGATGGGCTTGGGCAGGGTGATTACACACATGCAGTTGAAAAATGCCACAAAAGTGCCCTCCAGATTGTCCCATTGTGCAAGACAGTGTGGAAAATTGAACTCTGGTGTCCTTCCGGTGGACAAAACATGAAAAAGTTCCCTTCCTGCTATTAGTCATTGAAACTGTTTTTAACCAACATGCCTAAAACTTTCTTCTTAGTGAAGGACTATTAACACCCAGTTCAGTGTTGTAGTGAGCCACATAATGTAATGTGAACAATGGTGGTCCACCGCACAGAGAAATAAGATCTATCAGACTTTCGATACACAAACAGAACTTGTATGTAGGATTATTGTTGTTTTGCACATAAGCGTTTTTGACAATAGAAAAATACATAAAATTGCCTTATCCTTGTACTTGAGAAAAAAAAGAAAAGTTTTAGCCATCATTTAAATTGCTCCAAGTAGATTTTTCTGCTTTTTCAAGACTATTGAAAGCCAAGATATTTGGGAACCATTGAGCTAAAGCCACGCACTTTGATCTTGAGCAGAATAAGGTTACAAATAGCCTATGTGGACATGAGTACCTCAAAACAACCGCCTTTTTTTTGGTTATAAGCCTTCAACAAACTGTTGACACACCACACACAATAGATGGGTATTTTATGCTCCAACAAACATTTCCTCTGACAGTAATTGTGCTGAAAATTTCACATCTATTATCCCTGGATTGATCATGTCTGAGTTACTTTTGCTTTAGAGAGACTGCACTGCAATTACAGTAATTTCAGCTGCTGAAAACCCATCTTTCTTGAGCCTCCCCTGTTGTTGGGTTGCACTTTACGCAGTAGATTGATCCTTACAATGTTGCCGGATGAGATTGATAGTTTCCAGTCCAATAACAGCTTAACAGCCCAATTCAATATAAATGCAGCCCAAATCACTTTTTTGCCTGAGTGTGATGTTTAAGAATGTTCATAACTTGAAGAACTTTATGCAGTCACAGGAAGCCTGGTCTCCTAGCTAATATATGGATAAATTCCCCAAACCGAGTAATGAATGTCTGCCTATGTCTGCTCAGGCCAAAATGCACATCCATGAGGCTGGAAAGGAGCAGCAGCCCCATGCTGTTTCTTTTGTTGCCCTTTAGCAGCGGACCAAGTTTTTCTGCCAGTCATAGAATGGATGGATGGAGCAGCAAGTGGTGTTAAAACACAGAAGTGACTTTGTAGACAACTGTGAATCCAACATGGTGGCACATGGTAATTTACCTTCCGTTGCTGCATCTTAAGAAAGTGTTTTCAGTAATTTAGACAGCAAGTTTATCTTAAAAAAATTAAGCAACTTTTAGCTCTAAACTAATTCATTATCATCTGATACCAGGTACATCGGCATGTTTGATACGATTGGCTCAAAGCTACATTTCAGACTCATTTCATAGACATTTGTAGCAACCAATAAACAGCTCTGGGATTTCACCATGGTTCCAATATGAACAAATTAACTAGTACTAGGTACTAAGGTACTAGTGATGAGAGATCTCATCGTAATCTACACTAAGATGAGGTCCAGTGTTAACCAGGCTACACTCTCTCAACATAAGCATTGCATATGGCGGTGAGCAATCTTGAAAACAACTACCTACAATTTTTTTTTTCAATTTCATATAAAAAATATACCTTTGCACAATAATGAGAGCCAGGTGCAGCTGTTTTTTTTGTTTTGTTTGTATTGTGTTTTTAAAGAAAATATTATTTTAAATTTGACTGTGGTCCATATTGCATCATGAACCCAACACTATCTGTTCCTTGCCCCACATGGCTCAATCTTCGCAACACTGGGTGCAGATCGTGGTGAGTGTTTTGCAGACTAGCGTCGGCACAAAGCATCCGACCGAGTCTTTTTGATGTTTCTCTCAGCGGATCAAAGACGATGGAGCGTGGCCCTGCACCTGGCAGGCCACTTTCATCTCGCTTCCTTATCTGTCTGCGGCTTCCCATTCTCCGTAAAGGGAGCGAACAATGTGTCTCTTTCAGGCTCGCTAATTAATTCTAACCAATAAGACATATTCAATTTCTGGCACTCCAGGAAAAAAAACACCTTGTGGTTTTAGTGTGCTTTTTTTGCTCATAATTCAAATGCCATACATGGTAACAATACCATATAGCAACAATCCAGAGATATGAGCATCAAGGCTCTATCTTAACACTTTGACCTCAATAGAGAGAATAAAAGATCAGGATTTCTTTTGGTTCATGAATATTTGAATGTCTGTCCTAGCTGTTTGATTGCTTGCTCTGCAAATGTTAGTCTTGTGTGGTTTTCACTTATAGCCAGGATCCCAGCTGACCGTCCGGAAAATGACACGGCCAAGTTCACACTCCCAGTTTCAGGAGTAGATATATTTAGCATTTTGAACACACCACCATAACCAGCTGCCACCGACGCTCCCATTAACCCAGTGTTGTTTAGATAAAACCTGGCCATTCCCTCTTTTTTCCCCGTTTGCTTTTCCAACTCGGGAACACCCAAAGGACATCTAAGTGCCTCCACTGAGAATACCCACCATATTGATTACAAATGAGATGATAATAAAAACCATCATAATTTTCTAGGCTCTGAGGTAGAGGTCCATTTACATATCTTACAGACTCTTTTTGTATAAAGGTTTACCATCATCCTTACTTATGGATCATGTATGGATGGATCCCTTGCTTCGGCTTAGATCATTGATCAGCTTTGATCTCAATGTAAGCGAATGGCGCCCTCATGCATAATCAGAATATTGATCTCTTTCCCTCCTCTTCCTGGCAAATTGATCGGGAAACTAATTGTGCCCTTTCTCTCTTAGCAACGTCTCACCGTGGAATCATTTCTCCTTTTCCATACTACCAATCTCGTTAAAGAGAATATAAGCAGTCTAGCAATTTAGCAGGCAAAACAGCCCATTTAAATGGAAATTAATGTCACACTTTTCAGTTTAAGTGCGCTCGCCTCGAGTTGTGGCTATTGTAATTGGTAAGTAATCATTAGTGGATTTTACATTTCCCAAGAAAACAAACAAGACATTGTGAGTGTAAGTGTCTTATCAGTCCATGCAAAGTGCTTTCTTGCTATCTTTCACATGAACCTCACTGTAAAGAGTCAGCCTGATATAATCCTGTTGGATAATCTCGAGAATTCATTCTCATCCACAGCAGGAACATTTTTATTCCTTTTCTCACTGGTTGAACAACCGTCCACATAATACGATGAACAAACAAAATAATCTATACGGTCTATACTGATTTAGAGCTTAGATGCGTGGGAGTTCCCAGCAGTAAGGTTACATGCTCAATAAAGGGCAAATATTTGGAAAGCATCAATAATCAATCTAAACAAAATTGACACGTTGGCTTTAGATAAATGATAGCTCTTCTAGGAACAAAAACCACCATCCATCTAAATTAAACATCTATATGAAGAAAGCAGGTCATTAACAGTCCCATATTGTAGAACATTAAATCTTTATTGTTTTTTAATAAGGTCTATTAGTTCTATATTGTTCCATGTTTCAAAGCAATCCACTGAAAAATCTGTATTCAGAAACTGTGCTTTAATAACAGTCAAAATAGTGTGCACAAAATGACCAGTTCTCTCTAGAGCTGCAGAGAGAAGCTTGGGAAAGGAGATTTAGAAACTATGAGATGAGTTTTGCTTATCATCTTGCCTAGACACATTTCAACTAATATCATTGCATCCGACTATCAAGGTGAGTGATCCCTAATGATAGAATGTCAGAGGGTATGCAGTGAAAAGTACAATCATGTAGTTGCGGTGGAAAGGATCTATTCTGTTGAAATGCAAGTTCTATTTTTCTGTCTGTCTTAAACCATTGTGAATGGAGGCACTTAAAAAATGTAGGTAAAGTAAGCAACATGGACTGTCAGAAGAAAGTCTCACCCTCATTATTGCTATACTCACTGGAAAGCTTTGTCATGACTCGAACATGAGCAAACGTCGCTTTTGGGGCATTTGCCATTGACGCATTGAAGCCGCAATTTCTCTTGGAAGGACACTCTCGACATATCATTTAAATTTAAACATTAAAATCAATCACATCAGTCCGCTGCCACCTAGTTTGCTCTGTGAAATTGACAGGTTTTGAAGAAAATATACACAACGTTGACAGTGATCGATAGAGGCCTTATGCGTAAGAAATCTCAATAATACTAAAAAAGACAAGAAAATGAGGTGTGTTGCAAGCCATTTGTTTCTGGGGACAGGCTAGCTGTTGTCCCATCACTGCCCATGAAGCCCCCGCGCCTTGAACAAACACACACTGAGCTCATTTCAGCGCAGCGCGGAGTGATGGAGAGGGGCCTGTCTGTATTCTGTCAGGCCTGTGATGGACTCATTGACTGTGAGAGGTTCCAGGGACGAGTGGCGTCACTCTCTCTGGATTCAGATGGAAACTCCGAGCTCGGGGGAGCAGAGGGCAGAACGAAGCGGACCCGTCCTGACTCCAGATGCGCGACGCCTTCGCCGCCGTGACCACTTTGATTACAGCTACAGTAGACTGGCGTCTATGGCAGTGGCTTTAAGATGCATTCTGCCACGTATTTATCGGCGAAATTCAATTCAGATCTTTGACTACATGGTGACAGTGAATAAAGTGTGTGACAGGAAGTCGGTCTAATGCCTGCGCTCAGGTATCCAAGGTAATAAATCCCGGGCCAGGGATCTCTCGGTGCTGGGGTTATACAGAGGGATTGCTTGTGCCATTTGTGAAAGGGGCTTTTGGAGCCAGCTGAAAGTGGAAGTTGGGTTCATTTTTCAGCCTCTTACTACTAAGTTTGTTTGAAGCATAGTGAACTCTTTGCTAAATGTGCAGAGGAAACTCTTGTTTCACACAACACTGCAGCAAAGGTTTATTGTAAAAAAAGTTGTGTCATTCCCACTCATTCCCACTATCCACCAACCTGGATGCACCCTTTGGAAACGCGTTATCATGACACTCAAGACTTTGGAGGACGATATGTATATCATTGTTCTATAGGCGAAGGTGAGCAGCTTTGAGTGTATTTACTGTAGAGGCTGTTTGCAATGCGGAGATGGATTGATGGGGAGTATTCATTGCATAATAATAAATTTCTAGTTTTAGGAGAGTGCTGCACAATCCACCTCAGCTCTGCTTTATCTCGACAGGTTCTGCTGGGATTAATGGCTTCTTGTCCTCAATGCATCAGCAAAGTGCAGGATCGCTGGATTTTAGCTGCTCGGAAGGCCACAAACATGCCAGAACCCGAAATGGAAATGCAACTCAGCTTGAATAAACTATTTTTATGCTTCATAAAACAAATTGACCCACCATCAAAAACTTCTGCACAGAGAAGATTTGGTACGAAGCTCATCACAACTAAGGCAGAAAATGTCTTTTGAAGTGATTTCTCCTCACTTATCACATTTTCCAAAAAAATACTGGGTGTTTATTTTATGCTCAATTTGTGTCTGTAGCTACAAAATACATTACAGTACAGCAACAGTTAACTCACATAATGAGCATCTTAAACAAATTTAAGACGAATAAAGCACAAATAATGCCTTAAACAGCAAGTTACTACATATGATGCTATTGAGTGCAGAACTGCTTCCTTTGGAAAACATATTCTTTGTTTAAAGTATTACTGTGTTCAATAAAGGTTTATAGCTTTAGTCTTACCAGATCTCTGAAAGATCTCTGCTTCACACTGAGAGATGGAGCTGAGGTTTGCAGTTTCGAGCTAGTTGTCAATCGTGCGATTTGAGGAATTGACAGCAGTGCTGCAGGCCGTCCAGAAACAGTACTCCGGTATTAACCTCTGTTTCCAGGGCCGACGGCGATATTTCGGAGTTAAGAAAGCTCAAGGAAATACTAGGACTCGTGTAAAAATAATGACCTGCAGTCAGAGTTCATCTGTCACTGATAATTGGAGAAATATTACTGGTCTCTCCCCCCCCACCTCAGGAAACAGGGAGTGAAGGAGAGTTTGTAATCATCCATTTCAATTATTGGGCATGTGACATGGGTATTTACATTGCCAGAGTGGCTCCACTGCTCCGACTAATGGAGCCACCATCTGGACCCCGCTCGTGATTTCGCCACAAGAAAAACGGGACGCGAGGCCGCAACCGGAGTCGGTTCCCATTGGAGGAGGCAGGTGGAGATGAGAGGCAACGGCTGCCTGTGAAATATTCTCCCTGATTGGTTCTCAGTCCAGGTGCTTTAATTAATTAAATACGGATTAGCAGTTTTAAGCTTTGGTTTTACTCATATATAGTTCTGTAGGCAAAAATAGAAAAATATAAGATTTAATTATTATAATACAGATTTAGTTTTCACACATTAACGTGTTAACTCCTACATTGATGGATGCGAAAGAATCGTGCATGCAGAAATATAAGTGTTCCAACATTGGATATGTTTCTTTCTCGTTCGTTTCCTGTCTCGGTTTTTTCCCCCTCTCTCCTCCTTTCCAGTTAACCTTTCACACTCCATAAGGTGCTCTAACATTTGGCTCTCATTCAGTTGTGTCCAGTCCGTCTGCCAGCATGGCCATTTATAATGATTTTGTGCTTAATCCATGGGAATGTTCTGCAAACTATTCCCCGACTAGAAAAGGTCACATGAATTCGGGGATATTGGAAAGGGTTCAAGGCGCATAAGAAATATCACTTCCCTTAGTCGCTCTCCGGTTTATTTCTTTTGGCCGAGGATACGGCTTTCTTCTCTCCGGACCTTCGCTGACTCATTAAAACAGCCACGGCAATGTTGCGAGCGTATTAATCAAGATGCCCAGGTGTTTGTTGTTTGGTTGCTGATTTATGGCTCACAAAACAATGTTATTGTGTTCAGACAACTCAATTCACTGGGACCTTTCAGATGAAGCAGGCGAGGTTTTAACTGAAGATTAATTGAAATGATATTAGTCAATTTCAGCAAGTGTAAATTAGTTGATTTCATTCCTTGTACAATAAAAACTATACCCACTTTCAAATGGGTTTGCATTGAACAAAAGTTTTGTATAAACAGCTTAGAGCTTGAGATTAGTTTGAACAGATTGTTTCAGCAAAGATAAGACCAAAACTTAAAAAAGTTAAAAGTCTTTTGGAAAAAGAAAAAAAAAAAACTATGATGAAATGTGAATTAAAAAAAATGTGAAAGATGGATGATTTTAGAAATGAACGAAATTATTGTTTTAACTGCAGTGTCATCAAATTTAGCTCCAGGCCAGTACAGCTTATCCCTCGCTGCATAAGATTTATGCTGATCTGCAGCATCTTGCATAAACCACAGTAATATTACAGTTTATAGGGGGGATGTAAGGAGATTATTTTATACTAACCAGCCAGGACAAAACTGTTGGGATATTGGACTTTTACAAACAAGGAGAGCTGTAACTACTAAAAAAAATAATAACACTAACTATAAAACATCTTATAAAAAATAAAACCTGAATCTGGTAATAATATTTGAGAGACTTGAGGTTAGTAGCGTTAGTGACGCGTAGCCGTCTGTGACAAACGAGGCTGCCTGTAACAGCCGATGAAGACACTTTACGGTCCCTGCTTGCTCTCGCGAAACCCATAATGCGTAATAATCTGCGTGATCAATGGGAACTTCGGCCTCACTCCGTAATCAGCGGTGAGGTGATCAAAGACTCGTGCGCGTCCCGTCCTCGTCTCAGGTTTTACAGCACAGGAGTAGCGGCCCTGTGATAGCAGGGTCCAGCGTTCTATTCATCTTTAAAGCAACCACTGCACGCTTGCTGTCATATCTAAGGAACTTCTCTCTAATGACAAGGGTGAAGGACTAAGTGCCTCGTCCTTTTGTAGTATCAAGTTATCACAAGCACATGCACAAGTCTGAGCTTTCTCGCCTTAAATGCAGAACTTACGAACAAAACCATTCATTAGATGGGAAAAAAAACACACACGCTGAATGAGGTGTAACCATCATTATTATATCACTTCACTTTGTCTCCAAATCACTTTCAGTGGATGAAAGCATATTTATAAAATGAGAAATGTGTGGCTTTTCCGCAGAAGAAGAAAAAGCATAATCGCTGGCTCAAAAGCGGCTTTTAAAATGCTGTCAATCACGGCGGCTCGGTGCCGGCTGGACTTGACAGAGCTTCCTCTGACGCAGTCGCTGGGGAGCGTTTGTCTGCCGCTCACAGACAGTTCAAGGTTAATTGATGTACATCATAAAATATTGATGACAAAATGATTGCTTACTGCTCACAGTGAGCAGTATCTCATGTTGTGCATGCAAACTGTGCTGGTTTTTTTGTGAATATGCATGGCTTCCAAACAGGCGGCACAATTAGAAACTATAACCATGCAGCACCCCTCAAGTTAGTCATTTGCACATGTTAGAAGTGGGTCAATGACTGCTGCTTTAATGGGAAAACTTTTCTCTTCCCTCAAGAATCTCAGTGTAATTATTTGATTTATGAACGGCTGCAGGAAGAAAGCAGCAGCCGATCACTCCCGCCACCTCACAAGGTTTCAGCTGGGCGATTGTTATTAGACAGACTAGCTACCCCCGGTGTGCACAGTCCGCTATAATTAATGCACCACCCTGAAGAAACTCTTGTTGTATCATATGAACGTTTGTCTTATTGCCCTCCTCTCATCCAGAACAGTTGGTGAAATTAGGAGCGGAAAACAAGTAATTGTCCCGAGGTTTCCTTCTGAAACAAATCAGAACGCTATTGTGAGCATATACTTAATTTGCACTGCAGGGATTCTTTGTTGCCTGGGCATGTACACCACAGGACTGTATAAATACAAGATAGCAGAGAATACACTTAATCACAACGCATTGAAAAGACACTGTTATATCTTTGTTTTTTGAGTTGTTGGGAGGATAATCTTCTTGTTGCTGTAATCCAGCTTTTGACAGCAATGCCTCTTGGTTCATTCTTGTGCGGACAGTGTGGAGCAGGGAGCTGGATTAGCGAGCTGGGAGAGAGCAACAGGGGACACGACTGTTTCTTTTCAACACATTTTTTGGAATATTTGTTAAACATAATGCTGTACTTGCAGCTGACAAAAATGTCAAGCGATGCGATTGTACAATTCTTCCGTCATCCTTTAATTAGTGTAGTGAATTTCCGGGGGCCTGCGGAGCTAAAAGGTTGTGGTGCGGTTTCTCAGTTCCTCATGTCTCACTGCACGCTGTGATCAATTGCTGTGTGGAAAAAAAAGCAGAAAAAAAGGAATAAAGAAAAATCTTACCCCCTCAAATTAATAAATTAGGAATCCTATCCACTTTTAGCCACAGTCTTGGAAACATCCAATTACTTATGTCAATTATTAATCATTATTAGGTTGAAACTCTTCCTTCAATAGTGGCTAAAACCCTTTACACCTTTTTACATTGGTTGAAACAGTAGTTGTGAACAGCAAATTGTAAATTGTCTGTGGGAAAATGTATGTCCATAAAAAGAATGGGAGCTAAATCAAGATATATCTGTGACTCAGTCAGCGATGGCCAGCCCACTTTGTGGCGAGTTAGAGATTTACAGATTGTCACAAACCTGAGGGCTCCATGATATACAGAGTCCAGCAGACGCAACGAAGCGACAGGTGCACGCATGTGGACAATGTCTCTGTAATCTATTACCGGAAGAAATGTAGCTTTTTTTTCTCACCTCAAAAGAAAAGGCAGGATTTATTTTTAGAACACAAACCTAACACAAGTCTAAGCCTTTTCACAAAGGACTTGATATGATACCAAAAATGGAGCAGTTGTCTAAGAGGAAAAATACTTGTAAATTCATGGGACTGTTTCAGTTCAAAATCCTCACCTGAAAATAGCTTTTAATATTTAAATTATATTTCTGTATTTTTTTTGTATAATTGTATGCTTTATTTTTCTCTTTTTTGTAAAATGCCTTTTGAAAATTAAATATGCCTGCAATTATTTATAATTAAGAGGTCTTTACCTTTTAAGCACAAAAGATGACTTCCATTCCCTGGGGATGACATTTGATTCACATCTGAGATTAAGGAATTAAGATAGGGGCTCGGCTTTAAAACTGGATGGCATTTTAAAAAGATAAGATGAAGTGGTTTGTTCTAAGTGCTATTTAATGAGCCTGCCGATCACATGCTGTAAATGAAATAATAATAATACTCAAATGATTTATTGCGGGCGCAGGTTCAAGACCGCCTTGGGCCTGGGTCTGGGGCCTTTCTGTGTGGAGTTTGCATGTTCTCCCCGTGTCTGCGTGGGTTTTCACCGGGTACTCCGGTTTCCTCCCACAATACAAAAAACATGCTCAGGTTAATTGGTAAACTCTAAATTGCCCATAGGTGTGAGTGTGAGAGTGAATGGTGTGTGAATGGTGTGTGTGCCCCACGATTGGCTGGCGACCATCTGGGGTGTATCCCTGCCTCTCGCCATAAAATGCGCTGGGATAGGCTCCAGCAGACCCCTGCGACCCCGAAAGGGAATAAGCGGGATAGACAATGGATGGATGGATGGATGGATTTATTGCTAATTCTGTGGAGGACACTTTGTTTTTGTCCTTTGGCACTAAAAAATGTTTTCAAATAATACTCATAGTCATATAATTCAAACTAATGAACCAAAACATGTATCAAATAAACATGTTTTTTTTTTTACTAGAGCGTTAACTCTCTGGCTGCAAAAATGTGTAAACTTTAAATAATCTGTCAAAAAGAATGATAATGTTTGTTTTGGTTGTCTATTCAAATGTACTGTAACATCTGACATCAACTCAGAAGGAGAGAAAATCAGCAGCAATGCAAAACGGTTTCACATTAGTGGAAACAGAATCGTTAAAACGTCGGAATAATTATAATTTGCTGCCATGATGATTTAATATCACAACTTCAACTTAGTGATCCGCGTGTTGCTTTTAAATCGCTTTGTCACTGATTTCTATTGCATTAGTCCCTAGTAGGCGGCAATCTCCAAAACCATCCTACAATTCCCACAATGCAATTCAGCAGCGACTTTCATTAGAGGCTGGTAAACAGAATGGCTTTCCTGTGATGGTAGCGTGCTAACATCTGCTGTTTTGTTAGACCCACACGGTAACTGTCCACACTTTGAACTAAACTCAGTCCAGAATAAACCAACTCCAATTATTTTTTTGTCCCATCTTTTCCTCCAGCTTCAAACAGATTCCCCCGCCGTTTTTGTTTTTTTCTCCTGCCAGACGCCATCTGAGGTTGCCCTGTGTTTCTGCTTCCCCTCTGGCTCAGAAGTTGTTAGACCACTGGCTCTCATGCAGCTTTTTTTTCTATCGCAGCACGAGTGAAGAAAATATTTTGGGGGTCTAGCAACCGTTCCTCTTTCTTGTCTCTTTGCTCATTCCCCTCTCTAGTATCACCACCGTTTCCTTCACTTATTAGATACAGAAAGAGTTAAAACATTCACACACAAGCCATGCTTTAAAATGACCATGATTTATTACTTTTTCAGGTGAATTTAAGCAAAGCACAATGAATCATCAAGTGACTAGCAGTAACTAACCAGATATTCTCAGAAGTCACATCACTGTAATTTGGAATGATTCATCAGTCACAGTCACAGAGTTTAGGATGAGTTCATTCAATTGAGCTGGAAAAAGAGGTAAGCAGTTATGCTTATACGGTAAAAACATACTTCTGTGGCATGTTTTTTTCTTGCAGTCAACTTGATGAAGCTAATAAACGGTATTACACACAGCTCCCTACTTTGGGAAATCGAACGAGTTTGGAACATGGCTGCAGGAGTTTGCTCCCATTCAGCCGTGCGTCCATTAATGAGGTCGGCCACTGATGAGGGGCAATAAGGCCCAGATAGCAGACAGCGTATGGGATCGGGTGCGTGGAGCAGGACGAGGCTTTTCTGTATCGCCACGCCGCTAAAAGCAAGCAATTGGCTAAATGAGGAGAGTCTTTGTCCCTCTTTCTCTCTGGATATTTGTTTTTCTGCTCGAGGAGATGCAACTAGGACCATGTGGGTTCAGTTCCTATCGCTCTGCTAAGGGGGAATGAACCATCACTCACTTCTCTTCCCCTCCCCTTTCTGTCTCTTTCGCTCCGTCTTTCACCCCCTCTCTGGCCTGACTCCAGATGAGTTGGTGCTCCAGGCACTCAGTCTCAGGTTGTTTGAAAAAAAGCACAACCTGAAAGAAGAATGAGTGAGAGATCCCAAATATTTTCTTCAGTCATGCTGTGACAAAGAGCTGCATGGAAGTTTGCGGTGTAGAATCTTCTAAGAGGGAGGGCAAACAGTAACCTCACGGTAGAAAATACAAACTCACGGGGCGCCTGTCTGGAGGTGCGGGACTGTGAGGGTGAATACGATTCAGGGATTTGTGAAACAAGAAGTTATCTGGTGCAGTCTATAGCCAGTGCATTTCAAACATGCCCAGAACTGGGCTGCAGTGTATTTGTACATGACCTGTGGATCATGAAACCAAATTCATGAACAATATTGACAGAACTTCTGTGAGAACTGTGAGGATAAAAAATTCGCTTCCACTATGCTCTGCTCTGATCTTAAAAAAAAAAAGGTTTTGTACGATGTGTCATCTATCAATTTATTGAGTTGTGCATAGCACAGGATGAGTGTTGCATATCTTGTTTGTACTATTATTCAGAACCTTTTCTATTCTTCTTCTTTTTTTTAAACTAAAAATCTTCTAGGGGAATATTTTCCGACCTTGGATGAAGTGAAAAAATGCAGATTAACATAAACCTTTCATTGTGTACCCTCAAAGGGAAGCATGTTTTAGTTAGCAGGAGCATATTGGTTATTCTCAAGTGCTCTTACTTCCTTTTTAAGTACTTGTTGTGCTCCTGATGTTTGATCAACTTTTATTAATTTTGCTCGGAGCTATTAGTCCTCGGTGGCTATCCTTGGCGGAAATATGCATCATTCTTGGCAGCACAGTGAAGTGTATTCTGGTGGTACCTCTATGCCTTGTGCTTTTTGTTTAATGATGTTCAATTCATACTTCATGTTTGGATGAATATTTGGTGTGTAGCGGTTGTACCGACGGTATTTGAAACACATCTCTAAATAATCACAGGGAGTGTAGGAAGACTTCTGGGTTTTCTGTTTCCAGAAAGCCGTAATGTAACTCACCAAATACGATTTTTTTATTTTTTTATTTTTGTGATCTGTGAATCACATGCAGTCTAATATGCATCGCTTTGTTTCCTTCACTCACTCACCCACATTTACAACAGTCCTGTTCCACTATAATAGAGGATCAGGAATATACTGTATCTCTGTCATCTTTGGAGTACTTTTACTCACCAGCTTTTATAAGCACTTTTGTAAAACCCTTGATCTAAGCTCTGGTGGGTGATTAAAGGCCTGGGCGATAAAAACTGAGCTATTTGCAGAGAGGGAGAAAGGGCTTCTGCAGTTCGTTCGCATGTGCGGACACGGATAATCAGGATTAAGCGAGCCCACAAAACAACAGCGAAAAAATAGAATTCAACCAACTTCCCATCAGAATCTGTGACTAACGTGAACATCCAGGCATCGGAGGATAAAACTACCTCTGAAGTTTCAGGGAAATATCTATGCTGCGCGGGGTGGATCCACTGACACACGCAGCACTGAGACGGATCTGTTATTGCCCCAGGAGCTGCGGTTATTGCATATTTATTAAACAAATAATTAACATGAGTGTGAGTGTGTATGTGTGGCTGCCACTGTGCTTTTTTATTACACCGCTGCTGTGTCTCTGCTCCCTGGCAGGGATCCAACGCATTCCAGGCACCAACCAGGTCTGGGTGTGACATGGTGGACACGTGGGGGGGTTGAGGGGGTGTGGGAGGGGCGGGGCGGGGGGATTTATTAGCCACAATTAACATCAAGCTATTGTATAAGGCTCCTGTGGACAATATCAAAGGGCTCGCTGAGCAGAACAAGCTGACTAGTCTCATTATGAAGGGCCTTGGCAGTGTTGGAGGGGGACAGAGGTGACACCCATCACAAAGACGGGATATCTTAAAAGTGTCTCGCCTTCCAGCACCGGCACTTCCCCTTTCTCTGTGTCTTCTGTTCGGGGCGACGGCTGCAGGGTGTGAGGCCTCCCCAGTGGAGGAACGCGATATGATGTGCTGCAGAAAATCTGCAGAGCTGCACAAAGTCATGGCTCTGCCTCGTGATGGGATATGAATATGTATGCAGGTTAACTGATGTGCTACTCTCTAATTGCGATGGGAGAAAAGGAGCCTGAAGTGCAATGCTTCATGGGTGCTGCCTCTTGTCTTGGCATGTAGACTATTATTCCATCTAACATAAAGGTGGATACCCATTAGAGGGTCTTTGTCTTTGTCCAGTGGTTTATCTTGCATTGTTCATTTTCATTTTCATTTTTTTTTTTTGCACATTTACATCACCCTATTTTAATGCATTTCTCCCCTGGCTTGCCAAATGTAGAACTGTGGGTATGTGGCTGCCATTGCTTTCTCTCCTCATTTTTGCTTTGTGAAACAACATCCAAAAAATAATATACTATAGAATAACCCACAGAATGAGACCAAATGACATCCATCAACGTATTCTCGACATAAGGTTTCAACTGTCCACATTTGGAGGTGGAAGATTGCTTGGTGGTTAAATGAATAGATGCAAAAAGTTGCAAAATTGCACATTTTAAACATTTTTATCAGTCTGGAGTGTGGCATTTTCCTGCTGTTTAGCCTGACATTTTTAGGCGTGATGTTAGCACATTCTTTTCTATTGCATTTTAACCCGAATCATGATCTTTCTCTAAAAATAAATAAGTGATTTTTGTGAGTAATCCTAACCAGACCTTAGCCTCAGTGATGTCACACAGTAAAACACAATTATAATGTGCATACAGTAATTTACAGTGATGTAGCTCATAGACAGTGAAAGAAGTTTTAAAGCAACCGCCATAGCTACAATAAACCTACATGGAAAGGACGTATACATTCACTGAAATATGATTCTGAAAATAAAATTCACATTTCTTGATGGAAAAATGTTTTCAAAACAGACTAAAACGATGCATTTGCTTGATTGAGGTTGTCACTGCAGGGGCTTTTACAAGCACTGATTGTTCCTGCTGCTGGACATTTATAGAAATATAAATGTAAATACGGTGTAATTGGTATTATGCAGAACTTGAGAACAACAAGAAGAGATCCTACACGCTGAAGTCATCATGTGCCTCTTAGTCTTTGTGTGAAGACAGAGCCACTACATCTTGGTCTTTGTGAATGATCACAATTGTCGATCGGTTTAAAGAAATGCAAAAAAGCCAGAGAGTTTTTTCTTTTTTTTCCCCTCTATAGTATAAATGATGAACGGTTGCATATTATGGTCTGGCTAAGCGAGACTAATGCATTTCTGATAGATAAATCCCCCAAAGTGTGGCAACCATGAAATCACTTTAATTAGGCCAGCTGACAATCCATCGAAGTCTCCAAAGGCACTGTTCCTTAATGGGGAAGAAAACAAACCAATCACCTTTACAGTCATTTAGACAATGAAATATATAGCGCTAAAAATGGCAGTTTTTCTATTTTAAAAATACTGCGGCGCTTAATTTTTATGAATAACATTGCGTTCCCTATGATTACTTTTTAAAGTTTCAGCTTCATTCTGAATTCTTCATAAATAATTCGGAGTAAAGGTCGTCAGCAGTAGAAGGCCGGTGGTTAAGCCACAGACGTCTTATGAAGGTCAGGTGTTCCTGACGGTCGGACAGAGTGGCAGCTGCCACTTTCAGAGCAAAGGTCAGTGCGTCGGATCACGCCCTCACATCCCAGCTTGCCGGCATGCATACATATTTTGTATGCATGTTTGCACGCCGATGGTTTCAGGCCTTTTCGTCTCCCGAATGTTCATTAAGTCAATCAGTGCGTGAACTGATTATTCAGCTAAAAAAAAAAAAAAATAAGGCTGTAGTCACACAAAGCGCTGGTTTCATCATTACTACTAATAAGATGTCTGGTAATCAGCCCGAAACTGATATCCTCCCATTACAGATGTTAATTAAATTGCAATTTCATTCTCAACGTTTGTGCACATAGCGCATATGACAACATTTTAAAGTCAGCAATCCAATTTTCATATTCATCTCCAAATGTTTGCAAACCTTGTCATTACAGCAAAAATCAAAGTGTGTCAACACCGATATCCCCTTCACTGTCACTATTAATTCCAGAAATGAATATTGTCAAGACAAAAGAAGAACAGTGGTGTAAAGCCTTCTGGATGAATAGGGAACTTACACTCAACAATCAGCCAGATCTTAATGCATGATTTGGCTGACTTTGATAATTTCATCCTATGCACCAATGTGGAAGTCTAAAGGTGACGTTATTAATTTTAAAGTATTCTGAAAACACTTTACACTGTAAATATATACTAAACCATGATTGTAATGAAATAATATTGCCTCATTACTATTATTCATCAAGCTGCCTGCTCATATATTTGCAACCTAAACATGCAAATGCAAATACACAAACCATTAAACTTGTAATCACTAATATTTAGTGGCTTTCCCTGAGAAGAATAATGAATGTTTTTGGCAACTTTTAGTGACTCGTCATTTGTTTCTGCCCGCCAGGTATTAGCTTGACCCTCAGGGACAGCAAAGGTTTTAGTCACAGCAGGGAATAATGTGAAAGCAATAAAGCTATGTGTTTGTTCTCCAGTGACTCCTGAGATCTTGCCCACAAGCGCTGCACAATTTAATTGAAATCGTCCGTCCATTGTTCAAGACGACAGTTTTAATTTACAGGGATAAGCAAGCTCTGCCTGACCTTGCTCTGTTCTGACATGGATCGCTGCCCTGACACCTTCCAAAGCTTCTATCAACTCAGCTTTCTTTGGACTTTTCTTCTCATTTTTTTTTCACTTCAGATTTTCATCCCAGCATGTTTTTTTTTTCCTTTGATGTCTGCAGCGTGAAAAAAGAAAATCTATGTAAACCGCACCGCAGTCAACAGATCAACACCTTTTTCTGTTCCGACTGACCAACGATATAGATTACGTAATGCGTTTTTCACATGGCTGCTTCCTTTCCTTTTGTTGCCACCAGAAAAGCCGCTCGCTGCCACCCATTCAGCGTGCTCCTGAAAGAGTGAAGCTCGCCATCGCAATTATGAGGAAAGCGATGGCGGCGGCAACCGTGTGATGGCTTTTTTTTTGTGCTGGGACTCAAGGCTTCGAGACTCTTAAATCCTGCTTTTAAGTGCCTTTAGCGGAGTGTGAAATACAGCCCGTTAGAATCGATTATGTATGGGTGCTATTTGGTGAAGAGACCGTGTGGGTTTTCTAACACAAACTGTGGAAAGCATGCTCGTCTGGGGAAGTCACATTCACACACTTTCTTCCTGTAATTGATATTAATTGCTTGTCAGCCGCCTTGCATTCAATCCTCTATGCTTGAAAGCTCTTTGGACTAACTCAGAACTGCACTGCCAAAACTACACTGAGAGTGACTTAACGTAGTAGATTAATTCACTAACACATGCTTAAAAAAACACCCAGATAAAGATCAATGACATTCAATTTCATTGGTGATTTTACAGGGGCAGCAAGGGACACAAATGCAGCCCCCTAGTGGCCAGTTGAAAACTACAACTAAAAGGCCTGAAACTTGAATGCAATACAATATGTATATTTATTACCGGCTATATTTCATTTTGGTAATTAAGACACAATTCATTGCAATCTTGTGTCTTATTTCGTCAGGTCACATGTGCAGGTGGAGTGGCAGTCAAGATATTAGTACGTAACCCCCAAGCTCGAGCAAAATTGGCTCATAAAAGTCAACCGAAGGCAGAAAATGAAGTCTACCAGGCTCAAAATCATCCCCCTCCCCATTTAATTTGTCCCCCAACACAAAAGGTCTTTGTTACCCCTGTTCGTATGGATGGAAATAATATAATGTATCCTTCGTAGATGGACCGCAATAGAAGGCACGTTTGACTGATGGAATGGCAACAGCTCCCCGAACACTTCATGGAGTCAGCGCAGGCGAAACGTGGCGTTCAAAAAAAAAAAGGTTTTGATAAAATGTTTATTTTCTCCAGAGCTGGAGTCCTTGTATGAAAGCCTTTTCACATGAGAGACAGTGACAGGGCAAAGGAGAGGGAGATAGAGGTTGGATTAACGTTCTCTGTGAATAGGAGAACAAAATTCACTCAAAAATATATATATATTTTTTGCTTTAATCCCTGGGTAATTTTTCAGCATAAAAGCTCATGAAATGAAGAAGAGAGGGGAAAAAACCCTCATTGCAGACAGAGAGGAGGGGTTCGCTTCACTGTCAGAATGAGGGTTCCTCGGCCTCGCCTCAGGCAAAGATTCTGCATTATAACCAGTCCCCCTCTGAGGGCCAGTATTAAAAACAGCCCTCTGCAAATATGCACCTGTCAGTGTGTTTTCAGTGACGTGCTGGTGATAAAATGATGATTTATCTCTTTTCTCCGCTGGCAGGTAGGTGGAAAGAGAGAGATGTGCAGGAAAACACACTGATGAGGAAAAGTAAACAGCATTAGCGTGACTGGAATGAACAGCTTTGGTGGAGAGGGCCCTCTTTGAAGATTAATCCTATCTGCCAAAGCGCCATCTCCGCCTCGGCTTTTGTTTCTCAGACTCTAAGACCTACTCCTGCAGGAGAGACAGGGAGAGGGTCAATGGATTCATATTGCAGACTGCGGAGGAATGGGAGGGATTTTGTTGATGGCATTAAACTGAACATTTGTAGCTGCATATGTTTTGTTTGTTCATTGACCCTTGGTAATAACAGTAATCCTGAACAAAGTTGGCTGCCAAGTAATGAAAAATGTGCAGCGGATAGCAGACGGTCTGCATTTTACTCTCTGCTCTCTTCTCCTATCCTCGCTTTGTTTTGATACTTAAGTTGCAAATGATTTATCGCTTTTATTAGAGAAATCCTCATGCAAATGCGTGCACTAAGTTAACTGTTTATGAAGTGCAGTACAACTAAAGCTAAAGCAATTTATTGGATCTATTTTCCCTAAAGAATTAGAAGTATCCTTGTTGGTATATTGTAGTTTTGTGTATTCAAAAACAGCACAAACTTCTCCCTCAAAAATGACCCTGTTGATTCAACATGTCTTTTCAACGGTTCAGCCTATTGCAAGGAATTACTGTTTTAAAACGCTAACCTGTGTAAATGTAACATTTGATGAATAAGGTCCTTGATGAATGATTTCTTAAGACTCCAGAGCGCAGACTGCAGCTGAAATTCTAGCCAATGTAAAACTGAATATTGGAATGGGTTTTCTTCTGCAGACAAACAAAAAATTTATGGTTGGGACATTAATTGCATTAATTACGATTAATTAATTACAAAGAAAATGAGGCATTAAAAATATTAGCACATTTAATCAAGGTTGTATGCCAAACAACATGTGACATTTGTCAGTCACCATGTCCTGGTTTACATCATTTCTACTGACACATTACACTGACTATAACAATAAAAGCTCTGCTTGACTGTACATTTCTGTTAAAAAAAAAAAAATAAAAAAAAAACTGATGAAAGTGTTGGCAATGGCATTGTTTATTGCAAACTGTGCAAAAAAGTTTTCGTATTCCACAGAAGCACCAACTCTATGTTACTATTGAAATACAAAACATGCCACAGGGAGCACAGAATCTCTGGAGCTGATGGGGTTCTGGTTCTGGTTCTGGTCTGAGTACAAACAAGCAGTCCAAACCTGAACTAATAACTGGCTTCATTGGGAAGAAAATGAGTCAACATGATTTGGAAACAGGAATTTTTCAGGACTGTAGACCACTATCATGGTTGAAGATAAGGGTTTAGAAAACATGCTACATATAGTGACTACAATTCATTTACATAAAACAAATGTTGCTTTTGGAGCAAATGTTGTGTGGGTGTGTTTAATTGAAATTAATTGTGATTAATTCATCTAAAAGAAATGTATTTACATGTGCTACGTCAACCCATAACAAAATCTATTGATGATTGAATCTGGAAGGTGTAGGGAAATGTACTCTTGGACTTGATAAACTGGTGGTCCAGTGGTTCTTAACAAAAAGAAGTAATTAACAATTGCAGTTTGTTTAAAGGAAATGGGTAGGGAATACATTAAAGGTCTCTCTCTCTCTCTGTGTGTGTCTCTCTCTCTCTCTCTGAACATCAAGAGCTCAGACCCCCTAACAAAGGCATGAGGGTCCATATGGAATAGTGGCTGAGTGAACATGGTAGGTCTTTGTATCGGCTTTGGCGCCAGTTTAGCCGCAGCAATAATGAGAACTCGCTCCTGTGCACTTGCAGCACCAGTGCTGTAGACGTATGACACTGGCTCCATTTATACTGGCTCCCATTCAATTATACATCCCATCTGGTCATCGTTGTTTCTGCAGCCACGGCAGTGAAAAGAGAATTCACTTTTTGAGGACTTCAAAGCTGGTTTGAGCACTCCAATTCCCCCCCAAACCCCCCCATAGCAACAGCAGCTCAAAGGACAGCGTGTTCAGTGACTGCCAATTAGGAGTTCCAACAAGACCCATTAGAACCCAAAGAAAAATGGTGTTTCAAAGCAGGACAAAGAAGAAAGTGCTGTTTTATGAAGGGCACTAAAACATCTTATGCCAATGGACTGTATTGCACTGTATTCCTGACTTTGGCGTTCGTTTTTTTTTTAAAGGAAAAACTATTATTTTACAGGGAGTTACTCTTACTCACCTGCGAGTTGTCAGATATCGTAGCTGAGTGCCGTTTGATGGTACTTTCTAATAAACTCATTGGGAGTGCCCTTCAAATACGGTCATCACCATCATTGCTGCAGGAGGGAAGACTGAGAGAGTGGAGGGGCGGACAAAAGCAGAGGCTGGATGTGCCCCAATCACACACATAAAAGATTTAACATCACCCCACAGTGTTTTTACAGCGCTATTGTACCTTAAAGGTGCATTAAGTAAGATTTTACCAACACATAGCACAAATGGCTGTAATAAATCAGCAAGGAGTTGATAAAGTTGTCACCAGTGACTCAGCAGCACCTAATACTGCTGCTGGGATTTCTGGATTACAGTAACTCACTTTTGAGACTTAACCTTCTTGTACTGCCAAGAGTTGGAAATGAGGGAGATGCTTTAAGTCAGCAACTGGAAATATCTGCTCTAACGACTAAACAACTGTGGAATAAATCCAGTCTATATGTTATGGAAAATCCTTATCTACTGTGAAGTGTATATTTTTTATTGATTTGAAGTCAGAAAGTTTATAACTTTGTACCACCATTACCTGCCACCAGATGTCTACAACAACTAAACATGCAAAACCCAAATAAAGCACCCAGAACCGACTATATCTGTATATAAATACTTACTGTTATGTTTATTGGGAAATGGTTGCAGTTAATCATTTGAACCCTAGCATGGGCTTTTATTTACCCTTTAACTAAATATTGTTTGTACAATATGTCTCTTGGCTGGATTGGGACTTGGCTTAGTGACCAATGTCTTTGGCAGCCATGACTTAGGCCAGGTCAGCACTTTTAAATGCCAGAAGTTTGAAGGCTTTTCAAACACCATAAGATTTTAGGAGCACACGACTCCTCTGTATCACCCTGTCATATTATCCTGTGACGGTGAAGGATAATGTGACATAGTGGTTAATGGAAGAGTGAACCAACCCCTGTCAGCCCTTCTCGTGTGGGTCATCTAATAGGTGAGATCCTGCTGACATTCCGGCAGAGCTTTCTGTCACACAAATTAATGGACATTTCCAGTCTAATTAGACACCATACCTGCAGCCGTCCTATCTGTCATACTGTTTACACTACATCTATCACACTCTGGCTTTTCAATGTCATCATCTCCTACATTTTAAAGGAGCCCTCTTATGAAAAAAAACAACTTTTTTTCTTTGCCGTGTAGAAATATTTAGATTGTTGGTGTTTTTGCTAACAAACTGAACATGATTTTCTAACTGCATTGTGCGTGATTACTACTTGATCATGTGATGCGAGTGATAGAGAGGAGAACTTGGCTGCATCAACTTTTCATGCTGCTGTTGAGCAGAATCTTGAAGAGGAACACCGCGTTGGTGGTGTATAGCTACTTTAGTTTCAAAAAAAGAAGATGCCGCACAGCAGGTGTTGTGCAGAGCAGGCCGTGCTCCTGTTGCTGCTACTTCACACCGAGTCGTGCTCGCTGCAGAACCAGGGGGAGATGCTCCAGAGTCCACCTGCGACACCACCAGAGTCAGAGCACCCTCACACTTCATGGGGTAACACTACGAACTTTTTCCAGCACTTAAAAAAATACCATAAATTACAGCTATATGGGGCTATATGGCAACTCTATGGTCAAAATGCAGAACACCACTGCTCCAAAAAAGACACAATGGGCAGTTAAATAAGTAATTTAATGATAAAGGTTAACATAGATGATAAAATGAATATAAAACAAATTAAAAAATGCACATTAAGTCACAACTGCACTATTCGGGGGGGAAGTATTTTCCGTAATTGTTTAGCCCTAAACCATGTTATCATGCTTCTGGAGAGCTTGAACTTGACCTCTGTTTGTCCACTCTCTGATATTTCCGACAGTGCTAGAGCAATCACACAGTGTTTCTGTAGGAGGGGGAAACTGGGTCTTTCAGGGAACTGGACCATAAAAGCATGAGAATATTTCTAACTAGAAAAAAAAATTCAAATATTGCTGGAAAAATGGCAAAATAGGACTCCTTCGTATGTTGTACGCAATGTATGTTAACAACTGTTACTCTTTTAGCATGTCATTAAAGTAATGCTGAATCAGTCGGTCATTAGACAGAAAACTCCCTATTTATTATTTATAAGATGTACATTTTGTGATTATGCTTCAAGACTTCAATTATTGCTATGGTAATCGATTGTCCATGATAGTTTTTTTTTAAATAGCGTGCTTGTGGCACTGGTTCTACCCGGTTGTTGATTCTCAAAATTAGTTTATAAAGCATAATGTATATATGAGAAAATATAATATTTTTTTTTAACATACAGGATGTCTTTTACAACTGTTATAACTAATATACTTATAATTCCTGAAAAGTCAATTGTATGTTATAACAACTCACTGATTATAATTGCTACATCTGTGGCTACAGTATTCCCCTGGTTCAAACTTCTCAAATATGAGAATTTTCGTTTTTTTCTGTTTTGCTTTACTGCAAATAGAATATCTCTGTGTTTTGAACTGTTGGCTGAGAAAACCAGCTGGTTGAGGATGTCACTCAGGGCTCAGGGAAATTGTGTCAGGCATTTTTCAATATTTACAGTAAATTAACACTAAATGATTGATCAATGTTATTGCTGCTTTGTGTTTAAATATTCATTACTTGCAGCATAAAAACTATCAATTTTACATTGACAGGTTCCAATAATTGGTAATATGAACGTGTGAATAGTGACATCACTCAGGAGACTAGTCTTTCCTTTATGAGTATTTATCTTTGTATAATCTTTCTCTCCTCTTTTGCTCCCTTAAAGTGAAAAAAGATTGTTTGATAATTCTGTTTGCTGATGATATGCGGTAAAAGTATATAATCATGCAGTCATGCAGGCCTTTGTCAGGTACAAATTACCCTATCATTCTGATACATTCATGTAATTTATATAAAAGACGCTCATTAATCTAACACCACCAAAAGCATTCACGTCTTATTATATTTGACTAATTAATCATTGCTATGTATAAATCATCTTCTGTTAAATAAATCCCATTGATTTACAGGACATTGCAGAATGATGCTTTCTGAGGCTACAAAACACACCACAGAAAATAAATGTTGCGTCTCGGTGAAACAAATATCTCTTATCTGAGATTATGTCTCTGCTACAAAGTCTTACTGCTGAGCTGTTTGTCAATGAACGCAGCAGTTTTTTTCTCCTCTTCTGTCAGATGGCTTGCAGATTTGTCTCGTGACATTAGTTTTTTTACTCACCAGTGCACAGTGTCTGAATAGACCTGTCCGTCGTCCATCACCAGAGCGATCGTATGAGAACCTGTGACTGTCCTGTCAATAATCCAATGGTAATTTGTTTCTGCTTCACACGCATCCAGGTTTTAATCCCTCTATTTTGGAACTTTGACTTCTTATTTGACCCCTGAACCAGTGTGACCATTGCCTCCTTGACGCAACCTTTATTGGATTCTGCTCAATTCACTGTCACTTTTTTTCCTGACAGACGTGCCGACACATCATCACAGCGCGTCACCATTGAATTCCCATACTTTCTCCTCTGGTCGATGGGTGATTGCTCTGTACTGTGACCTGATGATAGTGTCTTTGGATGAATTGAAGCATGTACGAGGGCAGTGCCTCCTCGCTCCTGCTGGACCAGAAGGTAATTTAAGAGTTAGAGACTGCCCGCAATTTATATTGATAATAACCTGTGAAACAATTCTAGCCGTATCATTACCCAAAGTGCCTGAAAGTGTGATTTTGCTTTGATGAAAAATTGGTGTGATTTGCACCATCTTCCAGGAACACCTTCATGCAGGGGTGTTGTGGGGACCTATAATATATGATTACAAGGTTAGAATAGTTATATAAAACCATATAAGAAAACTATAAATATAATTGGCTAATAATTGTCTCAAGTAGGCCTTAAAAATGATAGTATCTTTTATACAGTGATATTAATATGCATTTGGCACCAAGTCTTCCCATTTCCATTTTTACCTCGAGTTGGCTTGGGTCGTGACAAGCATACCTAAATTGATTTTCTAAGAGAAAGGAGCTTATTGACTGTAAAAAAAAAAAAAAGGATTGCAGAGGAAACCGCCTGCATATCTCCTCTTGGTGCATAGGAGTGTACCATGTGTCGCTCAACAGAGGTGTTATGATAAATAAGTTATTAACGAGAAGTAGCACATTGTGGATAAAAAAAAGAAAAAAAAAAGATTACAGATGGATTTGCCAAAGGCAGCTAAACACAGATCCTTATGGAAAGCTGAATGCTTTGTATATATATTTGTAAATGTGCTTTCAAAGGGTTTTATAATAGTTTTATTATAATTCCATGGCAAAGAAATGGTTGAATTCTTGAACATTGTGATCTCATTAGACAGACAACCGTTTCTGTCATGGACCATTGAATTCACAATATGAAATCTCTTATTAGAGAAGTCACAGGCTGTAACAAACAGTAAATGGAGCCAAAATCTCAAACACCAGAGAGAGTTACCGCTGCTATAATTTATATACACATCCTTAAAATGATGCAAATCAAAATAAGAAAAATGCATGTCAACATGCCAGTAATATTCCAAGTCTTCTTTCCAAATGGGGAATAATCTCATATTCTTGAACAAAAATCACACATGTATTATTGCAGACGTTGACAATATGATCAATTTCTATTAAAGGGAAATATTATGCACATCTCAAGGTCCATATCTGTATTCTGAACCTCTGCTGGAATATCTTTGCATTTTTTCAGATACAAAAAAATCCATATTTATGTTATACTGACTTTTTCTTTCTTTTTTTTTTTTTCTTTATTTATGCAGCAGTTCAGCCTCTGCCTGAAACTAGCCATTTTAGATCCTTAAGGCCACATTCTAATGAGCCCACCCCCCTATTCTGATTGGTTACTTCCCAGAAGCTGGCCCTCGGGAGACGAAAGGCAGCTCAGGTGGTGACATAGACAGTCAGATTTTGCTTCTTTTTCCTGATCTTTACATTAAACTTCGGAAATACTTTGACACGTTTGAGCCTGAATTTGATCCAATTAAAACAGCCTGAGCTAAAAAAAGCTCTAGCCTTTTGCGTGCATGCATGAATTATCCAAGGACAAATGACAGGGATCTTTGCAATTTTTTACCTATATTCACCTCAAGTTTTGGAACTTTAGTAACACTAAAAAAAATGTTATGACCTCTTTTAGAAGATATGAAGTATTGAGTCTGATGGTTCACAAAACAGCATGTCGATGTTTTGAGTTAAATCCAATAAATCTACTGCTTCACAAATAAAATACTGCATCAAGTAAATATTAAGTATATGAAGCCAAAGATATCAAAATACATGGACAATATGACTTTGATACTTGTAAAAAGAAAGAAGCAATCATGATGTAAATCATTAGGTCAACTCAAGTTCTACCCGAAGACATTCTCAGTGATTGATGGCAGTAATGTGTTGTTACGGTCATATTCTGCATCCAATTAGTGCTGATCTATTGTTGCTGTGCTGTTTTAATGGCCACAGTGGGCGGGAGATGATTGGCCCGAATATCATTAGTCTCCCTAATCATGTGTTCATCACGACCAGGTCTGCGGAGGGTCTCCAGCGAGCCATGTAGAAACCCTTGCACTACTCTTTGTCCTAGATGAACCTACAGGACCCATTCGAAAGGAAAGTCACGATTAACATGCAGAGAGGTTAGGACTAGCCAACTGCTGGGGCAGAAAGCCCAGCATGAATCATCATTAAAAGATGACATGGCACAGGGTCACATTTACCGGTTAGTACAGAGGTGGTTACAGTGCTGGCTGAGTGAATTGCCTGCAATAACATTGGCACCATGCAGCTCAATAGAGATAAACTATTCTGCAAATAACTTCTGGGGGCCTCACTTTTGTGATATTGAACCACTCCATTCACTGTTAATTGCCTCCGTGTAAGGTTAATTGGCTTGTATTGGAGCCAGGAAATCCAATTAGCTTGGTTGTTATTCCATCTCCATCTCCTCATTGATCCCCTTGTTTTGATCACAAAATAATAGTTCTTACAAATAGGATCAAGAATGACGTGGCTATGGCAGCTGTGGCTTGGTGCAGGTGAACGTTGGTAGTGTAGAAAGTAAACGTGGTCTGTTTAAAAGTTCTAACTACAGGAAAAGACAGGGACTTGGCAGCAAAGGGAGGAAATAAAGGAGCAGGGGTGGCTGGCTATGGGAGTGGGCTCTTTGAACCAGAAAATCACAGTTCCTCACCTCTTTAAGCATGATCCTACAGGCTTCCTGTTGATGCAAGAGCAAAGATGCCAGACATTTTCTAAAGGATATAACGTGGCTTTAATTCGTACTGAGACTCCTGAGTCAAGCTAAATCGTGACTTGACTGTTAGTGCCAATGTTTACTGTGAATATAATTGGAGGAATTACAAGAATCGCAAGCCAGAGAGCACAAATTGCTTTTCTGCTTTTTTTTTTTTTTTTTTGTCATAATGATGTGGTCTACAAAGGAAACAAAAAAAACTGTCAAAAGCATTTTTGCACACTGATATACCTCAACCCTCATCCAAAAAAAGAAAAAAAAGCATCTGCACCAGTATTGTGTATTTTAATCAATTTAAGACAGTGGACAGTTGGAATGAGATGTCTATATATAAAAAACAAAGGCATCAGAGGCCATGACAGATGGATCCACATGTGGAACAAAGGCTATATGAACTGATGGATGGATAGATGAATGGAGGACTGGTGAAAAGTAGACAGGAATGACAAATGGCCAGAAGATGAATGCTCTGTAGCCTTTCACACACAAAGAATACCTGATCGACGGATCTTTAGGGCGACAACAAACAATCTTTTCAAAGGTACCGGGGATCAACATCGCAGCATATGGCCGGCTGTAATTCCTGTATGGTAATGTTTCGGGGTGGATTATTGCACCGTTTGAGGCGTTTTATTGTTGCTAATGTTCGCCGGTTTTCTGGTCCACTGCAGAGGGGCCGGGACTGGCGTGCTGTGTACGGGAAATGTCAATGACGATTAGCATAAGAAGAGGGAAGGGCAGGTCACTCGATGCATATTCCACAGCCCATTGGCTCAAGAGTATTAATAATAAAACAACACAATGAGGGGTGCGCTTACTAGTACACCGCAGAGCCAATACAAATCAATCGTGCTTTCCTGTGTGTGGGCTAAAATCTTTATTCTTGCACACCTTGGTGTGCTCCAATTAAAGATCTGCTGTGTGGCCGGTATGCGCTTTTATGTGTCCGTTTCTAAGAGTCCAGACCATTGACTTGAAGAAGATGCTGAGAGTATTCAGACGCAGATTTCCCTTTTTATCCTCCTTACCTCCCCAACCCTTTATCCATCCCCCCACCCGCTTTTCACCATCTCCCCCATCTCTGACTGCAGTATTGTCGCAGTGAGTCTGTGTGTAGGAGAGGCATGTATGTGCATACTAACACGGGCCGGGCAGAGCGATTTCCCCCTCGTTGCCGCGGCGCGCCTGCTGCCTGCGCTCCTGGATTCTTATAAATAAGGAAATAAGCGTTGGGCTGTTATTAAAGTTGATGGAGACAGATGGCTGCTGTTGTTTACAAGTTTAACTAAATCAGCGGCCGATCAGCTGTGACACCCCGTGGAAAGTTGAAAGAGAGAGGCAGAGATGGGAAGAAGAGATAGGTGGGGAAAAAGTGATAGCTGCAAAACACCTGTAGCAAATGATTGGTGAGATAATTCATCACTGCCTCCGTCTACGGGCATTAGCATCAAGGTTCCTCAAAGATTAATGTGCCATTCGTTTCTAGGTTTACCCAGCGGTCTATCTAAGCATACATACAGTAGTTAAGCTTTGTCTTTTTTTGTCTCTTAAGTCACAAAAAGCATGTCGGAGGAGTTCCAGAGACAAAAGCATTCATCTTCTCGGTGTGACAAGTGACACTTATAGATTCAAAGTAATTTAGATGTCCACTTTGAATGCTAATGTATACAACAGACATTGTACTAATGTAGTGATTCATTATTTACTATTCAAAGTCATCGGGGTGACATCTTGTTCAGCATGGTCATCTTTGAGTGTCTGTCAGTGGTAAAATTGTGTATTGATTACAATGTATGGTGAAGATAACTTCATTGTCACCAGAGAATATTCAGACTAATCATGCTCATAAGGTGAGAAAAACATCCCCTATGTTCAAAGTAATATATTTTCTCGCAATCTAAAACTTGAATGAATTGATATTCCCCAGTCTGTCATAGGTGACATTGATATTCATACATCGCAGCGGGCTCTGTGTCAATTTGTGTCTTATTCAAATCCTTTCTGAATTGAGCACAAACCCCTCAGCACTGCTGGCTGTGAGGATGATGTCCCTTCCTGTTTGAAGAGAAAATTACAAGAGCAATACACGCAGGGATCTTTTCTCATTTCGCGTGATGTCACTGCATAGGACATCTTGGAGCAATTTCCAATCCAAATGAAGTATTTTCCTCTGTCTCTTTTTTTTTTTTTATTTTGTGCGCCTCACGTATGGATTGAGTAGATCTGTATTGCCATGAACTCGCATGGGAGTCCCCTGCATGGTAAACATACACACAGATGCACACTTGAAATATACTTTTCGTGAGATCCTATTACAGCCCTTGACCCTATAACCTTAATCTTCACCCACAAAGCTACACCTAAACTTAACCTTTATCCTTCAAAAAGCAATTTCTAATTCTGAGCCTAACCCCCCCCCGCATCTTAATAATCCAACAATTGTCCTTGTCACCATAATCTTTCGGCAGAATGGCTGCTTCTCTCCGACCCATTTTGAGTCTTAAAAGCTAGTAAAGCACACACGCATGACCAGACATATTGCACACGCCCTCCACACACTAACCACACACACATACAGAAAAGCAATATAAACCCTTCGATGGCTTTACACACTCTTGACCACTCCCTAAAAAAAGCCCAGGAGTTTTGTTAATGTGTGTAAGTGGTTTGACACCCCCTGCTTGATCCATCAGTCCCTTTGACCCCAGGTGACCCCCCCTGACTGACCTTTAGAAAGGCCAGCTGTTCCCCTTCACAGGATGTGACTGAGGAGGCGGGTCTCCCAGACACCAATTGATTAGAGAAGCATTAATCAAGCTGAGGGATTATCCCTAGCATGGAAAAGGCTCCTTTCTATAGTAAACCAATTATACTTTTTATGGGATGAGAAGGTTAACTGGCTGCATGAGCAATCCGTTTAAACCATTGACACTGCAGGTCTGGCGAGGTGAAAATGGAGAATGGAGGCGGAGGAGCTGGGATGGGAGGCCGAGGGCACAGAGGAGCATAATATGGATTCATGGAGGAGTTAGAATCAAGAGAATAGAGTGAAAAGCATAAAATGATATTATTGGTCATTAAAGTTAATTGGGGAAGTTGCTGTAAAAGGTCCATGGAAGGCAAGGATGCATGATGCTGCCCTTGCTGCTCAAATAAAGCACTGTATTCCCTTCATGCTGCATTGAGCACACAGCAGAAGGAGGAAACGCGGAGAAGGAGATTCTGATAAAGGTTCTCTCTCCATTTAATGGGTCCCATGACTTTAATGACCGCTGCCCCGATCTAGGATGTAATGACCCTTCTAGTTTTAGGGGGGGGGGGCAAATTAAACCTGTAAAGAGAAACATCCATTCATTACCACACCTCCATAACTTAGTCACATCAGTGAGATGATAGCAATTAACACATAAAGCCCTCCATTACAATGACAGATTTTAGTTTATGGGGCCTATATCTATTCTGTATTGGCGTGGCACAAGGCACAAGTCAAATCATCATTCAGAGTGAATCAAAACACTGAACATTACTAAAGCAACTTTAGTACAGGCACAGTCAGTTAACTTTTGAAATAAACTTCTATTACTCTGACAATATCGTGACTATGCTTAAGACATCCTATTATATATCAGTTGAGCAGGTTGGCTCCCAGATTGAGACATTATTGTTTTCTTTCCGTTATGATTTGGATAATCAACATTTCTCAAAAGCTTTACAAAGAATAGATGTCAAATATTGTATCTCACCTCAAGACTTATTATAATGCCTTTTGTTAAATTGCAATAAAGTCGACATTAGGCGCTCATGGGTTATTAAGTAAACCCTAAGTGTCTTTTATATGGATCAAACATTGATTTCTCTTTCTCTTTCTCTATTTGTCCACTGTTCCATGAACAAATAAACTTAACATTGACTTTTTTTTAATATGCGGACAGTGACTTTAAAGTGCCTGCTCGGAGCTGTAAAATTATGGTCATGTATAGTGTGTTGATAATATCTGCTGGCTGCTCAAATTGCTCGTGATGTGGCCACACTGGAAGAAGCATGAATGTTTTGAGTGTTTTGACTGTGTATTACTAATTGGATTGTGACTGTCAACATAGTTTACAGAATAAGAGACAGAAATAAAGTTTTGTCCGACTGACATTTCAACTGATCACTTTATCCTGGTTGTTAATTACTAAAGAGGAACAAAGTTCTTTTCAGTCATTGCATTAGCAGATATGGAAAACCCTGAATGTTGCTACATCTTATTTTATCTCACATTTAGGTAAGGTGCACAAGTGAATCTGCAGGTTGGATTTTAACATTTTACTTGAACATGAGTATTCTTGAACAAATAATACTACTAATACTGTTTGATTTTATCGGTGCTCAATCGCATATGACCAATCAAGCTGAGCATAAACTTATACCGTAAGAATGGAATGGAATTTAATGTAATGAGAAATCCCGACATAACATTTTCAACCGACATCTGTCTTCATTAGTTCACCCGTTTCCACATCTTTAATTAAACTCACAGTCTGTACATGGCAGCTTTAATTTAAGAGCCGCATGGAGCCAGAGGGAGGAAACATGAGGACGCAGCGGGTTTAACCTGCAGCAGCCCCGCCCACCTCAGTAACCACTTATACCATCCACCCCTGTGAGCACTGGAACTAATATAAATTGTCATTTGAAAGATTTCACCTTAGATGCCACCGCCGTGGTTGGAATCGTTTATCTCAGCAGTCGCATCCTGGTTCAAGTGGTGTAGCCACTGTCCTTTCTACAACCTGCCTGTGGATATTCTCATTTCTCGTTCTCATTTATACAACCTGTATCATGTCATTTTTTTTTTCCTCCCTTGATCATCTGTTTAGCAATGTGTTTCATAGAGTTTGACTTTCTCTCTGCACCAACCAAGCAAATTAACATTCCTCAGGAATAAAACGGCGACTGCCTCCGATAAGGGGGCTGTTTCCAGTGCAAATATACTTGTCAAGCGAAGATAATTCAGATCCTAGTCCTGATCAGAGACCCCTTTTCTCTTGCTTAGACTCACATTCTAATAGATTTTCCTTTGATCTCCACGGATCGACTGCAAAGGAGTGGTGGAATTAAAAAGTCACCCTGCAGGTTACTGTTCAGCAAGTACATACGTCTTCCCTCCCCCGTTCGCTCTTCACATTTGCTTCGCAGACCTTTACATGTGGAGTAGTCCTTGTAACACAAATCATTCAGGTGTCGGGCTTTGTAATTACTGTAACAATAATTTGTGTGGACATGCAACCTGACTATTCTTCACTTTTATCGCATAAATATTAAGGACTGGTTTTGAAAGCATGATGGTAATGGTGTGTTGTTTCTGTCCTCCAGAACACAACCTACAGGTGACACGAGGCGGGGGGCCGAAGGCTGAACCCAAATGCACGACTCTTCACAGTTCGTTCAAAAGGGAAAGTCTTTATTACAATTCCGTACCAAAAAATGAATCACTCTCAAGGAGGGAAATACTACTGAACTAAAGCTATAAAGTACCAACAAAAATTCACTCTTTCGAGGAAAACAAAAATGCACTCTTCATGAGGTAAACAGAAAATCACTCTTGCGAGGTAAACAAAAAATCACTCTTGCGAGGAAAACTGGACTAATGATAATTAGGAAAAAGTAACAAAGGAAAAGTTGCCAAAACAAGACTGGAAACTAAATAGACAGGAACAAAACACAAAACCTGAAAGGACCTGGAGGTGGGCGCTGGTTCTTGGGACATGGGGCATGACGAACTGGCACAGGACAAGGGGAGACACAGACAATATATAGACAAGGTAACAGGGCACAGGTGAAAACAATCAGGGCAGGGGAAGGCAATCACAGTGGCGGGAAACACACAAGGGCAGGAAGCAAAGGTGCCTGAAACAAGAGGGAAGAGTCATTTCAAAATAAAACAGGAAGTGAACGACAAGACAACACGAGTGATAACTTAACATTTACGACGAGACATGACAACAGGTGGAAACCCAGTGTTTACAGTGTGTAGGGCGTGTGACTGTAGCAGCACAGCTGTCTGCTTGCAGTGCCTTTTTTAGCTTCAGACTATATCACCTCTGGACATGTGCAGCATTAAAATCCTGGAGGCTTACTATCCAGCAGAAAAGTAGTTAGGCACTTTTGACTCAGATCCTGAAGGAACAGGATACAGACACTGGAGGAAATGATAGAGCAGCTAAGAGCCAGACACACCTTCACCAGTAGTGAACAAACCAAAATACTAATACAATATGTTAATATCACAATGTTTGACTCACACCACCAATATGCTACCAAGGTATTGCGATTTTGCAATTATAAATAAATATATTGCAAGACAGTTTATCTGTGATGCATGGTGATATGTGTGACTAAGGAAAAAAATGGCCGTTAAAAGCAGTAATTATGTATTCATACACTGCATTAAGGTGTCATTGTCACAGAATCCATGGTTTGACTCCTGGCTGGGGACCAGTGCTGCCTGTCCTACTTCCTCCCTCTCAGCATGAATCAATAATTACACATTTTAAATAAAAGGAAAGAAAACGCAATGTGACATGTATCCATTAGGTGTTGCAAAATATATGTGGGTCAATGAAAAATCACAGATAAGTCAAAAACTAATTTAGTCAAAAATACACTCACACTCAACATGTACATTTTTGTTCATGTCATTTAAAAGTCAATTTGTAGTTGCACGCTGTTGCTACCAAATCATGGTACTAAACTGAACACACACAATGGAAACCGCCCATTGTCTTAAAGTTTTCATCAACAGTACATTGAGAAAGAAAATTTGTAAAGAGATAGATATGTGGTTTAGCAATATCTGCTTTTTTTTTAAAACCATATAAACCGAATAGGGAAAGTACTGACTGTAAAAAACTAGACTAAATAACATCCAAAATGGTCGTTGATGGTTTTAATGTATATAACCCAGTAGGACGATGTAGGTAAATTACATATGCTGTCATTGTGGTAAATCTTTATGGGAGTATTTTTGATTGAATTTTAAACATTCTGACAATTCTAATGTGCCAAAGTGGACTCTTGTTCCAGTGAGATAAATGCTCAATGATCATTTGAGAGACTTTTTGATCTGAAACAGACATGGTCCTTTATAACTATGTAATATTTGACACTGCATCGTTATATTTCTGGTCATTATTCTGTGTTATTTCATTTTTGTCTAAGATGTTGCCTCTGTGAGCCTCTTTTGTTTCTCTGGCTCTTGCTCAAGGCCTAATAAAATATGAATTACAAGAGCACTATATTATCACCTTTATGATAATCTATATTTCTCAGTCAAACCTTGCTCACGCTACACAGCAGCACACTCAATCCATTTTTACAGCATTAAATTCATTAATTCCTTCCCTCCCTCACCCTAACTGATAATCAACACAGTGCAGTGTTCACTGCGGCCTGGCGGCGAGCGCTTTCATGTCGGCGGTGCTGTGGAAGTCCTTCAGCTGGGGGCCGCTCTACCAGTGGGAGATGGAGACATGAGCTGACCATACAGGCCGGCCCCCTACCCTCATTTTTGTCTGGCCCGACTGAACATGCGCATACATTACCCCAAAGAGGGTCAAACTCCAGCTGTCCCCCAGGACCTTCATTATTGCAGTTTAAAGCCCATTTTGAACTATAAATAGGTAACAGCATGGAGGCTAATACTGGTACCAAAAAAAATTTGGAAATGCACGAAAACTCCAAATCGTTGGCTTCCCCATTCACCGTGTTCAGGCACTCCGTTCAGGCGGCTAATTTAACGGCTGAGCCGAGAAACAGTGAGAAGGAGGAAAATCACTGTGAATGCAAACTATAACGGCTTTTGAAGCAGTGCAGAGCTTTCACATATATCTGTTCCTACAGGGGGTTGTGGGCTGATAGAGGAGTGTGTGTGTGTCTGTGTGTGTGTGTGTGTGTGTGACGGGAGTGGGCAAGAGGAACTAATGAAACATACATGCAGAGATCAGAATAACACATGAGCAACAGTGAATGCCTGACAAACAACATCACAGCTGGACTCGGATGGACATCTCTGCTCACAGAAAGATAAGGCGGCTATCTGTGTGTGCGTGTGTGTGTGTGTGTATGTGTTTACACATGGCTGTCCTCCCATGGTACTACAGGTCACTGTCAGGCTCTGCAGAGGAGCATTGTCTTCCAGTCAGCCTCAGGCTGGAGAGGTACAGAAAGCATGAGGGGGAGGGATGGTGAGAGGTTCTTTGCTTGCCACCTGTCTAGACATCAGGACGATAACATCCCCACTTTTAATCCATACTACAGCCTGGAGGATACAAATCTGAGAGCCCATGCCTCACTGTTTATCTGTACACATGCCTGCCTCCTTTTACAACCCCGGCCCCGGACTTCCGACTCGACAAGATAGAAGGCGTTGCAAGACAAACGGTACATGGTGTCCCTCCCTCTCTGCTCGGCGGTGGCAGTTAGCCCTCGGTGAAGAAATAACTCCATCCGTCCACAGCCGCTGCGTTTTTTTTTTCAATCAGAAGTAGCAATTTAATGCAGACTCACTTCCCTGAGGTATGAGAGCCGTGCCCATACATAGATAAGTCAATCTTTCAGTCATTCCAATTTGCTTGAGGACGTTAAATTTTTAGTGTGACTCAGTTGTCAGTGGGGGGAGAAAAAAAATGTTGCCTGTGGATATAGAGTTCCATACATCACTGTCACCCTCAGACTTCCACATGTCGACTCATACAGTAGCTATATTTATTCATTTCATTCCGAGAGCTGTCTTGGCAATTATTGCTGGCACTTTAAAATGCCAATTGACTCTATAAGAATAATGATTGGCATGAGCAGTTATTTGGGTCTGTGCTGCTTTACCTGGTGGGATAGTAATTAAAGAGGGCAGGACATTATTGTATACGAGCCATGAAGAAGACACATGATGTCGCTGCACCATCAGAACATTTGTATAATACCCACAGTTTCTGAGAATGTTTTTATGAGCATCTTGCAAATTACTTGGACTGCAAATGGTATCATTTGTAGAAACATTATTGATGTCATCTTTGTGTGATTATTTCAGTCCATTTATTTGAGTGTCCCCGGGTTGGATCAGCGGGGATTGTGTGGATTACTCTGTTATATAGTGTCTTTTTTGGTATAGTCACGAGGAGTCAGGGTATTCAGAATTTTTTTAGAGTTAAATGGCCACAGCCAATTTTAGACAGTAATTCCGTAATGAAATGTACAGAGTCTTCTCTAAAATCTATGATGACGTGCTGCCATGCCTCCAGGAAGTAATGCCAAATATCCAGACTTGTTGTGTTTAAGGGCAAACTGGCATAACCTCAAACCCAGCAAAACAACTTACAAATCCATGTCAAAAGTTTTTACTGCAGTTCATGATGCGACTGTGGATAAAACTTGTAGTTGGTGAACCACAGTTTGTAAGTGACAGCAGGGATGGGTTATGAAAAGTATATTTTTTTGTTTTCTTAACATGCTATTAGTATAGGTGACAATGCATAATTAGAAAGGTTCGAAATTTGCTCCATTTTATGATAAAATGGAAAAGTTACAACCTTTGAAAATTGAGAGGAAATTAAAATGCTAATAAAATTGCTCACATATATGATCTAATATATCATTTAACATTCGCAACCCTAGGTGCTTTTTGGTGGGATTACAGTTGGGATTGTTTCTCATAACAACCTCCAACAGCACTGCTCTCATAAAGCACTATATCTTAAAATTCAGAATGAAATGTTTTTGCAGCTTGATGCTGAATCATTCAACAGTGAATCTAAGTGCTGGTAAATTGTCCCCATTTTTTTGCATTTCAAAGGCCTATTCTCTCGTGATTCCCTCTTAAATGAGACACCTGCTGTCCAATATAATATCATAACTCATTTGAGCAAATCCAAAGATACGTATCCAACATCTTAAAGTCAGGACAAGTGGAAATAATCAGTGGATACACACTTACCCACACAGTTTGAATCTTGATTTGAGTCAAGATGCTCAGACCGTGCGGCGTCTCTGATGGAGAGTTGTAGCACCTGTTTGGCCCCGTCTCTTCACTGCTCAGTGAGGCACAAGATGAAGCACTTTACATCTTAGTGATCCTCCTACTCCTGCTCATCACTCTTCATAATACCTTCCAACTCCCACCCCACTAATCTACAAAGCAAAGTGAGCAATGCCCCGATTTTTTCTCCACACCCCCCACACACTACCATCCCCGATCCTTACCCCAAAAGCACCAGACACGCTTCATTTCAATTTGGCGCTGACAGTGATGAGATGAGACAGCCCTCCCCCGTCGTCACCATGAGACATTGAGACAACAGACACACGAGCTCTGTTTAAACTACAGATTCACTCGCAGCGCCAGCAGATGGCTGAGAAGTCCGCCACTGACTTAATGTGCTGTTTAGTTTTCATTACGTGAGGGGGCACAAAGCGTGGAATGATCAATGCTTCGGCTGGCGAATAGTCAAGGTGGATTCAAGGTGAATTTGTATCTGTTAAAGTTGCGTTATCGCGCTACACATGCCTTAAATCTAATGTTCTCCCATGTACCGTAGTATAGGCCTGAGTTATCGTGCTTAAAAAAATATGCTGTTCTGCAGATGTCCAGATACAGCAGATTCAGCTCACATATGCAGCAATTCATAAATAGGTAGATATACGCCGTATACGTGCTTCCAGTAATTCACAATTCTTCAGAGTCTAATATTTGCCTACACACGCTCCTGTCTATCTGAGAACCCTTAGCACCCGACGCGATATTAAAGCCACTTTTTTTATGACAGGTAATTTGAAATAATCCATTTAGAGATGAAGAGCGCCGTGAGGATTTGCATTTTAATTATACATTTTGATTTGCTAGGGTTGATTAGGCTACTTTCATTCTCCGGCAGCAGGTTAATTGTGTGAGCTCAGTTTCGCAACACTGTGGACTTGTGTCATTACTTGTGCGAATAATATAATGAGGTTGTTTTATCGGAGAGCGACACATTTGCACATTTGGCACTTTTACCATCACAGTAACTGCAACATCATGAGCTAAACAAACTCTTAATATAGAATTCAATGGTACTTTATTGTAGAAAATAAAATTCTATTTGTTTTTTGATAAAAAGGAGGCTGCAGGTGGTGGAGTCGGCTAAAATGGACCATTTTTTGGTCAACGATTTATTTGAGCATCAACTAAACTATGCATGAAATGTAATGATTTTCTTTTTATTAATTGGCCATATGTCTCATAAATATTTATTCTTCAGAACATTGGTCATAATGCTTTTGTTGGCAGGTTTTCATGCTATTTGAGATAATGGTGATAACATGTCATGCTCACTTTCTGTATGATCTCTGATGTACATGTCAGGCTCTGTCCCGCACACTTTAGCAGAGCAATAAAAAACAACGTTAAATATAAAGTAATGTCATATAAACACTGCAAAATTGTGGTTGGCTGTAACATTTGAAATCGCTATCACATTCCATCCGTATCTGTCCCATTTAGCAGATTTCTATAAATACCGTCCCGTGTTTCAAAATGCTTAATGCATAGAGAAATGCACACAGCCCATGTTTAGGAACTGAAACCTGAAAAAAGCTGTCAGGATTGCTGTGAAGAAGTATCCAAACTATACAGTTATCACCCCTCTCCAGCCTTCACAGACTTCAAATCAGCAAATCGGCCCAGTAATATTAGAGAGAAGCCTGAGCGAGGACATGTCTCTATACATGTAACTATATTGAGATGATTGTTGGTTCCTAAAGCCATAAGTATGCAACTCTTCAAATAAAACCTAGGAAAAGTTTGCATGAGACCTTCAAGGGTTTTATCAGCAGATTTCACTTTTTTTCACTCCTTTTGGTGGTTTCTTATATGTCCACAAGTGATGAACTGGTGGAACTGGACAGAATAATAGCCGAGCACACGCTGCGGTTAAGACTGTGCTTCCCTTCTTGTTCTTCGTGGAGGTTTCTCAATGATTTGTATCGATTGACCCCCATGGTTGGCCGGTTGGCTCAGCTGTAACCACGCTCTGCACGGACCCGGTCCGTTGGGAACCCTGCTTAGCTCAGTGTGCACGGGGAAAGAGCATTAGCGTGGGCTTTCAAAGGCAGGCCAGTGGATGGGGTCTGCCGTGCATTAGAAATCATTGCTGCCAGCAGCTCCCAGCGGACGGGAGCTGTGCTGATTTGTAAAAAGTGGGTAGGGACGGACACGGATGGAGCTTGTCATAAAGGTTTGTTTTGTTCTTTCTCCCACTGACGTTTCAGCATTCCTATCATTTGTGTTCGGCCACTCGGGGGAATGATGCCGGACCTCCTATCAATTTTAGACAAATGCTCTTTATATTCAGGAGGCATTGCATCCTGAAATACACTCTCCGGGCTGTGTGCGACGCGTGGTTGCTGAAAACGCATTTTGATTAGGACAAAGCTCAGAGAGAGAAATCGCAGTTCCCCGATAATGAGCTAGATGAGTGAGCAACAGTGAGTTGTGCTGTTGATTTCTCTAAAATAAACATTTTTCACTTTACTCCGGCAGCTGTTGAAGCCAGGATTCCGATGTATAACACCGTCAATGATCCAAAGAAACACCACAGCTGTGAGTTAAATGGCTATGATTGGTCATTTCCACATAATAACAGTTTGTTTTTGTTTTTTTTCCCACCGGAAATCACTGGAAAATGATGTTTTTGCCCAACTGTGAGTGAAGAAATCTGAAGATGCTAAACAGCAACTATAGATTGGTGATGTTATCGCACACAAAAGGTGACAGCATGAGGAGAGAGTCACAAATATAGCTCGACCAAGCGAAGATATTTCTATTGTAGGGTTTATTATCCTCCAGCCAGATGAGGAGACTTGCTCACTGCCGAGCTGCTGTAGTGATGAAATTCCATCCTCTTTTTCTACCAAATATGCAAACTCCACTTTCTCACTGTCTAACAGACATATTTAGTGCATTAGAGGGAAAGGCAATATTCAATTAGCAATGTACTGTCCTGTTAAACCCTGACTTTTCCACAGCTACACCTGAATTCAGTCATTGTTTTCTCCTGTTTGTCTGTGGCTATACACCAATTTATATTCTGCGACCCTCCTATGTCTGCTGCAACCATGCTGTGTGGTTCATCTTCAAACATCTAAAATCTAACCTTTCCATCTCTGGCTATCAGAGCAACTCTAAATGTCAGTGATGGATATCTCTCTGGGACGCTGGCAATCAGCGACACTTTTGATGTACCGGGCACCTCTCATCTTAATTTGGAGTGATATTTTGGAGCACATCCAGAGTGGGCTGCCAACCCGACGGGTCCCTTGCCTCATTACTGACCAAAAGAGACGAAAGCAGGGCGCTCCTCAATTATTTAACCTCCCGCAGATCTCCGGGTAGGGACCTCTCGCGGCTGGAATCTGGAAGCGAACAGTGGTCTCCTGCAGCTAAGTCTACTTTCTGCCATCTGTCTGTCCACCCCACCCGCCTCCTCTTTTTTTCAGTGAAATTCCCTACCCTATATTGGCGTCATCTGAACTGCGTCACTTCTCTGGGGCACACATACGTCTGCTAGATGGTGTCCGTCACTTAACCATAACTAGGAGTTGTCTTAATTCTTTGACCTATGTTGTTTTCCTTGTGAGGATGGGCTGTTTTTTTTGTGTTCAGCACTACAAAACCTGCATTTTGAAAGGATTTAAAGCCAAATACCTCATTACTCAAGTCTACTTGTAATGCAAAATGGACTCTTGTGGCCCAAAATGTTTGCAACACCTTATAGGCAAGAACATAAAAACTGTAAAAGTTGTAGATTAAGGAGTACCCAGACCCTATCTAGTCCATATACCAAGTCAACCTGCACTCCGTTTTACCATTCCCAAAACTCTCCATCAAAAATATCTCAATAATCGTTTCCATGAGTTAACAACATATCTGCATGGGTGTGATCAGCCTCTTGGGGGTTTACAGAAAACTAAATCGAAATAATAAAGTTAAGCCTGATGTGTCTATGTCTCCTGATTAGGCACAAAACATTTCATGGATGAAAAACCAAACACAATTTATGAATTAGAAAGAGACCAGTCCCACATACCCCGTGAACAAGAAAGAGAATGAGACATAATCCAAGCGTGACACTGGTGCTCAGCAGGGGGTGTTGTATGTGATTGAAAATAGTTTTTTTCTTTGTGTGCATTCATACTTCATACCTCATTCATTTTTCTACAAACTTACATGACTATAATTTGAGCCCCCTGAAGTTGCGCAAAGGAAAAACCTTGACATCACTGTTATCTCGCAGATGTGACTTGTGCCTTTGTTCTACCTCCCTGCAGCCCTTTCTGCCGCTGTCACAGAAGACAGAGCGATACTGACTCAGGACACCTGAGATCGAGTGCACATCTTTGTTCCACAGATGAAAAATATAAATGTGTGTCAGGCCAGAATGAGCAGCTGAAAGTAACCGGAGTACACCGGCATCACAGCTTTTATCCTCCTATTGAATTACTCAGTCACAACAGCCATTCATTGCCCATTCATGCTCATCCTTGGAACAGTGAAATCCTACACAGAATAGCCTTCGCTGTGATTGCTGATAATACAGCATAATACAGTCATCTAGAACATTGTAATAAATGCTCATAGAGCTTCTGCTGAGGGACATCAGTACAAAGATATTAGCCTCACAAGCATCTGCTTCAGTGTGATTTTCCCCTTTAAAGTAATTCCACTGTCATAAAGTTAGTGCTCTGTTATTGGCTGTGATTGGGCTTTGTCTCCTTTTCACAAAGCTCTTACCAAAATAGTTTCTTTTATTCATTCAACAAAGCAAAATGAAGTGTCTAAATGGAGTCATTAGAGTCCATTAACTCTGAAGCGTGATGTGGTGCTGTCCTCCTATTATCTATTATCTTTTTTTTTCACCCCCCCACCCCGTTCTAATGCCTGAGCTCATCTTGACTGAAGAGCATGTTGGTCCTGTGATAAGGGCTTTGACTACAGCTGTGCCGCACATTGTCGGGTTATACAATTCACATGTATCTGCACAAGAAAGGGACAAATTGGAGTTTCTGAGATTATTGTTTGGCTTCCTGTCATAAATCCTCCTGTGGAGATGATGATGGTGGCTCTGAGTATAACTCTTCTGCAGTCCAGCCTCCGCTGTCTGTCGACTGGGTTTTGCAAAACAACACAATTATAACGTGCTGAGATTACTAGGTTGATTGAGGCGTGATTGCTCAGTTGTGATTTGAATTATATCTAAAATGGACAATTTAGAAAGAAATCATGATGATTTATTGTCACTGTTTATGTTGATCGCAAGATGATAGGCAAAACAAAAATGGCAACTTAATCTGGATTAAAAATTTAGATATTCTTCTCAAAACCTTATAGTCATCAATACAAGTATGTGTTGATTCAAATTAATGAGATCAAAACCCTGTTTAATGACTACATTCTCTCCACCCGATGCTAATTTTTTGATTTATATGTATTATGGACATATTGTAACTATTTCAGTTAAGATTATGGATAAGAGTTAGAAAAGGAAAGCAATTATGGTTATGGTAAATCAAGTGAGGAAGGGTTAGAACAAGGTTAGAGGTTATTAAAAATGGTCAGCGTTAATTGCAGGCCTGTGACAAGGACATGAACTTTGGCCCCATGCCTTAAAGTCAGATTTGTTACACACCTGTCCACACCCAGGTCTTTAAACCCCTTAGGGCCTGGTTATAATGCTCAAAGAGAACCAGTTCAGTAGATCATGTCAAAGGAAAAAAAATGTTTTAACAAGTGAGAAACCAGTTCTGAAAGAGAGGGGACACACATCTGCTAGGAGACAGACACAGGGTTGCATTACACAAAGGTATTTTTCACACAAAAGGAGGATATCTGAAGGTATTTGCTGATCTATACTGTCCCCTTTACATTGCTTCATGTGGTGTAGGGCGTAATATTTCATCCACTGGGTTTAAACATTGGAATTTGATACAAACCGAGAAGTGTGAATTGTCCAATCCAAATGTGATTCTGATTCCAATACTACACTAAAGTATAGTGAATAGCAGCTTGCTTTGTCTTCAGTAGAAAGTCGCTCTGATAAACATGTCCTCTGTTTTTTTATTCTAACAGGGCTAGTTATTCTGTGAAGACATGTCGCTGTTGAATTTACTGCCAACAACACGCCTGAAATGCCATTCATCTCCAGTCTTGGGGCGGAGCCAGAAGTCTCAGAGATGGATTACTTAAAATTCGGACAAATGTGACTCAATACCACTCGAGGTAAATTAGAATGGAATGTTTAAAAAAAGGCATCACATGTTGGAGAGCAAAGCAATGGTGACGCCGGCAGCAACTGTCACCTCATAATTTAGCAGTAGGGCCAGATCACTGGGGCTCCATTCTGGAGACAGGACAGGGATGCTCAACCCAACCCCTGTAACTTCCTCCTCTCCGGGTTCTGGCTCAGTGCACGTTATTACTCCACAGGGGAGGCGTTCATCAGCCACAGACTTCATCTCGGATTGTTGTCGGCTCTCTGGAAGGATACAGCCCATATCATTGTTCAGCGTGTTCCACTGTATTTCTGTCGCTATCACTCACTGACGGGAGAGAGCTGCTTAGCTGCTGAACGCGAGCTCCACAATAGGGAAGGCCTCAACCTGGACTTTGGAAACGACTACACTATAAATGTAATGTAGTGTCATTTCCCGTGGATCCACTGTCCTCTGGAATATAGGGCTGATCAGTCAAGTTTTAACCCCTTTTCCTCACCGTTGGGGTAGTCGACAAGGAAGCGACCGAGGTGACTTTCCACGGGCCGTTATCTATCACCTTCATCTAAAGTGAATTAATTCCAGATTAGCGAGTGAGGCTGTAATTAGATTTCATGAGCAGAGAGCTAAGAAGCTGGAGCTAGAGCTTTGTGGCGCCGCACTATGCCACGAAGGCAGTGTGAATCGAGGGGTTGGATAGATAAGCGTGAGAGGGGCCTTCAGTTCTTAGAATGGTGACGACGGGTGATGGAGGTTGTTGGGTGAAATCTGTATCGATTCCTCGGGGAGGAGGAAGAGGGCCAGGTGATAAACTTGGCCTACTTAAGTTGACAATCAATACAGATTTCAACCCTTCCTGAGGAAATAAGCATCAATTACCTGTAACGCGGGAGAAGAACTGTGGTGGATAATTACATCTCACACAACAGGTCAGTGGGTGGACTGACTGCGTCTCCAAACTGACAAGGTGGCTAATGCGATTCAGTGTGCTCAGAAGGCAGCCCCGGCGCTCTTGTTACCGCGGCGATGCACGTACCGTCGAGCCAGCTCGTTTTCCCTTTAATCAGCTTGACCTTTTCCTCTGCGACTTTAAGTGGCTTTGTGGGTTCGCGGTGTTACTCGAACGGGGGAATAGGAGTGAGTCTGAGCACAGTTTGTTTTTTTATTGTGGAGTGTGTGAACGCTGGGTTGATTAGGAAGTTTATGGCGTGTTGGCCTTGTTCAAGTAGCACCGCGGTCTGATGCGGTCCCCAGATGGTATTTCAGGAGGAATTAACGAGCTATCCATTTCTGTGATAAATATAATCCTTGTACAGCACCGTAGAGACAGATTTAAGACGAGGCAGAAAGAAAAAGGTGTAAATATTGTGTAAGTGCAGCAGGTAGTGAGAATAATGGTTGAACCATCAGTCCAGTAATGCTCAGAATAAACAACCCAGACGGCCTTGATCGTGTGTTTGGGACGTTGTTTCAACATTTTCCAATTAGTCGGAATGGAATTTAAACAAAGGCAATCCAGGATTAACGTGCACCTCCTTCGTTAACATGCAGACTTAATCTTTTGCTCCACAGTTTCTCCCATTGATTCAGTGTTTCTTTGCTTTGTGCTTTTTTTTTGAGTCTGTATTGATTTTTCCCTCCTCTTTGAGACCATAGCATGAATAACTGTACAGTCTCTCCCTCCCCCATACAGTACATCTATCTTTACCTTTGGAAAATTCATTGTTTTCCGCATTATTAGATAGCATCATATATATTGTATATCCTGCATCCGCATTTTTGTCTATAAATACACCATTACATTAAAATATTAGATTTCTTTTGTCTCATTGTCTATACATTCAGGGTTTTCCATTACTGCACCCAAGCTCAATTCATTTCACGCCAATGTGGCGAGCTTCAAAACGAACCCAGATTTTTCTCACATGTAATTGTTGTAATTGGACTACATTAGCAATTTTAGATTTTGGGCGCTGTTTATTTGTTAACGAATAGCTTTTCCGACTTTGTGTACACATAGGTGGTAAAAGCAATGGTGCAAAAATTCTGTGAAAGTGTTTATTTTGTGATTGAAAAACATTACACTTTCTTGGGGTAGGACCCGATACCCTCCTACCAAATAGATACACCAAAGTCTTTCATAAACCTTGGGAACACACTGATATTTTGATATTCTGATAAATCATGTTGAAATAGATCTTCAAAAGAGTAAGTCGATACAATTTTTATTTATTCTAATTTAGGGTTAGTGGTTAATCCAAAAAATGCCTCCTTTAATAACAATTAGACCTTGAAAATAGCTGCCATTAAGTTCACATTTCTTTCCCTCTACCACTTTTAGACCAAACTGCCACCATATTATTTGTGAAAACCTGTTTTGAATTGCCTTCCCCGCAGCGTATGATGGGATGTTTTGGCATTTCCATTTGACCCGGACATCGCAGCACCTGGCTAAGTGTGTTACAGTGTAAACAGCGTTTGAGTGGACTCTTCACAACCATTAACTGAGGTTACACTGTAATTGCGGGCTGATTGCAGATGACTCCAGCCTCAGCGGGATAAACACGGCCTAGTGGGCTTCATCTCATTTTTCTTCTTACAGCACCTGCCCAGCTTTTTGTGAAAAAAAAAAAAATCTTTGAGTGAACCAATTAGGGTTTCTGTCAACAGGGTAATAGGGGAAATAGACAAAAGCATTTTTTTTCAACAATACAGGTCTAATTCTAAAGCAAATTAAAGTGAGTGCCGCTGCTCACAGTAAATCAGCCTTTTTGTAGCCAGGTACAGCTGCACCGTTGTTGCCACAGAAACCAGAGCCAACCCTGCCTTCTTATTTTCCTAGAGAAATAGAAAGCAACCTTCTGCTTTATTGCCAAAAAAACACACTTCCTACTGTTCTATTACGTAAGCACACGTGTCAGAGCGGAGACAGCCTAGCTCAGAATTATTGCCAAATTAAAGTTTTTAGAAGAAGGGCAAGAGATGGTCGGCTTCGACCTCATAAAAACACTGAGGCTAGAGGAGAAAGAGGTGGAAGTGATAGAGGGAGTAAGACAAGCGGAGGGAGAAGGACAGCGGGACATAAAAGAGGGGGGTTGTAGCACGGGGCAGCTTTTCCCTTCAGCTTCAGCTGCTTTATTCTCTGAATCTTTTCATGTACGAGTGCCTGAGTCCTCTCCACTGAAAACCAGACCCACAAAGAGCCCTCACAGCCTTGGGCGTTAGGAAAGGTGACACAATCAATGCCCCCCCCCAGCCCTCAGCTACTTCATGCTGGTAATGTGCTTGTGGATTTGGCTGTATCCCCCTACATGCACATACCTTTTAACAACTCAATGCAACTTTATGCGTTTTCAAAGAAAATGCAACTAAAAATAGGAGCGAAAAGGACGGTGAACACAGGGATTCGGTTGGACTGTTTTGCCTGTGTGCAGGAATCCATCTCGGAGTTCACGCTGAAAAGACTCCCCCGGTAAATCAAAACGTGTGTTTGTGCAGGTCACTTCCTTTTTCTTCATGAGTGCAATGCAAAATTGAGCCAAACCTAAACATAGCAGATCAGAAAACCTTCATCACCTCGTGATGCATTTTGTATGATCTGAACTATGAGCTAGTACTTGAACTAACTTGCTTAAAATGTATGAAAACGTGTTATACCCTTTTGTTGGAACACAATCAGTCACAAACATATGAGTCAAACTCTACTAAAAATTCTTTCTCTGTTTTGAGTTTTCACAATTAATTTTTTGCTTGATGCCACCTAATGCATCATCAGCATGATCCTCTCTTTAGGAGTTATTACAGATGTTAAACCAAGTGGAAGAAGAATATAACTGCTGTAAATGCATTTAATCTAATACTATACTGAAATACAATGTAAAGATAATTGTGCTTTACTTTTCCATTTGCTACTTTATCCTTTTATTACACTACATGAATTATGCAGCATTATTTACTCTATACTCTGAAGATTAGGATTATTATTAAAGATCATCTGATAAATTGTAATATATTTTTATATCCAGTGGTATATATATTTAGAAATAATTCCACCTTTACAGATTTAGCATAATAAGTGCTGTTACTGGGAGGCCCTAGTGAGGAATAAGTGGGTATAGAAAATTACTGAGTGCTGTTACTGTGGCAATTACAAGTACATTTTGATGGTAATACTTTTGTTCTTTTACTTAAATATAATTTTGAATGCGGGACAAGTATTTTTTTTTTTTACAATGTGCTATGATATTACTACTTCTGCATAAGTAACAGATTTTAACCTTTACTTCCACCCCTGGGAGCATGTCCTCATCCTGCTCAGACTTCTTTTGAGAGGCGCTCTTGCATCAAATGGTGCAACACTTTGTTCACGTATGTTTCCAACATTAAAACGATTGCACGGCATGAATGATGAAACTGCATCCACAATATGATTGAACATGTGTAACACCATGCACATTGTATTGAATATCCAGGGCTAAGGGAATAGGGCAGAAATGTGGGTGCAGACAGAGTGGGAGGAATGAGAGAAGAGAAGCATCTCCATGCGACGGCAGAGCTCAGTGATAAAGACAGAATCAAATATCTCACAACGGCTCTGGTTCAATACCTCCGTGTTGATAGTGCCATGCTATTTTGAGGCTGTAACTATTGATGCTTTCACAATATCCGGGGGAAGGTTGTTATGGTGTCTGACGATGAAGAATTGAAATGTGGATAAAAAGACAAAGAGGCGGATGCATTTGAAGTTCATTTTGGCTTCAGATAAGTGCATCACATAGCTGTAAACTTTAAGGTCAGGAAAGACACTATATGAGCCATATCAGGATTTGGAGAAACTACCAATATCAAGTCTCATATCACATCATATACTGTGCAACAAGATGGCTTTAAGGTTTGTTCTGTTCTCTGCAAGTCAAGCCTCAATGTTGTGAAAATGTGTTCATTTGATTCACCGTTGTTAACCATTAGTGTCTTTAAGAGCTTATTAGGGCCTAAACATAACATTAGAGATTAGAACATGTGGACATGTCAATGCTTGTCATCTAAATGACAAAACTACTCAGTGGCCAGAGCTGCAATTAATCTGAAGTTGATATGGTCACAATGTGGAGCAGTGAATGTCTCCCAGTGGCTACTAACTAATCCATACTCTCAATGAAAGCCCTTACAGGGTCTAATTGGAATAATAAACCATCCTACCGTAGGGTGACACCAGTCACTTAATGGAGTCACTTTAGCATTAATGGCAGCTGTAACTGAGCTCTGGCACCCAGGGTTTGAGCTCTTGTACCTGTGCCAGACAGAATAAATCAGTCCAGTACAGCTTGGTGTAAGTTATAGAATAGATCCGCCAACTGAAAAATTCCTATTTAACTCTTGGCTGCTGCTGACAAAGGGTTATTTATCTCTGCACAGAAATCTAACACTTCCTGTTACAGTATCTCCATAATATAAATATTCATATTTTAAAGTTTCCTGGTCTTGTACAATACAATAAACGATGTGTCCTCTCACAACTAACGGTCATTTCCTCCACATATTATTCCCAACAATAATGTAGGGAAGTTTTTTTTTTTTTTAATTTGAAAGTCACAAATCATGTCAACGTGGCTCATTTATAGGTTGATTTGTTTGTTTGTTGAAATGAGGGAATACAACACTGAAGCCTGAATCGCTTGGTTGATGGTTTGCTGAGGTTGATTGAGTATTTGCTGGCCAAAAGCCAAGTTGTGAATGATTTGTAGGAGGAGGAAGAAGACCAAGAAGCACAGGGACTTATTTTTGCTACACTGTGAAAGCGAGATACTGGGTTTGTAACCTTGATTAATATTATTTAGTATGCAGACAGGGTGAATGCAAATTGAACTGCCAGGCCCTGTAAAGTTTATTTTTATTGTCTCATAGGTGTGGACATAAATGATGTGCGCGTGCATGTGCATGTGCGTGCGTGTGTACTATACACTTTCCCAAGGGTAGACCCAGTGTAAAAGAAATGGACAACTGTCAGAAGTTGAGGTGTTATATAACTAATGTATCACCTGCTGAAGGCAGTAGATGATGTGTGACTGATTGGTGTGTTTTTTTCAGTTCTTTTTTTTTCTTTTACTGTGGGAAAAGAAACTTGGATCAAAATAAAGCTGGTTCATGTGTAACATCTATCTTGACGTTGGCTTTGCCGGCTATCAGATTCATTTTGAGACTGACTCAGCATTGAAATTCACGTGGAAGCTCACGCAGTGCCTGAGATCCTGGTCGTAGCTGGTAACACGCCGACAGCGGTGGCCCGTCTCCAGTCAGCTAACAAGGACAGCTATATTCACATGCCTGTGACCCCGGGGTTTGAACCGCGTGTTTTGCTCCCAGTGTGTTTCGGCTAGAGCAAACATATCATCCCTCCAACAACAATGGCTCTCCCCACAGCCACTGACAAAAGATACAGGAGCCGTCTCTCTAATTACAAAAAGAATAAGATAAGGGGAAATGAATGCCTTTAACAAATGTCAGTTGGCCGTGGTCCTGCCCACTTCTTTTCTTTCCCATGGTAAGCCCATGATCCTCCCTGCAACGGAGGTATTGGAGAAATACAAATGCAAATCCTCTGCCTCCCAGTTCCACCTGGGAGAGTCTCGAGCTGTCAGTTAATGAATGGCAGAGACAGCAAGGGTGTGTGTGTGTATGTGTGTGTGTGTGTGTGTGTGAGTAAAACAAAACAAAGAAACAGTGTGATGGAGACACAGAGAGAACATGTATGTATTTATGTTGTAGGTGTGCGGGGGCTTTTAGTTTGTATGTGTGACCCCTGAGCACATGGGGTTTGATTGACCATAACCTGTGTGTGTGTTTGTGTGTGTGTGTGTGTTCCCACCACAAGAACTGAATGCTATTTGAATTGCATGCAGTTCCACCTGGGACCCCGATCCCACCCGACTCCCACCACAAGCTCAGGTGTTCTATGAATGTGATTTATTTCCAAACGGGGAGATCCAAATGAAGATGAGGCGACTCTCTGGGGGGATGGAGAGGAGGAGGAGGAGGAGGAGGAGGAGGAAGAGGAGGAGGAGGAGGGGGAGGAGGAGGGGGTGGGGGGCAATGCAGAGTGAAAACGCAGTAAATAGTAAAGTATCCAGTCTGTGTTTGTTTGAGCGGAAAGCAAACGCTTCTAGACGGCGACTGTGCAGCATAAAATGATGTGAATCTGTGAGTGTGAAATGAGTCTGAGATTATTTTTTTTTTCTCATTGATTGCACAAAATTAAGAGGAAAAAAGGAAGAGGAAGAACTGTGTGGGCAGCATCCCATGTTGGCTTCATAGACTCAATTCCCTATGTTCCCTTACAGGAAGTAAAGTTATGCATTCCCAAGATTATAATGACATGAAAAATCTAACCTCCAGCAATAAGTAATAGGAATTTTGGTTAAATACTGTAAATGTAATTAAGTCCAAGTGCTTTAATTATGATGTAGATCATTCAGTAAGGAAAGCTAACACAATATTCTGAAGGTAAATGCTTTGCAATTCTCTTCATTACGAATATGAGAATTTTGGCAGTGAACAGTTGATGTTATATGTTGACATATTGAACATGTTGCAAATGCAAATGACGTTAGCACATCTAAATACTGCGTTAACCCTGATCTTCACTGACCCTTTAACTAACTTTTATCAGGTTAAATCTAACAAAACTTGCAATGCAAAAACCCAAGTTTTCACACCACCAAACTCACCAACCTCCTCTACATAGCAGCTTACTGGTGCAATCATTTTCCACATCATGGATTGCAATAACTAACATAACAGAGGCAGCAATTCCAGTGTTTTTTGCAAAACAAAATAATGGCTTATAGATAGATAGATATCCTGCTTTGTGGTATTTCCACTAGGTGTTGCAGGAATGAATGTTGATGTGATGTTGGTAAGCCAGAGGCTCTATGAAATTTTTCAACAATAGACACGTATCTTTCCTTTCTCTCCCTGTCTCTCCGTCCGTCTGTCTCCTTCTCTCCCCCTCTTCCTCACATCGAAACCTGCGGCTCCCCCCCTCCTAACACCAATGACCTCCAGTTTCCACGGGGAGTCAGGCAGGGCTGAGGGGGGAAAATGAGAAAGAAAAGAGCAGGGATGGAGCGGCGTGTGCGAGACACAGACGTATAAGTGTGTGTGTGTGTGGCTAGAATGTGAATGAGCGTGACACGGGGAGTGAGAGATGAGGATGTTTCACACAATGACTACAAATGTGCCCATTCATTATTGCTCCACTTCTTCCCTGTGCTCAGTTGAGTGCTGTTTGTCCGTGGACCTGTTTACCTCTCTCCAACACCTCCTCAGCCTTCACATCCGTCTGCAGGGCGATCAATGAGTCCTCAGTCTGTGCAGCCTGACGTTAACATGACACGAGTGCACATTTGAGCGGCCACCCGGTGAGTATAGTGCTGCACATTTTGGCTGTAAGGTTGCTGTTTAGCATGTGCTCCTGATCAGTGGCTGGGTTCCTACCAGACATTTACACACACACACACATATCTATTGCACATTGTTCACTTCTGTCACATGTAATTTGATTGCCCTAATAATGTGAGTAATGGTAAAAATAAAGTATGTGAGAATTTTAATTTGAATATACATTACAAATTCAGAATTCATAGTGGATGGCCGTTTAATGGAATGTCAGCCTGTGTGGATTCAGGCTTAGGTGAAAAGTCAAGTGTGTGAAATAGGCAACGTACAGGTTCGAATCAAGACAGAAATTAATTCTCTCAGCTCCTGTAAATGAGATGTGCTCTATCAAAGATATGACAGGGTGTGTGTGGGGGGGGAATTACATGTCATCCTGATGATCCTCCTTTCATACAGTATAATTTGAACCTAAATGAAGAAGCTGAACTGTGTGAAATTCAGTCCCTCTCATTCTCGCTCCCCCTCGTGTGTGGAACTATTGACCTTGGTACGCCTATAGAAGAGCTGATGGCAGACACAACTTTTTTTCCCTTTTGATTTATTTCCAGTCAAGCCACTCAAGGCTTCAGCGAGTTCAGCTAAAACATGCATTAGAAAAAGGATATGTCGGTGCCCTTTTCTGACAAATTATGGCCGAGAACAATCTAAAGATACGTAGTTCAAACACACATAAAGCTGCAACTTATGCTGCTTAAAACTGACCCAAACAAAACGTCACAAAGTCTACTTTTGTTTATGACCTCAACCATGTCTCTGAGAAATTATGTTTATATAATAGTCATTTGTTTTTGCCAGTTTTGTGGAAAAAAAACATATTTGTTGCCAGCATTATGTTTGGGTTTTTTTGATGTTTGGGAAGTGCTTTTATTTCGTATTGTACACATTGTACTTAGGATTAGAAATAAATCAAAAACACTTTCCCATAATGAAGAAATTGAAATTGAAATTTTATTGTCTTTTTGATTATGTAAATACCATCTAATTTTTCCAAGAGAAATGCACACAGCCTGTATTCAGAAACTGTGCCTGACAATGAATCATGAGGACTTCTATGAAGTTACTGTACAGTCACAGCCAATCAGAGGAGAAGCTTATCAATATTAATGAGACAGACACAAAACAATCGGTTGTTTCTGGAGTTACACACGAAAAGCTTGAGTGAGGAGCTGTAAAACTATAATTAGATGGATTTTGGTTCTTACAAACAAAAACATGTTGATATCAAAAGTTCAAATAAAACCCAGGAAAAGTGTAGGACCTCGAAGATAATTAGGAACATAATTGTGTTTTTCAAATATTGAAGAACTAATATGATTGTGTGGTTTAATTAACTATTTCTTATCTTATTCTTTTTGTAAGTAATACAGTCTGCCTTCTCACACACTCACTCTGAAAAAGCCCTGTTGGACTTTAAATGCCAAAAGAAAAACACCCCGCACAATTAATATTTTAGAAAAACTTAGAGCATCTGTTTCTCCACAGATATTTGCTGTGGAGCCAGCCTTCAACAACACTATTTCAGCCGTGTATTGTCCCAGGTTGTTGAAGTAACTTTAGTCCAAGGTGAAAAGGCCGGCACTCTACCATCTGAAATAAAAAAAAGCAACCACAGCTTATTTTTTTTCCTCCAGTGCTGGGATATAAAACAAACTTTTGTGTTTGTGCTGGCAACTAACTTACAGAGCAATTTTTTGTGTTCGGGTCTAACTTTTAAAATGTTATTTTATACTCCAGAGGATGTATAAGGACACCACAGGCACAGCTGTGATTTTTGTCAAACTTTTAGAAAATTTTGGTGCTTGGTGCTTGGTGGTGATCTGCCCTCTCAGAGTGCTTTTGTATGGTTCATTATAAGAAAACCCCTCATCTACGCCTTTCATTTCCTCTTAACTTCAATTGGTCTAGAACTCGGTCGCCTGAATTCTTACACACACCAAATCCTTGTCATCACCCACAAAGCTCTTCACCATCATGCCCCGACATACCTGAGAGAGGTCATCTCCTCCTACCAACCCTCTCTGCCACTCAGATCCACCTCTCCTGGCCTTTTCTTTTCTTTAACTTATATTAGAAGACAGTGATATATGACATATTTTGAACAAATATCTAGCATTTACTCTAGTAGTACTCTGTATCTATGGGCTTACTGAGACATAAGTCTGATTAAATCAGGGCATATCAGTCCGTTTTGTAAAATGCTACAGACTAAAGCAATTTGTGAGTGTTAAAAACATCAACTCCCTATTAGGTTGGTGCACAGTAATGAAGTATTGTGTGGGCAGGTCTGTGTCTTGCTGAGTTTAGATAAAGAGGATGTGGAGCGGAGGATGTAATTAGCTATATATACCACCTCCAGCACAAAAGGCCTAAAGCGGGGGAAGGACTGACTGAGTCACAACCCAGTAATTGCACCTGCCTCCTCATTACGTTCATCTGACCATAGGCAAATCCTAAGGTGAGCACAAAATGCAGATATGTGCAGAGGAAGAGGAACCGTGTGCATGTTCACTGAAGTACTGAAATCCTCTGCTGCCGTCGGCAATACCGCTCCTCAGAAAGGGATTAGCCAGCGTGAAGCTCCTCCCAGGATCTGTCTTTTGAGCTTTGAAAGGTGACGGTATAAAGAGTTTGCAGTGAATGGAGGATGTGCAATCATGGTTGCAATCGATTTCAGCTGCAAAAAAAGGGTTTAAAGCAGGAAAGAAGTCATCAACATGTCAGTGGAGCCGGCATGAAACGGTTAACAAACGGGCAGCAGGAGGACGACTTCAGCGTGCCCAAACTGACAAACACACCTTCTCAGCGTCTTCGTCGGCTCTTGTGCGAGAAGCGACAGAAGCTGTGTATCAACAGTTGGGAACATGCAGAACACACAGATGGGAAGTGAGGAAGTGGATTATGCAGAAGGAATTATTTGAGCAGTTTCTATCGACATGTTTTCTCCTGCTATGGAAATGAGCCACCCTCGCATCGCAACTCAGAGTTGCTACGAGGGGAAACATCTTCAAACTTTCTACAACCATCTTTCAAGTCCGCGGGGCGCATACTTAATAGATTTTGGGTCATTTTGTGTGATTTATTAGTTCAGTGTAAATCTACACCCACAAATCTGTGCCAAGCCTGACATTAATAGCTCTATTAAATGTGATTTGTGGTGTGGTGTAGGTTTATTCAGTTGTTCCAAAAGTGTTGGAAAGCTACTAAAGTGCATTTACTCAACTAATATACTTAAGTATAATATTGGGCGGCTGTGGCTCAGACTGTAGAGTGGCTATTCCGCTGAACCCCAAACTGCTCCTGATGGTTGTTGCCATGGTGGTTCGCTGCCATCAGTGTGTGGGTGTGTGCGTGGATGTTGGTGCGAATGGCTGAATTAACAGAAGAAACATCGTAAAGGACTTGGGAAGAAAGTGCTATACAAGTGCAGCCCTTAAAGTACAGTTCTGGGGCACCTGAACTTTACTCGAGCGGTTCCATTATATGATATTTCGTCCTTAAAATGAGAGTTTAGAGTTTATAGACCTAAACCAACAATGAGCTCCCCTGTCTGGCTCTTACTTACAAGTGGAAGTGAAGTTGTTTTAGAAATGTACAGTGTACCACAATATTAAACACAATCTGTTAACTGTATCCCTGCATGTGCACAGCAGAGTCTGCTTTACAGGAAATTTCCTCTGAACAAATGTTATTGCTTCTACGTCTCCTCAGAGCAAAGCAGCATATTTACACTCCTTGGTAAAGACCTCATCATACAATATGTATCACGATATATTGTGATATGGTACATAGGACACATACTACATAACTGCAGTGTCCACAGTTGACCGAGATCTTGTGTTGCAACAGACCCCTCTCTCTCTTCAAATAGACATTTGGTATTAGCGTTTCGGTAAAGCGCTGCAAGAGGAAGTTATGCAATACACTGCAATATCAATATTTTTCAATATTTTTGCACACCCCACCCAGTGCGGCGGTTACTAAAATATATTTTAGATATGTACATAATTTGTACATGAAACCTGCTGCTGGAAGGGGATCAGAGCTGCAGTATGTCAACACGGTACCGACCAGCCTCCTGTTGTGGACCATAGTATGTATAAAAAACTGAAGAAAGGGCCTAAAATGTACAAAATAGGCCCTCCTGCTGCGGTACACTGTTTAAGTGGCTCTCTAAAACAGATGTGGTGATGTTACGGCGTCTGACATTTTTACCGGTCAGACCGACAATAACCAGCTTTCCTCCTCGAAATGAATGATTCTTTGGCAAAGTCATGCTAATTATCTACCCCAAGACAAAGGAATACAGAGCCGAAATGATGAATGTCTTGGATGGAGCAGGTGGGCTTTGCTCTTTTAAAGATAACCCCCTTTATGTAGAGGTGAATGTGTTATCCATTCAAATAGCCTTATCTAGATACGCAGGAGGTGTTCACTGCTCTGTACAGTTGTAATGAGGAGACAGAGGAAGATGAAATAATAAAATGAGACATGCAGCCCTGCATTACCATATAGATAACCAATACAGTACAAGTGAATTTGCAATAAATACGTGGGTGTTTTTTTTACCCACGTTCCTGAATAAGTGCGAAGATTTTGCTCTGGATGGGAAAATGGAAACATGTAAGAAGACACTGACATAAGGAATAAGTAGGAATATTTTACAGCGAAGTTACATCAGTTTTGCTGCTGATAGAAACTCTGCGGTTTGCCCCGCTTCCATGTGTTGCTTCGGCCAGCGCATTCACTCATTTTGAGAGGCACTTTCAAAGGGGTGATTGGATAACCTTTCCAGTGCACACCTTGGGCTAAATTGTAGTGCATGTTTATAGGAGCAGTTCCGCTGCTCTGACCGGGACCCATAAAACACATAATCCTTTACACTGACATATCCGATTGCTGAGAGCTTGTTAAATGTTCCTCCAATCCATAAAATGTGCTCAGAGGGGTTTTTACACTGGAGTCAGCACGAACATATGGCTACTATTTACAGTAGGCTGACCTCCCTGAGAAACAGTTGTACTGTAACTGAACAAAAAGCATTTATTTATCCAACAACTGGCGATACAGATACCTATTTTACCTTCAGTGGATGTTTTCACAATGATCCTTTTGGGGAACAACGAGCACAAAGGGAGATTGTGTTTGTCCAAGTGTGAAAGAAATGACAGGTTCCCATACTAATTCTACAATGGTGCCTTTGTTCAAATGGCACACATACTTGCAAATCACAGAAAAAGTTGTGGTCCTTTTTACTTTCCAATTATTTGAGAAGGAATATGCACCTCCTGCCAAGGGGAAAGATTGTGTTGCTTTATTGGAACTAATAATGTGATTGATTTGACTTCACTGTTTCCTTGCTCTCACATGAAGTCACAATTGGCAATCACCTGCTTACACAAGGGGGAAATGATTTTCTGGGAAATGATGATGATAATCAGAAATCTTTTTTTTTGTTTTCTAAATCCTCCCTGCAAAATTCTGAAAAGTCCAGCGTGTTGACTCACCAGAGAAGAACTGTGTTTAAGCATATTTCAGCATCTGTTAAAGCTTGGGTTGTTGTTGTTGTTGTTCAGAAAGTACTAGAATGATTTAAGTACCCCCCCCCCCACATGAAGTTTTAAAAATCTCACGGAACTCAGGGTGCAGCATTGACAACAGAGACCCTCCACCTGGAGGCATTTATCCACCCAATCCGCTGTGTTGATTGGAAGACAATGGTATGTGGCTCAATTTACTTCTAATTAGGAATCTAACTGGTGTTATTAAATACATCGCCATGTCCCAATTAGAAAACACAGAGGCCATACATCATTTTTAATTGATATCCACCTCAAGCCACATGGGCCCACCATGCTATTCCATCAACGTTCCCAGAATGATCTTTGTTTGCAGAGAATGAGAGAATGTCTTTTTATTGAAGCGCACTCATTGACTTTATGGCTTGGGTGTGTGTGTGTGTATTTGCATGTAAAGGTGCGTGTGCATGTGTCTGCTGCTTGATTGTATATATCTGGATTTATGTATTTTGTGAGCTATGGGACATTTGAGAAAGCAGTGAGGCTCCTCATTATAAAGCACATATCTCCCATGATACCAATGCTTTCTGTTTATTGAATGGTAATGTGTTAGAGGATGCAAATGCAATCTGCCCCCTGCATTTTGTTGATGCAATCACACTTAATAAGCTATACTTGAGTGCAGCCAGACAATATGGATATTTTTATTCAGGCAATATGGGTACTGTATATTCCATGCTTTATTTTGATCGGTTAAGCCAAATTGAGTAAATTCATAAAAGAAAGAATAGTTTTTCATTATATCTTGTGCAAACTTTCTTTGATTTGTTCATTAAGAAGACAAATTGGTTTGAGCTTGTATTCATTGATTTTTTGGTCTCTTGAGGGGTCTGCAACAAACTGGAAGCATTGACGTGTTAACTCATAAAGTTGATATGGTAAACATTTAGCAAACAGCTGCTTAATTACAAATTGGAATCACAGTTGTGGTCACTTAATGATGTTCCAATATTAACTGTTTAATGCCTGTTAGTGTGCTACTCCACAAAAAGCTCCACTATGTTTACCAGGTAGTTACTAACATTTCTCTTTTCTATTTGGTTCTGGGAAGACCCAATTTATCAAGTCTTTTTTTTTTTGCATTAAATGGCTGCCTTGTACAACAGACAAACATGCAGCAGACTAGAAATAGCAATGAAACCGAAACAGTCAATAATATAAACCAAAACTAAACTAAAAGAAATGCTAAGTGCAGCAGCGGCAGGGCCCTGCAGATACATGATTCTGTGGTGACTCTTGTCACATTACACACAGTAATTTTTTTCAATTTTAATTATCAGTTTGTGCAACTTTAAATGACCAATGTGTAACTTTTATGAATTTAAAAAGACCAGACTTGTGTCAACAGGCTATGTACAGCTTTCAGAAATTCCTTCTGAATAGTGACACCCTGGAGTTGCAGTCATCGTGCTCAGCAGCACCTTTCACACCCATCCACACCTCATAATAACACACACCATCTCCAATTTGTTTTGCACCAGGCTTCAGCTCTCCGCCCTGATGGCTCACACACAAAAGCACACAGAACTGGCTCCCTGTTCATCATCACATCCACTTCAAACTCGCCCTTCCTCACCTACAAGTCCCTCCATCAAAAGCTGCACCCTCCTTACCTCTCGGCCCCCGCGCCACCTCTGCTCTACAGACTCCAACCTTCTCACACCCATCCTCAGCTTCAAATAGCCCCTCAAACCACACCTGTTCAGACAGGCTTTTCTTTAATCTCTTTTTTGTTTTCTTGACTGTCCAAAAAAGTGCTATGTAACTCTAACTTGTTAGTATTGTAGTATAGAACAAGCAAACACACACATTCAAACCTCTGATGCCATGCAGGCCAGCCGCAGGTGAGTTGCGAAATGTCGGATTAAACATTTGGACTAATTACCACCAGGAGAAACAAAGGAGTAATCTCTGCTGTGCCTGTTTTCTGCTCCTTTGTTGAGAAAATATAGCGGTGCGTGTGTGTGTGTTCACTCGGAAGTGGGCGACTCATTATTGCAGCTGTGTTTTTGTGGTGGTCGGGCTAGTCATCTCATTTCCTGGAGCGCTGATGTCTTCATGGCGTATCTATTTGGATAACCCACTGCTTAGTGTGTATGGTAGTGGCAGAAAAGGAGCATGACGCAGCCCACGCCCTTCACATAAAAAAACATTCCACTATTGATTTACAGTCAGGGTATGCACTGCTTACCCTGAGTACATTTAAAAAAAAAATGACCTACTGTGTTTTAGTAATTATTCTTAATTATCAATGAAATTTAAATGCAATTTCAATTGTTAGAAGTAAGTATATGTCACATTTAAGGTCAAAACGGATCCAAACCCTTCAAAATACGCAGACACCAATGCACAACGTTAAACAAGCAAACCAGCCCGGTTGCCATGGGAACGTGCAAGCCTCCTGACATAGCCTGCTTGCATTCTGAAGGGCAGGGCAGGCTCTGCCGGCTGTGCTTGTTCTTTAGCATCCACTTTGAATGCTGCCAATTTTGAAGGTTACACATGCTTATTACATAATTTACATGGAAGTTTATAGGGGAGCAGAGGCACTGCTCATTGCCAAGTATGGACCAGCCATCCAGGAGAGACTCTGACTATGGAGAGAGTGGGAGCCAACTACACCATGCAAAATTGATTCATAATACAAGATCTATTATAGTGTCATTCCTGGTGTATATATGTATTTACAATCCTTGATTATGTGTGATTTACATTCATTAGTGTTATTATAGTTAGCATCTTCAATCTAAGTGAGCCTGAGTAAATGTTTATGACTTTAACATTCAACATTACTTTGTTTTTTCATATCTGCTTAAAACCTAAAGCAGCATTTATGAATACATTGTTTGATATTGGTATAAATTTATATTTATTTATTTCACATATTTGTATTTATTTACAAGTGGTTAGTTTCATAGCAGTGATCCTTTATTTCGTTTCTATATTTACAGAAACTGCTTTGCATTGTACCTGAACACATCATTGTCCAGTAAACAGGTTAAACTCCTGCCCTGCAGTGGTCAGTTAGAATAAAATCCAGCAATACTAGTGCAGTGTCCATAGGAAGTATATATTTCTATGGAAAAGTAGATAGACTGAATGTATGTGATTTTTTTAAACACACTGCTTTGCTATTAATGTGTAGTAAATGGTGAAAGGATAATAAATCATTTTTCGTGTTTTCACATTGTTTTAATATTCAACAGCTTATCCATCCATCCATCCATAAAACAATAGTGTCAGGATTTCCTCAGGGTCTGTGAACGTCACTTGAAATTTCGTAGTTAATACTTGTAATTTATATTTAAGAAATGTGCAGCCAGGGTGTAGCTCTGGCAGTATTTCAGTAATCGGGTGTCTGGTTCTTAAGTAACAGGAAAAAAAGCTAAGAAAATGTTAGAAAATTCCCTATTGTGCATCTAAAAATTGTGAAAAAAAACATTCCATTTTTTTTTCAAGGTTAATAAGGCTACCCCCCCACTATTTTAGAAACAAATTACAATTTAAATATCTCAGTCAAATCACAAAGCAAGAAAAGCCATTAAAGACGTTTAATCTCGGCTACCAATTTGAGATGATATAAACTGTACAAATGAGAATAAAGTACTCTGAAAACCCATCAGCACCTTTGCACCTTTCTGGACCAAGTTAGATTGCATTGTCTGGTCATCGGGTTGAGGCAGATAAAGCAACCATCGATCAATAGCCATTTCTTATCCTCACCCGTCATCTTCTCTCCATCAAAGGGCAAAAGCTCCTTTCACAATTGATTCGGCCACTGATAACCACCTGTTCAAGCCTCGACTGGTTCAATTTTTCTCCTCCTCTCAGTGTCTGCTGCATTATGTGTGTCGGTCTACCACTCGACCAGGAGGACGGTATCCACACTATTTACTGCTTTCTGCCTCTTTCTCTGCAGCTGTCTGCATGTGCATCTGTATGAAGTTCAATGCCTGCGGAGGGCTCCTGTGTCTGCTAAAGTCCACGTATGTGAAGGGATGTGAGAATGCAAATGTGGCTAAGCTTAGCCGTCAATGATATTTACATGTAAGATCACAGGGAGGAAGAGCAAACATGTCTGTCTTGTTTGAGGAACACGGGCTGAGCGGCAGAAATGCCAAATAAATCATGTTTGGAATAACAAGAGAGATGTCTGTCGGCTTCTATGCTGCTAAAGCATTCGGTCTGACGATTTACAAAGCCGACAGATCAATCTGAGGAAAATATTTAAACGCAGAGATGGAGTCGGATCAAGCCTCCATTTGACGATGAGGGAAGCTAATGTTTTCGCTTTCATTATGTTTTATTCACGTAACAAGCTGCGCTTTGTTCGTCATAGTGAAAAAGGTCTCTCTCCCCTACCCTCAATGCTGTTTAAAGACAGCCTCCTTTAGCATTCATGTAGCGCTACCACTCCTGACCTTTAGCTTTTTAGTGAAAAACAAGGAAAGGGTGAATCTCTAACCTTAACTTGTCTAACCTGGAGTTGTAGCATGACAATGGTTGATTTTTTTTTCATACAAATCCCTCATGACTGCAGTCATTTGTTTAAATTCCTCTGCAAAGGTTGCTGCTCATTAGTGGAATGATGCAAGACCTCACACCTTCTGGTACATATGGTTCAGACCACATGCAGGAGTATTAAGAATAGCTTTTTCGACTTTTAGTTGAAATTGGCTTTTTCTCCTTGTTGTGGAAGGAGGTCTCATAGTCTTCACTGTTGTGTATGTGTGTGTGTGGTCTGTGCATGTATGTATATATATATATATATATATATATATATATAATCTACATTTTCCTCTCAGTAAAACATATTTCGCTTCATTAAAACACAAACATGCATAAAAGTATTGAAGTGGTAACAGTATCTTTTGCCACAAACCGGGCTTGCACACTGAGGAGGGTTTGTGTTTGGAGTCAATTAAACTGCAGATAGAATAGTAAACATCTATTTTTCATGTTTTTATAGACAAGTTGTGGACAAACGTGTCACGTCGAGGTGCTGTGCTTTATAGAGATTTCGGCGGATGAATATATATTTATATGTATCCAGTATATAATACACATATATTCCTTGTGGTGTGTATTTTTCATACATTATTTTTATTCTAGGTTTCCCGCATGGGAATTCAGGCCAATTGCAGAGCAGTTCAGGAAGTGCTTTTACCGCTCCTGCCTCAGACACATCTGACTTATGAGTGATGGCTTCTCTGGCTGCATTTTGGTTCTCTTGAAAATTTTGAGAAACTGAACTGAACCAAACAGAATGTATATCCCTCCTTATTTCTCAATAGCCCTCAAAATAACCAACATGACATTTGTCACCTGGGCAGTCAGCAGCCAAAACCATGTATCCAGACGTGTGATGTGGGTCGTACACGTTTATTTTTAGTGGTGGTGCAGAAGGAGCGACTTGTAAACATGGCTGCCATGAAAAAGGTCTATTTGTGTGTGTGTTTGGGAGAGTAGGAAATGTCAATGTTAAGCTTCTGAAATGTGCCTGAAATGTATTTATGTGTGTGTGTGTGTGTGTGTGTGTGTGGGAGAGAGATTTAAACATCCCATTATAGTGACTTGCATGAGAGTCCTGGAATCTAGTCCCATCATTGACTATCAGTTAAGACGCTTATTCCTCCTGGTTTCAACCTGTTTGATCAATAGTTACTGTCTGGGGAGCATGTTGTCCCAGAGGTGAAGACACAAGGACTCTTCTGTCTCCATCTGAACCACACAGGAAGGGACTGCTATCAATCTTCATTCATCATTTAATACACGCACACACACACACGCACATGCAACACATAGACACACACATCAAGCCTTAACTCAATACAGTGAGATTGGAAAAAGAGCACATGGAACATTTTTACTCATATCTGGATCATTTGCTCAGCAGTATCAAACCGGATATCAGACCCAATTTATCTTCATATCCCATGGCAACATCATACATGGTAATTTTCCTCTGAGAAACCAAATTGTAATTGAAAGTGAGAATAAATGTTGGAACAAGTAAATCCCCACAGTGAGACGTGTTTGATAATATATCCTGCTTTTGACTTTTGGGACGGGGATGAAACCGGCTCTCCTTCCATAGATCCACGTACCGATGGCACATTAATCTAAGGCTCCGCGGTGCAGTGCCTCTCTCCCCCGTGTTTCTCTACACTGACGGCTCCTGAAATGGGAATTTAGGGGGGGGGGTATATTGCTTCGAAAGCAAGGGGCCCCCCGAGCTCAGAGGAAAGCGGGCTCATGCGTAACATTACTAATGCCCTCGCCCTGTCAAAAAACACACACCTGCTTGAGGCTTGACAGTAATTTGTTTGGACATGGTTTATAATTTAACTCCGTCGGGAATTAACTTCCAATACAAGAAGCTATTAGCGGGGGAGATGGCGATCGGTGGAGTATTCCTCTGTGCGGCCGTGGCCTTTCCCAGGTGAATGGTAAAAGTTTGATGCTCGCCTATAAAATATCCAATGTCTATGGATTTTGTGCACTGAGAAAACCATAATAAAAATGCAATCTAGCCTTTTGAGAAGAATCTATCACCACCGAATTGAACACAACGCCCTCTCCTTTCTTTCCTCATGCTTTACTGCTAAAGCAACTAATGGGGTGAGGACTTTGGTGTAACTTCCTCTTGCAAATAAAGGAAAGGGTATCTAAATTACACCTTTTTTTACAGTGTATACATGTAGGCTTTTCATAGCAGGGAAAGCACTGGTGTAACATTAACAGTGGCACACTGCCATGTCAGTGGTCCAGTTTGCCACGCCAGCAAAGCCCTGGCACCTTGTCACCGGCTACACCTGTTTTTTCCTGCCAGGAGAAACATCTGTGGAGAGGAATGGAGAATGTTTGTCCAAAATGACAGAGTGAAGCTAACATGACAATTACCCTTTTTAACAAAGTGTTGCTGTTTGTTTCAGTGCATAGAGGCCCAGCAGGGAGAGAAAACACAAACAGTAAGAGTAGAATTTCACTGGCAAGCACGCTCGTGTTCAGGTTCAGTTGATATAGGGATAACCTTGGGGTTGCAATGACTGCCAGTTGGTCTGCCACTCTGGTCCAGACTAAAGTATCTCAACAACTAATATATTGTGTTATATTGTGTGTGAATTGTCCTTGTCGCCCAGACGGTGAATGCCATTCCTGACTTTTCTGTTAGCGCCGCCACTTGCTCCGTAGTTGTGGTTTTGAGTGAAATGTCTTGGAAATTATTGCATTGATTGTCATGAAACTTGTCACACATATTTGTTTTGTATTCATATTCAAAATTAATAACAATAAATGCTTGATCTCATAATTTGGATTCAGATGTATGTTTTTATTAATACATAATTATATCATGATAATAAGTACTGTTTTTTTTATTATTACCTTAAATTGAGCTTTTTTTTATCTACATGGGCCCCCTTCCATAATGATAATGACTAAGTGAGTTTTGCAGCCACCATAATTGATTTGTCGATCATTTGGTTGCAATCCACAACCTCCACCACTAGAATCTAAACATAAAGTTAACAGTAATATCTCCACATCTACACAGTGTGGCACGAACCCCTGCACAGACGTTTATGGTTTCCAGATGATTAATCCCACTGATGATGGTAATCCGCTGACTTTTTCTGCCGCCATTAGGGTCAAGATTAAATTTGCCCACGTTTGCGAGCTTTGTCGGTGTAATCGCGTTACAGTGCAAAGCGCCCAAGTACCGCCTCACAGAGCGGCGAGTGCGGCTGCGGTCTTGTTGCGTCAACCCGTGAGTTTAAGAAGCTTATGTAGAACAGTGAGGGAGCCGCACTGCTTTTTTTTTTTTTTTGTCAGATGTATGCTAATAATAGGGTGTTTATGTTAAGCTGTGGTGTGTCTGTTAAAACGTGGCCTGCAGCTTCTATAAAGGCGCTGCCGTTAGCAAACAAAAAAGACAACTTCCACCGTCGGGCTGCAGACATACAAAGGCAGGAGGATGTGGAAATAACATACAAACACTATCCTGTCAAGTCCATGATTAATTTGTGACAAGCTCTACTGTTTTACTTGTAAACACGGCAATGGGATAGTCTTTTATTTGGTGGGGAGGGAGGTTGGGGTGGAAATAAAAGCAATGCTATGTCAGCTTGCCGGAGGCTGTTTGTGAGGTGAGATGACAACATCACAGTCTTAAGTGGGCCAAGCAATTAGCACTGCGGGGAAAGAAAGCGAGGGAGTCTGAAATCAGCTCCGGGGCCTCGCGTTGTGATTGAGAATCATGTGAGACTGGAACAGAGGCACAGAACAGGACTTTCGCTTTTCTTTTTCACCCCTACCAGAGAGGAGAGGAGACCACCGCGGGACAGGATTCAAAGCACAAAACCTCTGACACATGTAGTGTAGTTCGTGTTTTTTTTTTGTTTTATTCCAGTGAGCACCAGGCCAACAGTCATTTAAAAAACTTCCTTTTTATTCAAGCTGTGTCCTGTCTACAACAGGAACGCTGTAAAGTGCAGTGAGAGGAGTTAACAATAAAAACTTTGATCTCGATACTTAAATAAAATATCAGGGTCACGGTGCCTACAAAATGCTAATCCCATATCTTTTCTCCCATCAGACAGCCTGTTCCTCCCAGACTCTCATGCTACATTTGTACAGAGAGTCTGGCCCCCCTCAAACTACAAGTGTTAGCTCCCTTGAAGGCTGGTTCTCTGTTGAAGTTTGTAACTATTGAATCTGTGTGGAGCCGCTCTGGATCTGCCATAACCAAACACAAATATTTGTCCAGTGAATACCCAAGATATATAAAGCAAAAACCCAGACCTAGTACTAGTCCTGTCTGTGTCTGTCTCCCAGTGCTCCAAGTCAGCCTTTCCTACAATATCTCCAATGAACATGATTTATGGGGCAAAGGCCAAGTTATTTTGCAACTTTCGACTGTGTGATTATTTTAGATGCCAAATTCTACCTGCAGCTTGAGAGAAATCGTCCATGGTAAAAAAAAATAAAAAAATCTATATTCTTATAGGGCTACATGCTACACCATGTTAAAGCAAGCCGAACATATACAGGTATGTATTTTGACACAAAATAAATGAGTAGTACATAAGCAGAATTGATTAATGGAAGTGTGCTGTGATGTTGGTAAATGCATCCTTTTTTTTTGGACATTTCTCTTTTACTTAAGTGTGGAACAATTTAAACATTTTCCACTCTAAAGGAGAGCATCTGTCACACCTTTGCTTTTTTCCACTGGTACTGTCCCCCTGCAAAATGTTCTCTCAATCCTCTCTTTATTTCCTTTCTTGCAGGTTCTTTAGTGTTTTGCTCTCCTGATTTTCAGCTGTTTGCCATTTCATGGCAATCTATGAAATGACTCTGCACACTCACACACTCTTAAAATAAGTACTATCGCATGCTATTGTCTTTTTATTTCCAGCCCTATACTCTATACTGCAAAGGGTACAGGGCATCCTGTCCTCCGTCTCATTACGCTAACCACTGCTCACAGCATTGTTGACTACTTCCAAATTTGCTAAAACCATTTCACCGTTAGTGTCACCGAACACAGACACAGGCCAGAACCCCCCTATAGTGAGATGAAGAGGTGAACAAAAGTGTGTCCAACTATATCTAATTGGTACTTTTCAACTGACTGCACTGGCTTGGGCTCCTTTTCTCCGCAGAGGATACATTTCACATATTTAGAGTTTCCAAGTTTCCAATTTGTGACTCCTCTCCCGTCGCATGCTTTGCCTCGCAGGACTCCATTGTTCTCCTGCAGTAGTAGGCATGTCCTTTATTTTATGATCTGTGAGGATCAGCAATTATCTTTGTTATGTACATGACTTTCATACAGTAGAGCAATATGGTGCACCTGTGAAATGCTCTCCTTATTCAAGAGTGTGTGTGTGTGTGAATGTGTGTGTGTGTGTGTGTGTGTGTGTGTGTGTGTGTGGGCTGAAGGACCAGCATGATACTGTAATTCTGGCTGCTAAAGCTGATAATGTGGCATTCTTCCTGGAAAGCTGACCTGCGTCAGCCTGTCTACAAGTTAAATGCCCGTCTGCAACTGCTTCTGTTTTCCCTCCATCTGTTCTCCTTACTGACACACACACACACACACACACACAGGCACACGCTCGGTTGTCAGAAGTATTGCTGCGAGGTAGCTAAAGTGAAGAGCGGAACTTTCTTCATTCATCATTACATCAAGTACCTTTGAAAGTTACAGTTAATGATGCGTCCTCTTCAAAGAACATAAAAGAAGGGACGCCACGATGGTGTCTTTGCTAAAAGTCCTGTTAGAATCAGAGAAACATTTTATCTTACACTCTCCCACCTACCAGCTGCCACACCACTAGCTCAACCTAGTTTGCATGTTATGACTCTAACGATTGCAGCTTCTTCCTTAAAAACACAGTAATGTAATTAATCTGCCATCTGTTAATATTTATACACTGTGAATATCTGAATCATACATGATTTCCATGCTTTTCCCTGCAGCAGCACCTGTGGGCTGAAACCAAAAAAAAAATGAATAAAAGATTACTGGACTTTTATTCTGTTATTCAAGATTGATGTCTGACCTCATTGTGTGTGATTGCTTTCTCGGGTTGATATGATTATCAGGTTGCAGATGCAGCCGCTTATCCTGCATATCAAGCACACTTTCAGCAGCTGACTCCTCAGTTTTCCTCCACATCCAGACACACCAAGTGAATTTAAATGGATTTGAACTTTAGCTTCCTCTCAACATCACATTCTGACATATTGCAGGACCTGCAAGAGCATGTCACTGACTCAGGATATGATATTGTGTTATCCAATATTTTCTATATTACAAATGCATGGAATGTGAAACATGTTGTTCATTGTGACAAACACACAGAGCATCAGCATCCAGCTCCCCTCACATTTTAGCTGGATTTAGTGCTTTCTTTTGGTTTCATAGCCGGCAGCTTGGCTCTTATCATTTCCAGCAACAACAGAAAGCTTTTCAGTGTCTGATGAAAACAGTGTACACTACCTGCATGGCAACGTGCAACATATGTTCCCATTTGTGCTGCATGGAAAACATATTCCATGTGTTTTCACCAGTTTATCACAGCTGTTCTTCTAGTTTATGTTCAATTTTTAATATATATACTCCAATTATAAATTGAAAAAATAAAAATGTGCTTTTATGAAGTTTATATTTTGACTTGTCCCACTTGGATTTGAATAGGTTGTAGTGTTACACACAATGTCCTGCAAGCCCAAGACACATTGTTGTTGTCTTTTCCCTGCAAAAAAAGCAAACCTCAGTATTGTTTTACATTCTAACCAACAACATATGGAAGTTGCGGAGGATGAAGCTCTCCAAAGGTCCGTGTGTGGGATTATGAGTTTGCGGGTAGAATTAGGACTGATTGGCGTCCTTGGTTCCCTCTGGACATGACCTCTCTCCCACTTTGGCCGCAGAAGACGGGCCTGTTAAGATGCAGGGAGAGGAGTGGAGCAGGCTCCAGCCTGAATGTCTGCTCAATCCATTTCAAAAAGACAGCCGCTGCCATGATTGACAGGAGGAGAGGTTACATCCATATTTACCCTTATAGAAATACATGAGAAAAAAAATCCTGGGGTGCAAAATGGCTTGGCATTGAATAGTCAAACAGAGAGAAAAAGTAATGGGAAGCATAATGCATGCATTGATGGACTGATTCAAGAGGATGATTTAATACATAAATGCATCAATATAGAAATTCAATTTTGAGGCCAAATCGAATCTTTTGTCCTTGCAAAATGTTCCTCCTGCAGTACAGAGTGGAAAAAAATATCAAAAAATAAACTTCCTCTTTAATCATGAACGATTTTTTATGGATATGCATTACGGAGTAATTTTTATTTTTTTCAAATGATAAAGATTCAGATGGAAAATTAAGTTCTTGGATCAGCGCCTGCAGTAGCTGTTTACCAGCTACTCGGCCAATTACTACCAGGCAAATATGACATAACTGTTGACAACTTTAAGTGTCACAGCATCCATTTCTACATATCTAACTGAATCTAAACTAATCAAAAAATCACTCTCACCCTCCAGAACGCAATACATGCAGAATACGGTCTGAACTTATAGCTCTCAATTTGGTAAGCCTTTTCAGTCATGCACCGCTGTGTTTTCCACTGCTGTTTAATATGGATGAGATGAGTAATGCAACTGTGAAGACAATTATTAGGCTTATCACCACACCCTCATATTTATATACTTTAACAGGCCCTTGTGTGTGTGAAGGAAGAATGGTAATGTTGTGAACACACACACAACCTTCTGGAAAAGGAGAGAATGAAGTCCATCTGAAATGAATGACTGGAAAAAATAAATAAATACAACTTAATAATAAATAAATATATATATATATATATATATATATATATATACATATATATAAATACTTTTCCTCTACTCGTCACTTTACTCTACACACACATCCTGCACCTTAAGTACATGTGTGTAGGTGTGTGGATATGTATGTGCGTATGTGCGTATATATATATATATATATGTAAATATGTGTGTATGTGTATGTATGTAGGTATGTACGTGCATGTATGTATGTATATATGCTTTGCTTATGCATACTTTTTTCTTGCTATTTATTAGTATTTTTTTTCCATTCTTATGTCCATAATGCATACTGTGTATGCAGATCAACAAATTCTACGAATTTTGTACATAGTGTTGTGTATTTTTATTTTTTATAGCTTTTATTTTCTTTAGCTTTTATTTTCTTTTTCTTTACTCTGTATGCTGCAGTAACAAGCAAATTTCCCCATTGTGGGATCAATAAAGTTATATCTTATCTCTTATCATCTCATATCTCTATATATACAGTATATATATATATATATATATATATATATATATATATATATATATATATATACTGTATATCACTGTACATCTGCCGCCATGTTGGATCCACAGTTATCAACATAGTTGTTTCACTGCTCTGTGATTGGTTCCCTAGTTAAGGTGAATGAAGGATGGGTATAGCCAGCCTACACATGTGTGATAGATCCACTTTTCAACAGTCCAATCAAATTCCTTTTAAGGTTTTGTCCCGCCTGTGTATCCTGGTTATCCCAGGAGGACATCATATGCACATCATATGCTCTCAAAATGACATTTCAGGTGGACTTTAAGGGATGTTGATCGATTTCCACTAATATACTATCACCAGGACACGTTCGAGCGCAGTCGTTTCGAAATATTGAACAGTCATCACAGAGCGGTGGGCCCTCAAAATTCCATATTTCCAATGTTATGATTCAACTAATTTGAGCTTCATACACAACAGGGCTGCATCTTTAAAACCTCACATCTGACAAGGAAGAGGCGTGAGCAGACTAGATTTCGAAAAGACAAGCTCACATCAGCACCGTGGTGGAGCACCAAGGTGAGGTTGTATTGACTGCAAGGCCACTAAACTGAATTATACATCATGAACTTGTTCTTGAGAAAGGGGGTTAATGAGCCACGTGATTACTCCGGTGAGCAGCTTTTCTCCAGAGCTCAGTTTGCTGTTTACCTGCTGCTTCATCATGAATCCCTATTGACCCCAGACATTACTTGTGATGCATCATAGCGTTTAGGTAAATGCACTGCAAAACATTCATCTCAGCAGGACAAGTTTAGCTCTCCTATGCGGTCTTCAGGGAATAAAACAATCTTACTCATTTCCAAGTGATTTGTTGTAGGAATTAGATAACTAGACATTTGTCAGAGATTGATTGTGATATCTGAAGAGGGCTGGAAATTCTCTTGTGGAAATGTCCACGGTGCCACTCTCCTGACAGGCACGGCGAGTTTAGCTGAGCGCAGCTTTAGGACCCAGGGAGGAGGCGGACTGACGCGGCTGCTCCCTGCAGGAGAAGCATGGCCACATTTGTATGCGCCGGGCTCCCCGCCGCCGCACTAACTGCACAGTAACGGCACAGGATACTATCTCTTTTCTATGTCCCTTTTTTTCTATTTCGCCCTGAAGGATAAGCTTTATCAAGTAACTTTGCTTTCGACTTTTTTTTCATTATTTTATTTTTTTTTATTTTTTCATCCCGAATGCGTCGTCTCCAGAAAGAAGGATAACCAGCTCCATGACAGTTGCGGGCTGCACGTTTCCCCGCTTTTCGTCTTCCTCGCAACGTGCGCAGCAGCGAAAGTTTTACGGAGCTGCCGGTATGGACCACTTCTGCTTTTAAGTGACACGGCGCACGTGCAGCAGCCTTTTTTTTTCGCATCATTTCGGAGAGGTAAGTTTATTACATTTGCTGCCGAGTGACGCTACAAACACACACATAAACACACACGCACACACACACACACACACACACACACACACACACAACGCGGCAGTTTGACGAGAAACGTGCGCGTTGCTCTTTTCGATGCCGGTCTGGGGCGCTAGTTGTGTGTTTTTTTGCGTGTGATTCACACGAGCCACGCTCGCGTTTGGCTATGCGTAAAAGCGCATTTTTTTACGCGTAAAATCGCCTTTTACGTGCGTCTTTTTTTTTTTTTACCTTCATAGGTATCTTGTTGCGCTTTTCTTTTTTTTGAAACACCTGTGCGGTGTGCAGGTGATTCCCACACAGCTGCGGCGTGGTCCTGACAGGCGTGTCTGTTGCCTGTTGCCTGTTGACAGGCTGAGTGACAGCACGCGGCTCCGGCTGAAGGAGCTGTCCCCTTCCGCGCGGTGCTGAAACTTTCTGACCACATGGCTTGTCGCATCGCAGGGGGCGGGGGAGGAAAAAAGAGAAAAGGGGGGAAAAAATGGATCAAAGCGACACGCGCGCGCAGGTTTTGTTTTATAGTTTCTGAAGGTTTGGAGATTTAAAGGCTAAACCGCCGCGAGGCTATGTATCTATCAGACTCGCAGGAAATAAACGAGCCGCGGCTTGTGTGCACAGCCCGTATAACTCACCGGGCTCCGTGCTGCCGCACCGGGCGCAGTATCTCAGCGGAGATTGCAGCGGGCAGTGAGGGATGATGAATCGATACAGCAGTCCTTTCTCTGGACAGCCAACACAAGGCTGTTTCTTTCTTTTTTTTTTTTTAATTTACAGCGTACGGTAACGTTTGAGCAGCGCTATAGTGTGATTTAAGTATTATATGTGACCCCTTTACCAACACACTTCGCAGCAAAGTGAAAGATGTGTCATTTAACTTTTTTCTCTTTTTACCCAACCTAAGTGAGGAAGATCAGTCGCTTTTAGTGCTGTCAGAAGCCTCAGGTGTGTGTGTGTGTGTGTGTCCCTGTCAGCCGCCCTGAGGAGCCTCTCCTGTGAGATCTCAGCATCACTAATCCGGGGCTCTGCACTTGTGCTGAGATTTGCAACAGGGCTGTGAGGATGTCTGTGGACAGGTAGAGTGGCGGCCACGCTGCTGTTTGGTCTTCCTGCTCATGATGCTCCAGATGCTGATATAAAAGACCAGTTTGCGATAGTGTGAGGTGGCCTTGGCAGTGTTTGTGTGAGGAAACTAAAGAGCATTTCTTTTTCTTTTTCTTTTTTCTTTGTATCTTGGTTCGCTCTCCGTCATTGTGACAGAAGGTGATGCTGAGGGTGGTTTGATTTTCCAATCAATGCTTCACTTTCACTTCCTCCCTCAGCCTCTATTTCTGCCTTTTTTTTTGCATGGGCAACCACTTTGCTTTAAATAAGCTTTTTTGTGGAATCGATTTAAGTGCTCCTTCCACTCACATCTATTAGACTTTTTGTGTCAAACCATAAATAGTTGCTGACAATATGAAAACAGTTGGATTTGTAAATGACTTTATCAGGTTTAAAGTTGTTTTTTGTTGCATTACCATCATTCTGTTCAGTTCAATCAGACCAATTATTCCTTTTTATTTTGTTTTTCATTTATTACAGCAGCAACATATAATGTGTCCTATTGTGTGTAATCTCATCTCTTCTTTTTTTTCAACTGCACCTAGTGTACATGTGTCATCAGCGACATTGTCATGACCACATCCTGAATATGACTTGACACGCTGGATCAAAATGGCACTAATTAAGTCCAAAAAAACTGAGATCAGATACAATGAAGGAATGAATGTGTAATTAGGGACATTATTCACTGGGAATAATAGCGAATCTGAAGATCCTGTTATTGCGGTGTAGTCCTGCTTTTGTTTGTGGAATGGCTGACTTTGCCCACTGTGAACCGCCGGTAACAGGTCTGTGGTTGCCTTGGCTAAATCTCTCTAATCCAGAGAGGCGGACCAGATATGCCTTCATGGCAAATTTGGGGCTTATCAGCAGACTTTGAATTTTATGTGTGGCAGCTAAAGCAGAACATTAATAGATTTCATCTAACAGGATTAGTGATATTTGGAAATAAGACATGAGGCAGAAAATGAATAAGACATTAATACCCAGTGAGCAAAAACCAACAACACTAGCTAATGTGTGAATAAAGATTCTTTGGAAAGCAGACTGCCTTTCTTTGATTAATCCCCCCCCTGAACTGCACCGCAGAATTATGAATGTTTTCAATAACGCTTGCTGCTTGTGAAAAGATTCATTCTCACCTCATCATATTCGCTGACAGAGACAATTGAAATGTATATAAAGGATTCTGCAAGCCCGCATTCATTAAAACAAAAAAATGTCCAGTGCAGAATGCATTTCTGAACTGAATAACATATAAAGGAAGAAATACCGGTACCACTTATTCTAAAGGTCTAGTCTATAATGCATTATGAGCATTCATAAGACACTACAGTGCTTTTGTGAGAGTATAAAATTGATTATAAAGGTCACCTATGATGATGCTTATAACAAGGTTTAGGAAGTATTAAAAGTGGTGGATACAATGAGGGGCAGTGACAGGAGTATTATCCCTAACATGCCCTTTATTTCATAAAAACGATAGAGGAAGTTACCATCACTTCGCTCCATCTTCCTCCCACCCTCAAGCCGTTGGTCTGCCTCGGGGCTGCTGACAATGGATGTCTGTATTTATTGTCTTTATTTTTCATTCCGACGCCACGCCAAATGATATCACTGTCCCCGGCGAGGCTCTTTGATTGAAAAGCTCCCGTTCCCTGTTGCCCGCGCCTCGTCCCAGCAGAGCCCCGAGGCTGCAGGTCCGACAACAGGGAGCTCCTGTTCCCTCTGACACCCGACCTCGACGGTGAAAGGTCAGGCGCCGCTCGCTGTCGGCGGGTGTCATCATTCAGCCATTACGGTGCCCTCTGGATGGCATGTCAGCCACCCATGGTGGCAAGTCAATTAGTCATGTCTAAGGGGAGTTAGGCTATGTTTGCTGCTAGGATTTCATTCATCTGCAGGTGGGGACGCACTCGAGCGGTTTATAATTCCTAATTACTTCATACTTTGCACGTCGGGAGATGATGAAAAGTCTCACTACAATAATCTGATTCGTGTTTTAAATTTGTTTCTTTATTTTTTCGACATGAGAGAGTCAAAATGCACCAGGGAAGGATATGCTGTGTGTTTAGAATACCAGACTCCAACAACTCCAGGAGCTGCAGCAGCAACAACAGCAGCAACAAAAACAAGGACAAGATGAATGCAGGAGAAGAAGTGGGAAACGAAATGGAGGCGATGGAGATCAAACATATGGATACAGATCTCTTCTGTGTCCTCTCAAGGAGATTCAGTGGTACAAAATCTGGCAATCTTCAGAAATATATGTAGTTGTAGTTATACTGTGTATGCATGTATGTAAAGAGGTCGCTAGCAGATAGCTCAGATCTCACTCGTATTCCAGCTTTTACTCATTATTTTGCTAGTGTTGGTCATGGCACATATACACTGGTTGGTCCAGAAACCATGAGGATGAGCCAATTTGGTGTTTACTCGCTACTTCCGCCTTCTTTCTTGTCATGGAAGAGCAAGCTGTTCTGTCCTCTCCCCAACTGTAATGCAGATCTCTATAAAGTGTGAAATGGAAAATATGGAAAAAAACACGGCTTGGACTATACTCTGTCTTTACCGTTCCAGAACTCACCATAATGTAACCTATAAAATGATCTCCCTATCCAGATACAGATTTTTTTTTTTTTAAAGAGGAGACAATCCTTTGCAGCTTGCCACTTAGCATTAAAGGAAATGTATTGTGCGTAAGCCTTTTGTGATAGGCTGCCATCCTAACCAGGGGTTTGTGTTGTACACCTGCTGTAAGCTGCTTCGTAGCCCTGCATCGGGTGATAAGCTCCTGGCCTGTGAGCCGCCTCAGCATGAACAAGGCTTACATTGTAGGGCTTACAGACAAATGGTAATTCTCAGCATACCTCTCTGTGGATGCAAAATGCCTTTGCTCCCAAAATGCTGCGAAAACATAGTATAGATATTTAGCTTTAGGTCATGTCAAAGGTTGGAGGCTAACTAATTAAAATCACTTAGAAATAATTATCTGCACTGAACAAAAATATAAATGCAACACTTTTGTTATTTCTCTTTTTTTGTTGTGCGCATACAAAAAAATGCTTATTTCTATAAATTTCGTTCAAAAGGATGTTTAAATCCTTGCAAGTAAGCACTGCTCCTTTGGCCAGATAACCCATCGACCTGACAGGTGTGGCATATCAATATGCTGACTTAACAGGGTGATTACTGCCCATGTCTGCTTAGGCTGGCCACAATAATAGGCTGCTGTAAAATGTTGCAGTTTTTATCACACAACACAATGCAACAGATGTGGCAATATTTGAGGGGAGCGTGCTATCGGCGCGTTGACGTAGGAGAGTCCACCAGAGCTGTTGCCCGTGAATCGAATCGCCGATGCTGTTTACAAGAATTCAGAAGTACATCCACCAGCTCTGTGAGAGACCATCCACCCGGGGAGCTGACGCAACAGATGGTTCGCACGGCCGGAGGATTTCTGCACAAACTGTCAGAAAAAGCATCTCATCAGCATGCTCGTAGTGTTCGTTCGTTGGGTTCTTGAACTGCCAGAACCAGCCGACGCTCACCTATGACGGCGTCTGGCACTTCGGAGAAGTGTTTTCTTCACGGCTGAATCACGGTACTCGCTGTGCCGGGCGGGTGGCAGATGTTGGCATCATGTGGGCGAGTGGTTTGCTAAGGTCAACCCTGTGAACAGCGTGCCCCATGGTGGCGGCGTGGTGTGCACAGGCATGAGCCACAGACGTCAAACACAGGTGCATTTCATTGATGTCAATTTGAATGCACAGAGATACCGTGATGAGATGCTGAGGCCCGTCATTGTGTCATTTATCCACGGTCCCATGTTGTAAGGATCCGTGCACAACTCCTGGAAGCTGAAAACATACCAATTCTTGCAGGGCCTGCGTACTCGCCACATGTCGCCCGTTGAGCCTGTCTGTGATGCTCTGCGTGTGTGACCATGCATTTTATTTCAATTCATGGAAAATGTGAGCAAAAACACACGTGTTGCATTTATGTTTCCGTCCAGCTTGGTAAAAAGGAAGTGACTTTGGACACAGCCTGCGACAGTCGAGCCATTTCATACATCAGCAGCACAGGCTCCCACACTGCCCCCAGTTCTGTGGTCTGTTATTTTGTGTTTCTTCTCGGTGTAAAGCGCTGCATTATTTAGCAGGTTTTAAAGTCGTAAAAACCACCCGTGCCTTGGCGGGAAGCGCTAAGGTGCGCTTGGGTTGTTTTTCATTTCCTGGGGATTTTAACGTGTCTTTTTGATTTGGGGCTGTCCTGTACTTGGATGCAATTTCAAAAAATGTGGGGCTGAGGCAGCAAAGCGACACCGGGGAACATAGTTTTTGTCCTTTTTTATTTTTCCTTTTCTCCCCCATTCTCCCTTTCACACATTGATATGGTCTCTGGCTAACTGCCTCTCTACTCCGGTTATCTTGCCTGGGATGCGAGTCTCTCAATCTCCAGTCTTGGCATGTTCTCCGCTGTCACCTGCAGCATACATAATATCATTAATACTGTGCCTTTTTATGATGCTGCACAATGATGAGACCGGATTAGTAATCCATCAACATAGAAAAACACAGTACAAGGTCACTCCTCCCGCAGTGTGTAAATGAGTGAGCTCGGATTTCAGATGCAGGCTGTTATTTGTCTTGTTTGTCTCGTGCGGTATCTTTAAACATAGCGGCGAAGTTTGTGCGTGCTCAGCAGCCGCTCAATGTTTGTTGTCGATACCCAATTCCAAATGGGATGAAGGAGAGTACACAGTCTTTGTGTATTGTTTGTCTGTGCATCTCGGATGCCTGCACTAATTGGTATGTACAAGTTGTTTCTGTAAGGGAAAAAAAACAAAAAAACAACGCGATTCATGAATATAATGAATCCGTCAGCAGTAAGAACGCGTAAACATCCGTCTGTGTTTGTCTTTGTAGTGATTACATGGTGCAATCCGTTGGGCCGGTGTAACCCACAGCAGACGCCAGGTCGCCAGTGAGCCAGCGTGCCGTCTTGTCTCGGCAGAGACAAAGGCGGGAGGACGCCCCCGCCGAGGCGGGCGAGAACAAAGCATTAAACGCGCAGCGTTGCATTAACGCAGGTAGATAAAACGCGACATGGATTAATCTGTGTGATAGATTTAGTAAAACATGCACTCTCCTCGTCCACTCACAATCAATGAATGTTTCCTGCACTGCTGTGGGAAGAGCCCGTTTCTTCTCCTGGGTGTGTGTGTGTGTGTGTGTGCACATGCTTGGAGCTATAGTGGCTTTCCCTAATGATAGCCTGGCGTGGCCCGTGGACATCGTTTGTCCCCTTTAATTACCTGGAGGTAGAGATTGTTATTCATGGTAAGGGACAGGGGAATAGCCCTCTGTAGCCGCCCCCCTCCCCTTTCCCTGAGGCCTACTACGCTGAGCATTGATGTGGGAGGATGTGCCGAAAACAGATGCTACCCCCATGATTTCTGATGTTTGTACTAATGATGAGCTCCACTAGGCTATCTTTCAATCTTTTTAATGGCGGTTCAGCCTGATTTAAAGTCAGATTTTATGGATGGAGCAGTGGTTTCCAATCCCGCTCACCACCAGGAGCCACGCCGACCCTCTTTTATACAGCATGGGTTTCATTCTTCACACTGCAATGCTCATATAGTCTTGGAGGCAAGGCTTGCTAGCAGTAGTTTTAGCTCCCAAAAAAGGGATTTTATTCTCAGATGACTATTTTCCAAAACATAGCGCAATTTGTCAAATTGATCTCCCTCCTGCCTGGCAACCATTAGTCAATACTCATTTCATCACAATATGAGAATTAACTTCCAGAGACTTGAATAATCTTCCGAGATGGATTATTCAATCAATACGTATCTCGTATTGTTAAGGTGGTAGTTGAAAGGAGCGCTTCTTGTTGATGCTTTCAGGGATGTTGGGATATTTCGGAGTGTAAGAGTCAGCTGACGTTGCACCGATGAGCTATGTTGTCTTTAAATCAAACCTGGGAGACAAACACAGCATCAATGAAACATTATTCGTTGAGTTTGTCTTCTTCGTTGGCTTCTTATTAGCAGGTCACTGCTTCAAGGTCCATTTAGAAAATTCTTCCCTTAAAATAATTGACAACAGCTACATTTATACACAAATATAAGGTAAGTTTGGCAAAAAAACAAAAGGATAATCCATTAATAACTTGCTTTTTTTTGCTCCATGTGCTTGGAACTTGATAACCTTTACCTCAGACACTACTGCGATATCAACAAGGTGCAAGGACATCACGAGCCTGTTTCTTAACATTCATAATCAGCAGGGATACCGCTGTGTTTTCCTTCCCACCTTGTCCCAAGTGAGTGTCTGTATTTAAGTGTGGGATGGGATATGTCCTGGAGGATGGCTCTAATTCCCAGCGGTGTCCATCAGACCCCTGTCCCTCCGAGCTCTGACAGAAGGAGCTATTATTTTGTCATCGCCCCGGTGGCCCCCCCATCCCCCGGGAGAGGCCTCGGCACGTGACTGACAGCTCCGTAAACACAGCCAGCCCCCGGGGTGACTGAGTGAGAGCTCGCCGCGGCGACGCCCCAGCCCACCCCCCCCACAGCCACCGCCCCCCAGCAGACGTCTCATCTCTGCGTGTGTCTCCACCGTGACCTGGTCCAACTCCCAGCCCCATATTACCTTCACCTGGCGCCCCGGCTGGGGTCAGAAGTCACCCGTCACCTGAAGTGAGGTCATTCTTAACCCCCGCCACCAGCCGATCAAAAAGGGACCACCCCCCTCTATACCCTGAGACTTTTGACTTCCATTACTTAACATATTTTAAATATTTGTGGAGCTGCTCTGTTAGTTCCTTTAGTGCAGTAGCATAACAACATAGCAGGGATTGCAGGGGCAGGCCCGGCTCCTCCGTGTGTGTCAGTAGGTCTGACTCCTGTGTAACTAAGACAGATGACTGTGTCAAGGTTGTTTCCCCACAGAGTAGTTCTCCTCCCAAGCTGCACCGCTCCCTCCACTTAGCCGGCCTGGTCGGGCCCCGCTGCTTATTGTACGGACCGAATGTAGATTCAGGATCAGCAGCCGGGGGCATCCATCTACATCAGGGTGGAGGGGACAGGAAAAACCCTCTGAGTTTCAGTCATGTTGGATTTTTTTTCCCTTTTCTTTTGTTTTTGTTAGCTGCATAAAAAGAAAATGCATATGGCACATCTTTTTTTTTTACATGTAAGCACCCCTGATTGGCCTCTTTAAACTTACTGTAATGAGGTGCTTTCCTAAAATGATGCTCCTTAAGAGGTTTTACTATGTTTTACACTTTTATGTGCATAGTTTTTGTGTTTACTTTGCTTTGTTTTGCCTAATGAAGTTGTTACTCTTGTAGTCATAATACCACACAAAGACACAAAACTGTCCAATTACCAACAAACTGAGACATGGTATCCATGAGAAAACTGAACATATCTTCCCTAAAAAAATCAAATAATAAACAAATACAGTTCTGAAACCTTACTTAGCCATAATAATACAAATATGTTTGAGATTTAAGGCAATTGACAGCTGGTGATTTGTTGGTTGGAGGATATCTTCATCCTACACGATGTGGATTTGACTCTTTTCTCTTTCTACTCATCTGTGGGAATTTCCAGATATTCACTTTTTCTATTAAAGATGTTTTTTTTTTAATTGTCACATTAAAATCATATGTTTTGTCGCGTATACAATATCTGCTTATTCTTTTAAGATAATTGATATTTGGACATTCACAGCTCATAAACTGTTTAATCTTTAAATGAAATTTTGAAATACCACACTTGCACTTGTAATTCTTTCTTTTACCCTGGTAAAGAAAACCAACACATACTAAAGCAAAGCTATGAAATAATCACATTCATTTGTGAGGAAACTTAGAAACAAGATGTTCTTGCCCTTACATCCCTTTTTCTCAACCGCAACAGCGTTTCTTTTCCCTCCGTGCAGGATCAGCTCATTGACCACTATAAGCCGTCCTAAGCCTGGTCTATACTTCTGTGTGCGATCGAAGCATTCGAAACGTCCTGCGTGGGGGGAACGTGTTGCTCTGCTGAATTCTTGCTTCCTTTTCACAGAGGCAACAGCACGCCAGGCAAGTTCAGCACACAAGGCAGGAAAAAAGCAAGCAAAAAAACATCTATTCTTAAATAATATATATTCTGGACTGTATATACTGGACTTTTCTTTTGCCTGGTCCTTCATACAACTTGGATGGAGCAGTGTGTTTGGAGCTCATGGATATTGAACAGTAAATGCTTTTAATGCAAATGTTGACTGCCATGGCTGAGCTGCGCCAATCAGAGTCCCTGCAGCTTGTGAGGATGTCGTTTTTTTGCTCCTTGGCCTGTGGCGTAGGAACCCACGTATTGCCGTAGCTATGCTGTAGCTTCATACACAGAAGTATAAACTAGACTTCACACCTCCAGCTGCAGCCATTACTCCAGGTAATCCAATGCAGTATAGGTGGAACTTGCATTATTCATTAGGTAGTATTCCGATTGACTCGGGGTGACGGTGGGCAACCGGAGTAGGTGTTCGTGGTCATTAATAACACAGACTTTATGTAAATAACCTCCCAAAACAGCCTGATGGAGGAGGGTGGGGAGTCAAGGCTATGTTTAAAATAGACTCAGCATTTATAAAAACAGCATGGACTGACCCTCTCCGCAGACGTTGAGTATCCTTGAGATTCCGGATCCAGAGCAGTCGTAAGCCTGAATACAGAAGTGGATCGTAACACGAGTATCGCGCGGATTGAAACATCAACACTTGTCTCTGAGCGATATTATCTTCTGCCGGTAGCAATCCAAGAAACTAGTGGAACAAATCCACACTTGTCAGATTTGGAAGACGTGCCATCTTAAGCAGAATAACAATGCTGCAGTTTGATAATCATATTCAGGGTGAAATGTTCACCCCTTTAAGTAGGAGAAACACGAGTTAATAACGGAAAAGTGAGACTAATCTGTCTTAGTGATCCATTAGGAATTGTTTTCAGCTTTTCTACTTGAAATATTTTCCTGATTTTCCTCGTTAGAGCATGTTAGACCTCCTCATAGACATCCGCATTGTGGAATGTGAGGCAGACAAAATCCCTCCTGATGTACCTCTAATGATGATTCTATAAATAGATCCACCTGCACTCTCCTCCTTACTCAGACTTCTTTGGGCTGTGTGGATGGCTCTTTCACATCACCTTGTGTTTAACTTCAACTTAATGACGCCATTGATTCACCTCTCAGGACCCTTAACTACGAAAATGCACTCAGAAAAGCTTTTAAGAAAATATAATGACGGAGGAGCAACTGTAACTCAGGAATAGACATGGCAACATGACAAACAGGGTTGCAATCAAGTGCTGCATTTTACTTTCTTTTTTATGTGTTACTATTTGGATTTCTATATCCAAGTCTTCTCTGAGTTTACATGTCTGTTACTTAAAAACAAATAAATAAAAAAAAATGTAAAAATCCAGAAGCTTTTGAAAAATACAGCCCTCATCCCATATCTATTGCATATATGCATGCAAAATGAAAACAAACAACAAACAACATAGTTAGATATTACAGAAAAAACAGGTATAAATAATTAGCCACAGCCGTGAGGCTTTGACTACATTTAGCAGAAACTACAATCAGCTCTCCGACTTCTGTTGCCTGCTTTTCATGAACTACAAGAGAAGCGAGTTACGGCTAATCCGAGGAGAGGAACGGCCTGTGCAGTGGAGGCAGAAACAATCAGCAAGTTCCCCCCTTATCTCGGAATCACTTCACCAATGTTGACATGTGTTTTATTGCTTTTATCAGTCCCACCATGACTTTTTTGTGATTTTGTAATCAAAATTTGCAATGAATTCTGCACCCTCATTTTTTTCTACTTGCTTGTAAAACCCCATCAAAGGTCTAAAAAGGCTTAAATGAACTGATTCTATGTCCAAAATCACATACCGCTGCATTTTAAGTACATTACCATATTTGCACTATGCGCTGTATGAAAACATATTGCACTGTGCACGCACACTCAAACAGACAGAATTTTGAGTGTGTATCGTAGTGACGTAGTGGAATCCATCTAACTATTTAGCAGAAGATAGAGAGGATTCCAAAGCAGCAATAATGGAGGCAAATGAAGTGAGGGAGGCATCTTCAGAGCTAATATCAACGTACAAAATCGATCATCTGTCAAGTGTCGAAATCACAATTGTGGCATCACAAAACCTCCTAAAACTGACTTTAAATTTTAAAATAGCTGGAATAAAAAACTTTTTTCTCTCTGATTTTCCACCATTTAATCAGGCTTTCATCTGAGGGGACGTGAATCTGCATTTTTTAGAAGGCCCGCTCTCTGAAATGACCCTTGATTGGCTTAAGTCTCCCGTGACGGGTTGGATTTGTTACAGCCTGCCTGCAGAGCCCAGAGAGGGTGCAGGAGTCTATTCTCTCAGACCATTTGAATAACAATATGCAGAAAAGGTTATTAGAGCATTTTTGCCCAGTTTTGATGCCAAAAAATCATCCTATTTGAGCTTTAACATTTGGCCAAGGTACAAGAGAAAATAAAAAAAAAAAAAAAAAAGTATAAACTTGGCTGACACCTGCACGTTGACAGTGATGTTGATCAATGTGCATTGTTCCTGTAAAAAAAAGAACCTTAAGGAGAATAATGGACTCCCAGAAGCCACAAAGTAAATAAATAAACTCTGAGGCGCATGTCTTTTGTAAACCCGTCTCCTACAATTACATTTATGAACTGACACTTTGCAACAGCCAATGCTGTATGATTTGATAGAAATGTAAAACCACTTCCATTACATGGTTATATCATCATAATGAGGAAATATTTGCAGATAACTGTTTACTTTATTTGAATTGTTTTCCCTACAATATCTGCTCATAGCAATGAAAACAAGTTTCTGATGGTTATGTTTAGGCCCTTGGTTAATGTTAGGGGAAACATTGTGGTTTTGGTTAAACACTAAAGTCAGAAATTGCAAGGCACGATACTAGATATGTTTTCTGTATCCACATTAAGCCAAAACCAGGATTTGTTCTAACCTTCACCACAGACAGTGGTTTCCAGCTTCAGGCCTGAGCTTTGTCCACCACTGACCACTTTGCATGCAGTGCACCAACATAGCTCTTATTACTCCAAATAAAGCTGCAACAGGACATAATCCAGACAAGAAGATGTCATTTCTGGGAGATGTTGCCTCTGTTGCTGTATCCCTTATCCCACTCTGACACTCTGAAACTCACCTATAGACCATTCTCACAGCAGCCATATTACCATGAAATAGTAAGTAAACACTGGCCTGGTCCTACCTGACTCAACATTACATTTAATTTTTCAGAGAGTCTGTTCACTTTCCATTGACAAATGTTAACTAAGTTGAAGGTGGGTTCTTTGTTGAAGTTTATTGGCTCTGCCCAGAGCCAATTTGGATGTAATGTTTGCTTGTGATGTATCTCATGCACAGGAACACGCTGGACTCTTCTACTAGCTTTAACGTCTGGATATTCTGCAGCGCTGCTTAATATTCCACAACAGACTGAATGGCTTCGCTTGCGTCTTTCACCGCCGCCATTACTGAACTACAACCATAGACTGGCCAAAACTCTAACTAAAGCACTATCTCAACATCACTGATTGGATAGGTAAATATATTTTATGAATATACCGAAAACCCATTTAGGTTTTGTTTCATTTAGGTCAAACAATCAGGGTGCAGCTATTGTGCATAAAGGCTACACTAAATGGTAGAGATCATAGGTATCATGTGTGTTTAACCACAATTTCATATTAATATGGTGAAATGCTATGTTTTGTCTATATCATGACCATATCCCGAAATGTTATTGCTGATTACATGGAGGTGTTTTTTGGTTTATTTGTAAGCCTCTGTTTTCATATGAGCTCAATTTATAAAAGAGATTTGTCTACTCGCGTGTGTGTTTGTTCGTTTTTATTAAAGAGTGGGTGTTACCCACTCTCAAAAAAAGACAAGTCTCACAGTAACAAGGGCAACATCTCAGGAGGCTGTATTATGCTCTTTCTGATTTATACCCAGACCCTGACAACAAATTAACCCTGGTGCTACACCCCTCCCATTATTAACCAAGCTGGCCCAGTAGCATAGCAATACTGTAATGAGACGCTTTATGTTAATGCCATTTCTCAGGAGCATGTGAGTGCAAGGTTAATTCTGCGAAAGTGTGAAAGTCCTGCTAGATACAATGAATATTCAGGTCGGTGTTCTCTCAGTGTGCCCGCCATCGTTAAGATAATACAGAGGGAGAATTCTGAAAATGCCCTTTTTGTAACCCTTCTGTAAACAAACAAAAAAGCAGAGCTGGGCGGATGACAGCCTCTGTAATTGCCAATTTGACTTGGCTGGTAGCATCATTTCATGCAACAAAGGCAGGAGGGATTGGAAGAGGAGGGGAAAAAAAATTGGCAAGGGAACAAGTTGTCTGTAGCTTTGTAGTGACTATGGGAGACCGTTACCTTGAAAACATTCTGATGTCTCCTGTAGAGTACAGTAAATCTCAAATAGCACACAAAACAAAAGTTTCTGCCCACTTTGACCCTCACTTTTAATTGGCTGATGGAAAGAGAGGCAGTGATCCCTGTCTGAATACTCGAATTAACTAGAACCTTGGAGCATTGTAATCTCTGGATTTTGGGGTATCATAACGTATTAACATGAATTAAGCGTGTACACTATGCAAGCTAATTAGATGAATGTGTTTATTCGTGATCGGGATAATATGAATACATTTTACACAAGCTCAAATCAGTCCGTCTTGCTAATTACACTGTGTGTGTGATGGCTCTAATTGGTGATTGTGTGTCTTTCCGTGGATGGCGCTCTATAGCTGATGCTATCTCTGCACATAGGATAATGTGATGAAATTCTCGAGGATGTGCTCTGCTGAAGGCTGACAGTCCCAAGGAGGAGGGCTCACCGTGTCAGAGGCTTGTTGAACCACGTACATGTTCGGGAACACTGCTCCTGTCTGTCAGCACCGGGATTGTACAAACCCACTGTGTTCTCATTATCTACCTGGGTTTTTTCCTTTTTTTTTTCTCCTTTCCTCCCTCTGTGGCAATCTTTGCCGCTGCAGCTGTTCATCCCTGTGTAGTTTTCACGTCTCATATCACACACTTGAACTTTGTTGTCTGCTGGAGCATGAAAGTCTACCACTATGGGTTGTCAGTGGTGTGAATGCTGCGGGGAGAGAAGAACTGTACCAATTTCACTGCTCTGATTTACACTATCCCATCCTCTGAGCGGTACACTATCACTTAAAGGATCATCAGACTGGGATCTGTATTTGTCCAACAGCTACTAGTAAAACTGAAAGATCAGCTTAAGGTGAAATTTGTATGTAAAAATAGGACTTTCAGGCTTAAGAGTAAGATTAATCATCAAATCTAATTAATAATAAATACATTTACTATTATAGTAATCAAAAAAATAATATAACAAACAAACATATTACAGAGGCCTAAAATGGTGGTTTCCCTGTTTTTTTTAACAGTTAAATGCTCTATCTGTTGTTTTCTGTGGCTCTTTCACAATAAAAGTCCATCCTTGTTTCATAGGCTGCTCTGACCGTCTTCTATGATTAATCCCTATTTTTCCCAGTCTATGGATTAACCTTGGGGTGACATGAGAGATTCTACACTTCACTGAAAGTGGTGTATTGTTGAATAAACAGCTCTTGTTCTTCACTTTCAATTATGATGTTTTATTAAGCTGGCCCTTTAGGTATCAGCTCTAGTGTTGTGCTACAGTGAAGTTTATTGGAAGATGTTGAGTAAGAGACTTTTTATTATTCCTATTATAGTAGACGTAACTGTCTCACATTATGCTGCTCAGATAAAAAATTTAACTTTACCTGCAAAAACTAAATGACACTATATAATTCGTTACACAGGCAATGATTGTTAAATCAGATTATGTACGAGCTAGAGATCATGTAGGAAAAGAAAGAAGGAGGAGACATTACTGTGAAAATGAGCCAGTGGCTCGATTTGAAACAGACGCCTGCAGTCGTGTTGTATTCATTCTGTCTTCATTTCAATATTCTGTTTATTCAGCTTGAGGCGTTCTCTGACAGCTGTGCCGAAATGAGCTCCTCAAACTGAGAAATCGACTCATGTGAAGACAAAAGCAGCCTTACTCAACCAATGTCACACCATTCTTATACATGCACCACCGCAGGAAACTACAAGCTGCAATCAAACAGCACTTTGTGGAAAAAAAAGAAAATCTGTTGCTATGATCTGTACAGAGACGGTACATGTGGAGGATGTGTCCAGTGACACAGGTGCCGGGACATCAGTCTGTCACATGCACCGCATCCGCCCCCTGCAAGCCTTACCTATTCATTAGCTGGTGGAGGGACCAGGTTGCAATTCATAAGGGCATACAGGAGAGAGAGGACGATTGCCAGGCACTGTCACTTACAGTGAATGAAACCTCTGGTACTCCTGTCCTCCAGAAAGTGCATCTGAAACACACTATTAACTTTCCCATTGCTGATGTCACTTTTTATTGCCCCGTGGTTTCAGGTCTTTCCGAGTTGGCAGGCTCTGCTACGCTGCTTTTCAAAGCCAGATAGATGTTTGTGTCAGAGCACAGAAATACAGCAATGATGGAGATATTATTTTGAGGATTTAATTTGCCAGAGTGGGTTTGTAAAGTGCACCCTTATGGTGATTGATGCAAAAAGGCTGCAGTGCTGTGCTGTGCTGCACTTGGGGGGGTGGAATCTTCCTTGCTGCCTCACTTCTGTTTGAAGAAATCTTTTACTTTTTACTAACACATCTTCCAGCTGTACTTTGTCAAAGTGTATGGCAACGAAAAGCAACGCTTTTCCATTAGAAAATGGAAGTCTTCATTCATTAGCCATGAAACGAAAAGCTGAGTTAGTACAAATGTTAACCCACTTAACCTGGGTTTTGTTCAGTTCCGTGACTGTGACAAATTTTGGAGCCCAAAAACAGAGGAAAAAAAATGCCCTAACAATTGATGCAAGAAGGCAAGTGTTTGAATAAATTCTTGAAAAAAAATCCTATATCGCTCAGCTGCCCTAATTCCAGCAGGCCAGATATTGAGTATTGGGCAGTTTACAGGAGGTGTTCATCAATTAGGACTACGCACAGAGACGTATTGGTTCATGTCAGATAATATGGTTAATGGTGATTCATTACAACCAGCTGCGCATTTAGGAGGAAAAAATGAGGGACAATTAATCTGGACAAATGTGTGACCATAAAATGTACACAATTTTGCAATTTGACACAAAATTAATACTTTAGCATAATACAGGATGCTACTGGACTGGATGAAATGTGGAAATGTGACTGTTACAATACAGGAATAACAATAACAATACCATTAGGAGGAAGGGCATTGCTGGTAAATGCTGGCATGTAGTAGCTCAAATATAGGAGGGGAAGCATTTGAAATCTGTGTCCTAGAAGATGCTAACTGCTAACTACGAACTAATGACAGCAATCAGCCCCACTTGGCATCACGTTTTCCACCTGCTGAGTTTATGTTACCAGCTCCGCCCCACTTTCCCCAAATGGCCCATATCAACTGATTACAACTACTATTAATGAGATATCATTAATGATGAGAGATATGTGAGATGTGCCATTAGGGCTTAAACCAAGAACCAAGCAGCAATCAAGGGACTCTGGCGTTGGTTTGCATATGGCAGAGAACGCGACGTGTGCCGCTTTTGTATGCGACACAATGGTGAGTGGCATTTGAACATGCGCTCGCTGCCTGGTGGACGTGTAATTAACATTGCATAATCTACCTGCTTACAAAGCAACTTTTGTAATTAGAGTTATGATTGCAGCAGGATAATGACAGCGATTCTACGCCCGATAATGACTGTTGTGCTCTTGGCAGTTGCTGCATTGTTTGCGCGGCAGACTCTTGACATATGGGACACAAAAGGACACAATAGCCAGGCTGACCGCCTTTGTTCCCGCACAGGCAGGCCCAATCACAGCAGACAAATTGCGCTGTAGGCCGTCCAAATGATGCCGACCCAGAGAAAATGGTCCAGACACATGAGAATGGACCCATAATGCAAAATAAAAAAAAAAAAAACCCTTCAGCTGGTTTGCGTTAGGACCTAGACTATTGCTGTCTGGTGACACATTCACTGTGAATGAGTCCTACAAGCCCATCTCAATACTAATCATATTACAGCCAAGACATGTAACACACAAACATGATGAACATCCTTCTTCAATCCACCACTCAATAATACATAAAATATATATTTCTTGTCAATAGAAAGGCCTGAGACTGATGCGATACGATACAGCCTTTAAAACCTATTTATCCATATTCGTAGTTTATCAACACAGAATAGGGCTGAATATGGTAATACCACTTCAAAAAAAATCAAAGAACCATCCATCTGTCTCATGAAAAAATGGAATTGTCCTTTAGAGAGATGGCGAGGCATTTATTCAAATAAATTAAGAGTTGTCAGAGATGGCATCTTGATAGGAGGCACTTAGGCCCGTGGCGTCAGTGGCTGTGCAGTCAGTGGGGACAGGTCCATAGTGCAGACTGTGAACTAATCCATCACCGCCAGGGAAGGGGCCGGGGGCCAAGCGCTTCGCTTCTCCCTCCAGGAAATAATCAGCTTTTAATTTATCACAGATCACATTCATGAGAAGACGGATCACTGCAGGGAGGCCTTGTGTGACCAGGCCCATCTTTCCAGTCATGCAGGAGTGCTTTCGGATTTTCTAATTTATTCTAATTTGGCTTTTTTTTCTCATATCTCCATCATTTTTCCAGTTTGGATGGAGAGAACCTTTACCCCTAATAAATTATAGCAATTCTTTCCTGAATAAAAACAAAAAAAATCATGTAGTCCACACCAAACAGTTTCTGAAATAGGTTTCACCGTTCAAAGGGATTCTAGTGTCCATAGCGATGAACAGAAAGTGGGACAGTGAAGCGGCCGTTTCCCTGTGGACTGGATATGCTGTTATGTAAGTCAACTGCAGCGTGTCCTAATGGCTTCAGATTTGTTTCTGGTCCCGGTGTGTTTCCACAGTCAATGCAGTCGCCCCCGCAGGAGAGCAGATGATTAGTGGCAAGACTTGGAGGAACACAAGAAATGTGGTCTGCACTAAGGGGGAAGGACAGTTCAGCCACATGTCGTCCAGCCTCCCCACCGATCACTTTACAGAGCAGAGGCAGGTTAATCCTTTTATTGTAATGAAGTGCGGGGGGCATAATGTACTGTGAATGTGAGATGCTTAATCCAGCACTGGCATTTTTATGAGGAAGGAGTATCCACAGTGACATACAGAACAGAGTGCTTGAGAAGTACAGGAACGATCCATCAAAACGTGACGCTGACATAGCACAACACAACCAAACACTTAAGGAGATTTGCATGTGTGTCTAAGACCAACTCCCCTTCCTCCTACTGCTGTCCATACAGATCTGAGCTAAAGATTCTGTGGTAAACGGATACAATATAGTATCATATATACATGTTAAATCTAATAAAACTAATAAGGGTCAACAATGGTCCTATTTATTTAACTGAATATAATACATTAATTTCAACTAAAATAACACTATATCACATAATACATTTTAATACATAGCACATAATACATTTATAAAATGTGTCAGTAGCAAAAAATTAAAAGATCAAACTGAAATAACACATTACTCTTTAGGGTGGGTAAATACTACCAGTGCACACACATTTTATATTGGTACAGTAATATAAAAATTCAAGTTATACTAACACACCACATACAGTAGAGGGAGGTTTTTGTGTCTATGATCATTCCTCATAGCCATATTTGTCATTACAATCTCTTCCTAGCACTGTTACACTATTAGTGATGGAACTCAAAAGTTGTGCAGGTTTCATCCAAACAACGCATTGTTATATTGTATACAGGTGCATTGGCCACTGGGCTGCTCTCCTGGTACTGCTACTTCCAGCATTGTGTTTATGAGGGCCCTAAACAATGTAGTACAAGTAAAACACTTTCTAGATCAAATCTCAATGCTACTGGAAGTCAGTGCATAGATGCTAAAACGTTTTTTTTTGCTTTTTGTTAAAATGTTCATTGCCATGTTTTGCACTAGCAGCAGCCTGTTAACACTTTTTTCAGGAAGACCAGCAAAAAGTAATAAGACCACATAGATGTAAATGGTCACATTGCATAATGAAAAATTTGAGATTCAAAAGTTATAGGCAAAAACACAAACAAAAAGTTTGTTATGGTTCTCAAGATACAGTATGTGATGAAAAGACAGTCATGCACAGACAAAAAAAAAAAAAAAAAACATTTGACAGAAAACCATTTGATTTGATCAGCTTGTTATGAAAGTGCACCAACAAAACTCTCTTGGAGAAAATGAATTACAAGATTAGCATTTGTTGATCTATTTTATTCATTCATTTTCTGTACCAGGTTATTCCTCACTAGGGTCACGGGGGTCTGCTGGAGCCAATCCCAACACGTTTTAGGCGAGAGGCAGGGGTACACTTGTAGATACACATGATAGATCAGCAGCCCTTCCACCAAACACCCTTCACTAACACACTCATACTTATGGACAATCTACAATCTCCATTTTTTGCTCATTTAGTTTGATATGTCATTTGTGAAGTTATTATTGTTGTATATATGTTATATGGGTGTCATGGCAAGATCAAGAAACAGAAACAGTTGTCCTATTTTTGCATGGTCACACTTATTTGTTTCACTTGTCCTCTTTTCTCTGTCCCTATGCCTTTGCTTCCCACTCCTTCCTTTCAACTTCCTTACTTCTGGTTTGTCAGTGTAAGAATTTGCGGTAATACTTCAAAAGCACAAAAGCAGTAGATGAAAGAGAAACAGATTAAGTGGTCAGAAACAGAGTTCCCAGTCAGAGGTAATTTGAAGTTCATTTTTATTCTTAGAGTCCTTCCCTGAAGGAACTCGAAAATCCTCGTTTTCACCATTTCACCAGGGTCCCGTCTCGGTTCAATGTTACCGCATCTTGTGTCTGTGAACAACTTTCATTTGCGAGATGAACAGGATAAGTTATGTGTTTGTCGGTCCACAGTAACAATGATATGTTGCCCACAATTTCATGAAGTCTGTTCAGTATAAGTGCTTGAGTCATGTGGAGGTGTCACGATGAGAAACTACAGGTTTTGAATGACATTGCCACGGTTTAGTGGGCATAAAAAAATCAATTTGTGGGCAGTGACTGTTCTGCTGATAGTTCCTGTCTTTTGTGGGAGATGGTCACTGAGCCAGCAGCAATGCTTCTTGTCACTGCCTGATTAATTGGCTTCAATCCATTCAGCAGGCATTGGGTCAGATAAAGAGAGACAATAAGGGCCTTTCATTTCTCTTGGACTGAATCTGTAGCGAATGCAGAGGAAGCGACTGAAACAAGTCTTGTAAAACATGCTCATTTCCTTTGATGGAGGTGGGTTTAATAATGAGTACAGAGGAAGAGTCATTGATTGGACTCTGATGCATCTTCACATGCGTGTTTATGGTTTCTAGAGGGGGATGGCTCCAATAAATCTCCCTTTATCTCTAATCCAATCCATTCATTAATCAAATGGGACAGGGCTAGGAGTTGAATTACGAGTCTAGCTCGCCGCCACTTGCTCCTGGGTTGAGGGGGCCAACCCAATGCCATGTATCCCACGTTCAAACCAGTGGTGTCCACTTGTCACAGCCATCTCCTGACTGGTAATTGGGTATTTATCAGATTGCCTGGGAGAGGGTGATGCAGTGTTTATCTGACACAATTATCGAGAAAAATGTGGGGAACCTAGTGCGCTGCTGGCTTAGAATACTGCAGGTGACCAGGTAGGAGTGAAAGTGCTGGAATCTTTACAGTCTAACCACACGGAGGCTACTTTTTTCACACATTTATCTGGGAGCGAGCTCATCATCATCACATGCAAATGAAACAATTGCACAAATACTACACATAATTCTTTAGTTCTGCTGTGACATCGGAGGAATGAGAAGTGACCATAATGCACACTGTGTCAATGAGCTCCAAATGTTACACATCAGATTGCATTTTCAGAAGCTCTTCTAATTCTGACACCTGGAATTGCATATGTTGAAAAGCTATAAGAGTAAGTTTGTATCAAAAGAAACCTACAAGCGTAATACAAAGAAAAACTGGGCAATGGTATGAGGAAGGGTTTCTAATAATAAGTGGTAAATGTTTGCTGTATTGGATGTTCTGAATTTAAAGAACATGAGCATTGCAATAATTTACACATGACTGGAGTATAGCAGGACCCTTCTAAGCCTTGGTCACTTTGCCAAGTGAGCATTTTTTTTTCTTTTTTCTCCATGCATACGGCTTTTACGATGGAGAGGAGATGGTAAATGCTCTCCATCACCTCAAAAGATGCCGAGCTTGAAGAGGCTCCGTCACCAAGTGTACTGCCTTGGAATTTATGATAAAGCAAGTCCATCACATTTGAGTCGAAGCATATCCAATTCAAGAAGTATGTCATGCCTGGGAAAAAGGACTACGAAGAGAAAATCATAGTGTATAGCGGTGCATCGAGCAGAGTGTGCAAGAGAGAGAGAGAGAGAGAGAGAGAGATACGGTGAAAGACCAGGAGACGAAACAGCCGGGGCTGCCTGGCCTGCTGGATGTAATCAAACAAGGGTGAACAGGTTGTTCCACAGATGGCTGAGCCGGAGAATCCTCCGATTTATTTCCACGCCGCAGACGGTCGCTGTCACCGCGCGCAGGTGATGTCAGCTCGGCGGCATTGTCTTGCACACACCACTAAACTCTGACGCTTTTGTCTCACCTGTCTGAAATCAATTTGACTTGGAAGAATTTGTTTTTGCGTGTGCGTGTGCGCATGCGTGTGCACGTGCAAACAAAGGGAGATACCGGGTAAAGCCTTAGCCACAGAGAAAGTCAATTTTGCAATCTTCTTAGCATTCTGAAATTATGGATTCAACAGCCATACAATCACAATGTAAAGGAGTTCCATAGATAATTAAGCCATTTCTCATGAAAGCTAAAAGCATTTTTTTCTCCACTAATGCCTAAAAAAAATGTCATTAGGGACGAGATGTTTTATGTATGGCGTTCATGCTGTAATTGTTGTTTTCTCTTATGTTCTGGCATGTTAATTTCTAATTTGCACACTCAGGTGTTGTGCAGCCCATTGAGGGATATCAAGAAGGAATACAAAATCTTCCTCTGTTTTTTCCCCAGATTGATGCCCAGTGATGCCTGGACAGTGAGCAGAATCATGCGTGGCGCTTGGTTCGGGGCCACGCCCCTCTTCATAATGGTTCTGCTCAAGCTGGCGCACTGCCAAGAGGTCCCCTTAGTTCCAGGTAAGACGCACTCCTATTTCTCTGCACCGGCATGTCCTTCCATCAGTGATGAACACTTCATAAAGAACCATAATGTGCCTGCCAGTCTGTGTGCTTGTCTGACCATTACGTGCTTGACACTGTTGCCCAACCTCAAATAATGAATTGTAGTTAACTGCAAGAATATGTAAGTGTACAATCTTTAGGTTCGAAAAAATTGATTTCCATTGAGTCATTTCTCCACGGAAAACTTGTCTCGTTATCTTGTTGCGACATAAAATAATGGGTGAAACAAACAACTCTTAAGTTTACTCCGCTGGTTCACATGGTGGCATAATGAGAAAGCCCCCAAGCTATCCAAATAATAAGGGGGGCGAGGGGAATAAACTAAATACATTTAGGAGTGTGTAAGTGTAAAGAAATGTAGAAATAGAAAAAACTATTAAAAACTATTTCAAAACATTCTTTTTTTGGGGTCTTAATGGAAAATGGTGATAAATCGAAGAATCTCTGACTAGACATATATTAGGCTATTTATTTGTGTAATTTCAATCCAATATCCTCAAACTACTGGAACTATTGAAAAAATGTTCAACTGGAATTTACTATTGAAAGATTCTGTGATTCCTGGTAAAAAAAAAAAATACCCAAAGTCACCTTTGACTAATGCTAAAATACTTGTCCGTGAAGAGGGTGTTCAGTACTTCCTTCAGATTCTTCCACAGTTTCTACTGCAGTGCACAAACAATACAGGTCTTTTGATCGTGACTTTTGCGCTTCTCGTGCTGATTAGCTTCCAGTGACTGTGAGATAAATGCTGCTGGTTTCCATTTTCCCTGACTCGTCATACACTGTTCCTTCTTAGCTATTTCAAGGCAATCCATTCTGACTTTTACTGTCACGAATAGCAGCCATCTCGCAGCCACGCCATGTTGGTTCCTTCTCCTCTTCCATACACTTCTCATCAGATGAGACAGCAGATCCTTGGCTTATTGTTTAGTAGGGGATTTCACACCTGCGGCTTTCTGTAATCTACTTTTTTTTTTTTTTTAACTAGTTTCTATTGGGGCGGCACGGTGGAGCAGTGGGTAGTGCTGTTGCCTCACAGCAAGAAGGTCGCAGGTTCAAGACCTCCTTGGGCCTGGGTCTGGGACCTTTCTGTGTGGAGTTTGCATGTTCTCCCCGTGTCTGCGTGGGTTTTCACCGGGTACTCCGGCTTCCTCCCACAGTCCAAAAACATGCTCAGGTTAATTGGCAACTCTAAATTGCCCGTAGGTGTGAGTGTGTGAGTGAATGGTGTGTGTGCCCCACGATTGGCTGGCGACCATCTGGGGTGTATCCCTGCCTCTCGCCGTAACGCGCTGGGATAGGCTCCAGCAGACCCCTGCGACCCTAATGAGGAATAAGCAGGTATAGAAAATGGATGGATGGATGGATAGTTTCTATTGCCTTTCACCATCCATTCATTTCCTCTAAGCGTCTATGCAACCATCTCCTTTCACTTGTATATCCCTTTACCAACAGTTTTTAGGAAGCACTTCACCTGTCAAACGAAGGGCAGAGTGCAGACCCCCTGTATTCAGACTTAATGATGTGTGCTTGTGTGTGAATGTGAGCCTGTGTGTGAGCATGTGTGCGTGTGTGTGTGTGAGAGGAATCACTACTGTAGAAAATGTGCTTTCAATCACAGCTCTGAAAGAGGATGTCTGACTGGCAGCGGTTCCAACTGCGTATATTAGGGTTAATTCAGCTTGTGGTGAATTGACACTTCTGCTTAACCAGCGACTTTACTTGCTTCTACTTCTTCATCGACTAATATTCTGCTTGAATCGTAGCTGAAAAATTACAAGGTAATGTACCACAAGAATTTTTAAGTAGAAAAAAAATTTGATTAAACAACATATAATTGCAATAAATGAATGCTATACGCCTTGCTTTCTCTATACAACTCTATGACCAACTTTATGTCTATGACCATGTTTGTTCTCCTGGATAAATTAAGACTCAATTTACAGCACGAGATTAGACAATGGTCTAAATAAACAAACACAGGCTTTTTCCCCTGATGTTTTGTTCTAAAGTGATTCCCTGTGATTCCAACCCAGTTGTAGTTACTTGTTTGTGTGAAGCAATAACATCCCTCAAACTGTTTATTACCGCACAGTGCCCATCATTATAATATATATACATTTTTTCCTGTTCCCAAATTCAATTTAAATTTGTGACAATTTCAATTTACCTCTTCAGTGAACCTGTCTCCTTATTCTCTCCTATTTCCAAAGTGCATTTCTTTATGGAACTCTGAAAGGAACACGAGGGGCGATTCTGGCGTAGCGTCAGAGTTTATTCCCCCTTGATTAATGTTCCCCTCCTGTAGCAACACCACCTGTGGTTGGGTTCAGGACTTAGACTGTGGTTGTGGTTAGTCACAGCAGAGATAATTCATTTGGGTAGAGGTAAAGTTGGTTGCAGGTTAGGTAATGCATAACAATGGGAAATAGACTTTACACAATGCCTGTGCCAGATGTCTCAATGACACAACAGTAACACCCCATGCAAACTCTATAGGAACGAGGGTGGGTAAACTAGCTGTTCTTTCTTATGTAAGACACTCGAAACCTCAAGCGAGTTGTTAATCTTCACCGACAATTCGCTCAAACCAGACAGGAATTTTAGATCTAAGCTATGGTTTCATTTTTTTTTGTAAATGTGCCAGCACAGTGAAAAAACTGTCATACATTTCTAAATGTAGGGAAGTGGAATTCCGCTAGGACCATGTGTCGCCTATTGTCACTCAATGAGTGAGAAAATGTCAAAGCACTTCTTTGATTTTTTACTTCTTTGCATATTTGCTGACTGACAGCTCTTTAAATAATCCTTGCCTTAGAGTAAATATCGGTAAATATACTGTATGTTCCTTTCGTTATTCTTGGGGTTTGCTGACATACTTTGTCAAACCCTTATGGATTCATGAGTATTGAATCAATGTGTCAGTTGTCTGTCTTGGTAGGTGTTTTTTTTTTTTATCGACACACTTTTCTATCCAATTCAGCTTCTGAACCACACTAACATGGCACAACAATTTGTCAAATCAGACAAACACTTGGAGAGATTTAAAAAAAAATATTAGATGGAGTAGATAGTCCCAGATTATGTCTATGTTCTTGATATTTCTTTATATCATTCACAGTCTTACAGCTGAATTTGAGGTTACTGCATGAAGTACAAGCCAAGATCTCCTCTGGCAGACAAACCGTAGCCTGGATTTGCCCTGCTCAATGGACCATCGTGCTGTGTAAAGTCTGCTTAGATTGTGCAGCTGCAGATGCCCTGGCTGAACCGTGGCTCGGGTGGACAACGTGATAAAAAATAATATTTTAATTTAATTCGGGAGGCTGGTGGACCAGCAGTGCATAACAGACCTAAATCACGAGTTTAGTAAATTTGTCAAAAAAACATTGATGTGGATGGATGGTGGGCGGATGACATATTTTGTGATGCACCTGATGAAATACTAGGCTATCCTCGCATCTCTAGGGTACATCCACCTATGTTTTTGAATCACTGCCGCATTGCACTATGCCAGTAAAGAACAACGATACATAAACCACACAACGCAACAGGAGCAGTGGGGCAGCAGCTGACTAATAAAAACCAAGCAGCAGCAACAACAGAGAATGTGGAAAGATATCTTGTTTGTTTCATCCATCCATCCATTTTCTATCCCGCTTATTCCTTTTCAGGGTCGCAGGGGTCTGCTGGAGCCTATCCCAGCGCATTTTATGGCGAGAGGCAGGGATACACCCCAGATGGTCGCCAGCCAATCGTGGGGCACACACACCATTCACACACCATTCACACACACACTCACACCTATGGCCAATTAACCTGAGCATGTTTTGTATTGTGGGAGGAAGCCGGAGTACCCGGTGAAAACCCACGCAGACATGGGGAGAACATGCAAACTCCACACAGAAAGGTCCCAGACCCAGGCCCCAAGGCGGTCTTGAACCTGCGACCTTCTTGCTGTGAGGCAACAGTGCTACCCACTGCTCCACCGTGTCACCCTTGTTTGTTTCAGTAGTGGACAAATCTATCCAGTTAAAAAAAAAAAGCCTATGTTAAGGATTCATGTGGGTGACCTGTGTGCGACCAGGCAAGATGTTGTCATACGCAAGCTCCTGTACAAACTAACCTGCTGACACCATAATCTGTGCTACTGCCAGTCTGAGACTGTAGTTACACGGAAGTAGATTGTTTTCCATACATTAACCATTTCATGTTTACAATGACTACTCCCCATATTCACATTGTAAAATTAAGTGTAATTTACCTAAACCCGCAGTGCAGACCTCATACATGTAAATGAACAACTGATCTATTCAAGCCCAAGAGTTCACACAATCCTGATTAAGCCCATTGCTACCAGGTAAATCTCTCTGCATTTCACAGTAGACTGAGTTTTTAATCTTATTCTTTGGAGACATCCAGCCAGATTATCGCTGTCAAATCCTGCAGCTTTAAAAGAAAGGAAATGTGTGTCCAAAAAATATTTCAATGTTCACTTATTTTAGTACAGTGATATGCGGTTTTTATTCTTTTTTTCAAACAGACAGACAGACCTTTTTTAAATTTGATTTTCAGAAATAGGTGAAGATTATATCAATTACATGAATGCATTTTAAAATGTCAGATTCCTCCACTTATTTTTGGGGTGATGGCACAATACAATATGATTTTTCTTTCTAACTGTCCTCATCATCTTGTCTAAAATGCTTTTAGCTTTTTTTTTTAAAAAATACCCAGGTTCAAACCCCAGTTGTAGTCGTGCTTTATAGGCTGTCGGTGTAGCTCCAGATTAAGTTCTAATCCACCTAAGATTGAGGGGCATATAGGTTAATTGGTTGCTGTTAATTTTTATTGTCGACCATGCTCGTTCACCTTTCTCACTTTGTGCTGGATTTGTGAGTAGTGTCATGTGCTCAGCTGAGCATGCTATACACAAGGTGTATTGCACCACGTGTATTGTCTTTAAAGATTGTAAAGAGGTTCTCCACTCAGTGTAATCTACCTGATAATTGGTTTTCCTGGGTGAAGTATCAATCACTTTACCATAATAATCTGCCAGCACCAACTCAACAGGTGCCTCATGTTATCAGTTTTGCAAGGTAGGATGAAGGAAGACACAGCCATACGAAATCCACTTATTTGCATTGATATAATTGTCCCTCCTAATATTCATCTCAATAATGTTTGTTGAAATGAGGTCTTGTCCTTTTACAGAACTGGATTTCTCATGATTTAGGATTGTGCTGTTCTTTTTCATCAGCAAACCTGCCCTTTAATTCCATAACTCTCCATAACTCAAAATATGACATTTGTCATTCCACCTTAATCAAATTAATTCATCATGTGCTCGCATTTTAATTCCGGATTTTTAGGAATGTATCGACCCAGCTACACTTTGGGGGAGAAGCTTCTCCTTTACGTGTAGTGTAAGTCATGGGGCATGTGTCATGTGGAACCACTGGGCCCTTCTACCACGGGCTCTCCTTCTCCCCTTTTACATCGAATATTCAGCTTGCACACCACCCTGAGGGTGATTAAATATGTGGTTAATACAGCACCATGAGAGTATTGAATTACACAGGAGCCACGCTGACCTTTTTAAATTACAGAGCCAATTGTGCAAGACGGCAGAGGAAGTTTATAACAGGTACTGCCAAGATGGAGCCCGGAGGAGAATGGATCTGCTGCCGCCGTCCTGCTGACGCTTTCCTTATTAGTGTTCCACTATAAGCACTGCACCATCCTTTCATGCTCTCCGTCTGGGTCGCATTTGAGAGCAAATTCTTTGCCTCTTTGTCTAGGACCCAAAGTGTCATTAGCGGATTCTTGCAAACAAGCCCGAAACACACAGATGCCCTCAAACAAACTAATTTGACATTTCATTTCACCGTTGGTGAGGCACGTATCAATCCTGAAGCAGAGCGCAGCCTCACTCCATAAATCTCGATCACTGGCCTTTTTTCCACTGATGCATCCTAGTCAGCATATCGGCTTTGCTGATATCTGAAGGTCATTTCCGATGTCTGATCTAATTTAAAAGTAAAGCCAGAAGAATTAAGCCGTCCACTTTGGCATCCCTCGCATGGCTCCACAGAGCCACGGTCATTCCTCAGTTATGACTGGACTCATCTTCAATCTCAAGTGAGAGAATTCAAAACCTGACTGGCGGCAATGCAGTCATGGCTTGGCAAATGGAAGACAAAAGCTTTTTACCAATGAAAAGGTAAAAAAAAAAATAAAAGATCCTCCGCATTAAAAACAAAGCATTTTTCTTTCCTTGCCAATATTCAAGCGCAGTTCCTGATTGCTTTAGACAGCACTTTGCGAAATGCTCTGTAATTGTATTTCAGTGAAAAATCCTCATTTCACCACCACCGTGTTTTATTCTTCGTTGTCAAGGGAGATTGTGCTAATATTGAGGAAGGAAGGGGATTGAAGGCTTGGCATTTCATATATTTTTTTTTCAGAAGAACAATACAATTTAGTGATGCTATTCATTCCATTAGGAAATATTAAAAAACTTTGTCAAAACAAACAGCAAAAAAAAAAAAAAAAAGCCTACACTCAGCCCTTTCTCTGCACACTGTCCGCACTGATTCCTCAACACAAACCAATCTCAGTCTTGTCACTTGAAATTGCACATGGGGTTATCCCTGTTGTCAGGCCAATGCATTACTTTCTGTTTCACTGTAGCAGGCGTCCTCCTATTGTGCTTCCAGTGTTGTTTGGTTTGTTGGTTTAGTCTCTTTCAACACTGCTAACTATATTTCTACTGTTTGTATTCTGGGAGCAAAATGCTTGCTTTTGTGTTTGATGGAAACCTAAGAGGGCATGTTCGTTTCTGCACACTGGAACTAAACTCATTATAGGTGTATCTACATACAAGGCATGACTCAAATGACAGGAAAACTCTGGTGCTTCTTGGTGACTGAATGTGGACCATTTTCTCACTTCATACTTGAAGCAGAACCCTTTCACTCTACCCGTTTCCCTGCAAGTATGCAAATGCTTTAGGGAGATAGCCTTATAGGAGATTTTCTTTCTTTTCAGACCCAGTCTCTAGAGAGAAACACTGACAGTGTTTGCTTCTGCAGATACATTGAATATCAACCTTTCATATGTATCATATCAACATTTTTGATACATATCATATCAATGTTTTTTCACGGATGCACATTTTTCACAAATGCTGTTATATCGTGTAACAACACTGTGGTAAGGTTCAGCCACAAAAAAGGGTTCTGTTTTTTGTTAAAAGCATAAATGCATGACAGGACTAATGGCAGATAAAATGTTAAAGAGGTGTCTCCAGCAATGTTTCCAGCTCCAGTTTATGAAACAAACGCATTAGTAGGTTTAACATGCAGAGCTTAATTAAGCTATGCTGAAAATTCAATGTTTGTATCTAGTCAGACATCTGTCCTTTGTCAATTGACAAGGTGATGAACTGAGAGAATTACTAATTAAAGGGATCCTAATGTGACCTCACCTTTTGTTTAGCTAATAATAATACGGTCATAGATATATACGTGTGTTTATGTGTTATCTGTCCCATTGTAAAAAAAAAAAAAAAAACTGAATATAATAACTTAATAAGCTTATTAAATTCTCACTGACAGTTCCTGACCCAATGCTCTGGTCTAGGCTGGTTCTCATAATAGGATGCTGTTTTCCTTTTCTCTCTCTCTCTCTCTCTCTCACACTCTTTTTAATTAATCATACTTGCTGTTCACCCGGTGTAAAAATACATTGAATTGGTAGAACTGTTTTTTTTCTCTTCACTTGGCTGCCTCTACCGGCCTCTCTGCTTCACTTTGTCTCTACTGTTGTGGAGCATGCGCTCAAGGCTTCAACACTATGAAGAAAACCCAATTCCCATTATCCAGGTGTGTTAATTGATACGTCCAACTTGGTCCTATTACATGCATGCATACATGCATTTTAAAAATCCTACTATCAGTATCATGTACATGTACTGAGTGATGCATCCCCCGAAACTGCCCTTCACCAGCTAAACAAAAACTTAAGGTGAACACACACACAGAGGTTAAATACCCACTGCTTGTCAGAGTAGTGCTGACTAGTCAGGCCTTTGCCTATGAACTGATGAAGCCCCGTGGAGGATGAAGCCTCTGGAGATACACACACATATATATATATATATACATATATATATATATACACTATCACATGTTGGCACCTAGTAGTAAAGTTTACAACATACTGAGTGCCGTAAGCATGTAGGAGAACAAATGGTGGTAATGAAAAATTGTGAATGGCCATCTGTAGAGCTATTTTTTGGTTTGTCTGTTCTAGCTTCAAGTGCTTGTAGAGCTCATGATGATCCTTTAAATCAAAATGCTGGTATAGATGGTAAGAGGCCTCCACGAGAACTATCCCTTTAAGCAATCTAATCCCCTTTCTTTTATATACTTTTATACTGAATTATGTTAAATGGTGGCCGAACGAGGTTATGTGTATTCATGAGACGGAGGTTAAACGGAAAGTTCAGCTTCAGTAAATGTAACAATATGTTAACAAAGGTTTTTCTCTGCGAAACCGTTGAAGGCTTTATCTGATGTTATTTCTTCATTTAACCGATAAAAATGTTTACTGCTACATTTGTTTTTGTCTGCTGTTGAAAACGGTAAAAAGCCAATTTTTTTCATCATTGAACATTCAGCGTTCTCAAAATGTAAACACACATCGCTCCCTTCTGTTTTATAGAGAAAACAGAAGCAATCTGTCTGCCATCTTTGTTTTTGCAGAAAAAGCGACGTTGCTCGCAGATAACCTTATTGTTTGAAGCATCTCACAATATTCGTCTGTCCTGGGGCAGAGAGCCCAGTGCTTATCATCTCCCTGCCTCTCACTCCATCCAGACACCATTTAATTACAAAGCAGGGCACAAGCCAGTGTTTCCTCATCACACTCCATCTGCCCTCAGGCCAGCATTTAATGATGAAAAATCTGCTGCAGGAGGTTTGGGCATTTGTTTTATTATTATTCTTTTACTCCCTTTCTCCTTTCCTCCTTTTTATTTTCCACCTTTTTCTGTCACAGAGGTGTCTGTGCGTGTACGTGTGTGTGACTGCATGTGATGTGTGTGTGTGTGTGTGGAGGGGTGTTTTTTTTTTCTTTTTTTTTTACGCAGTCTGCACCTTTTTTTTCTTTCATATTTTGCTCTCAGGCTTGAAATGTGATGTCCTGAACTTGATCATGTTATTTCTGTATTCAACACCTTTGGCTACAGCTTCACATGTATCCAGTGTGACTTCACCTTGAACCTTGGCTCACTGCCGCTCAGGCTCGGATCTGTAGCAGAGATAGTCTGATGGGAAAGTAAGATTGAGAGCAGGGCGCACTTTTTGTAAAAAAAAAAAAAAAAAAAAAGACAACGCTGCTTATACAAAAAACAAGACATCAAGGTGAACTCAATTTCAGCCGCAACAAACTTTGACAATATCTGATGCTCTGAGCACACAAGTGTGTGCGAGTCATCGCCGGCTGTTTAAGCAAGATCAACAGAAACGGCTGAAGCTGTAATGTCATCAGAAAATATGCTGACTTCTTTAGAAGTCATTAGTACCTACACGCATCTGCAACCTCTCAGGCATTTTAACTGGAAGTTAGGAAACCTTGTTCAAGGCGTTTGTTAAACTAATTCTGAACATCCTTCAAGCAGCAACATGATATTGTCTAATGAATATTCATATAGCACGGCTAGTGGTTTTAATAAGGATTTTATTGATAAACACTCATGGGAAGCAGTTGAATGTGACAAAGAAGAAAACAATTAGATATTTTTTTATATCATTACTTTTTTAAAATAAATGCAAGACAATATAGGAGCAGATAATACACTAGAACGGAATAGCTGTCCATGTTTCCCCGTTAATCTCCCTCATACCTCTTCCTTCCCTGACTGTGTGTGTGTGTGTGTGTATGTGCATGCATGTGCGCACACACACACACACACACACACATATCCTCGGAGCCACAACATCCCTCTCCCGGGGTTTTGTGCTGTGGGAGAGTGTCACCACACAAATGAATTTCTGCTGGCGTTCCTCTCTCCATTAAAGAACCTGTTTGTGCTCCTGCAGCCGCGTGCAGCAGCTCCCCTGCAGCTGTTTGTGCTCTCAGACACAAGTACTTGTTATCTATACCTGTGTTGTGCGTCTGTCTCTGGCTTTCTGCATCTTAGGCACGCAGGAGTCAGGCTAATTCTTCCTGGCCATATATATATTTTAGATTTGCCCATGCATGTCAATGGATCATTCCAGTTACTTTCCTGGATCCTATTTTAATAGGTTTGGCCCCAAGACAATTTGGCCCATCTTTTTTTTTTTTTTTCCTATAGCTCATCAGGTTACAAACCCAAGGGCCAAAATATTCCCTAGAAGGCGAAATCTTAACTGTAATAACTTAGCGATACATATATACATATATTTTTATGATCTGAAATGCTTTGAGGTCTTTATTTGCCGTCCGCGTTTGCCAGCTTGTGTACTGAAACGCTTCGACTCTTCTTAAATGTAAGTTTAAAAGGACAGTAAAATATGCCACCGCTCGTCTCTTGCCAGGAAACGCTGTGGCTTCCCCAACCCAGACACGTCATTCCGGTTCCACACGTGATGAGGTGTTCAACAGGAATCCACAATCCCCACAAACTGTTGATTTGAATTCTATACTCAGCTGCGTAGATTGGCTACACCGAGGGACCGGCAGACAAATTGAGCAACGTCCGTGATTGGGAATCTATGCGACTACGTGCGCAGCAGGACAATGAACATCTTTGTTTGTCTCCCCAGAAATCCAGCGCCATCTCCCCTTCGACGTACTATCAGTTGACATTCACTTTATGAACACAGCGGTTTTGGCTTCATCAGAGCACATTTGTGTGAACATATGCATCGCTCATTTGTGTTCATCTATGTGTAGAATGGATCACTTAGCGCGGTATGAAAAGTTTATAAATTGAGGCGAAAAGAACGGTCGGATCCAATTCCCTTTGGAGAGCCGCTGCTCTATCTTGATGTTCCATTGAATTTGAGCTTTAAAGCATCCGCAATACCACTGGGTATTCTGTGCATGTCGCCTAAATGGCCTTTGTAAGGCGCTGAATTGTGAGCTCAATTTCCCATGCACGCTCATCTTTTCACTTTCCCATTTGAGACAAGATATTGGAGATGATCCCCCCTATTCTGGCAAGTGCCCATTTGAAATGGAAGCTATTTCGGCTCTTTCATTTGTCAATCAGTCTGAAGAGTAAGTCTCCAATGGTGGCTCGATGTGAGGCTGTAATTGTCAGGGTCTTCTGCCCAATACGCAGCCCGGCACTTTGCATGTGAAAGGATCCTGAAAGAAGACGTGAGCACTGAATTAATACTCAAACTGTCCTTTATCTCTATTACTTTGGCGTCTGCTGCCGGGAGACACAGAGGCACAGACGCGCGGACAATCGGCGAGGAAGAGGAGAGGATGAAGGAGGAGTCTGTTTTTAATTTTGTTATAGTCATTTCTTTGTCACAGTGTGACAAGGTTGGATTCACCTGTAGGTCTCCATCCATAGTGAGGACTAATAGAATGACCTTTTATAATCTTTTGTTAGAAATAGTCTCATTTATAAAGAGCAGTGCTCAACACATTAAAGCTGTAGCTGTAGATTATATGTAACTGCAGCAAAAGCATCAACACACATTTGCAGAGACTTTTTAATCAATTAATGAATATCAGCACAGCTCTTGCATTATTTTCATTTATTATATATTTATGGGTGTTTTTCCATTCATTTATGAGAGAGGTGACAGGAATTGAGGCAGAGAAATGTGCAACAAATGTCGAATTGAGGGGGGGATGCAGTTCACGGTGGCCATCTTAAGCCCTCAGTCAAAGAGGCGCCGGGTTCCTTTGTTGGCTTTCAGTTCACAGACTCATTGGCGATGCAACAGGATGCCATTCCCTTTTAAATGAATCAAAAAAGAAGAAAAAAAAACGCTGGTATTCTCTACTACAACTTAACAGCTCAAAGGCGTCCAGCGGTGCAAGACGAGGGAAGTTGAAAACTGTCCAACATTATGTCGGCGGACACAAAGGAGCGACAGCAGGCACCAACCTGCTTGTCATATTTGATTATCTCATTAAACTGAAGCACTTAATTGTTTACATCCCACTAATCTACATAAAGTAAAAGTGGAGTTTGTCAATGTCAACTGCTTCCCACCGCCGCAGTAAAACTTTTCACAAGCTCACAGGACTTGAATAAGGAAATAAGACAAAGCATTATTTGGGAAATGAACTCTACAGATGGATGAATGGACAGACGGAAGGACAGATGGATAGAGACTTTATTGTCATTGCACATAAAAATACAATTAAAATTAGTTTAACAGCTGTTGTACGTAGCAGCTACAAGGTCTAAAATATTGAAAATGTATTTCTTTCAAACTTGTATATGTACATAACAGAAATATTGATAAATAGTAAATAAATAAAAAGCAACAGATAAAAATACAGTATAGTTAGAGAAGACACCTTTTTACAGTGTCTATAAAAAGTATCAATAAATGAAGTTAGTTTTAATTTAAAGACTCCAGTGAACATTTAGGTGTGTTTTATATATTTTTATGTCTTGAGATTAGTTCTTAGAGATCTATTTTGACAAATTTCAACCTCCCGTTGATCAGTATCCGTGATCTGTATCCGTGTGTGTATGTTTCGTATACACACACAATACAGCACCGACCAGCAAGCTGCACACTGTGCTTCAGAGACTTCACACCGGAGCAAAAATCTGTGTTTGTGGTATGAAATATTCATTTCTATTGTGCTTCCGAGGCAGAAGGTCAGGTCTGCATGAAGAGACTATGGACCGTGAGTAAAAGAAGCTTTCAAAAGATCGTTGACATTTTTGAAGTGGGGTTGTATAAGGTGCTTATCCACAGCCAGTGTATTACCTGCAGTAGATATGAATGGCACACTTTAAGTTTGGCTGAAGTTCCAGCAAATGAAACTATAAGTGATGTACTGCTGTGGAAGAGGCCAGCAGCAAAATGTATTTCAGCCACCTAAAAAAAAAAGGAAGAAAAACATGCAGGAACTTTTGCATAATTCCTTGGAATGAATTTCTCACTAATCATTTTCCAAGATGACGCTCTCCCAAAGTTTTCCTGCATGCCAACATCAACATTCCAGCCACATTTGTAGTCCCGGCTTCCCGTTTCATTCACAGGAACGATAACCGTGCTGCAGCGCTACACGCCGACTGATAGTAGTCTGAATAGCAGCCCTGGCATCTATTGTGTTTTTAGGAAATGAAACGGTGCTATTTTATGAGTTCCCCTTATCTATTTACTATTTTATTTTATCTCCTCTTAATGTTCTGATCCCGCCTGCACCACAGGCACTCACTCTCAGCCAAGTTCCAACATACTTTTGTGTACTGCACAAATGCACACCGAGGATTTGGATAAGAAATGTTAGGGGACATTGGGAGATAGGACTACTGTCTAGACTAATAGCGAGTAAGCAGAAAAATTTTCATGAAACAAAATAAGCCTGTCTCAGCGCCCGCATGATTTATAGCACCAGACACTGCCAGAACTTTTATTCCATTTCCCTCAATGGGCCTCATGGCTGAATGTTTTCTTACTTTTCTATTCCTTGTAAAAGCAATAAAAGGAAAATAATAAAATCCCACTAACTGCCTGAGGTTGTTGCACATCGCACATTTCAGCTGGATCAGTTTTAACTGTTCATGAGGAGGTGCATGTTCGTCAGATATGATCACCGGCATAACCCATGCCCCTGAGATAGCCACTTAGGTTTTGCAGATGCCTTTCGTTCAAAAATCATTCCCAAAGAGTGAAACACATAACACTTGTTGGAGTGACAGAAGAACGGGACAATTTAAAAATATAATATCAGCCTCCAACAACATGTCATATGTAGTGTGATGAAAAAAAGGCAGAATTTTTTAAGGTGAGATTAGATGCAAAAAAAAAAAAAAAATGTTCCAAAGCAAATTGCTCTGTGATGGGAGATGTCATATCATAGCCAGTCACTGAGATATTAGAGGAGAATATTATAGTCTACAGGTGCAACACAAGATGATGCTGGAGAGAGACTACAGATGCACTGAAGCGACTGTCAGACTGAGATTTCCTAGCAAATTGCAACATTAAATTCGTCCTATTTTTTTTTTTTTTTACATTCAGATAATGCATCTTTTTGTAAATGTCGGTATCATATTAACAGTCATTGTGAGTTTCAGCATTTTAAATTAAAACAGTGATGATCTATCCTTGACACATTCTGTATAACAGGCCTAGACCCTCATCACTTCTGCACTAAAATGACCTTAACATTTACTTGTATGAGTTAATACATACGAACAGCCATACGGGACCTTTAAACCACTAAATGTCCATTTTAAGTAAGAATCTGTTCATATGAGTTCTAATCACATCAGGCCCATTGTTTGACTCATATTTCCCTAAACATAAAACTTTCCTTTTGTGTGACATGAGGCAGAAAAAGCTTCTGTTTGATGGGCTACAAGAGATATCCTTGGACAAGTTCCCGGCACTGATGATGATCACGTCCACATAATAAGCCTGATATACAGTCGTGTTTCCCTAAGGTTTATGGCAGCCACATGCAGCTTTAAATAACCAAAGAGGTGACCACGTGATCAATTGTTTTCATTTTAAAAAGCCACGAATGCTTGAGTATGAAAGTCAAACAGAAAAATGACTTTGAAGCAGCCAAATTCCCCTAATGAAGCCCGAAAATCAGGCGAGGAAAAATGAGATTAGCACGTCGTCAGCACTAAATAGCGGCGCGCACAAAGACAGCGGGAAATTAATTTGGAACAAAGAGCCGGGCCGCGGATCGTCTCGCCTTATCTCTCCGCGTGAACTTCACAAGGAGCGGGGATGACATTGGTTTTATTACCGCGGAGCATCGATGACGAGCTGGATGAGGGGAAAGTGCTGACGAGAGGGAAGGAGTGGGTGATCAGTCACTGGCTGGGTGCCCGTCACAGGCAGGCTCAAGGATGCCGAGAGGACGTTGGCCCCTGTCATGTGATTGCCTGGACGAGGAGACCTATGACAAGGCCAAGTATGGGGGGTTAAACACACAACATTTACCGCAAGAAACCAGGATCCTCACGTACAGGAACGCCGATGAAACACACACATGCGCACACACTCCATTCAGCTTCTGTTCATGTAGACGGCATAATGACAAAACCCGACTGCATCCAGGTGACTTATGTCAAGTGTCAGCTTTTCTGCTGTTTTTTTTTTCTCTTCTTGAATCTATATAGTCCCCCCCGCACACACACACGCTCCCTGCCTTTTTCTCTCTCCCCATCCCCTCCGTCTCATATTGATGTCATGCCTCTGACAGTAAGGGTGAGGAAGAACAGAGCAGCTTCCGCCGTCTTGCCGTTCTTTGCGGAGTTTTATTGCCTGTGTCTGTCGCACCTTCAGGCTTTGGTGCACAAGTGGTGCTGTGTACTCAGCATTCGGCGTTACCAGCTCCGTGGAGTCGACTGCGTGAGCTGTAGCTTGAAGGTCACGGCGCCCCGCGCGCCGCAGAAAAGCGATTCCAAACAATATATTGATATATCCTTCACGCCCGTTTTATTGGTATAACATAAGTATTAGTCACAGCTTTTCACGCCCGAATAGGTTTGATGGGAAGTTAATGACCGCTGTTTGATGATTTCTGGCTGGTTTATCAGGTGTACCAGCATTTAGACAATATAATGTTATGTACAGACACACATGCACACATTTAAATCTTCAGATAATAAAGAAATGATCTGATAAATTTTAAGTCTTAAAGAAGAGAAGTCTCTATATATATTTAAGTACAAAACTCCTGATTGCTGATTCCATTGGAAAATATATCACAACAGAGTTTTATGCTAAAAAGACTAATTACCACTGATTAGCCCCTGACTATCTCGAACTGCTGACACCTCAAATTAGCTTTGGCTTGAACTCATCAGGAACTTTATGGGGAGAGTAACTCATACTGAACAGTGTTAATGTACATGTCGATATATGATTTTTTAAATTTTTCCTTATTTGAAAATCAGAAGGCTACCCTCTTAGAACATAAAGTACATTTCTCCGTACCTGCTTTACACCGTGCATGCCTTGACTTTAATGTGTACCATTATGTGCAAAGAGGATGATTATATCAAAGACTATAAATATGTATCTGGAGCTCTGTTTGCATATCTTAAGTCTCAACAATGTCTAGATTTATGTTGCATATAATAACATGATATACTGGTTTCGCGCGCGGGCAGCAGGCGTCGGTTTTCTTCTGGCGGAAGTAAACATGTTTAGATATTGTCAGTCAAACGATGAAATAAATAATAACTCTCATCAGATCATAAATTGAACCCACTGGTGTGTCATCAATCAATCGGCCGTCGTAACTTCGTGACAAGCTCATGCATAAAAGCTGTGTGTAATGACGGAAAGTGGTGGTGTTAGAGGATGTCTGCTGTACAAGATGAAGGGCAGAATTGGTCTGTTTTATGTCCAAACATGGTGACATGGGAGTATGTCAACATCCAATTATGACTAACTGTGGGAGTGGGCTGCTGCACATGTGCATAAATTCCATGTTGACTGAGATGTATAATGTTTAATGTTTGCTACAAAGACTGCTTATGCATGCTGCTGATTTTGTGCTCATACACTTTTACTGCCTTTTGATTTTTTTTTTTTTTTTTGCATCTGGCCCCAGAGATTTGGCAGGGCTGTATGCAATACCTCATTTTTTTCTATAGCGTCTGCATACATTAATGTGAAAATGGACCCTGTTGACAGTTATTAATGGTTAAAGACTTTTGTTGTGAGATTCTGTGAGCGCTGCGACAGATTTGTGAGGATATAAAACTTGACAACAGCCCGGAATACAGCCTCTTCAGTGCATTTCTGTGTTCAGTATTTTTGACTGAAATTAATTACCTCTGGTGCCCTTTATCACTATGACAATGCAGAGACATGTGAAGTTGAAGTTGACAGTGTTGACTTCATTGCTTCTCATTTCCATATGAAAAACTGTGCTGAAGAGGCCTTCAGCCTCCTTACTTACGTCTGCACTGCTTATAAATTGCACACTGCCACTGCGCACACACACACACACACACACACACTCTCCCACTTCACTCCACTCGCCCGTACTAAAACCACCACATTACCATAGATAACTGCCCATCACATTTCCTGACAGGTTTTTTTTTTCCTCCATTCAGTATTACTGGAGAGGGGGGCAGCATTATTTGCTAGGGCCTCTCATTAAATGGCCACTATGAGACTTCGATTAATATGGGTTGGTGGCCAAGTGGGTCCAAGGTGCCTTATCGAAAGACTAAGCCGCATCAGACCTTTGTGTGTTGGGTCATTAATCTTCCTGTCAGTGAACTGTCATCGCACCTTCTCCGGCTCTGTCCTGACTGCCCAGGGAAGAGAATAAAAAAAAAAAAAGGAAAAGGTGGATCATCCCTCTCAGACATCCACCCACTCATCCAATCACTTGATCAGAGCAGTGTTTGATGATGATTGCGCCGAGCCGAGGTGGGCCGGCTAACAGACAGACCCGCGGGTGGTTCATCCTTACCTGTGACTGATTGGCACACACTTAGAAGTAGAACCGCGGGGAGAACCGAACTACACAGTGCACTGAACAGTTCTACATATGCTTCGGGTTTAGTACGGGCACAGTAAAAGCCTGGTAAACATTTCTGCATGCTGAACAAGTGGATTGCCCTCGGTTTGCTGACAAGGCCGTTCTTTGCATGTCTGAAGGGGGGGGACAAGGTGCTGAGCTCATGTTTCCTGACTTAGCAAGCAGCAGCAACACCAGCATGCAAGCATAGTGATGAGAATAGAGCTACACTCTTACTCTACAAAGATGCTACTGAACCAAGCAAAATAAGGTTAGGAGTAGCTCATATTAATCTCTGGAGTGGATTGTATAAAGTTGTTGAAATACCCTACTTAATTCACAGTGAAAATATCTGTGTTCTGTGTCCCTGTCTGCTGCCTCACAATGAAACACCTTGAGACCACTTCACAGACTTGGAGGTGTCCAAAGGCCATGGGTGTCCAATCCTGGTTCTGAAGAGACACTGTGGATGCAGGCTTTTGTTCCAACCAAACAGTAACACACCGAGTTCTACTAATGAAGGTCCTTAGCGAAGGCCCTCGTCGCTGATTAGTGTTGTCATTGGCAATAAAATGTTTAGAAATCATAGGAATATTTTTGTGCAAAGCTCCAACAAAATCCCTAGAATTAAGGCTTTTGGGGCAGACCGTCCTGTAAACAGGTGTGTGTTGGCTGCATCTAGGCCCCCAATTACAAGTGCATAATATGAAGAAGAATTATACTCAGTGCTGATGAAGGCAATGATGATATCAGTAATGAAATATTTGTCCTGGTGATTTTATTATAGAATAGCATTGCACTTATTTGTAATTTAACTCCGATGGTGAAGGAGTCAACTAGAGTGCGTTGCAATTACGCCGGGCAAACATCTGCAAGACGTATTGACCACATATTTGCTAATAACAGCACATTATGCTCTAAGGCAATATCTGTCCCTGCAGGGTTTAATGAGCAGAATATTGTGGTTTTAGTAAGAAAAACATTAGTTCCCAAAGCTGGGCCTAAATTACTATATAAAGGGTTATAAAGAACTTTTTTTGTGAGAATTACAGAATATTGAGTGCAACCAAGTTTTGTCAGCAGTTGAGATGCAAAAAAAAATTCTGTACCATGTCCCATTAAAATGTACTAAATGAATGAAAATAAAAGGATTGATGATGAATTTAGGGAGTCTATGCATAAAAGAGACAAGATAAAAAAAGCTGCAATAGATTTTAAAGGAATTGAAAAAGTAACAAATATCAATATCCAATAATAAAAGTGTTACAAAGTTATACAGAAGAATAAAACATATTATCAAAGCAAATTTCATGACCTTTGAAAAACCCTGAAAGATACAATGTATAAAGGGCATGAATAACACACTTTCTGTCATTGAGGTTGATGTATTTCTCTTAACAAAAGCAAAGGACATAGCGACTGTTTCAATGATCATTTTGTGGACAAAGTTGATGAGTTGAAAAAAATCAGCTCCCCTCGTTGGGCTGTTTTAAATAATAACCACCTCTATGGTGAGAAACAAACATGCTTTCTCAATTCAACCGATAAAATATAGAAAAAGTGGGAAAAAACTAGGCTAAACAATGATAAACCAGTTGGTATGGATGATTTGGATGGACAGAATACTTAAAGTCGTTCCTGTTTCCTCATGCTTGAATCTCTGCCAAAATCGTATCGCTTCCTTAAAACAAATGGTGGAGTTTATCAGCTGCCAATAGCAGACCATTAGTATTCTTTCAGGGTCGAGCAAGCTAATGAAAAAAAAGTTTTTCTTCAACAGATGCTGCACAAGTTTCCGCCTAATGAATTAGACTCTGACTTCCAGTTTGCCTATAAGGCAGATCATCTTACCTGCACAGCACTGACAGAGATGATGGACAAATGATGACCTTATACTGACAAGAAACAGCTGCTTGGAGCTGTGTTACAGGACGTCATAGCAGAGCGTTTGATAGGTTATTATTAATGAAAATAATTCATAATTTATTTGATGGATAATTACACTGCTACTCTATTTCATAGATGATACAACTATACATCCAAGTCCTTGCCAAACAAGTTCACAAAGCTGATGACATTTCCTTCCCAAATACAGCTCTCTCAAGTTTTTAAGTTGTCTGTACGCAAAATACATTATGTGAGCGATCAACATAGTTATCAAGCTACTAAGTAGGCTTCTTGGGTTAAACATAAAACACATGAACAGATGCAGGTTGCAGATTTGTAAGGTATGGGGCCATCACAATGTTAAATAAGTTACCTTTTATCTTTAAAGCACCAAGCAAAAGAAGTTTTATACAGCTACTAAAAATACAAATAAATAATTAAAGCTAATGTTAAGGCCTGAAAGGAGTTGAATACATCTTGTTGCATTGTGACTTTTAGCTTTTTAATTGATTTTTAACTTGTCTTGAGCATGTTTTTATGAGGTTGTGCATGTGTCATGTGTATATTATTGTTGTGTGTGGACACCAGGAAAGAGTAGAGCTGCTCCCTCATTGGCAGCTGATGGGGATCCAGATATAGAATATGAATAAGAATTCATACCAGAGAGATGAATTATAGAATTGAAAGAGAACGTTATTTATGAGCTGTGATGAAGTGCGATTTACCTGCGGAATGAGATGAACAACAAAATTGAGATTTTTTTTTTTTCTTTTTCTTTCCTTGCGCTGTATGCACAAGCTGTTCGAATCCTCTTATGGCGTCTCTCACCACCTGTGGGAGGAATAAATGAATCTGATATTTGAAACCTTCCCCGTCATCTTTCTTCATCTTGCTTTCATTACGGAATAGAGGAGTTGCAGACAGAGCGGTGAAGGACTTCTCCGTGATCTGGTTTCCCCTCTCAGCTTGTTCTTCTCTACAACAGGAAGCCGTTTGCTATACTACACATACTCCAAGGCTGCCAGTGGCAGCAACAATTAAGAATGTCAGAACACTCTCTTTTTTAACAGCACCAAATGTATCCAACTTAGCAATTACAGACTTTAATGAGCCCCTTAACGACAGACTTAACACTTGTCTTATAATTTTATAGTAGCCGTATAAATTGATGGAGGAATTTCCCTGCCGTTTTTAAAAAAAAAGTCCCTAACTGATCGGAGTGAAAGACATCAGCACTCTATCTATTTAAAACCACCAGATAGTCATTAGGGATGTGAGCGTTCCAGTGTTTAAAGGGCTTTACGGCAGCGGTCAGCAGTGATTGCTCTGGGAGGCAGCTCCTGGGCTTATGTCAAGGTGTTCCCAGGCACCCTCATGCGTAACATTGCTTATTTATACATCTGATTTCTCTATCGAATTGTTTTTTTTTCTTTTTTTTTTTTTTTTTGGCGCCCCTGCGACAGCAAATCAAGCCAAATTCCCTAAAGAAGCCTGACAATCAATAGCGAGGGAGCTGACGCGGCGCCGTGGGACAGGGTTTGTGTCGGCGGGTGTGTGGGGGGGGGAGCTGACAGGGCTCACATCACTCCTGCATGACAGGTCGTCAGTACATCTGACATGTGGCGTCAACACAGTCCCCTCCCAACCGCACTGCAGCACCGCCTCACGTTATTACTTTGGTGTCTTTCCATCTCCTCTTTTCTTTTTTTTTTTTTTTTCTTTTGTTCAGATTTCAAAAACGTGATCCTGGTCAGCTTTTGTCCTATCAACTATAATATCCACTTCCTATCATATACTACACGTGTGTCCTACCTGTCGATTGGCCGGATTGTGCCGCGCTGCCTTCCACCACTAAAGCTCTCAGGTGTCCTGACATTTCCAGATGTTTATGCTCTCTCCTGCCATATGTTCAATGGGAACCTCGCTGCTTACTATCGATTTACCATCAATCATCCGCTTATACCCGGTGCTGCTCTGAGGAATATTTTCCATATCTGCGGACAGAGTGGCGAGGTAATGAGTAGGTAATGGGGAAATGGAACATGCTGATCTAATCCGTATAAAAATGGATAAAAACAAAATGTGCTTCTCTGTTTTTGTGTTTTTTCTCAGTTTTGAAATGTTTACACATATTCAGCTCTTGCATCATTTTGATCCTATTTGTGATTTGATGTGTAACTGGAACATGACAAACCTGGTTCACATCCCTGTATGATTCTATTAATGATAATAGGGGTTGTGTCTCTCGCTACCTCAATGGACTCATGAATGCAACTTGTAATGTATCGGATTTCTCCCTGGTGCATAAGTGAGCAGATTTTGCGACGCGTTGCATGGGATGGGTGCAGAAGTGTCGTTTTTTTTTTTTCCACTAGACGGCTCAGACGGGTGAGGTTGAATTGGATTTACGGTGCTGCTCAGCTTGATTTGCCTTCCTCATCTGATCAGATGTAGAGGAAGACTGGGAGCAACAATACAATTTATCCTTTAGATTACCAGCGTCACACTTTCTGTTGATCATCATGACACCATTAATCATTCTATATATGGGTTTATCTGCTACTCCAAGTGATAGTCGGTTACCTACGCTGTATTCAGGTTACTTAAAATCAAGACAAAGGCATTTAACCATTCAAAAAATACTATTCAAACATGCATCTATAAATTTGGGCCAGCTGGGCTCCTACATCTTAAGGGGCTAAAGTTGCAAGCTCATCTTCAGTTTTCCACTTATATACCTAATCCCAATTTATATTGCAGACTTTACCTCTCATAGCACGACTGACAGCTCCCCTCTGACCTATAGTGCAGCACTAGACCTGTCACACACACTAATTTAGTGGTGACAATCCATCACTTAGAAAGGCCCCGTGGCTTTTAGTGTATTAACACACATTAACACTTCTCTCCATCCTGAGCCAACCCCGCTGCCTCCCTCCTACCGGTCCTTCGCCCCAACACTGATGAAGGAATGGCGAAAAAGACGTTTACTGTTCAATACTATTGACCTCCAGATTCAGAGTGATTTATCCAGCTTTTTATTGGGATTGTTTTTTTTTTCCGTGGGTGTGTGTGTGGAGGTTTTATGCTCAGCAGTACCTGTGGAAATGCTCCAGTACTGCTACACATCCTATAGCTTCTGACTTGATTTATCTGTTTAAAAGGGGGAATTGAGGAAAGCAGGAGAGCAGTGACATTTGAGTCCATTCATCAATGTAAAGGCCAGTTTCCCCTTGAAACAGAGGTAATTTCAACAGGGCCCTGAGTGCGCCGCCGTGGTCATCATGAAAAACTGAAAACTGCTCATCTGAGAGTAATGGCCTGGACATTTGAGGAATACAGGCTCAACGGCTCAGCCTCTGTTCTTTCCTTCACGGAAAAAGCAAGCTTTAACCTGCACAGCACGTCCACCGCCTTTACTTAAATATATCGCATGGTTTACCCTAAGGTGGAGGGCGCGGGAGAGCTACATCTCTTTATACCCAATTAAGCTTGCCACGGGAGGTAGATGGTCCCGCCTGAAACCCCTTCTCCCTCGGTGCCCCATTAGAGTGCTGAGAAGCCTGTACAAGTCGGAGTCCCTGGCGGACAAAACCTCTGACCTCGAGCCAAGGAGAAGCACTCCAGCTACACTCACCTAAATATACAGACGTGACTGCAGACTAAAGAGTTGCCTCCAGTTCAGGAGAGATACAGGAGACTGTATACAGTACGTGTGTGTGTGTGTGTGTGTGTGTGTGCACCAGGCGAGGTGAGAGGCCCCCTCTTTTTTTATTCCGAGAACAGGGGTATGGCTGAGACAGATCTGGTAAACAAGCAAAACGCTCACGCAGACTTGCTTCTCCGCTCCTGCTGAGAATCAGCCTGAGCATGCAGGGAAATCAGCTTCCGAGTCATGGCCGCCGGCCCGTGTTGCCAATCAGAGCCCTGGGTAGGAGGTTCAGGACGAGGCGAGGACATTTCTCTTCTCCTTCCTGACTCATTTTTAAAATAGGAGAGCGATCAAGCACAGAGAAAGAGCAGCCTTCAATATCCGGCAGTTTTTTTTGTTGCTTCCTTCGTCATGTTGTTTTCATCTGGATGACGTGCCACGGCCTGCACTTTGCCAACACATGCTGCTTTTGCTATTCCTACAGCACAAGAAGTTGGCAGCCTGCATACCTCTCACCCAGGTAGAAATTTTACAAATGATGCATTTTTAAAGCACAAGCCCCAACTATTGAAAACATTATTTTTTGATGTTTCATAGTGGTTATATTTTAAAGCACCAAATAAAGCATCATTAAACACTATAATTACACTACCCTCTGTTGTATAATCTACCTATTCTGCATTGTCATTCATTATACTTTGTGTCTATAGTGGACATTTTTCTGTAAGGGACAGTCTGTCGTGGATTTCAAATAAACATATACCATTATGTTCTTTACAGATAGAATCTTTATCACCAAGTTACAATAATAACAACATAAAATACGTAGGTCAAGTAAGCTATTGTCGTAAGGAACCATATTTAACCTTGTCCATGTTACCAACCATTAGCAAAAATAAAAATTAATTAATTAATTAAAAATTGTGACTAATAATGAATCAGGTAATATTAATACTTACTTACACTAACTTGAGCTTGGGAAAAGGTGTGACTCAGGTTTGTGGCCGAAGGCATTTCTCCAAGCTTTTGCAGATCTCACCGCTTTGTCTCAGTCCTTTACACAAGTTTATATTCAAAGTCATCCATGCTCGCTGAAATATGATTATAAAATTCTGTTCTCTTCTCCCTTTGTATTCTACGGCTCCCCAGGAAATGTGCCTAATTTTATATTTTGCATATTTTGCGTAATACATCAACACTGCACATCCATAACTAAAGGAAAACAACCAAATATAAAGAGTCTGTCACTTTGTCAGTGTGTTGCCCGGCACTAAATCCATTCCCTTAGCCATACACCTACACAAATCATGACAAATGCTCCCGCTTGCTTACCCAGTGTTTTTTTTTTTTTTTGCATCTCTCATAATTCAACGTCCCCTGTCCTCCCACCCATCTGGGATCGGCTGGCCTCGGCAGCAGAGACAGAGCCGGTGCTGGCTGCGTGCTCCAGAGGCACCGGCCCATCTGTCCCTGCCTGCAGGCTGATGTGTCGATCCTCAGCTGTCTCACAATCAATGGCCATGCAGAGACGAGGGAGGGAAGGGGGGGGGGGGGCGCTCCTCCAACTGGCACCTCTATCCACCTCCTACTACGGCGAGTCTGCAGGTGTGGATCACTTTCTGTCTAGCAGGCTGTCTTTCTCTTCGTGTCCATCTGTCTGCTGTCTGATGCTCCAACAGCCCAACCCCGACACACAGAAAAAAAAGCCTCCATCGCAAACACGCTGCAGAAAACAAAAGAGAAAGACAGACTATGTGTGCGTCCGTTGAGTCATTAAACATACAACCTTTCTTCTTCTCCAGTTTGATTACATTCTGTGATACCTCTGAATAACTGTGTAACAGCTGCTGAGGATCTGTGTTGTTTTCCTCTTGGTCTCAGGCGGACAACTTTATCCCCAAAACACCTGTGTTTTTACATCAACTTCACAGCAAAAGGGCAAGGATTTGGAAACTTTTAATTTCCCGGAGTGACATTTTCAGACAGAAAAAAATGAAATGTGAGGTGCTAAATGTCAACCAGAAAAAAGCGTATCAGAGTTATACTTTGCATTCTTGTCTAAATTTATTTTGCTCCCTATGTGAACATAATTCATGCTATGTGAGTGATGGATGGTGGGAAAGGGAGGCTTAGTTTCAAAATTGGTTCTGAGATCCTTTTTAATTTCATCACAAGCTGCTAATTTATTGGGCCTCACGCACTTAGTTGTGCTAGCATGGACTAAAATGGTGGTTAGAATACATTTATCTAATTAGAGTATGAAATTCCATTATATGGGATGCCATAAAGACATAAGACAGCCCCACCAGTGGGGAGCCATCAGTTTGTTCTTTTCAGCCTGAGTAAAATGGGAGCTGAATTAACTGTATAAGACCCGTAACTTAGTCTACTTTGAATTTTTCTATTTTGCAAGACAATTATAAAATATAGCTCCAAACTCTTCATGGAGATCACTCATGTTAAAAGTCCTCTATCATCGAAAGTGAGATTTTTATTGCTTTTTAATTATACTGTAAGTAACATCTAGGTCTAATATAAATTCTGGCCTTTTGCACACAGCCCTTAATCAGAACCAGCCTTAAAACAAGCCATCAGGACAAAGCTGTAATGTTACAATTATACAGTCACGGCTCCCTTTTCACAGCCATTCAAATCAGTCAATCAGAGGAAAAGCTCATTAATATGAAGGAGACACAAAACAGCCTGTTCTTTCTAGAGTGCCAGAGATGTAAAACTATATTGAGATGACTTTTTCGTTCCTATAACCACAAATATATCTTGTTTGTCCAATCAAAACTTCAAATAAAACCCAGAAAAAAGTGTACAATATGAGCCTTTGGAAGGTTGTAGACTTGCACATCAATTCCCAGGGCCAGAAATATATGGTGCGATTGGAAATCAGGCCTCGCTGCATGTGAGACGGCTCAGCTAACTACCTAAATAAATAGGGTGGTCAGGGTCTGGTGTCACTGACTGCAAATAGGCCTGTTAGGAAAAAAAAAAAGGAGAGACACACAGAGACAGAAGAAACATAGAGAAAGGAGGAGGGGAGAATTCAGACAGAGCCAGAGAGGTTCTTTTTATGGCAAATTGACGTGCATTCAAGAAAATCGTATTAAAGGAAAAGGTATTGTTTTATTATCTACATTTCTTCCCATCTTGATGTGCGCGCGTGTGTGTGTGTGAGACAAAAGAAACGGGGCAAGGTGGGTGTGTACGTGTGGGTCAGAGTGAATTTGAAGCTTTATTACCGTTCTAGATTGCGGTCCAAATTACAAATTTTGAAGCAGTTTTCCCCGCCTGGAGACGTTACTTCAACTCCACGTTTGAGGCAAACAATCCTCTAATGATATTGCTTATTGCAAATGAAGGAAGTGATGGAAGGCAATGAATGAGGCGGGGGGTACAATCCGATAAGGCGCTCCTAACTAAGTGGGTCTCTCCTTCTCAACCTTCAGCCGGCCGACCTCGTCTCCGGCTGCTTAGACCATTATTCAAATGGTAACAAGTCGATTCATTTAGTCTGTCGCTGAACAAAATTAGATTCCTGCTTGAGCGGCCGTCGAGCGAAAAAATAAAGATGTTTTCTGCACCCAACATGCGGCATTTCCATAATTTCAGCGTGGAGTTGGGGCGGCAATAATAAGTTATGAGAAAAGTGTCATTAGTGGGAACGAGACGCGTGGTTCGAGATTAATATGGGAGCTCTCCGTGGTGCTGAAATGTCAGGGGACTCTGAATAATGAAACCAGCTTTGTAGGGATAACATACCTGTAAATACTCGAGTGTGTGTGTGTGTGTGTGTGTGTGTGTGTGTGTGTGTGTGTGTGTCTGTGTGCATGCATATGTATACTAATCACAGGGTCAATATGTGCTTCTTGATGTTTTGCTGTGACATCTTGCTTACTGGTTTTACAAGGACAGCACCTCGCTCTTCATGAGTTGTATCCACACAACAAAAGTTTTTTCCTATAGAAGAATATTTTGTGTCTCTTGAGTATTATAGTTGGAGAACAAAAACTGTTAAACTTTTAGTGTATAACTGATGCAAACAAAAGTTAGTTTACTTTATCTCTATATTTACCTTTATTTACCTCTTATGTTCAACAGTCCGCATTCGTAGCATCTGTTTACGAAATACAGCATAACGGTCAGAATGAATCAAAACAAACGTTTAATAGATGCCACAATGCAGGAACGACTTCACAAGGACATAGCACCCAGGGTAATGTGCAATTTGTCACAGGCAATGGCTTTCAACAGTACATTAGTTGGACATCAACTTGGATTTATTCATCTCCAGACAAAGGCAGGAACAGCGGCGAATTGGATGTTTGTGCATTATGGATGCTGCGGAGTGCTATTGTTCTGTGGCCACAATTCACAGAAAAGCTCCATCTTTGGAGGAAGCAGTCAAAAAAGCATTAATCCCAGCAGGATATAGTTCTCGAATCGATGTGCTCACTTAACGGTCGCTCCTTTTGGTTTATGTGTTATTGGCTTTTTTTTTTGTTCCGACATAAGAATACAATGTTTTCCTGTCGTCTTTTTTTTGTTTTTTGTTTTCTCATTTCGTGCGTGTCCGTGAAATGCTATTTTTCTAAGAATCCTGCTGTCCCGCTTCCCCGAACAGTTAACCAGATATTCCCTGATAAGTCGAAGGCCGGTGGTTGAGCTGCAGTAACTAATGAGTCAGAGTGCGACCATCATTGAGGGACCAGAGCGGTGCCGCGGTGCGACTTAACAAAGATGAATCTCTTCCCCTTACCAGGCCCCGCGTGTTTATTTCCGGAGCGTGCTATCGCGGGGAGTGAGAGGACTTACCAAGGCCATTACTTTCATGTGCCTGTGTACACACACACACACGACAACGCGTATTACAGTGCATTAATAACCTTGATAAAAGTCTTAGCGCAGGCATTGTCCTTTTTAGGGCAATCACCCCCGGCGTCATACTCACTGCGCTCATGTCATTCCCGCTCTCTTTTCTTGCCAGCGGCGGTGATGTGGTTTAACCTGAGTGCCACTGTGGCATTGATGTGCTGCCTTTGAAGCAAATCAAACGCGGAGTCTCAGGCTGTGTCAGCCCAATCTCTCTCTCTCTTGACACAGGGCTTTATTGAAAAAAAGCTATAGCCCTTTATAGAGAGAGTGTCAATTTCAAGACAAAGTCAAGATGGCAGTTGCACAGAATCCATATTTAATAGTGGCAAACGGAGCAAACACAATTGAGGAAAATCAATATTGCTTTCACGTTTGATCATACATCACCTTTCTCTGAACTACTGCTTACCCCTGTCCTTTTGTCTCCCTGAAAGAGCCTGCTTTCCTTCCACTGATGAATTGTAAACGAGCGCGCTCTCTCTCGCAGGTTTGAGGACAAAGAACCGGCTGCATATGCTTTCATATACAGTAAATAGTTGTGAAAACGTGGCATTAATTCTGTCAATAATGAGGGAAAAAAAAAGAAAAAAAACAGAAGTTCTCGTGCGCTTCAGAAGAACTTATGCTATTTCCACAACAAAGCTAGACGCTCGTAATAATGTTGTCACTGATGGCAGCAGTAAGGGAAACAAGCTCCACAAAGGTGGTCCAACTGCCAGAGAAAAAACACCATTGCAAGAAAAATACAAGTAATTCAGGCTGATATGTTCCTTCAACAGAGTTCTAGATGTATATTTTTAGACCCAGGTTAGATGCAATGATATGCTGCGGAGTTCTGTGTTTACGCGGCGTGTCCCCGTTCTGCACATTTTTAAGTATAAGATAAAAGTGGTTTCTTGCCCCTGTTCCACACCAGGCAGCTTGTTCAGCAGATGGGCCCTGAGTGCTGTCCGACTTAGCGCGGAGGAAAGGTGAAGGATGATTGGGAAAGGGCGGTGGGAGGGCACACACACACACACACACACCAGTCCAATTCTGTCACCTGTCTTTGTCTGCCTTTCTGTCTCCCCTCCCCCCCTCCTCCCTGTTTCCTGCTCTGCTTCAGAGCCCCACCAGTAGCATGCAATGCTGGTGATGAAAGGCCTCGGTAATGGATCTTTTCTATATCCAGGTCCGACTAAACTGGTGTGACATCCCCTCCCTCTCACCACGCCGGCCTTTATATTGTCTCTGTATGCCAGGGAATACATTTTGAGTGAATGGAATTCGTTACGAGCCTGTTTGTACATGTATGTTATCATTTATATGTGTGTGTGTGTGTCTGTGTGTGTGTGTGTGTGTGTGTGTGTGTCTGTGTGTGTGTGTGTGTGTGTGTGTGTGTAGGCGGAGGGGGGCAGGGGGGATTACACACATGCTGCTTTGTCAGTAGTTTAGATATTAGGTTGCACGTTTGACCATTGTCCCAGCTGGGCTTCAGGTTGTGTGAATGCAGCATATCTGTCAGCATTGACCCCAAATCTAATGTGTGTTGATGGTGATGGTGGAGAATGAGTCGGAGGGGAGGAAAGACGGCATCAGAATTCACTTAACAGGCAAACAATGTCCCATAACAACCTCTGCACTGCCTTTTTTTTTTTTTTTAACCCCCCCCCTGCATTTTTGCTGATAGAGTTGGCTTGTAGCGATGGCGTTTTCTGTCTGTTTTCAGGGACCTTGTGTTGATATCCGAGCAGGAGAAAACCCATTGCCATGCCAGCAGGGAGATGATTGACACGGGGGCTTTCCTAGTAATGTATAAAAATGCGCCTCTGATCGCTATTCACTCATGCAGTGGAGCATGCTGGAACACACCGAGCCCGCCGCGAGCTCCAGGTCCCCCGTCACTGGGCAATGTGCCCCCCCACCCCCAAACACCACCACCTCCACCACCGCCGCCGCCACCAGCCGCAACGCTCAATCTGGTGTACAAGTACCCATCCACCCCTCCCTTCTATCTTCCACCCCCCCTCCTCCCACTCCTGCTCCCTCCTTGGCACACACACACACACATTGGTATGCGCTGAAATTCAATCAGATGCTTAATTACATCTTAACATGGGTTCCTACCAGCTGGCTTTATTCCCCTGTTTCTGATTAATGGGATTAGAAAAATGAAATTTAACAGTGGATTTGCATACCGCTCTAAAAGGGGGACTGGCACGTCTCTGTGGCTGACTGGCCAGTGTTTGCTGCTCCCGCTCCCCGCAGTCCATCAAATAAGGCAAGAAATACTCAGGCCCGGCTCTCGCTTGCAATTTTGCACAGCAGGTAGATCCAATTATGAGGGAGAGGAGCTCTGTCCCAGCTCCCCATCCCACTCCGAATGGTAGAGACACGATACCCTCTGACACGGGGATTCTGATGCATAGATCATATCAAAAAGATGCATTGAAAGGAATGCAGGAACGCGTTTCTGTTCATTTCCGAGTGCATGCGGTATTTCCTTGAGAGAAATCCATTTCTGTTGCTCATATCTGCCTGATGAATGGCATACAGAGGAACTGGGTGGCTTTAGGCTTTTTCCTAATGGGGCCAAGTAGGCCCACTATCCAAGCTGTGCAAAGAAAATGGGCCCATTAATCACAGAGCCACTACAATCATCTCCATATGATTATTCTCCTCATGTGTTGGTGAACTCCTTGCTGCACAGGAATTACTGTGACACCCTGCGCTATCCTGCGCTCTTCTCATCCCTTTTTTCCCTCAAAATATCTCACAGGCTTATTTTTCAACTTAATCTGCTGCCTGTTAGCTGAACTAAATCTATCCTGAGAGGAGATCTGGTTACGCGTTCACTGTTTATTTTATGCAATTAAAAAGTGATTCTGTTGGAAGTTTGTATTAAAGGGGATTAAAGGCTTATTGGTCTGTCAAACACAGAGAAAGAGGAAACAGTGTGAGCGAGTAAGAAAGCGTGAGGAAAAAAAAAACAGGCGGCTCTGAAGGGAGAGGAGGAGGACAGAGACTTGGGCAGTTGCTGTGAGCAATATGTCAGAATACACTTCAGCTATGGTGTGTTTACTGTGGCCAATTAATGGATACAAACCCGACGCATTCTTTTTGATATCAGTTTGGGAACAAACCATGTCATTCATTAACATTTTGCTTTTGATGAAGGACACCGTAATTAGTCCCAATGAAACGGCACAAGAAGGCTTAAGGGGAAGTATAGCACGAGCAGTCGGAGCTGTGAGGATGCTGTGACCCTGAAGCCCACGCTACAACGAGACTCCACTGCCCTCTTTTGGCAGCCAGACGTATGCCACTTGCAGATTTGTGATGGGCGACGTGAAAATCAAGCAAAGAAAGACAACAGCATTCATGATTGCATTTGGCAAAAGTAAAAGCAAAGGAAGCCTGCAGCCAATATCAAGGCTGTGAAATGAGTAATCAGGAATGAGTCAACCTGTAACTTTGATTTTGCCTCTTTTTCTCTAATCTGTCCATGATTAGTTTCAATTGGAAAAACAAGTAGAGAACCAGTTTCTGCAAACAATAATAAACTAAAAAGCTTTGATTATTTTTATAGCTACAGAAGCAGTGGTGGAAATATTGAGTGCAAGTACTTTACTTACTTACAGTATTTTTAAGTGTTATTACTTTGTAGTATTTAGTACTTAGTGCCACTTTGCACTTCTACTCCACCACATTTCAATGGGAAATATTGCATGTTTACTCCACTACTTTATAGTAAAGTATTTTAAAATATGCGAATACAAATATACATTCATTTCCTTCATTTGAGTCCCTATTAATTAATGTAACAACATTGTCGTTAATTGAGTTTTAAAATTCCAAGAATATATCAAATCTGTGTAAAAAGCACAGAGACATTACCAAGGTTGATGAGGAATTTCCTTTCAATAGTTTAATTTAAATGTAATTTAGGTCCTTTTGCTGAGGTTAAATTTTAAATAAAAGCCTTATTTTTGATTGTGGTATTACATCTTTTACCTGAGTAAAACATATGAGTTCATCTTCCACCACTTTACAGTAGCTGTAACATCCACAGGCTGAATAGATCAAATGTGTTTGACAACTGGTTATAGGTTAGTGTGGGCTGCCCCCTGCTGGCCACATGGTGTATTTCTTACACACCTTCCATTATCTTCCCGCATACACAACCAATACTACAGTTTGATTTACAAAAATTATAGCTTCAATATTTTCATTTTATGTGCAAGACAGTTCCCATACAATTTTATAGTGTATATATTTTATGTGGACTTTTGTAGCCCTTTAGAGATTTTTTTTCTAGCATATGCAATATTGTAGTTGCTGCACAAAAGATGGTGAGACGCAGTTTGGTTTGAAGGGTCCCACGGTGCAACACAAAATTTAATAGGGAGGACACACTCACACACACACACACACACATACACTCTTCTGCTGAGGTGTTCAAAGCCGAGGAGTCAATTTAGGGACATAAATAAATAAAGGTAATCATAAAAGTTGAAAGTACCTCATCTGTTTCCCTAAAAAAAGGAACAAAATATATATCTTCCTCTCTGTCTTTATCTCCACACAATAGTACACGCCTTATAGAATTTAATGCACTCCTATTCTGTTTCTTGACAGAACACATGCTTCATTTTGACAAGAGAAATCAAGCAATTTATATTTTCCGGTTGAACAACTTGTGCTCTGTGTTACTCTACTGGAGGAGACTGTCCTTGTGTTAACAACCACAAACCAGGACCACCGCTCCGTCATTGACACCACTTCAGGGTGTCTCACGCGCTCCCCTGCTCCACCTGATCGACTCAATAAAGTGCCCGTCCTTGAGGCTCCTGGAGGATATAGTGTTATGTACACGTATATGATCTGTAAATAATTGATTCCAATCAATCGGTGGTGTAAGTGATCTTGTAGATAGAGAGCCGCTGAGTTTTAAGTCAAATCTGAAAGGGTCTAATTCCAGACCCGGCTCTCCAGGTGTCACTTCAACACCTAAACCCTGATCCAAGGGGGCTCTGTCCTTGTTATCAGTGGCTGAAGTGCCTAACCTGAATATTGACTGGGTCCAACACTGCCCCCTGCTGGGTAGCAGTCGTAATACAGCGGTTGACCTCGGCAGCACCCTCCTTACATCTGCTGTGTGTCTGGCAGCTCTTTTAGAAGCCTGCGCGCCTCCTCTCCTAATGCTCTAACACCTTTTATATGACACCAGATGTTTCAACTGGTTCTCATCACACACTCCACCGGACGCAAACTGCAGCAGAAGGCCCTTAAGAGACGCACTGGATCAGACGCACGGGGCATTACGGAATGCAGAACCGTAGTTATGACACTGCTATAATCATAAATGAGGCACATTTACACGGAGGGTTATGTGATTATCACCTATGTACTTGAAGCAAAGCCAGCACCCCTACCGACAGATTTTTACGTGAACTCAGCAAACTCCGTGTGGCAGCATGTCCTGGTATCTTTAGTGCCACTCCAGCTCACGGCGAGGACCTTGGCACTGAAAAGATTGTGGTTAATTTAATTCACGTATAAAATATAACTTCCAAGTGGCCCTGACGGCTCTCTTTGTCTTACCGAATGGACATTTTTAAAAGTACAGTTTGTAATTTCTGATGGCACCTAGTGATGAGATTGCAGATTGGAACCAACTCATCAACTTTTCAACTGCAGAGGCCAAATACAGATGAAAAAAAGAAACAGAAAAAAACACATGAAGCCATCCCTACAGTCAGCATTTTAGTTCTGTGCTACTGTAGTAACATATATACCTATTATGAACATACTTTTTAATATTACACTCCATTTCCGCCCATTCCGCTCATGTAGACGTTGCTAAAGGCCTCTAAATCTTACAGACTGGCTGAGAACGTACCCTGCTGTGGGCGTAATCCTTTTAATGTCAGTGTGTTTACAGGAGAGAAACAGGAGCAGAGATACAATGGACCTTTTCCACGCCAGCCAAACTGAAATAATGGATAAACACAGGTGTTACCAATGATACTGGTTCAATTTCTGTTCCACTTAGTGTAGCAGAGCCTTCCCAGTGAGCCAACAGGCACAAAAGCAGAAGCCTGACTCTGCTTGACCTGAATGGGGCCATAATTAGTGTAATTTGTAGCAACGGTCTTCTCCTACTTTTTTGGCGAGGCTGCCGTGAAAAAAAAAAAGGTCTATTGTTCAGTCCTCGGCGTTACACAAATCCGCGAATCAATTCTGATGCCTTTCATAAGTGTGTGTGGCGTATACAGTAGTTACAGTACAGGCAGGAGGAAAGTGGGAAACCATAAACAGGAGGAAATTTATAACAGATGAGAGGTTTTCTTCTGTGCAACATTTTCTGAAGACAGACCACCGTTAAATGGTCTTCTGTGGTTTTCTCCTCATTCAAACCGCTCCTACTTCACCCCATTCGTACTTTAAAGGTTTTATCAGTCAAAATATATTATTTATCCCATGTCTGAATCTAGTCAGGCTCAGATATGTATGTGAAGATAAATGTGATTTTTTTTTTAAATGAGAGTTTTTATGTAGATGTGTGAGAACCAAGGGATATGCATTTATGCAAAAGAAGCATGCACTGAAAGAGTAGAGAGAGAGAGAGAGAGAGAGACTAATGCTGAGTGTTCAGGGGTGGCTATGATCCAGATGGCCCTGCAGCAACAGCAGCTGTAAATCACAGCGTGTTTTGCAACCTGGACAATGGCGCTGCAGGCTGGAATCTCACTGCAAGGTGAGACCGCTGACAACGGCCATTACAGGGAATGAGAAGGGCTTTGGGTTGGGGGGGGGTCGTGGTCTGGGAGGAAAACGACATTAGTCCTGTTTCTCTCTATAAAAGAACAGATGTGAGTATTCTACAGCTGTTATATAAAAGCGTCTGATGTACACAACAATCGTCTGGATCCAGTCTCTCTTCCTTTAGAGTGTTTTGATGAATAATAAAGATTCTATTTTTAATTCTATCTGATTACTCGGGTAGTAATTGTGAGCATTTTATGGGCAGGAAGCAACAGTTTGACCTTTAACTTGCAACTTCCATCAATTTCTATGCTCCAAGGTGGTATCCAGTAGATTTATGTGTTGTACTCTGTGTCAAAGCTGGAGCAATTTTTACTGCTGCAATCCTACTAAACCTTCATGAAATCTTGGTCAGATTGAATTGTGTGCACTGCTTCTTTTTTTTTATTTCTTTTTTTTAAATTTCTCAGTGAACAATGAAAATATGAGGTATATATATATATATATATATATATATATATATATATATATATATATATATATATATATATATGTATGTATGTATGTATGTATGTATATATATATGTATGTATGTATGTATGTATATATGTATGTATATATATATGTATGTATATATATATATATGTATGTATATATATATATATATATATATATATATATATATATATATATACATATATATGTATATATGTATGTACCTCATATATATATATATATATAATAATAAAACAGGCACTTAAATCAAAAGGTGTGCAAGGTGTGTCTTTCCATTTCATGTGTTTGTAAATGATCAAACGTGATTCTCCCTGCACACATTAACCTTCAGCCGTCTTCCTCCTGTGACTTCTCATTGATTGGAGAGTGGCGTTGTGGGGGAGGCTGTGTGTGTGTGTGTGTGTGTGTGTGTGTGTATCGGCAGAGACAGATAGAGGGTGGGACTGTGGTGTTGATTGAGTGGGTCATCTTAACCTGGCCATGCAAGGAATGCGGGGCGTGGTCCTGTTTATCATCCCCTGAACATGCTGGACATAACTCATTCAGAAACGGCAGGAGCACTGCAACAGATGCACTAATATACGCTACCAGTACGGTTAGCCCCCCCCTCTCCCCCCGATGACCACGCACACTGGGTGGGATACAGGTGCCGATCCAGCACTGAACTGTATTTACAACCTGTAGATTAGATGTCACTGTGCTGTGTGTCATGCAGTAATTCTTAAACCCAGTTGACACCCCATCGCTACCGATGTGGCTGGATCCTGATTCCTCTGTGCCTTTTTTTTTGAGGTTGAGACAGTGATGAAATATGGATCTCTCAGAACTCTGGTATGCAAGTGAAAAAAGAAAATCTGTCAATGCTCAGTGTCACTGCACAGGATCCTGATGGCTAATTTATGCTCCATCTGCCTTCCTCCTGAGCACTGTAATTAAAATTCTACTGAAATGCACTGAAAGACATACAGTACACATAAAATTATTGTATTATAAAGTTACAAGAGCACATGCTCATAACTCGCTTGACGCTTGATTTGGTACATGTGCTAAATTAAATGGTTTTGTTTTGTTCATATAACCATTAGATTTCTTTATAATGGCCTTACAATATAAGTGTATTGTGGCTGCATTATTTAAAAATTCACTTGAAGATGAAATGAGGGTTTAGCTGTGCAAATTAACTAAATCAAGACATATCTTTCAAAGTTACTATGCTTTTAGGCCCAAATCTCCTCCTTGTTTTGATCTGTCCAAATGAACAAGAAAACAGGCTGTGACTGTGACAGCCACTTTATTTGACTATAACTCAGACTTTGGAAGACTCATATTAGCTTAATATGATTTTAAATGAATAAATGCAAGAAACAAGGATTGTGCATTATGGGCCCCATCACTGACAATAAAAACACATTTGGATGAGATTGTTTAATGGCCATTATTATCAGGAGGAGTGATTACAGTGTTTTAATGTTCATTTGAGGCACAGCAGGTTTGTTTATACAGCACTTTTTAACACAGGGCAATTAAATGTGCTTCTCGCAAAACATCGCAATAAAACAGACAGATACAATCCACACAAAACATAAAAATATGTTACTATATTATCAGACATAAATGCAATTCGAAATAATGGTTGAAGAAAAGAAGATAAAGGCACCTGTTTATTGTTGGAGACAGACTCCTTTAATACACCATTAACATTTAACATTTATACTATAATTAACATATATGCTAGTGAGATACAGTATGTTTAGTGGAAAATATGACCTGTCTCCTGATTTAAAGGAATAGTTCAAAAATCAGCTAAAAAGTTCAATGAGAATTAAGTGAAGCTAGCACCAGCAGAGTGTTACTTCAGCATAGAAAGGGCAAACAGAGCCTGGTAACAGAATCTGCACAAGATCACTAACTATCATGTCTATTAGGTTATATTTAGTTTCTTTAATGTGTCCAAAGACAGTGACTTTCCCCTTCGTTTCCTTCAATATACCCAACTGTTGGCTCTAGTTTCCTATTTACTGACCAGACATGAAAAGTGGTATTGATCTTCTCATCTTTCTTGAAAAGCGTATAAGCATACTTCCCGAAATGTCAAACTATTCCTTTTGTATGTTCACCAAAATGTAGTACAATACTCTCTGGGAGGCGCAGTGATGCTGTGGAGTCCAACACTGGAGGACACACTTTAATGATTCAAAATGGATTTTTATTTTTTAAACTTTTCTGCAGTTGGCCTCTAGCTTTTCCTTGTTTTTTTTTTGTTTTTTTCGCTGCGTGTGTGCGTGGCAGGAAAAGCGGGTGCCAGTCCCCCCGAGTCTCTCGCTGTGCTCCAAGCTGTGTACTGGTGTCCAGTCCTCCCGCCTGCTCATCCCTGCTGGCTGTCTGTGTACCACCCATCAACCCTGCTGTCACATGGGCGAACAGGGATGAGCATATGAACTTTGCACAATGCCAGACCGACGCGAGGAAAGCGAGGAACGAACCGGATCTCATTTTCAAGGCTACGCTGTCCTTTATGGATGGCGTTTAAGAGATTCCTTGAGAAAACAGCCGTCCCATCAACCAGGGTTTATTACACACACACAAGGGCATAAGTAGCTAAAAAAAATCTTTATACACAAGGTCGCTGAGAGAATATATCTTGGAACACTGTGTTTCTCCAGTCAGCTCCTGAAGCTATTCAGCACCATTAAACTGCAATTTCCAGGCTAGAAAGAACATGTGGCTCGCTGTTGTTCCACTTAAACCTGAGTGCGGGGATGTAACACTAAGCATTTTAATACTTTTCCTAAGCATAAGCATTTTATCATGCTCAGTCCTGGGGGCAGTCATTTGATCGGGGCGGTTGGAGGAATTGCAGGGGTGAGCAGTTCTCACGGGCGGGATGCTGCGAGCCTGGAGACGGATGGTCAGGTGAAGGAGACAGGGAGCCGCCCGGCACACAAAGGGTGCGGTGTGATGGGGTTTGACAAGTCCCCGGCGTGAGCACCGTTGTGCAGGATTTACCGACGTCCCAGGAGACTCCTTGTCAAGGACGCCCCGAGTCTGTTGCTGTAGTTTAGCCTTGAGGGGGGGGAGAACCCTCTGTGGAGGGTTTTAGAAGGTTGGTAATGTAGTTCTCACGAGTTAATTGAGCATTAAACCTGTCACCAAGACCCGCCACTGACATGGGTGCGGTGGGTTCGTTTGGAAATATTTTTCAATTCCAGTATCCGTTCCTCATCCTTGACTTTTAGAGTGCAGGATGGAGGCTCACGTGGTTGAGGTTGTAAGGTTCACTTTCTGCTATCAGCTTACCGACTGAAAGGGAAGTTGTGCTGTTTGTTGACACAAACATCTAGATGATGATAAGAGAGGTTTATGAGGGGCACTAAAACTGACCGGACATATATGATCTGTGGGTTGTGGCAGAAGCAGTAGACAGGAGATAAAAAAAAAGTCCAAGATGGGAAGCAATAGAGTAAAGGAAAGGCTGTAAGTCTGTCTAAATGTTTCAGGGGGACATTATACTTGGATTAGATGGATGCATCGTTGAAATTGACCTCGAGCTGCTGGGAAAATGTGTCCCCACACTTTGGAAAACAAAAAAGTGATAACTACTGGAGGTTTGGCAGTACTTGCTATGCTAACCAGCTGTGAGATACCTATAATTTCACTGCTGATCCCAAACACGGCCAGTGCTTGTTAGTGATTATGTGAGTCTTGATGCAGTACTCACACAGATGTGGTGGGGATTTTTTTTTTTTTGCCTATTGAAATTATGATGTATATTTTACAGACATGCACAGAATACATCATATTCAAATGCTGAGGGCACATATATTGTAGTTATATGCAGTATACAGTAAGATATCAGCATTACTGAGTAATGATTGAATAGGAGGCAAAGAGTGGCAAATGAACAATCCTGCAAGTATTTCACAAATAAGGATAATTGTGGTTAAAAAAGAGACAAAAAACACCAGCATCACATGTTGTTGCTTGCCTGTCATTGCTAAAACACAAAACGCAAGAACCTGACATAAGTCGATAATAACTCTTCCAAGACTGATGTAATTGTGTTTTATCAGTGCTTCCATTGTCCATGACCTTGCAAAGAGCATTATTTATGTTTTTTGGTTTTTTTTTTTTATGCCGGGCATGTCATGCACCTCAGGGTATACCCTTTGGCTGTCAGTAAACACAGAGCTGAATCCTTTTCTCAGGCTTCATAACAAGCATAATAACAGAGAAAGAGCTTAAAAACACACACATTAGGCTACCTGTAGAGGGTGTGTAAATGCTGCCTCTGTTGTAACTTGCTATTCCATTTATTCCCCAGCATATAATTAGCATCGCATTGTCCAAGTCTCTGAGCAGTTGGCATTAGCGGTGACATTTCGCAGGTAGCAGGAGTGTTAGATTGGCGTCCTGAGGGGCTGGAGTGGCCTGTCCTCGCTGCAGTGGTAATTATTCCAGAGGCCTAATCATTAGAGAGCTGTTTTAATCAGACTTCCATCAGTGGCTAATGTAACACGATTAATTACATCTCCATGAGCATGGTCCTTAAGGGCCCCCTTATATCAGGATTACATGACTGGCGAATAGAGACACTTTTCCCAAGTCATTGTCCGGCCCTGTTCAACACAATAACAACATCAAGCGGTCAGACTGTTCGTTAGAGGCCCGGCGTCTCATATACCACATTTATAATTGCTTGTGCATATCCTTCAAGCATTCAGCAAACAAGCCCAGCATAGATTTATGTTGTCTTTGCCCTCACGCTGACCTGTATGTTTCCATTTATTTGGATTACGCCGTTTGGTTCATGGAACATTATACACTGGGTAATGGCGTTTCACACAACAGTAATGAAGGGCATATGAGAGAGAGACGGAGGGGGTGGGGGGTGGAGGGAGCTGCTGACACCTCCAGTTTCCCCACGTTAACCTGCGCTCACCTGCCTCCTGCCACCCCGGGCAGCCAGAGGAAACGGGCGGCGTAACTCGAAACCCAGACATGCTGAGCTTGTTTTACAAAAATAGCCATTGTGGTGTGTGTATGTGTGTGTGTGTGTGTAGGTGTGTGTGTGTATGCATCTGCGCATACTGTTTATCAGTGCATTGTGTATATTTTAAACAAGGGCTGTTAAAAGAGAGATCTTTATTTTATATAAATTTTAAATACATTTTAGGAATATATATATATATATAGTTATAGTTATAATATTAGTTAATTTCATAAAGAAAAAAAGGCAAACTGTGTATTAGTCTGAGGTTGTTTAAACTTAAGCTCACTTTTTGTACAACCGAGATGGAGTGTCATTAAAGGTCCCACATCATGCAAATAGCCACTCTAAGATAAGATTCATGGCGTCTTGTAAAACCTGACAGCCTAACAGCCTGAACTTTGCCGTTTTGTACTTCCTTGACTTTGTGATGTCATGCAGTCGCTCTCTCCGCCTCCAGGGATTCTTTGCTGTCTCAGTATTTATGAGATAGGCCAAAACTGTCCAGTGTTGTCTGGAGCACTCTGTGAGACAAATTTTTTGGTTTTGTTAAAATTTTAACACATCATGTTAGTGCTATCAAAACTTCCGTAACACCCAGAAAAGTGCGAGACATGGGAAGCCAGTGCTAGTGCATGTGACAGGCTTATTGAAAACCTACAGTGAATACAAAACGACAGTGTCAGGTTTCATTTCTATTTCATATTGTATTTTGATTTCATAATGCAAGGTTGAAGTAAGTTTAAAAGCTTAGGCATATCACTTCACAGTTTGACTGTTCCACAGTTTTGCAGGACTGATGTTGTGGAGACATCCCTCCTAAACAGTCTTGTAGGCATTCATTTGCAGCAATTAGAGACAGATGTGTGTCGAGCTGGTCTGTGTGTATGTGTGTGTGTGTCTGTGTGTTAAGTGTCTACACAGGTGCACACTGGGCAGGTCGGTTGGTCGGGCATGCAGGTACAGGTTTTGTTTTAAATCTGAGAAGGCATTCGATTACAGTTATCCTTCTTTAGCAGCAGCAGCAGCACACACACACACACACACACACACACACACACCTACAAGCACAGGTTACAACTGTTGAGTTTAGGCGGGCGGTGGGCGTGTCCATGATGAAAATACAATCATGAATGAGCATCATGGGCGTGCAAACGTGCAGGAGCCATTGCACTTGAGAAATCGCACACCCCTCACGCTGGTCTCACTCTGTCTCTCTCCTCCATATCTCCCTCCCTCACTTACGAGATGTACTCTCTTTCTCTCTCTCTCCCTCCTCTCTCTCTCCCTCTCTCCCCCCTCTTGCTCGCTCACTCTCTCTCAGACGCTCTGTTGACAAAGTCAAGGCTGCTCAGTGGTGAACTATCTCTATGATTTATTCTTTATTTTTATATCAACACTGCCTCATGTGATCTGAGACGAGTGGTCGGTGGATGAAGAGATGAGGGGGAGGACATGCACGGCTTCTCATACGCACACACACACACACTCCTGGACGCCCTCACTCATTCAGGCACTGCCTGGCGCGGGTGACGAGAGTTGGCTGCTGCTGGATCAGTAACGTGTCACCACCGGTCCACCCTGTGACCCGGACGCCTTCAACCCTGCAAGCGTGGAAAACAATTAGCTTCTTCCGGTGCTACCTCTGCTCATGGGAGCTGTTACTACTCGGCTCAGTTTGAAGGCTTTGACCAGGACTGCAATAAATACCTCCCCAACTCCATGAGGCACTGAAAAAGAAGAGGAAGAATAGTGAGAGAGAGGGGGGGGCAAAATCAATATTTCAGCGTGAAGCTCCAGAAATCCAGGCTTGCTTTGCCTGTCTACCTACCAATGCTGGAATTGCAGTTGCTCTCTGAAGCTGCCGCCTTCAGAAAGATCATTCCAATCCCCCAGAAAGGAGTAGGAGGGGTGTCTGCGCTGAGTGTGTGACCCCTCTGGGGTTTCACTGTCGTGGCCCAGCGCTAACGCTTCAGGGAGGCAGAGGAGGAGGAAGAGGAGGAGGAGGAGGAGGACGCATTACTCTTGTTTTGGATCTCTCCATACAGCTGTGTAGGGATATGACTGAGCGTGGGACAGGGCTCCCCATGGCCTTTGACTCTCGGCTGTAGCCCCCCCAGGATGCGAGCTCCAGAGGCGGGCATGGCGGGCGGGAGGATGCCCCTGCTGCTGCTGGTGCTGCTGGCACAGCTGCTGGGTGGAGGATGTGTACCAGGGGACGGCTCTGGGAAGTACAAGGGAAGCTGGAGGTGGAAGGGGGACAGGAGCCGTGAGTAACTCCTTCTCACTCTGCTACGTCTTCTCTTTCTGTTGTTGTTGTGTCCTGTTGAAGCAAGGTCCGGGAAACGCTCTAAACAATACGCACCACTTCGATTGCTCCCGTTGCCGCTCGGGTCTCGGCTCATTTCTCCACGACAGGCACCTGGATATGAGAGTGAAATAAATTGTCCATAAGAGTCCGGCAACCTTGGCATGTGCTCCCAGCTGTAAGAGGTATCAATATGTACGTGACTGTGAAAGTGCCTCGCTGCTGTTTGGATTCGCTGCAAGTTGTAATTCATAGTTTATTATCCAGCTCCCCATGCTCTCCTATCGCTCGGCATCACTCTCATAATCCTGTATATCTCTCAGGCACTCACTGGTGCTCATTCATTGATCAGCAGTTGAGTTGTAGAAAGCTACTCAGAGTGATGGTGCTGCCTAGTCCTCAGAGTATAAGCTGAGTGTTGGCTCAGAGTGGGTTTTATATATATATATATGCTGACACATGAGTCCACGGATGTTGAGAAGGAGAAAGGGAGGATGTTCAAACGAGCTGCGGCTGGTTCGGGACGTCGCCAAAGTCCCCGGGACTTTTGGCTGCTTGGTTTAATGGGATTGTTTGGCATGCCACCGCCGCTCGACGCTGAGTGATGAAGTGGAGAGCGCGTCCCCTTTTGTGTCCGTCCCTTCTGTGGAGGTTAAAGGGAGAGATCGCTATCTTGATACTGTTCCAAGATTAAATGACTGGAATGGGATGGAAGAGGCACTAAGTCAACCGGGAGCAGGTCACTCACCTTTCCCAAGGAGACGCAGGGGGCCTGGTCTCACGATGGCGTGAAAAGTGACGCCGTGTACAGTTTTAGATGGCGGCGACGCCAAAGGACGCTTGTTGTTATATTTAGTTAATTAAAGATGCAATTACTCATTCTGTGAAGGGTAATAGCACAGTGAAATCCCACACAGAAACCCCATAAAAAACACTTTCACTACACTGAGATGAAATGTATGGGTTGTACTTGCTGCTGAAAAAAATTAGGGATTCTACAGTATTTTAAATGGATAACACTCTTTTATTGATTCAAAATATTCTGTTTAGCTTCCCATAGGGCTCAGAGCATGGTGTATTTGGCTGGAGTTGGGAGCAGCACACTCATATCAACATTAATGCTATGCACTTGCATGTTTTTCTCTGTTCGCAGCCACAGGAAACACTCGTGCTAGTGTGGCTTTGGAGAGCTCTGACTGAAAGCACTCATTTGAAGTTTGGGGGCTTTTAACAAAGCCCTTGCATGCTCATCAGTAACTGTGCAATGTTAAACACATACAGTAAGCCTATCAGTTATAAAACACTTCACATTGTGTAAAAACAAGTATAAACCATGCATATTTAATGTTTATTCATATCAGACATGCTGTGTGTCCAGACTGCACTTACTCTGGTCCCCCAGCAATGCACAAGTGTGAAGTTCAATTAGATGAATTCGAAGGACATGCATAAGGACATATAAAAGAAGGTAAAGAAGGGCATACACAAAGACATACAGGAGTACATGCGGGGTGACATAGAGAAGAATACACAGGAGGCCATTCAGAAGGACAGACAGGAAGGCAGAGATTCTTTGCATAAAAAGAGCAATACAGTCTTTATTGTCCTGAGGGAGACTTGTTTTTACAGCCTGTACACATTCCAGATATCGACATAACAACATCACTGATATACAAAAGTTTAGCCAAAAGGAGCTCTCCGTTTTAAAGTCAACCAGACGTTAGTCGCGGAGTAAACGTGGCTTTTTGGATTCTGGTCAAAGAGCCTGTATCATGAAAACAGTCCTTTACAAAGAAATCTAATGTAATCCCACATTTGAAATAAAAAAAAGGAGTCAGTATAGTCTAAAAAAGACCAAGGGGAGTGAATACTTTCCATATGCACTGAAGTTATTACAATGAACCTACCCATATATTTGACTTTTAACAGAACTTTTTAACGCTGTAAGAATGAAATAGAACACTGCATGGAGGCAGAGGCGTTCTATCGATAGCAATATAAATGTGATTTATTCTTTTTTTTTGTTTTCCTTCTTGTGGCAAAATGTCATTTGGGTATTTTCTGTTCTTTTCGCCTAATCCATGTTAGTGAAACAAATCAAAATCCCTATCTATGATAACCTCTGAAAATGTGGAAACATTACCCATAAAATAGATACCGCTGCAGTCTGCACACCAAAGTTCCATTTGGCAGCCACGGACATAGTAATATGCATGAGGGCAGACAGCTGATATAAGTGATAATGTCACCAGCTATTATTTGCTACCTGGGAATAAATCTCCTCCGGACTGGGCTAAGCTGTCTCCTGCAGAGCAGGACGTGCTCCTCCAAAGTTCATGTCGGGACACAATCTTGATGTGTTTGTCTCTACAGCTCTCGTCCACACACAAAGTCCAGCGGCTTGTTATAAACAGGAACACACAGTAAGTCTAATACATGAAGCAGGAGGTGTGCGTGCATGTGCGTGTGTGTTAATGCGTGCGTGCTTGTGTGAGCATGTATACCTGATAAATAAAATATCACACTTTCTATTTTTATCAACAAGTTGTCTCCTCGAGTCCAGGCAGCTTAGATATGTCCCTCACTTCCTTGCTACTTCACTCTTTGCTTTTCACATCTCCCCCCCCCCCCCCCCCCCCCCCCCCCCCCCCCCCCCCCCCCCCATCTGACGTTTTATGACAGTTTAGTCAGACGACTGCTCAGGGACGCCGTGGTTGTGCTGCTGCTTAGCGGACGGTGCTGACCTTCTCCCAAAATGACATCATCATCATCATCCATAATGAATGCAATATATTTACAGTATTCATGCATAAAGACGGGCTTCAGTCCCCCTCGCTTTGCAAGTCCAGGGCGAAGACCACCGGTCGTGCTGTTTGCGAAAGTTTTGGTTCTATGTCTTGACATAGGCTCATCTTCATGATGGATGAGGCAGATTATGGGATTTATGGCCGATTTACTCTGCTCGAGATGCTAATAGAATCCATAGAAATATGACTGGCTGCCTCTCAGCATTCTATCGAAAGTATGAGACCTTTTTTTTTATTTCACATCTGTCTGTGTTTTTCCAGGTTGCAACTTCACAACTGCATATGTTTTTTTCTGTAAGCAAATAACGTGCAGATAGATGCACATGTATCACCATTTTGTCTTATATTACATTAGGGGTTTGTGTGACAAAAACATAAGTCCAGTCATGTTTTCCTACATAGTTTATATCAGATAAGTATGTGGTTTGCCTGACTTAAGAAGACCTCTTTCAAAGCAACTTGCGCACATAATTAGTTAAAGCTACCATGGACTCTTTTTCCATAGGGATTGGATTATGCAATGATATGAATGCATGTATCCAATAGATGGCAACAGTGACATACAGCTTAGTGGAGCTGGATGGAATAAACTAGTGCTAATGAGCTGTGGACCGACTCCTGTGGTTTGGGTCAGAAGCCAAATGGAGGCCTGACAATGTTCACCACAGACGACTCTGTCATCAGAAACACAGCCAAAACCAGTAGATCCTCGCAGTCATATAAAGCAATTATTGCACATGCCTCACTGTGTGTAAGGAATGCATATCACCAGCAAACCCCGATCTTATGAGAGTCAAGTCGGAAGAGTCAACGTCTGTCACTCACTCTTCTATATCTATGTTTTCTAAAGAAATACCTTTGTTCTTCTTCTAATTCACCATTAGAAGTGCAAAGTTGGTTTGTTTAGTGGTCATTTGTGCTTTCCCTCCACTGCTCCTCATCACATCCGTTCATGTTTCTCTGTGTCAACGGCCCTGGAAGGTTCAGACCATTTTTAATTAGTCGCTTTGAGCTAAGAATCTCAATTAATGCTCACCACACACAAGGTTAGTACGAAGGCTGTGGACCATAAGTTAGTGTCATGCAGAGGGGCTGGACTGGGAAAACGGGAGGAGGTGGGGATGTAATGAGGGTGAGCATCTGGGGCAGAGGACCATCGCTGAATATTCATCTCACCATGCACAATGTGTAAGGCCAGATTCTATCAATGTGATAAAAGGAGACTGAAGTGAAACTGGAAGAAAAAAGTGCGTGCTTGACATTCACAGAAAGATTCAGTATCTAATAATGCATGTTTATTTATGCCTTCAGTTTGCATTATGCTAACTAAGAGATGCCGTCCTTGGGCTTTTGATGCACTCATATGGAGAAAAACAAGCCTGTATGCTGTGAATTATGAGAAGAAATGAAACATTTCAGTAGAGGAGAGTGAAAAAACAGGTGAACACCGAGATCAGACATGGCCCATAAATATGTGGCTCTGACAGGCGTGGGCTAGAGTAAAAGCACAGGGATCTGAGATTCTGAGAATATACAGGGTCAAGGGTCATTTTGTGCTGAAGAAGGTCTTTAAAGGTTAAAAATAAAATGGCACCATCCCTTGATCTTTTATTCCTCCTCTTTCACGCCACTTATACTTCAACATTTTTCCTTAGACAAATGTTTGCACAAATGCTCATATCCACATCTGGACCTGAGACGTATAAAATGAAATGACTTAAAATGGACCTTAGCAGACGTTCAGCCATTCTGTGCATTTCTGTGGGCTGGAAAGCCCACAGGCTGTGTTACATTTGCACAGCAGCAGGAGACCACACTGATAAACAGTTAGTAGAAATGTGGATATTAGCGATCAGGTAGTTGCCATTTTTTCCCTTCACTAAAAACTGTGTGACATGGCAGTTTGAGCTAATGTTGGAATTTAATTCTTTACAGTTAGGTAATAAGACTAATACATAAGAATAATGCCATGTATGATATTGTAATGAATGAAACATGAGTTATAAGTAATTGTCTTGTAACGAGCTGCCATTTACTGGGTGTGGAGGTCGATGGTTCACGGCCAGCAATGTCATGTAATGAACATAAGTAATGCTTAACTTATCGATCAAAGAGAAAAGTCAACATTTACATGTGCACTTCGATGCCATGAGTAAATGCTTTATATGAGTCCATCTAGCATATGCTTCACCAATATTGACTCTGGTTTATGCTCTTCTTCATAATGTCGCTATTGGCTAATATGTATAAACATTAAGTCTCTTTCAAACCCATCAAATATTAATTCACACTTCTTATATATATTTTTTAAAATAAATTCTGTGCCCCTTTAATTGCACAGTGGCTATATTATATCATTATAGTAGCAACATGTTCAATTATTACTTTTACATAAGTACTGATTGAGTAGTCAAGTTGTGGTGTCATAGGTTATGACACTGTAGTTATCATTATGAGTAGTTTGAACATATATTGCAAGTATTTGATTGTAATATTAAAGCATGTTTCCAGGTGGTATCGCTGTTGCAAAGACAACCTGGAACAGGTGTTGTGTGTTTAAGTCTGTCCCCTGTTGATATGTAGCCAACCTTGCCTCTGCTACACCTAAAAATAACCATCATCTAAGTCCTGACCCCAACTATGAAGGTGGTGCAACAGAAAACACACACAGGAGGGCGACGATATTTGAGCGAGGCTCATAACTTCAACTCAACACCAGTTTGCTTCTTGTTTTCTTCGGAGCCTAAGTTCATGAAAAAAATATGAACACCATCTTGGAAAATAATCATGGAGAAAGAAGCATGTTTACTGAAGAGATACATTCAAATAGTTTTTTATTATTATTATTGAATTTAGGAAGAGGCAAAAGCCTGTAATGACATGCAGTGCATACTAATATTATAGATTGAGAAACATTATTGCTTCGCTCAAACATTGCAATGTGTACACAGCTTCTTTTTTTTTTTCACCTTAATTTACATCCTCTCCAGGCTAAGTAAGAAGTAAAAAGCACTGCAGTGCAAGAGAATTTGCAAAACCAAAGTGGAGAAGTAAACAACATAGAAGTACAAATGTAAGTGGAAAAAACAACAAAAAAAACAATAAAGATTTCAGACAAATGAGGGCACATACTGTATGTTTACCCTTCTGGCAGTACAAAAGAAGTAATCTTGAGGTTGGTTCAGCCATATGCTTTGTGCCATTGTTTAACAGACAGACTGGCTACATATTTCTGCTTACACGTTTGACAAAATGAGCTCTATTGAAAGTACAGTTTGTCTGTTCTTTCATTACAGTCCTCGCTGAGGAGACGGCACTTCTTTCTTGGTTTTTCTGCAATCTATAGAGCAGGATCCTACTCAGACACGAATGCTTGCACGTAGGGCAGCGGCCCGTCTGACTGACAGCAGCAAAGCCTACCGTCCGACCACAGCAAAGACTGTGCAAACTGTTTATAATCCCAGACCAGAAAGGAAAAAAAAAATAGACACAGCCTCGGTTTTTTTAACTCCACTGATGAAGTGGTAATTATAGGAGAGGCCCCACACCTCCACAGAGCAGCACATCCTGAAGGCGCTCTGTTGTTATGCCTGTCTTTGACACATTCTGGTCACGCCATTGACCAGAGGCTTCACTGCTGAGCGTCGCGAGCAGGGAAATTCCTACTTTTTTTTGGCCTTTTTTCCACTTGAATCTGTTTGATGTGATCGCTGACAGAAATGACATTTTCTAGGGAGACCTGAAAAGCTTCAACCTTCATTTTTTGTTAAGAAAAAAGGAATTAAAGGAATACATGGCTCCTTTTCTAATACTTTATGTACTTTGGGCCGGTAGAAGTCTTTCCAGCAACACAGAATAAACACAAATATTTTCCGCTGCACCACAAACTTGGGTTTGTAAATCAGCTCTGTAACTTCTCCAATTGTGCTGTCTGCACGGCTGCCACGGTGGCAGATTCGCAGGAGTGCGAGCGCAATCCAGCTGTGTCAGTGGTTGGTCGTCCATGGTGGGAACGGTGAAGGTCTGTGCATCAGCATCCCTCTGTCGCTGACGCAGCAGTTGCACACATCATTTCCTCACAACAATCCCCCGCTCTGTCTACCGGCATCAGCACAGGCATGATGGAAATACGTTCCTCACACTTAAAAAAAAAAAAAAAAACCTGCTTAACTCTGAGCTTGTGTTTTGCATCTGTGCAGAGATATTCAAGCCATCTGTTTCCACAACACAGACAGAAAGGAGATTTTCTTTTCGGGGTTTGAAGTCTGCGTCGCTTGGCATCACAGGAGGGTTGCAGAATCCAAGGTTGAGTGAAGGTTACGCCCCCCCCCGCCCTATGCTATAGAGAGGATCATTCTCCCCATATGTGTCAGTCTCACGTGGAACTGCTGAAAATTACACTTAAAGGTTTTTTTTCGTGTCACAGTCCTGATTCTGCCTCCGCATTAATATTGCTCTAGAACTGCTTGACTCTGCTATGTTAAGTTGCAATGTTCTTCAGAATTTCATGAGTTCTGCGTGAAGAGTTGGAACAATAAGGAATCGCCTACAGCTCATGACTAAGTGGAGAGCAGAGTCATGGCAGTGGCACTAATCAGCACTAATGAAATCTGACAGCGGAGCCTCACACCATAAAACCTAAAATTAATCCTTCTAATTAATTTGCTAATTGGAAATCTGGAATGAGACAATGTCAGTGTTATTTTACTTAACAGCTCCTGTTATTTTTTTTTTTCATTTTGAAAAGGGGGGGGGGTATATTGCATGATGAGGGCCATGATTAAAAAAAAGACTGATGATTATCCAAAGTGGTTTCATCATCATATGTGCTCACTTAAATTTTCAATTCCCCCCATAATGCTGGAAAGAGGTTGACACTGTTAAAATATAGCAGTGGTGCAGGATAAAAGTGAATCACTACAGAAATAATCCCACACCACATGAAGGCAGTATTGGACATATTACCACCAGATGTCTGACACCATGGCATTCATTTCCCCCCTCTATAGCCCTCTTGAACGCATGACTGTAACAAAAATGTTGATGTCTCATATGATTTACAATGCCATGGATTTACTGCAATAAACCGTTAAAGCATAAGCAAGTGCATGAGGCGTTTATTGGTGTGCAACTGCTTTCGACATCCTTTCAACTTTCAAGGACAGAATGACTATTTCCTTCGGAATAAAAATGCCCCCTTTTTTTTTTAATGTGTTCAAGCTTAACACAAACAGATGGTAATGCAATACCCTGAGCTGTAGCATATCGGTTCATAATCTCTTTGCACTCCGAAAAGTCACCTGCCGCTAATAAATTTAGCTGATTTTGTGTGGTGAGGGGGTGACAGAAGGGAGGGCAGTATCAAGCCTTGACAGAAGGTGTGAAGAGTTGCACTTTGCCTTTTTTTATTTTTTTTTATTTTTGCCCTTTCTGGATTTACGACCAGCTTCTCACAGCCTCTGGCCCACGGGTGCCTCAGCACTCCCAAGTGTCACGCGAAACCGCCGCTTTGTGGAGAGCAAGAACCGTCACTGGCTTTATTTGACACTGGCAATTATTGAGAAATGTTGAATTTCATACTATCTCATATCAGCACTGATAAAGTATCTTGGAGATAGCGTTTTGAGATTAAAAAATCAAAAGGAATTGTCTGCCATCACCATTCTGATCTTACTGACGATATTTAAATTCAACGATTAGATTATCGAGATAGCGAGGTAACAGAATAGAATAGAAGAAACCAAGAGTTAAAAAAAACACTTGGAACAGTTATGCTAGAGGTATTTGGGTTCGAGCTAAGAACAACTGTTCATGTTTTGTTCCGTTCACTTTTGATGTCATTTCCATATGAATCATATGGCCTGGGTATCAACCATTTCCATACATCCACCTTTATATGAGTCATTCTGCAGCCTTTATGATGTGTCCTGTGCCAACACGTTTTGCTGTCTTCACAGATACACACCATTTATCCTACAATGACGATGATAATAATGAAACGTATAAAGTAGGTTAATGTTGAAAGATATATCTCGCTCTGATATGCTGAGTTACGGCAAATGCCTAATGAAATATCCCAAATACTTTTTATAACCGATAATTTTGTCATCATCAGAACACCCCCCTGGCAGGAAATCAAGTAGAAACACGGTTTGATTTAATGAGGTGACAGTTAGAAAGGTTGCGTGGAACGATGTTGTTTATTTGAGGTCATGTTTTCCGCAGGCGTATAAAAGTCAGTAAAAGTAATTTTCCTGCATTTTGAGAGGCGGTTGGCTCGAAAATCCTTTGAACACTGTCAAAAAATTATATTTGACTGCTTTACAGCTGTTTCTCTGCATTCCATCGGAGATCAGAAATATGTGTGGCTTAACCTGTCAGAGAAGTCAGGCGGTGAGTTCTCACATTGTAAATCCTGTTCCATCCCTATTCATCCTGAAGAATTTAGCCACTCAACTTGCCTTAGGTGGTACAAACTACATTTCCTTTCAGCCTAAGCCTTTCCTTAGCCGACAACCTAATGAATTTCATCTCCATGCATTTTAACACGTGATTTGTCTTTCTTTCAGCACAACATAATGATCCCGACAATGTCAAAGGCATTCTTTTAAGAGTCGACAAGACCATGAATGGGTCTGATCTCAGCTGGCCTACCAGCAGTTTCTCTTACATTCCTTTTCCGTGACTTATTGGCTGTTTGAAACACTGATCCCTGGGTTTTCTTCAACTAGAATGATATCACAAATTGTGCCTGACTATTCGACAAACATAAGAACTTTTTGAATCCGCTGTCACGTGTAGCGAAATCAAAGCGACGCCACGGGCTTTCTGACATTTCATCCTTGATCCCAGCTGTAAACTGGGGAAGCGGAGTGAGGGTTGTCATGTCAGCCTGCAGAATTGGCCTTTCTTTACGGTCCCTTTGTGGCCTCACCAACTACTTTGCACATCTGTGGACACGTAGCAGAGAGCGCTGAGATCCTGGCACAGCCTCCCCTCTGCTACCTAAGCTGCCAGTATCGATCTGGCTGTCTTCTGAGATTGCTAGCTCGCCCCTTCAGGAGGCCCGAGAAACTGGCCGGACGCCGGCGATGTTTCTCACCACACATCTACTTAGGGGCCTCGTTTCCCTTTCCTCTAATCAGAACTAGGCGTACTGAGAGCTCAAGTTGGTTTATCTGCACTCTCTCATTGGATTGCGAATCGTGAGTTTGCTCCAGCAAATTAGCATACACATGTTGCTCCCTGAAAAGCACCAATCCGTGGTGGATTGAGAGTGTGTTTGAGAGCAGCTGGGAGCTGGAGATAGCGCCCGATGTTTGTTCAATTTGGTTGACTTCAGATCAGATGACGGCTGAACTGTGACACAGGCAATCACAGCTAAATGAACACAATCATCACCATGAAGCTGTTGCTAAACAGTTGTGCAATGAAAACATGCATTAACCCACTAACACCCGGTGGAAAATACAATGTTGATATATATATATATTTTAATTATTTATACTTCTCTCAGTATGCAATTCATGCATACACACTTTGTCATTTCTGATATGCACTTAATTGTTGTGTGTCTTATATGTAGGTTGTGTGTTCTTTTTACATGTTCCTGTAATTTAAAGGATACAATTTCAAATACATTATTCTTATACAATATAATAAAATTATGGTTCTCTATATACATGAAATTCCTCAGAAACGCTCCCATATGTGGATCTTACAAATGTACATATTCTATATGTTCACTATGTTTTCAGCCATGCCTTCTTGTTTTTTCAGCTATTAAAACATGGCCCAGGGAAAACAGTTAGAAAATGAGCCTTCTGGCTAACACTGGCACATATACAGCAATCAGAAATAAATCAATAAGTGACATTCATGGCCCTCAGAACATAAATCCTTATGACTTTGGTTATCCTTTGCTTTTTTCATCTGGCACCATCTTTAAATTCTTTGGCAGATTTTTTTATGTTCAGTGCCAATTAGTAAATACTGCATATTGGACAGAGTAAAATATCGTTCCCCTCATAGCATAAGTGCCTAAATCCCATTTTGGCAAATAGGATTTAGGCAATTATGCTATGAGATATTTGAAATGTACCTATAAATGTGGCTCTCTTTTAATGTCCTGCTGAAATGACATTTCAAGAGTATCTGCATTGTAATGTCTTTCCATAAATATTATAGGGACCGGACACAAGTTTGGTAGGAATTGAATTGGACTACTGCAAAGTGGAAGAGGCTGCCCATCCACATTCAGAATGGATTGGCAACAGCACGGCCACAAGGCTAAAATATATAGAAAAGGTAATACATATTCATAGGGATATCCTTCAACAGCAGCTCCATTGTGTTCAGGCCCGGTAAAAAACCATGGGCTGAAGCAATAATTGCATGTCAGTGGAGATATTCAGCAAACATTGCCAAACCAAGATGCATTTGGTGTTTGCTCATTTGTTTTGACCATAACACAGCTTGTGAGAAGAAAGAGATTAATAGGTGTGCCTAGTGTGAACTGAAAGCCGGGTGTCATCACATCAAAGACTGAGGAGGATATACATCACTGGTGGATCTTCCCTCCTCCCTGGATCTCTAATTAAAAAGTTCCAGAATTCCCCTTGGCTCGCGCTAATGGCACCGATAGCCTGGAGGCATTTACCAGGCGCTGAAGGCACAGGTGTACCGGGGATGATGTATACTTGCATAAATTTCGAGCAGCTCTTTTCTTTTACAGCTTGAGCTATGAGTCAAGCAGCTATTGGTAAATTGTCTGTTCTATAGCAGCTTCTTCTACCGCTGTGAAATATGTGGCGATCATGTATAAAAGCTCAAGCAGAAGATTTACTTTTTGTTTGCGAGGTCAGACTGTTACAGTGGAGGATTCCCAGAAAATGTAGATTAGAGGTTTTGGAAAAAAAAATGTTCACATTGATGTTTTAAACATATTTACAAAGATTGTACAAATGACACAACATAACACATGTGCACGATTAAGCAAACCAAAGAGCAGGGAAAGGTAGCATCATTGTAGTTTGTCATTAATGTGCCACAGCCTTGAAATGAGGTCTGAATTATCTGCTCCACTGCTCTTTCAACTCATTTGCTTTAGTCATAAGCCCTCAGATTCTTTTATGCATGACTTTTTTCCCCTTGTGTCTCTTCTCTTCCTTGATGATGGGGGCAGTAAAATTGATCGTTTTTTTTTTCGTATCAAGGATGAAGGCGAGTATCAGGAAAAACAAGCATTAACCCACATGCAATGAAATCTCATGGTATTTAAGTGGCGTGCAGGCTACAGTTCTTGCATGAAGCAAGTTTTACAGTGAGAAGTCATCGGAGGTCAGTAGCCTGCTGGCTGTGGTGGTGTTGACGCTGTCAAGCTGCTTATGAGTCATGACCATCAGCTCCAGATGCTGGAACAGACTGATGCATAACAAGCGCTCAGGAGCTCCTCACCTTGAATACAGCACTTCAAATCCTTTGAAAGGCCTCATTTTTATCACCTATGAGAAGCCACCCCCTCCTTCATTCCAAAACCCCTCCTCCAATCTTCAATCACCATGTATTCTTGTCATAGAAATGGACATGTGGGCTTTCGGCATCTTGGAGACGCTTGCATCATCTCCACACGGAGGTCAGAGCAAGTGCAGACTCCTCGCAGGCTTTGAACTTATTTGATACTAATGTTGTTCAACAAAGCCGAGACGCAAATTTCAAGTGGGCATAATAAGACGGGTTACATAACGTAAGGGTCTGGGAATCAGATATTTGTGTTAAAGTGTTTTTACAAAAGCTCATCCTTCAATATAACGTGAATAAAGCTGCACTGACAGCTGCAGTGACGGTTCCACTGTGAGCCGCTAACCCACTGAGAGCCGGTTTAGCGACCATGCAATATTCCGTACCCTTTAACCTAATCAACACTATTTGTTCTGGAAGCGCGTCTCTGTTTTTCTTTTTGTGGTTGGTTGCTGATGCCCTCCGAGCACATCTATCAGTAAGCAAATTGCCACATATTTCTTCCTTGACGTTTGCACTTTTATTTAACCACAATCAAATCATGCATTCAGAGATGAGTCACATTCCAGCTCGGTGGATTGACGCGCCTGTATTCGCTGTGGGTTTTGTAACCCGTGAAACAGTGTTTTCTGCGAAGGTACAAAGCACACAATTGCCGTGTAACTGTCAACACAGAAAATCCTGGGAGCATCCGTTCACTCACAAACTGGCAAGTCTGATCAGATTGGATCTGCTTGTCATTCAGTGCACTGATGTTTCTCCCGGCTGCAGCAACGTGCAACCAAACTGTGACTGTTAGAGATCAGAAGGGTTTTGTGCAAAGTATCTGCAAAATCAACTGATGTTAACATTTGATAAAATGTGCTTTTCACAGCAGTTCACCCATTGGAACTAATATAGTCCTAATAATTGCAGTTTGTCACGGTCATGAGCGCGGCTACAATCTTAAATATCTCTTAAAAACATAATAGCAGTGTGTAAAGTTTAAACTGGGGACATAATTAAATCGCTCTTCTCCCGCTTGTTCTTCCACACTTTCTTTCTTTCATTCACACACACGCATAAACAGGCAGAAACACATAAAGCGTTTTCAGAGGAATATTTATGCAAGCTATACTCACTGGTAATTCAGTCATTAAGTTTAATGGTTACTAAATTATATATTAATGCTTCACAGATCAAGTTATAGGCAATTTAAACGGAGATATAAAAATGACTGTCTTTATTGCCAGGATATGAGTAGGGTTTGGCAGTATGACCTAAAATGTGCTGTAGGGTTTTATACTATGGTATATACATTTTTGTGTCACAATAATAGAATGTGATTTAATATGCAGGGCACAACTCTGGCATACTAATTACTATATTTCTTGCTTGAAGATAAATGTATGGTTATTATTATTAATATACTTTACAGTGGTTAAGGTGGCAGAGTTTTTATACATGGTGGAAGTTTCGAGCCGATCAGGCTGCAGAACTGACAGCGTGTGTGACTGCGTGTCATTTGCTCTTTTTTTTTCACAACAGCTGCAGTAGAGCTTTGGGATTTTATGACTTTGTTTTTTAGCACTGCGGATCCGGCGTTCCCGTCCTTTTCAACAGTTTGGATGGACACCTCTCGCTTTTCTTTTCATATCAACAATTACTACTCAGTGGGAATGATGCGCAGAATGTGGTTTTTCTTTTTAAAGCAACACTGTTGTTGTTTGATTTTTTTTTTTTTTCTCTTTAACCGTCAGACGAACCATCTCCTTCTTATATATAATTATATATAATATGTTTTTCATCTCTGCTCTCTGGGATATGTGGCTAAATGTGGCTGTTGCTGCTTCTAAGAGGTTTCTTCATGAGTTATAGAAAAAAATGCCTCCTCTCTTTGACTTTCGGCAGCTGCGTTCTCAGTATTGTATCACTCTTTAGTCATGCAGAATACAAACAAAAATCAAAATGGTTTGTTAATGGTTCTTTGGAAACAGAATAGGCTGATGGAATTTCTTATAGTGATTTTTTTTGTTATTTGAATCTGGGTCTACAATGATGAAGATACTCTTAAGATGGTGTTATAGGTTTGATATTCAGGAGCAGGATGTGATTTATATGTTAAACTTGCAATATACAGTCTACAGAAATGAAAGAAATGCAATCTTGCTGGCGTCGCTCCACAATTAGCATTCATGTTGGCTGCCCTTTTTTTTTACTTTCTCTCTCTCATCAGGCAAAAGGTAAACAGAACATTTTCCAAGAAACCAATTTAATGATTGCAATTCCTTGGGGTCATGTAACAGAAATATGCCGCTTCCCTGATCAGGCTGAAGGAACTTGTCCTACAGCAACAATTCGTCAGTTGTGTTAACAAGCCCCAGAGTTGGACTGTGCACACTCTTTACTTTGAGCCCATCCATCATGTATACAGGCTGCCAATACATGACAAGATAACAATGAGACAACAACCAGCCTCTCTGGCTTCTTCATTCACTCATCTATTAATAGCTCCCACCATTTGTCAAATGAAACAGCTTCTTCTACAGGTGAAACATCAGGTTTATTGTCACGTCAGGTTGTAGAGGGGTTAGTGTGCTGATTAGGTCAATTTTGTCACGGTGTTACAAACAGCCACTCAAATCTAGTTAGAGTCGACTTCATAATTTATGACTACAGTAAGGAAACTGAGCCAAAAGCCTGAATGGCACCCCATGGATTGGTCCATGAAGAAAGGCCTGTGACCCAGAAAATAGAACATTCTCCCAGGCTTGAGGAAGTGGCCAGGACTTCCAGTCTGGGTCCCAGAAGGGAATCACTGGGGGGGGGGGCTGCCTTTGTGTCTTTTGGTAAGCAGTCAGTTATCTGCACATGTGGCCCGTTAATTAGCCAAGTGGAGAGCTGGGACTTGGTGCAACATTGGAGCTAAAACTGGGTAACGAGGCAACATCGAGGTCCTGACTTTCACTCTACACCCAAAGGGCAGCTGGGTACGCCCCTGTTAATGAGCGTTGAAGTGGTCCCTAATTGGACCCCTGACTGTGGACCACCCGGGGAAATCGGACAGAAGAACAGTCCACTTTGGATAAAACACACTTCAACAAAAACTGATCCTTATAGTAATATAAAGTCTGACGTTTTGGTCAGGTTGCGATGATATATTATTGCAACTTATACAACTGGATCAAAATTAGGGAAAACTATCTCCATGACAACGGTGTAACCTCCATTAGCCAATGAAACTTAAAATTCTGGAAATAAGGTGGCTTCACCTGTACATCCAAACAGTCAGTTTTAATGATGAGAATTAGTAAAAACCATGCATGTTTTGTAATACAGTGCACTAATTATCTAATAGTTTGAGTATTAGATTAGATTAGATTAGATTAGATTAGATAGCTCCTTTATTGTCCCACAGTGGGGAAATTTACAGTGCTACAGCAGCAGTTAGAAAAGTTACAAAAATGTTTTTAAAAATTTAACAAGGAAAAGAAAAATTAAAAATTAAATTAAAAAACAATATATACAGATATATACAGGTATATACAGGTATATATAAATATGAATTAAAAATGTATTGCACTGGTATATACAGGTATATATAAATATGAATTATGAATTATGAATTATGAATGTATACAGCATACGGTTCATTACAGTACACTATATATATATATATATATATATATATATATATATATATATATATATATATATATATATATATTATATAGTACACAGAGTGGTTTTGTATATTTGATGTGTTTTTCTTATTAAAACTGTACTTTAAAAATGCAGTGTGTAAGTTCTGGTTGCACATAGAGATTAAGTTGCAGAATACTACAACTACAGCGATACTAGAACATGTCAGCCTCACAGATAGAGACCAAATTATTGTCGTACATCAGAACATCTCTTAATATGATTAAATTATATACTAATTGAAACATACTTGAATTTATATTATGATTTTTTTTCCATTTCTGCCAAGTGTGCTCTTCTATATGCTGCTAAATGCTGCTAAATTATACACAATGTACCTTTAATCATTATCATAGACACTCGACTGCTTTTGTGCCTGATCTGGTTTGTGTCAGTATGTCATTTTTGCAGGAACATTTTTTTTTTTTAACAGATTTGTACTTTGATACTTGTTCCAGTCTATAATTGTCATCAGTGACAAATTACTCCTTGTCAGACGCAGATGTTTCACTGGTGTTTAATTGGTCTATTTTGAACACTTTGAAAACCACTACACAAATATCCTCCTGGTGTCATGCTGTAAGTGTCAGACAGTGCATCAGACTCCGCTTGATGTCTGTGTTTCTTCATGTCAAGCATGTTTTCATCTCCTGCATAATGTGTGTCATCGCACCTCATTCATGTGCATGAGTCTTGGGTAATCTTGTGTACTTTCTGTGTGACTCAGTGGTTCTGCTCTGCTGTAGTGTCAGACAGGCAGACAAGTGGCAGATAATAGGTTTGGCTCAGGTTGAAAACCTTTAAATGCTACATTATCGGATCCACAGGGGGACATGATTTCTGCATTTTAAAAGTCTCCTTTGTGCTTACTATTATTGTGTCCACTGCTGATATAAACTGAGATCTCGGGTCATCTCTGTGTTTCAAAAAGCTGCCTAGATTTTTGCTGTCAATCCTGTAATGGTGGGAGGAGCCGGTGAAATGATGGGTCACCCTTCTGTTCATACCCCGGTGACTTGAAGTACTCTCCATTGAATGATTCCATCTGCCCGTCTGTTATTTATTTGAAGGGATGCCAGATCTCTTTTGAGGAAACAGACATTTCCGATAGAGTGCCACTCAGCTAGCTAAAGGGGTTGGATGCTCTTTGATTAAGGTTCCCCTTTACCTCCCCTCCTCAATACCCCCTGCCCAAATTAACCCCCTGTCACCAGGCCACAAAGAGAATGGGCATGGCTGAGTCTGATTTATTTCACACAGAGCCACCATAAGGGCACAGTTGGCCTCCCATTTCCCCCATAATCCATATACACCCCTGGCCTCCCTTTTTCCTCACCTCCCCCCCCTGTCCCACCCTAACACCGCCTGCCACACACACACTCACACACACACACACAGACACACACACTCAACCTGTCACTCGGAAGAGGACAGAGGCACAAAGACGGTTCCGAATAAAAAGAAGCTGATTAACAATTAATGGTGCATCATTGTATGTGCATCAGGGTTGTGTGCACAATGTGCATGTGTGTGTGTGTGTGTGTGTGCATGCATGCAGAGTGTCAATCATGCTGAGTGCACTCTGGCCCTCCCTCCTCTGTCCTGCCCATGTGCTCCCATTGGGGTGCAGTTACTTATGGCCATTGATACGCTGGAGATGACTCTGTTTTACACTCATACAAGCCCAACATAGGACAACAGGACAACCTCCTGCTGAGCCCAGACTAAACGCTGAGGACTGCATCAATGCATCCGTCTGATGGAGCTATACTCAACCACTGATTGACAAGGAACTATCATTTAGTTTCCCCGCTGACACACAGATTGGATTATACACAGCTATTGGGATCTTTAGAGTGATGCAGGTGTCTGGGTTCTGCAGCCAGAGAGAGGGCACACAAGGATGGAGCCCGGCACTTCTTTGCATGCTCGCCCTCTGCTCCTTATGTCAGGGATGCAGAGGGCTGGAGGAGTGGGCCGCGGGTGGGGAGAGCGGGCAGAACGAGTCCGGGTTCTCAGTCCCTGTGGTGTTATTGTTGACAGAGACGGGAGTCGCTCAGGACGGAGCCAGCGAAGGGGCCACGCCGGCTCCCACCGCCGAGCACGAAGACGACAACTCTTTGGGCTACACAGGTACTGCCGCTGCTGCTTTCCCACGATACATCATGTGTCAGACACAACCCAAATATCCTGACCTGAACCTAACTGGCGTACTGACTCTGGCTTGTTTTGTACATTAGCTCAAACCTCTCAGGGCTTCTCAGACTGAAACAGGATATGGTTACACATCCTCCATAAGAATGCTTATTATTTATAGCAGTGAAATATGCCTATTCTTGCACATACTGTATAATCAGAGGCATGTGTTGTCTATCACACTAGATATACAAACGTGTTATGTATAAGCTTTTCATTGAGAATAGTAATCAAAGGGATTACAGAATGCACCTGGGAGGGCTTATTGCTTACATTTTTTAAACTAGATTCCCCCCCACAGTTGGAGAGTCTTTGGTCTGAATAAATAAGCTTCAATGTTCAGTTTCCATATGTGTTTCCATTGCACATACACTCGACATTCATACATGATCCATGTTGAGACTGCTGCTAAGAGTTTGAGAGCTGAAAGAGGAGAATTGTGGGAAAATGCGACGCGCAGCACTACTCGGAGCGTGTCAGTTGGTGTAGCTGGTATCTCCCCGGACCACAGAGCTCTGTAGGGAAATGAAGTGTCGGAAATGGGGTTCTCACCTGAGGGACTGATCTTTACACACACGCTTAATACACACACACACACACACACAAAGAAATCTGTCAGAGTCTGGAGAAAATTACTGATGACGCATGTGTTTTGGTTGGACTACTTCTGGGCTCTTTCCCCCAGAGACTGAAAAAAAAAGCATTCTCGGTGTGTTGTCCCTGTGAGGAAAATCCTCCCCAGGTGATTTACTGGACCTCACACAGATTCAGGAAAGCTTGCGCAGAAAAAAGGAAGTCCAAAGAAAGCTGCCAAAACTGTTATGAGGTTCATCACTGTGTGCGGTAGCATGGCCGCGCTCAATTTTATTTAGCTTGAAAGTCAGACATTAACAATACCATAAAGGTATCATCAATACCAGCACAGATCAGCAGCTTTTATCAATAACACCAAAGGTTTGCGCCAAAACAACTACGCGAACAGGGGTCTCCGACTTTTAACTGAGTTAGCATGTGTTGAAAGTTCCTAGTTTTCAACAGTTTAAGCTTTGAATGAGTGTTTAAAAAGGGAAAAAATCATGTCATATCTGCCCTGGTGCATTTGGATCTTTAGAAAGATAAATCTGCCTCGTGGACGGTGCCAGGGGTTCATCTCTAATCTCGTCATTTAATCACATCTGTGCATGAAAATGAAGAAAATCGATCTGGCCCAGTCAGTGAATTGGAAATGAAACTAATGTGGCCTAATACCTCAGTCTGCCGCTGATAGAACAAAGTGGATGGCTGCCAAGGACTCCATTTTCAAAGAGCGTGACTCACTGGATGGAACGTGAAGATAATCTTGACAGCTGCCAGTTTGAGCCCAAGTGAAAATGAAGTGCTCCTCGGAGCCTTAACAGTGAAGAATCGTTGAATGTTGTCTCTTTTCCTTGTGATCCCGGTGACCTTCATGGGAGGTTCATTCACTTACGAGTAAGTTTCCCTGTTGACCTGATCACATGCCTGACATTGGGTTCGACCGGCTGGTATATCCTTGTTGTTCCTTCACGTAGAACTGAACAGCTGACACAGCCAGGGTAATGTCTAGTATGGTAGTCACCTGGGACTAATACAGCCCACTGTGGATTTTATAAGGAACCACATGCTGACCTGAAGTTCACAACACATTAAAAGTGTTTTTATTGGTCCCCTAAGACACGGACTCTCAGTAAGCTCTAAATCGTTTCCCGATATCAAAGAGCTTATGCGCAGAACTCCGCATTCATAATAAATGAAACTGACCTGTGTGAAGGCAGTGGATTAGAGAGGCATGCTAAAACTCTTGCACTTACGCCGCGCTAGCCGCTGCTCGGCAGGCAGACACTCACAAAGAGAGACAGGTCTTTGGTTCGACTGCGTCGACATGAAAGGCTGAGCGTGACTTCAGAGAGCACATCAGTACTCATATCCTGCCTCCCCGCTGACAGCTACCACTGCGTTTGTCACAGATCACAAAGGACGGCAACTTCAGAGAGCTGCTCTATTTGTCAGGTTATGGAAATAGAGACACAGAGAAAGTGAGGGCGCTGAAGGTTGCCACACTGTCACGACTGATCGGCTGCATGAAATGGGGGTCCGCAAACCACCTCGATGATGTATTTTATCTCTTTTGCGTTGCCCCTGAACGTCTTGAAGAAAAAAAAAAAAAAAACCTCTTCACTGTAATGATGGTATGTCTGATGTGAGAAGAAAGTACGCTGGTATTGAGTGTTGAGGAGTGAGTCATTTAAAGGTTGGTGAACGATCAGAAAGATTGGAGAGAAAGCGCAGGGCCGACACAGCGTCGATGCAACACAGACAGTCCAGCTCAGGCTCGTATTCTTCCATTTCTATAATGCAAATATGAAGCTGCACAGTTACAGAAAACGTCATCTGGGAGCTAGTGAACCAAAGTTGCTCCTGTTCTCTCTCTCTCTCTTGTGTCTTTGAAACAGCTTTGATTGAAAGTGCGATTATTCCCAAAGACAATGGACCTTCTGAGAAAATTCCAGAAATATGCAACACTCTGGTGCAAGTGCCATGATGATTAATGCACAACCCATATTATAGTATAATATTTTGGACTATATTATTGTTTTGAGCTAATTGACATGCAGGACAGTAGCCTGCCTGAACCCACTTCAGTAACACTTTAGTAAATCTGTTAACATTAATGTATATATCCAGTTTATTAATCAATTATTAACCATTCTAGAGACAGTAAAACTTTTAACAAAAGTTTGATTAACTATTGTGGCGAGAATCATTTATAGATGATGTTATTATGAATTTTTCCCTCTTCACACAGGGCCTCAGTTCAGCCTATGTCTGTAAAAGGACATTTTAGCACCTATCTCATACCCTATTATAACAGCATATCCAGTTAATAACAGAACATCACAAAACACATTACGTGGCCCCTTTAAAAATAAAACCCCCACTTCAAAAATATCCAACGTTTTCATCGTTTCCTTCACAGAGCATAAACAATCCGCAGTCTGGCTCGACCTTTGGCCGCTGCAGTGAGAACTCGCACTTTCACTGACCAGTGAACACCGAGTGTTGTGTGACACATTCCTGTCAGCTGAAACTTCGTCACATGACACACTCTCACCGAAGTATAAATTAGCCTTAAGTCGTATTTATACCGTAACTGGTGAGAACATGGAAACTTATAAACAGGTCAGAACAGGCAGGTCAAGTTTCCCACAACATCACAGAGACAGACCTGACAACATAATGTGCCAAGTTTCTGTTTGCCAGTCTTGCCAAGAATGTATTGGAAAAATTAAATATTGTAAGTGTTGACTTCCATGATAGCCATAACAAACAATTTCTCAGCAACATTTTTTCTTTTAATTTTGCCAACCAACTATATTTCAGTTTCATGGTATTCTATTAAATTATTTTATGTGACGCTGCTCAAATCTACACACTTGATGTTTATTTACTTCAAAACTTGACTGACCTTGACCCTTAAAATTAAATGAAATGTGTCTCAGCATCTCCCCAATCTAACCATGATCCCACACGGCCTTGATTACTTAGCCAAATTAAAAGGAGCTCAAATCAAATACCATTTGACTACGTAGGTTGTTGCTAAGGTTCATAACTAAACAAGGTCTGACTAGATTTAACACTGAAATGAGATATAACGCCATGGTACGAGCAGGAGCGGCTGATTATTAACGTGAGGTGTCGCTTGTGTGTCTTCATATTTCTGAGGGTGGGGCCAGGGTGCCTGTGTTCTCCGTGGTCTGTGTCTGGAGACATGGCCCTGACAGCTTTACCATGAGGGAGATGGAGAGCTCTATTCTCTATTCGTCCTTTGCGCTCATTACTGGGCTGTTGTGCTGGCCTTGAGTCCCCACCCTGAAAACCAATTTCCTTGACAGTGTCACCCCCACATATATTACCCAGGAGTCACCGCGGCGTCGGGGCAGTCACGTCTCCATGACACTCACTTATGTTCATCAGTCTCTCTGCCCTGGTAATCATAATACAGGTAACAAGCTGGGTACTACATGTTGGAGTATTATCCCCACTACAGCAGCAGTGCTCATTTCCTTCCAGTACAAGAATAGAAAAATATCCCTGGACACGCCTGGAGGAGGGATTCACTCGAGATATAATTAGTGTCCTACACGCAGCTTCCCCTCCATGCGGCCGAGGCCAGTAGGTTTTTTTTTTTTTGTTCCCCATCCAATCTCCTTTCATCTCCCTGATCCACACAGCTTAGCTAAGCACCATCCCAGGAAATAGGTCTATTAGTGATTCTTCTCAGGGTAGCAAGTGTAGTAATGTGGTCAAGAGGCACCACGGTGGGGGGGGGTACGATTTGAGATGGGAGTTGTCATGAGGGGCTTGAGAGCACAAAGGCTATGAGGTGAGAATTAAATCAGGGTATTCACATTCACATCTGCAGTGTCCTCGTGGCGATTGGAAAAACGGATGGGCTTTTGCTAAGTGTTAATAATCAGCCGCTCCTGCCCCATGAAAAACACACTTCATTTCTCCCTGAAATGGTAATATATGTTTGCTTAGGACGTAAATGGGTCACCTATTCAGAGGGGAGAGTAGATGGGAGGTATGTTTTGTCTCCTCTGCATTTAGAGGAGCTAGTAGTTCACATATCCTCCGGAGCATTGACTTTGAATTATGATTTTGACATACTTACAGAAAAATAATCTGGAAACTTTTATATTGCAATTCAATAAATCCAAGATGGAGGATATAAGAGAGGCACATGTTTCACATGCTGACACCTGAATCAGGTACACTTCTATTTGCTATTTTCATGCTGAATAAGCTCAATTAAAACATTTAATAAAGGGTCAAACCTCTTTAAGATAAATTAATATTTGGTCTTTATGATCAGAACTGAAGTTAATTAAAATAATTAACAGAAAAAAATAGATACAACATTATAGTCCCTTATGAGGCAGTTTTAGGTTGGCATTTTGTCCTTAGGGACTCTCATGTGCAATAAAAGTTAAGGGCGCATGATGCACTTTGTTGTTTCCCTCTTTAGACGAGAGTAGATTATATCTGAAACATATAAGAGTAGAGTTTCTCCAAAGGAATCCAACTGATGACGGTTTTAAAATGCTCGCAAAGGCTAATTATATCCGCATACTGTTCTAGGAGAAAACAGGCTCAAACTGACCAATAGAATCCGAAGGAAGTGTCGCTGCAGATCACAGCTGTAGCCGCACAGCTGCTGGACAAGTTCACATAAATCATGCATGAAATCCAAACACTGCTGCATTTTAGCCACAACTTTATCAGCCAACAAATTGGTCATTTCTACACCAGCCTGGAATTTTAATGTTCAAATTCCTCTGAGCATGAAAACACACTTTTTAAGCGTTACAACTGTGATCAGTTATTGTTTCTTAATTATTTGAACAGCTATAAATATATATAATCTACTATTTTAGAACTTGTTAAACTCAACCTATCACTTAGCTGCTGGTAATATAACACACTCTTAAAGCTGCTCTGCAACCCTCATATTCTACAGCTTTATTAAACCATTTTGCAATTTACAGCGTATAGTTTTTCCAGTGCTGCCTCGAGATCAATTAACCACCTTTACAAGCAAACACCTAGGGCCGCGCCGCGCCGCTCCACCTCACTGGCGGCTCCGTGCGCTCCTCCCATCGCGCCAGAAATGACTTTAATAGCTGCCAGCCATGACTGACGGTTTGATGATCTGTAAAATCATTGCAGCTTTTATTAGTGGTGATATGATACATGCATAGTCAAGTTGCACATGGAGTTCAGCCAGAGCCAGTATTCCAGCCTGTTTGTCTGAGAGCGAGCTGTAGGGGGCCGCGGAGACGCAGCAGTGTGACTGTGTCTCAGCAGGGCTCAGCGTCTGTGTGGGAGAGCGGAGAATATCATGAGATGGGGGTGGTGGGGGGGGGGGGGGGGGGGGGGTTTGCTGTAAATCTGAGCAGCACCTGCTCCCTGGACTCTGGCGCGTGGTGTGAGGTCAGCACCGCCAGATATCCCATCGATCATATTTATTACATTCATCACAGCGCCAGTTTGTTTTGGCAGCTGATTGCGCCGTGGAAAGAGAAAGAAAGAATAGGCTTTTTATTTGAGCGTCGGGGAATGCTTTTAGCATGAGCAGCGTCTTCGCATTTTTCTCAGCTCGGGGTCTTCGGAGACAGATCAGTCACCGATGTTGGCCCTCAAAGCCACAACTACTACTCTGATAGTCTAAGTATAGTTCTGGAAAGTTTCTGGGAGAAATAACTATGAGGGGAAAAAAAATATTAATGTACCATCAATCCTCTACTCTGCGGCGACGTGGTCTTACAGTTGAGGTTTGTCTCAAATATTGAGAGAACTATTAGTGTTTTTACTTCTGTGATTGATTTGTCTTCAGTGATATGAAAACAGGTAGAAAACCAACTGATTTGAATTATGAATGTTTCTTCAGCCAATAAAAACTGCCAAAAATGTCGTATTGTTTTTTTGTTGTCTTTTACTGGGCACTGGCTGACGTGGCTGTGTACTTTTTCTCAAAATACAAAAAACAGCAATGAATGCGGTTGAATGTGGCTCCTTCAGTTTTTTTTTTTAAATAGTTGATATTCTAAAAGTATGTGCCGCTGTCCTTAGGAAGAGAACCGATCGTTTCTACTAGTTTTCCACGTCAACCCTATAGTTCCACACTGGCGACAATATCCTGAATGCATAACTGGGCCTCATTAATTAAACCCTAATTGAGCTGTTTCAGCTGTCGGTGCTGTCAAATTTGTGAAGTGACACAATATTTACTGACTGACCAAGAGCAACCTTTTTAATGGCCGATCTATAATTGCTAAAGCAATATTTTTGTTTTCTTTTAGCGCTATGTGATTATGAATACGATTTGACCTGTTTTCCCTTAAATAAGCATATTGTTGTCTGATTGAGCTCAGCTCCTGCAGAATCTTGGATCTTGCTGCTACGTGATTGGCTGAGCTCCATTGGCGACGAGAACAAAAGAATCCCCTGGCTCAGTTACCCTGAGCCCCACTGTCACTCATTAAAGCTCTGCTGCCTCTAAACCAATTTAAGCCAATTAAGCAGGAAACACAATGCTGCTTGTTTCTGCCATTACCACATTTCTATGAAGGAAGGAGTGAGGCCGGGGTCATCCAAGAAGCTGCGTTTAGACGACGAGGAGAGTTATCCAAGTACAGTCGGAGATACTAAAATGTTGTTCTCATTATGCTTACAACTTGTCTTCTGTTGTGCTAGTGCGGTCATGCATGGAAATGCACGATTTAGAGGCTCACGCAGCAGTGCTGCATGGCGTTCTTACAGTTTTCCTCCGTTGTAGACACACAAACAAATGGAATAAAGTTATTTTTGAACGACATGAAACTGCTAAACTCCCATTTTTTGCAAAATTGTTAACATAAATTGCATCATTAGGCATACTTTGTTTGCTTGGAAAACACTGACTTTTATTTATTTTTTTTTTTTTTACTAAATATTCCCATTACCAAATGGTCTCACTCATGTCTCGTTTGTTCAAATTCAATTGGCAAAGCACTTCAATCACTCAATCAATCAATGTCAGACTAAAAGAGGCCTGGTGACCTCTACGTCTCTGGTGATCTGTTGATGTGGCAGCATAGAAAACATTTTCATTCTTTGTGAACACATACGAAAAAAACAACTGATTTTGTTTATTGAGCTGAATATTTGAGTAACAAATACATATTTCTTTTATTTTAGTATGTGGGTTAATTTCATCCTTAGATCATCAGATGCTTGCTTGTGAATACAGATGAATTGTAGCTCTTTGAATAAACAAATGTGCATCTAGCCTATCCTGATACAATAATACAATATGCAACTCAATTCACAGTCTCTCAACATGGCAACAGTGTAATACACCATGGACCATACATGAGTACTGTTTTGATAGTTGTGTTTTAAATTCATCATCCCAGAGTTGAATTGATGCTTTGTGAGACAAAAACATGTAATAGCTGTGTGGATCGTTATGGTGGAAAGTATCTTAAAAAAAAGAGCATGGTTTTGAGCAGTGTTTCATTTGGCAAGTGAATTGCAGAGTTTTGACAAAGTGGTTACAACTCTTCAGTTTTGTGTTTAAGGGTTTTGAGAAATTTAACCATAGTTCCTGGAAATGCTTTTTAACATTTCGGGGAAAAAAACAACAAAAAAAAAACATAAGTCTGACTACGTTCCTTTTTACAGGCATTACAGGCATAATAAACTGCGTACTTCTGTCCTTATGGAACATAATCACAAAGGAAGAGACTTTGAACAGGAGCTACTAATACATCATTTTCCAACAACAGAAGTGCCGAACATTCATGCAAACTTCCTGAATGTCCGTTGCCATGAATATTCCGAAACGTCTGACTGTATTTTGATGTCGCTGCCAGGATGTTATGCGATAGCTGGGCTATTTTAATCAGCCTCCACAGGCCATGTCGAGGCTGACGCTAAACAGATGCTAATGTGAGGCCCATTAAAAGACACAGGGAAAGAAGGATTCAGTGTGCGCAGGCAAGCGGAAAAGCAACAGCCTGTTTATCGTCTCATCCCGCTTTGTGCTCCAAAACCTCGTCGCGGCATCCTGTGAAGCCCCCCCCTTCTTTCTTTCTCCTCGCTGTTGCCCCCCCCCCTTCCCCTGCCCCCCACACACCGCCCGGCCTGCCTCACATTTCTAGCAGCAGCGTCATGCATGGAGGCATTCCCTGAACAGAAACAGATTTGTTTAGTTCGCCGTCATCTTCTTTCACTTGGACCCCTGTCTTTTTTTTTTTTTATCATGTCTGAAAGCCGAACAGAGAGGCTATAGTGAAGGAGAAGAATGTTCTCACTCTTCTGTTTATGTTTTGTTACACTCTGCTTTGCACTCGCACTTGCTTTGTATCGCCTGTTTCCTTTTCTCTATTCGCTGGCAAACTCTCAATACAATGGTGACAAGAGACATTTTTAGTCTGGTTTAGCTTTTAAAAGACTTTTTGGCTTGTTTCTGGGGTTCATTTGATTGGGTTAACTGTTTACGCTGAGATGGAGCCCAGAGTGATGCATTCTTCCTCTCTCTCGTCAAGCTGAGGGTAGCGGAGTATTGACTCCAGGGAGAAATGGCAGGAGTTCCTGTCCAGAAATATGACAAAGTCGCCCTTTGAGCTTCAATTTTAGAACTCTGCTGAAATGTGTCATTTTCTGAATATGTGTTGAGAATTAATCTCGGTCTTTTGGTCTTTGTCTTTTTTTAAGATGAATGTCCACATTTTGTGTGCATGACACTTTGACCCTAAGCTTAACTCACTGACAATCACAAGGCACTTGTTTGCCTGGTCTGCCATTAGAAACATTACAAAGCGAAAAATGTTCAAAATCCCAGAACATATCAAGAGATGGCCCCAACGGATGAACTCTTACATGAATGTATCAGACAGCTGATATCTGATGATGTGAGGAGGAGGAAGGAGAGAGAACGTCGAGGGACAAGCCTCTACAGGGCATGCACATGTCAGATAGAGTAAGTGGCTGATATCAAGAGGACCAACCCATGGCTAGAAAAACTACAACAACCAGGATCTACCAGAGTAGGTCAGAGCCAAGATGGACTCTGTGCTAAGATTCCCCTGAGATGGTCAAGCACATAGTAGCAGGGTGTACAGACATAAAGAGGCACACACATGCGCCTGGAATAGTGTACAGGAACATCTGTACCAAGTGTGGACTAGAAAAACCCAAATCCCACACAGCACCAAAGGTGGTTTAGAAGAACAGGGCTAAGGTGGTGTGGGACTCAAACAGCTGCTGGCCAACCAGTCCGACCCTGTGGTGGAAGATAAAGTGCAGGAGAGGGCAGTGGTGATAGATGTGATCTGGAAGGAGGAACAGTAAAAGGGTTGACAAGTGCCAAGGGTTGAAAGCACAGTTGGAACAGATGTGGAAGGTCAAAGCTGATGCGGTACGCGTGGTGGCAGGGGGCACTCGGGGGCAGTGGCCCCCAAACTGTGAGATTGACTCCAGCAGATTCCAGACTCAACATCTGAGGCCTCAGTCCAGAAGCAACAGCTCGGATACTGCGCAGAACCCTCAAGAACCAGGCGTCTGGTAGAAGGCCCAAGGTTGAGGATGACATACGGCCACTCCATGAGGGGTGAGATTGATGTGGGTTTTTTTTCTTTTCATAGATACACATTACTTATTATTATACTTATTATCGTTCCATCACTGTGCAGACACTCGTGCAGTAAGCTGCAGTGTGGCCTGTGCTCCAGGTGCTTCGCCACTCCCTCAGAGAGCAATCAGAGATGATTTGTTGCCCCTTTTAGCCTCTCCGCTTCTTCCTCCCCTAACTTCATGTCGACCTCCCTTTCCGTCAATATCTGTCCCATGTTGACAGTCAGTCATGACTGAGTGCTATGACTGCACATATCCATCATGCAACAGCGTCTTCCTCCAGGAAGCTGTTAAAATAAGGACTCTCCTTACGTTGAAAGACACTGGATAAATGTTGGTTTAGTTCACTAAGTGCAATTCCATATGTTTACCATTTTCGGCCTTTGTTCCTTCACACAGACTGTCCTTGAGACAGAGCTTTAAAAAGATGGAAATTGATGCCATCAGCCATCAGGCAGTATTTTATTTGTGCTCCTAACCTCTTTTCCTAACCAATTCAAGTTTGTTTACGAGCATAAAATGTCACTGTGAGTTTTGCCGTTCCTCAGTCTTGAGGACATTGCCTGGTTCAGTCAGCTCAGATACTGTCTCTGATTTGTGGCGGGCTACTTTTGTAACTGTAAAATGGATCACGGCCCAATAAACACGAAACGAGACAAAGATCCCCTGCAGCCACTTACTGATTGTCTTGAAAAATGCTAAAAAAAAAAAAAATCAAACGCATTCCTTTCACCTTGTTATTGGGTTTATCTTTTTAAAACACCTTGGAGACATGCCGCCCACTGACATCTCACAAAGACTACAAGTTAGAATTGATGTTTTATATAAAGAAAAGTAAAACAATGAATAAATAAAAAAAGATAGCCCCTCAAGGACAGGACAGGAATGATAAAAGGCTGTAGTGAATGCGAGGCAGAGAAGTACAACCATCCAATTAAAGTGTCTGTGAAGCTCAAATATACTGTACAAACTGTGACTGTCACATTCTGTCCAAGGTGACTCCGAATGAAACTTGGACAAGTTCCTGTTTGCCTCTATGAAAACTTCAGTTTGTGGATCGTCGAATGCAGAACAAAGAGATCAATTTTCTGTGGATGTTCTTCCCTTTCTCTCTACTGGGAAAGGGTGTTGTGTTTGCTTCCCAGCAGGGAGCGTCTTTTCGAAGGGGGGGAAAGGTTTTGTTTTACGCCATCTTGTTTGGTGTGCTTGGCGAGGTGGGAATGAAAGCCATTAAATCTTCTTAGTCAGGGGAAAGGGAATGTGGGCTCCTTTGCCATCACCCCGCCTGTGTGTCACCCCATCACCTCTATGCTGAGGGGCCGAGGTTTTTTTGTGACGAGTCCAACCAATCTGAAAAGGGACCCAGCATGTAGCCTACGGGATCCCCCGTCCTGCTGCATGCACAGAAGCATCACAAGAAAAGACGGAAGGCCCGCAAACTCCTATTGAATATTAAAGGGAGATTTATCAAGGATGGACAAAAAAATAATAATAAAGGCCGGGAAGATGAGAGACAGCCTCTTCATTGAGAGATGGGATGGCGAGATGGAGAGGAGAGCGAACTTCACCATGCTCATTAAGATCCCATCGTATTCTGGGGTGGGACATTGTCGGCGGATTTAAGGGAGCAGCCAAGCCTGCAGGGGTTTATGTATTTGGCAGATCTTACACATAGCAGCATGACGGACTCTTGTCGTGAAGTGCCGCAATGTTTGCAGGTTGTTGCTGCTTGTAAGAGTCTTCAAGAAGGTCTTTGGATGGGATTCTTTTGGATGTTTTCTTAATTGTTTGTATCATTTTCTAAGGAATTCCAGTGATATAATCAGGGCGCTAATGAATCACGCAGTTTTCGTAAGACGTGTTTGCAGAGACGGAGCAAGACTTCTGAACTGCAGACAGAAGGTTTTATGATCGCTACCGTAGTTCACGTCCACGCCGAGAGTTGGTCACCATGCAGATCGTGTCTTTGCTGGTGCTTCTGTTTGCGGTGCTGGTGATGCTGGGGGTTCCTACTGACCATAAGGGTCCACACAGGCCCCATCACCCTGCAGGTCTACAGACGTCTCACTGGTGCAAACGGCTGCCCAGTAACTTTGGAGTTCACCAGAACCACCAGAGTCCAAGGCACTCCCACAACAAACCCGCCAAATGTAACCTGGTCTTTCACAGTAAGTGCAATAACTGCAACAGTGACTCATCAAGTCTTTGACGGCATCTGAGTGTTTTGCAATCAATGATGGTGAATGTTTGATTGTACATTGTATAATGTCTTGGGAGTCGTTTTGTATGTTAAAAAGAAAGGATTAAGGTATTTGCTGTGTGGTATTAAAAGCTCTCTGCCGTCTCTGTCACAAAGAAGGAAGAGAACAAATCTGAGCACAAAAAGGCTTTGAATTACCATTAGGAAACAGGGTGGCCACGGCCAAAGACTCTGAGACAAACCTATAAGCATTTAGCTTTTAAAGATCAAATAAAAATACACTACGGATGACATAACACCAGTGAAATAACAATTTACTAATATCAATCCTTTTTGTGCATTTAACGTTTCCTTTCAGTCTATTATCTGCAGTTAATGTGATAAAATGACAGATGAGAACCATGTGAGTGACCCGTGATAAGTGTCTGTTATGTGTGACGGTTTTATTTCAGCGTGTTATGTGTTGCGGTGTTTCATAAAGCACAAGCTCTTGTGTCAGCCCCTCAGACACCAATCAATGCTGGAGGAAGAGGAGACTTTTGCTAATTATCGCTGTTCTGTTCTGTCTACTTCCCTCCTGATAGGCAAGAGGGCATTTTACTATTCAACTGGACGTATTCCTGTGAACACCCACTTTACAGATGGGCTGTAAAAGCTCCGTGGAACATGGGGGCATATGAGGATCTGAGTGGGAACAGAGAGGATAAAAATTATAATAGTAAAATAAAAACATGTTCACAATTGAAAGACTGAATATCAGCCGGCATCAATCATCACAGATTTTATATATTTATTATGCATTTATTATGTATTTTTAATACCTACCACGACTGTTGATAAAGAAAAAAAAATCTTTTATATGATCACTGATGTTCATCTTTCCACTCTTCATGACAAAAGTGTCCTTGTTCCTTGTTTGTAATGGTACATTTGATGTAGTTCTTGCATTTGTATTTTTAGAGCATACTATGCAACATGAAGCGTCCAAGAAGATATGCCTGTTTGGGATATTTATACTCTCATGTGGATGCGAGTTGCCGTGAAACATTAGCCTATGCACCTAATGAAAAAAAGAAAAACAACTATATAATATAAGAAAGTGACATGTGCTCAAGTTTTAGAAGTTTCACATTGTCCTGCCCTTCCCTGAGATGTGCTCTTCACAAGATATATGGCTTTATGACTATTGCATCTTCATTCATGACAGATTAGTTAAGTACAGCTATTTAATTTAATGTATTTTAGAGTAATGAGAGACTGTGTAATGATTCACTGTTGTTTCCCCCCCGTCTGCATTATTGAAATCCTGTGACAAGGTCGTCATCAAACACCAGTTTGTGTTCTGAGAAGTTTCTATATGAAACATGAAACACATTAAAGCCCCCTGGGCGTTATGATTAATAATATCACACGGCACCTACAGTATCTGCCCTGTGGTAGAATTGCCTGGTAAAAACAGCCCTTGGTTAGCTCAGTTCCAACAGCCTTCACTGGAGGGCGCTGTTTGGTAACAAATGTTCATGGGGAGAAGCTTGGAGCTGAGCTGAGTTCAGGAAATGTGAAAGTCTTTCACCACTTTTTCTCCAGTCTTTTACAGGCTGTGCCCCCCCCCACCCTCAAATTCAAAATTTGTTTTAATGCCAGATAACTCGCACCGTTATAAATTATGTCAGCCAGATCTGAAAGATGCAACCTGAAGTTACTTGGTTGCGCCTCAGAGGAGCAAATAAATTACAGACTACAGGCTAAAGTGATCACACTATTGCAGAGGAGGGTTTGTTAAAGTCTGAACTGAAGGAAGGGAAAAAAAGAACATGAAGAGATGAGAAACACATTTGTGTGGGGGTGACTTTAATGTTAAATTAGAGGCAAAAATTTGATTGAGAACAAATCATGAAATTTCACTTATACTCATAGGATATTGTAGGATATTATATTATGATTATATATATATATATATTTATTATAAATTCTGTTTGAAAAACCAACAGAAGCGTGTTTCCATAAAGAATTGACCTTCCACTGGCCAATAAGAGAGTGAGCCAGAGGCAACAGTTTCACACATAGAAAACACAAGTTTTTAATTATAGGTGGACATGTACAATATATCATATTGGACAGCTTTTATGACAAAGAAGTTATACTAGGCTGCAATAAGTTTCAGGAGGACAGAAACAGCATTTTTTTTTATCGCAAAGCTCCTAATCCTACTGAAATATTAATGGACTATTAAACCACAGGAGACAAAACAAAACCTAAAAAGTATGTTAGAGCCATTATATAATAACTATTGAGTTTCAAAAGCATATGTGTGAAATCCCTGTTGGGATATCACTGGGATAGGCTGCTGCAATTGTTTTGAGTCCGGGACCGCAGCAAGAATAAAAACAGCACGTCCGGATGGTTTAATAAGCTTTCTCTTATTTTTGGACATGGTTTTTTAGAATAATAGCGCGTCCTGCTGCCGGTGCGCCGCTCGAAGCGCGCTGCTGCTGCTGCTGCTGCTGCTGCTGCTGGGTTGGATCCAGGCGGGAAGAGGTTAAATTTCTTCTCTGGGAAACATTGTCGGGTCTATGGAGGGGGTAGAGAGGCGCATACCAATTGACGAGGCATTCCGCTTTCCTTGAATGAAATGCTGTGAATATGAATCCGTGTTTCCCCCTCGCGCTCGTCTGAGGTCCGGGGGTGTCGCGGCGCGCGTAAAGGATCAGTCCGAGTTTGCGGCAGACTGGGGAGAAACGTGGAGAAAAAAGAAAAAAAAAGGAAAAAGTGATGGAAAAGTTGCACTGATCTGCTCGTCGGGGTCTGGTGGATGAGGGAGGACAGGACTAGTAACTCGCAAAGTTTCCGATCTCAAGTGACAGATTGAAAACTGGACTGAAATAATGTGACTGCGGGGATAGGAGCTCTCAGCGTGGACTAAAGCGACAGCTCGCGTCTTTTTTTTTGTTTTGTTTTTTTGTATTTTTTGTTTAAGCGCACTTTTGACTCCACTTTCGATTGCAGTGGATTTATTATTTAGTGTTTCTTTTGCACAAAGGAACTAACCGGTTTGAATGAGATCGAGCGGCTGGCCATTGAGCGCACCGGGATGAATTCAAAGAAAGGATAGAGCTCTGCTACTTTGCTCACATTTAACACATGCTGTATTTCAAACGGAGCATGTGTTGACATTTGGAGCTGTTTGGAACTCTTTTACTCAGTTATCCCCCCCCACACATTTTTGAAACCCTTCTTTTTTTACCCACAAGAAGCCAAATGAAGCTCTTGATGAACAGTTTTTAGACTGAAATGATAATTTGCTTTTCAGTTTTCTCTGGATTCTGAGTTTTAGTTTTGCAGATTGACATGAAGGAGTGGATGCCTAAAGAGTTTTTTGAATAATTTGGATTATAACAAGACATTTTCTATTAAGAGAGACGGTGAATTATGTCTCCAACTTCTATTGGATTTGTATTTCTTGTAGGAATTCTCCATGTGTGCTCAGGTAAGTCAGTGATCCTTATTTGGAATCCATACATACAGTTTTATTTAAACATGATTTTGAAATTTTAAATCCTAAAAAGTCAAGAAATCCCAATTTAATCCTTTTAATTATTGGTGTACTTGTATGCCTCATGTTACTAATATTTAGTTAAATTAAACAAAAACATATTCATTACAAATCCAGCTAGCAAGAGTAAATATTTGAATAATTGTAGAGATATCTCAGTTCCCAGTGACATTTGGTGGGTGCAGTATAAATATTGGGACAAACATTTCCAACCATATGCAAACACTGGATTTATGTGTAACAGCTTTTTAGGCCTTGATCTGATGCTTGTAACAGGACTTTTTCAACATTGAATCTTTGAAAAGACAAAATTATTAAGTAACGGCAACGCGTTCTGCCCTGATGAGAAAGTGGACTCTCAGGGTAAAGAGGTTGTCTAACCTTCCAGAGCAGAGCACACATAAAGTGCTGAAGCCATGTGGGATCTGTGCAGTGAGCTGCTATCATCGCTCATACAGACAGTACTAGCCTCTATGGAGACCATGTTTCCAGACCATATTCTGCCAATACATCACTATTATTGCTGAGTTCAGGACATTAAAAGAACATGTTTTTTAAACGTCTGCAGCATATCAAATGACATTACTTCTTATTTTTATCTTGTCCTTTTTCCAATGACTGTTTTAGTATAGGTTTGTACCACTTATAAAGCTTATGTGGGGCTTGGTTTCACTTGTCTTTGTCCTCTGCCGCTTGTATTGTTCCTTATTATCTTACACATTATTACTCACCCATTGCATGGATGTCTTTATAGAGCTCCTGGACCATTATGTCAGGAGTTTTCCAGGTCAGTTGCTTCTGAGTTATGAGGAAGAGAGTATCGCCCCATTATAAGACATTAGGAGAAGTGCATCCTGAATGGGAGCAGCTGGGATATAAAAGTTGTACAAACAAAGAGCACAGAAACTGGTTAAGAAAAGGTTCATTTAGTCATCTATTTTAATGAGGACAAATGCCAGCCTTATCGTAGCAGAGAAACAAGGTCTTAACTTCTGTTTATTGTTACTCCAACACACCGATATAATTACCTGAGGAGTCATCATGGGAATTGTTTTCAAGTTTAAACCTGAAGAGTTTACCTATTCATGGTCTGTTTCCAGATGTAGCGTCAAGGCTGTCAGCTTGAATCTAATTTCTTCATGTACATTTGCAAACTCCTTATCTGTGATCCGGTGGTGGTTGTATTTCCCTGTTCTTTCAATGGGTCATAATTCAAAATCTGGGGCATTTTATCTATGCTTTAATCTCTCTGGTGGCTGTTTGCATTGTTATGACTCAGGGCCTGCAGAATTTCATTATCTATATTCAAATGTGACTTCTCCTTTCCTGATTTCTTTTCTGAATCAGGTCTTTGTTTTCTGTCGAGGGGCTGAGTTGTGGCGCTGGGGAGAGCCTGTGCCTCTGTGGTCATTTGGGGAAACAGCGTAGCCACCTAAACAGGAAGTAGGGTCAGAGGTGAGCGCTGTGAACTAGGTGGCGGCTCCGGTGGTTCCAGCTGCTCCACCCTCAGCCAGATCCTGAGCCAGGCCTGAGTCAGTAATGGCCCTGTCCTGTGAAAAAAAAGACTGTCAGACAGTGGGGTGTCCAATTACGCTTAGCTGTGGGGATGTCTGGGGATGTTTCTGGGCAGAGGCGTGAGAATATGGCCTGCTAATAGAGATGGACTGGACAGCAGATACTCAAAGGATTGGCCTTGGATTAGACACTGGTGTCAGGAAAATTGGATTACATGCCAGTTGCGGGGAGAAAAAATCATATTTGGTGCTAATTGGAGGGTTAACAACTCCATTCTTGAGTTGGGAACGTATCAAATATCTTCAGTAAACTCCTAATGGCGCTTAGTAACATCTCTGTGGGTCATATCAAAATTCTTTTCACATGGCTGTCCTTGGTTGAATAGGGGTGTTTCCGTACCAATTGTATGTGTGAGATAGAGGTAAAGAGAGGAGATGACCTTTGCCCTCGTCACACTTGCAGTGACTTGCTTATATTGCTTCCTTGCTCTGTCTGAAGGTTGTAAATTGATGCCTCCATCTATCATGCCTTGCCCTGTTATCAGGAGATCTGTCCTCCTGCTATACACTAAATGGTTCTTATCTCTCCTCCAAGTGGTCGTCAGACCTTACACTCACCTTGCATGGGCCATTCAGATGAGGGCAAGAGGTGGATCCACCTCTCACACTCTGTAATACTCCTTTGAGGAGATATGAGTTGTTCCAACAGTATAAAGTAACAGGTTAGATAATTTTAAGACATATAGATCTATCTCAATGTTGCTGTAAACTCTCAGGGAGATTATATCCAAGCATAGGTGTGTGTTGGTGTGAGTATACACACACTGGTAAGTGTCATTGGCGCTGATAAAATATGGGCAATGGAAGTGGTGCCCTGGTAATCAGCCTCTGGCCCCAGCAACACCTAACCATCCAGGTCTTGACAAATTGACTCGTAAGTGCTGATAAATTGCAGAGGACTCCCACCTCTTACATCATGACGGTATGACAGGACACAGCAGGCTCCACAACCAATTAATGACTGGAGACCACAGGTGAGACCCATCTCTGTCTCCCAATTTCTCACAATTGCCGGCTGCAAGGCCTGAAAACATGCTCATTAAAGTCAGCCTTTTCACCTCCCCATTTCTCACCGCCATATTTTTTTTTTAATCTATGCTGAAAAATAGTGTGCTGAGATTCCAAATAGCTCAAAAATGTTTAAATATTAAATTTCCTGAAACAAGAATAATAGGTTCACCGATGGGGGGGAAAAAAAAGTCTGCTTCATCGCCACTTTGCCTGTCTTGACAAGTGTCACACCTCTGTGAGGTGACTGTCCATAAAGATATATCTCTATAACTTCCACTAATACACATTAATCTGATCCTAATCCAAATCAAGCAGGGGTTTTACACCCTAAAATCCAGGATTAGGTAGACTTTGGCTTAGCGAAGCCACATGGAGGAATGCGGCAGGCCAGTTCGTGTCCTCTTCCCCTTCATGAGAACCATTAATGACTCACTGGATAAACATTTCAAAGCAGTTTGTTTGAGGGCAGATAAATTAGGCGGTGACTCCTTAATGATCTGCTTTCCCCCAACTGCTCTTCCTTTAATGACCCAAAAGAGCTGCTTAATTGGATTAATTAACAAATCCATCTGATGTCAATAGTTTGTAATTTGCCGTGGCTGCAGCCTGACTGATAAGCATGTCTGCAAGTAGAGGATCCAGATTGTTTTTATAAAACCAAGGATACACTATACCCTACACCCAATACCCTTTTTTTCAAGCTATATCAAATTCCTTGGGAATTAACTGGTGTGCCTCACCAGGCTTCTATTTAGTTCAGGCGGTGAGAATTCAGGAGCGTGTTCCTCGTTGCATCCTGATAATGCTGTTGTGACTTGTTGAGTGAGTGTCATGTTGTCTGTCAAGTTTTCTGTCAGTCTAAGCTCCAGAAACATACAGCCAGACAGAGTTAAGCTGTCTACACCAAGAATACCCTGGATCATAACTTCATATAAGCTTTTTAGTCTGGAGCTGGCTGATACTTGCAGGCAGCAGCAGGCATGTCCAGGATATTAGGCTCATGGGGTCAGTCAGTATAGTTAATGTATCTCCTTCTGATAGCAGACGTGGAGGACAAACATTCCCTATTGCCACTTGCTGCGGAAGTGATAAATGGTGTGTCCTTATAGGATGAAACATGTTTTCTGGTTTCTGTCTTGCTTCACAAATGGCACACTCGGAATGAAAAATTCAACCAAAGCTTATTCTGCAGACACAGTAACGCACAAGCAAATTACCTCTTGCTAATCCACGCTTGGTTCTACATTGCATACAGTATGCATGTTAACTGGATCCAGCGTCACTGTGGATTAGTTTCCCCATGACTGCACTAATAAAGATGTGAGCAAGGAGACGGAGGGGAGGTAGGGACTGTGTTTGTGTATGTGTGGGGTGGTGAAAGGAGGCTCACAGAATCTCTTCATCCCCATACCCACTCCCCTCCCCCCTCCAGGTTTTGTTTTGGCCCAATTTTTTAAGACTTGCCTTTTTTTTGTGACTGGTCAGCGCGGATCCTTTCTTAAATAAAGCAGGCCGACACGCAGAAAAGCCCGTGGGGACGGGGAGGCCACATTGTGTCGCCTTAACAGGGTGATTGTGAGGCATGGAGGAGGGGAAGGGAATGGTTCACCAGGGACTGAGGGTGTGTGAGGAGTGTTGGGGGGGGGTCTACACAAAGGCTACCCCAGGGTGTGCAAGGGGGTTGGTGTTGGGGGGGTGGGGGCGAGGAGCAGGACAGAATCAAACATACCATGATACACCAGCTCTGGGAATACTCTTGATCTGGTACTCTATTGCACACATTGCATATTCCTACCAGTCCCCCATGGCCGAGAATGTGCTGATTGGGTTGATAGCAGTGGAAAACTGTGGGGCAAGAGGACTCTGGTGTAGTTTCTTTTTCCTTTAAAGGTGGACGTCTGGGGAGAGGTGAGGTTAATTTTTAGAAGTGCTGAGTAAATAGATAGATGCTGTACAAAGCTTCAATGTGGAGCTGCGGCTTCGGTTTGTTGTTGTATGGCCAGCAACCATCATGTGTCTAAATTCTGCCTGCTCAGGAACTCCCAGAAGGCTTGCCCTGGGCCGTGCGTTTGCTGTGGTGGGGAAGGAGCCATGCTACTGTGGGGTGCTCTGCCTTGTGCATTTTAAAAAAGCTCAGACCTCCCTCCCTCTCATTTTTACCCACTGGGGAGACTGAGCAATAGCATTGACGACAGCCTTTCCCCAGTATCCTTCTTTTCTTTCCTCCTCCCAAAGCTCAGGCCTCCTCCCAGCTTCACTGACCATTCTATTACCCTCTCACTGCAAGGCCTGGATACACTTTTGAAATGCTAAACCTCTCTTTGGTTATAACTGACAGGGGAAAATACCATTAAAGAAACTGAGAGGAATAGATTAAATTAGCAGTTAAAAGAGAGACTGCTAATTAGTTGATTAATGTCTTTGGTTCCTCCCCCTCTATAGCTATGGTTCTAGTTAAGATTCCCTCCGCTCTCCTTCTTTGCTTTTAACATTCAAAACATGATTTCCTGTTTATTTAAATGTTTATTTAAAATAAACATTTTTCAGCACATGGCAATTGATGCATCCATGTTCAAGCGCCACTCTCACCATAGCTGCATCAGCAACTTTTATGTTCAAGTTCCCGGAGGGTAATTCTGTCATAAAAAAAGGCTGTGATAAAAAAGTAGGGGAAGGGGGGCTCTATTTAAAAAGGAAGTGCTGGAAAACATAATTAATGAGAAGGTGACCTTGAAATTCACGATTATGGCAATGCTTTTCTGCACCGCTCCCACCATTCAGCTGTAACCATGGTGAGGAAGCTTCAAATAACAGTGGTTGAATTTACACCAGTAAATACACAGTTGCTCTGAGTTGGAAGATTAACTCTAATCCTGATCTACTCTGTGGCGTACCTACTTTCTACAAATTTGTGACATTTGCCTCAAATCTGATGTGTCACCCATTCAGAATGAGCAAAACAATCCAAAATATCTTGTTTATATTTTTGAGACTGTAGTAGAGGCGTGTGGGCTGCCCTTTCTGTTCGTGAAAGGTGTAAGCGCTATAATCACACAGCAATGATACTTTTGACTTATAATGAAAGCCTTTAGATTTCCACCTTTTCAGAGCGCTTTCAAAACCATACTTTTCAATCCAGCTATTTAGCAGTCTTTCTCTCTCCCTCCCACGTCCCCTCTCTTTGCTCGTACAATGAAAGCTCTAATTGAATAACAATTGTAGCTGCTGGGTGAGAAACAGGTTATTCAGGCTTTAAGCATGAGATTCCTTTTTGCTCTGAATGCCCGTGTGTCATCGTGTCTTAATGGGAAAGCTTTATAGTTCAAACTATTAAAAGTTCACTTTAGGTTTAGCGGCTCTGCTCCTTTTCCTTGCACCTGGCTTCAATGATCTCACCTTTTTTTTCCCCTCAGAAGACGTTGTTGCAAAATGTTGTAGACAGTAATGCTGTCCTCCTTGATTATTGTGATTCTGACATTCAGTCTTGACAGCCAGTATTTATCTAATCAGATGCTGTAATGATCCTTTTGACATCTTGAAGCGTATTTGGCTTCCTCATTTTCCGGTCTACACCAGTCCGTATAACCACAAAATTATCCAAAGAATTTTCTTTACCCTTTGATTTTGATTGAGCGTGCATTGGCTTTTCAGTTTGCATAGTATGACTGAGAACACTAATGCAAACCTTCAGAATCTTGGTGCATAGGAGGAAAATACCAATGTGTTTGAGAGAATGTATTAATAACCTTAATAATACAAATTGGAAAAATACAATACAAAATAAAGTGTAATTTTTTTGCAAGATAGAACAGTGTTCTGACATTCTCTTGTTTGCAAATTATATATATTTTTTTATATTTGCACTAGTATTCAGTTTGTCTCTTGTAAAAAAAACACACCATCTTAATTGATAACACATGAGGAAAATCGATGAAATTCTGTGTCAATGGAAAGAAGAGGTGTCCTCAGGGTGTTTTTTCCACTTACAAATCAATTTGAAAGGCTGTTGATGGGGATATTTCCTCTCCTTTTCATGACAGCTGTCTTGCAGCAATCCCCCCCCCCCCACACACACACACACATTCCCCCCCACCCCTTCCCCTCTGTCTCAAACTAAAAAACGGGTCCTCTAAAAAATTCTATTCAGATGTCTGACCGTGTTTGAGATTTAAAATGCAGAAACATGACAGATGGGAAATAAGGAGCCGGGATACATTTATGATCAATTCAAGTCGTAGCATTGAAGAAAAATAGTATTTTGTTAGATACTCTGTGTACCTGGACAGTTGGTATGTGTTTTGAGGAGAGGACGTGCTAAGTGGGTGCTGGAAAGCAGACAGGCCAGTGAGCAGTTGTCTGCAGAAGGAAATTCAATTTTAATGCCAGACCGGGCACAGTCTCCCCTCTGTGGACGTCTAGAAAAAAGGCTTCTTGGCAGACGTTGCCCCTTCATTAATTTTGACCAAATATTTACTGTGCATCACATGGCATGCCTTACATCCCACTTTCATTTTTCCAGGCCAGGTTTTGAACAGTTTGGGGCGATTTGTGTTCCATTTGGCTGGACCAGGGCCATGCCCCACTCAGCAGGCCCATGCTGGAGTCTCTGGGATCTTGCCACATGAGGAACTGGCTCCACTGAGTCTTTACTTACGCTATGCCTCTGGGAGCCACGTTTCACTTTAATAATACCTCGTATCCACAGCTGTAGCGTAGGCACCACTGTCACATACTGTATATGCATGCACACATGCAGGCCTGCACACATTGACACTCCAGTGCAATGTGCTCTGTGCTTACCCTTTTAACCTAAAGGGCACCAGAAAGAAATGTGCCAAGTTTCTGTGCTCAGACATTACCGGTGTACCCTCGACTGAATGCTGTAAGCAAAATTCCCTTTCAACACCCAGCTGTCTGAGATTTGCTTTAGAATGCATTTGGCCGAACATTTAGAATAGTCCACATAAGCGGTTAAGGTCATCAGCTCTAGCTCTCAGGGACTGTAATCTAACACTGGTCCAGCAGTAGTCCCGTATCAGCCACTGCCATCAACTAAATAACATTTAAAAAGCATTAAGTCCTTTTTGGCTGCGCCTGCCCCGATTCACTTTGGCATCTCTTCAGAGCTGTTCTTTTTTTTGGCACTGAGCCCAAATGCCATACTCCCTGTGGCCGGTCTGTGCCAGCTGAGTGTGCTGGTCCTTCCTCCTCCTCACTGCCCCAGCCCCTCCTCTGCTTTCCCTCTACTCAATGCCACCTATCACAATCCCCTCATGGCCCGTCACAGGAAGAGAAATACTGCAGACTGTCCAGGCAGTGACCTTGGTAGGAGCGGATCACTGTGCCATATTGTTGTAGACTCAAAAGCAGATTTAAAATTAGATCAGGTTTTATTTATATTAACTCTGCTGTGCAGTCATTGCATAATCCAATGTCAAATAAATCAATCCAGTAATGTTCAAAGTATGTCAGTAATGCCTAATTTCATATATATTTGTTTTTCGAAATGCATTACAAATTGTTTTGCTGCAATTTTATTAATCTCTCGGGGATTTCCAGTCTAGCGTCTCGTAGAAGAAGTCAGCAGTGTGACTCTAGCAGTCCCCTGTTGGGAAATAAATGTACCAGCATATTCAATTACCCCTGTTCCTCCTTTCTGCAGTTGCAGGCTGCTTTGATGTATCACTGCGATCGCAGTGGTCAAACCTCATTAAAAACTGGCAACGCTGGAAAACAAAAACAAGAAGTAATTGCCCACTCATGCTCCCTTGTGCTTTTCTTCTGTAATCCCCTCCATGCTCCAAACCCCTGCGCTGCATACAGAAGCTACCTAGCAGAAGGTCTCAGACTGGCATCTGGGCTCCATATTAATTACAGGTCTGCTCCTGGGGTCTCTTTTGGATACTGGATTTTTACAGGCCAATATAATAACAATAGTTTGGAGCAGGGAAAGGTTGCTCCTGGGCAGCTAATACACCTGAGAGGTTGTATTAGTCTATAATGGGTTCACACTCACTGCCCATCTGACCACTACCGCTTTCAGGTATAAGCGAGTTAGAAAATTGGTGCTAATCAAAGTTAGCCCAACGCTGATAATAAATAAACGATTTCCTGTTATTTTTCACATGTGCACCACTTCTTTTAGCTAAATTCACATAACTGAATGACAGTCACCTAACCGTGGGATGGTCCCCGACCTGGAGGACCATCAGCTCCTTACAAAGTGGTTCTGTATGTGCATGTGTGACGGGTGGAGACTTTGCAGCCATCCGCCACTAATGGAGCCAAGACCCAACCATACCCATAGTTTGTAAATGTCCTGCCCACCAAAGACCTTTAACCTTGCTTTTCTAAGGAAATGACATCCTTGACATCCATGCTAGAGTTCTTTAAGGGGGGCTACAGGCTCCTTTTTGGCTCCTAGGTTATTGTTGGGAATACGGTGGGTCAACTCGAGGAGTCGGTGAGTCTGCACATAGTCATGCACAGGGAGAATAGACTGATTGATAGATAGATACTACACAGACTGACATGCATGCATATGGAAAGACTGACTCTCCCCTGAATCCACCCTGCTCTGTTCAGTCCATCTGCCTGGTCTCCAGAGCCAATTTGACAGGCTGCTTCCTAACAAGCATTCCAGTCTTTTCCACTACAGATATCCTCCTCGTCTCATTGAACAGATATAATAAAACATAGAAACAGCATTTATTCCTGCAGAAATGAATTATGCCCTCATAGCTCTCCGCAGAGTTTGACAGTTTTTATTTGTGTCTAATGACACTCACTGGAGCAGCTTGGTATCAGGAGGAGCTACAACTCATCCACAATTGTGTCCCCTGGGTTTCTGTTGAAAATTCATTATTGTATAGTATATTTTCCCCTGTCATGTCTTTTTCACAGTTTCTTCACATTGTTATGCCATTGTAGACGAAAACTTTACTTATACATGCCTGGTGTCTTCCAAATGTGTCAGGCACGTTAGGGAAAAGCCTGGAGCATGAGTAGGAATACTGCTCTTATTGTCCTGGCTTCAGATGGGGGCCCCCAGACCAGGATGGGCCCCCAGCCTCCCAGAGGAGCACTGCTGCACTATCTCATTCCTGCATTGCCAGGGGACATCCAGGGATGTGTTTCCCATCTGACACAGCCATGAGCCGCTTCTCTGGGCCTTAAAAACCTCTGTTGGGTCCATTCTTGATGAGAGATCATGATTATGATGCCTGAGCCTCAGAGATAATGTTGGTGACTCACAGCCCTGAACAAAGGAGGGATTGCTGCGTGTTTATGATGTCATCAGCAGATTAGTCGCCTCTTTATTGCATATGACACATGAGCAACAGGATGTGTAAAGGAGATGAGAGTGTCATAATGTCATCGATGTTATAGTTTACTCTGCCCCATTTATTTTTCCTGTTAGAAAAAAACTATTTAACCATGTGTTCATGTTCTACCTATTAATACTTGTTTGATGTTGGATGGTAAGCAGACATTCTCTTGTCGCCGGACCTCCTATAATTTAATTTTATTATTTTATTACGTTTTGAATGTCTTGGCTTTAACAACAATGGAGCATTGTGTCATGTTTGCACTGTCGTCTGCATTAGTGTTATTTCACAGAAATAACAGTGGGAGGCTTGTAAGCATCTATGAGTGTATAGACTTAGTTTCTTTACCAGCAAATACAGATAAAAAAAATGCATGAACTACACTTCTTTGTAGCTGTCTAGTTGTCAGTGCAGGATTGGGTTGCAGTGTTGTGTATAAACTCTTCGGTAGAATATTCAGGCTTTGATTGAAAAAGAACAAATATGTACAGTGCTTTTATTTTTTGGGGAAATTGATATTGCTTCTCAAGTGCTGCTGTAACATCAGCGGGGTAACAGTACCCCAATCTGTTTGGAAAACGGAGACAAAGAGATGAGGAAAGAAAGAGGCCATAAAGATATCCATCATCCCCCCCTCCCTCAACCCACCTCTGGGTCCCCATACACACTCACACACGGGGCTTTAATCCTGCCTCTTAGGAGTGTAAGTGATAGCCTTGTGTAACATTAAAAACAGGTCTGATCTGATGCAACTGGCAAAGTCATTCATGCAGCATGCATTCCGGGGTGGGATCTCGATGTTGAAATGGCAAAAGATTCAGTTTCACTTTCCCGTTAATGTCATCTGATCAGCGGGAGTATAGTAGCGTGCCTTTTTTTTCTCTCTGTTTCCGTCTCTCCCTCTGTTTCTCCTCCTTATCTCTGCCCTCTCTCGCTGTTATCTCCTCTAATTCAACAGAAAAGGGTGCCTTTTCTTTTGCTCCCATTCATTTAGTGGCTGCCCCCCCCCCTCGTCCCGAGCAGGCGTGGCTCCAGTCTCCGCCTGTTTCCCCCCGAGGGACACGCCCTCTGCTCTTATCTCTGCCATAAATCCCTCTTAAGTCCCCTAATCACAGATTAATGGGGCTGTAGATAGGGAGTGGCCTACTGTGCTTGGCTTTCCTTATCACAGATCCATATTCCATATCTCTGCCATTGCTCAGCTGCACATCTGATACGAGGTGCGTTGACCTGGCTCAGGTTCAATTTTAGCATCTGTCTTTATGAGATTTTGTGACCTTGAGCATCTTTGTGATGGGAAATAAACCTTACCACAATATTACTCATATAATCACATGCAACCCCAGGCAGGGATCCTTTACAATGTGACCGAGTGACTCAGAATGGCGAAGTGGTTTTGTCATACAAGGAAGTGGACATTATTTTGGCTGGGACCGCAGCGACAACTGATCTAAATTGCCATACTGTCCTTCTCCCCTTGCAAGCCTGGCTGTCTTCCTCTTCCTCACACTTTGCCAAGATAAGAGCTATGAAAAGGAGCTGTGAGAGACAGAGGCACATTTCTTTCCAAGTTAGAGAAGTCACTGGACCTGAACTTATTACTGCAGCTAGGTGATTGTTTTTCACACTCCCCCCCTTACATCTACTACAGTTTATTTTTTGCCATTCCATCCTATTCTTTCTGTCATTTCGATTCATTCAGCAAAGAGTGATTAGCAATTAAATGCAGCATGCATGATGTTGCCTATGGCGGTACAAGAGCTTTTAATTGCAAAGGGCAAACGTGCCGTGTTTAAGGAATGACCCCGGCTCTGATGGAGCTGACCCTGTCTGGTTTTTTTCTTGTCCCGAGGCTGCTCAGAGTCTGCAGTTCCTGGGTCATCTTCAATGGTTTCCTTCATCTGGAGAGTCAGTAGATCGATTGCCGCCTCGCAGACGTACAGTCCAACCTTTGTAGCAGCACAAGCAAGACTTCATTGCTTTTACTTGTAGTTGACATCTTGGCCATTTTCGCTGACAGTAAATTTTCTCAATGCAATTCTAGTTAGTGTTAAGTGCCCCAGTGAGGTCAGCACAGAATTCATGCCATGTCTGACAGTGATCGGTGGAGAAAGAGCCTATATTTCACATTGAGCAAACACCCTGAAGGTCTTCATGGATCCTAGGATGCATACAGAGAGTATGTGTGAGTATATGGGTCAGTGTCTGGGTCTGGACCCTCGTGGTGACTATGGATGGGTCTGTTCAATACCAGCATGTGCGTTTGTTGCTGTCGGGCTCTTGCGGTTTGTTGTTCATTACTTCGATTGCTTTTAGGAGTGGAAAAAAAAGTCACAGAGAATTGTGGGTTTTTTTAATTACCTCCACAGCGAGCAAAGGCTCCCTCAAGCTTAGTTTAACTTTGTGAGTAAATGAAAAAGAAAAAAAAAAAAGAAGAGAAACGAGAGAGAACCAGCAACTGAGAGAGTTGGAGAAAAGGAGATCTTGCCTCAGGCTCCAATCGATCAGATCCTTGCAGTAGAAGTCCCAGCTTCCCTTTGGTGAGGCTGTGTATTGCATTAGCTCATCTCAAATTCTCTGTCTGGAAGCAGAGGAGGGGGGACGAGGGGGGATAGAGAAAAAGCAGAGAGGGTGGTTGAAAGCAGCGGAGGAGACGGACGGGCAGGGCTTTGAAATAAAGGGAGGGTTAGACGACTCAAAGCCAAGCGAGAAAGAGCTTGGATCAGTCGCGAAGTGTGCGCTGCTCTCATGCTCCTCTCTTGTTTCAGTCTCAGGTTCGGTCTGCTGTGCCTGCTGAAGCGAGCTTAGCCTGTTGGCTACCTTCTGTGAGCGTGCACCTGTAGAGGGGCGCATGTTTCTGCCCGTGTCTTTTTTCCCCTAGTATGGGGTAATGGAGCTGAAGTAACCGGGGTCACTCAGTGTCTGTGGGGATCAGTATGGCAACAAAACACACACACATGAACATAGTGAATTCAATTATAGACAGGGAAGGAAAGCATAATAGCATTGTGTAACTGATACATGCTCACACACCCATTCGCCGCTCAAAAAGCATGCACACTCTCTTACGAGGAATTCTCAATGAACTGCTGAATATGTATTTATCAGATTATTCTCACCAGGCTCAGTGTAGCACACAACTATAACAAACTCGACATTGTATTCTGCCTCTTAATCATGCAAATCTGGTGCAATCATCTACGGTAAACAGCGGTTGAGCAAACACAAGCGCCGCCTGCCACGCTGTGCTCCTCGCAGTGGGTCACATCTAAATAGTTAATGTTTCCCCGCCATAAAAAAACACCAAAATTCAGATCATTTGAAAGTAGAGAGGAGCTGTTTAAATTAGAGAAACGGCGGCGCGGATCGCTATCTGGAGCGCTTCAAAGGCCTCGTCAATAAAACATATTAACCTGCCCTGTCTGGTGAAGGGTGGTAGCGGTGCAAGTTGCTGTGGTGGCTACGGGCTCGTCCGTACCCAGCACAGCGAGGTGTGTTAGCGCGCCTCTTTGCTACAGCATGCTGCCCGAGCAAAGGGCCGGGCCTCGTTAGCCTCTCGTTAGGTCTGTGGACTCAAACGCCTGTGACGGGAGCAGGTTACAAATGAGGGTTAATTAGCCCAGTACTGGTTCAGCACCGCCATGTATTTTTTATAAACTTTATTCAGTGTCAAAGAGCAAATGAATTCATTTTTGCTGAAGGCTTGATATGTCGGTCTCTAATTCTCCATCTGATTCCGTCCATCTGGAATGCTTCAATCTCCACACATAGTTTTCATGCTGTTTAATTTATTTTTTAATATTGTTATGGAGATCATGCGGCTATTCATTACAATGGGCTCCTCCTGCATTCATTTGAATATTGTCCTCTAGTAATGCTAGTTGGTCATTTTTTCCAGCTCTGCTTGAGCTGCAGCCATGAACTACCTCCACAGTTTGTTAGTAGGAGTCCTGGAAAACATGTGTGCAGCATACAGTATAAACATGAAACTCGGGCCCAGTGAGGGAGCGTACACCAAGCCTCGAGGGAAGACCCAGTGTTTGCATAAGACTTGTAGAGGATGCCTGCCCAGAGGCAACTAACTGAAATCTCTCAAAGGAAAAAGAAATCTTATTGTTAGGGTCTTGTGTTAGCAGACCAAATCGCTGTATACAGACAAGGACATTGATGACGTTGAAAAGGTTTATTCCAGGTGAACTGATTGGAGCACTATGGCCGGGGGGATAGGGTGGCAGGGCCTGAGGCACAGGGAACAGACATGTTAATCACAGATTGAAGGGGGAAAAAAAGCATGATGAATAGTTCTTAGAATACACAGAGGAGGGAGCCATAAACTACCACAGTAATGGAGAACAATCTGCCGATGAGTTGGAAGAAAGCCGGGGTTCATAAAGCGTAGAGGAGAGGAGACGAGCTGATAGATGGCAGGTGAGGCTGAGGGAAGTGATGGGCTGATTGAAAGCAGGTGTGCAGGAGGCGGGGTGCAGCAACACACACACACACACACACACAATGGGAAACTTCAGAAAACACAAGGGATAAGCTGGAGGCGTGACAGTGACTCATATCTGATAACTACTATAGTTCTGATGATCCCCAGTAGTCAAGCAATTAAAAAAAGTCATAATGATAATTAGGAATGACACAATAATCATGATGTCCTTCATTGTGGTACTGGATTAATTATATTTCATTGACCATACCACACGTTCGCGTTGAAGTGATTAATCTTACCACAGAGCTGTCACTAATTATGCTGACTTTACTTAAAGTACGCGGCCACCACACAAAGATGCCTCCTCAGCAGCAGATTTCCGTGGTTACAAGGGATGGGCGGGGAGTTCTGAAAATCACGCAGCGTGGCGAGTTCACAGGATGCTGGGTAAATTAATCGCAGGCCTCCTGATTGTCTTCAACTGGTGCTGAATGGGCTCCAAAGGCCTATGTGCAGGGAGATGTTGTGTGTGTATATATATATATATATATATATATATATATATATATATATATATATATATATATATATGCTTACCTGCTAAACCCAACCCTTAACAACAGGAAAGCTACTTTCCATGTAAAGCAGGTTTGAATGCCACGGCTGAGTGATCGGTGAGCAACAGTAATGACCTGAGATAATACTGGGTTGTTAACCCCCTTGGCATTGCTGTTTGCTGCTATTTCTTTCTTCAATAGTGTAACCGCCGATCACATTCCTTTGTCACTAAGCTATGCGGTGTATCTTATCTCTTATCTCTCAGTTTCCTTTTCACCTTTAAGGTGTGCTGTATTCATGTTCCTCTGTTTACTCCTCTTTCTTCTGTCTTGCACTTTGATCTGAGAAATGACAGTCATGTTGCTGCAGTTCAAGCGTTACCAAATGAGCGGTTACTGTAATGAAAGGCTGACACTCAACGATGCGCCCACTGCTGGCATCAGCATTTCCCCCTAAATTTGTATTTTAAAGTTCATTTCTAATATAGAAATTTGTCATAGATTTATCAAATATTTGTGTAGAAGGTGCAGATGCATTCTAGTGAAGGATCAATATTCATAAGTCCATACGTTGAGTATTGTGCCTCTGAAGCTTATCACCTGAAATAAAGAAAGGCTTGAATATATAGGCTGCCATATAAACGGTATCTACGACACAGGATTGGCCCAGTGTGGATGAGGGTTACCTGCTTTTCAGATGCTAATATGTGCAGAGTACGATGTGGATGAAATTCATTTACAGTTAGCAGTCCTAAAATTCCATTTGTTACTTTTCAGGATCCCGTCTGCGCCAAGAGGACACCCCACCCCGGATTGTGGAGCATCCGTCTGACCTGATCGTTTCCAAAGGGGAGCCCGCCACTCTCAACTGTAAAGCGGAAGGGCGGCCCACCCCGACAGTGGAGTGGTACAAGGATGGAGAGCGAGTGGAGACGGACAGGGACAATCCCCGTTCCCAGCGCATGCTGCTGCCCAGCGGCTCCCTCTTCTTCCTGCGCATCGTCCACGGAAGACGGAGCAAACCGGACGAGGGCTCCTACGTCTGCGTCGCCCGCAACTACCTGGGAGAGGCGGTGAGCCACAACGCGTCGTTGGAAGTAGCCCGTAAGTGCATTGTGTCTCCTTATTTCTCCTTTGGCCTCTAGTGTGGGCGTGAATGGACGAGTTTGGGTTTAGATGGAGCTGAATAGCAAGCTCCAGTTTCCTCCAGTGTTTCTCTCCTCAATGTGCTCATTGAGTTGGATAATCTCTCAGGAGATGGGCAGGATGTGTTTGGCCCAGCGGTCTCCATAGGCCCGCGGAGCCTTGGGGGAGAAGTGGCCTGATCATTCCAGGGTGAGTGCTCCTCTAAAGGGCCCTTGGTAGGTGGTCAGGAGCTACAATGGGAACAAAGCCTTTTCTGTTTTTGGCCCTGCTTCTGTTTTTTTGTCAGAAAGATAGATATGAGGTTTTATAAGAAGGGGAATGCAATCTTTGCATCTGTGTTTAGTCATCTTTTAATGAAGAACTTTCCCACTTATTTCAGCAAAGCATCGCAATGCTTTTTATTGTCTGCCACGCTCACGCTATGACAGACGAGCTTTGATGTGAAGTGGATGTAAGCATCTCTTGGATCAGCGAGCCAGCTAGGAGACATATCACGTAGGAGAATATTTGTCAGCCAGCAGGTATGCAGTACAGGAAGAGAGGAGGAAAATAAACAACCTCTCTGAACCATGCATTCTTTTTGTAAGTGGTGACCTATGTTGACAAATTTGTTCCCATGCATCGGTTAGAGGCTGCTTTCGATGGTGAGGTCAGCTCTTTAGATATATTATCTCTTTGCGCTCTCGACTGGCTAAGAGTGAAGGCTGAGGAGAAGAGCTCAGATATCCACCACTCCTCTAGCATGCCCAGAGGCTGTCACCAACCCGCTCACTGTAATCTAATCAAGATAGGGAAAGAAAGGATGCTGTGTGTGTGTGTGTGTGTGGGTGTGTGTTAATGCGGAGAGTGGGGGGGTGGCTGTGATAGTGTGTATGGGCTCCTGGCTTTTTGAGGGGTAATGATCTTGGGTATGAGATGTCTGTCAGATATCTTCCACGATATTAATGGGGATCTCTGGAGTATACAGATGAGACAGAGATCTGCTGTTTTAGATATTTGCAGTCTTGAGTTTCAGCTGAGTGAAATATAGGTAGGGGGAAACCTCTGCACAGTCATGCTCAAATAATGTAGCGTATTGTCCTGATATTTGATGCAATATCTAATTCCCACCACATAGATATGATTTCCGCTCACAATTTAGATGCACTTCGACTGCATTAGAGTACAGACTCTGGCATAATATTCCATATATATATTTCCATAGGTCACAACGCTAAATATTTTTCTCTAGTGGGAGATGAAATGCAGCGTTTATTTCAGAGGTGGGTTTTTCAAGTAGAAAAACAAGACACTTGGCGAGACTCGCGAGGACCAGAGTAGAGTGCCGTTGGCTCGGCCTCAAGTTTGGGCTGCTTATTCTGTATAAGGTTCAAAGAGACCCATAATGACAAGCCACCATGCTCCAGCCCTCTCTCTCTCCTTCTCGCTTAGTTGGTGTCTCTCACCCCCCCCCCTCTCCAGCTCATGCTTAACTACATATAATTATGTTGTCGGAGCAACAAGGATGGATCCTTGCCACAAACAGGGAATCAGAAGAAAAAGCAGAGAATCACTGAGATTTCATTACAACGCCTCATTTAAACTAACTAAACATAAATCTGACTCCTGAGGGCATATAAGTAAGTTTTAAAACTAACTAAAAAGGTTAAAGAATCTTGTCAAACCTATGCTGTACGTAGGGAATGTGTCAAACTCCCCACTCCGCGAACTCGAGGGAACCGCCAGGCTTTTCATTTTCAATGAAACTCCTGAGAAGGAAATGGTGGTTTTAATTGTGTTTGCTTTGCCGAGCTCTGCCCCTGTAACGTATTCACTTTAAAAGCTAAAAACACAGCTTTTTGAAGATGTTATTTTAAGACTCCGGCTTTTACAGTTTCCCTTACTCACCAGCGATTGTTAACATAATCCAAGTTTCAACAAGTTCTGTTTTGCCAGGCTAGAGGAGCTAACCCGGTTTGTTTGGTTTATCATTAACTACATGTACAGTACAGCTCACAATCGGTCTCTATCTCTGCTTCTTAACCCAAATCCCGGGCTAATGCATTTACCATGAATCCTGTTTGCCCTGTGTACTCAAACAAACTTAGGATCCTTTTTCCTCTTGTGATATTGTTTTCTTTGTATTAAAGTTGTCAACGTCAAATAATGAACTTTACAACTGATTGAAGAGCAAAGACCACGTTTAAATTGGACCATTGTTGGTATGAAAAACTGTGATTATGTTATATAGTGTCATATATATAAATATTTAACGCATTCTTGAACATGTTCGCACAGATTCAGTTTTGCATTTGCATGTTTCAAGATGCCCTAAATGCTTTGGGTGCTACCCTTGGGAAATTATTGCTACTAACAGATCACTGAGGTAACATGAAGCTCTACCATAAAAGAATGTAATAAAGTCATCTAGAAATAAATATGCATAGTCTTATTGAGCAATTACACACATGTGCAATGTGTGTATTGTGGTATGATGGCATCATGATGCTGTGATACGGCATAAGAGTTGCCTCTTGCAGCTTTTAAAGGCTGCAGTACAAAAAATTGATCCCAATATCTGTACTAGCTGTTCTCACTTTTATTATATTCACACTACTGGTGATTATTTATCAAACATATTGTGTAAATATTCTGTGAAAACACCAATAAAAAGTGTTCAAAGCCTTTGGTCCAAAATATTCTGATATTTGATGTAGTCCATTTCACGCAGCCCTGCTTAGTTTAGCAGTTTGTTTCACCCAGGTCTCTGCATGGGGCCCTGACAGGCTCTATGAATAGCTTGTTTCCCTTTTCCTGGATGCAGAGATAATGAAGTGAGGTAATGGACGGCACACTGCTCCACTTGAGCAGGCGATAACCTCACGGCCTGCTGTCTAGTGGCCTGGCTGACTGCACGGTGCTGACCGCACACAGTTGGCCGCGGGCCTCACATCCACACGCAGGATCCTCTCGCCAAAGGCCCGGGTTTACTTTTTTTTTTTTTTTTTTTTTACAGCCACTAACAACAGAAGCAGAGGGATGTTTACTTTAATTTGGTCCGTTGCATATAACTCCATTCCACCAAGTTTATCTAGGATCACATTGATCTCGCTGCATCTGTGCAGTCTCCTTTGCCATGTGCAGCCAGCTGGCTGGGGCGGCCCCTCGCGAGCGGCGGGGGGGGAGGTCAGGGTGTCGGATGTGTTTGAGGCAGGGTTCGACCTCACATATTTGGGGTCAGGCGTCAGGGTCATCTGCAGAGCGGAGGACAGTTGGCTGGCATGCGCCAGTCTGAAGGCTGCATGGCCGCCTCCAACTGATCCAAGCTCCCTCCTGTCTTCTTTTGTACTACATCTGTTGGTTCTCTGCGGGCCTCGGCTCAACTCCTCCCACACTTAAACGCTCCCATCGCGTCGCACAATATCTAAGAATACTCTCTCACATTTCTGTCTTCTCTCACATATCTTTTTTTTACTCTTCATTATTGCTCCACCGCTACACAAATCAAATCAAATATAACAAGGCAACGGTCGCTTATTTCACACCCCGGTGTCATAGTAATTATTTATTTTCAAGATGTTTCCTTTTTAACTTTTTTGCAAAAGCTGAATATGGTGGGCTGTGTTTTTGAATTTCATTGACTTCTAGCACACATCGCTCTGTGTTTTTGTTATTTCTGGCTATTATCTGGAGTCCTTTTAACATAGTTTTCTGCTTGGCAAATATGAAAGAGAAGTTCCAAACATAAAACCAGACCATGAGGTGAAGAGAGAGAGCGAGGGAGAGAGAGATAAAGTGAGTGAGAGGCAGAGAAAAATAAACTGCGGAGTAGGTTAGAGCAAGAGCGGAATGAAAAAAAAAAAAAAAAAATCAGGGCAGCCAAACCCCAGCAGAAGCAGCAGTGAGCACGCTGGCGAGCTGCCAGGGGACTGGAGGCAGAGTGTGTTACAGCTCTGTGGCAGTTATTTGTCTCAGGGAGGTTCAGAGCAAATTGGTGCAAACGGCACAGCCAGGGTCTGCTTCATGAGTCAACACGCAGGCGAGGCGTGGGCTCCACACCACAGACGCTGCCTGGCCTCCGATCCAATCTGTTTTATGTTGGGATCCAGACCCCTTCCACAATCTGAAAGCCCAGTAATGTGTGTGTGTGTGTGCGTGGCTGCCGAGGTTGAACTTTGCAAAGAAAACTGCTCACAGTAATGTACAATAAAACTTTTGGGTTCACAATGTTGGCTTTGAAACACATCCCTGTGTCTCTGCATGGATTCTGTTTTATTTTGTGTTTATCTTATTGAGAGTCATAGTTAGTGAATGTCACATGCTGTCTAATTACACTCCCCCCACGGCGCATTTCTGCCGGCTAAATCTTTGTGAAACATCTGCAGGGGAGATATGTGCAATGGGCACATGCATTTTAATTAGTTTTCTATCAATCCATATATGTAGAGTGACTTCTCTCATGTATGTTGCGTGTGGTCTGTTGAGCCCGCTCTATTTTACACTTCAGGGTGTTTGCATAAATCAATGCTGTCCATGCAATTAAACCTGCAACATTTGTTTGCTGTGTTTGGTCGATAACTACATGCCATTTTGAGGGGAGAATTTCTCTGAGGCGCGACAGGCCTGGCATTGCAAATATATGCAGTGCTCCTTATAGAACGCCGCGCTCGTTATTGACCTGGTTAAATATCTAAGAACTTTGACCACGTCGGCTGAATATTCATGAGACACATCCCGGCATGTATTGACTGACATAATTGAGCTAATAGTAGTTGTCACACCCTAAAGGGATTGCAGCCTGGAGATAAGGGAAACGTGTCTGTTTCAGTAATGCGAAATGTGTCAAATGTCACACTGATTCCAGAGAAATTTTAAAGCATGTTTTTTTTCCCCCCACAAACAAATCCCACAAATTTCACCCTCATCTACCAAAATGAATCCTGCTAACTATAGATGTGAGGCCGAGCTCTGAAAATGCTCACCGCAGGAAAGAGAGGGGTGTAGCAGCAGATAAGAGCGAGAGCAGGGAAGCAGGCACCAAACCTAAAGAGAACACGACCCCTGCAGGGTGTGAGAAAGTGGTTTGTGAATGCATTGGTTTATATAAGAATAAAGCGTCCAATAGAACAAGATCGGATGAGGCAAGACTTCCTGTGTTTGGGGAGTGTGTGAGGCTGTGTATGCGTTTGATTCCATCAATCTGTCAGTGTGTGTACACTGGTCTAGTGAACAATGTCTCGCCGAGTGTTGTTTGAAGGAGTCTGTTCGTGAGCTAAAGGGGCAGGGGTACAGGCGTGGGTGAAGGAGCCAGCCCAGAGTCCCATCAATCACCCTGCGTTCCAGCCACCTCTGACAGCAGCCGCCCTCCAAAAGTAAAGCTCTTACTGCTTCTTTTTTTTTTTTGTTGTTGTCCTAGAGAAAACACAGGTTGAGGCAAAGCTGCGGGCAGAGTTTGAGTTTTTTGATACAAGGAAACAGAAATGAAGGAGCTAATTTCCACTCTTTGTCTTATCATTAGATTGTCATCGGTGGAATTTAGGGGGGAAATGGCACCATAAAGCAATAAACTCAAACCCTGGGTGAATGAGGCACCATTTTAATGGAGACATAAACTACTTCTTCAGTAGGCGAAGCTTGAGTCAGTCCCTTTAGTGTGATAGATGGCTGCTTGATCTCCCTCTACAAAAGAAAAAACAGGATGAAATGCATTAGATGAGCTAAACACAGCTGTTTCGGTCCGACACCCCCTCCTTTTTGCCTTTTGACTATCGTCACTGTGTGCACTCATCTAGGAAACAGCTCCTTTCTTTTAGCATGTAAGGAAATGTTGACTTATGGACTCTACTTTAGGCACTTTTCTCTTTCTGTGGATGTTTTTTGCAGCCTGTCCATTTACACGCAGTGATATTAACCAGATATCACAGTGTGTCTGAAACATCTAAAAAACTATGTTTAAAACGTAGGGCTACTGCACCGCTTTCTGTCTGGGCTCCAAAATTCTTGTAAGTCAGAGCTCTTTTCTTTTTTTTTTTTCTAGCTGCCACAGTGACTGCTTATTCATCTCTATGTAATCCTTGCCTCTGGCTACAGAACAGAATAGGACAATGAGCAGGATGGGTGCTGGGTCCCGGGACAGTGAGTGCTACAATACCATTATGAAGTGTTGGTCTAGAGCTGATAAGATACAGTCTGTGGGCCCTTGAATCCAGTGGTCCTATACGGCCACTCTGGACAACCTGATAGCAGAGGACTTCCTGTTCGTTTAAAACGCGCCTATCTCATGTTTCTGTCTGCAAGAAGTGTGCATTTTATCAACATGTTTCCACATTCATTCGAGTCTTTGGCCGTGCTCCATATGTGATAGCTGCTCTTGATGGTGAGCTTGTGAGAACCACATGAATGTACGCTGCTGACTCTAATCGCCGCTTCTTCTGCGGAGACCTGGGTATTACTCTTGTTGTGGGGTGTAATCTCCTCTCGGTCTGAGCCTCTCCCGTGTCCGGAGAGTATGCGTGCGTGTATGTGTGTGTGTGTGTGTGTTTATGTGTGTATGTGCCTGCATTCTGGTGTCTGGTCATATGACAAGGAGGTTTTTTTTTTTTGCTCTGCGGACATGCTCTGGTTATTAAACCTGGGTTAAGCCTTCACTTGAAAACTTCTATCATGCTCCTTGATCCGAGACGATGGAGTTAGGGAGGATTAGGGGGTTTGGAGAGTAAAACTTTTTTTTTTTCAGCCAGCATTTTGACAAACTTAGAAAAATGTGCTCATGGGGGCAACTCATAAGATGAGCCTGCACAGAGCCTTGTGATGGTCTGTTTTTCCTACCTTGTCTTCACTGTTTGCTCCTGGCGGGCGGACCACCAATTCACCACCTATTGGAAGTTTTACAGCTCCTCGCCAAATCTCTGCAGAGTGCACGCATCTAGCTGTGAACTCCTGGCTCGAGTGCAACAAAGGCACAAACTTGTATATACGCACACTGAAAACACGGACGACTTTTAGCTGCTTTTCGCAAAGTTAAACCAAAGAGGAACAATCACAGACTCTTGTTCTGGACGGTGATCTTGATTGCAGAATGTGGAATTTTGACGTAAAGTATATGGGACACTTTTTCCCCATACTTTGTACTTTTTTATGGTTTGTGTGTTAGTTGCACAACAGTAGCCTTCAGGCCAATTCTCCTCAGGTTCATTGAAGTGATCACCCAGCAAATGGTGTCTGTGCCCCACTCGTGCCATATCAGCCTTTATCTCTTATAGTTACATTTCCAACAAGCTATCTTCTTTTTTTTGTGTCTTTTTACTTCCTTTACCTCTTTCCTCGCTGTGCTGCCTCCTGTGAGTTGATAGAGGAAGAAATTGAGGCGAGAGAGATGGGGTTTCCAAAAAAAGGAAAGAAAAAAAAGAAGCGATCTGAAATTTTATCGGAGTTGTAGCATGTTGCTGAGCCTGGAGCGTGACAGGCAGGAAGAGCTGGTGAGCTAAGCACTAGACCCAAACACCGATAACGATCTGCCTCGTGCTATCTGACTACAAATGAAATGCCGTCTATTTACTGCTGACTGCGGATCGTCGCTGCCCTACCCATCAGTCAAGCCGGGGATACATGAAGGCATCCAATTGTCATCTAATTGTCCTTGGTTGCCGTGGCAGCTAATCTGATCGTGGAAGCAACAATTGGGAGAAAATGCGTTTCCCCCCCCCCCTTTCTCCGTGTCCTGAAATAAGACCAGCGTGAGTTGTTGTTCATTATCGCCCAGCAGTTCTTATGCAAGCGTCCTCTTATCCTGACCTCTCCGACTATGTCTCGCGTTACGGATGGTGCGAGTGACTCCATTACCGCACTAATGATGCACTAATGACAACAGACACGCAAAAGAAACGGACGAACAGGAAAAAGCAACAAACAATGAGCAGCATGGAGAGTATGCGAGTCACATTGGAAACGTTTTCTCTGATTTGTGTAAACATCTGTCTCTTCATATTAAGTCTGTTGTTTACGCACCTCAGGCCCTAACTACACGTGCTGTGAACATAATCATCCTCAATGGAGTGTATGTAAACATAGACAACAGTCTAATTAGGACCATAAGGAGAATGGTGATTTGACTGAGCGCTGAATGGAGCAGATACACCCTCACCTCTCCTTTGTGTCCGCGTGACCTTTCTGAACAGGGTGTGGCTAGGACACAAAAGCGTCTCCATGTAACCATATACCGCAAAGAGCTGGATAAAAGACAGACAGGGGGACGTCATGTGTAAAAGGAGAAATGTATGAGAGGATCCATTCAAAATTCAAACAGTAGTCAGTGTTGCTGTGGGTGAGTTTGAAATAGCTGACATCTGACTCAGTGGGGCCTGGTATTATGTGACCATGGTGCTGCTGTTAGGCTTGGGGGTGACATTTCTATTCTCCCTTAAAGACTCCGGCTCCCCGCCTCGCACTAGTATCAGATTCTAATCTGTCAGTCGGTGCCTCAGCTCCATTTGTGACGATTGGTCACATCTGATGGATGGGATAGAAAAGCCCTTCAGTGACCGGCCGGGATATAGCACGGCCCTTTTCCCCAGAGTTCTTCACTGACCTGACACTCACCCATATGTCAGTTTTTAACACTTGACTAATAAATATCACTTTCTTGTGCTTGCGGCATAAACTAATACAAGTCTACCTTTCCCCCTGGATGTCTGACATTTGATTTATCGGTCAGAGACCCATGAGGAGATCGAGATTCTTCAAGTCAGGCGTTCACTTTTCTCTCTTTTTTAGTTAATCTACCTCTATCTAACCAAGTCTATCTAACCCCTCTTCTTGTCTACCAGCAAAACCGTTTCCCCACCCGCTGGTTCTGAGTAAAAAAAAATACTCTATTTGGCCAGATCACATTTAACAACAGCTGTACACAATGACAAAAGGGACGAAATATGCGGGGACATAGAGAAGTGCTGCATGCTCAGTTTGTTGTTGCAGGGTTTCACACACATGGTGAAGGTAACAGGTGTTTGTGTGTGCGTGTGCATGTGCGTGTGTCTGAGGAAAAAATACTAGTAGTATATTTGCAGTGAGCAACCAGAACAGATTCAACAGATAAAATCCTGAGTCGGGTAACGCCCTAACGAGCGTACGCACCGCAAGACTTCCCTAGCTCCTTAAAGCCTTACAACGTACACTCAGCCATATTTGGATCTTTTTGCATTCTATGTGAGCCTCATGCCAATAATCACGGCGCGGTAGCAGATGATCTGGGGACCTGGCCCTTGTGTCCAGGCTCGTTTTTCCTCTGCCAATGGGATTAGCGGAGAGTGCCGACTCTGCAGGTGCAGCCCTAAGTTAATTTACCCCACTGTTTGGAGCTATAATAGCTTATTGATTGCCTGACAGAGATGCAAGAAGCAGCATGGAAGGGCACGGAGAAGGGGAGAGAATAAGTTAATCATCGCTCAGCGTGTTGCCAGGATTTAATCACATTACCCAAGGTTCACCACTGCCATGTAAATTCACTTTCAACCTCTGAGGAGTTGGAGTGACTGCGCAGAGACAGAGGAGACCCTGCTGATTATTGCGACGCCTTTTTTTACCTCGGCTGCGCTCTGCTCTCCCTGCAGGCCCGGTGCTCTCGTGCCCGGTGCCCGCCTCAGTCCTGTGGGATGCAGCCTCTCTGCACAGGGGCCCAGCTTAATTCATGTTAAGCTGTTGGGTTAATTTTAGCAATGCTACCCAGTGGTGACCTCCATCTGCTATAGTGCAGCTCAGCAGGTCGTCTGAAAAACATCAGCCTGGCCTCCCCCAATTCAGTCCATAACTCCCAGACAGCTGGTTGGACCATCACTCACTTCTTCCACTGCTTGTTCCCATGCTAAATTGCTTCTGTTCAGTGTGTGTGTGTGTGCGTATACAGTATGAGCACGGAGGTCTGTGTGTGTGTGTGTTTCTCAGAGGAACTCCGGCCCATTAGCACTGCCATCATATGCACATTCTCACTACGGCTGGTTACCTGGAAACTGCACATACTGCTGTTTTTTTTTGTTTTTTTTTGACCGGTGGCGCTCTTGCTGCCAACACAGTTTGATAGAATGCTCCTTTATTTTCTGACATTACCACAGTGCTCTACAACAGCCGACCGACTCTCGCCTTAACCCCGTAATCACCAGCCACGACTGATTGTGCTTGTGCGTCGGACTGGTTTTGTGTTTACACAGAAAGCAGCAAAAAAAAAAAAGAAAAAAACCCAGGTTGAGCTGTGGTTGGACTTTCCTCGTTCTTCAGCCTGGCTTCTATCAATCTGTCTGCACCTGAATACTCAGCTAACCAAAAAGCCAAACACTGGCACAGCGAGCGGAGAAGGGAGCGAGTGAGATAGCGTAAACACAGAGACGTAGATGTTGACCTCGCGGCCCCATCTCGCACAAACATCGTCCCCCTGACCCCACGGCTAAATTCCTATCTGCCAACAACAGGAGACACATCTGGCAAAACTGTCCACCTCAACTTAAATCTGAACCTCCATCAGGTCTCATCACTTAGCAGGGCTCGCGGTACGACGTTCAGATTAGCCGCTCATGCGAGTAATTGCACCTGAATCTGGCGCCTTTGAGATCAAACGCGCAGAAGGAGAGATGGGAAGCAACAACAAAGACGGCGGAGGAATTGTCAGAGAGAAAATAGCGGACAGGCTGCCGTTAAGCACGGGATGAGAGGGGAGAGGGAGGTGGCTCCAGTTGGATGGAGAGGCTCTCTTGGCTCGCGAGGGGGAAGATAAGGGGACAGGTGGTGTTCTGTTCTCTCAAAGATCTCCGACAGCTGGCAACTCTCTCGCTATAAGCATGTTGCCATAGAACGTATGTGTCCCTGTGCAGTGTGTGTGTGTCTGTGTGTGTGTGTGCATTTGGTGGTGGTTTGAGCACTCGCCAGCTCCCTAAAGTCAGTCTCAACTCTCATACCTGTGCTTTTTTTTTCCTTCCCCCCCTTGTACTTATTTTCTACTTCCAGTTGCATGGTATGTGATCATTTCATACCAGTCTGTTCTACTCAAATATTTTCCTTCCTCTGTCGTTGGTGTTTTCACATGTGGCAACAGCAGGTCGACTGCTGTTCTGAAAAAGCACAGACTTCAGGAGTGGTGTGTTCGTGTGAATGCAGGATTGGTGTTTATGTTCCTTTGCCACTTACCTACTTCTTTTCCATCCTGTATGTGACTTTGGACTTTGCGATACTCACGATGCTAAATATTGATGTATTATTGCTGACTTCAGCTCTCACAACGTACTGCATTGTTTTAAAGCTCCACTATGGAAACATGTGCTAATTGCTTTTTGATTATATGATGATTTAGGTGTTTCAAAATGCAAAATCCACAGAGAAATGGACACAGCTTATTTCAGCTTCAGAAACTGTGCCTTAAAACAAGCCAACAGGACCTCTGTGACATTGTGATGTCACAACTATACTGTCAATATGCCACTCGCGAGCCAGTCTAGTCTGAAAAATCCTGGGTATTTATTCGTGCTGTTTGTTTTCTCTCGTAAACTCGATTTCATGACCGACAAACGCTTTTCCACACCAAAGCAGATGCTGCGATGGCAAATGAGCCAAAACAGAAGGGACTTAAAATGCCTCTGTGCTGGCCTGGCAGTATTTAGTGTTCATGTACTCTGGTTAGTTCAGAGTTCTTTACTGTGTTGGCTTTGGGCTGGTTCCACATATGGCTCTGTGTGTTTGATCCGGCGGCGGAGCGGTGGCCGCCGAGAAGAGCCCGGGTCGTCTCAGCGGCAGACTGCTTTTGTTTGCAGAAAAGAAAAAAAAAGAGATGGTACTAAATGGGCCAGAGGCGCTTATTTGCTGTTGGCAAATAGACACTGTCCTCAGTGGTGAAGCACCCGGGTTGCCACTGTGGCCTGACAGCTGGCTTCCATCCCTCGGCCTTCGCCGAGCTGGAATTCGTGCTCTCAAATGCTACTTTTCCGTCGCACCCTGGTGGACACTCGGGCAATAGAACGGGAATCCAGTTCCTGCGCGGTTATTGATTGACGTCGACCGCTCTACCTGTTCTGTCTTTTCCTCTCTGTGTTTTACCAACGGTTTCTTTGAAGTCACCGCGATTCCTTTCAGCTTCCCACCTTCAATAGAACAGTTGGCCCAGCACCTGATCCATTGATGTTTCACACCCCAGAGGTCACCTTGACTCTTTGTAGACGGGGAAACTTTTTCATATGCAAAAAAAAAAGAAAGAAAGAATGATAATATTTCTAGATGAAAGAGTTCACCAGGACCATCTGCATCCCCTCTTTGCCTTTCTCTAAATATATAAATCCCTATCTTTCTTCATTACAGCCTGGATCCTCCAGTACATATGAATCATGCTGATGGGAGTGTATTCCTGATCTAATCAGGTGTTAAAATAGTCTCATAATGACATTGACTATCCCTTCAGGACTATAATTGCACTTAACTTCAGCTCATTGGGCACACATATTTCATAATTTATGCCTGTTGTCTATCAAGATTCCTGTTGGCTCATTTTCTCAAATGCGCATCTCATTAGGTAATCGTTCACACCGGAGCTTCTTGTAATTAACAGAAATTGAGACAATTCTGCAGATCAATAATTTCTAATTGCTCAGGGCGTTTTGCACACAGCTCCACTTCTTAATGGAAATTGTGTCTGAAAAGGAAGGTGTTGAAGGTTTCTGTAGTTTCCATGCAACAACTTTATACTTTTAATATATAAACAATATTAATATACTTTCATTCTCCCATAGCACAGTAATCTCCACTTTTTACATTTATTTTTATTGCCCTTTCCTGCACTTCTTCAGATTCACTTGGTCACAGACAGAACTAATGCTGCAGTGCTTTTGGGATTGAATTGTATCAGAAAATCTGTTTTTCTTTCATCCCACAAAAGATTCCTAGTATCTCCCCTTAGGCAAAGTCTCATAAAGCCGGCTTTGTCCTCTAGAAACACAGACGATGTTATGGCTGTCTTCGCGTAACTACAAATATATTCATTTTGAACATTTTGAATCAACTGTTATTCAATTAGACCACAAAATTGGAAGAAGCCCTAAAACATTCACTTGTTGACATGTATCAAAGCAAATAGTTCAGTTTTTTGTGCTGCAGATCATAGATTTGTCCACTGTGCTTACAGTGGTATAACAACTAGGCTTAGGTTCGTAAAATGTAATATTGTGATATATAATATCAAATAGGGACTTGTATTCGTATTATTAGTTTTATTATTATTTTGTCAGTAATGTCAGTTTTATCTACATAACGTTGTGTCATAACAAAAGTTCTATCATGATACTTTTTTAAATACAGCAGTTAGACCATACTCTTTTTAATATTTAGAAATTGAGAAATAACATTCCCTTCCCCACGAGCAAGCCACTGGGTGGCCATCTGCTGTAACCACCAGGGTTGTATATAACATTATTCTATAGTTATATTTTATGTTTCGGGTTTGTTCTTACATCTTTGATTTTTTTAAAGAACTGAGAGTGAGCCAAGACTCACAGCAGAATGACTTGCTGTAAAAAAAGAAATTTTAAGGAAAAAACTATATTTGAATCAAACCCAAGGCTAGTTACAATGTTTGGCACTGTCATATACACGTCATAGTTCTATAGAGCAAAAGCGTTTTCAGGATTAATTGTTTTTCATGTTGAGCATAAATCAGGATTTCTGATTCTGTTTATACCACAAGATAAGCAAACCTGACAGGGTGTCAGGATATTCCTAAGAGAGGTGAAAAATGGGCGGCTGGTCAGAGGTAAAGAAAAGCAAGGCCGCGTCCTCGGGCAGACAGCTTTGTTGCCTCATGTCGTCTGGAAAGTGTCATGGGAGAAGAGATCAAGGTGACCGTTCGGGCCGCATTCCAAACAACCCTGGAGCCCGCGACTGTGGGCTGCTCATTCCTGAGGGCAGGCCAGGCTCGGCCTAAACCCTTAAAGCAGGTTTTAAACAAACATTCTGGTGAAGAGGCCGTGTGTGGCTTCTCTGTTCACATGCCTACGTCTTCCTCTGTGGCGCTCTCCGGAGTGCTCTGTGTCCCCGTCTGATTTATCTGTGTAAGGTGAGATAAGACTCTCCCTCTGCCCGTCTGTTAATCCTCTCAGCCACAGATGGAGAATGAGCATCTATCCCGCTTATGTAGACAAAAGGGTTACTGGATAGAAATGGTGGGACTAGACATTAAACACACCTGCATTACCTGGACTATCTGGCCTCTTCTGAAGGAATCCGGTGAAGTAATAGGAAAATATGTTATCTTAATGGGTTTCCCATTGGTCATGGGGTTTTGGGAATATCTGAGCGAGACAGGGAGAAGTCAGGGGATTTAATGCATTTCCAAAGATTATCAAGTCATTTTTTTCCTAGTGGGTGATTTTAATTGAGCATAACGGGATGTTTATGCAACTTTTTCACCACGGTGAACCTGAATGTAATAGTCTGTTTACCCTGCTGGAGCTTGTCTGAATTACAACCAGAGCGACTCTTTCATTCTCATGTTGTATAAATGCTAAGTTGTAGTAATTAAAAGTCATGGAATTTTTCGTCCAGGCGACAGTGGGGGAGTATATACTGCAGTATGTTATTTTCAGCTGTGTTTCTCATCTGTAATCATTAGGCACGTATGGTCACTGGATCTCAAGGGAGTCCTCATAGTTGCTAAGTAGGAACCAAATTCTTTGGTCAGCTTTGAGGATGTGAACTTAAAGAATTGTCAGCATCTACTCCTGTAGAACTACGTTAAACAGATGCTCACTCTGTTTTTTTTTTTCTGAAGTGAGTTTGTAGAACAGTAAGACGGATGAGACCCAGGGGAAAACCTTTCAGCTGGGATGTGAGTGTGCGCGAAAGTGTGTGTGTGTGTGCATACATACTTATACAGGCCCTTTAGATCTATGAAAGGCCTTCAGATGAAACTGATTTGATCCTTAACATGCCTTTATTCATCGGGGAGCCACCAGCATCACTTTGTCTCGCTGGCAGCATCAGCCTGTAATTGGCTGAAAGAGTTAAATGTTTCTGGACTGGAGTGATTGAGGAGAATCTCGGTCTGGACAATGCCACAGTGCAACATATTCTAATGAAATGGTTCATATAATGTCATACAAAAAGATTTTGCAATTTTTCATGCATAATCCTATGAATCCATCAGTGTGACTGTGGTCGAATCCAGCAAAAATGTCTGGATTGATAGTTGATTAATCTATTGATTATTGCAATGATCAATTGATGCTGCTTGGTTCATAAAATAAGTTGAAAATGCAACCTATTTTTTTTTGTCAAGACCAACATTCCAGAACCCAAAGATCATCCGTTTACTATTACACAAGAATAAAGAAACAAGAAAACATAAAGGATTGTTGTAACTCTAGTTCCATTCATGTCTGATTAGTCTTAAAAAGTAACAGCAAAAGATCTACAAATGATGAGTGCATTACCTTTCCCACAAATACATATGAATGAGAACAGCCTGCATAGCTTGGCCCCTGGGTCAGGAACACAGCACCTCTAACATAAACTGTGGTCAACTTAGAAAGAGATGGAACTCGGCTCATATTTCCCTGATGTGGATTCTGCCCTACGCACATTGCTGCATCTCTGAGCTGTAATGATTATCCCCAGCTGTCCTTTTCATATTGTTTGTTCCGGCTCCAAAGAAGTGCCATCCCCATATTACTGAGAATCGCTCAGATTCATGTTGAGATAATGAAGTTTAGTTGTGTTATGGGAGCAGAGTGAAAGTTGATGGAGGTTGTGCATTACCGGTGTACAGCTGTTGGGCATTAAAACTAGCTGGGTGTCATCGCGCTAATCAAATGAAGTATCAAGCAGAGTTTTAATGAAACATTCCGAGTGGCGCCCTGTCCACAGAGAGAGTGCTGCTTCAGAAGACTCTTCAGTTATTTATGGAAGTCAAATGTATGCTGAGGACTTAGAATCTGAAATAATGTGAAACAGGGGCATAGCCAGGTAATGGATCATTCATCTCCAGCAACCTGGGCACCTGTCAGCCATGAACACGGAGATTATCAGGGAGGCTGAGGTGTGCGAGTTTCATGAACACAGTACTTCATGTTCACCGATGGAAATAGAGGCTCTTTAGCTGCATCGCTTTGATGTAGCAGACAAAAAGCAGGGATGGTGTCCCTGAAGAGCACTTATGTTCAGGATACATGCCTCCCTTTCAGAGGCCCAGCTGCTATCATTTGTAAAAGCAGGGTTTTTACTGTACAGTAACTACCATTTACATGATAATGCTCCCTGGGTATATAAACCCCTAACACTACTGTGTATTCCACTCCCTTTTCCCCTCAGTACGGTGTCTGTCAGTATACTGTGCAAACAGGCAAAGATATTGGATTTCCAGACATTTCAGAATTTTTTTTTTTTTTGGCTGCAGCAGTGTGGTCTTGTTGGTTTTAAAGTGGTATCTCTCAGTAAAAAGAGTTGGGGGTTTATCAATCTACCTTTTCCTTAACTTTGACCTCCCTGCGTGCACCTTTAATCCCGTCTGTCTCTGTATATAAGCGTTATGCATCTTTACAGCCTGTGTGAAGAGACAGGCGGATTTTCGGGGTAAAGGCACTTTTTTTTTTTTTTTTTTTTTATCTCTCAGAGCCCCATGTCTCCACTTCTCAGCCAGCACAGAACACACACTTTAAGGGCTTAAAAATAATCACTCGCTGTTTCAGTGAGAGGCCTTCTAATTGAGCCTGGACTGACCCCTGCATGTGACCGGGCCGTCTGGTTTCCATCCACGCACTAGATTCAAATGAGAAGAGGAGACAGAGATTCAACTCATTCTTATTTATTTATGTTTGCTTGTTCCCTGTTTTGCATGGCCCAGTGGTGGATTAGGGCACTATAGATGGATCCACGGTGCCGGGGCCCCACTTCCCTGACATACTCAGGGGGGCTGGAATGTACAACACACAGCCAGGGCTAATGGTGTATGAGAGGAGGCTGGAATGAGCTGTCTACCTTAATACACCTCTTTACTGTGTGGGGGGCTGTGCACTTTGCATTTCTACATTACTCAGCCTCGCAATGTTTTGTACTATTGGCTCAGGTATAAGGTTTCGCAGGGACCGGTGCTGAAGAATGGCGGCATTGACGAAATCGCTGCGCGGTTTAATGAGCACACAATATAAATCTGACTTCTGACACTGGCCAGAGAACGGAAGTATGTGGGTCTGTGAAAAAGGCCTCTCGTAAACAAAGCTGACAGCGTGCTTGTGTACCAGGAAGTGCGAGCAGGATGCAGGATCTTTGTATGTTAAACACATCTGACATGGCCAACACTGTGTCCATTTATTCCTGTTCTACGTGCTGGATGCTGTCAAACTGCTGACTGACAGCTCGATCTGGTGGCTTATATTAGAACTAAGCCACTGTGTAATTGAATATTAGTTAAATCCTCGCCATACTACTGAGATTTGACCTAAAATGTCCAAATGTGTAATTGGAATATAGTGCCCCCCGTGGGCATCACAGTTGGCCTGCTACTATTGTATTCGCCTAATTTAATTAGATCAGATTTATATTTTTCAGTTTGTTAGGTATTCATAAGGTTTCACTCTAGCAACAATCATCCGTGACTTGTAAATATTTTTTGAATCTGGTTTGTTTATTTGGTTTCTGACATTTAAAATTTTGCCTTTCTAGAGATTCAATGAATCACAAAAACTGTGCAAAGATCATCTGGCATCATTAGCTCCCAGCCTTTGAAATACACAGCATACAAGCATGTATAAATAAAATATCAGGCTTTGCTCATTTTTTATTTTGTATTCGACTTGGCTTCTCTGCTACATTTCCAAAATGTCTTTACTGTAATAAAGGACTCTGTAAAAAGTGCTGCTATTGGAGTTGCAGTTAAGTAAAGAAAATGTGGATAATTGGTGTTTTAGAACCTGTGGAGATTTATAGTGACATATATTGTGTATAATGTATTCCTGTGTGAGCTGCCTGGTTAATACAGAGTATTTAAGTGGTTCTAGGAGAGCATTAGCTACAGTTGTTTGATAAAATGTCACTAATTAAAATTAGTGTTCCTTCTCTGTTGTTCTTTATATATATTATCTGTATTTTACTTCGCTTTTGCAGGAGCAAGATAAATGAAGTTTGGCTCCAAATTAACAATTTTTCTGCATTTAGTGATATTTTTTGGGGGTAGCTTTCCCTGCCTGTTAATTGAAAGGCTTGTTAACTAGGTAACTGCCAGGAGACTTCAAACAGCCCATCTGTATCCCTCCGCTTTTCCCCCACATCACATCCACCGGGCAGTTGTCTGCTGCAACTGTTCGATTTTGTCCTCTGTTGATGTGCCGAGGTGTACGTGTCCTTCAGCGGTGTGCTGGGAGCTGTGCAGCGAAAACACAGGTCAGTAGTCTCACTGTCCCTCCGGCACGGAAGGGGGGATAAGGGAGAGGGTGAGGGATGGGCAGTGCCACTATCCGAGCCAGCGATGACGGCAAAGGCTTTTTTAATCGTCTTTCCTTTTGTGCCTCAGGGATCCATAGGTTTTTCCCCTTTAGATGCATCTCCCTTTACTGCTGCGTAGTAATCCTCTCACTCTATTCTCCCCCCCAAAAAAGAAAAACTCTGCACAATAAAGTAAAATTAGATTTTATGATTTTGGTTCACTGCAGTTTAATGTACACCAGAGAGACAGAGAGACACGCACCCACACACACCCACACACACACACACACACACAAATTGTGAGGTATTGCAAAATTGACCAAATTTTTAATGCCACCGCATTTTGAAAATGGAAAAAACTGTCATCAGGATGTGCTAAAAAAAAGGTTCCTGATTAAAAAAAATTTAAAAGGTGTAAAGTCCCGGATTGTGCCTAAAATTCCTTTCATGACTTCAAACCATGTTGGATTATTTTCAAGCTACATACTCTCCTTTGGCCTAAATGACATAGTCATCCTAAATAGATTATTATTTAAGAGTTTTACCTTTAGACTGAAAATATATAATAACTGTTTCAAAATATCTTTCCGAGGCCTTTTGTTTGTTTTTCTGTATTACCCAGACTCAAGTGTTTCTGACAAGAAAGAACCTTTGTGGAGGTTTTCTTCTGAAAAGACCCAATTCGTGCACATAGTCAAAGTAGTTCAGCAACTACAGACAGTATTTCAGTATTATGTTTGAGTTTTTACTTCAAAATGAGACGTAAACATCAACAGCAACTGAGATATCCCTCAGAGGCCCATTATAGTAATTTGAATCTGGATTTCTTGGGAATGGGCAGGAAATGGAAATGATGGATGTGTGGAGAGACACATCTTAACACTCTCAGCAGGGGTGCCAGATAATGCGGGCCACTCACACAAAGTAACTACATGCGAAGGAAGGACACGACTATTCTGTCTTTTTCTTTTCTTTTCACAAACGCCTGTTATTTATGAAATGCCAGCTCTCCATCTGTTAAACCCAAATTACAGCAGGGCTGTGGGTAATTCCTCTACATTCAGAGAGAGATTCTCAAATGGGAAAGAAAATTATACTGATTAGTAAATAAATTCAACTGAAAGGTTAGATTTTGTTTCTTTCTTTCTTCATTTTCTCTCTGTCCCAGTGTCTCTCAGGACTCTTGTCTGTTGGAGCAGTGGTAGAGTTGACATTTACTCCTCCGTTAGACAAAGACTGCTGGCAGACTGAATGGGAATTGAAGGGAATAGCTGGCAACTCCAGGGCACAGGCCAGATGGATTAACTTGAAAGGCATGGCATTGTAAACCAAATTCAAATTAATCCCTTTTTTTTGCATCCCTTGATGGAACAATGGTTCTTTCTCGGGCCTCGGAGAGACATTGACGCTGAGGGGAGAGTCAGGCCTTCACCGTATCGGACGCCCTATTCACGCCAATGCTCTCCATTACCTGCCTCGGAAATGAGGTGCTTTCTTGACAAATTTACCTCCCATAATTCGAGGCAGGATCCATGAACTGAATGAATATTAATTTACAAATCCCATCCTATAGTAAATATGTACCTCCAGAAACTGGTTTGATTATCTGCCCAGTATGTGTTTTGTTTTTTTCTCCCCCCCTGGTCGGACTTGTATTATTAATGCAAACACAGTGTCAGGATTTCCATATAAAATAGTTCTAAGACCATTTGGATTTGTCCAGTCTTTTTTTTTTTTAAGCTTGTCTGTTTCCCCTGTGGCCCTGACTCGCTGACACAGCCAAACAAAGAAAAGTGAACTCCGAAACCCCCTTGTGCAGGACAAAATCCCTGAACTCCACAACCCCCACCCCCGCACCACCTAA